>OW388291.1:66893601-68264435 GCA_936450465.1 Gibbula magus
CCTGATGTTATGTAATCATACTATAGATGTAAGGAAATCTTACTCATCTCATACGAACGGATTCACTTAATTCCTGACTGTGTCAAGTGTGTTTTCTACACATAATATCTCTAATGACTTAACATGTCATCTGAAAATCTCCAGGGCAGAAGTTTTGATAACTCTCTACTCTGATTTACTTGATTTGGTTTGTCAAATTATACAACAATGTTTTGATATATCAAATTATTATTTCTGCAAAGAAATATATCAACTTATGTAATATAAAAAAATTCAAAACCACAATTCAGTAATTACCAAAAACTCCTTAAAGAAATCTATTCTGTTGAGAAATACATTTTCAAAAGAAACAATGAAATGAACAAATTTAACAAAAAGTGGAAAACACTAATTCCAATATTCAACTATTAATGTAATTGTTTTGAGACTGACACCTTTCAGCTCAAGATATATTGATGTACATATTTAGATCCAAAAAGCTCCGGATCCATGTCAATATATTTATATATTATATATTGTATACACATTGCAATTGTATTCTAAACTTTGTAACCTTTGGGAACAAATTTTAACATGTCATCGCCGAAAATCTCCAGAAGTTTTGATAAGTCTCTACTCGTAACCTGGTTTCATTTACAGCTCTGCCTGGTGATTTTATTGACTTTATACTTTATACTTACCTAAAGGTTTCTATCATAACACACATTCAGTTCTTCAGTGCAGCTTCAATCATGAGACTCCCACAATATAACATGCTCAGTTTTAGGACTTATGCGATTTATTCTTGTCCAGTACTTTCAATTATTGACAAAAATACCATATTTATCTCATTAGGTAAAGTGGTTATGAACACTAAATATCACTGGATGATAAAGTGAGTGAATCAAAGATAGGTATCAATTTTCAACCATCATTGTTTCAGCTGAACCTTTTCCTCACCAAACTCAGTGCTGTTCCTGTTGGCTTCACTGTTGTCGATTTCTTCCTCATCACAAAGGAATTCATTCTTACAGTAAGACTTGATTATTTAACTAAATTGTTATACTACCAACTTTTGTTTCTAAAGAGGGCCACGTTGTGGTTAATATATGAAAATCATGATTCAGTATTAATAAACGGTAGTTTGTAATCAACCATTTCTTTAATCTTGGCACATTTTCTGAAATATTAATTATATGTTATACACCATTTCATATAATTTTGTAGTTTCTCGACATTAAATTTGATTTGCGAATATTACCACGAGTACATCGTTTCCTAGTACATTTCACACCTATAAATGGAATGGGTATGTAAACAACCGACTACCTACGTTAAAAGAAACATTTTAATTTTATTCTTTCAGGTTACGGGCCTCTATCTGACATACTTCTTCATCCTCTTGCAGTTTAAGACGGATTAGACGATTCAGAACAGATCTTATTGTATTTTGTTACCATCTGGAATAGAAGTGAATACCTACAAATTGTTTGCGTCGAGTTTTCAGAGTTTTCTAGAAGTTGTTTTTCTTTTTGAATATTGTTTGGTCTGCAAATTGTTCTTGTTCAATATCTACAAACTGTTCGTATATTGTCTTTTTTTAGACAGTTTATTAAAAGAAAAACCATAATACGTTGCAAATGGGTGAACTAAATATATAAGTGTTTTTTATTAGAGACTTGCACAAGTTAACTCAATGAATCACCTCTCATAAGAGCACAGAAGTTCTAAAAAGACGATACTAGCACATTGAACACGATTTTAATCAACCAGAAATATTTGAAGCTCTCAAAGGTATGATTAGCTAACGAGTGTCGTGTCGTGTATTTGCAGTGTTCTTCACAATAAAGTCGTCAGTTGGCACCCTTAACTCTTGTTTCTCTTTTGGACTTCCAACACAAGGAGAATACAATTCAACCAATGTATGATCCGCTTGTGCCCGGTCATTGCAATGATTTGTAGATAAGTCTACCTGGCATTTTGAAATACATTTGCTTAATTGGCTTATTTAATCGTCCTAGTTCAAGTCCGTAATGGACACTTACAAGGATCGAACCAGTACATAAGTTATGAAGATTATTCTTTAAAATTGACACCAACATCACAATTATTTTAAGACTTATAAGGCATATGTAGTTAATTCATTACATTTTAACGTAAAGGAATTAATATACTGAACAGGGAAAGAAAGGAAGAGAGTCCACTGTAACAATTTCGTAATTACTGATAACGCTGTATTGCGCAAATTTATAATATCAGAGGTGAGGTGAGGTGAGTTGGGGTTTAACGCCGCTTTCGAGAGTATTTTACTTATATCGCGGCTGCTAGTATTATGGCAGGGAGAAAGCCAACAACGTCAGGTGGCTATGCATTGCGGTGAAACCTGCGAGCATCGGCTGGAACTAGCGAACCATGGGTGGTACTACGCTGAGATTCAGTGTAGCATTGCACCCAAACCTTACTGCGTGTAGAACAGTTGTTGTTGACATGATGTTAATGGCTTGTTGAACAACATGCAGACATAACGAAAAGTCAATACTAGTGTAAAACTTCTACAGAGCATTATCTTGTGCCATAGTCATTCTCTGGGAAAACAGCCACTTTCCTGTTCAGATGATGAAGGGCCCAATGTGCTTTCAATGCAATTGGAACTTGTGCAAACACTGACATGAAATTGTTTGATGCAAAACCCCTGTCTTTGCTGATGTTGATTTCACGTTATGACGCCATTTTGAATTTCATTCAGAATGGTTCTATAGGTTTCATTTTGGTAAAACTTCAAGGTATTGCATTCTTTTTCGGTACCAATGTGTTCCACGAGCACATTTACAGTCCTTGCAATCTGTTCAGCTTGCAATCGGCCAATATCCAAAAATTTCCTATTCCTAAAATGACACGTTTTTCTCCAAGTATTAACTTCTTAAACATTAGGGGTCCTTTTCACATAGCCTGAATTACAACACAAGTAATTCAAATTTTACCAGGCTCATGCAGATCATGTTACCATGACAACATGTGGCGTGTATTTTCGCGAACTGATAACCTTTGATTTTGCAATGGTAGCCTTATGTACTCTACAGTACCAATAGCTCAACATCTTCTCTGACGTTTACTAATGAGATGACAAACCATGGGCTGATATGTAAACAGAAACTATAATCATTAAAACTCACGTTCCTTTTGCTGTTCAGTATATAAATGTTTATCAAAAGTAACACATTTTGCTCTTCATCTCATTTCATGAGTTTTATTTGGTATATAGTATGGTGTTTACATGGTAAATCTGATTACAATTACGTTCAAGTGTAGATGTATGTAATTAAAATTACGTAAGTATGTATTAGACAAAAAGAGACAGATAAATATGATACCTATTCATCGATTCGTTGTGTGTTTTAAATAAAGCACGCGACAAGAGAAACGGTATCAATAAAAATGCAAGATATTTTAATTCAAGAGCGATAAAACTACTGAAATATACATCAGCCACATCATCTCTGAGAAGCCAAATCAACTAATCCTTAAACAGTTTAACATATTATGTTTATGACGTCCTACAACAACGAACTAAAGTCCAAAACCCCGACAACATCTTTATTTTGTAAGTTTTCACTTAAATGACGTGCTACCTTGAAATTAAAAGTATCGTACTTTTGAAATTGGGTATATCTTTTAACAAAACGCATACTTACCAAAGACATTCAAATCAAAATTTCATCAGGCAGTATTAATTTGGATTTGAGATTTGATTGACGGACGGACGTACTGTTCCATAACATGAACACTTCGGGAACCTGGGTATTAAAAACTCGAATTGCACAGTTTTATCGCGATAGATTCGGAAATTTATTTAAGGTCGAATGCGCCAAACAGTCAACAATTTAATAAGCAGTTTTCGAAATATTGCCAGTAAACTTTTGTACTAAATACATTAAACCATTTATGAATTCTAGCTTCACCAAACTTTGTCTTTTTAAAGAGGGACTAATTTATTCTCTTTTTAATGGCTTCATTTTTCTGTGTAGGTTGCATGCGATTATACAGAAATAGACGAAAGCACACACCACGTGGCAAAGAGCTCGAGTAAATTTGACTTTAATTTTCCGATATGTTAACAATTTGAAAATATGTTGAGGGACATTCTAGAAGTTAGGGTGAAAAATGAAGACAACATCTATGATTATATAACGTCCTTGTTTTATCTAGGTGACGTCACACATACAGTCAAAGAGTCAGTTACAAAGAAATGAGTATTATCTTCGGCTAACAGCTGAGAATTAAGATATCTAGATCAATGATATTAGTATTTACGTCTCCTAGAATATCTTACCTCTTCTTACCCAACATGTGTTGTGCTGACCGACAATGGATCCACTGCTGGCTTCTTTTTACTCAAGAGAATACTGTTAGTTATAAACTGGCTACCGACTTATTGTATCTCTTATATGCATATCTACTATAGCCATGGCCTGTCCATATATTAATACACTGCCTATGTCAGTACGATAAATGTAATGTCTACCTGCTTTTTAGCTCATCAGGTCTGAAAGGCCCGATGGGCTTATGGCATGGGATGGCGTCCGTCCATCCGTCCGTCCGTCCGTAAACTTTTCACTTTTTCGATTTCTTCTCCAGAACCAATTAAATTTTATGTACAGACTCCTTGGCCAATGGGGATTCTAAATTGTTGATTTGGTGACCCTGTGACCCCAAATAAGGGCCACAGGGGTCACAACCTAAAAAGCTATTTTCATCTTCTTCTCCAGAACCAATGACTCAAGAGAGTTGAAATTTTATGTACAGACTCCTTGACTGAAGGGGATTCTAAATTGTAGATTTGGTGACCCTGTGACCCCAAATAAGGGCGAGGGGTCACAACCTAAAAAGCTATTTTCATTTTCTTCTCCAGAACCAATGACTCAAGAGAGTTGAAATTTTATGAACAGACTCCTTGACTGACGGGGATTCTAAATTGTAGATTTGGTAACCCTGTGACCCCAAATAAGGGCCACAGGGGTCACAACCTAAAAATCATTTTTCATCTATTTATCCAGTCCCAAAAGCCCTAAAAAGCTGAAATGTTATGTGCAGACTCTTTGGCCAATGGGGATTCTAAATTGTAGATTTGGTGATCTTGTGTCCCCAAATATGGATCACAGGGATCACCGCCTAAAACAGCTGTTTTAATGAGCTGTGAACATAATGAGATTTTATGTGCACTTCATGTGTCAGCTTAAGAGTAATACTACATTATGGACATGTTTGATGTTATCAATGTGAAATTAGAACTATTGAATAGCCTGTGAACTGAATATTGTGACAGGATGCATAGGAACAAAAATTGGAAAAGGGTTAAGAAATATTTTATTTTACATTAGATAGGTGAACTAAATATGACTGGTGATGAAGAAAGATAAGACTATCAAAACTAGCTACATGAGTTTGTGATACCACATCTTCTTTTCCAGTAAAGGAAATAAATAAAGATGGGGAAAACAGAATTTAAAATATATAATTCACTGGCTGTGAGTCCAGGGTCTGCATGTTGTGTAATTGCAGGTGTTGACCTGGGGAGTGACCACTCCCTGGCAGAGATGCAAACAGCAGCTAATACACGGAGGTTTCAGGTTACTTCTCTGCTGTGTTACTGATTTAGTCTTACACTCAGATTCTCAATAGAATTTATTAATTAAATATTGAAAAGGAGCCTATGAAACTATGAGCCTATGAGAAACAGGATTTTTAGAAACAAATAGCGGCTCTATTTCATTATGTAATAAATGTTGATAATTCCAGAATAAAAATAAGAAGTAAAACAATAAACTGCAAAGGTCTACATTATTTATAATGAATATGGATTAATGTGATGACTGGGCAATGAATTATTATGTGATATCTTAATCTTTTCCTTAGAGATAATTGATAACATGATTCCTGATGAGCTTCAGAGCCAGTGACTCTATTTTCTTGCATTTTATTTCACCTGCTTGTCATTGCCGCTTAAAGATACATCCATTGTGTTTCATAACATTTTTATTTGGCTTTGATACGTGCCGATATAAGATATGTGATGATTTCAGTTCAAATCACTTCACTCAATTTGAATATTTATCTCCAATCGCAAAATAAATCACAATTACTAGTTTCCAATTAAAATCGAGCAACACCATTATATATGTTTAGATACCGAAAATACAAGTCCCATTTAAATGCACATTTGTTAAAAGACCGATTAATCATTATTAGCCTAAAGTTATCTGTTCGTCTGTTGTAAATAAGTTTCCAAAATAAAGTTTGACTAATTGACGCGCGCAACACGCAATGTATTGTCCGGTTTCGATCAGAAATAGATACTTTTATGTTTATATCGTCGGTATACAGAGTCGACTATCACCAAAATGGTAATTAACAGTAAGTAATTCTGGATAGAATAACACCATTCATAACGTTTGGCACATGTGCCCAAAACAACACAATAGCACGGACTGGCCCCGAAACGTTGTGAGTGAACTAGCGTCCAAAGAAACACCATCAACGAAAAATCAAGATTTAAACTCAAAATGATAAATACGACTTAAACATAGTTGCATGTGCCCAGAAGGCAACTAACCTAAATTTTTCATATCAAGGTTTCGCATTATATTTATGAAAAACGCGCCTTTTAAAGAATTCTAAACAATTAACAATAGTTTTTTTAACTAGGCGAGGCTCTGTTCTACAATAACGATGCGTTAACGAATTAAAACCTAAAGAAGGACATTATGTCTACAACATCTACTATTTACTTAATTTCCACATTCGAAAGGTTTTATATTTTAAAGTTATGATCATACATTTTAAACTTATAATCATATGTGAACCATGCTGTCCAAAAAACCCTCACGATCGGTGTTTGAACAGGCTTATTAGTATCTTACCATGATGAGTGAACTTTTTAATACTTCTTTACGAAATACATACTTATCAATTCATTCACGATCGACGGGTACGCTGAAAAAGAACACAAGAAATGAATGATATTTTATTTTATTGACAACGTATTCCAGATTTTACAGGGAAAGCTAAAAACGGGCTGCCAATATTGTAATGGATGATTGTGAAGTTACATGTAGATACAAATGTGAAAACGAAAACGTTGAATGTACATGTGAATTTCAATTTCAACATGATTATACTTATGTTGAAATTGAAATTCACATGTACCTTCGACGTTTTCGTTTTCACATTTGTATCTACATGTATTAATATTGTATTTCCGCTATCAGTATATAATTTTAGAAAGGTCTCACATTGTAAACTAAAACTGTAAAAGTCTAAAACTCGCTGCTGATTGCAAGAACACGGACTCATCGGCTATATCCGACACTTCCCGAGTATATCCGACACTTTCCGAATGCAGCGGAGTAAATCATTTTTCTTCCTAACTCTCTCCTCATTCATATGAACTTAAGAAAATGACACTGTTGGGGGGAAATCATAATCACTTGCATTAAAATACACCTTATAACACCGACATTTCAGAATGACCATCCTATAATTGGTGTCAAACCAAGGCACGGGCAAACTTTGAATGTGTTACTGGTTTTAAGAAAATAATGAAATAATCATCTATTTTTACCAATAATTCCTTGGTCTTCTGATTTAATCTAAGCAGTTAGCATGATCGAGATTAACAATTTCTTTAATCTTATTTCAATAAAGGTTTTTTTTTTAAAGTTACATGTCCCCGAAGTTCATATGGTATCAATAAGATGTATCGCTGTCATCATGTAATACAATTAGGTTGACAAGTGACGTGCGATATGATATTTTATGAGCGTTTCATTAGAATAGAACCAAGGTAAACTTGACCGTTGTCAATGATCAATATCATAAAGTCTACATAGCACATTTAATTTTCACCTCTGTCAATCTGTATAAAGTGAGATCGACAGTTTTATATTTGTAGATAAGTACCATGTATTGAAAAATAGTTACTTGTTAAGTCGAATTAAGATCAGATTCAGATCAATTTGTTTCAAAAGCTTCCAAAGGGCATGTACAAGCATGAATTTAAAGTGTTAAAAGGCTGATCTGAGAAACCAATGAACGAATAGAACGACTCAGGAAACCAATGATGGACGGGAATGACTTAAAGGGACACTGCGTCGAGGATAAAAATGAGTCATCTTTATCTCGCTAAGCTGATTAGAGTGTCATCTAACCAGTTTCGCTTCACTAGACTGTCTACATGCAGTAGTTTTTATTACCAATAACGTCAATTGTCTGAAATTCGGTGTCTGTGACTTGTTAGAAGACATGTTAATCAGCATAGGTAGATAGGTAAAGAAACCAACCCGGCAGGAGAATGCCTTAAGAAACCAATATGGGAGGAGAATACCTTAAGAAACCAGTATGGGAAGAGAATGATTCAGCATACCAATTATCGGAAGTGAATCACTTAACATATATATGTGGGAAGAGAATACCTTAAGAAACTAACGTTGGGAGGAACTCACTTAAGCTATCTATGTGGGAAGAGAATGTATTAAGAAACTAATATAGGAAGAGAAAAAACTTAAGAAACCAATACAGGAAGAAAAAAACTGTTGGAAGGGAATGGCTTAAGAAACCAATGTTGGACTAGACTGGCTTAAGTACCCAACGTCGGAAGAGAATGCATTTAGAAACACATATGGGAAGGCAATGTCTTAAGATACTAATGTAGTTAGAGAAACTCTTCAGGAACCAGTTTGGGAAGAGAATGACATTGACATTGAACATCATAGAAGGAATATGGCATCGGTAAGATTTATTCTGTCCTCATGGTTCATCTAAAAAAATCCACAAAACACAGTTAGGTTTCTAGAGAGTAAATATATTGTGTATATTGTATATTGTATAATGTGTTTTTTAGACCATTTATTTTGTCAGTCGAGTTTATAATAATATCCCCTAAAATGAGAGAAATCGAATCTAATCAATCTGCTGTAACAGGTGCGTCCATTGTGTTGCATAACGTTTTATTAGACTTTAATACGTTCCGACTCACCATATGTGATGTTTACAGTACAAATAATTTAACTCAGCTTGCATATTCAAACCCAATCGTCAAATATATCATAATTACTAGTTTCCAATTAAAATCGAGTAACATCAATTTGCGACGAGGAGAACAAATTTGGAATTTTCACCAAAATCTTAGTTACATTTAGAAAACCTGCAATGATAAGTTTGCAAAGCTAAGGTATAGGGGATTCTCAATATTTATGCATGCATACGACCTATGACCTTCCCGAAACGAAAGCGAGGCTAAGGCCGCTTATTTCCTGGTTCGCGTAATGGCTGCACATCGGCAGTACGTGCCGCTGCATGTGTTTTTCGGTTTCTATCGACGGGAACTGAATGAATAGGTATGGTTATATCGAATTCCAGCATTACAAGGTTTTATACAAGTGTTTTTGATAATAAAATCGACAAAGTGAAGGGTAATTCATCCAGGTTTAGCGGTAAACGACGTTTGTTTTGGATAGTTTTTTCGTGGTAAATTCAAGTTTTATTTCGGCCCATAAACGGGAGGATCTGTATTTCTCATTTGGCTAATAATGTCAATGTTCCGTAATCATTTGGCAAAATATATCTCCATTAAAATAATGTAATTCCTGTAAAAATTCTGAATCTGTAATTATAGGGTCGGTGGCCGTCTGCAGTCACTAAACCTCTTGAAGGTGCTGCCCCATCCCTCATACACACAATATTAATTGAAAGCTAAGTGCAGCTTTTTAAATTCGTATCGACCTAGATGGTCAGAATATTTTTCCAAAAATTAGACATTCAAATAAATCATAAATATTCATTATTGAAATCAAGAGCTAAATATAGTGTATAAAACTATGTATAGACATGAATAACTAAATTATTTACACCTGTACTACAGGAAACATTCAATTATACCAATCAGAATTGTACTAATGACCAGAAATATCTTAAACAGAAAATTATAAAGTATATCAAAGTTGAATAAACATAAGTTTATCTTTATAATTAAGGTACTATTTGATATTTTTTAGGACCATGGGAGTAAAATTTAAGGCAGGCCAAAACTTAAATAAGGAAAATAATTGTTTGTTAAATACTAATGTTAAATCATTTACTTAGGTATAGTCATCACTAAAAAAAATAACAAACATAAATAACAAACAAAAAAAAACAAAAAAAATTAAATTGAATTAATTGAGGTTAATGTTTCAAAGTAACAAGTAACATCATGGATAATGATTGAAATATAATGTGCAATATTCACATGTATACATGCATGTTTCAATACAATCTATATATACATGATAGATTATGCTCAAGGAGGTGGTGGTCATGTTTGAGAAATAGATGTTTATCTTTTTTTTAATATACAAATAAAATTGAAATTAAATTAAAATGCACAAAAGTTTATTATATTATTTACAATATATAATAATTATTTATAAATTATTGATAAGAGACACAATCCCACTGAATGCTTTCTATTCTGACTTAGATGATCATCTAGAATAATTCATAAATTAAAAAAAGGGACCCTGATTGCAAAAGGCAGGTGGGTACATACTACATAGGGTATTCAAATGTTCATGCCATGTGTGACATGGGTTATAATATATCACATTAGCACTGGGAGATTGTAACATGTTACTTTATTTTGAAATGAATAGAATTCAGTAAATAAATTAAATTTGTGTAATTTAAAATAGCCATGCAATATTTAGAAAATTATTTTTCAACTTTGAAGTACAAGGAAAAATTACATATCTCCTAACTTTTGAATTGGTCTCACTCCTTTTAGTTGTATATAAATATGTATATTTGAATTAAAAAATTGCTAAAATAACTTTAATAACAGATCATTAGCTACAAATGTACATGATTTTCAAATATGTAATTCCTCTGTTTTGTTCCACCATTCATTTAATTGATTGTGTGTACAGTTGTCAGCTTCTTACATAAACTAAACACTATGTTTCTTTTAAAGTAGAAATCCTTTTCTTATGAAATATATTTGTTTAAACATCTGTTTAATTTTCAAAGCTTATTCACATATCTGCAAGTGCTCATAAACTGGAATCCTCACTTCATTGATGACATTGATTACTGACTGATTATTGAATAACTTTCCTCAAACCATTAATTAAATAAAGCCACAATAGATTGCAAATAATTGCTAAAGATGTTTTTGTATTTCTTACACATAAATAAGAACGTTATTTTCATTGTTCAAAAATGATTTTGCTACTGCAGACATACAAATGCCTTACTAAAAAATAAAAAGTAGAACAGATTATATATATGTTTATTTTATTGAATAATATCTGCTTTACTGCTTCAACAACAGAACGTAAAATAACCTGTACTAATTGGACTGTAATTGAAACTATATTCAAATGAACAATTTGAATCAATTTAGACTCCAAAATAAAAGAAAAATTAAATAAGAATTTGGTTTGTTTACAGTGAGTTGCACTGAATGACCCTTTTGAAGCTCGTAGGCATGTCACAAGAGGCGACGGTTTAAATAGCCGAATGATGGCTAAGATTTGAAAAGTTTCTGCCCACCCAGTCACCATATACAATGATTTCTTGGCATACATGGGTAGGGTGTAAATTTTCATTCGTATTTGTTCAAATTAGAGCACTGCAATAACAACGAGTTTGACAGATTGACAGTTCAAAATGACGGTAAACACGACGAGGAAGTCCCACCGTAAATTATTCGTAAAACATCGCCTTGCATGTAACATAGTATCCTAAGCTGTGAAAATTGAAGATAATCGACAGATACATCGATCTTGAACGTTTGCCAAGTAATTTTATCATAATATTTAATGAAATTAAGTGATTTTTGAAAGAGCTACCGACTTGTCAATGCTATGTGAATGGTACTTCCGGGTTTCGAAGCGGCCTTAGCCTCGTTTTCGATTTCGAGAGCCCGGTTTCTTATGCCTCATGAATATTCATGAGGTAATATTAAGAATCCCCTATTTCATGCAGGTCGTTTATGGAATCTCGGGTTTCCATAATAAAATCGGGTCGCCTTATTTTCAGAAACCGAAACTGCACGTCCCATGTACATGCACAGTAGTTATATGACCTATTAAACATGAACAACCCAAATTTGTAATTGTGTCTGTTATAAATAAGATTCCATTATCGACTCATTGGCGCGCGTCAATCGCGATGGATTGTCCGGTTTTCGATCAAAAATCACTACTTTTGTCTTCATATCGTCAATATACTAAGTCGACTATCATCAAAATCGTTGTTTTCGATATCAGTCGGTACCTCTCGATAAAGTAACACCATTTATAACGTTTGGAATATGTGACCCCCAGGAACACAATAGATGTACCTTTAAAGAGACGTTTAATATAATTTATATGAACGACAATGACATTGACCATCGACGATGACTAAGATACTCGTAAACAATATAAACATGTTCTGCCCGACCGGTAACACTTGTCATTCGCGAAATGTCAATTCAGCATAAGATATACTCTACAAGTCAAAGTTATTAAGTACACACTCAGTTAACCCTGCAAAACAATCACCTCTCTCAGTCTAAAGTGAGTGGAGACTGGTAATACACCACTGTTCAAAATATCCACGTATTTTGGTTTTCAATATGGCAGTTATAAGTTATTTGTCATCGAGGTGAGGTGAGTTGAGTTGGGTTTTAACGCCCCTTTCAAGATTATTTCACTTATATCGCGGCTGCTAGTATTATGGCAGGGAGAAAGCCCGCATCGCCATGTGGTTATGCATTGCGGTGAAACCTGCGAGCATCGGCTGGAATTAGCGAACCATGGGTGGTACTGCACTGAAATTCAGTGTAGCATTGCACCCAAACCTTACTGCGTGTAGAACAGGTCTCTACTGCAGCCCCTGGCGGGATTCGAACCCCGGACCTCTTGATCCGAAGCCGAACGCGCTAACCACTGCGCTATCCCGCCCCCTATTTGTAATCGACATGATATATGCCAACATAACCAATTCTTCCAACGACGATCAAATTGTCTTTGTCATCAAAAACAACGCCTGTCGGTTTTACTCTGTCCACTTGTGTATTGTACTCAAGGAGAAGCTCTCCTGATCTGTCAAAGATGCAAACACCGCCAAAATCGTAATCAGCTACAAAGATGTTGGTATCTTTCGACATGCATGCTTGTGTAGGTTTCCAAGTCGCTGTGCGACGACATCTTGTTATCAAGCTGCCTGATACTGTGAGAGCCTTAACGCAACCGCCTCCCCACTCGCACATCAAGATATCCCCATTCGAGGAGACAGACAAGGCCGCCAGAGGAAATTGCGCTGAACAGTTAATGAATCTTTTCAGAGTTCCATCGGAACTGTAGACTCTCAATCTTGTCTCTTCAGGGATATTACCCACAATGAACTCATCTGCGGATGATGCTAATGCGTATGTGAACTGGAACCCAGCGTTTGGTTTGGTCCTGTGGAGTAATACTTTATGAAGAAGACGCCCGTTGTGTGACTTTGGGAAGAGGCATAAGTGGTTTTCGCTGCAAGCACCGATCACTTCATTCGAGATGGCAACAGAAAAGGGTACAAATTGTTCGCTCGTGAGAGTGTATTTCAGTTTTCCTTTCAGAGAATACACCTTGAGACACTTGTTTGCTTTGTCGGATATAACTATGCCAGTGTCTGGGTGAAAGGCGATACCTTTAATTTCAGGGGTCTTCTGGTCATATTCATCCTGAGCAATAAATAGCTGTTCAACTTTGAGAGTCATATTTTTCTTCTCCGAAGAATTACTGCTATCAACTTCTTCAGGTTTACTGGTGTTATTTTTTTCAGAAATAGGCGAATCAGAAGCTTTCCCTTTGGACTTCTTTTTCTTTTTCTTCGCCCTTTTTGCTTCCACGTTGGTATCATCTGAGACAGATTCTTGACTTATCTCTTGAATCAGTTGTTCATTGTCCTTCACTTGCTCGCTGTCCCTCGGTTGTCCACTATCCTTCAGTTGCCCTGTGTTCTTACCTTGCTCGTTTTCTTTTAGTTGTCCAAGTCGTTGTGTTATCATCTTTTCAAGAATGAGGATTTCTTCAGCTCTCCCCTTTTCAAGAATGTTGTCACAAAAGGTAAGACAACTCTCAAACACGCCCCTCTGAAGCCTTACTTCTTGAAGAACACTTTCGTTAACCTTTTCTTTTTCTAATGTAACCCGTTGGATTTGTTCCAGTTCTTGTTCTTTAGCTGCAACAATTTTCTTTATATCTTCCTGTGCTTTTGCCTCTACAGCCAAGATTTTAGAATCTCTATCTTGGCTGATTTCATCACCCTTTTTGCAAATTTCAACCTCTTTTTGGACCAGTTTTGAAACATCTTCTCGAATGTTATTGGTCAAGTGTTGGATTGTATCCTTTTTGTTAGATACAGCATCAGCAACAGTCTGGAATGTGTGGTCTCTATGAACAATGATTACACAAGTCAAACAGATAGGCTCAGAGCACGTCTCACAGTAGAACTCCACTACTTTGTCTTCGTGCTTGGAACATTTGATACTCTGCAGTTGCCTCAGCTTCTCGTCATGCTTTCCCTCCTTGATGTCATCCAGAGGGATCTTCTCGTGTTTCCAGGTCTGAGATGATGCATTGTGTCCGTCAGAGCAGGAGGAACACAGATAGTCGCCACAATCCAGACACTTGAACTTAGCTGTTGCATGCTCCCCTCTCAAGGAACAGGCTGTACAGTCGACGCTGATTTCTGACTTTGCCAAAAGAACTTCAGTCAAGCCTTTGATGAAGAAGTTGCTCTTCAGCTGTTTGACTTCCGTGATAGGAGACCTGCAGTCGGGACACACCGGCTTACGATCATCAGCCTCGGCAGTGTCCACGTGGCTACAGACACACTGGAAGCAGTAGGTGTGGAGACAGGGCAGGATTCTGGGGTCTGTGTACACCTCGAGGCAAATTTTGCACGTCAGGAAGTCGTCTCGGATCGATTCCGTCACTGAGGTGTGTTTAGACGCCATTGTCGTATTCTGGAAAACGAATAATTGAAATATTATTCAAACTGTTAAAGAAACCGAAGGTTAAGTATCGCAGTGAAATGTCATTGTCGCTGAACAAACATTGCTGCTGCAAAAGGTTTTGTACATCATATATATCAATCAATCATATATCAATCAAGAGAATCAATTTCAAATATTAGGCTTTTATTCAATCGTAACGTAGGTGATTGCAATATATTAAATATTATTAATAGTATTAAACGTTGAGAGTTTTGTGAAACAAGTCCGTGAATCTTTGACATCATGTTATTTTCAAAGAAGGGTTTTATTTCATTTGTCGTTAACAGAACATTCGTAGTTTCGAACATTTACAGTCACATTCGAAATACTTTCAATCTCATTTAAATCAGATCGAAGGTACCTCGTTCATCGATCTGAGTACTACCTGACAGAGGTCATGTCAGGTGACCTTCACTGTGACCTTCACTTTGATCTTCTGAAAATATCAGAGGCCGTCTGACGTATAACATTGAATGTTGGTCCGATGGCTTCTAACCTCGTCACTGTGGATCGGAGTAGAAAGTCACCTGACATTATCTTACTGGTGTAGCAATCAGATCCAAAACGCAGGAATTTTTACGTTTGATCTGATTTAAATGTGATTGAAATGCTTTACCACGTCATTAGTATATACATATCATTTATCGTGACAACAGCGATATCTTCAACGGGCGAGTAATAAATAGAGTTCATTAGGATTGGTAGCATATGGTTTTAACTAAAATAATGAGTGTGTTTTCATTGTCCGGGCGAGAGCGAGTTTTGAAACGTTATATGGCACACTTTCGACACTTTTTTCCATTTGAATCATGTGTATATAGTCAGTAAAATTACAACTTCTCTTGTGATGACAGATGACATTGACGTGATAACGTCGTAGAGGACGAAATCGGGAACTCGCGCTGAAATTATAAAGATTTGAAGTTCAAAGGCTAATCACCTTCATTGAGTTACAGATACAACTAATCAACGCTAAACAATCAACTTCAATAAAGCCAACTGGCTAGTGTTGTCTTACCAATCACGTATTTAGCCCCTTTCATGCTTGTATTGCAATCCCTCATGGTATAACCTTCGCGTGCATTTTAATCCTAATTTTATCATATATTCATGTACTTAAATCATTTTTATTCAGTCATGATTTACTTTTCTGGTGGCATTGACAATGCGCATTTTTTTTTTTAAAAGGTATATCCATTGTGTTGTTGGGGGTCACATATTGCAAACGTTATAAATGGTGTTACTTTATCCCGGTGTACCGACTGTTACCGAAAACAACGATTTTGATGACAGTCGACTTAGTATATTGACAATATGAAGACAAAAGTAGTGATTTCTGATCGAAAACCGGACAATGCAGAGCGTGGTGCGCGCGTCAATAATAATAATAAATAATAAGTTAGGCATTTATATAGCGCCTATATCCAGAGAACTGCTCAAAGGCGCTTAGTCGTATGCTCTCTTGGACATGAGGGTCTTCAGTTCAGATTTGAAACTTGTGTATTGTTATTGTCACGTAAGGAGGCTGGCAGTCTGTTCCATAAAACAGCCCCTGCTTTACAGAAGGCCCTGTCACCATGTGTGACAGTACGTGTGACTGGGACAGTGACGGTGAGAGTGGACACTGATCGTAATGTCCTCCTTGGCTGATAGGACTTGATGAGCTCCTGGATGTACTCTGGAGCAAGGCCGTTTAGCGCCTTGAAGACAAACATCAGCAGTTTGAATTCAATTCTCATCCTTATTGGCAGCCAGTGTAGTTGTTTGAGCACCGGTGTTATGTGATCATATTTCTTGGTGTGAGTTATCATTCTTGCTTCAGAGTTTTGTGCTCGCTGAAGCTTGTCCAAAAGGTTGCCTTTGCATCCATACAAAAGGCTGTTGCAATAATCAAGCCTTGATGTAACAAAGGAATGGACAAGGGATTTGACACTTTCCTTGGTCATGAATCTTGATATTTGTCCAATGTTCCTGATATGGTAGTAGGCTGTTTTACACACCATGTTGACATGCTTCTCGAGGGTCAGGTCCGTGTCAAAGATGACTCCCAGGTTTCGTGCAGATTTGCTGGGTGCAATCTTGTTTTCACCTATCCAAAGATCAGGCAAAGCAATGAGTTGTTTTCTGGACGTTGGTCTGATGAGGAATAGCTCCGTTTTATCATCGTTGAGCTTAAGATAGTTGAACCTCATCCAGTCCCGGATATCAGCAATGCAGCTTCCTATGGCATGGAATGTACTCTCCACAGATGATGATGAAGCCCAAGTACAGCTGGGTGTCATCAGCGTACAGGTGAAAACTTAGATTGTGTTTCCTTGCAATGGCGCCAAGAGGGATGGTATAGATCGTGAAAAGAAGTGGGCCAAGCACTGATCCTTGAGGTACTCCAAATGCCAAATCCTGTTTCTGAGACCATGCTCCTTCGACGGTCACAGTTTGGTTACGTCCTGTTAGATAGGACTTAATCCACAGGAGGGCATTACCTGTTATACCGACATCATCTTGAAGACGTGTCAACAGGATTTTGTGATCGATCGTGTCAAATGCAGCGGAAAGGTCGAGAAGTACCAGCACAGCACCGCCGTTGGTATCAACAGAACAAAGAATGTCGTTCTGTACACGCAGTAAGGCACTTTCTGTACTGTGGCCAACCTTGTAAGCAGATTGAAGTGGTTCTCCAAGGTTGTTTTCCTTCATGTGTGCCTGGATACGAGTTGCCACAACACGTTCCATGAGTCAATGAGTCAAACGTAATTTTGGAATCTTATTTATAACAAACAAAAAGACAAATTTGAGTTCACAATGTTTAATAGGTCACACAACTACTGTGCATGTAAATGGGACGTGCAGTTTCGGTGTCTGCACATGCATAATGATGTTACTCAATTTTGATTGGAAACTAGTAATTATGATATATTTGGCGATTGGGGATAAATATGCAAGCTGAGTGAATTTATGTGTATTGTAGACAGCACGTGTGGTGAGTTGGAACGTATTAAAGCCAAATAAAATGTTATCAAACACAATGGATGCGCCTTTAATAAAAATGGGTAATAGAAAATGTTCTTGGGTATCATATGATTTTTAAAAAAGTTGTGGTATGTTGTGTTCAATCCTCGCTTTCGCCCGGGTAATACAAGATCTCACTCCTTTAGTGAAAGCCTTCTGACACACTTCCTCGGATAACAATATAATTATTACGTTTAACCCTTTGTGCGTATAGATAATACAAAGGTTGTTGTGCAGATACGTTTATATCTTTTTAGTTTATCTAATGATATGATAACGCCTTGTACCAGGACGTTTTATTATTCAGATCATATTACATAAACCATGTTTCATGTTCCTTTCTCTCAATAGTTCGGGGGTTGGATAGCGCAGTGGTTAGCGCGTTCGGCTTCGGATCAAGAGGTCCGGGGTTTGAATCCCGCCAGGGGCACGGCAACTTTGTCTGCAGTAGAGAACTGTTCTACACGCAGTAAGGTTTGGGTGCAATGCTACACTGAATTTCAGAGTAGTACCACCCATGGTTCGCTAGTTCCAGCCGCAGGTTTCACCGCAATGCATAGCCACATGGCGTTGCGGCCTTTCTCCCTGCCGTAATACTAGCAGCCGCAATATAAGTGAAATACTCTTGAAAGCGGCGTTAAACCCCAACTCACCTCACCTCACCTCACCTCAATAGTTCGGGTCGGTAATAGTCAATAGTATTGATTTATCTATGAGGAAAATGTTTTCTTTATAAAATGCTATTTTCTACATTAGGTAGTACGAGCAACAAATCGATGAGATTGTTCTGTTGTTTTAAAACAAGATTAAAGTTCTTCTGAAATTAAGTCAGCGTAAAACAAAAGAAATTGGAGGACTGAAATAAAGGGGAAATAACTTATAAGAGTTCATTATATTTGCTATACTATAGGTTTTTTAGCCTTGTTATCGAATTACAAAGGTTAACTGCGAGTTCAAAAGCTTTACGGCGTTACTCCCAAGACAATAATACATTTAACATGACATGAAACGCCTGGATACTAACTTAATGCCTGATCGACTCACTTACCTTATAACAGGAGTGTCCTCAACAAAAGGACCTGATACCCACGAGCGTTTACTTCAGCATCACACTACCACGTTACGAGTTGTAGTGGGACGGAATGTCATGTACACGTTTTAACGATTTTCCTTGGTGAAGTGTTTGTTGCACGTTATCCGGACAACCAATCATATTCTCGATATCAAAAGAAAACCTAACTAAGCAACCAATCATAACTACGATGACATCGAAACACGTCTTTAAAACGAAACTAAGCTACAATAACATTCACTTGATGTGGCCATGCACTTCCTTGTGTACAGTGGACAGAAGGTAAAGAAATAGAAAGCTGTAACGTGTTTCATTACTGCATGTTAGCAACTGCTCGTCTTGCTTATATTAATTCTACCACGCGTTATTGATTCTATAACGTCGTCTAAACGTCTAGATTATTGTTAGTTGACGAATAAACACCTTCCTCATAATTGCCCTCGTCGTTAAATGGCATAGAGGTGTGGCGATATCGCTGTGTATATATACGTCTAGGGACTATTTACCGCTGTGTATATATACGTCTAGGGACTATTTACCGCTGTGTATATATACGTCTAGGGACTATTTACCGCTGTGTATATATACGTCTAGGGACTATTTACCGCTGTGTATATATATGTCTAGGGACTATTTACCGCTGTCTATATATACTTCTAGGCACTATTTACCGCTGTGTATATATACGTCTAGGCACTATTTACCGCTGTGTATATATACGTCTATGGACTATTTACCGCTGTGTATATATACGTCTAGGGACTATTTGCCGATGATCCTATTTCATGCAGTGTATTGCTGCGTATCAATGACAAGTGGGACATTGATTTCGCTTTCATTCGTAATGTAACAACCAGATAAAGTTGGCATTTTACTTTCTAACCATCGCTTGAGAAAGGTTTTTTCACTCAGGCTTTATTTATAACAAATAAACATGTATCTCAAAAGGGGGTAATTAATTAAATTAATTAATTTAATTTGATGGATCAAAATGAGTAACGTTGGGTTAAACGGTGTGTAGAAATACTATGTATGTACTGACAGTTCGATTATGTAATTATCGATTGGTACATTGTGAAAAATAAAACTATTGTTCAATAGAAATGCTGTCAAATTGTCAAAACAAAAATATGCTGTCGGGTATGGGCGATTTTGAATGTCTTTGGTGTGTATATGTTTTGTTACAAAAAATTAACATAACTTCATTCATGGGGTTATGACACTTTAATTATTTATGTTTGTCCAAACACACATTTGGTGTTCAAATCGCTGTTTCAAACTAATTTTCCGACATATTATGTTTGGGAAGGGAAATTAATAATATTTTGTATATATATGTTGACGACATAATGTACCTTCTCTGATTTTAATATTCATTAGCCGCTCCTCGCTGTAGAAAGTCATAAATATGAGAAAAGTCTTATGTTACTCTCCCGTCTTGCCTAGTTAGTTGGACGATGAACAGATTAATTACAAATTAAGGTGGCTTTTTGAAACATGTAATACTTTGTTTATGACTCATGACTAAAATGTCAAGGATATATCTATAGGAAATATTTAATCAAAATGAATTAATGTATAGCAATTTGACAATAAAATATTCAAAATAATTGATATAGCATATATTCTCATACCACTACCTTAGCCTAATTTTAAAAGAATATGATGAATAATGATTAAAAAGTTACCATTTAGCTTGCCGATAAAATATGTGTTGATTATACAGTTTGAGAATAAACATTAAACTATGTCAAATGAACGATGACGTTTTTTGTCAATCAAGAACTAAACTTTTATCTTTCAATTTATATTGATGACAAAATTACTTGCATTTGACATCTTATCAATCAAATCTAAAACTTATATTGTTTCACTTGTCCAGTTTGATCAACCATAATGTACCTGTCCCAATATCTGGTGAAGTTCAAACCATCTTGACATTGACTGTAATCTTTACTGGTAGCTTTATCTATAGTTTGAACCTTACACCACTGACAATCTAAAGGATTTGGTTATGTCGATAATATAGGTCATATGGACACATAATTTGTGTCATTACTATTCATCCTATTTAACCACTATTCAAAATTGGTGACAAAATATGTCATTTAAATCGTAAAACGTATATGTTATTGTATGTTTAAATGCATATGTTCAAAGTAATGTTGGAAAGCACTAAGGGCTCCCAGGGAACTTGATGTACAATGTACTCTAACGAAATCCACTTCTTGTTCAATATATAATACCTACGAGAATGCACTATGCCTGTAAATCACGTATACAAAATCCAAATGAGTTATTCGTTCTCTTTATTTGTCAAAAACTCACAGGTTTATATTTTGTATAAGTTCTTTTCATTCCAGTTATGGCAGCATCAAAACGTTCAGTGGCGGAATCAATCCGAGACGACTTCCTGACGTGCAACATCTGCCTCGAGGTGTACACAGACCCCAGAATCCTGCCCTGTCTCCACACCTACTGCTTCCAGTGTGTCTGTAACCACGTGGACACTGCAGAGGGAGAAGGTCGTCCTGCCTTATGTCCAGAATGTCGGGCACCTGTTCCGGAAGTAGTCAGTTCTCTCAAGAAGAATTTCTTCATAAATGGACTTTCCGAGATCATCAAGGAGAAGTCGGTTGATGGGTTAGTTTGTACTGCTTGCATGCTACGGGGCTCTGATGTGGCAGCCATGTCCAAGTGTCTGGATTGTGGCGACTATGTGTGTTCCTCTTGCTCTGATGGACACAATGCATCATCTCAGACCTGGAAACATGAGAAGATTCCTCTGGATGATATCAAGGATGGAAAGTATGACGACAAGCTGAGGCAACTGCAGAAGATCCGATGTCCAAAACATGAAACCAAAGATGTTGAGTTTTACTGCGAGACATGTTCCAAGTCTGTCTGCATGACCTGCATCCTTTTGGACCACAGAAAACACAACTGCAGAACCATTGCAGAAGCTGCTGCAGGGAAGAGACCAAGTATCATCGATCTGACTGAAAAACTTCGAAAGAGATTCACATCTACGGAAAAGGAGGAGAGTGAGATTTCTAAGGAGATGGACAAACTTAAAGAAACTGGAGATACCAAAAGAAAATCCATTGTCTCCACAGCTGAAAGAGATGTTCAGTCCATTATCTCGAAAAGAGATGCCGAGCTGAAGAAACTTGCCCAGTCAACGAAAACAGTTACCGATCGTCTTCAGAGTAAGATGGATGCCGTGAGACAAGAGGCAGATGCGCTGGGTAGCTGTATCAGGTTCAGCGACAATATCCTGAGAAAGGGAAAGGATGAGGAAGTCTTGATGTTAGAGTCAACGCTAACTGACAGACTTGTTCAACTACAGGAGTCCGTCTCAGCAGCCTGTGAACCAGCACCTGAGAATAGTCCCCGTCAGGAACCTGAACAGAAAACAGACAAGGAAGACGTGGAAGAAACATCTCAAACTTCTTCCAGTCAGAAACCGTTGGTCACACTCTCACATGTCAAAACACTGTTCACGAAGTGCAACACGGATATAGAGAAACAAGATATTAAAGGACTGGCGTATAGTTCAAAGTTTGGACTTGTTGTCTCTGACCATCTGAAAGGAAAAATAAAAATTATCAATAAAACTGGAAAATTCGTAAATGTAATCACAAAATCCGATTTTCATCCATACGCTGTTGCTGTAACAGGAGATCATATCGGAGCGATTAATGGTAATAATCTGCTCATTTTTACCTCGAAAGGCAACATTTCAGCCCAGGTCAAGTTGACAGATAACATGCCAGGAAGAGATATGCACTTCACCTACAGTCTTGCAGCGTCTGACGCTGGAACAATTGGATTTGTAGTTGGCAATATTCACGGTGAGGACAGACTCCGCTTCTACTCTACTAATGGAGAATTCATAAGGTACCTATACTGTTCAGTGAAATGTCCTTTGGCGACCTTGTCAGTTACTCCAAAGCGACATTTGGTACTCAGCGAATGGGGGAGTGGCCAATTGAGAGCCATAGGTTCAGAGGGAAAATTGATTTTCAAGATTTGTCAAAAGAATTGGAAACCTAAAGGAACTTGCACTTCTAGAGATGGATTAGTTTACATTGCTGAATACAATTCTGGAGGTATTTCAGCTTACAGTTCCAAGAAAGGGGCATTGGAACTCATCCACAACACGAAATCAGACGGAATCAGTCTACCACAATTTGTTGTCCTTGACGAATATGAGCAGCTTTATGTAGCCGACAGCTCAGGCAGAATATGCGTGTACAAATGTAGCCGTTGAAACCTACAGACCATGCCAGTTTTATTTCATTGATAAGTTTATCGATTGAAACATTTGTGTTTGAATTCTGCGTCGAAAGAAAATAGCCAAAAACTTTAACCTTTAACCTTGGTGTTTTGGCCATATTCTCTGTTATACTTTCGCTGTTCTACTCAACATATCTTTATAAACTCATCCATCACAAACTGTGTATTTAGATTGATGTTACATCTCTGTTTTTTTCTGTGAACTGATGCAAACAGTGTCGTCTAGTACTCGTAACTAATGTTTGAGGGCTTTGTGTATGTTCTTATCCTTGCTTGTCGTTATTATGGACATCAAATTAAAAGAAATTGCATGAGTAAATGCAACCAATGCAAATTACAAGACTTGGGTGACAGTTTTGAAAAGCAGCGAATATAAATTGTATATTTGGTGATTCTGTGGTGAAAGACTCCAGAACGAAAAAGCCTATTACTTGAGTATAAGGGTTGACATGTTGTTTACAGGCTCTTTAGCTAACGTGGATAAGACTCACAGGGATCATGACCTAAAAAGCAAAATTAATCATCTCTTCCGGTAACGAACGTCCTAGTAAGCTCAAATCGTATGTACACGTGTATGAGAGTCATATGTACTCCTCAGCGAATGGAGAGGATCAATTTGTTATCTCTATGGTCGTGCCCTAAAAGTCTTTTTCGTCAGACATAATAGTCTAAAAAGTGAAATGTTGTGCACAGACACCTTGGTGAATGTGGATTATATATTGTAGATTGGTTAACCTTCGAACTCTGATGTGCTTGCAATACTTAATCAAATCAAACCTACGCGGGTTACTTCACCTAGCTTGAGGTGCAATCTTACAACGAATTTATCTTACCGACCATGGCTATTTTGTTTATTTAATGATAATGGCAAAATATTAGGCAGTTCGGCAAATAGACCAAAGATGTGTATCCCGCCTGAGCGGGGTATAAGAGAATAGAAGGTTTACAATAGTTTGAAACCTTGGCTACTGACCAATCAGAGTGAAGTGTTTTATTGTGAGATGAGATAATACTGCTTCTACTGGGATACCACTCATATGGCCCTGGAATTTCGTCTCCAAACGGTAATGATTTCCCATATACTCGCATGTCATGAGACGAGTTCAGTTAGTCAATCACAATTATTCCAACAACGGGGATGGCAAAATAACTCAAGGCAGTCATCATTTGCTCTATAACGTGTTAATTAAGAGTGTTAATTAAGAGTGTTAATTAACAGTGTTAATTAACAGTGTTAATTAAGAGAGCGTTTCAATGAATGATTCCTAACTAGTTCAAAATGATGTGATTTGCCAGCTAAAGATTTGAGTTATGTCATCACTGGTACAGAACGCATGTGTTTATAGGGCGTTCCTCAGACCCTATTGAGAGGAATCTATTGAACCAGTTTCTTATCCTGAAGGATGCATTATTATGATGAAGTAGGCGGCGGTATATAGCGGTCATTCCGTCCGTCCATCCATCCTTCCGTTCATTTATTTATATAATAAATGTACATCAACCGAACTTGTTGTTACCCTTTTTTTTCTATCATGTGTGGCCCATTTGTAATTTTGATGGGATTTAAAGTTGTTGTTTCCATGCTCACTTATTTTGCAATTTTTATTCTTCGGAACGGGGTCGATTTTCTGGATCTTTTTCTCAATAACAGATCGGTTTTAATCCAAGTAGTTATCAAGATCGAAATAAGTAAATTACAATCACAGCTTTTTTATTCTGATTTCAAAACAGATTTGTCAAGCATTTGCAAAAAGGAACAAGTGAGATGTATTCCAGTCATCATGTCGTCTTACAGCTCCACAAAACAAAGTCCGGGTATGTAGATTCCAGATATATTTTGTAGACACATATCATTATGTTTGATTACACTAAAGTCTAAAAAAAGCGTCCACTCAAAAGATCAAATAGAATTTAATAGATCTGCTACACAGCTTTCATGGCAAATGTATTATGTATGACAATGACAGTGAACATCGACGATGACTTGAGGTGGTCGCAAACATTGTAGACATGTCCTGCCCGACATGTTTGTACTGGTCACTCACGAAATACCACGTCTGTTCAAGAGCCTGTAACTTGACCAACTCAGATGAAGAGATAGTCTAAGAGTCAAAGCTATAAACTGCACTTCAGCTAACCCTACCTGCAATACCACCACCTCATCAAACAGCGAAAGTGATTATAATAGAAACACAATCCTTCAAAGTATCCACGTATTTTGGTTTTCAAAGTGGCAGTTATAAGTTATTTGTAACCGACATGATATATGCCAACATAACCAATTCTTCCAACTACGATCAAATTGTCTTTATCGTCTTCAACAACTCCTGTAGGTTTTATTTGGTCCACTTGTGTGTTGTACTCAAGGAGAAGCTCACCTGATGTGTCAAAGATGCAAACACCGCCAAAATCGTAATCAGCGACGAAAATATTGGTATCTTTCGACATACATGCTTGATTAGGTTTCCAAGTCGCTGTACGAAAACATCTTGTTATCAAGCTGCCAGATGATGTGAGAGCCTTAACGCAACCGCCTCCCCACTCACTCATTAAGATATCGCCATTCGACGAGACAGACAAGGCCGCAGGCGGAAAATGAATTGAACAGTTAATGAATCTTTTCAGTGTTCCATCGGAGCTATACACTCTCAATCTTGTATCTTCGGGGATATTACCCACAATGAACCCAGCTGCAGACGCCGCTAAAGCGTATGTGAACTGGAGTTCAGGTTTTGGTTTGGTCCTGTGGAGTAATACTTTATGAAGAAGACGCCCGTTGTGTGACTTTGGAAAGAGGCACAAGTAGTTTTCGCTGCAAGCACCGATCACATCATTCGAGATGGCAACAGAGAAGGGCACAAATGTTTCGCTGGTGAGAGTATTTTTCCATTCTCCTTTCATGGAATATACCTTGAGACATTGGTTTGCTTTGTCGGACAGAACTATACCAGTGTCCGGGTGAAAGGCAATTCCTTTAATTTCAGGAGTCTTTTGATCATATTCACCCTCAGCAATAAATAACTGTTCAACTTTGAGAGTCATATTTTTCTTCACCAAAAAGTTGCTTCTATCGCTTATCTGACCATCGTCCTCAGTTTTAGTGGTTTTATCTTCATCTGAAGTAGGCGTATCAGAAACCTTCTCTTTGGACTTCTTTTTCTTTTTCTTCGCTTTTTTTTCTTCAACATTTGCATCCTCCTGTGTCTCTTGAACCAGTTGTGTGTTGCCCTTCACTTGCTCGTCCTTCAATTGTCCACTATCCTTCACTTGCCCGTTGTCCTTCAGCTGCCCACTGTCCCTCGGTGGTCTACTATACTTCAGTTTCCTGCTGATCTTCAGCTGCCCTGTGTCTTTCGGTTTCTTTTAGTTGTCCAAGTCTTTGTGTTATCATCTTCTCGAGCATGAGAATCTCTTCGGCTCTCCCCTTATCAAGAATGTTGTCACAGAAGGTAAGACAACTCTCGAACACACCCTTCTGAAGCTTGACCTCTTGCAGTGCACTTTCGTTAACCTTTTCTTCTTCTAATGTGTCCCGTTGGACTTGTTCCAATTCGTGTTCTTTAGCAGCAACAATTTTCCTTATATCTTCCTGTGCTTTTGCCTCAATAACCAAGATTTTGGAATCTCTATTTTGACTGATTTCTTCACCCTTTTTGCAAATTTCAACCTCTTTTTGGACCAGTTTTGAAACATCTTCTCGAATGTTATTGGTCAAGTGTTGGATTGTTCCCCTTTTGTTAGATACAGCATCAGCAACAGTCTGGAACGTGTGGTCTCGGTGAACAATGAGTACACAAGTCAAACAGATAGGCTCACAGCACGTCTCACAGTAGAACTCCACTACTTTGTCTTCGTGCTTGGAACATTTGATACTCTGCAGTTGCCTCAGCTTCTCGTCATGCTTTCCCTCCTTGATGTCATCCAGAGGGATTTTCTCGTGTTTCCAGGTCTGAGATGATGCATTGTGTCCGTCAGAGCAAGAGGAACACAGATAGTCGCCACAATCCATACACTTGAACTTAGCTTTTGCATGCTCCCCTCTCAAGGAACAGGCTGTACAGTCGACGCTGGTTTCTGACTTTGCCAAAAGAACTTCAATCAAGCCTTTGATGAAGAAGTTGCTCTTCAGCTGTTTGACCTCCGTGATAGGAGACCTGCAGTCGGGACACACCGGCTTACGGTCATCAGCCTCGGCAGTGTCCACGTGGCTACAGACACACTGGAAGCAGTAGGTGTGGAGACAGGGCAGGATTCTGGGGTCTGTGTACACCTCAAGGCAGATGTTGCACGTCAGGAAGTCGTCTCGGATCGATTCCGTCACTGAGGTGTGTTTAGACGCCATTGTCGTATCCTGGAAAACGAATAATTTAAATATTATTCAAACTGTTAAAGAAACCGAAGGTTAAGTATCGGTCGCAGTGAAATGTCATTGTCGCTGAACAAACATTGCTGCTGCAAAAGGTTTTGTACATCATATATATCAATCAATCATATATCAATCAAGAGAATCAATTTCAAATATTAGGCTTTTATTCAATCGTAACGTAGGTGATTGCAATATATCAAATATTATTAATAGTATTAAAGGTTGACAGTTTTGTGAAACAAGTCCGTGAATCTTTGACATCATGTTATTTTCAAAGAAGGGTTTTATTTCATTTGTCGTTAACAGAACATTCGTAGTTTCGAACATTTACAGTCACATTCGAAATACTTTCAATCTCATTTAAATCAGATCGAAGGTACTTCGTTCATCGATCTGACTACTACCTGACAGAGGTCATGTCAGGTGACCTTCACTTTGATCTTCTGAAAAAATCAGAGGCCGTCTGACGTATAACATTGAATGTTGGTCCGATGGCTTCTAACCTCGTCGCTGTGGGTCGGAGTAAAAAGTCACCTGACATGATCTTACTGGTGTAGTAATCAGATCCAAAACGGAGGAATTTTTACGTTTGATCTGATTTAAATGTGATTGAAATGCTTTACCACGTGATTAGTATATACATATCATTCATCGTGACTTTATTATGGAATATATAACAACAGCGATATCTTCAACGGGCGAGTAATAAATAGAGTTCATTAGGATTGGTAGCATATGGTTTTAACTAAAAGAATGAGTGTGTTTTCATTGTCCGGGCGAAAGCTAAAAAGCATGTATCATTTACTTCAATAAAGACTTCTGGCTAGTGTTGTCTTACCAATCACGTATTTAGCCCCTTTCATGCTTGTATTGCAATCCCTCATGGTATAACCTACGCGTGCATTTTAATCCTAATTTTATAATATATTCATGTACTTAAATCATTTTTATTCAGTCATGATTTACTTTTCTGGTGGCATTGTCAATGCGCATTCTTTTTTTTAAACGGTATATCCATTGTGTTGTTGGGGGTCACATATTGCAAACGTTATAAATGGTGTTACTTTATCCCGGTGTACCGACTGTTACCGAAAACAACGATTTTGATGATAGTCGACTTAGTATATTGACGATATGAAGACAAAAGTAGTGATTAATGCACAGCGTGGGGCGCGCGTCAATGAGTCAAACGTAATTTTGGAATCTTATTTATAACAAACAAAAAGACAAATTTGAGTTCACAATGTTTAATAGGTCACATAACTACTGTGCATGTAAATGGGACGTGCAGTTTCGGTGTCTGCACATGCATGATGATGTTACTCAATTTTGATTGGAAACTAGTAATTATGATATATTTGGCGATTGGGGATAAATATGCAAGCTGAGTGAATTTATTTGTATTGTAGACAGCACATGTGGTGAGTTGGAACGTATTAAAGCCAAAAATTTTTTATCAAACACAATGGATGCACCTTTAATAAAATGGGTAATAGAAAATGTTCTTGGGTATCATATGACTTTTAGAAAATTTGTGGAATGTTGTGTTCAATCCTCGCTTTCGCCCGGGTAATACAATATCTCACTCCTTTAGTGAAAACCTTCTGACACACTTCCTCGGATAACAATATAATTATTACGTTTAACCCTCTGTGTGTATAGATAATACAAAGGTAGCTGTGCAGATACGTTTATATCTTTGTAGTTTATCTAATGATATGATAACGCCTTGTATCCCAGTACGTTTTATTATTCAGATCATATTACATAAACCATGTTTCATGTTCCTTTCTCTCAATAGTTCGGGGGGTTGGATAGCGCAGTGGTTAACGTGTTCGGCTTCGGATAAAGAGGTCCGGGGTTTGAATCCCGCCAGGGGCACGGCAACTCTTTCTGCAGTAGAGAACTGTTCTACACGCAGTATGGTTTGGGTGCAATGCTACACTGAATTTCAGAGTAGTACCAACCATGGTTCGCTAGTTCCAGCTGTTGCTCGCAGGTTTCACCCTGCCGTAATACTAGCAGCCGCAATATAAGTTAAATACTCTTGAAAGCGGCGTTAAACCCCAACTCACCTCACCTCACCTCACCTCAATAGTTCGGGTCTGTAATAGTCAATAGCATTGATTTATCTATGAGAAAAATGCATTCTTTATAAAATGCTATTTTCTACATTAGGTAGTACGAGCAACAAATCGATGAGATTGTTCTGTTGTTTTAAAACAAGATTAAAGTTCTTCTGAAATTAAGTCAGCGTAAAACAAAAGAAATTGGAGGACTGAAATAAAGGGGAAATAACTTATAAGACTTCATTATCTTTGCTATACTAAAGGTTGTTTAGCCTTGTTATCGAATAACAAAGGTGAACTGCGAGTTCAAAAGCTTTACGGCGTTACTCCCAAGACAATAAGACATTTAACATGACATGAAACGCCTGGATACTAACTTAATGCCTGATCGACTCACTTACCTTATAACAGGAGTGTCCTCAACAAAAGGACCTGTAACCCACGAGCGTTTACTTCAGCATCACACTACCACGTAACGAGTTGTAGTGGGACGGGGTGTCATGTACAAGTTTTAACGATTTTCCTTGGTGAAGTGTTGTTGCACGTTATCGGGACAACCAATCATATTCTCGATATCAAAAGAAAATCTAACTAAGCAACCAATCATAACTACGATGACATCGAAACACGTCTTTAAAACGAAACTAAGCTACATTCACTTGATGTGGCCATGCACTTCCTTGTGTACAGTGGAAAGAAGGTAAAGAAATAGAAAGCTGTAACGTGTTTCATTACTGCATGTAAGCAACTGCTCGTCTTGCTTATATTAATTCCACCACGCGTTATTGATTCTATAACGTCGTCTAAACGTCTAGATTATTGTTAGTTGACGAATAGACACCTTCCTCATAATTGCCCTCGCCATTAAATGGTATAGAGGTGTGGCGATATCGCTGTGTATATATACGTCTAGGGACTATTTATCGCTGTGTATATATACCTCTAGGGACTATTTACCGCTTTGTATATATACGTCTAGGGACTATTTACCGCTGTGTATATATACGTCTAGGGACTATTTACCGCTACGTATATATACGTCTTGGGATTATTTACCGCTGTGTATATATACGTCTAGGGACTATTTACCGCTGTGTATATATACGTCTAGGGACTATTTACCGCTGTGTATATATACGTCTAGGGACTATTTACCGCTGTGTATATATACGTCTAGGGACTATTTACCGCTGTGTATATATACGTCTAGGGACTATTTACCGCTGTGTATATATATATATATATATGTCTAGGGACTATTTACCGCTGTGTATATATACGTCTAGGCACTATTTACCGCTGTGTATATATACGTCTATGGACTATTTACCGCTGTGTATATATACGTCTAGGGACTATTTACCGCTGTGTATACATACGTCTAGGGACTATTTACCGCTGTGTATATATACGTCTAGGGACTATTTGCCGATGATCCTTCTTAATGCAGTGTATTGCTGCGTATCAATGACAAGTGGGACATTGATTTCGCTTTCATTAGTAATGTAACAACCGGATAAAGTTGGCATTTTACTTTCTAACCATCGCTTGAGAAAGGTTTTTTCACTCAGGCTATATTTATAACAAATAAACATGTATCTCAAAAGGGGGTAATTAATTTAATTAATTAATTTAATTTGATTGATCAAAATGAGTAACGTTGGGTTAAACGGTGTGTAGAAATACTATGTATGTACTGACAGTTCGATTATGTAATTATCGATTGGTACATTGTGAACAATAAAACTATTGTTCAATAGAAATGCTATCAAAACAAAAATATGCTGCCGGGTATGGGCGATTTTGAATGTGTTTGGTGTGTATATGTTTTGTTACAAAAAAATAACATAACTTCATTCATGGGGTTATGACACTTTAATTATTTATGTTTGTCCAAACACTCATTTGGTGTTCAAATCGCTGTTTCAAACTAATTTTCGGACATATTATGTTTGGGAAGGGAAAATTAATAATATTTTGTATAAATATGTTGACGACATAATGTACCTTCTCTGATTTTAATATTCATTAGCCGCTCCTCGCTGTAGAAAGCCATAAATATGAGAAAAGTCTTATGTTACTCTCCCGTCTTGCCTAGTTAGTTGAACGATGAACAGATTAATTACAAATTAAGGTGGCTTTTTGAAACATGTAATACTTTGTTTATGACTCATGACTAAAATGTCCAGGAGATATCTATAGGAAATATTTAATCAAAATGAATTAATGTATAGTAATTTGACAATAAAATATTCAAAATAATTGATATAGCATATATTCTCATACCACTACCTTAGCCTAATTTTAAAAGAATATGATGAATAATGATTAAAAAGTTACCATTTAGCTTGCCGATAAAATATGTGTTGATTATACAGTTTGAGAATAAACATTAAACTATGTCAAATGAACGATGACGTTTTTTGTCAATCAAGAACTAAACTTTTATCTTTCAATTTATATTGATGACAAAATTACTTGCATTTGACATCTTATCAATCAAATCTAAAACTTATATTGTTTCACTTGTCCAGTTTGATCAACCATAATGTATCTGTCCCAATATCTGGTGAAGTTCAAACCATCTTGACATTGACTGTAATCTTTACTGGTAGCTTTATCTATAGTTTGAACCTTACACCACTGACAATCTAAAGGATTTGGTTATGTCGATAATATAGGTCATAGGGACACATAATTTGTGTCATTACTATTCATCCTATTTAACCACTATTCAAAATTGGTGACAAAATATGTTTTTTAAATCGTAAAACGTATATGTTATTGTATGTTTAAATGCATATGTTCAAAGTAATGTTGGCAAGCACTAAGGGCTCCCAGGGAACTGGATGTACAGTGTACTCTAAAGAAATCCACTTCTTGTTCAATATATAATACCTACGAGAATGCACTAAGCCTGTAAATCACGTATAAAAAATCCAAATGAGTTATTCGTTCTCTTTATTTGTCAAAAACTCACAGGTTTATATTTTCTATAAATTCTTTTCATTCCAGTTATGGCAGCATCAAAACGTTCAGTGGCGGAATCAATCCGAGACGACTTCCTGACGTGCAACATCTGCCTCGAGGTGTACACAGACCCCAGAATCCTGCCCTGTCTCCACACCTACTGCTTCCAGTGTGTATGTAACCACGTGGACACAGCAGAGGGAGAAGGTCGTCCTGCCTTATGTCCAGAATGTCGGGCACCTGTTCCGGAAGTAGTCAGTTCTCTCAAGAAGAATTTCTTCATAAATGGACTTGCCGAGATCATCAAGGAGAAGTCGGTTGATGGGTTAGTTTGTACTGCTTGCATGCTACGGGGCTCTGATGTGTCAGCCATGTCCAAGTGTCTGGATTGTGGCGACTATCTGTGTTCCTCTTGCTCTGATGGACACAATGCATCATCTCAGACCTGGAAACATGAGAAGATTCCTCTGGATGATATCAAGGATGGAAAGTATGACGACAAGCTGAGGCAACTGCAGAAGATCCGATGTCCAAAACATGAAAACAAAGATGTTGAGTTTTACTGCGAGACATGTTCCAAGTCTGTCTGCATGACCTGCATCCTTTTGGACCACAGAAAACACAACTGCAGAACCATTGCAGAAGCTGCTGCAGGGAAGAGACCAAGTATCATCGATCTGACTGAAAAACTTCGAAAGAGATTCACATCTACGGAAAAGGAGGAGAGTGAGCTTTCTAAGGAGATGGACAAACTTAAAGAAACTGAAGATACCAAAAGAAAATCCATTGTCTCCACAGCTGAAAGAGATGTTCAGTCCATTATCTCGAAAAGAGATGCAGAGCTGGAGAAACTTGCCCAGTCAACGAAAACAGTTACCGAACGTCTTCAGAGTAAGGTTGATGCCGTGAGACAAGAGGCAGATGCGCTGGGTAGCTGTATCAGGTTCAGCGACAATATCCTGAGAAAGGGAAAGGATGAGGAAGTCTTGATGTTAGAGTCAACGCTAACTGACAGACTTGTTCAACTACAGGAGTCCGTCTCAGCAGCCTGTGAACCAGCACCTGAGAATAGTCCCCGTCAGGAACCTGAACAGAAAACAGACAAGGAAGACGTGGAAGAAACATCTCAAACTTCTTCCAGTCAGAAACCGTTGGTCACACTCTCACATGTCAAAACACTGTTCACGAAGTGCAACACGGATATAGAGAAACAAGATATTAAAGGACTGGCGTATAGTTCAAAGTTTGGACTTGTTGTCTCTGACCATCTAAACGGAAAAATAAAAATTATCAATAAAACTGGAAAATTAGTAAATGTAATCACAAAATCCGATTTTCATCCATACGCTGTTGCTGTAACAGGAGATCATATCGGAGCGATTAATGGTAATAATCTGCTCATTTTTACCTCGAAAGGCAACATTTCAGCCCAGGTCAAGTTGACAGATAACATGCCAGGAAGAGATATGCACTTCACCTACAGTCTTGCAGCGTCTGACGCTGGAACAATTGGATTTGTAGTTGGCAATATTCACGGTGAGGACAGACTCCGCTTCTACTCTACTAATGGAGAATTCATAAGGTACCTATACTGTTCAGTGAAATGTCCTTTGGCGGCCTTGTCAGTTACTCCAAAGCGGCATTTGGTACTCAGCGAATGGGGGAGTGGCCAATTGAGAGCCATAGGTTCAGAGGGAAAATTGATTTTCAAGATTTGTCAAAAGAATTGGAAACCTAATGGAACTTGCACTTCTAGAGATGGATTAGTTTACATTGCTGAATACAAATCTGGAAGTATTTCAGCTTACAGTTTCAGGAAAGGGGCATTGGAACTCATCCACAACACGAAATCAGACGGAATCAGTCTACCACAATTTGTTGTCCTTGACGAATATGAGCAGCTTTATGTAGCCGACAGCTCAGGGAGAATATGCGTGTACAAATGTAGCCGTTGAAACCTACAGACCATGCCAGTTTTATTTCATTGATAAGTTTATCGATTGAACATTTGTGTTTTAATTCTGCGTCGAAAGAAACTAGCCAAAAACTTAAACCTTGGTGATTACTGTTTTGGCCATATTCTCTGTTATACTTTCACTGTTCTACTCAACATATCTTTATAAACTCATCCATCACAAAATGTGTATTTAGATGGATGTTACATCCCTGTTTTTTTCTGTGAACTGATGCAAACAGTGTCGTCTAGTACTCGTAACTAATGTTACCTTAGTGACCTAGGTCATTTTTTAGTGCTTTGTGTATGTTCTTATCCTTGCCTGTCGTTATTATGGACATCAAATTAAAAAAAATTGTATGAGTAAATGCAACCAATGCAAATTACAAGACTTGGGTGACAGTTTTGAAAAGCAGCGAATATAAATTGTATATTTGGTGATTCTGTGGTGAAAGACTCCAGAACGAAAAAGCCTATTACTTGAGTATAAGGGTTGACATGTTGTTAACAGGCTCTTTAGCTAACGTGGATAAGACTCACAGGGGTCATGACCTAAAAAGCAAAATAAATCATCTCTTCCGGTAACGAACGTCCTAGAAAGCTCAAATCGTATGTTCACGTGTATGAGAGTCATATGTTCTCCTCAGCGAATGGAGAGGATCAATTTGTTATCTCTATGGTCGTGCCCTAAAAGTCTTTTTCGTCAGACATAATAGTCTAAAAAGTGAAATGTTGTGCACAGACACCTTGGTGAATGTGGATTATATATTGTAGATTGGTTAACCTTCGAACTCTGATGTGCTTGCAATACTTAATCAAATCAAACCTACGCGGGTTACTTCACCTAGCTTGAGGTGCAATCTTACAACGAATTTATCTTACCGACCATGGCTATTTTGTTTATTTAATGATAATGGCAAAATATTAGGCAGTTCGGCAAATAGACCAAAGATGTGTATCCCGCCTGAGCGGGGTATAAGAGAATAGAAGGTTTACAATAGTTTGAAACCTTGGCTACTGACCAATCAGAGTGAAGTGTTTTATTGTGAGATGAGATAATACTGCTTCTACTGGGATACCACTCATATGGCCCTGGAATTTCGTCTCCAAACGGTAATGATTTCCCATATACTCGCATGTCATGAGACGAGTTCAGTTAGTCAATCACAATTATTCCAACAACGGGGATGGCAAAATAACTCCAGGCAGTCATCATTTGCTCTATAACGTGTTAATTAAGAGTGTTAATTAAGAGTGTTAATTAACAGTGTTAATTAAGAGTGTTAATTAAGAGAGCGTTTCAATGAATGATTCCTAACTAGTTCAAAATGATGTGATTTGCCAGCTAAAGATTTGAGTTATGTCTTCACTGGTACAGAACGCATGTGTTTATAGGGCGTTCCTCAGACCCTATTGAGAGGAATCTATTGAACCAGTTTCTTATCCTGAAGGATGCATTATTATGATGAAGTAGGCGGGGGTATATAGCGGTCATTCCGTCCGTCCGTCCATCCATCCTTCGTTCATTTATTTATGTAATAAATGTACATCAACCGAACTTGTTGTTACCCTGTTCTTTCTATCATGTGTGGCCCATTTGTAATTTTGATGGGATTTAAAGTTGTTGTTTCCATGCTCACTTATTTTGCAATGTTTATTCTTCGGAACGGGGTCGATTTTCTGGATCTTTTTCTCAATAACAGATCGGTTTTAATCCAAGTAGTTATCAAGATCGAAATAAGTAAATTACAATCACAGCTTTTTTATTCTGATTTCAAAACAGATTTGTCAAGCATTTGCAAAAAGGAACAAGTGAGATGTATTCCAGTCATCATGTCGTCTTACAGCTCCACAAAACAAAGTCCGGGTATGTAGAATCCAGATATATTTTGTAGACACATATCATATGTTTGATTGCACTAAAGTCTAAAAAAAGCGTCCCCTCAAAAGATCAAATAGAATTTAATAGATCTGCTACACAGCTTTCATGGCAAATGTATTATGTATGACAATGACAGTGAACATCGACGATGACTTGAGGTGGTCGCAAACATTGTAGACATGTCCTGCCCGACATGTTTGCACTGGTCACTCACGAAATACCACGTCTGTTCAAGAGCCTGTAACTTGACCAACTCAGATGAAGAGATAGTCTAAGAGTCAAAGCTATAAACTGCACTTCAGCTAACCCTACCTGCAATACCACCACCTCATCAAACAGCGAAAGTGATTATAATAGAAACACAATCCTTCAAAGTATCCACGTATTTTGGTTTTCAAAGTGGCAGTTATAAGTTATTTGTAACCGACATGATATATGCCAACATAACCAATTCTTCCAACTACGATCAAATTGTCTTTATCGTCTACAACAACTCCTGTAGGTTTTATTTGGTCCACTTGTGTGTTGTACTCAAGGAGAAGCTCTCCTGATGTGTCAAAGATGCAAACACCGCCAAAATCGTAATCAGCGACGAAAATATTGGTATCTTTCAACATACATGCTTGATTAGGTTTCCAAGTCGCTGTACGAAAACATCTTGTTATCAAGCTGCCAGATGATGTGAGAGCCTTAACGCAACCGCCTCCCCACTCACTCATTAAGATATCGCCATTCGACGAGACAGACAAGGCCGCAAGCGGAAACTGAATTGAACAGTTAATGAATCTTTTCAGTGTTCCATCGGAGCTATACACTCTCAATCTTGTATCTTCGGGGATATTACCCACAATGAACCCAGCTGCAGACGCCGCTAAAGCGTATGTGAACTGGAGTTCAGGTTTTGGTTTGGTCCTGTGGAGTAATACTTTATGAAGAAGACGCCCGTTGTGTGACTTTGGAAAGAGGCACAAGTAGTTTTCGCTGCAAGCACCGATCACATCATTCGAGATGGCAACAGAGAAGGGCACAAATGTTTCGCTGGTGAGAGTATTTTTCCATTCTCCTTTCATGGAATATACCTTGAGACATTGGTTTGCTTTGTCGGACAGAACTATACCAGTGTCCGGGTGAAAGGCAATTCCTTTAATTTCAGGAGTCTTTTGATCATATTCTCCCTCAGCAATAAATAACTGTTCAACTTTGAGAGTCATATTTTTCTTCACCAAAAAGTTGCTTCTATCGCTTATCTGACCATCGTCCTCAGTTTTAGTGGTTTTATCTTCATCTGAAGTAGGCGTATCAGAAACCTTCTCTTTGGACTTCTTTTTCTTTTTCTTCGCTTTTTTTTCTTCAACATTTGCATCCTCCTGTGTCTCTTGAACCAGTTGTGTGTTGCCCTTCACTTGCTCGTCCTTCAGTTGTCCACTATCCTTCACTTGCCCGTTGTCCTTCAGCTGCCCACTGTCCCTCGGTGGTCTACTATACTTCAGTTTCCCGCTGTCCTTCAGCTGCCCTGTGTCTTTCGATTTTTCGGTTTCTTTTAGTTGTCCAAGTCTTTGTGTTATCATCTTCTCGAGCATGAGAATCTCTTCGGCTCTCCCCTTATCAAGAATGTTGTCACAGAAGGTAAGACAACTCTCGAACACACCCTTCTGAAGCTTGACCTCTTGCAGTGCACTTTCGTTAACCTTTTCTTCTTCTAATGTGTCCCGTTGGACTTGTTCCAATTCGTGTTCTTTAGCCGCAACAATTTTCCTTATATCTTCCTGTGCTTTTGCCTCAATAACCAAGATTTTGGAATCTCTATTTTGACTGATTTCTTCACCCTTTTTGCAAATTTCAACCTCTTTTTGGACCAGTTTTGAAACATCTTCTCGAATGTTATTGGTCAAGTGTTGGATTGTTCCCCTTTTGTTAGATACAGCATCAGCAACAGTCTGGAACGTGTGGTCTCTATGAACAATGAGTACACAAGTCAAACAGATAGGCTCACAGCACGTCTCACAGTAGAACTCCACTACTTTGTCTTCGTGCTTGGAACATTTGATACTCTGCAGTTGCCTCAGTTTCTCGTCATGCTTTCCCTCCTTGATGTCATCCAGAGGGATCTTCTCGTGTTTCCAGGTCTGAGATGATGCATTGTGTCCATCAGAGCAGGAGGAACACAGATAGTCGCCACAATCCATACACTTGAACTTAGCTGTTGCATGCTCCCCTCTCAAGGAACAGGCTGTACAGTCGACGCTGGTTTCTGACTTTGTCAGAAGAACTTCAGTCAAGCCTTTGATGAAAAAGTTGCTCTTCAGCTGTTTGACTTCCGTGATAGGAGACCTGCAGTCGGGACACATCGGCTTACGGTCATCAGCATTGGCAGTGTCCACGTGGCTACAGACACACTGGAAGCAGTAGGTGTGGAGACAGGGCAGGATTCTGGGGTCTGTGTACACCTCGAGGCAAATGTTACAAGTCAGGAAGTCGTCTCGGATCGATTCCGTCACTGAGGTGTGTTTAGATGCCATTGTCGTATCCTGAAAAAAAAGTAATAGAAATTTAATAAATCGCCAAAACGCAACTTTTATGCTGTCAAGTTCATTGATTAGGAGTGTGATTTTCATGCACTTTGTGAAAATGTTAAGAAAACGTTGTTCTTGAATTGTTGACGTTGTTTTACACTTAAATCATAACACAGTCTATGAATAGAATTTCAAAGTAGTGTGTAATTGAAATTGAAGAAAATGTGTATTACTTGCTTTAATTAATTTTGAGTACATACACCAATATGAACCAACAGAATGTGTGTATTGTACAATAACGTTAGTACTGGTTAAATACGTGTATCCTAGACGAGTTGAAAGATGTAGAATCATGATCAACCGCATTAAGAAAGAAGAGTATGTGTAATGTAGATATATATGTATTTATAATAATGTATAGTTTTGTGGGATTTATTTTAAGGAAGCATTATATGTTTTGAAACAGTTAATATTCACAAGCAGTTGTCGGCGTGTTTAGTGGAGGCGTTAAGCAAACACATATCACAGATTGAAAACAATCCAAACGCGTTATCAAAGTTGCATCAAGTGTCTCCAATTCAATCGAGTTTCATATAACATACATTTGGGAGTTTGAGCAGGCCTGGTGGTTCAAATAATAGGACTTAAATGTTTGTTCGGTGGCATATCACTTCCTGTGGTGTGCTATCAGAGAGTGTCCCGAGGGATTATCACATAAACGACAGATGTTTTGATTTATTGTAAAGAATTATTAACGACGCGACAACACATTTTAGTTCAAAAATGTTATTTATGTCAACATCTTTTGTTAATTAAATTTCTACATTCTATTATTATTTTAAGTTAAATGCCAAACATTCTACCCAAAACCCGTTTTAAAAAAGCGATTTCAAAAGCCAAAGTGAAACTATGTATGAAATATTCAATTCACAAAGCATGTCCCTAAAACAAAATTCAAAATCCACTATCTTCAGCAGCAGTATTTCGCTCTTTACAGTGTTGAAAATGTGGTGACGTTTCTTTTGCGATTGAGTGTACACCCGGCAACTGGGTCAATACAGAATACAGGATATTCTGGGTCAATATGCCTGTAGAATAGCTTCACGACATTAAGCAGATATGATATCATTTGAGAAGTCATGTTTGTAAAGTGATTTCAATGATGAATATTAGTTTCACTATGGTGCAAATGAATTGCAAAAAAAAATAAAGTAATAAATATGTCATTGGTTCCTTACAAATATAAAGATATCCCCATTGACTGACTTTCAGGTCCTAGTATGTTACGGTATTGATCTTAGATCTGCGTACAGACAAGTCCGCATTCATGATCCAAACGGTTGCTCTCTTTACAAATAAATGTATAGATAATACGAATAGAGTCGTGCATGTGCTGTGTTAGTCCAGTCGCTCAACAATAGTAACCACAGAGTGATTTGCCTTGCTGTGTCGTATACATTTGTACGTTAGAACCATTTGAAATAAATATTGTTTCCTATAACTTTACTCTCTGGGTTATTTTTCATTAGGAGTCACTAGCTGTAGTTATTTACAGTGTTACTTTACATGGGATATTTTATCAATTGTAGCACATAAATTATATTACATAATACATTATAATATACGTTCTAAAACAAGCTGTCCTAAATGTTATCCAGCATCAAGGATATCAACGTGACAGACAAATTTCAAAAAGGAAAAAGAGGTTTATGAGATATAATATAGGAGATTTTCAAACATTATAATCCAAGCTGGCCAAGCTCATGCGAATCCCAAACTGTAATGATTAATTAACATTACGGCTCGGCAACCCTAAAGTATGTGTATGCTGCCAGCTCGATAGCACCGCAGCGTGTCGCTTAAGTAAATATATCTTTAGTAATACGTGGCAGTTTAAACACTGACTTTGATTTTGACCGTTTGTTTTTATTTCTACTTATATTAATGTAATATTTATATTCAATCTGATCCACTTACCTTATGATAATGTCGACCCTCACAAGGTTTACTGATACCCGAGAGAATCCGAACATAAAGTCGCCACTACAGCATAACTTTAACAACTTATAATAATATTAAACCTAGAGAGGACGTTCTATACTAGTCATAATCAATTTTCTTCGATGAAAGATTTGTTGCGTGGTATCGGGACAACCAATCAAATTCCCGGTATCAAAAGTAAATTGAACTAACCAACCACTCACAGCTCCGTTTACATCTAAACACGTCCTCAAAGCGAAACTAAGTTTCATTGGCGTGTTATGGCTACTTCCTTGTGTACAGCGAAGAGAAGGTAATATAAACGATATAGAAACATAAAACTATAGAACTGAAACGTGTTTTAGCATTGTATATCATCAACTGCTCGACTTTCTTAAATGTCATCACAAGTTATTGCTTCTAAATATTGACATACTAGTATTATACATGGCCATCGTTGAATGACGAAAAGAGACTCCCTAATATACAAGAAAACAGTAGAAAGTTAATGCCAAAGGCATCAAAACGGCGACAAATACAGAGTGTTAACGATAGCCTGTACTGTAATTAACACTCACGGATACATGTATTTTTTAATTAACTTATAAATAACTGGAACGCACTTTGATTACCCCGGATTTTTCAGGAATCACACAGCGCTGGCATTAGTCTGTCATCCAGACCCTAGAGCAAAATATTCAATTGACGACCCACCCGGTCTAGAAAATTATAGCAAGTCTAGAGAAATTAAGGCATCTTTAGGGCTCCATTTGGTATATATATTTGAATTGTTTGTAAAATGGTGTTTTCGTGACAAAAAAATATATTTCCGAGACTAAATGATAGTCTACGCTGGCACCACACACTGCATAGCCTGACCTACATCCCGAGCTTATCAGCTCAGCTTATCGACCTTCTTTCACTGCCTACTAGTCTTACACTCAGACTATGAAAAAAGTATTTATTCTGAAAATATCACATTTTATTAAATATTGAAAAGGAGACTGTAAGAAATGGAATTTTCATAAAAAAAATAGGCTCCTTTTCAATTTTTTTTTTTTACAGTCTAAGTGTTAGGCTCACTGCCTACATATTGCTGGAGCTAGATGGTATTGAACAAGCCTTCGCAAGGGAGCAGTCATTGTATCCAATGAACAATCATATGTCTGTATACGTTTAAATACAATGTCAGTTTTGTTTTAAACACACTTCTGTTAAATTATCACTTATAAATCTAGACATTATGGGGAGCAAAATTAACATAATTAAACCAACATTTTTTCTCCTCTAAAGATCTATATAGTTACGTCATGTTTTATTTGCAAGCACCCAAAATATGAGTTTATATATATAGAGAGTAGATTTATCGGAGCGTACACTCTGGATTATCGAGAATGAAGAAAATAGGATAATATCATCTAATAAAATAAATAACAATAGCTTAATTACATCCGTGTACCCTGCGTACAATTCTTCCTAAGTTGACTACATAATTCATTAATGAACATTGTGAATAAAAAGGGCTCACACCCCTAACTTGGCAAGTGAAACTTTCTGAAATGTCACGCACACAATTTGTTACGAACACACACTTTGAAATTCTCATAAATACTGCATAGAATTTATTTCGTGTTTATACTCAAACTTTGTGATTTCAATAAGTTCCATAACTTTTTTTTCAACCGAGTGCTTTTAGGGCTTATCAAACAATTATGAATATTAAAGTTACCAATAAATTGTATTAAACCTAATTTTCCTAATTTCCTACCCCTAACTAAAATATGGTTTCAAAACCAGTACAGAAGTAAAACATTCAAGTACAAAATATAAATGCTAAAAAACTTTGACATTTTATAAATCACGTATCTGAACCTTATCTTTCAATTTATAACATCAATGACAACATGATGTAATAATGAATTTTTAAAATTCAGTAAAATAACAGTGCGTGCTAGTGGTTAAGCCATGATGAAAGCGTCCCATTATCTCGTTAACCCCACCCATCTAAAATATATTGGTTGTAACCATTACTTGTGTCTTTATCGTGTGGTTTTAGCTTTTTCTCCAACATCGAAAGCACACATACGATGTACATGTAAGTGATATGCCACATCGATAACACATGTCACATGAACAAACGAGTTGCATGATAAATATTCTAAACCATTTATATTAAGCCTATTTAACTAGTAAAGGAAATCGATGATCACACATTTGATAAAATCACAGATACGTGTATGTTCTTATATAAACATGATAAACCCTTAAACCATTATTGCAGTTAAGTACGGGTTCCATTGGATTCGTTAATAATCATATTAAGTCTAACAGATCTAAATGCTCTATACCTGTAAAATAATGTATAAAAATCTGTTGCAAAATGTAAATACAATTGAAGGGGTTTAGGATAACACCAAGGATTAGGTTTAAAATTGAAGATTTAATAAATAAAATTTAAAATTTAAAATTTGATAGTAAATGAAGTTTTTTTTAAAATATTTGAAAATTCGTTTTTCTTTCGCATTCCCATAGACATAGTGCTAATAGCTTTCTTTTAAATAACATCCTGACCTAAAGAAGAAAAACATGAAATATTTGAATTAAATTTAATTTAATACACAATTTTAAAATGGTAGATAACCCTGATGTTATCGTTACCCCTTCAATTGACGTCTTTCCAAACCCACAAATAAATAATTTTATATACTTTTTAGCTCATCAGGCCTGAAAGGCCCGATGGGCTTATGGCATGGCATGGTGTCCGGCGTCCGTCCATCCGTCCATCCGTCCATCCGTCCATCCGTAAACTTTTCGCTTTTTCGACTTCTTCTCCAGAACCAATGATTCCACAGAGCTGAAATTTTATGTGCAGACTCCTTGGCCAATGGGGATTCTACATTGTAGATTTCGTGACCCCATGACCCCAAATGGGGTTTCATGGGTCACATCCTTAAAAACCTATTTTCAACTTCTTCTTCAGTTCCAAAAGGTCTAGAGAGCTGAAAAGTTGTGTGCAGACTCCTTGGCCAATGGGGATTCTAAATTGTAGATTTCGTGACCCCATGACCCCAAATGGGGTCACAGGGGTCACATCCTTAAAAACCTATTTTCATCTTCTTCTCGAGTTCCAAAAGGTCTAGAGAGCTGAAAAGTTGTGTGCAGACTCCTTGGCCAATGGGGATTCTAAATTGTAGATTTCGTGACCCTGTGACCCCAAATGGGGTCACCAGGGTCACATCCTTAAAAACTTATTTTCATCTTCTTCTCCAGTTCCAAAAGGTCTAGAGAGCTGAAAAGTTGTGTGCAGACTCCTTGGCCAGTGGGGATTCTAAATTGTAGATTCCGTGACCCTGTGACCCCAAATGGGGTCACCGGGGTCACATCCTTAAAAACTTATTTTCATCTTCTTCTCTAGTTCCAAAAGGTCTAGAGAGCTGAAAAGTTGTGTGCAGACTCCTTGGCCAATGGGAATTCTAAATTGTAGATTTCGTGACCCTGTGACCCCAAATGGGGTCACCGGGGTCACATCCTTAAAAACTTATTTTCATCTTCTTCTCCAGTTTCAAAAGGTCTAGAGAGCTGAAAAGTTGTGTGCAGACTCCTTGGCCAATGGGGATTCTAAATTGTAGATTTCGTGACCCTGTGACCCCAAATGGGGTCACCGGGGTCACATCCTTAAAAACTTTTTTTCATCTTCTTCTCCAGTTCCAAAAGGTCTAGAGAGCTGAAAAGTTGTGTGCAGACTCCTTGGCCAATGGGGATTCTAAATTGTAGATTTCGTGACCCCATGACCCCAAATGGGGTTTCATGGGTCACATCCTTAAAAACCTATTTTCAACTTCTTCTTCAGTTCCAAAAGGTCTAGAGAGCTGAAAAGTTGTGTGCAGACTCCTTGGCCAGTGGGGATTCTAAATTGTAGATTTCGTGACCCCATGACCCCAAATGGGGTTTCATGGGTCACATCCTTAAAAACCTATTTTCAACTTCTTCTCCAGTTCCAAAAGGTCTAGAGAGCTGAAAAGTTGTGTACAGACTCCTTGGCAAATGGGGATTCTAAATTGTAGATTTCGTGACCCCATGACCCCAAATGGGGTCACAGGGGTCACATCCTTTAAAACCTATTTTCATCTTCTTCTCGCGTTCCAAAAGGTCTAGAGAGCTGAAAAGTTGTGTGCAGACTCCTTGACCAATGGGGATTCTAAATTGTAGATTTCGTGACCCTGTGACCCCAAATGGGGTCACCGGGGTCACATCCTTAAAAACTTATTTTCATCTTCTTCTCCAGTTCCAAAAGGTCTAGAGAGCTGAAAAGTTGTGTGCAGACTCCTTGGCCAATGGGGATTCTAAATTGTAGATTTCGTGACCCTGTGACCCCAAATGGGGTCACCGGGGTCACATCCTTAAAAACTTATTTTCATCTTCTTCTCTAGTTCCAAAAGGTCTAGAGAGCTGAAAAGTTGTGTGCAGACTCCTTGGCCAATGGGGATTCTAAATTGTAGATTTCGTGACCCTGTGACCCCAAATGGGGTCACCGGGGTCACATCCTTAAAAACTTATTTTCATCTTCTTCTCCAGTTCCAAAACGTCTAGAGAGCTGAAAAGTTGTGTGCAGACTCCTTGGCCAATGGGGATTCTAAATTGTAGATTTCGTGACCCCATGACCCCAAATGGGGTTTCATGGGTCACATCCTTAAAAACCTATTTTCAACTTCTTCTTCAGTTCCAAAAGGTCTAGAGAGCTGAAAAGTTGTGTGCAGACTCCTTGGCCAGTGGGGATTCTAAATTGTAGATTTCGTGACCCCATGACCCCAAATGGGGTTTCATGGGTCACATCCTTAAAAACCTATTTTCAACTTCTTCTCCAGTTCCAAAAGGTCTAGAGAGCTGAAAAGTTGTGTACAGACTCCTTGGCAAATGGGGATTCTAAATTGTAGATGTCGTGACCCCATGACCCCAAATGGGGTCACAGGGGTCACATCCTTAAAAACTTATTTTCATCTTCTTCTCGCGTTCCAAAAGGTCTAGAGAGCTGAAAAGTTGTGTGCAGACTCCTTGACCAACGGGGATTCTAAATTGTAGATTTCGTGACCCTGTGACCCCAAATGGGGTCACCGGGGTCACATCCTTAAAAACTTATTTTCATCTTCTTCTCCAGTTCCAAAAGGTCTAGAGAGCTGAAAAGTTGTGTGCAGACTCCTTGGCCAATGGGGATTCTAAATTGTAGATTTCGTGACCCTGTGACCCCAAATGGGGTCACCGGGGTCACATCCTTAAAAACTTATTTTCATCTTCTTCTCCAGTTCCAAAAGGTCTAGAGAGCTGAAAAGTTGTGTGCAGACTCCTTGACCAATGGGGATTTTAAATTGTAGATTTCGTGACCCCGTGACCGCAAATGGGGTCACCGGAGTCACATCCTTAAAAACCTATTTTCATCTTCTTTTCCAGTTCCAAAAGGTCTAGAGAGCTGAAAAGTTGTGTGCAGACTCCTTGGCCAATGGGGATTCTTAATTGTAGATTTCGTGACCAAGTGACCCCAAATGGGGTCACAGGGGTCACAGCCTTAAAAACCTACTTTTATCTTCTTCTCCAGTTCCAAAAGGTCTAGAGAGCTGAAAAGTTGTGTGCAGACTCCTTGGCCAATGGGGATTCTAAATTGTAGATTATGTGACACTGGACCCCAAATGGGGTCACAGTGGTCATGATCTAAGAACCTATCTTTTGCTTGTAAACAATAACTTAAATAACTTAAATATTCAACTTTAGATAGTAAATCAATGAAATCCTGATGAGCTACAGAGCCCATGGCTCTATTTTTTTTATTCCAGACATGGCAGCAACAGAACGTTCAGTGACGGAATCGATCCGAGACGACTTCCTGACGTGCAACATCTGCCTCGAGGTGTACACAGACCCCAGAATCCTGCCCTGTCTCCACACCTACTGCTTCCAGTGTGTCTGTAACCACGTGGACACTGCAGATGGAGAAGGTCGTCCTGCCTTATGTCCAGAATGTCGGGCACCTGTTCCGGAAGTAGTCAGTTCTCTCAAGAAGAATTTCTTCATAAATGGACTTTCCGAGATCATCAAGGAGAAGTCGGTTGATGGGTTGGTTTGTACTGCCTGCATGCTCCGGGGCGTTGAGGTGGCAGCCAAGTCCAAGTGTCTGGATTGCGGCGACTATCTCTGTTCCCCCTGCTCTGATGGACACAATGCATCATCTCAGACCTGGAAACATGAGAAGATTCCTCTGGATGATATCAAGGATGGAAAGTATGATGACAAGCTGAGGCAGTTGCAGAAGATCCGATGTCCAAAACATGAAACCAAAGATGTTGAGTTTTACTGCGAGACATGTTCCAAATCTGTCTGCATGACCTGCATCCTTCTGGGCCACAGAGAACACAGCTGCAGAACCATTGCAGAAGCTGCTGCAGGCAAGAGACCAAGTATCATCGATCTGACTGAAAAACTTCGAAAGAGATTCACATCTACGGAAAAGGAGGAGAGTGAGCTTTCTAAGGAGATGGACAAACTTAAAGAAACTGAAGATACCAAAAGAAAATCCATTGTCTCCACAGCTGAAAGAGATGTTCAGTCCATTATCTCGAAAAGAGATGCAGAGTTGGAAAAACTTGCCCAGTCAACGAGAACAGTTACTGAACGTCTTCATAGTAAGGTGGATGCCGTGAGACAAGAGGCAGATGGGCTGGGTAGCTGTATCAGGTTCAGCGACAATATCCTGAGAAAGGGAAAGGATGAGGAAGTCTTGATGTTAGAGTCAACGCTAACTGACAGACTTGTTCAACTACAGGAGTCCGTCTCAGCAGCTTGTGAACCAGCACCTGAGAATAGTCCCCGTCAGGAACCTGAACAGAAAACAGACAAGGAAGACGTGGAAGAAACATCTCAAACTTCTTCCGGTCTGAAACCGTTGGCCACACTCTCACATGTCAAAACAGTGTCCACTAAATGTGATACCGATACGAGAAAACAAAATATAAAAGGCATCGCATACGGTGAAAATTTTGGGCTTGTTGTCTCTGACTATGATAACGGCAAGATCAAAATATTCAGTAAGTCAGGGCGCTTCGTTCAAGAAATGACATCCACTGACTTCCATCCATACGCTGTTGCTGTCACAGACGACCGTATTGGGGCTATCAACAGCAATCACCTCTTCATATTTTCTACAAACGGTAAGGTCTCAGCCAAAGTCAAGTTGGCAAATGATAAACCGAAGGAAAACATCCAGTTTTCCTACAGTCTTGCGGGGTCCGAAAAAATTGGTTTCGTTGTTGGAAATGTACCTGGAGAAGATAGACTACGCTTTTTCTCTTCAGATGGCATATTTATACGTAATTTGTACTGTTCAGTTAAATTTCCGTTGGCAGCGCTGTCTGTTACCCCTAAGCAGAATCTTCTGCTGAGCGAATGGGGAAGTGGTCAAATTAGAGCAATAGGGCATGAAGGAAAACAAATATTCAAGATTGGACAAAAACAATGGAAACCGAACGGAACTTGCACCGCTGGAGATGGAATGGTTTTTATTGCTGATTACAATTATGGAGGCATTTCAGCCTACAGCTTCAAGGAAGAAGTAATTGAATTCGTTCATGAAACATCGTTTGACGGAATCGAATCCCCCCAGTTTGTTGTTCTGGATGAATCGGGCCAGCTTTATGCAGGCGATTACACAGGTAGAATATGCGTTTATTCGTATAGCCGTTGAAATATGAGACATGTGGGATATACTGAGACAGTTGGGCATTTTACCCGGCATCTGAGCTCTATGATCACAACGTTGAGAATGACAGTTTTGCCATTGAGTGGTTTTCAGGGAATAAATCGTTTTCCAAAAAATGAGAACCTTTTAAATTTAAAATTTTGTGATAACTAAAATTACGAATAATTGTATATCGTGTGATTTAATCAAATCTCATAGAGGTTCTTTTACATTTCATCATATTCATTCACTCCTCGAGTAATGTTTTTTTGCAATTTGTACTCTGACAATTTGTAAATTTGAAAGTGTTAATACTATTTTTATATACGTTTATTGTTTTGTTAAAATGTGTACTGGAGCTGTTAATATGCTACTGTGTGAAAGTGTTACTAATATATTTTATGGACATATACATCATTCTAATTTCCTTACTTGACAAGACTGTATAATGTACACTTTATTATTAATTAAATAAAATAACTTGAGAAGTCTCTTCTTTTTTTGTTATCTCACCGGTATGTAATACCGTGGGATATAGTCATCGCCCCGTCCGTCCGTCCGTCCGTCCGTCTGTCCGTCCGTAATCATTTCGTTTCCGGAGCAGAACTCGAAAACCGTTCATGATATCTTTCTGAAACTTTCCATGTGTATTACCCACCAACTGAAGTGGTGCCTTTTGATATTTTCAGATTTCTGAAAGAAAAAAAAATTTCGTTTCCATAGAAACTTGTTGAATTTGGACTTTGTTCAGAGACAGGTTCGTTTCCGGAGCACGTTTTCAAAACCATTCATCATATCTTCCTGAAACTTTGCATGTGTATTACCCACTAACTGAAGTGGTGCCTTTTGATATTTTCAGATTTCTGAAAAAAAAAATTTTTTTCGCTTCCATAGAAACTTGTTGAATTTGGACTTTGTTCAGAGACAGGTTCGTTTCCGGAGCACAGCTCCAAAACCGTTCATCATATCTTCCTGAAACTTTGCATGTGTATTACCCACTAACTGAAGTGGTACCTTTTGATATTTTCAGAATTCTGAATTTTTAAAAAAAAATTCTGTTTCCATAGAAACATGAGAGGGATGTTGGTTGTTGATGATTTTGACTGCTTCTGGAGCTCAAGTCTAAAACCCTTAACATACTTGAAACTCAGCATCTGTAATACCTACTAACTGAAGTACGGTAGTAGATACACAAGTATCTGTCAAAGATGTGTTTTACAAATTTTGTGGAACCGGTGGGATATGTCATCTTCTGATGACTCTTGTTTACATTTTGTTAAATGAAATTATGGTTCATGAATCGCGGGTACATCACGGAATCGTCCTATTCAATGATGTGTATATTGAAAACTCAGAATATTTAATTCAATTGAACAGCGATTTGAACATACATACTAGTAAAATTAGTATTGCACTCCCCTACATGTGTATAGGTCTTAAATGTGATTTTGTTTCAATGTTAGGATACATTGATTGAATTAAACACCAACGACAACGACAGAAGTTTTCAAATTTACCAAAAATAAAAAAAATTCCTTTCCCGAAACTATGCGATAAACATTACGTTTCAGAGGACAAAAAACTAAAAACGCTGTGACGAAGTTGACTTTCACACATCAAAATAATTCTTATCATGCAAAATATGGAAGTACATCTATAACTGGTTCTTGAAATTGTATCACCTTTCTCAACAGTTATTGGCAATTAGTGACAAAAAGGCTATAATTGTACGATTTTGGAATTAAGCTTATATCTTGTTAAATTCAATTCGTTAATCAAAGTTAACACTTCTCTGTGACAAAGAGGTGTCCATACTGTAGTACAAACCGGATTCCGTCAGAAAGCAATTTTTTTTTTAAATTGTCTTTTTCCAAAAATTCTGATTTTGAAGGTTCATGCTGCTGTAACTTGTGACATTTAGTTAAAAGATAGTTACGAAATGTTCACCAGTTCACTCAAAAGAATGGAATTAATCACATTACAAAAACCTATATTGTCAGCGTGCCAATACTAAGTACTGAACACCAACATAGCAGAATGTTATGAACGCAAATACTAGTAGGCCTATCTCAACGTAGAGAAACGTCATCTCATTGAAATAAATACTGTTGATGAAGCTTTTTCTGATGCAGTCTCTACCAGACAACTTTTACTGTTGAAAAAAACACTAGAATTGACAGGTATTCTTTTAAATACCGCTGATATTAATAGTTATATGTTCATACAGAGCGAATTATCAATTGTTGCAATGCGTAAAGTAATCTGTGTTCGACACAGCATGTGCGTCTCTACAGTGTCAATGCACCAGACGGTCAATTACTTTTGTTGGACTTCGACTCACGCAACCAACACGCCAGTCGACCTCAGTGATCACATGGATGTCACTGTAGTTGGAGGAACGGTAGCAGACTTTATGAGGTAGCTTTGCACTTAAGTAGGTTATTAATACACGTATACGGGAACTCTCAACATTGTCAATATGATCGTATTGCTGCATGTGATTGTATCGTTGTTGGTTCATTGACGCGTACAACCTTGGTCGAGTTCGACTGCTAACAATCATTCAATATCAGCATTTTGTTTACATGCGTGACCCGGGCGTCGTCTCTGCAGCACTTATATAGTTTACGTTTTCTTGAAAAATTCGATTCCGCTAAATCCTTTACAAAAACTACAATGAATTAAATTGAAGTTGGGTTGAAACATAAAATAGTTTACCTTTTACTCAATAATGGTTATATTTATCTTATGAATTAAGTCGAGTTGGCTTATCCGGAATATCAAAGTTCGAAATAAAGACAATTGCAATGGACTCGCTACAACCAATCTTATTTAAATCAGATCGAACGTAACAAACGTACCTCGCTGCGTTTTTATTATTTTATTATTACACCATAGAGGGCACATCAGGTGACCTTCATCCCAAATTAATTCACTCCAACCAATCAGCAACGAGGCTATAAAATCACATTCAATATCGTATCTAGTAAGGCCTATGAGTGGGTGAATTATTGGCGAAAGTTAAAAGTGAAGGTCACTTGACATGACGTATGCATATAAAGACAATAAAGAACATGATTATTTGTTGAAACGTTTTCGAAGACACTAAAGAAATAATCCTTTTGAAATTTGGGATATTGGATGATGGCTGGCTTTCAGCTATGCTTCAAGGTCAGGGGAGATACCTGAGAGAAGTTTCGGAGGAAAAGGAGCGAACCAGTGTGTGATGGCAGCACGATTTGGGGCCAGAACCGCCATGATCAGTAAGGTATGAATGTACAACGTTTAAGCACCCTCGTCTGATTCAATGTTCCAAACAATTGATATACGGAATGGAAAAATATGGCGGGGTTGCAGTTAAAATGTCTATACAGCATAGGTTATAATTACCGTATTTAGTCTGGTTAGCTATCTGCTATCGATCTCAAAGAAGTACCGGATCCAAGAGTGAGCTGAATTTATAAGTGCGTATATAGAGGAAAAATCTTACTAAAAAGTTGTCCATGTTGTACTTCAATGTAATTACCGCATACACCCGCCCTTCCAGCTACCGGATTATTTTCAGTAGTCTGGTATTAGACTGTATTTGAAAGGTAAGGGAATGCAACTTAGTGGGTCATTGTGTATAGATTTCAATCTCTGATATATTCGGTAAAACCTTGTGGTTAATTTTAAAATAAAATTTTAAAAAGTTATAAGTTTGAAGACTTATTCCAGGCAGTCTTCAAAATATTTACTTTGACCAAATCTTTATAATATATTCCAAGCAGATCTGCAATATGTCATTTTTATAAAGTTTAGGAAGTAACAATGTACCTCTGAATAATACTGTAATATCTGTCAAAACTCCATTGATTTCAGGTTGGAGATGACGAGTTTGGGAGAGAGTACATCGAGCATTATAACAGAAACAACATCAACACGGGTAACATTTACATGCCAACTCGTATCGGCAACATACTTCAGCGATTCATTCACGCTTCAGCTAAATGTTTTATAAATATTCAGTCATTCATAATTTCTGTTTTTTTTAGATTAATTTTATTTTGATCGTGATATATTAAAAAGTCGTAACACGCACATACTTGTTTAGAGTATTAACATAGAATTTCGTACTCACAGGTAACCCCCTCTACGCGAAGTAGGGGATATAGTATTCGGCAACGTCCATCTGTATATACGTACGAATTGGAATAACTTATGATAAAGAACCGAGTCTGTTCATTGGATTATTTTCCTAATTTGCACACAGGTTCATGTGAAACGTGAATCAATGAATCGTGGTGACTTTGCTTTCAGATCATGTCACTGTAGGGGAGGGCTTAACCACGGGTTGTGCTACAATCTTTGTAAGCGAGGATGGTTTGTAAACAAATTTGATTAACTAACGTTTCTTTTAATACATAATGTTCATATTTTGACTTGCATTCTATATTCTTTAAAATCTCTATTGAGTTTAAGTAACATACTTAGAAGTTATTCCCTTTAACTGTATTGTAATTGAATATGGATTACTTATTTAACAAACTATTTCACACTTCACACCAAATGAATTTTATTTGTTGTGTTTGTCTTCAATCAACTATTCAGTATAGATATGACACTATTTCAGGAGTGATAAACCTTTTTCCAAAAACGGTATATGGAACTAAATGGAAATGTCGCATTTTATGAATTTCAAGTTGATCATATTTAAAATCTTGTCATCTACAGCTGTGAACCTGCATGTCAAACAGTTCAAATGTGTAAATGATCTATCTTCAGGGGAGAACTATATAGAAGTAGATCGTGGAGCAAACGATTATCTGTTCGAGCAAGATGTGATGGCTGCAGAGTCCTTGATACAGAGCAGCAAGGTCGTCATGTGTCAGATGGAGATACCTCTAGAGTCTACGCTTGCTGCCCTACGATTGGCCAGGAAACATGGCGGTGAGTATTGGGTGAGGCTGTTCATCCAATAAACGAAGGTTCCTTCAGATGGAGATACCTCAAGAGTCTACCCTTAATGCCCAACGATTGGCCAGGAAACATGGCGGTCAGTACTGGGTGAGGCTGTTCATCCAATAAACGAAGGTTCCTTCAGATGGACATACCTCAAGAGTCTACCCTTAATGCCCAACGATTGGCCAGGAAACATGGCGGTGAGTAGAGGCTGTTCATCCAATAAACGAAGGGTCTTTCAGATGGAGATACCTCAAGAGTCAACTCTACTGCTTTACGATTGGCCAGGAAACATGGCGGTGAGTACTGGGTGAGGTTGTTCATCCAATAAACGAAATAGGTTCTTTCAGGTGGAGATACCTCTAGAGTCTACCCTTACTGCCCTACGATTGGCCAGGAAACATGGCGGTGAGTATTAGGTGAGGCTGTTCATCCAATAAACGAAATAGGTTCTTTCAGGTGGAGATACCTCTAGAGTCTACCCTTACTGCCCTACGATTGGCCAGGAAACATGGCGGTGAGTATTAGGTGAGGCTGTTCATCCAATAAACGAAGGTTCCTTTAGATGGAGATACCTCAAGAGTCTACCCTTACTGCTTTACGATTGGCTAGGAAACATGGCGGTGAGTACTGGGTGAAACTTCTCACCCAATGAACGAAGATTCTTTCAGGTGGAGATTCATTCTTTTGAAGTTTTGATTCAGACTGTCATCGATCACATTACGATTGGTGATCATATGACAGTTTGGAAAAAGGGGATTAAAGATTAACGAAAGTATGGAATCATGCATGATTTTTCTAATCACTGTTACTGTACGTATTTATTTTTAAGAAATATACACCGATTCAAAGAATGGCAACCTGGTCGCTGCAGCATCTTCATTCCGATTAGCCTCTATATGCTCTTGCCACGCCTGTTATATACTGAATACAGGGACTAGAATGTGTTCCGTTCATGGATATATATCCAACTTCCTCCTTCCCTCACAGGTCCTGACTCTATATAAAGTATTTCCATTTCATTTAGAAATGTCGACACTATGAAAATACACACCTGCTCTACTGTTAACAGGTAGTTGGAATTATTTTGTTCGTTCATAGATATATCCAACTCTCTTCGCAACTCGCGCTAGTCTCCATCACTGACTAATTCAAGCCTTTGTTACATTCGTGACCTGTCTGCGCGCAATATAAACTACAGGTACAGCGCGTTACACTAGCACATACGTATGGGGGACGCTCATGTATATCTTTCTTTTTGCTTTAGATATAAAATTATGATTGTTTTAATGTTGTGCTTAGAATATGATATGCATTAATAACTCGTACAGTGTTTCGATTTTCCAGTGAAAACGATATACAATGCATCTCCGGCAAGACCAAGCATGCCACAAGAAATGTTCTCTGGATGGGATATATTTTGTGTTAATCAAGAAGAGGTATTCACTATTTATCAAAGTATTTCAATTAACAAACAGTAAATGATATCCATACATGTATATTGTTTTTTTTTCAAATGATAGGTATCCTACCAGCTTTAATCTAGGTGTAGCTTACGTCATTTCTCCTTGAATTTTTTTCTTTTGTAGAGATATGTAAGAAGGAAATTCAGACTGAGTATATATGTATCATATGCAAGATATCAAATGTATAAGAAAACAAATCAGTTATAAATATACTAAATGTTATGAATCATATGACCAGTAAATACTATGTAGAGGAACTTCAAATAGTTTTCAACGAGATGAAAATCGTAAAAGTGTTGAAACATTTCAGGTTGAAAAACTGACGGAGTTGCCAGCTTCAAACACGGAAGAAGCTATAACCGCATCTCTGGCTCTTCTAAACAAGGGATGTAACTCTGTCATCCTTACCTTGGGCCCTCGAGGATCTGTCTACGTGTCGTCCTCAGATAGAAGTCCTCAAGTGATCGCGTGTCCCAAAGTTCCAACTGTAGACACCACTGTGTGTATATTTCACAAACTTATTTTTTACTATATCCCTTGCACAACCCTTTTTAAGGAGAGACGTGATTTCCATTAAGATTTCCAAGAGGCTGCCACTATTTCAATATCTGTTATATTGTATATACATGTTCACTAACGATAATATTGAGGAATTGTTGAGATATATTAAACGAATAGTAATACTTGTCTCAACAAGAGAATTAGTGAGCAAAGCTCACTTATGATACCCCCGCTTTTACATTAACATTGGTCAAAGAGAAATGTTTGAAAATAGCAAAAGGGTATCAATGTTTAAACTTTTGTATGAAAAGACCATAACATATATTATTAAAGCAGAGTAAGTATTACACCTCTAAGCATGTTTTAGAAGTAAAAGTCAAAGTGGTTTCGTAACATTTGAACAACTAGAAGAGCGTTTGCGGGACACCGCAAAAGCAGAGCAGCTCCGAGACTTTGGGTCTCGCCTTTCCCTGTTCCGCCTTCTCCTCAGCATAAATAAAATGGGATTTTTTTTGGACAAAAATTTGTTCATTATTCAAGTTATTCTAACAAGTTGAATCATCACTGGGGTCACTTTTCACAAGTTTGTTCTTAAAACCTATTTCTGATTTCAAAATTGGATCAAAGGATTAACATGGCCTGAACCAATATCTCATGACCTTGACCTTGACCTTAGACCTTCAAGGTCACACCATCACTGATTACTTTTCATTGTGTATAACAATCATGCAATGACTCAAAGTGTTCATTGTTAACATAAGGCATATTCACAATAGCATGCTTAAGTTGTGACCTTGACCTTTGACAGATTTTAGCGAAAACTTTTTCAAATCTTGGTCTATCTCCATAGTTGATATATACCAAATAAGAGCCTGACAGCACAAAAACGTTTGAAGTTATCATGTTTACAAGGATTATTGTAGTAATTAAAGCACTCATGACCTTGACCTTTGACCTTGAATGTGAACATGTCAAAATCATTTACCAGATTTATAAGAAAGAAGCTATGTATATGAGGTGTTAATACCTTCTTGGAAACAAGTAGTATTTGAGTTATGAGCGGAAACCAAAAGTGTGACCATAGACGCGCACACAAAGACGCTTAAAAGTGGAAAATCTGAAAAAATAATCATGGAATCTGAGTGAAACATAGAAAAGGCACATCTAGGGACCATAAAGTGTCCATGTATAAAGTTTCATAACAATTGAACAAGTAGTATTTGAGTTATGAGCGGAACCAAAAGTGTGACCATAGACGCGCACACAAAGACGCTTAAAAGTGGAAAATCTGAAAAAATAATCATGGAATCTGAGGGAAACATAGAAAAGGCACATCTAGGGACCATAAAGTGTACATGTATAAAGTTTCATAACAATTGAACAAGTAGTATTTGAGTTATGAGCGGAACCAAAAGTGTGACCATAGACGCGCACACAAAGACGCTTAAAAGTGGAAAATCTGAAAAAATAATCATGGAATCTGAGGGAAACATAGAAAAGGCACATCTAGGGACCATAAAGTGTACATGTATAAAGTTTCATAACAATTGAACAAGTAGTATTTGAGTTATGAGCGGAACCAAAAGTGTTCCGGACGGACGGACGGAAGGACGGAAGGACGGACGGACGCAAGGACGCGCTGAGCGCTATATACCCCCGACTACTTCGTAGCGGGGGTATAATAAAACTCTCCTCTACTGTAGCTAATGCTGAACAACGTCTGAAGCACAAATATGGATATCGGTATACTGTATATGCGTTATATGTCACTTAACGGTTAATTACGTTGAAACATTTATCATTAATCAAAATTTCGGGTGAAAAGCCTTGTTATATGTAAAGTATATCAATATCCATATTTCTTCCCCATCCTGTGGTCTGAAGGCTTATTCGTATATGTTGCACATTAATCTGTTTTGACAACTGACAACAACACAACACAAGAACACAGTTGGAGTTTACTTTCTGGTGCTAGGGGCAGGGAAGAGGTTTGGTATTGATGTCTCCAATCCATATATAAGTATATTTCCTTCATTCACTACCTCTAAACTTATATGCATCTTCTTGTTTGTTTACAAACACACCAACAACAATAGCAAGTCTAGAAATAGACAACTTAAACCTGTGAGTCTGCCTACCGCTCACGCAAAGCCCGTGCACCCGCATACACAGTCATGTGACCTGTCAAATACCTTCACTACTTTTTGTTGTTCAACGTGTCTACACGTCTCACACCAACTGAGTTAGAATTTCCTTACCTTTCGACGAAACCTTTATCCCATACGTATCCTGATACCGTGAGATTGTTGTTTCCATTTGTTTTTTCACTTGAATATGAATTTGGATGCTATTATTCGCCATTTTAGTGGTTCAAATGTTTCCACGTGGCTTGTAAAATGGCGGCTTCCTCATGTTTTTCTAGCATCGGGCTTGAAGCTTCATTTATTCAATTCACTCCTAATATTCATATTATTTATATATTTATGTTTTGTGGTATATTTAACTATATTACAAACGTATTTTATATTTTATCTCTTGATAGAATTAAATTTCGTTAGTGCGGGATTGGTATCCCCGTTCACTTATCGATTTTTGCTGTATAGTGTTGTGTCACTTCACTTCGCATTGCATTGACTTTGCGTGGTGATTTTAAGGCCGCTTCCTTGCTATATTTTACTATGCGTATCTGTATAGTTTTTGCTTCACGTTTTGTTTAGCTAACTTTATCTACCTTATGTATTATCAGAAATTATTTCTTGATATTTAATTTCTCATACGGTATAGTTTTTGATGGTATTTATTCATGTTTATTAATAAATATCGTTATGTTTTACTATGAGGGGATAGGTTTCAATTTTACCTTTTATGGTAAAGTTTCCTTTTCTCTGCATTTTCTATGTTTTATGATAAACTATTTCATGTTATCATAATCATATACTCATTCTATATATTTATATATAGTATTTTATACACTTATATGAAATTTCGGTTTCTTATATTTGTTCATTATGGTTTTTCTGTGTGTTAATTCTCCTTAACTTTTCACAGAAATCATGAGCGCTTCGAAGAGATGCGAGGGCTGTAATAAATTCGTGGCTGCGGCTGACCCTCACCCTTGCTGTCCACGTTGCTATGGGGTATCCTGTACCTACGATGTACCCTGTGATGAGTGTGCCAACCTTAACGTTGACGAGTTCCAGGCCTATGTGACTTCGAGAGAAAGAAGCTTGGCCCGTTCTTCGTCGAAGTCGTCTACTGTTTCGGTCCCTCAACCGTCCTCTCTGGCCTCGGACCTGGCCAAATTCAAGTCCATGGCTGCCGAGATGATGCCTCTTATGTCTAAGCTGCTCAACATCCCCGAGTTAGCGGACAAGGTGGAGAAGACCGGATCAAGGCTCACCCCGTCACCAGGGAGAGATAATATCTCTCAAATAACTGGGCGGCGGGGGGGTGAAGAGAAAAATGAAGACATCATCTCCATACTGGCCCCTTCGGTGGTGGAATCCATGAAGCAGACTCCGGGATCGAGGGACCCTCGTCTTCATAAGAAAGCCCACCGGATTAGTGGATCCCGTGCGGCGGATGCGGCCCGCAAGGCAGTCCAGCCGGGAGATGTCAAAGTCGGGGATCCAGGGACCGAACCTACGGGGAAGGTCAAGGCCAAAAAGGACTCCAAGGGAACCGTCACGGGCCTCCACGGATCCAAGATTAAGCCCATCATGTTGCCGACGGAGGGTGCAGCGGACCCGCCACCGGCCTCCACGGACCCGGCCGCCACGGACCCGGCCTCATCTACGGGCCATCCCAGGGATTCGGCGGGCCTGAATAGATCTATTGTGGACTACAATACCTCTACCTCTTCCAAGTCGTCCCATTCGGAGCAGGCCAACCGGGAGAGGAACCGTCGCCTAGCCAGGGAAAATGAACGACCTGCGGGGAACAAACGGAAATCCACGGGGCCCCCGGACCTCTCCTTCTACGGGACGTCAGCGGATTCTTCGGGGAAGAAAGGGAAAAAGGCGGATGCTGCAGATGAATCAGCTCTCTCAGGTCTGTCTTGGTATGACAAGTTAGACGAGGTATACCGGCATTTCCCGGACATTTCCCGCCCTCCGGCTCCTTCGGCTCCTATCCAGAGTGAAATAAGCAGAGGCTCTTCCAAGGTCATCACGACAAAGGCTACCTCGCTACCACCGCCGGATTCCACAGCCAAGCTGGCGGCCCAACTATCGGAGCGAGTGGGGACCTTAGGCTTTGACAAGCAACCCTCTAGGAGTTCCTTCTACCGTTCATTTCCTTACAAGGTGCATGACGCCCAATTTGCCAAGCCTGGGGAAACCGTTTTGGACAGCAATTTCCGGTACCTGATGGGCAAGGGTTCGCCTTCGGAACAGATTAAGATCGGGGATGCCAGGATTAGGGAAATCGAGTCTTCGGTGCACAAGGCCATGCAGACCTCCACCTACATCCATTGGTTTGCCGCTACTGCTGCCAGGCAACTCCCTGCTATACCGGTGGATGCGGAACCGGACGAGTCTACGCCTATCCCTTGTTCAGCGTTGTCAACGGCTAACGACCTCTTTGACTCCATGGGGAGTGCTGTCTTGGATTTAGATCGACACCTTCTATGGATCAATGCGCAACTTACTCTCCTCAGAAGGACCGCCTTTATCAAGCAGTTGCCTCAGACAACCGACAACAAGATAAAAGACAAGCTTTACTCGGCGCCTCTTTTTGGAGCTTCTCTCTTTGGGGATTCAGTGGCGGAGTCTCTAGAGATTAAAGACAAACAACTAGAGAGGAAGAGAAACGAGGATTTACATCAGCTCGCCTTATCAGTCTCGCCAAAAAGAACCCAGTCTCAGTCTCCTTGGAAGAAGCAATCAACTCCCAAGAAGAACTACGTCAAGCAGCAGGCTCCGACCACTCCTAGACGTAATTACGACCGACAGGACAGGACGGCTGATAAGACATTTACGCCCCGCAAGGACGCTGGCCGAGGCCGAGGCAGAGGGCAACCTCAACGTTTTTGACGTACCTATTCCCCCTCCTCTCCAGTTACCGACCCTCGCCCGTCCACCAACTTTCCCCTTGTCTGTAGTTCCGGGACAGGTCGGGGGTCGTCTGAAACAATTTGCCGCCAACTGGTCGATTGTTTCAAACGACCCCTGGGTACTGTCAGTGGTCTCTCAGGGCTATCGACTTCAGTTCGACACGCTTCCTCCGACAACCTGCCTTCCACAGGGTCCTCGTTTTCATCTGTCCGGGCCTTCTCTGGTGGCAGCAGAGGATGCCATTCAGAAACTTCTCTTGAAGATGGCAGTGCTGGAACTGGACCCGAAGACTGTGACGAAAGGGTTTTATTCCCCCATCTTCCTGGTGCCCAAGAAGGATACGGACGAACTCAGGATGATTATCGACCTGAAGTTTCTGAACCGGAACTTCCTGCAGAGACCTCCTCACTTCAGGATGGAGTCTATAGCAGCGTTGAAACTGGCTCTACGACCAGGAGACTGGATGGTGTCGTTGGATCTCAGGGATGCTTATCTCCACGTGCCGATCCATCCAGTGTCTCAGAAGTATCTTCGGTTTGCTCTCAACGGCAGGTTGTTCCAGTTCAGAGTTCTTCCGTTCGGAATCTCGATCGCTCCTTGGCTTTTCACCAGGATCACAGCTCCGGTACTGAACTTTCTGCATTCCAGTTCGATTCGGATGCACGGCTATCTGGACGATTTTCTCCTCCCAGATCAGTCTCAGAAGAATCTGGAGTCCAACAGAGATCTTGCCATTTCTATCTTGGGGCATCTCGGTTTCATCATCCATCCAGACAAGTCCGACCTGGTTCCGTCGCAGAAGGTCAAGTACATCGGGGCCATCTTCGACACGGAGAATGCCAGACTGTTTCCTCCGGAGGACAGAGTAGAGGTAGCTCGCAATCTGATCCGTTCTATGTCTCAGTCTCCTCAACCCCTACGCCAGTGGATGTCCCTGTTGGGCAGGCTCACGAGCATGCAGGACTTAACCAACAGGGGGAGACTGAGACTTCGACAGTTTCAGCGTTGGATCAACTCCGTGAGATATCTCGATCTCTCAACCGCTTGCTGTCCTCCTCCGGAGATTCTACGATCCCTTCTTTGGTGGCATCTGGACCAGAATGTTCTTTTAGGCGTTCAGCTGGTGCCCTTTGTACAGGATGTCCTTCTAGTGACGGACGCCTCCAACGTGGGTTGGGGTGCCCATCTTCTCGACCAGACAGTTCAAGGGACTTGGTCTCTGCAAGAGTCTTCTCTTCACATCAATCTGCTAGAGACGTTGGCCATACTGAAAGCTTTTCGGCATTGGCAGAAGCAGATTGCAGGGAAGAGGGTGATGGTTGCTTCAGACAACTCCACGGTGGTGTCTTACATCAACAGACAGGGAGGGACAAGATCAAAGGACATGTTGGATCTGTGTCTCCAGCTATTTCACTGGATCGATCAGTTCGGTTGCGAGGTCAGGGCAAGACACATTCCAGGTCATCTGAATGTTCTGGCAGACAGGTTGTCCCGACCAAACCAGATCCAGTCCACGGAATGGACTCTACATCCCGAAACTTTCTCCATGGTGTCAGGACTTTGGGAGTCCCCGATGGTGGACCTGTTTGCAACAAGGCTCAACAATCAGCTTCCAATTTACGTCAGCCCAGTACCGGATCCACAGGCCTTTGCAGTGGACGCGATGTCGATCAGCTGGGACGGCCTCATCGCCTACGCGTTTCCTCCACCCGCGCTGGTTCCAGCAGTCTTGGAGAAGGCGAGGCGTCACAGCTGCATCATCATTCTGATTGCTCCAGCATGGCCCAATCGTCCGTGGTATCCGGATCTGTTGATGGAAGCAACACATCCAGCCGTAGAGCTTCCGGTGTTTCCAACACTGTTAAAACAGCCAAGGTCAGACAGGTTCCACCGGAATCCAGAGTCTCTACATCTGCACGCCTGGAGACTATCAACCACAATCTCCGAGAAGGGGGATTCTCGGAGGAAGTTGTACAAGCTGTCAAAGGAGGGCTCAGAACCTCTACTTCCAACCTCTACGACTGCAGGTTCGCCAAGTTCTTGGAGTGGAAGCAGCAGTTTAAACCTAATGCTGTGGTCTCCGTCCCCCTCGTCGCAGAGTTCCTGCTCTTTCTGAGGAAAGTGAATAAACTAAAAGCAGGAACAATCGATGGGTACAAGTCCGCCTTAATATCTGCCTTGTCGCTACAGGGGGTCGACTTGACTGGAGATCAGACAATCCGCAACTTATCCAGGTCGTTTCACTTGGAGGATCTGAAGTCACCTCGTTTTCAACTAAAGTGGAACTTGTCGGTGGTGCTTTCGGCTCTTTTAGCAGATCCGTTTGAGCCTTTGAAGGAAGTTTCTCTACAGTTCTTGTCTTGGAAGACAGTGTTCCTGCTGGCTCTGGCCTCAGCAGGGAGGGTGTCAGAACTTCATGCTTTGGATATGTCTTCCTTGACACATTCTAAGAATTGGCAGACGATTTCCCTTTCTACCCTCCCGGGTTTCGTCGCTAAAAACCAGAAGTCTATCTCAGGACCATTAGGAAGAAGATCTTTTTCTGTTCCGGCCTTGTCCGCTGCGTTATCTGACGGCATGGAAAGGGATCTTCTTCTCTGTCCAGTCAGGGCTTTGAGAGAATATTTGTCCAGAACCAAACCCTTTAGAAGAGGAAGACATAGGTTGTTTCTCCCGTGTGTTCCTTCTTCGGACAAGGACATTTCGAAAAACACCATTTCGTCATGGCTAAAGAAAACCATCAAGATAGCTTATCACAAATCGGCGACGGTTACCCCGGTTTTTGGTAAGGTATCTGCCCATGAGATTAGGGCCTGGTCCACCTCCGCTCCCCTCTGGCACTCTGCCTCGGTCGAGGATATCGTAGCAGCCGGGTATTGGGCTTCGTCGACGACTTTTTCGACTTTTTACCTACGAGACGTACAGACGGACTTGGAAGACCTACATCAGCTGGGACCGTTTGTGGCAGCAGGGGCCGTCCAAGCAGCGAACAAATAACATAGGTAATTACAACCTTTTACTATCTTTAAGAGGTTGTAAGGACGGAGTTCCTTCTGGAATCTTCGGAATCCTATGTTGGTCAAAGCAGTTTATGGTTGCAAATCCACGATTGCTTTGACCAGCCTACCATTCTGGGTTGTGAAGGAGCTTCGTTCTCATGACTTCTGGTTTTGGTTAAGGCAATTTTCTCCTGTGAGTCGCCTGGTTCGTATACTGATTCGCTACCCTCCTCCGATCTGTGGGATTCTGCATATAAGTTTAGAGGTAGTGAATGAAGGAAATTTAACAAAATTATAATCATTTTGTATATTTCTGAATGATACCTACCTCTAAACTTATAGTTTGGAGCCCGCCCGGTCCTCCCCACGGAGCCGTTCATCAGTCTTCGCTTACTTACAACAAAAAGTAGTGAAGGTATTTGACAGGTCACATGACTGTGTATGCGGGTGCACGGGCTTTGCGTGAGCGGTAGGCAGACTCACAGGTTTAAGTTGTCTATTTCTAGACTTGCTATTGTTGTTGGTGTGTTTGTAAACAAACAAGAAGATGCATATAAGTTTAGAGGTAGGTATCATTCAGAAATATACAAAATGATTATAATTTTGTTAAGACTATATAACGTCTGAATATTCAGTTTCTAATTGTTTATTATATATAATTACAGGATGCACGCGACGCATTCCTATGTACATTATGTTTTCTATATTTTAAGACACAGGCGATTTTTTCCAGGGATGGCAATTAACTATGGTACTGTTATAGTGCACAGGCGACTGTTTCTAAGGCTGACTATTAACTATACTTTCTATTTTAGGGTGCAGGCGACTGTTTCTAAGGGTTACTATTAAATATGCTTTCTATTTTAGGGTGCAGGCGACTGTTTCTAAGGGTTACTATTAAATATGCTTTCTATTTTAGGGTGCAGGCGACTGCTTCCTAGGCTCTTTGGCTTTCTACCTGGCTGTGAGACCCGACCTGGAGATGAAGGAAGTCATCAGTCGAGCTGGTCGTGTTGCTTCCATCAGTGTCATGGCTCGGGGAACTCAGAGCAGCTACCCTTGGAAGGGAGATGTGCCTGAGGATCTCTTTGCTTAGTGGACCATAGCATGTACCCTTGGAGGGGAGATGTGCCTGAGGGTCTCTTTGCTTAGTGGACCATAGCAGCTACCCTTGGAGGGGAGATGTGCCTGAGGATCTCTTTGCTTAGTGGTCCATAGCAGCTACACTTGGAAAGGAGATGTGCCTGAGGATCTCTTTGCTTAGTGGACCATAGCAGCTACCCTTCGAAGGGGGATGTGCCTGAGGATCTCTTTGCTTAGTGGACCATAGCATGTGCCCTTGGAAGGGAGATGTGCCTGAGGATCTCTTTGCTTAGTGGACCATAGCAGCTACCCTTGGAGGGGAGATGTGCCTGAGGATCTCTTTGCTTAGTGGTCCATAGCAGCTACCCTTCGAAGGGGGATGTGCCTGAGGATCTCTTTGCTTAGTGGACCATAGCATGTGCCCTTGGAAGGGAGATGTGCCTGAGGATCTCTTTTCTTAGTGGACCATAGCAGCTACCCTTGGAAGGGAGATGTGCCTGAGGATCTCTTTGCTTAGTGGACCATAGCATGTGCCCTTGGAAGGGAGATGTGCCTGAGGATCTCTTGGCTTAGTGAACCATAGCATGTACCATTGGAAGGGGGATGTGCCTGAGGATCTCTTTGTTTAGTGAACCATAGCATGTTTCCAAGGAGCAAATATGTGACTGAAGTTCTCTTTGCTTAATGGACCATTGCATCATGCATGTATCCTAGGAGGGAAGATGTGCAGGCGTTGATCTACTTGCTTAGTGGACCATAGCATTATTTGACTGCAGCTATTCCAGGAGGGAAGATGGACCATAGCACTAATCATAGCCCAACTGTCCATAGAAGATTGACATTCCTGGTAAACTCTATATTGAACTTCTTAATTAGTATTGTACCATGAAGAGTGTGGTGTGCTGCGCATACTGTTTGTGTAAACGCTGTATACGTAATTTGTGGATGCCAGTATACCAATAATAAATCTTCCCTTGTAGAGTGGCTGTATTTGCCTGTAAATAAGACTATAGTATTGATGTGCAGGCAAGCCCGTAGCACTAATTTCGGAGTGAGGGGATGAACATTGGGATTCGCTATCCCCGGTAGATGCAAAAATCTGCAAATTGTATACCTCGGAACAAGGTCGATTTTAATCAGACTGTCACAGTGCTTTCCAGTGGCAACATGCAGGCAGTGATTTACTTTATCTTGGAAGGAAGGCATATGGATCTTTTTTTAGTCCAATGATAATGGCCTGGTATCCCCATGCTTGGCGCTTTCAGTTTGGACATAAATGGTTCTATCCAATATTTGTTTATACATGTACATGCTTCACTGTCATGAATACAGTTTCAATACATTTAGAACAATATATATGCATGTCTTATTGGCATTGAACAAATTGATAACTGAGTGGAAGGTTGGCGTGTTGATTGACCGCTGATGTTATCGAGTTATACATGCTTGCGTCGCGCAGTTAACGTTTGAGTGTAAAGTTTCTTTGATTTTCCGAAACTGCAGTGCAAAATTATGCATTGAATTGGTACATGTCTTCTCATTCAGGTGTAAAATGGTTTTGAATTGAAAACATCTTACCTTCAGATTCAATTCGGCCGTTTAAAATTTAAATGTTCAGACAAAATCTCTTTTCGCAGTAAGAGGGGATAATTATTTCGGATAACCCACATCGTCACGTGGTTACATTTGCTTCAGTTGTGTTCATTGGTCATACATTTTTAGCTCATCAGGCCTGAAAGGCCCGATGGGCTTATGGCATGGCATGGTGTCCGGCGTCCGTCCATCCGTCCATCCGTCAATCCGTCCATCCGTAAACTTTTCGCTTGTTCGACTTCTTCTCCAGAACCAATGACTCCACAGAGCTGAAATTTTATGTGCAGACTCCTTGGCCAATGGGGATTCTAAATTGTAAATTTCATGACCCCATGACCGCAAATGGGGTCACAGGGGTCACATCCTTAAAAACCTATTTTCATCTTCTTCTTCAGTTACAAAAGGTCTAGAGAGCTGAAAAGTTGTGTGCAGACTCCTTGGCCAATGGTGATTCTAAATTGTAGATTTCGTGACCCCATGACCCCAAATGGGGTCACAGGGGTCACATCCTTAAAAAACCTATTTTCATCTTCTTCTCCAGTTCCAAAAGTTGTGTGCAGACTCCTTGGCCAATGGGGATTCTAAATGGTAGATTATGTGATCCCGTGACCCCAAATGGGGTCACAGGGGTCACATCCTTAAAAACCTATTTTCATCTTCTTCTCCAGTTTCAAAAGGTCTAGAGAGCTGAAAAGTTGTGTGCAGACTCCTTGGCCAATGGGGATTCTAAATTGTAGATTATGTGACCCCGTGACCCCAAATGGGGTCACAGTGGTCATGATCTAAGAACCTATCTTTTGCTTGTAAACAATAACTTAAATAACTTAAATAATCAACTTTAGATAGTAAATCAATGAAATCCTGATGAGCTACAGAGCCCATGGCTCTATTTTTTTCAAAATATGAAGAGGCCAAGCATGATTGGTTGAAAGTTTATTTTGAATATTCCAACTGTAAAATAGGGTGAAATTTCAACCGTGTATACAGGTTAGAGGCGTTTGCGCCTCCAACCAATAAGTGTGTATCTTTGAAAACATGTCTGTATGATGAACTTATAAATAAAGCGTTGCATTTGCTTTAAATGTGCTTGAGTAAAAGCGTTACATTGCTATATTGAATTGAATTAATCCCTTTTAGAAGGAGAGGAGAAAAATGTTAGAAAAACAAAAGTTAAATCTTTTCATATTTTGTATATTGGTTCATCATAGGGAGAGTAATGTTCCTGCATAGTTTAGTGACTTTGATCTTCATTTCAAGGTCAACATTTTTAGCTCATCAGGCCTGTAAAGGCCAGATGGGCTTATGGCATGGGCCGGCGTCCGGTGTCCGGCGTCCGGCGTCCGGCGTCCGTAAACTTTTCACTCTTTCGACTTCTCCTCCAGAACCGCTACACCCTCAAAACTGTAATTTGGTGGGTGGGTACCCATCACTTTGGGGTCAAAGTTTATTCATCACGAATTCCAACGCCCACAAATATGGCCGCCAAAGACGTTAAAAGTAAAACCTTCTTTTCCGAAAGCACTTGATTTAGGAATGTGAATTTTTTTCATTAACATCTTTGTAGGATGGAGATACAAGTTTGTAAATTTGGTTGAGATAAATTATGAAATATGAACTTTGCAGGGGGTTCACCCTAAAAGCTTCAAACGACTTCTTCTCATGAACCAGAAATAGGAGATATCCAGAAACCTGGGCAGTGTTTACTTTTAAAGATGGAGATTATGATTTGTAAATTTCATTATTTAAATTTGAATACTTTAATTTTGACAGGGGTTCATTTAAATGTATATTTTTCATCTCAGAAACCAATGACCCTAGAACATTCTACTTTTGAGGATATCATCTATGTTTAGTGAATATCAAGAGTTCCGAATTTCAGGTCTTTTGGATGAAAAATAAGAAAGTTATAAGTGAAAATTTTTAATGGTTTACCATTTTGCTGAAATTAACTCCGCCATAACATATAAGCAGTGTTTATATTTGAATGAAAGGTGTTTTCGAGAGCTTTCTAACGCAACTTTCATTATATTTGTATCATAGAAATTAAACAAGATAGATAGGGCCTTTGCAAAAAATAAACTAAGTTCTATCTTGCTTAATATCTATGATACAAATATAAAGCAAGATAGAACTTAGTTTATTTTTTGCAATTTTTCATCTACAACATAAATCACTATCAAGCAGGATAGCTCGAGAGCCCATGGTTCTATTATTACTACTTTGAGTGAACAAAACACACTAGAATGCTGAAATCTTGTTTAGATATATCTTATGAAGCAGTTATAATTACATAATATAAATATCTTACTCTAATTTAAACTGTAGTTAACGGGGATGTAGCATGTTTTTTGCAAATTTTATTTTTTCAAATTTCCCATTTATAATGACAGTTGATGTGATTTATATTTACATTATACTTTAGAGGTTAAAACATCTTATTACAAAAAAACAATTATCCGTAGTGGTAATAACAGTGTTGCGTATAAAGCATGGCGACCATTTTAATGTGAACACATTTTATTATTTAGAATTGCAAAAAACTATTCCCATGGCTTAACCGAACCATGTACACTAATTTTGATTACTAAACTTGATTTTCCGAAGGGCATGTTGTCTGATACTTGAAAGATAAATTAATCTTTTGGCTAGAAGTATAATATAATTTATTATTTTATTGTGTGAGCACAATCCAAACATTATTATGAGTCTTGTAAGGGTAATACTTCCTTGGAGATGAGTATTTAGGAAATATTCTACATTATGCCAGAGCAATTTCTGATGAGCTACAGATCCCATGGCTATATTTTTTACCCTTGTTAGCGGGATATGTCAAGAACCGTTCACTGGATTCTCGTCATATCTTACACATAGCTTTTCCTAGGGAATACAAAGAGCTGATCAAATTCTGGTGACCTTGACATTATTCTCAAGCTCACAGCGAAACTTGTTTTTGGCCATGTTATTAAGCTTGTCAAGGGGTCATTATCTTACACCAATGGTTCTTTTAGGGAAAATTCAGGGCCCAGTCGATCTTGACATTATTTTTCAATTTTGAAGTATTAATTTGCGGCGGGGGATAATGTCACCTCAGTGACAATTAATTAACTAGGCCTACTTGTATATAAAAACTAAAACAATGTTCCAAATGTTCCAAGAAATACACAATTAAACAAATGTTACATCACAAAATCAACTGATTCTGTATACTTCGAAACATATACTTATTCACAAACGATATATATCCTTACAAACTGTGAATGGAAGTAGGGCCTTTGCTAACATATAATGATTGGCCTGCCTGGTCGTATTTTAAGCTGTCTTTTTATTCACGCAACTGATATCGTTGCACTTTGGCCTAGATTCATCTCCATAGAATGGATGTGACAGTTGTTGGTTCGTGTAACGTGGACTTGATAAGGTAATGCATTGTAAAGTGCCACAATTTTATATTTGAATGCACATATTGGGACCCAGTGTTCTATTTGTTGACGATTTCAGTTGACCCGTGACCTAAGTTCGCATGGGCCTTGATTCTTTTTTTCAAGCTGTATCAATCTCTTCTATCATGCATCCCCATATATTCACATCAACTTCTTAAAATCTTGGAGTTCCAAGGCGGTTGACAAAATCCTCTTTCTAGCATCATAACTAGCTATACTAGATCCAGCATATTGCCTGGTGAGATAGTCAGGACAGTTAAAATGTGACCGAACATTATAAATGTCGTCAAATGGAAACGAAAATGAAACATAACGCCATTCATGCATTTGAAGTTAAAGTGATTGTATCATTGGCAAGGAAAATATATGTTATATATGCCGGGAACATATGTCATCACATAGGTCTACAGCATTCATTCCTCTGTTCTATTCAATAGTTTTCAAAGTGCTTAAATGGGAAATGGGGAATGCAAAACAACTTTCTATTCTTTGAAACTGAACTTAACAAAAACCAACTAAATTGGCGGAATATATGTAATTGGTCTTTGCATTCAACAGGTTATGTAGTCGGGTATTTAACAATTCAATTTGAAGCTAACATTTCGGGCACAATACACGATTGGATGGAAATAAAAGCTTTCATTTATCAATAGTCCAGTCTATAGCGAGTATGTCAATCGCTGACCTTGATGCATGAAACCACAAATCATCAGCAATCTTTGTTTTCAATTGGACGCTACTTACATTTGATCCTTTCACAATAAATGACGTTATAAAACCATATTTGTATAGTCATACCAATATCAATGACATCACGAAAACACCACCTATTTGATCCTAGTCCTCTTGATTAGACGATGCATCATCAGAAGCAAATCCGTTTGTTTGAAATGTTTGAAACAACATAGGTTATGTTTATACCACTTACGGCATTTATCTACAAGTCGTTTTGTTGCCAATAGGTCTATCGCCTCTCATTCATATTCAGCTATGCTCCAAGACAACCAAAACCAGGGGAGACGTTGCTTGGCAACAAGTTCGAAAAAGGATTTGGAGGAAAGGGAGCGAATCAATGTGTAATGGCGGCCAGATTCGGAGCCCGAACCGCCATGATCAGTAAGGTGATAAAACAGTGTAACGTGCTACTATTACGATTTCATAATATACATGTATATGTTCTGTAGTGTATTTTCAATCACATCTCAGTAACCCCTCTTGAGGGTGTCGATAAATAGTGCCAAAAGTTACATGCATATATAGATATGTGTACATATGTTTTCGAATTAAATATTCCAATCATTAACTGATTAGCTGTTAGTTTCATCATTTACATCACATGTTTGATGATGGTGTTAATCTCTAAACTATTACGTCGCATTTACTGCTCGAAGTTGACTATCCATAGAACGTGTGTTTCTTCATCACATCGGCTTCCAGAAGGACTATTAAAGAAGTCATCAATGAAACTTTGATACATTTTAATTACCTTACAATATTGACATTGTTTAATCATATCCGTGTGAAAGGTAAATGTTATTTTGAATACAGTTTACCTTCATAAAAATAAAAAGAACTGATAGGAAATAAAGGCAGATATTTCGAACGTTAGCGTTCTGACACGCCTCTATCACGAACATTGTAGTTTATAAACAAGTTCTGCATAGGTTGGAGACGATACCTTTGGGAAGGAGTACATGGAAAACTTCAGGACACTCAAAGTTCATACTGGTAAGAGCAAGAGACTTTATAAATAACATACATTTATGAAAAAAATTACAAACAAATATATTCATTATACATGTATGTGATATTCCTATACTATGCAGGAGGCATAGTGTCCTTCTGCTGTATCTTCATATCGATCATCAAATGTAAATCTTCATTTTGATCTTGTTCTCTATTTACTCATCGAGGAGAATACGATCTTCTGAAAATGAATACAAATTAGATTTACACCTGAATGCTTAAATTTGTATTCTTTTTCTTGTAACAATTATCCTTTTAATCATTGATAGCGATAGAACATATGTTATATTTGTTTGAATTTGAATTTAAACTTCTTTTTTTTTAAAGAAAAACCTCCTCGTCTCTGTCTTCGTTGGTCGTCATGGTAACATTGTTCTGATTTCAGAGTATCTCGGCATTGTAACAGGAACGTCGACCGGCGTTGCACCAATACTCGTCAGCGACGATGGTTCGTATACATACCTCAGCACTGCGTTATAGTCTACACATACCGCTTCACTTCATCCGAAGTCACATTTTCTTCCCATATAGCTTACTCCCTTCAGATTTCCGATCCTGACTTCTGTTCCACTGGGCCGCATTATTTGGCTTGAAATGGAGAATACTGATTGATTGCAATGGAAGTTAGCTGTGCCATCATCGACGCATTGACGTATGATAAACGTTTTCACGTTTGTTGTGTATGCTATTTCAATTTATGAAAACCATTGATGATAAAAATGCTGATAAATAAAGAATACCAAACCAGAGGCACAAACTGAAAACAGTTTATTTGTAGTGTTTATATCAGATATATACAAAGGACAAATGTTAATTAGAAAGACCGATTATAGTCAAATGCTAAGATCTTTGAAGTAACTCGGTCGATGTAGCAGATGTAAGATGTGTTTTCATTGGATAAGAAGTAGGCATATAGTAAGCGGTACCCCCTTTCCCCGCTAGGGGATTTTGCTGGAACCAATATTCATGGCCTAATATAACAAAAGTTAGGATCTGAAATCTGGGAAGTCACAATTTGCCAGCAATACACATTCTGTCTTGTTGATAAATACAAACTCGCGTGCACTTGTTCCTTTAGCTGTCAGTCTATAGTTCGTAAAGAGGGAATATTATTATACCCCCGCTACGAAGTAGTCGGGGGTATATAGCGCTCAGCGCGTCCTTGCGTCCGTCCGTCCTTCCGTCCGTCCGTCCGTCCGTCCGGAACACTTTTGGTTCCGCTCATAACTCAAATACTACTTGTTCAATTGTTATGAAACTTTATACATGTACACTTTATGGTCCCTAGATGTGCCTTTTCTATGTTTCCCTCAGATTCCATGATTATTTTTTCAGATTTTCCACTTTTAAGCGTCTTTGTGTGCGCGTCTATGGTCACACTTTTGGTTCCGCTCATAACTCAAATACTACTTGTTCAATTGTTATGAAACTTTATACATGTACACTTTATGGTCCCTAGATGTGCCTTTTCTATGTTTCCCTCAGATTCCATGATTATTTTTTCAGATTTTCCACTTTTAAGCGTCTTTGTGTGCGCGTCTATGGTCACACTTTTGGTTCCGCTCACAACTCAAATACTACTTGTTCAATTGTTATGAAACTTTATACATGTACACTTTATGGTCCCTAGATGTGCCTTTTCTATGTTTCCCTCAGATTCCATGATTATTTTTTCAGATTTTCCACTTTTAAGCGTCTTTGTGTGCGCGTCTATGCTTACACTTTTGGTTCCGCTCATAACTCAAATACTACTTGTTCAATTGTTATGAAACTTTATACATGTACACTTTATGGTCCCTAGATGTGCCTTTTCTATGTTTCCCTCAGATTCCATGATTATTTTTTCAGATTTTCCACTTTTAAGCGTCTTTGTGTGCGCGTCTATGGTCACACTTTTGGTTTCCGCTCATAACTCAAATACTACTTGTTTCCAAGAAGGTATTAACACCTCATATACATAGCTTCTTTCTTATAAATCTGGTAAATGATTTTGACATGTTCACATTCAAGGTCAAAGGTCAAGGTCATGAGTGCTTTAATTACTACAATAATCCTTGTAAACATGATAACTTCAAACGTTTTTGTGCTGTCAGGCTCTTATTTGGTATATATCAACTATGGAGATAGACCAAGATTTGAAAAAGTTTTCGCTAAAATCTGTCAAAGGTCAAGGTCACAGCAAGGTCACAACTTAAGCATGCTATTGTGAATATGCCTTATGTTAACAATGAACACTTTGAGTCATTGCATGATTGTTATACACAATGAAAAGTAATCAGTGATGGTGTGACCTTGAAGGTCTAAGGTCAAGGTCAAGGTCATGAGATATTGGTTCAGGCCATGTTAATCCTTTGATCCAATTTTGAAATCAGAAATAGGTTTTAAGAACAAACTTGTGAAAAGTGACCCCAGTGATGATTCAACTTGTTAGAATAACTTGAATAATGAAAAAATTTTGGTCCAAAAATAATCCCATTTTATTTATGCTGAGGAGAAGGCGGAACAGGGAAAGGCGAGACCCAAAGTTTCGGAGCTGCTCTGCTTTTGCGGTGTCCCGCAAACGCTCTTCTAGTTGTTCAAATGTTACGAAACCACTTTGACTTTTACTTCTAAAACATGCTTAGAGGTGTAATACTTACTCTGCTTTAATAATATATGTTATGGTCTTTTCATACAAAAGTTTAAACATTGATACCCTTTTGCTATTTTCAAACATTTCTCTTTGACCAATGTTAATGTAAAAGCGGGGGTATCATAAGTGAGCTTTGCTCACTAATTCTCTTGTATTCCAAATTGATGTAGTTAAGATCATCGTTAAGATCATTTTGATTGAAAGTATCTGCAACCAAAATGAAGCAGCAGTGGAACGATGAGTGAGTAAAATAATAACTAATAACGATAACTAATCTCAGACTGGTATTTCATCACAAGCTATTTTTAATGTTGATCATAATTATCAAAATACTAAAATGTAACCCTCGAAACATTTAAAGAGGTCATTTGATATTCTATAAGTTCAAGGTGTCATTGCAGGTCAGAATTCTATAGTTATCGTCCCCGGAGCTAACGACCTAATAACTAAAGAAGACGTGATGGCTGCAGAGTCCTTGATACAGAACAGCAAGGTCGTCATGTGTCAGATGGAGATACCTCTAGAGTCTACGCTTGCTGCCCTACGATTGGCCAGGAAACATGGCGGTGAGTATTGGGTGAGGCTGTTCATCCAATAAACGAAGGTTCCTTCAGATGGAGATACCTCAAGAGTCTACCCTTACTGCTTTACGATTGGCCAGGAAACATGGCGGTGAGTACTGGGTGAAACTTCTCATCCAAAGAACGAAGTCATTTTGTTAACCATTCGTCACCGGTTATCCCCCTTGATCATTTCCGTCTCATCCTATTGAACATTTTCATTGGTTACTAATTTCGCCACGCCGGCCAAGGGTGGGTAATATGAGTACATATTTCCCTGATAGTGTTCCAGGGGTGATAAAGTGGATAGTAACGCATATATAAAACCCTGGGTAACCGAGGATGAGATATCTCTAGAGACTACCCTTACTGCTCTGCGATTGGCCAGGAAACATGGTGGTGAGTTTTGGATGGAACTTCTCACCCAGTGAATGATGGTTCTTTCAGATGGAGATACGTGTTTCTCCTATCCCCGTCACATCACACAGGGCCGCAATTCCATGTGTCATCTACATCCACCTTGGTTCCGCCATCGACTTAACGATCGCCAAACCAGAGCCAATTGATGGTGTTTTCTTGACGTCACCGATTCGAAATACAAAAGTTATCATTGCGAAAAGATCAAAGGAAAATGACTCGCCAATGAGATAATTGCAAATGACTATACCCCGCTTGCGATGGTAGCCCACAAGATGTGCATATTGTTATTTTGACGTCTCCTTTCTACATTCTGGGCTATTTGACCATTAAAACAATATGATGTTTGATCCGTGTTCCAGTGACCAGTATATACAACTCGGCCCCTGCTAAAGCTGATCTGCCACAAGAATTCTACTCTGTGTGTGATATCTTCTGTGCCAACGAAACAGAGGTACAGCAATAGCATAAATGCGCCCACTTAACATCATAATATATACATTAACTGCTTTGAAGGTTACTAAAATAAATACCTGAGATAAGAATATAACGAGCCTCTTAGGACTACTGATGTTATTTGACAATGTGCGTGCATGTTTCCGATGAAATGGTTCATCTCCTATTTTTTAGTAAATGCGGTAACCACCAATCATGTAGAGATGCTGTTTCTTGATGTTTCACGTTAAGCATTTGCCTTACAGACAGAAATACTGACGGGTCTCACTGTCTCCACTATAGAGGAAGCTAAAGCTGCATCTCTCGCTCTCCTCGACAAGGGATGTAACTCTGTCATCCTTACTCTGGGTCCTCTAGGGTCGGTCTATGTGTCGTCCACAGATCGATGTCCTCAAGAAATTACCTGTCCTAAAGTTACAGCTGTGGACACAACAGTGCGTATCATTTCATAAAACGATTCAAAACCGATTCCTTTAATTCAATGGTTTACATTGTGTTACTTCCTTATATTCTGAATTACAAGTGAGGAAGGGTTGAATATCAGGTTTTGAGATCTAACGACATTCATTGATTTTCATATTTTACCAATTTAGATGAGCATACAAATTAGAAAATATATGCATCTATTTGACAATAATGGTCCACTGTGTCTATCCCAGTTTGAGAAAACCGCCTAATCAGAGACTTTGACGTATTGTCATTGTCGTCCACGTGGTGAACTCTTTATCACGATGAAAATCTATCAATTCCAGTATCTGTATTTCAATACATCGCTCCAAATGAATCATCACAATGTTATTAAATGAAAAAAGCTGGAAAAGATATATTTTCGTTTGAGAGTTTGAATCTTTCCTACAAGGGACTATATGCTTGGAAACTCTGTTGTAAACGTTTTGTTTCCACAGAGACTATGATAAGATGTCATCGAAGTGGAGAAATAAACCTGAAGAGCAATTATTTGTTTCTCTCATGTGGATGAAGTGCTTGCCCATTAGCTCAACACAGTTTGAGACACAGGTCACAACTTGTTGGTGTCTCCACCGGGATTCGAACCCGGCCTTTTGCGTGAGAGGCCAGCACGCTGACAACTACACCGCTATGCTCCACATATGTAGGCAACCAAACATTGTTTTTCACCTGCGATCGAATCCTATCTTGTAAACAATATGTGCGCATCGCACAGGTCCGGCATGCTCAATTTGAAAAAAAACTCGGTGATTGCACAGCTGACTTTTGATGCAATCAATCGGGATTTTCCATTTCTATCCGAGACAGTAGCCTTAATATAACAGCCAGTAGGCTTGCATGTTCTGATGCTAATAAAGTAGCCAAGCACAGAACGTCCAACAAAAGCTTTCGGACAAGTAAATGTGATTGGTTAGCTATCTGACCGGGTTTTGTCTTCACTAAACTGGTACAGAACGCGCACACATAATGGGTGTTCTCAGACCTTGTAGAGAGGAATCTACAGAACCTGTTTGTATCCTGGTAGATGCAAATTGTATTCAATCCGACTGTTTCTGTTCTGTGCAGACGATAAGTTCTTTTGGATAAATGTGCTTTTTGTTGCAGGATGCTGGCGGCAGTTGTTTTTGAGTAAGTGGTTATGTTATGTATGGGTATTCTATCCTCGAGCGTTTTTTAACTGTATGCTCTCTATTTTAGCGCACAGGCGACTGTTTCTAAGGGTGACTATTAACTATGCTTTTTATTTTAGGGTGCAGGCGACTGCTTCCTAGGCTCTTTGGCTTTCTACCTGGCTGTGAGACCCGACCTGGAGATGAAGGAAGTCATCAGTCGAGCTGGTCGTGTTGCTTCCATCAGTGTCATGGCTCGGGGCACTCAGAGCAGCTACCCTTGGAAGGGAGATGTGCCTGAGGATCTCTTTGCTTAGTGGACCATAGCATGTACCCTTGGAAGGGAGATGTGCCTGAGGATCTCTTTGCTTAGTGAACCATAGCAGCTACCCTTGGAAAGGGGATGTGCCTGAGGATCTCTTTGCTTAGTGAACCATAGCAGCTACCCTTGGAAGCGAAATGTGCCTGAGGATCTCTTTGCTTAGTGGTCCATAGCAGCTACCCTTGGAAAGGGGATGTGCCTGAGGATCTCTTTGCTTAGTGAACCATAGCAGCTACCCTTGGAAAGGGGATGTGCCTGAGGATCTCTTCGCTTAGTGAACCATAGCAGCTACCCTTGGAAAGGGGATGTGCCTGAGGATCTCTTTGCTTAGTGGACCAGAGCATGTACCCTTGGAAGGGAGATGTGCCTGAGGATCTCTTTGCTTAGTGGACCAGAGCATGTACCCTTGGAAGGGGGATGTGCCTGAGGATCTCCTTTCGTAATGGACCATATCACGTTTCCAAGGGCAAAGATGTGACTGAGGATCTCTATGATTAATGGACATATCATTATTACACTGCAGATATTCTTGGAATGAGGATGGCCCTCCTTATCTCCTTGATTGATCATTAATATAAGGCAGTTGTCATGAGCGAGATATTATACATTCTATGTGTTATTTAACAGAAGTAACTTGATATTTTATCAATACGGGTTATGTTTACAGAAAGGTCATTAGACGACTCCAGATGGCATATTGGGCAGTGATTTGGAAGAGGGGTGCATAACCACAGATTTATGTGAAAGTATGGCACAGATGTAAGTGTAACAGAAGAACCCCTTTGATTAGACCTCTCATTGTGGCAAGTGCGACCTAGACATTACAGCATCACATATAAGAAGACATATCCAATGAAACCAAAAATACATTTGCGTGTTTAATTTAGCAAATCTATTTACTTACCATGTCTCGGGGGTGACATGGTACCACTGAGTGTTTACTTGCTGCCTGGCATAAAATGAACACAATTACTTACAACAATTTATTGGATGCAATTGGTTTATTAATTCAAACAGTTGCATGTGTATGTATAATTGTACATTGGTACTCAGGGATGTGTTTTGATACCCTATAGCTATGTCTGACCAACGCTTTTATAAGCAGTGAGGGCAGGTGCAAATAATGAGTCATATACATGTATACCAATTTACAAATAACCCATTAGATAAGTTTCGATAATTTTGACATTTTTTAAAAATTAAATCCACCCTCGATAACCCATTGATACAAAACGATTCCTATCCTACAACTTTCTATTCTATGTATTTCTATATCCTGATTGATCATTGCGTATTATATTTGAGTTTATACATATATACACTTTAATGCCAGGTTTTGTACATTCTCCTTCTGAATGCTGTTTTCCACTTGCGGCGTTTCGATCATATTCATGATTGAACTAAGATATATGTTTCACGTTATATCGTGTGTGAGAAGACGCGTTGTTGTGTTATTTATCTACAGTTTAATAAATGAATGCTATCATGTCAGCACCGGAGGAGAGAATAAACCGTATACAAGTACAACAACCAGTGTCGTTTTATTTATTTGTCTCAAGGGATAGCAAAAACATGAGTATTCTCCATCCGTTTGGTAAGATCATCTGAACTTGGCCCTTTTCTTTCAAACGAAAGTCACAATAGTGACAACGTGAAGCTGTGTTGATATCATTACCCTTATACAGGCACATACAACATGATACATCAGTAAATTGCGAAACGTTGATATGAGAAACTACAAAGGTACAAGACGGCACTGAGTCTATATGTATACACTACCAGACCAGCAATGACGTCGTGTGCCCAACGATAAAACAACTCAACATTTAACTGAAAGATATCCTTATTTATATTATATTATCCAATCTTGTATATTTTATATCATGTTAAGGTCAGAGATCAGGTGCCAAAGCTCTTCTGTTCAGCAATAAAATATTCTAGATTTGGTACTCATGCGTATATTGTCATCCAAAATTAATACAATATCACTCTTCCATTTGCTCAAGATCTTATTTCTTATTTCCATCGACTGATATATAGTTCCGACCTGTAAGGACAGTTAACCAGTGTAGTATACTTACCTTTCTGCCTTTTATTGCCTTTCTGTGATTTATTATCTGTGTTCAACAATCCTACACGTCAAATGTGATAACCTTTCGTGGCCCCGATATTTACAATGTTACAATAACTGCTTGGTATGGAATGTAATTGTGTAAACTTGTGGCAACTATTGTCTCCGGTACCGTTAAATTTCAAATTGCTGCGATCCTAAATGACTGGACTAACATTTAGTTTCTAAAATGAAAATTAAATTTGTCAAATTTGTAAAACAAGACATGAAATAAACTGTAGCCTCTGAGATATCTATGTTTTCACACCTTAAATTAAGCTCTCTAGAATGCAGTCTATAAGAGGTCTGGGTGACAGACTACATACTTACAGGTATTTTTTAGCAGGACAATCGTTATTCGGACTATATAAACTTAATCCTGAACAATAGCTTTTCTTATGTTCTTTACTTCAAAATGCCCCTCAAAGACAATGATAATAATTGAGATCAGTTTTATTTTTTTCTTGGCTGTTAGCATTTGATCCGTGACAGTGGATCTAAATTTATTTCTCATATGCTTGACAAATCCAATTTTACACTTCAGTAAATAATTTTCATGGACAAGTAACCACGTTGAGGGATTGCAAACAATCTGTTCATGTGTTAAAACTGCATCACCCGAATGTAATTTCCATATCAGTCCTTCTGCGTGCGAGGTTATAATAACTCAGCTTCGTAAACGGACCCAATTATTTTCTCTTTATTAATTTTAACAATTTATAAAGCAACATGTAATTAAGAGAAATCTAACCAAGCAGACCAAAGCAATGGTTACCTGTAAATGACACAGACTGTAAACAAGAGGCGTTGTCAAGGTGATTGATTGGGCCACTTCCGCGGTGTCTCAAAGAGCAATCTCAGATATCAGCTAAATGACGAGCACCAGACTATTAATAGTAAATGAGATTTTATGGAGGTAGTCGATAAACTGACAGTATTGACGTTCCTGCGTCATATTGCATTTTCTCAACATTGTCTGTTTTATACTCACGTGTGCGTTTCATTCGAGTTTGGAGCATTGTTTGCTTTGATACATTTTCTTGAGATAAATGTGTATACATTTTGAGTATATAAGGCTAATAAGGTGTTAATGAGAGATATAATTCCATCTAGGTATTATTAAGAAATAATTACACGTGTGCATTTCCAATTGAAAATATTTCGTACTTTCCGTATATTAACATATACGTAATATTCTCATATTAAGCAAATACATATATGTTATTATTTTCAATAGAAGTAAACACACTTGATTGCAGTGAAGGGATGACTTCTGTGTCGTATCTGGAGGAAGCTCATTATCGCTGATAGTCATACTTCAACGTAATTTCGCAACATTTTGATTGTTAATTTCACAAAGAAATCTTCAATAAACCAACTTAAATTTCCCATATATCGAATGTTTAGATATCCAACTAGGTAATTCCGCAGATGACAATTACACAATTACTACATAAACTTTTGGCGATGTAATACACCTCATAAATTCATTTAGCGGCAGTGATAATCATCATTAATTAATTAACGAGACTCGGCGGAGTAGCTGTCCAGCCGGCCCCGTCTGTCGCTTATCACAGTCACGCCTAATTGCGGTAGTGTTAAAATGAATGAATTAAAATCGTCTTAATTATCAATTGCAAGTGTATATTGTTTCCATTTTATGCTCAATTGATTCCGATATACAATATACGTAGAGGTAATCATCTGTCATTCTTGAGAAAAATGCATTTCATCAGATCTTTAACCTTTTTCGTTGTTGACTTGTTACCTTCAAAAAACTTGCTCAACTTAGATGCAGGAAATGACCACTCCGTTATCAAGTGTACATGAAACCTTGAAGAGGTATTGCTTAGTCGGACAGTATTGACAATTGGTAACATATCTTATTTCAATACGGACGTTTGTATATGGAATTGCATTTATAGGTCTTTACATATTTTCTTTCTATTTCGGACCGGCAATATACCTGGCAGATGCTTAGACGCTAACTAAGATGTAAATTGCATCCACAAGATTCAAGAGTAAGCATGTCCCCTGTCACCATAAAGCATCAATTATGTTTTTGTTGTCATTTTTGGCAAGCTTTTATGGTATATGGGCATTATTTTTAGACTCAACCAAATATTGAATCACTTTGAATAATGTTTTGATACATTATATGTGTGTCATATTATTCTATTTGTAGTAATTTGGCTTCGTGTCTAGTCTAATGCAGCAGCTTGAACGGGTCATCACACCAAGCATAGTATGGTTATCCGACATGCTGGTACCGACATCAGGTAACGTTGCATAACACTTGCTTGATCTCAGTGCTTTATACGCTTAATTGCTTCTTGTTTAAAAGCAAAACGGTTCGTGTGAACTATTTTCAAAAAAACATTATTGTATAGTTTCACTGGCTATTTGGTATTTGTTAAGTTTAATCAGGTTGATTGAGATACAAATAAGGTAGCATGTCCTGGAAGTTCCATTAAGATTTTAGATAAGTGGTTCGTTATTGTGGCCGTATAGTATGAATGAGCGCTCGTTACCGGTACATTGTTGACTGAAATAAGTTCAAGCAAATCTAATTACTTACATGACTGACTTGCTGAACAAGCGATTAATAACACAATTCCATTAATTTGAATAAGTTACGATAAAGTTAACGGTTTATTGTTGGGGCTAACAGCTTAGTGGGCTTAGAGGATATTTTATTGTTTATTATGAAGACTAAAGCGGCAGTGAAGATGTAATTGCGAGTTTATCGAGTCGGCTACCAACAAGCCCAGGCAGTACCGATATTAGCTCGTATCGCTTCAGACCGGCGACCAGTTCGTTCATTCTCTCTACTAATCTCCACCTATAGGATCCGGGGAGCAAGCAAGCGAGCATTAAATGATTGAAAGATAATTTCGTGTCGTACACAATATTGAGGTGAAGCCATTCCGAGACTAGCTCAGTCCGCCAGGCTTTATCGCTAGCTGAGTTGAGTAGCGTGTCGGACCCGGTGTGACCAAGGGTTACATGTGTTCTGCTGTCTGAGGTAGCGTTCAGCCTTCCTCCTACTGTCCCCTAACGGGGGATCACATTTACCTGTGTCTACCTGCATTGTCTATATCTCCAGGTGATAGGGTTACTACTACAATGCGCTACCTGGATCTACCTGTGCGGGAACGCTGTGGGTATTCACACCTGTCCTGAAGGTGTAACGTGGATGACACTTCACAGTGCTTTCTTGTTCGGAATGTGTGTTTACTAAGTCATTATGAGTGACAGTGGAGAGGACGCTGATAAAAAGGATACACCCCCTCCTCAGGTAAGTTTTACCGGGTTGTCATGACAACACGACGCTACGATTTCATGTTTGCGGGCATGTGATATATGATATCAGGTTTGTTTTCATACATGACAGGTCGTATCACGGTTGGTGACAGTGAGTTTACTTCAGTAGTTTGGTTTGTTTACGTTTATAAGATTAGCGGTTACTTGGATGCAGTGACGTGACACGATATGGGACAAATTACAGCCATTGAGGGACACAACCAGCAGATTAGCCAGCGTGTTTGGGGACTAAGATGTATTAGTTTATCATGGGCTAACATATGTTATCAAGATAATGCACCTACTTTCCTCTGTTGTTTGTAAGTGACCCTTACTCAAATCAAATCGCATACAATAACAGTGGCAGTATTAATGATATAATGACATATGTAAAATGAAAATTATTTTAAAATAGAAATCTCTATTGGTATATAGATATATATTTCATAAATATTGAGCATATATGTTTAGTGTCGTTAGTATGAATGAATGATTCTTTATTTATTATACAAAATCTTACGAGCTCGTACCTGATAACTATTCATATAGCTCATACCAGTATTATTTCCCCCTCAATTACCTTAAAATAGGACGTTTTGCCAAAATAAGACCATTAATCTCTGACCGATAGGTAGCAACTTGTATAAGTTCATGTTCTCGTGAATACAAACAGGAAATGTATCAAATCGTTAAAAGTTATCTGAGCTTTGTTTATATCTTCAATATCTAATATGTCTTCATATGATAGGGATCGATTTGATGTGACACTTTAGCAACGTGAACTGTACAATTGAAGATCGGTATATGCAGTTACCAAAATATTAAGAAGTTAATTCAACTACATTTTCAAAGGAGATTTACTTAAGATTTGAACATGTTTGCCTCGCAACTGTCATGACCATAGGAGAAATGGATCTAAGAGTTGATACCTCACCAAACCCACTCAAGTCAAGCAGAAATGTTTTGATAGCTCTGCCATACCCAAACAGGTGACACAAAGAGGTTCAAGTCGGGAGATCGTCGTCTATTGTGAACGTAGAGAGTCAAGTGAATGCCTTTGTATGAGTGTTGGGCAATACGTGCAAGCATGCAACACACACTTATTAGATAGGGGTGGCCCGCATATGACAGGTGCCCGTTAAAGCACGTCGAGATGACGGCGTTTGTCTCTTGTGCTGGACTTCTCTTCGTAAATAGAGGGTAGAGTAGAGGGGTCAGTCCTATGGAGTTGGTGCTTTTGTGCAAAACACACCCGTGTCTCTGGATTCGGAGCTTTTTGAATTCCCTATGATCAATGGATAATGAAAGCACCTTAGCTAAGCAAGTTTTAAACAACTGTTTTATTTTGTTTTAATTACTGTATTGTCGTAATGTAAACATCATTATCATATTTCCTGTTTTTTCGTTTGTCGACGACTTTGAGCTAAATTGAAAATTGTATAAGCTGTCCTTTTATATGAAGAGGGGTTTGGTTATAGAAGTTATTAATGGATGTGGGTCAGCCATTTGACTGCACATGATTTTCAGTAAAAACATACTTAGTTTATCGGTATATATCGAAGAGGATCACAGTTCACAAATAATTGATATCTGCTTTTGGAAAAAAGGTTCATATATGAAGAAGGATATGTCTATGAAATTTCAAACACGAATGGAATGTCATTAGTCTTATATGGATTTAGAACCTGTTTTGCAAAACGCACTAAGTTAAGCGGCGGTTACAACCCGCCGTACTTGCAAGTACGTGCTGTCTACGTGAATAAACTTGGGTAAAATAGTGGTAGCCGTACGTTGTAAGTACCGACACCGTACGGATTTAGGAGCAAGCAGACACGCCGTAACGCTTTTAGTGCATGCAGAACTTACGCTGCGTGCGAGCTGCGTATTTTCCACACGTACGACTTCCGTGCTTGCACTCAACGGACACTGTGCGCACAACGCACTTAGTACGTGCGTGCTCCGCACGTTGCAAGTGCGTTGTCAGTGTGTTGTCAGTGCGTTGTCAGTGCGTCGTCCGTGCTTACTCGACACTTCCCCAGTTCAACTGACAAGTGAGCATGCAACACTCACGTTGCCAGTGCCGAGTAAGCACGTGCTCCGTAATTACAACGTTGTGCGCACTGATTTCTGCAGTTATTATGCGCTGCCATTTGAAGCTGCTCTTGCAGCATCAGAAGCGGGAGTCTCTGAGGTGAATGGGCGGCATTTTGAGGCAGTAGCACTGAGAGAGAACCCCTGAAGGTCGCCCTTTACCCCTACAACCTGGGTGCCTGAAATCGGCCTGAAAAACTTAAGTTCATTGCACTTGCACGCACTTACACCGTGCGTGTAAGTAAGGACATCGTGCGTCTGCAGCACATGTAAGTACGGTATCCGTACGTGAACGTGGCAATCGTACGTCACACGCAAGGTGTAAGTATGTTGTAAGCACTTACAACGCACTTACCATGTACCACGTACTTACTCCTTGCGTGTGACGTGCGTTGATTTGCTCCCTCCCTGCGTTTCCCACTTCCTCCCCACGTTTTTTCAGAAACGTGGCCTCCCCAAAAAACGTACGGACAAAAAAACGCACGGTGGGTTGGGACCGAAGCTTAATTGGTCTATATATAACAGATACACTTAATACTACGATACCAGGGTTGTCTGCCTAGATAAGTCTTATATGAAGAGATCATGTAAGGCTTAATGTTACATACCTCGCTCATTGGACAATGTATGAGAAAGTCTCCAAGTATAAGCATATAAGCAAAGAGCATGTCTATCTTCATCTGGGTGTAGAGAACTCATGTTTGAAGCGTGACACGTCGATGGAGTAGAGGTTTTTCTTGAATATCATTGGTTAGACTGTGCTATTATTTGACCTACAAATGGCACTGATGTAATCATTCGAAATAAGATGTTCGTGTTGAGATGGAACTTAAACAAAGAGGGACATGTTGTATAGGCCAAAGGGGGGAGGGGGTCCCCCTTTCGAAAAAATTTGATGGACCCCAAAGATGAACCAACCCCCTTTACAATGATAGGCCCCCCCCCCCCCCTTTTTAAAAGTCTTCTCTGTGTTGTATATTACCATTAAAGGGGACCAGGGTACGTCCTGTTCTACAAAGCAATCGAAGAGATCCAATCAATGATAGTCCATTCTTTAACACAGGTGACAGTAAATTGATTGTAATTCTACCGTGAATTGCTTACACGTGTTTTGAGGAACGACATCCATAGAGTTCTGATCTTGCTGGTGGACAACTGTCCGCTGTTTCTGATAGTAGAATTTAGTACACATTCCTTCGACTGAACTAGTCTAATACATGATGTTCGACGATTTGAACTTTGCATGGGTTGAAATAAAGGTAATCTGCCTTTGATCGACATTAATTATGCACTTGTTACGGTGCATTGTGAGGTATATAGCGGCCACGTGTCCGTCCTTCCGAAATCGTCGAAAACTATCTGGTGGTGTTGTGTCTTGTTTGGTGTTTCAACTCCAAGGTGCAATTGATTGTTAAGACTTTGATCCTAAGCGGCCAAATTTCCGACTTTGTTTCCTTAACGGCATAACTCTAAAAATATATGGCCTGGAAATTTCAAATCTGGCATGAAAGAACCCTATGTCATGGGGTTGTGCCTTATTAGAAGTTTAAACTCCAAGATGCAACTTTTTTTTTAATTTTGAAAACTCAAATTTGAAAAGACAACTCGAAACCTATATGATACAATAACTTCAAATGTTTATGGGTAAGTTACCGATGTGATGGTTCCTTTTAACTCCAGAGTGTCCATTGAAAATTATCGTCATTCAATGACTTGATTGACTAAACATATTTAACTTAATCAATTATATATTGAAGACGGTAAACTTGCAGGCGGGGTCTCATGCTCACTTTTGCCTACTTAACGCACATTTCCTCTTCACAGTTCAAATGAAAAATAAAGGTTTCCAAGTTTGCAAATTACTTAAACTTACCGGATGGTTTCACGGCTATTCAATAATCATCATTTACTGTGGAACAACAACGTCATAATGACACCATTATGGTAACTGAAAAATGTTAAATCATTTGATAAGTTAAATCATTCTAGACTTTTATGTATTGTACAGTTCATTATATATGACACTGTCCATCTACGCTATAAACAGTACAAAAAATCATACACGTTTCCAATACGGTGGAGTGATCTGGTTAAACATTTATTTCGTTGGTCCAAAAAGTTGGTTATATCTAGCAGAAAGACGTTAAGATTACCTTGGTAAGAAATGATTGGCTTACAGTCTGCATCATAAAGAATATAAGTAAGACACCATTTGTTGATATAGCATTCCTATGATATTGATTTTATGGTGATATGGTGACAAGCAGATTAGATAGATTAAGAAATATCATTTATATTTCGCACATCTGTCAATTCTATTGTAACTGGGCGAGCTATCGTTGAAGTATTTAATAACGATAGGCGCGGGGTACAATAATGGACAAAGGTTGATCTGTTCTCGACATCAAGATCGTAACTAAATATCTTAACGGGGTTATATGTTGTCTTTAAATAGAAAATATAGTTAGTTGGTAAGATTGCTATTATATTTGGAGAGATCAGTTTTTTATCGGAGAGAATGTGATTAAATATTAGTTCCAGCAAATAATTGTTGGTCTTAACGTATACCATAGGCATAAACAGCCATGTTAGTCGTTGATGAAATCCTAAATCAATACACTTTAAACCAGAAGAGTGTTGAATTGGTACGAGGGCTTTAATCGATTTAATCGAACCGTCTGTGCGTGATCACATACAAGCTATCACTTACTGTGTCGAGGACCCGCAGATAACAGGGAATGATACGTTACGTACACTTAATTTATCTTCTATTTAAAATGAAGGGAGCCTCATTTGAATCCAGTTCAATCTGAAACTAGTTTTGAAAACTACCCCAGTACTGAATGCAATTTAATTATCAATCATGGAGGAATATGAAAGAATATTGTTTTCAAATAGCAACAGTTATAACTGAGGTTAATCGAAACTATGAAGATTTTGGTACAATTTTACACACACGAATGGAATATGATTAACAGCCATATGGCTCCTATAGAATCGAAGTTTTGTTTTTTGTTAATGTCAATAAATGAAAAGTAAATAACGACAACTTTTAGGAACAAATCTCGTGATATCTAACCCATCTAAGCAATATTATTGCAATGGCATCATTTTGTTAAAACAATTAAGGCATTGTTTCGTCCCAGAAGTAACCCCATACTAGAAGCTTAAAATCTTGATAGTATATATGTTACCAAGTATTGAAAAATAATTGGGCGATAAAAGAATACCTAGTCTAGCTCTTTTAAACATGTCCACCGAAAGGTAATCAGGGGTTACATCAAGGGATTATTAGAAATCGATCACCTGCCAAAAATATTTTCTTTTCTTAAATGGAGTCGTAAATGATTCAGAAATAGTTAGTGATCATGATCGCGAAAGTTCCCTAAGTCGTGAAGTCATAACCCTTTACACCTGCCTCTACCGTCCCCAATTTAATTGGAAAACCTTCCCTGACTCATGAACGTTTACGACAATTCCCTATGGTTAAATAGGATGATCGATGTAATGAGGTTCAGAGCGGTAACCCATCTGCTCCAGATCGATAGCAACAACGGTTCGATGAGTGATTGATTGAGTCTCTCTACCTGTACATACAGCTCAGACACCTGTGATTAACTGAACGCCACACGCACCTGCCGTTAAATCATTAAAGGGAAAGCTACCGACATGCCCTTGTAATTGATCTGTGCTATGTCATCTGGGAATGTTGATCTGTGATAATATAGCCTACTCAACAGGGTAATAAAGCTAATTTAATCTCTGAAATCTGAAAGTTATTTGTTTTAATCCGATTGGTCAGTTTGGTTTGAAATTTTTGTAATTGAGGGCCCGATAGGTTGGTCACCAGTTTTATGTTTGCGTAGATTCAAACGTAATGACATTGTCCAAATAATCGAAACAGAAGAGACATTCTTCTTATGACCTTACTGTTAATAGAAATTATGCATTTCAATGTCATTTGTTTGGTTCATTTGTTGAATCGCATGTTCGATGACCTATCGGCACTCGTATCACAACACACGTGTTTCAGCGACATGATCAAGTTTTCCAATGAATATTCGACCATCAATTCATCAAGATTGATATCAGTCTTTATTATGTATTGGCTATTGCGATCTCCTTTGCCAATAACTGCATCAAATAAGCAACAATCGATCTTCGTGATATTAGGTGCCACATTTATAGGCTACCATATCCTGGTTGTGGGCTTCAGACATCCAACTATAACTGTCTTCTTTAGTTACCCCCTTTCTGTTTCATTATGTTTTCTGACAAAGAATGCTTTTGACAAAAAGATGGTTACATGTTCATTGTATTGATATCCTTGCCAGCGACAGACAGAATGCTGTTTGAGTAACTGTAATTTGATTAGATGGTATTAAAGGGGCAGTAGCACGTTTTTTGGCAAATATTATTTTTTCAAATTTCCCATTTATAATGATGGTTTATGTCATTCATATTTACTTAAGATGGTAAAACATCTTATTACACAAACCAATTTTCAGTAGTGGTAAAAACGGTGTTGAATATAAAGCGAAAATTGTATGGCGGCCATTTTATTGTGAACACATTTTATTATTTCGAATGATGAAAAACGATTCCCATGGCTTTACGGAACCATATACACTCATTTTTCACTTGATTTTCCGAAGAGGAAAGGGTGTTTCACTGTTGGTGACATTATTTTTCAAATACATTTCATCGACTTATGTCAACGGAAAAACGTGCTACTGCCCCTTTAAAACACAACTAGTGAAAAGTAAAAATAAATACACACTGTTTTTAAATGAATCAACTCATCAACTTTCGATCTTTTTATCTTTTCATCAGGCACAAAAAAGTAGTTTTGCTAATAAAACTCCATTGATATCTGAAAATATGGCATAATTGTGTGGTGTTAATTCAATCAATGTCGCTGCAGGTGATCTTGGAAGGTGGCACTTCCTCCAAACCGTCCAGTGCGGGTAAGGGTGACAACCCAGATTCCAAACCATCCAGTGCTGGGAAGGATGACCAGACAACAAGTTCCCGACCCCCTTCACAGGGGCGACTTCCAACACTCGGGGGTAGAGCCACCCTCAGTCGCACCCCCGTGTCGATGCTTGAACAACCTAAGGAGAGAGGGGAGGAGGAAGGGATTCTTATAACGGAAGTGAAAGACCAAGAAGAAACAGAACAGGAAGCTAGTGAAAAACAGGAAGAATTACTTCCGGTGGCCGAGGTTGAAGCTGAAGTAGAACCGGAACAGGAAGTGCAGGGAGAGGAAGTAGGAGATGAAGAAGAGGAGGATATCATAATACCTGATGACGGCGAGGAAGAAGAGGAAGAGGAGGAGGAAGAGAAGGAGAACTTTCAACAAATCACCATAGAAACAGTTGATGTTGAACTTAAAGATGAGGACTTTGACACAGATTTGGAAAACGAAGGTAGGATGTTGAATGATTCCATTCATTATTCAGTTTATATGAATATAACAGATTCGGTACCTATATATGTGTATATATGTATATCAGTCTTGCCAAGAACCTTTTTATTTATCATAACTATCTGGAATAAATATCACAACACATCACATTTAATTTTCTTTCGAATATACTCTTTAAATCATACTGTGACATCTTACATGTAGTTTTATAACACGTTTATCAAGATAAAATTCTGACATCGTAGCACTGTGGGCAATATACTGAACAGTGATTTGAGGTATTTACAACGAGAGAGATAGTTATACAGCGCACTGGGAGATATTGAAGTGTTTGGATAGAACGAGTGTGTTTATATTGGCCGTTAATAGTTCTCTGGTACAATTCTTACGCTGTGTTTTATCATGTCGGACACAAGTGACTGTACATGTGAGCTAATGTTTTATTCTTTCGTTCGTTATTAATGCCAACATTACACATTTACAGTCGGGAATAAGGTTTTATCTTCTGAATTATAAAAATAATAATTAAATTTGAATACGTTTCTCAGTTTGCATATTCATCATTGGCTTTTTATAAGTATTCCCTGGTTTTTGCCATAAGATCGACATGCACGCATCACCATCAAAAGTTACCTTAAGATGGATTTGTATTAGAAGCGTTGATTTCATCGCAGGATGCCGTTCCCGCAATAAATGCTTAGAATACACATTTACGTTTTCATTTGCTTAATCTTCCAATGTGAAGCATGGACTGAACAATGTTATTAATACGCAAATGGACCCCATTATGTTATGTAGACCATGTTCCAAACCAACATAAAGGCTGCAAACAAATTTCCTTACAGACATTTTGAATAACATTGCTGTACAGTAATCCTGTAATGACTACCTTGAAATATAGTACCAAAATAAGAAATGGTCTCCAAATACAAACCTTAAGAAAAAGCTTTACTTCACTTTACTTTTTAATTTGCCCAAAACGAAAGGATCATATTTAAAGGTTGTTAAATACCACCTAAAGTTTTTTTCCTCTAATGTATTTAATGAACTATCCCAAAGTGATCCATCCTAATAAAACGCTCCCCCTTTAACGTATACGTATATCAAATGATCAATAAAGAAATAACTACTGAACAGGACGATCCACCTCAAGAAACCCCTTCAAGAAAACCCCAAACAGGTTGATCCATCTTAAAATCAAGATCCCCTAAAGAAAGGATCACCAAACAGGGTGATCCACCTCAAGAACATGTTCACCCTTTAATGTGTACATTATATTAACCCAGAAGAAAGGATCACCAACGAGGGTGATCCACCTTAAGAACATGTTCACCCTTCGATGTATACATTAAATTTCCTCAAAAGAAGTAATTCCTCCCTAAGCAACTGCTTCATCTTCATTGTACTTATTAACTCGTTCAGTGTCTGAAGAAGAGGAGGAGGACCCAGTCAAGTGCCAGTACTCGAAGATCTGCGAGAAGCTCGGTCTGGTGCCCATCTCCTACTTCCTGAGGCACATCAACGACAGGGAGATCGCCATGAAGTACCACGGACTGGGGGCGGAGGAGGCCAAGGCCATGGCACTGATACTGAAGGTAAGAGAAGGGGATTGATGTGCTCCCATCCTGCTCTATCTGTGTTGTACCCGCTATCCTAAGACACCATCCTGAATCCGTGTTCACATTTATTGTGTTGTTGGGGGTCTCATATTCCAAACGTTATAAATGATGTTACTTTATCGAGAAGTGTTGACTGTTACAAAAAACTACCATTTTGATCATAGTCAACTTATATTGACGATATGAAGGTGAAAGTAGTGATTTCTGATCGAAAACCGGCCAATACCTCGCGGTTGACGTGCGCCAATGAGTCAAACGTTAATTTTGAACCTTATTACCCCACTAGTATGTAATACCGTGGGATAAAGTCGTCGCCCTATCCGTCCTTCCATAATCATTTCGTTTCCGGAGCAGAACTTGAAAACGGTTCATGATATCTGGTTGAAACTTTCCGTGTGTATTACCAACCAACTGAAGTGGTGCTTTTTGATATTTTGAGATTTCTGAATTATTTTTTTTGTTTCCATAGTAACTTGTTGGATTTGGGCTTTGTACAGAGATTGGTTCTTTTCCGGAGTACAGCTCCAAAACTATTCATCATATCTTCCTGAAACTTTGCATGTGTTGAACCCACTAACTGAAGTGGTGCTTTTTGATATTTTTAGTTCAATTCCGGTGAACAGCTCCAAAATTGTTAAATGTGACGTCTTTCTGATATTCCTTTGCTCTGACATCTTTCTGATATTCCTATGTTCTGACATCATTCTGATTTTCCTTTGTTATGACGTCTTTCAGATATTCCTTGTTATGACGTTTTTTATATTCCTTTGTTTGACATCTTTCTGATATTCCTTGGCTATAACTTATTTCTGATATTTATCTGTTATGACTTCTTTTTACATTCCTTTGTTTGACATCTTTCTACAATTCCTTGTCATGAATTATTTCTGATATTCCTTGTTATGACGTCTTTTTATATTCCTTTGTTTGACATCTTTCTTATATCCCTTGGCTATGACTTCTTTCTGATATTTATTTGCTGTGACTTTTTTTTGTTATTCCTCTCTTATGACTACTTTTTATTTTCCCTTGTTTGAAATCTTTCTGATATTCCTTTGCTATGACTTCTTTCTGATATTCCTTGGCTATGATTTATTTATGTTATTCCTTAGTTGTGACTTATTTCTTATATTCCTATGTTATGACTTCTTTCTGATATTCCTATGTTATGACTTCTTTCTGATATTCCTCTGTTATGACACCTGTCTGTTATCCTTTGATCTGATTACAGGACAGCATTCACCTGGAGAAGCTTGACGTGTCTGGTAACTGGATCGGATCAGAAGGAGGCTCTGCAATGGCCCGGATGTTGGAGGAGAATGACTATGTTACAGAAATAGTAAGCATAGATGGAAAACTTGTTTGCTGACTTCTGTCTCTTGTACTACTTGGATAGTTATGTAGAAAGAGCCGTATTATCATATTTTATGTTAATAACAAATGTGTGAGATTAATCTGTATTGGGCATAAGATATCTCATCGACAGCAGACTATACCTTTAGTATAAATCTCATTGTTTTAAATGGTATTCCTGTTATACAGATACATACTGTCAATATATGTCAACAGTATTAAAACTACCTTTCATGTCAAATTTGTATTAGTGAATATAAAGAAAATATAAATACAAATAGTTAATGTTCGACTGACATATTTTTCTTTGGAAACAAATTTCAAGGGATAGTCTGATATGATTGATTGATTGATACATTGATAGTTTGTGCTTCTAGTACGGTTTTTCTGGTGTCTTTTCTGAGGTTATCAGTCGTGTAGCCTCGACAATGCGTATGTATGTGAACAAGAAAGATATATCCGTCTTATGACTTCACATTCAGGGAGAGAGGATAGATTTTTGTCTTTTAAATTTTATTGTAATGACTTGTAGTGATGTGAATTTTTGGGGGGGAATTTCATGTTGTTGATGACATCTCCTTTTAGCGAATGATAGTGTTTATATATGTTCTGCGAAACCACTGACATACTGAATGGCTCTAAGTATCAGCCTAAGCCACTTGTGTTTTAACAATGTTTTAAAAGCAACATTGCACAAACAGTGTATGGTACTTGGTTGTCTTCTCCACAAAAATAACATATGTACTGCAACGTATTCCTCTGTCTATCCAACTCAGGCGGTATCAGATACGAAGCTCGGTGATGATGGCGGGTGTCACATGTCCAAAATGCTGGTTGCTAACGCCGGACTACGGAAAATAGATCTATCTGGTAAAATATCAATTATATCATTACAATGCATCGGCTATGGAACAAATACTACTAAAGAAATCTAGCAATTTATTTACTATATTAACTATTGTAGCGTATATTGAAATATCATCTCTTCGTCATCCCAAAGGGATTTCAAGCATTACGTTCAGTTTTCCAGTTAAAGAGCCATCACGGATGTTAGTATTTAAAAAAGTTGGCAAATATACTTATAACGTCATTCGCCAGAGAAATCTTTTATCTACAACATGGCATATGTTAAATAATTTTCATATCACGGCAATGTATTGCAATTTGGTTTCAAAGGGAAGTACCACTTCGACTAGCGCGCGCTAAGGGTATCTGACGTCATATAAACAGAATCCCCTTTTTTGCGTAATACGTACTACACAAACAGTTAGCGCTTCCGAAGCGTGAAGCCTCGTCTCTAGCGCAAGTCGCCATAACAACCCATGTGCTGCACGTGCTGCACGTGCTGCACGTGTCTCTCTTGCAAATTACCCTTGTCACACATTACTGAATGTGACGATTGCTTTACAAACAATGTTTCTAAATGTCCTGAGAATATACAAATTATTTCCTGTTTAATGACCTTTTTATTGAGATAAGACCAGCAAATTATGACAAAGTTTTACTCTCATTAATTATAAAATTCAAGAAAAATACCTAATTGGGTAAAACAATTATTCCAATATCTGTAGCAAATACATAATTATATGAAATAGTAAATAAATCACCGCCAAAAGAAAATATATTTCGATATCTTTCATTGCTCATATTGTTTGTTATTCTTTCGTGTCTTTGTTTACTGTGTGTGAGCTAGACCATAATGCTTTGCGCTTGAAAATAATAGACTGGATCTATATTTAGACTGGAAAACACCTTTACTAATTAATGCAATTTCTCGGCTTATTTTAAGTTGGAAAAATTAGGGAAAAATTAAGTGTATTTATTTCACGGAGATGGATTTTTGGAAAAAAATTGATATTTTCATCAACATCCGTGATGGCTCTTTAACACAGGCAATGGTCAGCTATATATGCCATTAGAATTGTTGTATTTATAACACAATCAAAACAATAAATATAGTGATTTATTTGTGTTAAATTATTTACATTCCATGGTAGAAAACATAAGCGTGTATACCTGAAGAATAACATCGTGCTTTACAAGTACTCCATATCTAATATCTTAACCACTTGAATTTAGTTCCACATTGGAAGTCAACAGTGTTGAGAAGGACACCTATGTTTCTCAGCATCAATAGTAGTCATTTCGACATTTATGTGTCTATTTCATAAACATATCGACAGGCACATTTTCAATTCAAATGATATGTTGTTACTCATGATTGTATTATGATTGTATGGATTACATTTTTATGACAGTACATTTATGTTCTGTAACCTCTTTAAAGTGTTAATTATCAATGAAAAGAATTTTCCAAAGAAAAGTTATATCTCCTGTATTATTATATAATTTGAAAAATATGATGTGTGAATTTAACATATTTTGGTTTATTTTGTACTTGCAATTAAGTGTGACTTTACTATAAAATGTGACATTTTAAAAAGAAAACATATTGATTTTACAAATTGCTTTATATGATTGATGAATCAATATTTTTGAAAATAGTGTTTTTTTCTGGAAGTTTATTATTTTGTGAAGTAATACATATCTCCTTGAAATACCTTGTTACTTCTTTGTCTAATGCCAATACTGAAATATCTTTATAAACAAACACAGGATGATTAATAGTAGGAAACATATTACTTTAGAGATAACCTTTTTACCTAAAGCTTTTACCACCCAGGTTTCTCCCTGCAATAATACTAGCAGCCGTAATAATACGTTAAATACTCTTGAAAGCGGCAATAAACCCCAAGTCACCTCACCACCTCACACCACAAGGGGTGCCAAATGTTGAACAAATTCTGTCGTGACTTGTTGTTTTTATGACTTAATTAGATTCAGGACAAATGTTTTAAACAAAATAATACCATTTTCTTTTTCAATTTTTAAAAATGTTTTGCCAGTTTGTTAACATTCACGATAAGTTGATCCTTTTTTATTTCAGGGAATATGTTTGAAGATAAGATAGCGGGGAACTTTGCAGAAGTACTAGAGGTAACCGTTCATTTCCCCATTATCTATCATAGAGATGATGATGCTGATGATGAGACATAGGCTTAAAATTTCAAGACATTGATCCAGTATCGGTTCTCAGGAATTCGTTCACAATTCTTTCAAACTTTTCAACGTCACTTCTTTAAAATATTTTGGCATTGCGTTGACTTCATCCGCTGCGTCATATCTTGCAGACCAATAAATACCTGCGTGAACTGGACCTGAGCAGGAATAGATTTGGCCAGGCAGCTGGACAGCTATTGGGGCCAGCCATAGGTACGTTGAAGAGGAACATTTGAACAGTTTCCTCTTGAATACAACCCTAAATACAATTCTTGGGGGAAAGACTGCTGAGATAAACCGCGGGTTGCTGGATCTCGAATGAAAGAAAACGGAGAGAAAAGGGTTCGCTGTAGGACATGGAACTCTGACGTTTTGTTTCGTAGAACACTATTCACAACATTAGTGTCTAATCGTTGTTGCCCTTACACTTATTATAGGATCAATATTAAGATGTATAGTTTGGATTGAATTTGAAGTTGGATAGGTGTTGATGGAAAGATTATGACATTGGTGGTTGAATGAACAACACGGTCAGGGTATTTTAGTGGGAGCAAAATTTGAGGCGAGCATAAATGATGTAAATATATGTGGTGGTCAAAAGGACTGTATTTTAAAATCATAATAACATGAATGTACAAACTGATGTATTCCCAAAACTACGTTCCCTTTTAAACAGTCCCTTGAAGCACACAATTACCTTTCTGCAGGTTCAAACGATACCTTGGATGTACTGGATCTGAGCTGGAACCACCTGAGACAGGCCGGGGCTATCGCTGTAGCTTCGGGGATCAAGGTGAGTTCAACTATCTTTGTAGCTTTGACCTTCCTACAATTGCTGTATCGCTAAAAAGTTTGAAACTCGTTAAAACGACATGATTTCAGAAAAATGGAGACACATTGGGCCTGATTTATAATATACATATACTTCGTGTTCAAGTATCTATTTGTGCGGGGATAGTCGTAAGTCAATGTCAATGTATGGTATTTACGGACGACGGGCGACCTATGCCGCAAGCCTATCTGACAATATAAAACACAGAAGCTAAAAATTATACTATTTACAGGAGAACGCGCGGCTGAAGGTGTGCCGACTTGCGTGGAACGGTTTCGGACCGGAAGGAGGCACTGCGCTAGCGGAAGCGTTGGAGAACCACGAATCTCTGCTGGAGATAGACATGACGGGCAACAGGTTAAACCAGGACACGGCACTGCGGGTCGCTAAGGCGCTCTCTACCAACGATGTGCTCAAAGTCCTTAGAGTAAGTAAGAGAGGCCTGCTATCGGATAATGTCACTGGTTTAAAGTTTGTAGTAACGTTACATCCCGTAACCTCGCCTTTACATCTAATGAAAGACCCATCACGCACGCACATCAAGACAACTTCTTCATCATGAACATACACGAAGTTTCGTTTCATGTATATTGTATTCAATAATAGTTATGTTCCCTACACGGTTTCAACCAGAGTTTTAACTGAAACATGTTCTGATACATGCTTTATATTTCTCTACAGATGGGGAACAACCTGATAAGTACAGCAGGTGCAATAGCCATCGCTGCAGCCATCAACAACTCGGAAAGCTCAGAGATAGAAGAACTGGACCTAACGGTAAGGGATTCTCTCAATCCTCTGTAGTTTACGTTATGTTCAGAGAATGTATTCATTCCACAGTATCCAGTCAGATTATAATGAAGTTACAATCAACAATATTACAATTTAATATTAGGAATTAAATATTCATTTAATGCCTCTCCCGGGACACGTATTCGATCGGTTGTTCCTCCTTCTTGTTCAGCTAGTTCGTATCTGGTAGAGGCAATATTTTGAAACTTAATTTATCGAAACAGGGATGGTTTTAAGTCTTTGAATGGCATTTAGAATGGTTGGCTTAATTCAGGTTGTTCTCTGTTCTAACGGCAATCGTTTCGAACTATAGCTTAGAAAGATTATTTGCTGGTAGCAAAGCTGCAATTTACCGGATCATTAAACATTTGAGTGGCATTGTTAGGATTGCTCTGGTTAAGGTGATTGATATCGATCGGCAGCGTGATGCGCATGGCTAACCATCACTCTAACACAAGTATTCCTAACTCATCAGAGTAAACCATCTGATAAAGAACAACTGTCACATCGTTTCATTTGGGGTCACACTTTCAGTACAAACTCTCTAAGTTAGACACTATCACGACACTAAGTGTCCCAACAGCATAACAACTCAGCCACCACTGCTTCGTGGCAGTTTATAGTGATGAATACGAGACGGTTCAGTAAGATCTATATTTAAGATGGACTATAGATGTGTATGTTGTTTCAGGATGTCCCTGTCGAGTACGAATTTCTGCGCATCTTAGAAGATGTCCGAAAGCGGAAGCCGAGCTTTAAGGTTAAACACGGCTACGTCATGCGGGCAGGAAACACTCTTGAAGACCTCGGCAAGATGGGAATCGATCCCTACAAGAAGAAGGAGCCTGTTGTCATTCTGAAGGAACACATCGTCGTGAACGACTTGCGACTTGTTGACATTCTCAAGAGATACGACCCCGACGGTCTCCTGAGCGTAACGTCAGAGGACTTTGTTGCTGCGCTTGACGTACGTTACGTCGTGTTTGGTCAGATCTTCTGTATCTGTAGGACTACCCTAGGCTCACTCAGTACTGAGTATTATGCTCGGGGGGATCTTAAAGGTGCATCCATTGTGTTGGTGTGGGTCACATATGCCAAACGTTTTAGTTGTGTTAATCTTTGGAGAAGTAATGGCTGGGTTGATAATGTTTAATAGGTTTTATAACTGCTGTGAATGTAAATGAGACATGTAGTTTCGGTTTCTGCACATGTATAATGATGTTGCTCGATTTTTAATTAGAAACTAGTAAATTATTATATATTTGGGAGAAATTATTTGAACTGAAATCAACAGATATCGTTTGTTTTGTCGTATTTCAGCCAAATAAATGTTTATGAAGCACAATGGATGTATCTTTAAAGACCGCTACATTAATTATGGGACACATTACAAACATATATTCCTTATAAGAGAATATGCATATCGCAACTGTTTTTGATATAATATGCTGAAACATGCATTATAATTTACAGCTGTAGGCCTGTATTTGCTTATATTATGACGTTTAATGGTGAATGTCTTACTATTTAACCATATCCTTTGAATCGTGTGTTAGTTCAAAAACATGATAAACCAATAAACGGATATTTCTGTATATTCACTGCATGATCTTACGGTGAAAACTAATTGAATGAAACTTATTAATGAAATTAAATTTACATTCGTTACTTAAAATGAATCATATAGTTATGTTAACATAAAGATAAGGAAACATTTTTATTATGTAGGACTTCTATGGTCGTGTGTTGTAGATATCCTCTGGTTACCGTAGGCTACAAAATTGTACGTTTACCTATTCATTCTTATAATGTGGCTGTTTGGCATACGAATTGGATATATAAATACAATACGTTTTCTCATCACAGGAGCTGGCGGTTCCGTACAACAAAGTACAGTTGGAGGTTGCAGTGGAGAAACTAGCACGAGACCAGTCAGGGAGGATCTATTTCGGGTATGACATGGGACACCTTGGCAGTGTTTCAAAGTTTCCTATCACACGGCAGTATACAGTCGAACTTGCTGTACCGGCCACCTGCATAACGGGCACCTGCTCAATGTGGCCATTGCACACCCCGCCAAATTGATGTTACTATACTCAAATCAAGTTAAGGGTCAACATACGACTACTGAAAATATTAGAATAAGGCTCGTGCCAATTATGATGGCATAAAATATAATTTACGACCTACAGAAGGTTATGGTTAAAATATGACCCATATATATTTAATGATTAAAAACTCGTAGCAATTAAATGGTTTGAAGACGACTCTTTGGTTGTGTTTGGCAATGCATATATTTTTGTCCCTTTAATGTACCACCCGGGTATATGGTTAAATGTTGAACCAGAACCCAGTCCTTTCTACCTCTATTTCATTTAGGGGACTTTGTTGAGGAAAATGATGATTATTACCCTTTCTACCTCTATTTCATTATAAGTACTTTGTTCAAATGAAGACTAACTCTTTATACCTATATTTCCTTTACGGGACTTTGTTGAGGAAAATGAAGACTGTTAACCCTTTCTACCTCTGTTTCATTATAGGGACTTTGTTCAGGAAAACGAAGACGATGCAACGAAGAAAGTTTCCTTTTCTCCGGACGTGGAATCATGATAAAGAAATTAGAACACTCCATCACACCATCTCCGGATTCATCGTTTCATCTTGACTTGTGTATGACATAATGATAGAAGCGCCCATAATATACCCGACTAAGATGTTTAATTTCTTTCCAAAAGCTTTCTATGTACATGTTAATAAAGATCTAATTATTCTCATCGTTGCTCTTTTTCGTGTTTTAATCTGAATTACATGAGTAAGACTCAACACTGTTTACTTTTGTATGTGTGAAATTGAAATTTTTAAAAAAAACATCGATTTACAGGATCGGTTATGGACAATGTGTTTTCACTAAAGGAATTCAAAGCCTTATTCTGAAACAAAAGTGAATGTGGTAAGATGTGTTTTTAAAAAGATAATTTCAAGTACATGTAGTACTTTTATTTATGATATCCACCGTCATTATGAATTAGAATTTATTATAATTCATCGTCATTATTAACTAAAACATTGTTTGAAAACTTTCGTCAAAAGATGAATATGTGATGAGGTATTATAGTCCTAGTATTCATATTTGTTTCAAATCTAGCTATTACCTGTTGCAACTGAAGAGGGACTGTCACCAGAACCATTTTTGTTGATTATTTTAAGGATTTAAATACACATGCTGTAAAATATGTATTAGGAAGATAAAAACGAAGATATATATATTGCCGTTTACACAATCAAATTAAATCCATTTTAGATAAAGATGATGTACATTTTTGTATTTTTGTTATTTTATCTTTATATTGACGATACCTAATGTTTTCCGTGGCTGTAATGTAAACTTAATAAAACTGAAGTACATGAATATTTAAGTTTGTGTATGTAATTGTGATTGGCTGTTCTAGTACAAACGTGTATTTTCAGAATTTGCATTGCTTTTTTTACATAATAAAAGATTAACCATGCCGTATATGTGTCAATTTTTACCATAGATTGCACGCAGATGGCGACCAGCTATTAAACTTTGAATTGCTTGAACTGCCTGCACAGATTTCACCAAAATAGATATTTGATGGTGTAAGGTTTCACAGTCTGATTAAAATCGACGGATACGAACAGGTGTTCTGTAGATTCCTCTCCACAACTTTGGCGTGGAACCTCCGAACGATATGAGTTCGTATCCCGGGTGCTGGCTAAAACGGCGACAGTCCAAAACGTCTACGGAAAATCGGGCGAAAACGTCGAAAATTGGCGAAAACGTCTACACTATTTTTCAATAGATAACATAAAACAATGTTGTCATTCATGATTTTATTTACACATTTTTTTTTATCTGATTTCAGCTCAGATTTCAAGCACTCGTAGGGGCCTATAGTACTGATAAATTGTTCTCATTGGTATTTTATTGCCGCTGGGGCATCACATAGGCATCACATAGGCATCACATAGTGCAGAAGTCAATCAACAATGGGTCCGTGGATCGTAGACGCACTATTTTGCAATTTTTATTCCTCGGAAAACCGCTGATTTTAATCGGACTGTACAGTAAGGTTTCACTATGTTGGCAAAATTTCCTGGATACCAACTTCTTTATTGTGTCATTCTTATTTATTCCACTTCTAAATATTTGTATGTATTCATCAGAATATCAAAAATATTCTATCAGTTAATTATATGATGTGACCAATTATTTAAATAATAATTATTTATAATATAATTAAAATATAATTAATATTATTTAAAAATATAATACAAAAATAAATAATTATTGTATAAAATGTGTATAAGATTCGAACTTGTTTACTATCAATTAGAGAAGACGAAATCAAAAGACGATTTGGACATTAGAGTTACCCCCCTTTGCGAATAGAGGGCGTGGTTAACAGGATTTTTCAACATTACTGACTCTTTATTTCGTGTCAGTTTGTTTACGATTATAATAAAACGTTTAGAATGGTTTTCAAGAAGATATGGAACTTTCTGTCATTCTGGTATTTCCAGTACACCCTCAACACGTCTCTGTACATGATGGAGCCCATAGAGAGACGGGCGTTCAGTATCCTTTCCACTCGACCTTTGGATCTAAGATGGGTTTTAGTTTTAGTTAGTCACTAAGTTAGTCATAATCATATGGCAGTTTTTATTTCATGACAGTTACACTTTTGAATTATTTTCAGAGACTTAAGATTTGTGAGTGAGATTTTGTTTTTATGTAAAATAAAAAAAGTTCAAGCACTCGATCAAAGAAGTGAGATAAATCTGATAAATAACTGGGGTGCGGTGAATTCGTAGACCAGGTGAGGTGGGTTCGTAGATAAGATAAGATAAGATAAACTTTATTATCCCAGATGGGAAATTCGTCTTACACTCAAATAGTCTTTGGTAGAATACAATACAAAATAACAATACATTAATACAATATAAAGAAAACAAAACAATAATAACATACATTGTGATGATAGGTACTAAATATAACATATATGCCATACTTTAATCAACCATGTCTTGTTTCAAGAGTTACTGGGAATTCGCAGGCAAGGTGGATGGCAGTTCTATGATTACACTTATCCACAATGTCTCAGTCTTGTTATGCCGCAGGAAACCCTTCCACACTTGCAGTGCCACTTCTCAATGTTTTTGTTTTTGAATCAGTGATTAATCTATAAATATGACTTTTAGAATACAGGGACTCACTATCACAAGTTCTTTGGAGTCCCAGAAAATAAAAGTGAGTCCCTCCATAGTAATCCTATTAGTATAAATAAAAAAACTTGCATCTCAGCGACTCGCAGTTTAAATTTCTAAGAGTCCTTTTCAAATGTTGTGAGTAAATGAAGCAGGACTCGCAGGTAAATTTATCCTTGTTGAATGCATGTGCGCTAGCCTTTATCAACTTTTCAAATATAAATTCATAAAATATTACCAGTAGTAATTAGGGATGTAGTGATAGATTGAACTATTGACATATCACAATAGTTGCTGTGCAAATAGTATTTTATCAATAGTAATTTTTAGAAACGATTGATTGTATTGACAGCACAGCTAACTATCAATAGTTTTGATGGTTTAGTCAATTCAGTACTAGTTGTATACTTGAATCTGAAATTGAAATTGGCATAAAATGCCAAAACTAACAAGTACAATCATTGGAAAGTCAGTATCAGTGGCAGATCTAGAAATGGGGGGGGGGGGGGGGGGTCAACCTTTGGGATCCATCCAAATTACATGCAAAAACCTTCAAAACCTGAACCCCTGTCTGGATCCGCCACTGGCTGTGGCAATAGTAGGTCCCAATGAACATCATTGTTATCGCATTACATGTAGTTAGTCACAATATTATGGATCAATAGTCAACCCTAGTAGACAAGTAATATATTTCACCTGGAATGAAATAAGCATGCATTGATAACAATGAACATATATGTGTAAACAGGAATTTATTACTCAACCGTGGTGAGATCACTCATTAGATGACAACAATGAGTTGGTTACACACATGTGTGATACCACCGCATGCTGCCGTAACGTCATAATCAGCGTGTGACGTCATAGTTGTTTTTGGTTGACGTCACAATGTTAGCCATGCGACTGCAATAGCTGGTGACCTATTTGCAAGTGAGCGTCACTAACGATTTTCTTGCAATTCAGCGGTATTTACATCATTGAGTAATAAATAAAATACTAAACTCAGTCCCGTTTGATAACATGTTGATAACTCGTGAATGGCATTGGTATTTAACTAGCTTTTGCTCCTCAAGAATACCAAACCATTCACTCGTTTCATAAACTTGTTATCAAACAGGACATCGTTTGGTATTCTTATGTCTTCAGGAATTTGGTTTCCACAAAATATATGCCAATAGAACCCTCTCTTTAAAGCAATGCCATCTTCTGACATCCAATACACAAAGCATACAAGGATATAAATACTTCTTTCTAGAGATAATGTACAAGTTTCCCTGTAACCTGTTTTAAAGTTAGTAATTGCTATTGAGGTTGATTTTAGTAACAGGAAAAAACCCTCAATTTCAAACTCTTTTACGCTTTGACATTAAAATTTTGACATGATCTTGTCATAACAATTTAGATAAATCAATACAAAATCAACATTTTTAATCTTCACTTACATACTTTATTTCAACATTATAAATTTTGATGCATATTTTTAATGTTACATGTGCTGAAACTAAATGTGATAAAAAGTTTTGATAAAAAAAACAACTCAAAACATTATCATTAGCTATAATCATTATCTACTAAAAAACTGGATTTGATCCTTTTGTAGGGAAAACTGATTGAGGCTTCAATGGACACCACCTGAGGTCACCCTAACGAAAATCATATTTTTTTATCCCCTGCCGCACATTGGGAGATATAGTATTTGGCAGTTTTGTCACCTTGACCTTAATTTCCAGGTCACAATGAGACTTTGCCATTAACCATTAGACGTTTTAATCCTGTTCACTGGATTTTCTTTATATCTGTATATCTTGTATGTCAGTGGGATATCTAAAGAACCATTTACAGGATTTTCCTAATATCTTATACCATTGTTCTTCTAGCGAAGATTTGGGACTCGTGATTCAGTCAAATTTGGCGACCTTGGCATTATTTTTTAATTTTGAAGTATTGATGTGCAGGGGGGGGTCTCCTAACTTGGTTTATTTTCAAGACACTTGCTATACATCCTTGTATGTGATTTAAATGTATCTTAAAGGATCTGAGAAGAAAATGTGCAATTCATTTTAAGAAACCAAAATCAGTAAATTAAATAAATCAATTTGCCAACAACAACACAACAGTAGTGTTATCCCCTTGGCATATAATGCAAGGGGATATAGTTGTTGGCTCAGTCTGGATTCCGTCTATGTGTCCGTCTGTCCGTGATCACATTGTTCCCGGAGCAGTACTCAAAAACTACTTGACCTAAACTACCTGACTAAAATTAACCGCCCTTGGCCGGCGTTAGCCAATCAAACTGCTACGCAGCTTGGACGTGCGAGCCAATGACAATTCATATCACTTCGTTTCAAAGCAAGCGAGGTCATTGTGTTTGCCATCCGTCACCGATTATCTCCCTTGACCATTTCCGTCTTATCCCATTGAGCATTTTCTTCAGTTACTGACTTCGTCATGCCGGCCAAGGGCGGGTAATTTGAGTACAGATTTTTCTGATAAGGTTTCCCATGGGTGATATAGTGGAGGGTAACGGAGCATATATAAAACCATGGGTAACCGAGGATGCATATCATGTAGATGTGCCTTTTGGGGTTTTCAATTTCTTTTTTTACATTTTTGCCTTAATTTTGCCTTATCCACATTATAAATGTTTGTAACATTGAACAAATAAACGATTTATAAGATAAATTATTTCTTAGTCCCATCTGTCTTTAAACCATCCATACTCATGTAAACATTTTGAACTTTGAATCAGTAGCGAAATTGTTCAGTCAACAGAAGAGTCCCGCCAGGGGCTCGGCAACTTTGTCTGTAAGGTTTGGGTGCAATGCTTCACTGGATGTCATCGCAGTACCACCTATGGTTCGCTAGTTCGGAATAGTTCCAGCTCAGAGGTTTGACCGCAATACATTGCCACAATGGTGTCTTACTCCATTAATAATACTAGCAGCCATGATATAAGTGAAATACTCTTGAAAGCAGCGTTAAACTTGAATTCACCTCACCTCACTAACATGAGACACATGAGCTTATATGGCACTTCATTCACTGCAGAGTTATCCCCCCTACACAACACAGATATATCATGACTATCACTCAGTTTAGAAAACACTCAAACTCAAATCTGGAGACTAACATTTGTATATTTAGTTACCCTACTCATTGGAAGCGTGCATAGCTACTTTTAGGCATTTTGAAATAATAATAAAAATATATTTTAGATATTCAAACTTATATAATAAATCTATTAAATCATGAAAATCCTATAAATCTACAGAACCAGTGGCTCTGTTTGTGTTTCACTTTTAATAAATTACTTTCTCAAGTGACAAACATTCAAACTTCAGAATCATGTGACTATTAATTTCATTCTACCCTCAAAGGCCTACAACTGAAATGTTTCTCTAAGAGGTGAATCAAAATTTTGTTACCGGAAGATGAGGTAGCTTAGATGATTTATATGAAAGAATCATGGTATGGTATATTGAGACTTTGGACTGAAAATGATAGTCTCATTTTGGCACTTCAAATTGTCCAATTTCAAATATTGAAATACATCCTCATAATATGTGTTACAGAAATATCGAAAGAAAACATATTTGAGCAATATTTGGCCAGTTTTACATTATTATCAAATGAAATTCTCGGCCAAACCACTGCCAATAGCTTGAGGGCAACATTTAGAAATATCGATACCTCCGAAAAACATCTCATTGAGTCTAACTTCTTTTTATCTACTTGTACTTCTTTCTTTCTGACAAAGTCGGCATAAGATTCTGTTCACTGTTCGCTGCATACCAGGGTGTCACTCTACAAACTTACTTTTTACATCTCTCCAGAAAGCTGTAATACTGTGAAGCTAAGATTTAGAAAATATCTTCTTACCAAGACCAAGATTTGTAAATTTCATAGTTCACTCCCAAAATAATAGACGTGTTTGGGGTGTAACTATAAGTGATGCGATTTATGATTAAAGAAATATATGTAATTATATCTTATGTAATATTCTTTCTTTAATAAGAAAAATGTCACTTTACAACAGTGGCGCTGTCAATCAGCCCAATCAGGACACACCATTTGAAGCAGAGAAAGTCCTCTTGGAAGAACAGAGGAGTAACCTCTGTGGGAAGAGAATGTACTAAGATCTTTATAGCTTAAAACTTCCTTGTGAAATTAGGATTATAAATTGTAATATGGAAATGGCCCAATCCCTAATAGATGCCACATATGAAAACTTGATAAGCTTCAGAGCCAATGGCTCTATGTATTTTCCTTGTCAAATCAGGTTTCAACATTATAAAGAAACATATTTCTCTTGTTCTCTTGTCCGATGGATTGCTGTTATTTACAATAATTAATACCTGTACGGCTGTACTCATTGTCACTCTCCATTTAAGGCATAGTTGTTGGAATTATTATTTTTAGTTCATTAGGACTGATTGGCCACAAAAAGGCCTTAGAGAGCCCACTAACATATTAATGAAATCTGTGATGAACACAAAAATAAATAAATAAATAAAATATCAAGTTAAGGGCACAGACAATCTAGAAATATGTTTTCATCTGTAGATCTAAAGTTAACAATCCACAAAGTGAAGGTTGTGGACTGAAGTCAGAAAACATCAACATTGTTATACAGTGGGCCTATTGGATGAGGGATTCTAAAGATCAGTAATGTCTTATTATTTATATGTTAGTCTTTACTTTCGATATTATGAATGATACAACACTTGATCAGCTACAGAGCGTATGGCTCTGTTTCACAATTCAGTATCGGATAGAAAATATGTTCAGCTCATTTTGGTATCAGTGGTCGATCCACGTTTGAACCCCACCCACTTTTGTAATATTGTAAGTGAAAACCCACCTCCCAGCCCCCACCCCCTTTGAGAATTCCTTGATCTGCCTTTAGGTATTCAGTGAAAAGAAGTGCAGTCCACGGTGAACAGGTATTCTATTTATAACCAAGGTCACATGTTCCGCTTGATAGGAGTCAGTTTAAGTGAGTGTTGTCATGCAGTACTGATCACTGTAGGTAGTCACTTCAGAACCTGCGTGGACTTGTTCAGCCTCAAGGTGTGTTGTCATGGGAGATTCTACAAACATTTCAAATACTATGGCTAATGTACTTAAAGTGGCCTTGTTCTACCATAATTGAACTCTTGACTATTTTGGTAAGTCAGATATAATTTGATGAAAGTACTATGCCATTGACATTGTATTTTATACTTATGTTCGCATGATATATTGTTGTATGGAAAATGATAGCTACCGGTATTATGTATGTGATATGGTTTGTACATGTGTGGTGCTGTTGCCTTGTAGGTTGACCAGGCTGTAGACTTGAATCACTAGTACTATAACTATTTGAGCATTGATAGGAAACTAAACTGTTACAAATCTTTCCAGCATCAAAGGGAAATAAAGGATAACACTGGCTGACTCTCTGCCTTGTCACTCCTGTGTAAACTCATGCTTCACCAGGGTATGTGTAGGCTTGCTTTTCCCCTAACTGAATAATCAATAATTGAACTGCATGCATGGTTCATATTTCATAGCATCTTTATCTTGGGGACATTTAGAAGATAAACATACTTTGTTTTTAAAGTCAGTGGCATGTAACATAATTATTATAGCTCAAGCGTATAGCGCGAAGCTTTGAATAGATAATTTAAAGCTATTATGATTCCCTTTTATGTCACTGATTTTCAAATACAGTATGTTTATGTATTCTACCATTACAACGATTAAATGTTGACCTATATTGTTTCGCATTGACTCGGCTGTGTTATGTCACCAAAGCCCCTGCATAAATTCTATGCTCTGACAATCATATGTAGATGATGCAAGTTATTGTAGGAAAAAGTGTGAGGAGTATGACAAGATGTTTAATGGAATGGGTTGTAGATGTATTAAAACTACTTTAGCAAGTGATTTTATATACCCTGGTCAGCCACTTGGTTTTGACCTGGATATTGGACAAAGGCTTCGCTCATTTATTTTTTATCTTCAGGAAAATTATTAAATGTCAAAGTATGAAAATAATTACTTGTTTTTAAATCAGGAATTAGAGAAAATGAATGTCTATAGATGGTTGTGCTACACTTTGTAAGGTTGAACCACATATTTTATATGTATGGATAATGGATTTTCATGATATAAATCGAATAAGTTAAATTCATAATGAAAATATGGACCAACTACAGAAATATCTGGAGATATAACAACAAAACCAAGCAGCTGTAACATAGTTTGAAGGTAGCTACAGATAATACAGTATTACTTCAAATACAATCAGGAGAGGGGGGTGGATAAAGGCCTGGGACAGATAAACCGAATGACCATTGCCCACGATGGGCGGGTACGTTGACATGAAATGACATTGATGGTTAGGTTCCTGTGACTAATAGATACATGAAAGATAGCAGAAACATCTTTATTTTAGCCCCCTTGCTCGAGATTATGTAGCTCATTCTTACAAATTTGAGGGATAAATGTGGAAAGGCAGCTGTACTTGTCCAGTATTGTGTAGTAGCTTAGAGCTGGGAGATAAACTTAACATATCCGGCTAGAATCTGATACGGGTGGTGGAGTTGGGCCCATCCTATTAATGTAACCTGAGAAGTCAGCTTTGATTTAAACCTTGGCCGTGGAGCGTACAGAGTTGATGAAGGAAATAGAAACCTGGGGTTGTAATCCAGAAAATATATGGTAATTCATTAGAAATAACCAGAACATTTTGGTATTCGATTCATGTTTTATGTCCTTGATAATTTATTCGTCAAAGCTTGATGACACGTCTCATGGTTGTTGTATGATGTTTGATTTATCCAGATAACCGTGTTGATTTGAAGACTTTACCATGGGCTTGCTGGATGAACTGGTAAAGCGACTAAAGCACTACTATCGTATATATGCTGTCAACAGCTCAGTGTACATGCTGGAACCCGCGGAAGAGATCGTTGTCAGTATCCTTATCATCCCATGCTGTTTCCTGCAAACTTAAACATCTGTACACAAGGTACATTTGTGCTTATACTACGGCAGATTAATGCGGTTAGTCACTTGAACTTGATTTAATATCCAAAATGTTTCCTCAGAAATTGGTAACGCTGTTTGAACCCCTGGTTGCAAAAAATATCTGTAAAATGTATGTGTCAGAGCATACATGAATTCTTACTTTCATTTTCTATTGACTTATCAAGAGAGATATGCTATTAGTCATTTATAAAGAGTACCGGTAATTGAAGGAACTACTGAGAATTGAGAACTGTGGTGTCACACATATTTAAAATCAAACATGTTTGTTCAGAAACTGGTATACCTGTTTGTTGTGAATTTTTCCTGTAACTTCCTTCGGTCCACTGATTACTGTTGCTCCTGGTTGCTTTCCTCTATCTCAGGAACCTCAGAAAAATTGGCTGGCGGTTATTTCATCAATCCTTTGTAATTATGTATTATATAAATATGATCAAAAGTAGATCCGTACTGATCCGTATGAAAAGTGGAATGTAATTATTACATACAGCTTTATTCGACTAATGCTGTCAAGTTAATGGTCCTTCAAGAAAAGTAATCAAACTTGCCCTAGTTATTTTAGTGTTCAGTTACATTTCTTTTTACTTTCCTGTGGCTGTTTTGAGTCTACTGCTCAGTATTCCATCCTTAGAAAGTTACTGGTTTGGCCAAATTTGTAGGTAAATGAAACTTAAGATTAATGCCTCTAATGATTTCCTATTTGTATGCACTTAATAATGGTAGCATTCATGAGAAGGTACTATCAGTAATTCAGTATTTATTTATTTATAATTTATTTTAATTACAAAAACTTGTTAAATCGAGAACTGTGCAATGTCACTCACATTAAAGTATCTGGCATTCTTGTTGCTACCACAGTGAAGCTTATAAAAAGTAAAGTGGTATTTCGATATGTTGGACCTAGACTCTAGATTCTAGTAAGAAAGGGCTATGTTGTCAACTTGTTTAAAGTGACCAGTTGAAGTGACTTGCGTGACTCTAAAGATTATTACCTGAGGAAATGTTTCATATGTTTTTGAGAGGTGAGTGTGAATGTAATGGTCTTGTGGCACACTTTCAAGTGTAATGATTTCTGTATAACATTGGATTTCCTTTGAATCATATACTTGCCAGAAAACAACACATTGCTTTTATTTGGACATCACAGATGATGAAAAGTAAGAACTCATTCAATGACAATGGTTACTGGACAAACTTGATATGTGTGCACTTGATGACGCTGGTTTTATTCTCCTTGTGGCAATAACTAGAGACTGTAGTTCTTTATGGTATGATGGAAGGAAATGTAGAGGTTAAGTAATATACTTAAAGTCTTTAGTTTTGTCCTGTTAATCACTTTGCACATAAGCACTGTGTCTACATAAAATCCCAAACTCTAATGAGTACCGGTAAGTAAGTGCTTACAAAGGTCGGTTTCCAGTAAAAACATCAATAGTCTTAGGATCATGAAAAGGTGCATGAATTCACAAAGATGGTCAATGCACAAGAAGCCTTCTGTTAAGTGTCTTATCTCAAATATCAGGTTTCAAATAACAGGGTGTATAATAAATGTTCATATAGCATAAACATTTAATGCCAAGTCTCATTCAATCAAATAAACAAAGGCCCCCTCTCACAAAGCTCCAAGGTGAGTGTAAGTCACCAAGGTTACCTTAGTGTAATTGTTAAAGAATAGAAATTATGGTAAACCTTTGTTACAATTGCAGAACTCCCAAAGATAATCGTATAACGAAAAGGGATAGTGGCATCCTTATATAATTTAAGGGTCTTTTTTAAATGCATTGGAAGCTCTGTGAGCGCTCATGGTAAATGGAAATATTCCACTTTGTGCTGGAGAACCAGTCTGCATTGATCCGAGGGAATCTGAGACCAGTGTAGGTGGAGAGGGATCAATACCAGTTTCCTTCATAAACTGCTATTGTACCTTGCATGCATCATGCTTCACTGAACTCTGCTTTATCGGGACAGGTAATGTCTGAATAAATTATGATCCCGCATAATTAAACTGATTGGTTCCACAGGAAGACATAATTAATTAAAATCTGATCTTGTATTATTAACTTATTATTGAAATCATAAACGAAATCGAGAAACATACCAGTGAAATATTGAGTTATCTGAATGGATGAATACACTATTATGATAAACTGATTTTAACTTAGATGCCTCTAGATCTATTGATTCATCATAAGTTACATGATCGATATTTAAAATTTAATATAAATCAGGGAATCAAAACATTCCAAAATAAGTCCTTCTATTTTATTTTGGCCACAATTTGATTAAAATTCTAAAAAATAACTCTTGAAATTCAGAGAATGTCCATTACAGAAAATTAGGTTCTCAATAACCCTAAATTTATAATTAAAATTTAATTAATCTTCTGAAATACAAGAAAAAATACCCTTTTGACATGGCTAAGGGGTTACTCTCTCTCTGGCTGTGTCCTTGATTATCAGTTTTACTGTGTGTTTCTACGCAATCTCATGGAGTGTTTGTCCCTTATATCAGCTGTCATGTTTAGTTTATCATTTTATTGTGTCCCATAATCCTTTATGGTTTGATGAGAGGTTTAATTAGTTGATATTTGTATATATCACTTACCCAAGTAATCACTACTTTCCGGAAAGCTTGTGAGAGTTTATTTCAACCAGCACCCATATCTTAACAAGCTGATGGCCTTTTAAAGACTTCATTTGTAGGAGGTATTAAATTTTAATGTATGATTTCAAATTGATAGTTTCTATCGGTCATCCGGCTGGCTGTTTCACACATCACTGAATCGAAAACATGAATGGCATGGCATGAATAAACTGACAGGTCTGATTTAGGCTGACTCCTTGTGTACATGTTGCCAATGGAAACAAAATGTATAAACTAAGCGGGTATCTTACAGGCAAATAGCAGCAGTTCACAGGTGTAGTCTTGTTATGAAATTCTACCTCACCTTTAGACACATTCTGGAGTTTCACAACAGTTTATTGATTGAGACATCACAGTGTAATAGGCAGGCTACCTGTCAAGGTGAGGCAAATATATATATTACCAATTGATTGCCAATTTGGCTTGATGATGGAACTAGTCAGAAGTGTGTTGAGCGGTCTCAAAAGATTGTACTTTCTGTATTCGGTGCACACCATTGTGTATGTCTTGGAACCAGGGGAGGCTATCTTGTTTCGTATCCTTTAACTTTTGTGAAGTCTTTGAGTTTATTTTCAAGTGTTGATGTGCTACAAAAGTTTATTGAATGGCAACATGTATATACACCTTCAGAGAGGTTTTGTGCTGGGTTTATTCCTAGATGTTCAGAGTTTGGAAATTGTTGAGTGCTTTATGAAATAGGAGTCTTTTTGCTCTCTTCTCAGGTATGTTTGAGTATGCTTCAAGATGTTCGCTTATACTTTTAAACACTTGCTTTACTGTTCCCAATAAGTACAAAATTTTCAGGTTCATCATTTAACATATTATGTGACAAATTTATATTGTCTTTGCAAGTTTCAATAAAAATAGTTATTTTTATGGATTAAAAGTGAAATATAATTAAAATCAGATTTTACCAAATGAGGCACTATGCAGGGGTGGAAATTAACCTTTTTCATGCAATGGCCATTCGGACTAGTGCATTTCTAAAAGTACTAGTTACTAGTCCAGACTTATTCCAGCTAGCCAAATATTTCTCCATGATCATTTCACCTCAAATTTTAACTTGTCTTTCGGACTACCAGTTTTTACACTCTACTAGCCCAGCTTCTTAGCTCTTAGCTTCATTAGCCATGGACTACGGGGCTAATTTCGAACTCTGAGTGTGTTACACAACATATGTGTAGCATAAATAAGATCCGTATCTATGTACAGATGTATAATTTCTTTCCTCATAGTCTTGATTGAAAGCTTAATATTAGAGCCACAGTTTCTGAATTTCACACCCCCTGCCCTAACATACAAGTTATCAGTCCAGACCAAAAGTTACCAGGTTCCAAGCTGTTTGATGAGCCTTTATTTCAAATCAGGGCCCTTTCAGTAAATACTTCAATCCAAATATTTATTAATGAAAGAAGTGTGACTGTCATGTTAATTAAAAAAATCTCAACTCATCAATTACTAACCTTCAAGTTGACATTATTTACTACAACTGTACGAATTTTTTTTACAGATTCTTGTATTGTTTTGCTCTCGAAATAAAGAATTAGTTCATTCATTATAAATTGACTTATAAATTCTAAAATGCCACTCAAAGAAGTTAAACGTAAGATGTTGACTCCTTGTACTACATAATAAATATGTCAAATTTTAAAATTAGGATTATTCTCTTCACTGGGCCTAAACAAAATGAATGAAGAAATAAATATTTCATTGATGTCATATTACATGTTGCTGTGAGGTTTCCCTTAACCAGATAAGATACGGTGCTGGTGGCAGTTATAGCGATGGTCCTCTACACCAGCTACCTCTTCCTGCCCGGCCACGCCCTCATGATCGTCCACTTCCTCACACGACTACTCGGTGGATCTACGGATGAAGACGTCATAGCAGGGACAACACATGTCGACATGTCATCATGATTTGAGAGTGATGTCATTTCAGTACAGTGGAGCAAAGGTGGTTTGTCATGACATTGAGGAGTTGTAGTGACATGCCATGATAGAAGAGACTTGTCATAGCCAGAGTAATGATGACATGTCAAGATGGATATAATGGTGGCATGTCATGACAAATAGGTTATGAGATCATTAAAAGCTGTGAGACGTCATGATGGAGTCTATTCACCGCATCACTCGAGACTGAAACTATTCCACATGATGGATAGTCAACTAGTGACTAGTCCTCATTTCATGTCATGATAAAACTTATTTTTCCACTTGAATGGAATGAAAACTGTGAGAAGTGTTTCGAGATTGAATGATAATGTGAACGTAGTGTGAATGTATTGAATGCTACTGACCTAATGTGTACGAGTACCCAAGAATGCAAGTATCCCAAACTTTGTACATGTATATTGTCTTTAATCTTTAATGCTATATTTACTGTCACCTTTTTGCTTAGTATATGTACATGCATTGAATACCACCCTATTGTTCAATATTTGAATGGTGTGTATACATGAACTATTATATTTCAATTTTGAAAATTAGTGTGGTCCTATATTCCTCTCGTGCACATTCAGAATCATTGTTTATTTTCTAAGTATGTATTTGTTTTCAGGCATTTTCATTGTCTCGATGAATTAAATAATTATTTCAGCAATATTGTTGAAAATTTTGACAAATTCGTTCAAATTGACAATAATTTAGTTTTGGATCTAACAAAGTTAACATTGTACTTAGCTTTTTTTATCAGACTGTAAATAACTTATTTCATTCTTTATATTGTAATAAATCAGATCACAATGCATAATTAAGATGAAAATAAAATATTAAGTTTTACAGAGAGTGTTTGTCGTTCTTGATATTTGTTGGTTGGTCTATTTTATAGAAAATTGACCGCGAAATATACCTCTCTTCTTCATAGCGGAGGCATGATGTACAGTGTTTATACAGTAGATGTATATTATTTGTTTAGGAGATTAATTACATTGATGGGAAGGGTATAAGGGAAAAAGAACAGTTAAAAATTATTTTAAAGTTTTAAATGAAATCTTTTACAAAGTTATTTTCTTGATAAAGCAGACCGTCAATATATCCCCTGCTAAGGGGGAAAAGTTTAAAACATAGTGAACAATGACTATGGAGCTTTATTCTTGAATAAATCCTACATCACTCATAACTAATAAATTCATATATACTTCCCAAGATGTGTTAACCTCTGCATAACAGTTTCAAGATCTGTTCTAGAAGTGAAATTGTAAAAAGCATTTTGAGTTTTGTTTCAGATTCAGAATCAAGATAAATATGTTTTTCCATGGAAATGGCTAAAAGTATAAGTTTGAATAAGGTGAAAAAAAAATACACATCCAGACATGATTGTTCCACACACCACGTTTCATTTAGCTATGTCAAACATTAGTTCTGACCAGAAACAATATATTAATTATTATATTAAGTTATGTTTCCATGGAAACGACTAAAAATAAAATTCCAAAGAAGTTGAAACCCTAAAAGACACATCTACACATGATGCATGTTCTACATACCAAGTCTCAGTGAGCTTGGCAATATACAGTTTTTGAGATCTCGTCGGGAAATTAAATTTTAAAGTCGGTTTCCATGGAAATGGTTAAAAAAAAATTCAGAGAAGTCGAAAACCCCAGAAGGCACATCTACACATGATGACTGCTCCATATAACAAGGTATCATGGAGTTGTTGACCAGAAACCAGGAGATCATTGCAATATCCCCCGACAACTTCCTTGTTTAAACAGAGAGGTGACATGATCTACCACAAATTATTACTTCAAAATTAAAATAATAAGAGCCATAGGCTCTGTAGCTCATGAGGTATAACATTCTTCACGATTGTTAAAATAAAAACAATTATCAGCTGTTCTGGGTTAATACTAGGGTCAATTTCAAATACACAAGGCCTAGCATAATTTAACTTTATGTCTAGCTACTGTAATATGTCAAATGCTATATTTCACTTAATGTTGGTGTTAGAGACTTAAAATTAGGTGCGTTTGAAAGCTTACAGTCAAAACTTTATGATTACCTTCAACATTTTACCATGGCACTTAATTTGGTAAACCACTTCACCCTTATTTTTGGGAGTATTGTAATGAAATTCTTAGTCTTTCAAGCATTTCTGCTTCTTGTGGAGAAGTCATTAAAAGATTTAAGGGTAGATACTGTACCATGACCATATTTGATGGAGGCTATCAAACTTTTAATCTCCATCTCCACTCTCCATTTTTTCATCCAATGTGCAATGTGCTATTTTGCCCAGGGATTGGGAAAGGTAGGGGCCATGGGCCATTTTGCACATTGGATAAATACCTTGAAAATGGCCCATTGTCAAAGGTGTCTTTCCCAGTCCCTGCATACATGTAACAGTGATGACTTGATAACATAAAGAGAGGATTCCAAGAAATCATATTTGCTCAAAGCTAATTTTATATAACATTTTACTCTTTATTCTCTTCTAATAGAGGTTACTCTCTTCAGATTTCCTATAATATCAAGCACTTTCTTGGCTTGAAATGGAGAATCCTTCAGAAGTTAGTTGTGCAATCAACGATGTTTCAAACTGAGCATTCCATAACCATGATAACTGTCTAAATGACGAGTTGCTTCATAAATATGTGTGATGCACATACATTGGTTACAAGGCAGAATTAGGTCTCAGATGTAAAACGATATTTCATTAGATAAAAGCATGGATTATAGAAGAATAATGAAATATCACCTACATGTAACAGAAGGCCAGCTCCTTTTGATGATTGGTGTTTGTTAAATTCGAACATCCGGTGCATGTGCAAAGTGATAGGAGTGACTTCGAACATTGTTCTGGGCGTGCGGAACATGTTCCCAAAAAAAGTAGGTGCAAGTCGCACAGCAATAGTACATGTTTCGCACACCAAGAACAGTGTTCGAAGTCACTCCTTTCACTTTGTGCATGTACCAGACTTTTGTAACCAACTTAAAAAAATCAAAAGGAGCAGGCCTAGACATTGCGATAGCAAATCTGAAGGGAGTTACTTCTGTTGGAAGAGAATGTTTAATGTTGTGAACAAAACTATAAATCTTACACAGAAGCTTATATACAGATTACGACATGCCATAGTACTTCAAATATATTATCTTGAAAGTGTTTTCATTCTTAATTATATGATAGATTTTCAACATTTGCACTGTGATGATCAAATCAGCAGTGACAACAATGTTTCTTGTAACGTTTTCATTATTTTCTCAAAGCTAAACTTGCTATACATTCCAGCATGTCATTGATTGTCTACTTGAAATGAAGCATGAAATGAAAGTTGAACAAAATGTAGCCAGGCACCAATGCAGTCTCACACAAGTTGTTATTGCTAAGTGTGACACTTCACGCAGAGGCATCTGCTTCAAAAAGGATATCAACAAAGTTATAATGAGTTGTGAGTTTATTGATCAAATGATCACAATGTAAACAGTATGCATATTAACAATACAAACCTCAGATGGAACTCTGCAGCTTCAATCTTTCCAGTTGAACTCTTACACACAAATATAACTTTACAAAAGGTATTTCATTTCTTTTTCTTCAAACACTAAAATTAGTTCCAAGAAATATATTTATAATAACTGTCTCTTAAAGTGGTATTTCCATGAATTTTAAAATCTGTTGAGAGAAATAATGTTGAGTAGAGTTGAATCGTCGACAAGTCATCTGGTTTGTAACTGATGCACGTACACCAGGCAGGGGAGACAACCCCAGCACTTGGCTGATGAAGAGTTCTGTACAGCTGCTGCACCTTGAAAGTCTTATTGAGATAAAATAGCACTGGGTCACTATAAATCCTCATCTTCTGAGTCGTCCGACTCCTCCAGGGCTTCCTGTAAAATGAAGAACAGTAACATACAATATATCACCTCTCAATAGCTTATACTAAATTTTCTGATTTCTGCAACATGCAAAACTTGGCTTGTCTGTAGCATGCAACACATCACCTACCATAAGTTCATACACAAATTCAGTTAAATAGTCTGAAAACTGGCAGAACAGCTGAATTATGTGTTTGGTGAAAGATTTATTTTGATATTCTAACTGTTGGGGAAATCTAGATGTAGCAGGGGAAGTATATTTTCACCTGGGCTCAACTCCACAAGGGTTAATCTACTAAAACAAGGGTTCCATTGGTCAAACACAATGCCATCTTAATTCTAAGAATAAACAGATTTCTTTTAGGTTTGATATATAATTAATTACGGGAAAAACACTTTCTACAAAGATATTCGCTCCATCGCAAATAGTCTTATTCCTGACAGAGTTGTCTCACCTTGGCATATTTTTCTGCCTCTGCAAAGACTTCCGGTGGTACAAGCTCATGTCTTCCTCCAGTAGCTAGAAACAAAATAAATCAATTTTATGAGAATATTTCCATTCGGTTACAAAGATATATTTAATTTTTAATGAAATTAATGATATTTCATAAAATGTAAACCTGTTTTTAATAGAAAGAATACTACAGCAAATTTAATTTGCATTTCATCTTATTCATGTAAGTGTTCTCACACAGTTATAAAATATAATCTAACTTACTAACCTTCACCAACCCAACTCAGTTCAAGCTCAAAGGCTTTGTCTTTCACTTCATCATGTACAATATAAATTCTGCAAAAAAACAGCAAAACTAAACATTGAGAAATATGTTTTAAAAATCTGTACAAAGAAATAACAGAATATAAAAGTCATTAACGAAATAACCTCCTTTCCAAGTACTGTTATCAACATAAACAGGTATTCATCTTGACTATACAATGAATTAAGGTAGTTTTTAAACTCCAATGGTCTTTACTGATAAAGTATTTAAATCAGACTTTATGCTTCCTTATATAACCTACATGGTACTAACACTTTAAAGTAATTTGATTGGCTTATGAGAAACTTTGACATCGCCTGGACTACTTCAAAATACACCATTTAGGCAACTACTTCATAGGTTTACTTTTGAAAGTTAATAGTTTTGTCTGCCAAGTCTTGGATTTCATATGAAAGGGAAAGCCTTGATATCCTATAATTATGCTTCGATAAATTGAAGATCGACCCACTTACATTTTTGCAACCTCCTTTACAAGATCCTGCATACTCATATCTTTCATCTGAAATAACACCAAAAAACCTTTATAATACAAACAGTGTTAATAGTTTAAACAATTCCACTGACAGCATGTAATGTGATAATCTCTTCTATAAAAACTGTCCATTCTATAAATTGAACATGACTTGATTTTTTGTTCAAGACTTTCAGAGGAATAAGATACCAGTTGTCATTAACTTGTACCATATGCTAACAAATCTAGATTCAAGGTACTCCCTTTAACAATGCAACCTTTACTTTGGTTATCCTTAAGTCCGATTCCTGAACATTGTTTTAAGTGAAATTGGGACATAGAGTTTCGTAATGATACTATAACAAACTACCAAATAGTTGGGAGTTCTATAAGTTTTGTAAATTTCATACTTAATTTACATCAGGTTACATACCTTCAGTTTTTCTATTTCTGTCTTTGCATTCTGTTTTGCCTTTCCAACTGCACAACCGTGATATCCCTGGAAAACCATGAATTGACAGTTTCATAAATTCACAGAATATTTCCATTATTTTCAAACAATTATCGTTAAAAATTATTATCAAATGATGATTGAATGAAACAAATTTGGATCTAAAGATACATATTTATTTTGATAATCAGTTGTACAGTTCTTCAGAATAAGTGACAGTGATTTGGTTGACTGATTGAGTCCCATGCTCAGCACCAGCCCTATAGTAGACAGTAAAGCCATTACAGATATCTGTATTTCAAAGAGATTGAGCTAGCTCTAATTATCTAATATTTTTGAGTGAGGTACTTACCCATGAGACACCTGATGGGTCAATGAGGTACATTTGTGGTCCATCAGCCTCGTAAGATCCGGCAATGAGACCAACACCAAAGGGTCTGATTGAGCTGTACAGTGTGTAGGCGTGGACATACATGGACACTCGGTCTGTCAGGAGCTGAAACAAACAATGTTCTGACTATGTTAGTCTTGGATTGCTTAAGCAAAAAGATCACATAGGAATTTCTATAGGCACAAAGAAATCTCATCAAAGTCACATGGTGTTTCTCATAACAAATAGATAAAAAAAATTCACTAACACTGTTGCTACTGTGTAAACTAGTGACAAACCAATCTCAATGACCAATTTGTAGGAAGCAAAACTTATTAAAAAGGGAACAATTCATGATAAGCCACCAAAATATTTGTATGTAGTCAGTAGCTTTAAAGTTACAGCTGCAAATACCGGAGATATCTAAAGATGATGACCAGAATACCAATTCACTTGATTTAACGAAGGAAATACAGCATGTTTCAACCACAAAAAAACAAAACCCTATAATAAAAATGCAACAAGCCTTATGACTTTGAAGTTCAAACACTCATGGCTATTACCTTCAATGATTTAACAAATGAAATACAGCATCTTTTAACCACATAATAACAACCCTTTAATAAAATGCAACAAGCCTTATGACTTTGAAGTTCAAACACTCATGGCTTTCACCTTCAATAATGTAACAAATGAAATACAGCATCTTTCAACCACATAAAAACAACCCTTTAATAAAATGCAACAAGCCTTATGACTTTGAAGTTCAATCACTCATGGCTTTTACCTTCAATGGAATGGGTGCACCATAGTTGGATCTGTAATTGGAACACTCTTCTCTGGCCTGATCCACAAGGTGTCTGGCGTCCGAGAGAAGGCCAGCTACAGCCTGAAGTGATGAACAAAAAACACTCTTAAAACTGCCGTCTTAAGCAGTTATATACTCATTTACTGTTCTATACCAAGAATATGTTTTTATTATTCTTAGATATTTTTCAGATATTCAACATTAAATAAGTATTAATGTTTTGCATTGGCTAAATTGATAAATAGATTACAAGAAAATAGTGTTTGCCTGATAATCATTGAAACCTACCCCTCCAATGTGCCTGTCAATGTTGAAGATCCTCTTGTTTGCACCAGCTTCATATAATTTGGATACAACTAACTTCTCAACTCCAAAAACAACCCCATCTTTCCCTCTTATGCCGATTGCAGTTCTGGAAAAAAATCAACATTAAACCAACATGAACACAATTGACACATTCTTACTACCGGTAGTCATAATTGTGAGCAATCTTATTAAAAAAATAGAGCTATGGGCACTATAGCTCATAAGGCTCTGTATGATTCGTTATCTAAGGTTGAAGATCTAAAAGAAAGTAATTTCAAGTAATACATTGTCAAAAATTCCTTAAAAAGGCATTAAAATAGTTAAATAGCTTAAATCACTTGTATTCCAACTCCCACCCCATGCATATACCCTCTTCCTACCGTACCGCCCCTAACAATATTTAAAGTTTGACAGGTGAGGTGAGGTGAATTAGGGTTTAACGCCGCTTTCAAGAGTATTTCACTTATATCACGACTGCTAGTATTATTGCAGGGAGAAAGCCCGCAACGCAATGTGGCTATGCATTGTGGACCGGTACCCTGGGTAGTAACCAAGCCCCTGCCATCCTACAGTCTGGGGTCAAAAGTTATTCCCCACCCTAGCTTTTCCCATAGACTTACATGTTAATTAACCTTTGCAAGAATAATTTTCATAATTTAAGTTCAAGTCAAATTGTTGTAAAATTAAACAATCGTCTTTGAAAATATGTTAGCTGTGCATCTGTAATTTCGTTCATCTTTATGTTGATCACTCATCAAATGACATCCGTCTGAAGAACGTATATACAAGTTCATGTACCAATGTCCCATTGACCGTATTGACGTATGATGTATATGCTTTGCTTACATGAAGACAATTTTCTTGACACTCAACGGAAACTAACATGGAAATTATGTGTATGTAGCTGAAGTGATTTCCAATATTTTGATATATATATTATTACCATTTTACATATATTTTAATTATGAAAATTATTCTTGCAACGGTTAATTAACCTGTAAGTCTATGGAAAATGCCAGGGTGGGGAATAACTTTTGGTCCCTGGGTGTAGTTACCTCCTCACTGTCCTCAGTCACCTTCTCCCAACAACACTCATTGAATTCCTCATACAATAAGGGATAGGCAGAGCTATGCAGCTGTAAGCCCAATTACCAAGCCAATAGCAATAGTGAATACACAAAGCGTGGCTGTCACTGTGGAAATGTCAGTGAATTATAATCAAATTCCTATATTTTCTTTATTCACTTTGCTCATTGAAAGCTGTTTACATTTCTAATATGATTACTACATTGACCATTTTATCAAAATGAGATATCTCAGTCACTGAAAAGGTGCATCACTCTAAATTGCACCCCTTCCACATCCTCATCTTTAGAGGAAGGGTAATGAAATTTACAAATCTTAGTTTCCATCCAACAAAGATGATGTTCTCAAAATTTGCGTGTTCTGGCTAGCATTACTTGTTTCTGGTTAAAAGTGACTCAAGTGAGAGTGGACACTCTGCCAAGCCCTTATTTCAAGGAGAATCAACACCAAATGAACAAACTTAGTCCCCCATGTAATAAAGTCGTTATTCTGAAAAATTTAGCTTTCTATGCCATATCATGGCAGACGTTCCCGGCCGTTGATGCTGATAGAATCATAAATCATATTAGTTGATTGATATGAATGAAAAATATTTTTATTATTTTAACACGATTAGACATTTAAGGCGAATCGCTCTTATGTCACCGAAAAAAGTAGAAACTGGAATATATTGGTAAAACCCATACCCGCTATTCTCAACAGCCTTCTGTGCGTATTCTACCTGGAAGACACGACCGTCAGGTGAAAACTGGGATGCAGACAGATCATACTGAAACAAAATCATGACAAGTTAGACTATATCAATGTTAATCAAATGATGGTTATATTTATGTCATGAAAATTGTGACATTTATCAAGCAACCATTCTGTTGTTTTATGTTGATTTTAAGATCAATAATTTAAATAATATGATTTGGCATACCAAATTATAATATAAGACATATCCAGTGAATAAAGATAAAATGTGATGTTAATAATTATAAACATGTTGATGTATCCAAGACAATAAATTTCCCACTTTAACTAATTTTTACTTGAGAAGTCGTTTGCAAACTGGTGCCAACGACAATAACAAAATCTTGCGTTAGTGATCAGTTCTGCCCTCAGTTCTTTCAGACTATTCCGACGCCTCCTTCTATATATCATGAATCTCACCATTAACTACATTACAAAAATGAAAACAATATCTTACGCCAGTTCCAATTGAACTCATTTTGTTTGTAGAAAGCAACTGAAAATGCGGTGCTAAGTCATGCAACCGGTAAGACTTCCGGTTTGTTTAGCGCATGCCCAACGCACCTGCTTCCGGCAAAATGTGACCAATAAAAGTAGTCTTGAAAGAAAACGAAACATGTAAATTATAATTTTCGTCAGTTCACGATATTAACTGATTTTATAATCTGCAATATTATTATCAAGATAATCAATATTATAGACATGCATTTATTTTGCTTGATATCGATAGTTCCAATTATGTTTAGAATTTTTGTTCGTATTTGAATTGTGATTTTGACATTTTCACTGTCAGATTGTTTACCTTTTATGTCAAGAAAATTGCAGAATTTGCAGGCAAGTAATTAACGATCTTTGCTAACTTAGTCTTACAACAAGAAATGGTGAAAGTGCTGATGGAGATATCATTGAAGTAACTGTCTTCGCGAGTTTGTGGAAGTATGCTAGCAGATTAACAATCTCAAACTGTTTCCACATATTTCCTTGAAAAAGTATGTGATTCTGACAGTGATTGTGAAAAACATATTTTTGAATAAGTATATATAGTCATAGAATTTGTGATGGTAATGACGAGTTTGTAATGTTGATGACCATTTTTTTTATGGCAATGACTGTGGTGGTCGCGGTTTTTACTTCAAATGAAAAAGTAAATGCTATGAAAGACTTCTCAGACAGAATATGTACATCAATGTCTTATGTTTCTAGAAAGCTGAAATAAACATTGCTTACTTGAAAAGCATCAGAGATATGGAGTGTTTGAATCACAGCAATTAAACATAGTAGTTAAAGATGGACTGGGCTGAACGATCTCGAGAGTGCGTAAGAGACTGTTACGCAATGTCTAAAGGTGGGTAACGAGGTCACGTGATGCAAACTGGGCTCAGGCGAGCGACCGGCAGATTCGTATCCAAAGTGAACTCGTCTCAATCGGGATTCGTAATCAAAAACGAACTCTTACTAAAAATACCTGCACACAGAGAAACTGCTGGTGTAGATAATACGCTTGAAGAACCGGTTCGCAGGAGTTAATGTCGGTAATATAGTAGAGTCGCAATTTTTACTTCAAATGAAAAAGTAAATGCTGTAAAGACTTCTCAGACAGAATATGTACATGGGAAAAATCATGCAATGTCTTATGTTTCTAGAGAGCTGAAATAAACATTGCTTACTTGAAAAGCTTTGGAAATGTGGAGCATTTGAACCAAAAAATTAATCATACTAGTTAAATTGCCCCTGATAAATGATAATTGCTATAATAATTGTATTTAGCGATGTTAGCTAAATGAGGTTATGGGGAGACTTAATTGCCAACACAATTTATAAACAAACATTCCATTCCATTACGCACCTTCCGTTTACATACATCCACGTCACTTCCTCCAACTCACATCACTTCCTTTCTCTTCTCACCTCCCTTGCACATGCACACACGTGTTTCACCTTCTTCTCGCGGCTCGGGGTACCCAGCCTAAATAACATTCAAATACATATTCAATATAAAGGCTGGGTGACACGGGCCGCACCGCCGGATGCCCAGTGTGGGAAGGTATCCAATAGCATAAGATCTCAACATAATGACTAAAATATAATGATTGGTATCTAGATTTGGCTAGTGATTTCATTGGATGGTTATGTTAAGCCATTATGAGCATTTGCCCTATCACACACTCAGGGTGTTAAATAGTATGCAGGATGTCTAAATGTCTAAGCCAACAATGTATGTAAGTTAAAGAGAGGGTTCTATCGAGGTATTTTTGTGGAAACGTAATTCGAGAAGGTATTCCCGTTTACACATATGTTATTAATACATTAAAACACAATGTAGCTGAAACATATCACTAGGGTCATATTTTAATTATTTTTATTTAATGGAATGTTTTTAGATGAGCGCACATTTGTTGAAAAATAAAAACAATGAGAAGTGAAGCCATTCATCAGTGCTATGAGAGTGGGAAAACTTCGCTACAGAATAACAGGTTGTTGTTGATTAGTCTATCCTTTGTTACTTTGTGGATAGTCTATCAATTCATGTGTTTTATTAATAAAAAGATGTAATTTAGTAGAAATACAGCCTAATGCAGAAAGGTAAGATGGCGGCCAGGCAGCAATGGAAAACTCTCTTTAAACATCTTCACATGTATTTCATATATTTATTTTGTAAAGATCTTTGATATAAAATCCTCAATCATCTCTTGTACACACATCAAGATGTTCAATTCCCCAAATGGACCACTGACTCTCCTTTTTGTAATGACCAACGTTCTTTCATCTAATCTTTTCACCACCAACAGATTAAAAAAAGAAGATGTAAGACGTAACATTCCCAGCTGATAAACCCGTCAGCTCAAATAAACTCCTCAAAATGTACAAGATGTACTCAGAATGGGCCTCCCTGCAGGAGGAGATTCAAGGTGACCGTGGTAACCGCTCCGTTCTTCACAAGTTCCCAGCGGTTGTGGGACGTGATGTTGCCTGCACTGTTGTCCGTCATATCTCCGGCAATCTGAGTCATGCAGCGGCTAACGACGAGCCGAGCAGTCTCGAGGATGATAAAGATGTAAAGTGGACTATGGAGGTAAGAATAAAAGCTGAAATTCTGAAAGCTTTATTTTATCTTCAGCACAAAAGCTCAAGCAGTCTGGGAGATCGTTATAGAAATGAGCTTCATCCATGTGTCCTGATTATTGTTATCAGACAAGAATGCAAAGACTGTGACAGGTTTAACAGCTAATGAGTTTTTTGGTAAAAATATCGAAAAATTGACAAACTGATTGAAAAATCTATCTCATAGAAAAGTAAACATATGATCTTTTCAACCTCAAATAAGCAAGTAAATCTATGCCATTCACTTGTAATGGTGGTTCCAAGTCATAAATCTCCATGAACTTAATAAATTTTGAGGTCAATACTTATAAATAAATATACTCGTACCTGATGTTTTAAAAAGGTTTCATTGCTACAAATATACAAATTTGCAACAATTAGAGCTGTACTATTTACACGTATGAAGACACTAAATATTAGCCCCACCTACGTGTTAATCAGCAAATTAAAATGCACAATGCAACTAGCCATGAACCCGACGTCATGGGGCGTGGCTAAATGTGATGTGACGTCACGAAATTAAGTTTATGCAGATATGAACTGAATCTGTGACAGTGTTAAGCGAATCAAATACACACAAAGCAATTGCTATTTATTTATATCCGATTATTGATTCCTGCGAAGGTTGTTATGTTTTCAATTGACAAGGGAGTTTAAATGGATTGGATGGATTGATTGGTAATGCCATTGCAACTTATAACTGATAATCTGTCTTTTGTTTGTTGTAAGTAATTTTCCAAAATTTATATACTTTGGCTAATTGGAATCCTCTAGCCGCAGTGCATTGTCCAGGTTTTGATTTTATAAAATGATGACATTACACCTATATATTGTCACTATACTGAACGGATTAGCATTAGTATGATAATTTTCATCAGCAGTCAATAAAGTAACACCATTGATAGCGCTTGACAAATGTGACTCGTACAAAATACTTTATGTGCCATGATTGTTCCTATCCCTGTCGTGTACCAGGTGCTGTGTTATGGACTGGGACTGCAGCTGAATGAGCACGACACGATCAACGACTGTGTGAAGGTGTACTGCGAGTGGCTGACAGCGCTCACCATCCCCCGCACATGTGTGCCGCGCCCCATCATCGAGGACCCCAACCCCTACGCTCAGGACATGCTCCACCATCTACTCAATCTGTTCAAGCCTCGAGTCGGAGCAGGTACTTGATTGGATTAGATCAACCTTATAAAATATCAGTAGTGAAGTCAAAGCAAAAGTTTGAAAGTAGACTCTGTGTCATTGTGACTGCGCTTCATCTATCAAGTTGAATTGATCGTGTGTGTGATTGAATTTGTACAATTGAAGGTAGTGTTATCCCAAATGTAACCATTTTATCAGTAAGCAATGTTTTATAAAGTTATTTATCATCTATTAGAACTCTGTATTATGAAGCTAGAATTATGCAACTCTCAGCCCCTAGCATTGTAGTTTTTTGGTAAAAAAAATAACAATTTAATTACCAGTATATTCAGTTGATAATTAAAAAGTTTTAAATTTCATTATGAGTAGTTGAGATATATTATAGATACATAGAGTACCATAGAAATAGAATAGAATACAAACAGATACAAAAATACAACTGGTTGCCTGTCACACGCTTAAACTACCAATGTACCATACCAGGTAACCAATTTACTGCCGGTTAGACAGAAGCCCACTTCAAACTGAGTCACTTACCTCAGGTGACACCTCTCATATCTCAATGGGAGGCAGAGAATCAGAATCACTAAATTTAGATGTAATGCCCACAACTTTGGAGTTAAAGAAGCACGATTTGCTAAAACTACAAACATGATAAATACTCAATGTCCATTTTGTAAGTTATCTGAAGAAGACCAATACCATGTATTACTAATTTGTTCTAGATTTTCAAAATTACGAATGCAATACCTACCATATTTTTTCTATAATCAACCATCAAGAATGAAATTCTGTATGCTATTGGGCACGGAAAATACTGATTTGTTATTTAAGATAGCTGTTTTGCTGTACCACATATTTTAGTTACGAACATCTTGTTAATTGTAACCGAGTATTTATCGATGTCAATATTATTGTACAGGTTGCGCAAACGTGTTATACCATCATTTTACACATGTACTATTGGCCTCATGGCCACCTTTACAAATAAAATCTGTCTGTCTGTCTGAATCAGGCCTTCAGACTCTCCTATTATCCAACAATGAAGCAGGCAACCATTTGCCTAGCCCTGCTAGTTGTTGCTGAACTTCACTGATTGCGCTTAAATTGGCACTGCACAAGACCGTCTGCCTCCACAGAAGAAGCAGATCATGAGCAAACAACTGCTAGATCATGAAATAGTAAGAATTTTGAATTCCAGAACATTAAGAAACTCCAGAGTTAAATGTTTTGCTTTCAGTTGTGGATTTGGTGAAGAGACAGGCTCTACTCTGCCATCGTGTCCTGCGCACAATTGAGATGGTCGCCAAAGAGTCCACCATATTGACTAGAGCAACGTGGGAGTCATTGCTGAAGTTCCTTCTCGCAGCCAATGACAGCCTTCTCTCTCCTCCCACAGAGAAAGGTTTGTGTAACTGTTCAGATATTTGTCATGAATTAACAAATTTGGATTATATTCATTTGCATCATATTTTGGCTCGGAAGTTGATTTTTGCATGATTTTTACTAATAAAAAGGTTAATGCTCGAAAGTATTTGCAGTGATGAGATATTTAGTGAATGTTCATTACTTTAGCAAAGGATTTTGCTACTGTTGTAAGTTCAGAAGATTATTGATATTAAATGTCCAAAAGATTTCAATTTATGCTTAACTTAACAATGTCATTCATTTTCAGGAAATCAATTCATGATCAATCCGACATTTCTCAACAATTGAGAGAGCAACTTTTGTGAATTGTATCTGTAAACAGTTTGTAAAACTTTGAAATATGTATGTTTCAATTGAATGATAACAATGTCATTCGTTTCTTATTTAAGTATTTCGAAAATATTCATCATACTATTTTTTCACAAAATTGTGATTGTAACCTTTAAATGACTGTCTACATGAATAATGAAAATGACATAACTTATTTATCAGAATGTTGAAAAGGAGGAATTAAGATCGATGGAGGTTTTTATTGCCACTATAAAAATTGTTATAATCTCATCAGAATTATTTGGATTGGAATGCGTAAGGTGAAATGGAATCTGACGAAATGGAATCTGGTAGCAGTGTATTAAAATCAGGCCCGTATGACAGCCACTGCTAGTACCCACCTTCATACAAGTAGCGAAGAATTCAAATATTTTCATTATGTTCAATTCAGAATTGACATTTAATAGACATTAAACCAATGAAACTTGGGTGTGATTCTCTATATAATTTCTGGGTTGTCATGATAAACATACTTGATAACGGTGCTAGTATCTGCATCGAAACGTTGTATTCATAGCAATAAACAAGTTGACTATCCATAGAACTTGTTTTCAATCAATATTTACCCAGCAACGGTACAACAAACCATTAGTAATGTGTTACGTTGAGGTCCTACTGAAGGGGGTTTAAACAATTGTAACCCCAAGTTCACAACTTTGACTCTCCTAAGATAATAACCCCTAAATTGACTTGTATTTCTATTGAAATAACTTAGTACAGAATTGGTTTGGCTTTTAGTCAGAGCTCTGTGACTGGTAATAAACTGTTGTAAGTCAATGACTAATGTTGACACTGACACTATTTCTGGCTGTATTAACCATCTTATCAGTTCTATAGTTTCGTCAAATTTTTTTTACATCATACTCTTTTTACATATGTTAGTTAAACTTCTTGACTCCTTGGTACCTGTTATAGTTGAGGTATTCTGGTTAGCCTTCGTTCACTTTTGTAAGTATGACAAAAATCTTGTTTTAGGGGGAGAAGAAATCAGTGTTACATAATGAGCCAAACATAATTTTTTCTCACACCAATTGCTGAAATAATTTTGTTTTAATATTTTTCATAATTATTTGTGCTTCTTTTCCTCTTTGCTGCAATGAAACTGACGACACGTTATCTGTTTGAAGTTTGTTGTGTTTGAATGAAAGCAAGTGTTTTTTACTGACTCTAACACATCCGATCGTGTTTTACACCATGTTTTGTTTGGTTGACTAATCATATAACTGCATGGCATTTTGTTTCCTTGAACAGACGACACAGGATTAAGTTCATGTAAGTTGAGGTTATAGGTTTCACTCATCTTGCAATTTTAATTTTTGCCTCAGTTTCTCAAGCAGTGCTGTCACGTGTAAAGCTTGTCTGCACCGTGAATGTTCTTTAGTGCGTGTTGCCTCCACTGCCCTCTTTGAAGATTTGCTGTTGTAATTTAAGAGCTTACTAAATTTATTTCAGTTCACCTGATTCCCTCATTTTGTAAATAGTTAAGAATTGAAAGGAAAGTAATTTCAGGATATTTAAGTTTAATTCATCAATAAACATATTTGAATAGTGTCAATCATCAAATTTGGCAGGAAAGGGGGATAACTCTGGTTTTCGGACATTGCATGATATTTGGATTTGTATATCAAACTCTTTGAAGAATACTTTACGATCTGTTTATTAATCAATGACAGCAATTCTGTTGAAATGTCAATTTCTGGATAACTAACATTACATCTTTAGATATGAACTATCTCTGTAGTAGAACAAAAATACATTAGAACTTAATTCAAAAAGTTATTTTCTTCTCGACGTTATGAAAATACGAAGAAATGAAATAATAATAGCAAAAGCTTTGGATCTTCTTAAAAAATTAATTGATACTCAATTTCTTTTAAGAACTGAGGATAGTAATTTTGCAAGAGTTTAACATAGTCTTAACTCTAAATAGAATTGGGAATGGAAAATTAACAAATTCATATTTAAGTCTGAACATAAAAACAACATATCCTCTGAAGTAAATGTTTGTATACCGTATATTACCGGGTATAAGTCGAGAATTTGATACAAAAAATTAGGGGGTCAAGGAGGGGGGTCGACTTATACACGGGGTCTATGTTTCAGCCCCAAAAATCTAGAGGCCAGGTAAGTATCTGCCAGCCCAGCAAGTCGAACGGACGATGTTTACACCGGAAACAATTCACAAACATCGATGTCCAGTCAATATTAAAATCATTGAATAAAAAACATATGCTTTATTGTTGTCTTTTTAAAATACAAATATAGCGTGCATGTCGACTTGTCACTCGGTGTCAGTCAGCACGTGGTAAAAGGGGGGTCGACTTATACATGAGATATAGGGTTTTGACCAGTATTTGGGTAGTTGAGAAAGGGGGTCGACTTATACGCGGGGTCGACTTATACCCGGTAATATACGGTAATATGAATTGTTGATGGAATTCTCTGGGTTGAATAAAACAAGTAATTTAGAGATGATAGACTTTTCTTCATGTCAGGTGTTATCTAAACTCCTCCATAAGGTATAACTCGCAACAGTCTCTATCACTGACAAATTTAAGCTTGTTCAGGGCTGCCTACATGTACACTATTGGAGTATTTTGGACACATAACAGTCATAAATATGATTGTACACCAGTGTTGCAAATTGTACACCTCTACTATGAAAATAGAATCATTTATTTTATAAATTTGTTTTGAATAATGGAGTATTGGACTGTCACATAGTTGAATTATATTTAGTTAAATTATTATAAGTTCCATAGTCAAGCCCAATAAACAAAGTCATACAATGATTATTGTTGTCAAACCAGAACACGATATCTTTGGAATTAATAGTATCCTAACTTCGTCATTTGTGTACACCTAAAAATTACAAAATACTCTAAAATTGCAATATGTCAACACTTAACCCAAAAGCAGGGTATTTAGTTCTGCTTGTTGTATTTCATCGCCTTTTTCTGTGCCAGAGATTTCTGATTTCATTACCAAATCCAGATGCGTCACGCTGACACACAGACACAGAAAAGGTGATAAATACAGTAAGGCTTAGATTAGTCAAATGATGGAGACTGGTGCCAGGTATGACTTGTGGGGGAAGTTTGGGTGTTACCAAAAACTGATAATCGCTCTCTAATGAATTCGTAATTTTCATCTTAACTGAACAGCACAAGTCACTTCTTTCTTATTTTTGCATGCTTGTGATTTTCATTTTCATCTAAATATGTGTCTCTACATTTTGAAGTAAGGTTTCATCTTAAATGTAGTGGAGGTTCGTTGTTGTCCCGTAATTTTATTTTTGCTTTCTGTGTTGTTTATTTTGACGAAGTGGATTAAGTGGTTTAATGTTATTTGTTTATAGATAATATATATGTTCAAAGTAGAGTGTGTTGTATGTTGGTAAGTTTGTAATTACCAGTGTTGTACATGATACCTGCTGAGTTTGTCTGAGTCCGACAGGTATGGCAACTTACTTGTGATCATTGTATCAGTTATTTTCATGTAGTATTAATATTATGAATGACAGAATAAAAAGGGCACCAATTTTCACAGTCACTTAACCACACACACATAAAAATCTGAATGCTCATAACCCAATTTGTCAAGCAAGAATATTCACTCATTTTATATGCTATTTGTTTCTGTTAAATAAAACTGTCTGTCTTCTCTCTGTTACATTAATCATTCCGTCCACTTACAATCTTACTTTTAACCTTTGTTCTTTATATGATTTTGTTAAATCATCTAAAAAGATTCATAACGCTTTATGCTATTCTAAAGCATCTTGTTTAGGGAATGTTCCTTCCTTTAATTTAGAATTATTTTCACTATCATCAGAGTTTGAAATGATAGCCAGTCCTAGAGTTATAGATTGATGATGCAATGATTATGATGATGATTTGATTAACTTGAAATTAACCTAATTTGATCAACGTCTAAATCCTAATACATAGATAGAAACTCACCATTTGGATCCATATTTATGTTTCCAATCTCATTTTCATTGGTAAAGTTTGTTTTAAATGTCTGGGATACAGAGGCTCAAAGCTAAAGATGATGTCAATGGACCACTAGATTCTTCCTAGTTTCTATCACTGTGATATTACTGATACTCTTTGAAGGTATCAAAGAACTGACAGCAATGTGTATACAACCAAATAATATGCCCATATTCTTTTGGACTGGCTGTGATGCAAGCATATTTCAAACCCTCTTGTAATGACTATTAACTTCACCTCACTTCCAACTTGAGATGAAATCAATGTTCATGACAACTAACGGAATAATCTAACTGCAGATGACATCGGGGACCACCTGTGCGAACGGGTCCTCAGCGTTCTGTTCGGGATCTGGATGCTGGCGTGTTCCAAGTGTTTCCCGTCGCCGTCGCTGTGGAAGACTTTCCAGAACATGTGTCAGTACTGGCGGCACCACGAGGCTCTGGTCATACAGTGGCACAAGATGAACCACGCCCTCACTTCGCGCATCATCTCCATGATGTACGGGCCTGAATATCCAGAGTTGTTAGTTGGTGAGTTGTCAACTTTTGAATCTGAATTAGAAATGGTGAGTTTTAAATTTTGTGTGTTCATGTGTTTGTCAAGATCTTCTGTAGTGACTTACTTCAATTATTGTTCATCTTTTACTTTTGTTATTTCCTAGTTTTGTTCATATTGTAATCTTATTCAGTCTTCTCAGCAATATTTATGTGTGCATAGGTTGGTAGGACATCATTCAAAATTTCAATAATGTATACTTCCATGATTTTGTTATCAGTTTATTCTGTATTATATTATATCATGTTTTATCATTTAATTTCTATTATTTTCTCATCATCTCTCCTGATTGATCAGAAATTATTTATTCTTGTTTCTCTACTATCCTTGTTTTTTTGTCTGCTGATGATTCTTTTTAATCCCATTCTGAAACTAGGAATTTATTTTATTTTATCACCCCATCTACCTGTACAGGTGAGGAAGACAGCCAGGTGATCCCGGTGGACACGACAAACGAGTGTATCACACAGAGCTGGTTCCGCTTCCTGCACATCATCCAGAATCCGGTCGACCTGTGTCACCCGAACGTCATCAGCAACACCCAGCGCTTCCTGCAGTACGCGCTCACCAGCGAGGCCGTCGTCGACCCCAGTCATCACGAGTGTCTCCTCAAGCTGCCCATCATCTTCTTCAAGGCTATGAGAGGTGTATCCGTCATGGTCAATGCCTTTCTAGGTGAGATTGGAACTAGTCACTGTTGAATGTATGAATCATCCAGGTTTGATAAAGTTGCATGAAGACATGATAGCTATATTGGTCATTCTCCACTTATAGCTAGGTGATGTAAAGTGTGATAATTGATAACATGTATATTTCTTGTTATTTGTGATTTTATGTATGATTTAAACTTTAATCTCAGTTTTTTTCTTGTTTCTTGTAATTTGTATGTTTGGCTGTTTCTGGGGAGTTTTACAGGTTACAATTTTGTTCTCAGAAAAGAATTTGAAAACTGTGTAGCTGAGGTCAATAAATCTTGGGACGATGAACATAAAACAAAATTTTAACACATAAAAAAATTAGAAAACTTTACTACTACAAGTGATATTTATGATATTACTTTGTATTAACACCAGGTGTGCCACAGTCTGTGAAGGAGGAGAACCTGATGGCAGCTGGTCTCGTCATCTCTTCAACGCTTTCGGCTGCAACACCCTCCACTCCGCCTGGTCAGAGGAAAACAAACAAACCCAACCTGTCAGCCATTGCTAGCACTCTCTCCAGTAAAAGTAAGCTGGAGTTGTAAAGTAACTTAGTCTCTTCATGATTGGCAGTATACAGATAACTTCCTGTTCGGTAACATTGCGCCTCCTAGTTGTATCATAGTTTCAATCCATCAAAGTAAAGTACCATTCATTGGATTCTAGAAACTTTATTTCTTGTAACATATGATAAAAGAATAACAATAAAGAAATAAAGAATCTTTACATAAACAGGATTTTATGAAACCAACAATGCTGAAGATCAAAATTCCTTCTAACAAGTTACCTGATATTCTAGAAATTTTTGAAAATTCTTCAAAGAAAGATATATATTTCCCATTAAAGAGAAAATACTTAAGTCTACACACACTACAAATATTTGTCCATTTCACCACAGCTTCATCGAAGGGATCCCAGAATGCAGCTCCCAAGACGACTGTGGCGCCACCTAGTAGCAGTATGGGACGATTGTCCTTAGGGAGTCGCTTCCCTTTTGCGTCCACACGGCCCTCCTGTAACAGTGTGCTACATCTATTCGGGGCCTGGCTCTTCGACGCATCTCTAGCTGGAGTCAAACTGCATCAGGCGCATGCTGCTAAAAGTAAGCAATATCTGACGATTTCATCAATTGATTACGATTGTTAACCAGCAAGTCAATTGAATGGCAAATGGGCTGACCTGTGACTATATTTCACCAATAGAAAGAGCCATGGCTAACCTTGTGACTAGTTTCCTCATTCTATTATGCTTCACAACATGTGGTCTGATGAAGGGTGTCTAATGACTCCCGAAATGTAGCATATATTGAACCACCAACCCTTGTGTTTTGGCGGTAGTCACCTCCTCTTGAATATTACAAGTAAAAGCAAAAAATTAAGTCTCCTTATACAAGTGAAAGTCATAGAGAGCAGTTTTCTTTGGTATGCATACCGTATTTAATCTTTCTATGGAATTAGTTGCGATTGCTAAACGTAATAAGAGAAAACTTAGCGTTGAAAATAAAATACTTCAATCTACAGATAAGAACCAGAGAAGAACAAGTTCATTCATCGAATCGAAGCACAGTTCCACATCAGCCGACCAATCAGACACCTCACTGAGCAGTGACAACACGTACGAGCGTGGTCGGGCGGAAGCTTGTGGCGCCCTCTGCAGGGTGTTCTGTGCACACAAAACAAGGGAGGACATCCTGCCTGTGTACTACTCCAGGTTCTACCTCATCATGTACTACGGGCTCCAAACTGATGAGGTGAGTGGATACGATTGTTGTTACTTTATAAGTTAAATTGGTTTTAGGTAAAGTTAATTCATAATGCATATTCCAAACTGGATTGGGTATGTTTTACTATTGGGCATGTGCCTTAGAGTTTGTACTGATGTTTTCATAACTGGAAGATGTCATGTCTAATGAGAAGGAGAGAGATGCTGTAGAAGTTGGTCGTAGAAGGAAGACAAGGATTTTATGGATGATCAACTTCTTGGTGACGTTTCAGTATAGATACTTACACTGATTTTCGGAATCTTTACCATAACCTTGCAATTGTGCAAGTAAAGAAGTTGTTCATCCATAAAATCATTGTCTTCTAACACAAACAACTATTTTTATTTTTATTTATAAATACTGCACATGTAAGCTTGTGTTTTTAAAGTGAAATTACATTATAATTCCTTTTTGATCACCAGCATTTGATTGACAGCATTGAATCTCCAATTGTTTTATACACTCTGAAAGTCAGGTTTAAGTTCCAATTCAAAAGAATTTGTCTCTTAGGAAATAGACTGAAATTATGTTCAAGATGAATGGATAATCTGGAAAATTATGTTTGTATTTACTTAGAATGTCAGGTTCGGTTCTCTTTCAAAAGAAAATCATTTGAAGGAAAGAGGTCATGCATCTGTGATGTTCAAGATGATGGAATTATCTGGACAAATGCTCTACGATTCTATTGACCTTGTGTTTGTGATGCAGATGATGATCTCTGGCCAGGTTTTGTCCAACATCCTGTTCAACTCGTGTGACCTGCTGCGAGTGGATCTAGCGGGAGTGCAGATCCTCGTACCCTACATCATCAACGCCATCGAACTGGTCCTCACCAAGACTCAGCCAGACTTCAAGTGAGGCTTTCACACTTTTATAAATACACTCTTATATTTTGGATCATACTCTTTGTAATAGTTAAAAGATTCTTTTTCAGAAGGGATCCTCCTTGGGGTACTTATTGCATAAAATCCTAGATTTTAGATATATGACAGGTTGTAACTATATTTTCCACATAAAATTAGTTAAAAAACTAAAAAACCGTACTTTGGGTCACCCCTTTCGAGCCTCACCCCTTACGGTTGTCATGCAACCAAGGGCGGTAACTCTAACCTCACCACTTTCCAATCTGTCATTCTAGTTGACTGGTCGCACGAAGTTTTTGCTCTCAAGTTTTCTGAGTTACGTCTTCCGATCTTGAAGAAAATGGCCCAAAAGCAATCTGTATGTGTGGTAACTTCTACCTTTTTACAGTAGGGTCGAATGGCTTCACGGTTTTAGTCGTAGATTTCGTGTATTTGTAACTTACTTTTTGCGCACATGGCGGGAAAGTCGACCCAAGATGGCGGCCATTTTTTCTCGATCGATGTGTTTTGATCGTGGAATTTGGTTACATCTGGGCTTTCCACGTTTATATATATATATTTTGGGGTTTCATATTCGATTTCTGTAAGTATTTCGAATAGCCCACTGGCCTGCATGCAATTTAGAAAATTACATGTTCTTTTTCTTCCAGTGATGTTTAGGGGTGTGGCCATGTTTGTTTACGTTTGTACAACTTCGCATTTGCCATTCGCCCCTGCTATTGTTTTTTACATGCATGTTACAAAACAATTACATCTCATTCCCCCATGTATTTGTATATATATTCTTTAAGAAATTATATATATACGCATGTTGCAAGGATCGGTCTTGAATGGCTATTTTGTTTCTAGCCTTTCAAGCCGTGTTCCCTGTGTAATGGACCTGTCTCCATAACGGACGGGCATGACGAGTGCTTGCGCTGTCTCGCACAGGATTTTCATCACCCTGTAAAGTGTGATATCTGCCAGGCTTTCACCCCTAAGGCCAGGGCCAGACGGGATGCTGACCTGAAGTTTTTTGCTGGTGCCTTGATGCAGAACAAGGACATAGCGAACCTCGACCCTCCATCTAAGGTTAAGAAGCTAGCCAAAGCAGCTAAGCTTAGTGGTAAGAAAGGTAAAGGTAAGGCTTCGGCCTCCGCGACTGTGTCCTCGATCAAGCCGGTCCTCGATGGTTCTTCATCCGAGGCCGACTCAGTCGAGGACCAGCGGGGGGCCTCAGCCGGGGAATGTACCCACCCTCCCACCCCAACAACAACTAATGTAACATCTAACACTAACCTGTTTGATATGTCGCAATTCACTGCAACCATAACACAGCAGATGAAGGCTATGATCGACTCGGCGGTCTCGGGGCTCCGTACGGAGCTCCGGGCCCCGAGTCGGGAGCCCGATGCTACTCCGGCAAGGGGAGAACTCGATCTCGGCATAGTCCAAGGCACGCTTTCTCCCCGGGGTCCCCACCTCCCAGGTTCACCCCTGCGGAGCATGGAGCCCCACGCCAACACACAAACACACCAGCACTCCCAGACACCTGGCTCCGGGCAGGTCTCGTCTGGGGGACCGCTGGCCCCGCCTAACCTGGAACCACTCCTTGGTGTTGGTTCCCAGGTGACGGCTACCACCTCTACTCCAGGGTACGAGGCGCCTCCTGTGCTTCAGGATCAGCGTGCTCGGAACCCTGCCCCGTGCTCCGAGACCCCCGGCCTAGTGTCGGGGTCCTCCGGATCGCACGTGGGACCCAAGAGCATCCCCGGGACCCAGGTCTCGGGGAACCCACTCGAGCTCGGTCCTCGAGCTGGGGGCTCGGGACAGCCGGCGACAGCTGACGGGTTCTCTCGGGGCCTTGTCGACGCCCGTGACTCTTTCCTTGTGGACTCCGAGGTTGGCTCCGGCCTCTCGGAGCGAACGGGGATCGAGTTCATGGACGTCGATGAGGTTCGGGAGGACTCGGGTTCTTTATCAGCTGCCGCTGCCATCAGGAACCTCCGTGGCTTGATCGCGGAGGCTATCCCTGGTGTTGCTGCCCCGGTCCCCGAGCCCGAGGACATGGACTACCGCTTGTCGGGGGAGGCCTTCGCTAAGAGCAAGGCTCCCGTAGTGGGGCTCCGCATGCTCCCTTCACTAATGGACGAGCTAGTCGATCCCCTCCTAGCTGGTGCCCGCTCTACTGCCGATCTAGGCTACTTATCTAGGCGGTATCAGCTGGGGGAGGAAGGCTTGTTCGATATTCCGTTGGTGGGGGACTGCGTGTTTACCGCGGTTTCTTTGCACCGGCCTAGGGTTACACCCTCGGTCGGTAGGCAAGGTCGGCGGCTGCCACCCTTCACTGTTGGAGCATCTGAGTTAAAGGTGGTGTATCGGTACTATGAAGATCAGTATCGTAACGCCGCCCAGCAACTCCAGATTGCGGTCCATCAGGCGTACCTGGCCTCCATGCAGGACCAGCTCGCTTCGAAGGTTGAGGTCTCGGGGAATTCTTCCTCTGAGCTCCTCGGGCAGCTTACCGCGGTCGGTGGCCATCTGGCGCGCGACTCTATCAAGTGTTCGGCTAACCAGATGGCATGCGCAGTGGTGGGAATGCGCAAGCTGTGGCTGTCGGCGTCAACTTGGATGCCGTCAACCCAGCAGTCCCTGCTGAATTTGCCTTTCCGGGTCGGCTCTACGCTCTTCCCGGGGGCTCAGCAGGTACTCCGGGACACCGCGGACGTCGTCACGACCTGCCGGGAGACCTCTAAGGTTCTCTCCGTGCAGGATCCAGACGTCAAGCGCGCACGCGTGTCCAACCCTCCCCCTGCTCGTTCCTCAGCGCCGACTGGGAAACCAGCTTGGATGTCAGCTAGTCTGAATCAAGCTGGGGGCAGGGGCAAGGGTCCCAAGAAGCGTGGCGGGAAACACCAGCAGCCATCGGGCAAGCAGGGGTTTCGGGGGCGCGGGAAGCCAAACCAGGGCTCCTAGCTCCTCCCGTACCGCTCAGGGTGTCCAAAATTCCGGGGGCCGGAGTGCCGCCGGAGACGGACACCTTATGCTTATTGGGACACATCCCTGTTGGCGGCCGACTGTCGAGGTACATAGACGCTTGGGCCAAGGCCACGTCAAACACCTGGGTCCTGTCCACACTCAGGGAAGGCCACATGCCACAGTGGAAGCGCGGTCCACCTTCATTTACCGGGGTGCGGCACACGAAGGTTCCCTCCGCGCCGGAGAAGGTGGACATCCTCCGCTCAGAAGTCAAAGTGTTGCTGAGCAAGGCTGCGATAGAGCTAGTGCCTGTGGGCCAGGAAGAGAGCGGATATTATTCCACATACTTCCTGGTGACCAAGAAGGGCGGAGGGTTCAGACCTATCCTAAATCTAAAGATCATGAACAAACTCATAGAGGTACCATCGTTCAAGATGGAGACTCTAAGGTCTGTGATTTCGTCAGTGCAGGTCGGGGAGTGGCTATCCTCCATAGACCTCAAAGACGCTTACCTTCACGTACCGATGCACCCAGACTTCAAGAAGTTTCTGCGGTTTGCATTCGACGGGAAGTGTTATCAGTTCAGGGTGTTACCCTTCGGAATCTCCACGGCTCCGAGGGTATTCACCAAGCTCATGCTGGTAGCTGCTCAGGTAGCCAGGTCTCAGGGCAGGTGTTGTCATCCCTACCTGGACGACTGGCTCCTCAGAGCGCTGTCTCAGCTACAGAACCACGAGTCCACCCAGGCCATTCTGCACACGTTGGTCTCGCTGGGGTGGATCGTGAATCTCAAAAAGTCGGAGCTAGCCCCATCACGGGACTTAGTCTTCCTGGGCTCCAGGTTCCGGACGGAGCCGGGGATCGTATCCCTGGCCCCGGACCGGGTCCCGAAGATCCTCGGGGCTGTGAACTCGTTTCTCAGCGCTCCAACCCACACGGCTCGGGTCTGGCTCCAGCTCCTCGGAGTCATGGCAGCGACCATAGACGTGGTTTGGAGGTCCCGGCTCCGCATGAGGCCCGTCCAACAAGCTTTGGCGGGTCTGTGGTCCCACTCGGAGTCTTACGAGAAGCTGCTCGTCACTCCGGGGTGGGTCTTACCACACCTCTCTTGGTGGACCAATGTCGATCACCTGACTCGGGGTTACCCCCTGCAGGCTCCGGCGCCGACCCTGACTGTTCAGACCGACGCCTCCCTCACGGGATGGGGCGGGGTTCTGGGATCTCGTACGGTCTCGGGGCTGTGGTCACAAGCCGAGTCTCAGATGCACATCAATGTGTTAGAACTCAGGGCGGCCAGGCTAGTCTTGCAACATCTGAGAGATCAGGTGAGGGGTCAGGTGGTCCGGCTTCAGCTGGACAACAGGACCGCCATGGCTTACATCCTCAATCAGGGCGGGACGGTTTCTCCGTCCCTCCTGGAGGAGACGTGGCAGTTCTTCCTTTGGTGCGACGAGGTCGACACCACGGTTCTGCCAGTGTACTTACCAGGGGTGGACAATATCCGAGCGGACGCTCTGTCTCGCCGGATCCTTGCCCCCCACGAGTGGCTACTGGATCGAGAGATATTCGAGACTATCTCCCAGTTATACGGGTCATTCCAGGTGGATCTGTTTGCGTCAGGGACGAACTTTCAGATACCCCAGTTTTGCTCCAGGATACCCGACACTCGGGCTCTCTCCCAGGATGCATTCGAACTGGACTGGACAGACAGAGTTCTGTGGGCTTTCCCACCAGTGCCTCTGATCTCCAAGGTCCTTGCCCGTCTAGCCACTCATCCTCCGCGTCTGCTGGTGCTAATCACACCTCTGTGGGCAGCGCAAACTTGGTTTCCACAGGTACTCAGGTCTCTGGCTATGCCACCTGTTCTGTTACCGTGTCGGCCGGGACTTCTGTCCCAGGACGGAGCCCCCCACCCCAACCCCAGGGTGCAGTGGGTGGCTTGGCCTCTGTCCGGAATCGCCTCCAAAGTAGCGGTATTCCTGCACGAGTTGCAGACACAATACTGGCTTCGAGGAGGGATTCAACGAACATTCAGTATGAAGATAGATGGGCCTGCTATTCGCGCTGGTGTGCAGATAGGGACGTACTCGATCCCTTTTCTGCAGATCTAGTGTTGGTCCTGGAGTTTCTGCAGTCTAGATTGGATGCGGGCTTGGCCGCATCGACTGTCAGAGGTTACTCCACGGCTATTTCAGCCTTTCATGTCCCGGTGGACGGCGCTCTTTTGGGTGCCCATCCATTGGTCCAGCGTTTTTTAGCAGGCGTGGACAGGATCCGGCCTCCTGTGAGGCGGATCAGCCCAGTGTGGGACCTTTCAATAGTCCTCGATCGGCTATCGGGGCCTAGGTTCAGGGATTTGTCTTCACTGTCTCTCCAGTTATTGACCTGGAAGGCAGCTTTTCTAGTGGCGGTGGCGTCTGGCAGACGGGTAGGCGACATACATGCTATGTCCGCCGATCCCGATCTCACAGTCTTCCACAGGGACAGAGTCAGTATCAGGCTGCCAGACTCCTACCGACCAAAAGTGGCCCACTCCTTTCATGTGTCGGCCCCCATTGAATTGCCCGCGCTTAGACAGCCGGCAGCTTCGGGCTCTCAGGCCTCGCACGATCACATCCTAGACGTGCGTAGGACCTTGAGAGCATATGTTAAGAGAACAGCCTCTATCCGTAGGGATAATCAGCTTTTCTGCTGTTACGGTGGAGGTAAACAAGGTTTGCCCGCCTCCAAACAGTCAATCTCGAGATGGATTGTCTCGGCAATATGCCTAGCGTATGTTCACAAGGGCCGTGAGCCCCCAGGTGACCTCAAGGCTCATTCGGTTAGGGCAGTCGCGACGTCCAAGGCGTACGCAGCGGCCCTGCCTATCGAAGAGATCTGCTCCGCTGCTATCTGGAGCCAGCCTAGCACGTTCATTCGTCATTACCAACTCGACAGGCTCTCGGGCGAGCGTGCTCGGTTTGGTCAGACAGTTCTCTCCGGTGGGCAGAGTGGTCAACCCCCTAGCTGAATGAGCTGATGAGGGTTGGTCGATCTGTTGTTTTTAATTATTAACTAACGCCACTAATATCCGTTGATGCTAAGGGCCCAAGTCCTTTATCCCACGGTTATTTCCCCGGCTGAGGACTCCCGTGGGGTGATCTTTGCTATGGGATTTTTTGTCCTCATCTTCTCTCTTACAAAAAAGGGGGGGGGCGGGGTTTTCAGACCTGTAAGGCGACTGAGAGTGCGCCACGTAATCCCCAGGTCATTGAGGTTATAGCCCATGGTGGATCCATTTTTGTACTTTGGGTGAGTAATCTCTTGTACTTCGTTTTGCGCCTTCGGGTGCAGTCTGAATGCCACTGCCATTGATTTAATCTTTGGGAGTCTGTCTTATGCAATAAGTACCCCAAGGAGGATCCCTTCTGAAAAAGAATCGAACAAACCTGTATAGGTTCCAGATTCTTTGAAGAGGATCCTCCTTGGGGTAGGGCCACCCACCTCCCCTTCATTCAGCCTGCATGACTGGATTGGAAAGTGGTGAGGTTAGAGTTACCGCCCTTGGTTGCATGACAACCGTAAGGGGTGAGGCTCGAAAGGGGTGACCCAAAGTACGTTTTTTTAGTTTTTTAACTAATTTTATGTGGAAAATATAGTTACAACCTGTCATATATCTAAAATCTAGGATTTTATGCAATAAGTACCCCAAGGAGGATCCTCTTCAAAGAATCTGGAACCTATACAGGTTTGTTCGAATTTTCCTTTTTTCGGGATCAGTCCCTTGCGAGATTTGAACCCATATCATCAGATACATTCACCAACCGCCAGCACTGTCTGTACCAACACCATACCCATTGGCCACCATGACCTCGACTGGGTAGGCTGTACAGTCAGGGCTGACAAGAATTTGTACTATTGCAGATAGTCTCATTCCAAAAATAACATCCTTACATTTGTTCACCATCCAAATGACATGCATTTCTGATAGAAATACCTTACCTAAATGTTAATCAGCAAGGAATATATTGATTAGGTTTCAAAAGTTAAGTCTGGTTGCATAAAATAAGTATAATATATAATACAACTATTTTGTGTTGGTACTCGATGACACTTAGATGAGTAAGTAAAGAAATTAAAGATGCAACTAGAGATCAGTAGCAATATTAACATTTTACCTGCGGTCTAGAACAGTCAGCGTTAAACTATACTTCCCTTGTGGCCAAACCTAAAATATTCCCCTTTGGTAGAGAGTTGTGTTACTGTAAATGGCCTATCCGATTGGTTTCAATCAATTAAACAGCTTAGTGTTAACAGTGCATCAGGTGTGAGTATTAGCTGCACTTACACAGCTGTTGACACTGATGTTTACTCTTCACTCCGCAGACTGTGTGAGCAGATACCGTACGTGGAGCTGAGGAAGGCTTGTGTACACCTCCTCCTCTCCATGCTGTGTCTCCCTCTCCACTTCAAGGATCTCGAGATTAAAGGTAGAGTCAACTTTGACTCAGTCAGAGTTCAATGCAGTGTGTGAAAACTAGACATTGGGACATGCTTATGTCTTATAGTGCTATAGATTAAAGATTAGATACCGGGTACATGTATTTGAATTTTCTGCAAATGTTTGTTTTAAGGAATGTTCTGTCAGAGTATTTTTTGTGGAAATGAAATTCGAGAGGATATTCCCGTTTACACATATATGCTATTAATACATGATTAAAACACATTTCAAATGAAATATGTTAACGAAGGTACTATTTTGATGACTTTGACGGCAAAAAAACCCCAAGATAGATAAATCAGTGATAGATCTTTTCTTTAAGATAAGAAATGCTACTCCCGTCTGTGAAAGGAATTCAATGAGACAAGTCATACAGTGAGACAGTGTGTGAAGGAACTGATTAGTTTGTAAGGAACGATTAAAGAATTGTTATTTTATATCCTAGACATCCTGTCAAGCCCAGACACACCGGACCACAACATCTCGTTCATCTCTCTCAAGACGCGCATCATCGACCTCATGCAGAAGGCTCTCTTCAACGAGTCCGACTCGTCCAATACACAGATGCTTCTCGGTATGTTGCACTTGTATTTTATTCATCAGAATATGTGAGTTTAGGAGGAGATAGGAGGAGCCCCAGATTTGTAACTTTGATCAAATATTGTCACTTGGTTGGATTCTCTGTTTTTGTAGAGAACTGTCATACATGCATTTTGGTTTGTTAGCAAAGCTACCATGCAAACCATTGCAGTAGCAGACATGGTCCAGTTTGTTTCCTGCTCTGATACAAACAATGTAATGATAAGGCCCTACAGTCATGAAAGGCAATGGATCTGAGAACCAATAATATTACATGGTCTTAGGGGAAATGAGTATCATTTATGACCATAAACATGACAAAAGAAAGAATCTTAAATAACAAGTTCTTCACAACACAATGTTTCAGCAATCTCATCAGATGGGTAAACATGTCCTCAAACAAGAAGTCATTATCCAGAAATCTTGCTTTTCTTACACTTTCAAATTCTAAAGGTCCTTCAAAGACTTTATAAACTCAATGAAAGAATGGAATTTTATCGATTAAAAACTTTTTTTGGCATCTTTTTTTAATCTTTTTTTATTATTAAATAAATGATCAAAATGTTACACTTTTACAAAAAAGAAGATCTAAATAAAATATGATTCTCGATCATCAAACAAACTTCTAAATGCCTCTCACTGAAGATCTTCTTTACTGTCATTACAAAGAGGGTACGTATCTAATAGTTAGCAGCCCGTATCGGCTATTTTTATAGAGATAATGTTACTGTCCCCAGGAGGTCTGATGCTGGTGGTGCAGGATCTGGCTACATGTGAGGAGGCGGAGCAACTCACCGTCCAGCAACAACAACCCATGTCAGACATCTCCGACGGGGACCTACAGGCCGGTGCGTCGTTGTTAGATAGTTACACGGTTAATGTTGTCTAACACTTCACCATTTACTACCGGTTGTTGGACCTCCCTGAGGTCATGGTGGCCAAATGGTTAAGCAGTTGGTACATTCAGTGCTCGGAGTTGGTGCTTGACTCTGAGGATGTGGGTTCTAATCTCACATTAAGTGACTTGTCCTGACAAAAATGTATAAGAATTTGCAGAGAGTGTGATTCCAAAGTGTTACTTTACCAGATGATAAGAATCCCTGGCCAATCACAGATTTTCCCTTTGTTCATACTTTTGCTTAACATATTTTCTCTGTGGTACTTTCAATAAATTTGAATTTTATTAATTCCCAAAATTAGTTGATATGTGAAGAATATTATTGATTTGATGTTGACAAGAAAAACAATGTGGTAAGAGAAAATAATTGTTATCATGTAAAGATAAAATGCGAACAGTAGTATTTACAGTACCCAAACTTTTAACATGAGAAATACTAAATTACTTGTTGTAGATGTGAGTCAGACTAGTACAAGCACATCATCCGGAGAGTCCAGTTACCATGATGCTTCCTACCATCGCCTCCACTCTCAACCCAGGGATCTGGGTCAGTCTTCTGAACATTGTTTGCTTATTTCTATGAGAGTGAATATCACAGCTAGGACTACATTTATAATAAAGCTCGTTAGTGTCCTATTTTGCTATCACCATTCCTGGTTGTTTTTTCGACATGGTGAGTACAACAGTTGCATCAATATTCAGTATTTAATAGAGAGATATATTTGTGTGTTTATACTGCATCAAGAGACTCAAACAAGAACACGATTGTCTGATCTTGTCATGTGACAGCTCATTCGAAATACTCAGCCTCTACCTTTTGTTAACGATTTCAACGATATAGATTAGGTCTGTAATCAGAATGTAAATGAACAAGTTTCGCCTTTGTCAAAGTCTATATCCAGAATCTTATTCATAAAACATATGCTCATGCCCTTACTTTAAGTTCTCCCCATAAACGGTTAATTCATAAACTCATTATATTAAAGGATCATTCTCAGTGACTTTCTCAACACAGATACGGCTTATGGTCTATTTGGACATGCCACATCACTTGTGTGCACTCGACTAATGGCGACCTGGAAGGGTGAGCTCAACACAGCACTTGCAGCCATGGAGCTCCTGGCAGGGTTAGCGAAGGTGAACATCAAGCCACCCAACACGATGATGTGCAAGCGGACTGTCAAGTGGATCTGCGACTTCATCGTGTTCCAGTGTAGCCGCCCCGCCCCCTCCCACTCTCGCGACCTTCACTCCATGATAGTTGCAGCGTTCAAATGTCTTCAGCTGTGGCTGGTAGAACATAGCGGACTCCTTTATGACAAGGAATGTCTACACAATGTGCTGGAGGTCGTCGAACTGGGCATCTCGGGATCCAAATCTCAGGTACAGCTTTGTTGTGGAGGGAATTAGTCTTTTAGAATGCTTTAATTATCGCCATGAAAATTTTTTAATGTTTAATTAATTTACAAATTTGTATAACCTTAACATAAAAATCTCAGTTTGATTGGGCAAGGAAATAATATTGTAGAATGCTTTAAATGTTCATGAACAATTTGGAAAGTTTAACTTGTTTTCAAATTTGTATAACCTTAGCGTAAAAATATCACATACAACTTTGTTGGGAAGGGATATACCCGGTAGTCTTGTAGAATGCTTTACCTATTTGTAATTGTAATACTTATTTCCCAATTGAGATAACTCTAATGTCAGAAGCTCAAGTAAAGCTTGTAGTTAAGGGAATAACCTGGTAGAATCTTACTTTCAAGGGCAAATTTTTATACATTAGATATAAGAGTGTTAAAGTTGGGATTCATGGCAGACTTCTATCGGATTGCTGGAATATTAATATTTTACTTTAAAGAAACACAGGATTGAGAAAAAGTTGGCTTATAATATCATGTAAAAATTCAATTTAAATTCTCATGATTAGCTAGGATATAACACGCATTGTCCTTTATTATAAAATTGCATGGAAATCTTAGTTTTGGAATTTTTTAAAGGTTTTCTTGACAATTGCACTGCATTTCTGTATTTTTTATTATTTTTTTTGCACACCATTCTATCATTGCATATTTTTAAATGCGTAACAACTATTGAAAAAAGGAATCTAAATTATTTGTATTCATCTTGACGTTAATTAAGGATTAACCGTAACATGTCAAGTGATCATAATATCTGTATTGCTCTACAAACTGATAGAAGCTATGCAGTGATATGCATTGATGTGACTTTTGAATGAATTTACTTTAAGATGCTCACTAAATTTTTTTATTTTTTGTTCCGGGATTTGTTTCACATTGTCACTGCTATCTAGAGTTGCACTGTCAAAACTTAACCTTTTCTCTCCATTTCACAGTAACACATGGAGGGACATCGTAAATTACCCGCAAAAAGTAAAAAGTTGATTTTCAGCAATATATGAATACAGCCTGTTTCACAGTCCATAAAAAATCTGATTATCCTCAGAATTTCCACTGTCCTTAGTCCAAAGGGGTTCTGTTCAAAATGGTAACTTTTGCTTTGTGCTGGGCATTTTTTGCTGTAAATTTTTGCCAATGTAATTGACTAGTCAGACTTGATGCTCATTGATAGTAGTGTTATAACTTCGCAGTGAAACAACACCCAGCTCTTTCTCCTCATTTGCAGCTTCACTTTCGCAAAATTCCTCACTTTCCTGTGTTTCTCTTTGTTTTGTTGAGCTTGTTTCACTTTGGTTCCCTTTCAGACAAAGACGGCTGAATCTCAGTATCTTAAGGTTAAGGTAGAGAAGGAATCAAAGTCCTTACAAAACAAGGTAGTTGGGTATAACCGTCCGTCAGTCAGTCAGTCGGCTTGCTTACAGTCACTGGCTGCCCGCTCCCCGGCTGGGTGTGAGTGGTGACTGGGCTTGCTTTCTGTCTCGCATGTCTCTCCTGCAGACTTGTCTGTTGTGTATCATCTCATCACGTCATTAGATACCCATGTACTAATACCTCATCATTTTCTACATTTCAGTGGATATAATATAGTTTATGTATCTGTATATTTGTTATTTTCTTATTTTTAAAAAAATGGACATATATTCATTACTATGTGGAAATGAATGTATATGAATGATAAAATTACAGATAGGACCATTTTCATTTGTGAATGTTCATTTGGGCAAATTTGAATGAACACGGAGCATGTGATTGGTGGAAGGTTTGAACAGGAAGCCCTGATTGTCTCAGCTAAGCTGTATTTGTATCACTGACTTATAGAGTCATCTCTCTTTTCAAGGCTTATTTGTAGCTGTGAACTGACCCATCTAAATTAAAGGCGCTGTAGCACGTTTTTTGCAAATTTTATTTTTTCAAATTTCTCATTTATAATGATTGTTTATGTCATTTATATTTACTTTAGAGGGTAAAACATCTTATTACACAAACCAATGATCCGTAGTGGTAATAACGGTGTTGCGTATAAAGCCAAAATTACATGGCGGCCATTTTATTGTGAACACATTTTATTATATTCGAATGACAAAAAAAATTCCCATGGCTTTACGAAACCATGTACACTCATATGCAACTTGATTTTCCGAAGAGAGAAGTGTGTTTTACTATTGTTGACATTATTTTTCAAATACATTTCATCGACTTATTTCAGCAAAAAAACGTGCTACAGCGCCTTTAAACCAACCATATATTGATGGGCAGATAGCTGTAGCTTAAACATCTCTTAAACATGATTTCGCCTTAAAAGGTCAAGCTTAATATTCTTAGTGGAGTGAGATTATCCAAATCTACCTACAAAACTAGGATTATCTTTGATGTAGCATGGTATGTAGACTCTCAGGGTGTTGAGTTGATTGGCCGAGTGGACAATGAATGCAATGGGATAGTTATAAGGGAGACAACTGTGTGTTTCTGCAAGTGTTTGAGGTGAGCTGGACAGGATCCTGCATGTACTTCTTCCTAGTATGCATGACTGAGTGATCAGGCGGATTTAATTGGGAAATCTTTTAAATAGTCTCAGCTATGACGTATCCATTACTTATATTTAATTAATGTTTACTTGTAATATGATTTTTTTTCTCAGAAATATCAATAATTATTTAATAAATGTATTTTACATCTAATTTAGCTTTTTAAATAGTTAGTATTTTACATGCATAGTTTCATTGTCAAGAACTGCAATAGTAATAGAACAGTAGAACAATAAACCCAATTTGGATAAACTGAGGTGCTGAATTCATTTTTTATTTATGTTAATAATGATTTGATGGTGTAATGTGTAGTTACACTTTGACTTTAAACTGAGAAGAAAAAAAAAATTGATCCTATGATATTTTTTTTTCATCAGCAAACAGAACAAGGTTTATATAAAACTGCCTTTGTCAAAGTGATAGAACATGAATATCAAGTTGTCAATTGTGGTTTAGTTTGTCTTCAAAGACTGTTTTTGCAACAATAAACTATGAATATGCAAGTTATTTTCTTTTCAAAAAGCGTTAAGGTGTTTTTAAGCCACAAAGGTTATATAAAATAGCAGGAGTAAAGGTTAGCTCCGGGTTTATGTTAACAAATAGTATTTTCTTCCCTCTAGTTCTCATCAAAGTCTTTATATATATTATATCTATATCTATATTGTACCTCTCTTTGTATGAGGAAATGTCACTAACAGTGTGCAGTACGGTAGCTAGCAGGTAGTAACTTTCTTTGTCCTACATATATTTATTTGTATCTACTTTAAATGTATATCATAACAAAACTTCTCCTTATTTCAGTACGGTTGATAGCAGAAAGTAATTTTTCTACTTTATATCCATGTCTTTATCATGCCCGTTTCTTTCGACAGTATATCATAACACGATTTCTCTTTGTATGATACTTTAACTGTTATGTATTTGTTATGCTTTCTCTGTCAACTTGTTTGGGATATGACCACATATACTCCATCGTGTCTCAATTCTCAATTAATATGTTTATGATTAACTATATATGTTCTTAAAATAGTCTTTTGGGCAACCTCTATAAAAAAATTTGATAGGTAATAATTTTGTTATTTATTTGACAAAAGAATTTTTCTTAATTATAATTAGAATATAATTTTGGATTATAGTTCTTGTTCAACCTTAGATTTCTACCAAAAGTTAGATTACAAGTAAAGAAGAATTGATGTGAAATATGTAGAGAATCAACAGAGTAAGCCCTTTCAAATGGTGCGCAAGTAAGGATACCTATGTGCTGATTAAGTACGATGTTAATTAGGTTTAATATACACGTTGCTTGCAAGTGTCAAGTGGAGTGTTTCCTTAATATAACAATGACTTTGAAGTTAAGGGACACAAATATATGTGCAAATATATTCCTGATTTAAAACTATTGCCATGTTTGAGACGGAGAGGGTTTGGTCTGTGCTTAAGATGGTTTACATGGGAGGGGCTGAAGTACATCAACTACAGTATTTAGGATCATAATATTTCCTAGAGTATGAATGTCAATATCCTATTGACTAATGAAACATTCCAAACTTAACTTGTGTTACATATCCCTTACATTTTCAATCTGACAAGACTTATTTAGCCTGATCGTCAGATTGACAATGAATGCACGCTCTAATATTCTCTCAACTCTTCCTGCTAGAACCGTGCGAGTGACCCGCCCAAATTCAAGGGAGATAAGCAGCTGATGCCTGCCTCAATGAGAGTAAAGGATGCAGCGGAGGCAGTCTTGACATGCATCATCGACCAAGTGGTACGCCCTTTTGAAATGTTCGAACAATTTTAGAACAATCTGAACTTCTCTTCAAAGGACTTTGACCTAGAAAGTGGTCATTTTAAATTTGTATTCTGAAGTCACTTCTTATTCAGTGTACATTTTCATAGATTCTCTGTGCCATTTACTTATGGATCGGATAATGCCTGATCTTCTGCCATTAACAATAAATAGGGTTCTTTCCCTTAAGAAATATCAGTGATTTTCCTATTCTTGAGTATTTTCCACAATATGATCCAAATGTTATGCCTTATCCTACTTATAAACCAACAAAACATGAAAGATGTAGTTCATGGAGATATCACTAACTGAAACAGCCTTAGTTAAAAACCCAAACTCAAGTTAAAATGCTTAACATGTCAAGTCTTTTGAGTTGTGAGTTGTTCAGAGATAGTTGATATAAAAATATAAATATTTACGATAAATCCAGGGTGCTTTCCCCCCTCCGTGTGGCCCCGAGTCCCTGTTCTCGCTGCTGGACGAGAGATCCCTCCTCAAGTACGCCAAGGGTAATGCTCTCCCCGAGCACGGCTCTCACTTCAGATACTTCGCCATCGACAACAGCATCATCATCGGTCTCCTGGAACAACCTCTCGGCAATGTGGAAGGTTAGCTCTCAGATTAATATTTGCAAATTAGGGACATTAAGCAAAATGTCGCACAATGAAGTAACAGGATATATTTCAAGGTAGTTGATTACATTGTGGAGTGAAGTTTAGGATCATGGTATTTGTATCCCTCCCAATATCTGCTTTTACTTAGTTATCCACAATTTATGTATTTAAAACAGCCCGAGCAGTTATAATTAAGCAGGAGTCCATTCATTCATGATTATCCCCCGCCACAACGAAGTTGGCGGGGGATATAGAAATGAGCTCCGTCCGTCTGCCCGTCTGTCCGTCTGTGCGTCCGGGCTTTTCCATTCCGGCCTCAAACTTCAAAACTATTCAATATATTTTGCTGAAACTTTGTACAGGTATCAACCAAGTAGTCTAAATGTGCCTTTTGCTATATAGAAATTTGAGAATATTTTTTTTTTTTTTTACGAATACAAACAGTCTGGACTTAGAACCAAGAAGAGGGAAAACTATATTCCGGCCTCAATGTCAAAACTATTCAATATATTTTGCTGAAACTTTGTACAGGTATCAACCAAGTAGTCTAGATGTGCCTTTTGCTATATAGAAATTTGAGAATTTATTTATTTCTTTTTTACGAATGCAAACAGTCTGGACTTAGAACCAAGAAGAGGGAAAACTATATTCCGGCCTCAAACTTCAAAACTATTCAATATATTTTGCTGCGACTTTGTACAGGTATCAACCAAGTAGTCTAGATGTGCCTTTTGCTATATAGAAATTTGAGAATTTATTTATTTCTTTTTTACGAATGCAAACAGTCTGGACTTAGAACCAAGAAGAGGGAAAACTATATTCCGGCCTCAAACTTCAAAACTATTCAATATATTTTGCTGCGACTTTGTACAGGTATCAACCAAGTAGTCTAGATGTGCCTTTTGCTATATAGAAATTTGAGAGTACTTTTTTTTTTTTAACGAATGCAAACAGTCTGGACTTAGAACCAAGAAGAGGGAAAACTATATTCCGGCCTCAAACTTCAAAACTATTCAATATATTTTGCTGAAACTTTGTCCAGGTATCAACCAAGTAGCTTAGATGTGCCTTTTGCTATATAGAAATTTGAGAATTTATTTCTTTCTTTTTTACGAATGCAAACAGTCTGGACTTAGAACCAAGGAGAGGGAAAACTATATTCCGGCCTCAAACTTCATAACTATTCAATATATTTTGCTGAAACTTTGTACAGGTATCAACCAAGTAGTCTAGATGTGCCTTTTGCTATATAGAAATTTGAGAATACTTTTTTTTTTTAACGAATGCAAACAGTCTGGACTTAGAACCAAGAAGAGGGAAAACTATATTCCGGCCTCAAACTTCAAAACTATTCAATATATTTTGCTGAAACTTTGTCCAGGTATCAACCAAGTAGCTTAGATGTGCCTTTTGCTATATAGAAATTTGAGAATTTTTTTGTTTTGTTTACGAATGCAACAGTCTGGACTTAGTTTTCCCTCTTCTTTGTTCTATATTCCGGCCTCAAACTTCAAAACTATTCAATATTCTTCCTGAGCGAAGTTTAGAGGTGTAACGATACAGAGCGGTTGCGATACAATACATATACATTTATCAACGTGTTCAGGTTAGAACTATCCCTATGAATTATGAGTTATAACAATTTTCAAGAAAGTAAATGCATTATATATTCAAAATTCCTACATGGCGGGGGATATGGCCGACTCTGTCTGCTTGTTTGTCTTCATAATGTTATCAAAAACATTTAGGGGCGGGATAGCGCAGTGGTTAGCGCGTTCGGCTTCGGATCAAGAGGTCCGGCGTTCGAATCCCGCCAGGGGCACGGCAACTTTGTCTGCAGTAGAGAACTGTTCTACACGCAGTAAGGTTTGGGTGCAATGCTACACTGAATTTCAGCGTAGTACCACCCATGGTTCGCTAGTTCCAGCCGATGCTCGCAGGTTTTACCGCAATGCATAGCCACATGGCGTTGCGGACTTTCTCCCTGCCATAATACTAGCAGCCGCGATATAAGTGAAATACTCTTGAAAGCGGCATTAAACCCCAACTCACTCACTCACTCACTCAAAAACATTTAGCATCTTATTTCTTAGTCACAAGATACACCAGATTCCTGTCATACTTCCAGACCCACTACCGATGGTGACTTCACTAATCAGAGGTCCGTTTGGTCGTCACGCCTGGACTATGCAACTGCGTCACTCTCCCCGCTCTCACAAGATCTCATCCCGCGCCCACCTGGCAGATCCCGGACGACCAGTCCCAGATGAAAATGTGGGGACACACCACAATGTGCAGCACAGATACTTCCCAGAGAGTGTCGACAAGATACCGCTCACCCAGGCGTAGGTTTATAATTCAGGATTCATCAACAAGAAAGGATTTTGATGGTTTTCAATGATGAATTACTAATTAAATATTTTTGGCAATATTATATTTTTGTTTATTGTTATTTGTTGTTATTGTGCAATGCATTCAAGTTTTATAAAATATCTAACTTTTGAATGAAATTATGATTATTGTAGTATGAAAATGTAGTGTATACAAGATTAATATTCTAACTCTTTCAATATGGAAAATTATGGAAGTTAATATTACGAAATCAAATTTTGATGAGTGATCCTGTAGCTAGCTCTACATTACCTGTACCATTTGGCAATGATTAAGGCAAACTTACCAATGAGCGGACACCAACTGAAATCTCAAAAACTTTTGATTAAATTAACTTTGTGCAAAAATCATTTCTGCTGCGCTACATGTTCAACTTTAAATTAAATTTTAAACTATTATAATTCTTTTGTATGGCACTGATTTTCCAACATGTCTCCTATTTATATATTCTTTGAAAATATTTGTGTCTGAGCTCTGTTCGAACCAAGGTCAGTTTGCCAGATATTCTTGACTTATGGTTCTTGAAGAAAAATGTTTAACTTAGCATTATACAAGTGACTGGTATGCATGCAGAGAGAAGAGTATCCCGCCCATGGAGTCGCTGGTCACAGAGCACAATAAAGGGGAGCTGGACAAGCTTAGGGCCCTCATCGACAAACAGTTGCTCTACCACCGCGAGGTCGGACAGCGCGCCAAGACTGAGCGGGAGAAGGCTCAGTTTCCTGACCCTAAAACTGAGTGCAAACCACCAAAGTAAGGGAGAGGTCTCCTTTTATAGATTGAAGTACAGTCCACTCTCTCTCAACCAAAATCACTTGGACCAGGCAAAAATATTGGTTCCTAAAAGAATGTCAGATAAGAGGGTGTTTCTCATATTGTAAATTAATGTACAGGAAGGACTAAAACTGTTTGAGAGGGATTGTTGCAAGGGTTAGACCCTACAACTGGAAGTAATCCATGGACAAAAGTAAAAATATTGTACAAATTTACTCAAGGTCCAGGAATATTTCATGTACAGCTAAGATTTGTCTATTGGCTGTTGACTGCTTGTCCTACTTTAACTATGTAATACATGTTGAATGTTTATCAGAATGAGCCACGACTACCAGACAGCGAGACTCTTCCTCTCTCACTACGGCTTCCTCTCACTGGAGGCGCTGAAGGTTAGTGGCAGTTTACATGCTTATGTTATTTTATACAAATATTCCATTATCAATACTGACTTCCATAATTCTGAAATGTGGATATATTTTACTATCAAACTTTTCCTGCTTCCTGGTGACCATTTTGAGCTTACATGTGATGTGTTCATGAAACCACTTGCAAATACACAAAGCAGTTTCAACTTTCCTTTTGTAAGTATTCTAGGAATCATACCCAGAAGTCATCGCTACAAACTTTCTTTGATAAGATAACATTGATATAGTATTTAGAATTATTATATGATAATGATTCCACCATGTTACACCCCAGGAGCCATCTAACAGCAGCGTACCCCCAGCGCTCGTGATGCTCGACAACGCATCAGGAGGACTCTTCTCTGACCTCGAGGTGTTGGACGGGGTCCCGAGTCGAGATAATGACACTGTACACATATTCTATGTCAAACCTGGTCAGAAGTCTCCACAGGATATTCTTCATAATGTTGTGAGTTTCTTAGAGTAATCACATGTTACTTTATCAACCCTTTATATTGCTGTATAGTGAACCAGTGGCCACCTCCAGATCATTCCCTTTATCACAATATCACAACAAAGGTGTTTGGGAAATTTGGAGAAAAAAATGTAAAATATATTTCAAAATGGTAATGAAATCTGTTCACATAGAGTGAAAAAAAATGCATTGTAAAGAGAAATCAATAAGACACTGAAAAAGTTTGCAATTATGTCTTTGTTGTTATACATCATACTGCCTCGCATCCCTCTCGCTCTTTCACTCAAGTTTCATAGTCCTAATTCCTCAGATCATCTAATATTATGATTCTTGTTCAAACCAGAAGTGGATCTAGAGGACCCCAAATGTGAACCCCCAACCCCCTCCCCCCTTTGAAAATTCCTGAATCCGCCACTGAAAACATATCATATGTCCGCTATATCTCTTTCTGTAGACAACCAACTCAAGGGTGCAGCCTCAGTTCCTGGAGTTCTTGCGCTCACTAGGCTGGCCGGTGGACGTGAGAAGACACGCCGGGTGGACCGGTCACATCTCGTCAAGCTGGAGGATCATGGAGACAGAGGACTTCGATGGTAAGTTCATTCATTGTTCTTAACGGTAAGTTCTTCTTGAAGACGGCCATTGTGTAATTGTTACCTTATTGTTCTGTTATAAAGGGAATCAAAGTGTTCTTGTAATAAGGTTTAGGTACTAATTATGACTGAATGCAAAGTTCATATTCTTATTGTCCCACTCAAGATGTATTCAGTAGAGTATTACTGGTCACCACAAGATTCTGACCGCTTTTCCAACTCGTGTCTTGAACATTGCCTTATTTGTGTCAAACACTTGATGTTGAAGTTTTCTGAACATTCCACCCTAAGGAAGCAATATGCTCAACATCAGTGAAGAGCCATATAATCATCTTTCATCTGGTCACACTTGGAGGGTTATAATTTATAATTTAGCCATTGTAAATAAACTTCATTGAAATATAATACCGTTTCTGTAAAATTATGGGGTTCACATTTATATAAACTCATCTATCTCCCAATACAGTCATGGTAAGAACCCTAGACAATGATCAAATGATACTTTCCATCTATGGAGCCATTTGTAAAATGTGCTGTACAGTTAACAATAATGAACCCTCCCCTGCAGAAGATGACTACCAGACTGGTACAGGCGGCAGTGTGTATGATGGACGGCAACAGGTGCTCTATTGGGCGGACGTGTCCTCCGAGATGGCCTTCGTCGTCCCTTCCCCCGACACCTTCAAACTGAGGACCCTCAGCATCATCAGTGATACAGGTGAGTTCATCAAGGAGAACATTGCTGGCTCTTAGATACATGCCAGTAATTCGGACAACAGGAATATTTCCGCTCTCAGTAATTATTTAATCAAGTGATCTGTTCATCCCTGTAACCTATTGTTCCATTTAGTTACCAAGGTAATACTGTCACTTTTGTTTGTATTTGTACAATTTCTTTCATTCACTACCTCTAAACTTATCTGCATTTTCCTTGTTTGTTTACAAACATCAACAACAATAAAAAACTTAAACACAGTCTATACTAGACCTGTCAATCTTTTGAGTCTACACACTTCGCTCGTGCCGGCACGTGCACTTCGTGACCCATAAGCCAACAGCTCTATCCCATCACTTTTCCTTGTTGTTGGCCACACGTAAGACGTGTGATTCGCTACCAGAGAGAAATCTTACCTTTTCTGAAGATATCTTCATTATTCTGTATCCTGGTATTGTTATGTTTATCATACCCTTCTTTTACATGTAACTTTTGTAAAAATTTCATGTTATTTCGACTTTTGTCGCGTGTTGGTATACGTGGCACTTGTCCAAAATGGCGACCTTTCGCTTTTGCACACGGCACAAGAAAAAAATTATAATATTTTTTCTATGCTTTGTTTAAGGTTTCGTATTCATAATTTTCATTATTTAGCGATGTTTACTCTGCTAAATATGTATTATGCTCTGAATTATTGCCTTTGTCGATTTCATGGAGTGTTTGGGGTTTGGTAGCCCCGCCCACTTTCGTTTGATCGATGAGTTGTGTGTTTACTGTCTTATTGCTGTCTCGCTTGATAGCGTGTACAGTTGTGACTGGCAGTGGTATAGTGGTTATTTTACGACGCTTCATTATTTATTTGCGTTGTTTCTCTTTGCGTATGTAAGTTACGCTCGAGTTTTCCTTTGTATTGATTACTTATATCATGTATATTTAATTCAATACGTAAGACATGTTGTCCAAATTGTATGGATTTGGAATATGTTAAGTTTTTATATGCAGAAATTATATATTATTGTTTATTTCTGCTTATGGAAGTTTCATTCCTTATTTGCGCGAGTTGTTTTCTTGGAAAAATCTACTTGCGGGTTTTGTATTTATACTCTATATTCATATAGTGTATGGAATATTATATATGTTGCTTTATGGCTTATATATTCTACTATGTGATTTGTATATTTTCATATACATATCGTGTAATACCTGTTTATTCACGTTTGTTTTGTGTCGACTGTGTGTTAATATTTTCCTTAACTTTTCACAGTTACATGATGAACAACTCCAAACGTTGCGAGGGCTGCAATAAGTTTATGTCGGCCTCAGACCCTCATCCATGCTGTCCTCGATGTTATGGTTCGGCGTGTCTTCTGGAAGAAAGATGCGAGTTCTGTGCTGTTCTAGACAACACCATGTTCCAGGCCTATGTTGCGGCCAGGGAAAGAAGTTTGCTGAAAGCCTCTTCGAAGTCCTCTACGTTGTCTGCTACATCTACGTCGGACTTGGCTACGGACCTAGCCAAGTTCAAGAAGATGGCGGAGTCGATGATGCCGTTGATGACCAGGCTTATGCAGATTCCCGATCTCTCCGGCGGAGCCTGTCAGGACGGACAAAGGGTCACCCCTCGGTCAGGGCGAGACTTAGTCTCCCACATAACTGATACGAGGGGGGCTGAAGAGAAGAACGAAGACACGATCTCCCTCCTGGCTCCGTCGGCCATCGAATCGGCCAAGCAGACACCGGCCTCCAGGGACCCCAGGCTAGCCAAGAAGGTCCACAGGCTAACTACCAAGAATGCGGATGCGGTACGGAAGTCGGCGGCGGCCGTTACCTCGTCCTCGACGGCCCAGGTGCGCACGGTGACGGCGACTACCACGGCCATGACGTCCACCGTTACGGGACTCCCGGGCTCCAGGATGACTCCTATCCATCTTCCGACGGACGGGGCCGCGGGGAAGAGGCTATCCACGGGAAAGAACTCATCCTCGTCCGCGTCCTCCTCGTCTGTGACGTCATCCGACGGGAACCATCCACGGGACGGGCATCAACGATCCATAGTGGAATACGAGAAGTCATCGTCCTCGTCTTCCACCCAGGATAACCAGAACAGGAACCGGAGGCTACAGTCATCACGGGGTCAGGCTAGAGAGACGATACCTCCGACGGGGGCGGGGGAGAAACGGAGGTCCGCAGATCCACCTGAACTCTCCTACTACGGATCCGGGGCGCCTACTACTAAGAAGGCTAGGAAGGAGGTCAAGGAGACAGAGCCTGCTTTTCCGGGTTTGTCGTGGTACGACAAAATTGATGAGGTCTATCGACACTTCCCGGACTTGACACGTTCACCCGCGCCGTCGGCCCCGATTCATAATGACATCAGCAGGGCCTCCCAGAAACCAGCGCCTGTTGCTACGAATTCGCTTCCACCTCCAGACTCGACGGCTCAACTTGCGACTCAACTTTCCCAGAGGGTGGGCCAGCTTGGTTTTGATAAGCAGCCCTCCAGGTCATCTTTCTACAGGGGGTTTCCGTATAAAGTACATGACGCCAAGTTTACCAAGCCAGAGGAGACCCCCTTGGACGACAACTTTCGCTATTTGATGGGAAAAGGCACACCGTCTGAGCAGATCCGGGTCAGCGATTCCAGACTTAAGGAGGTGGAGACCTCAATTCACAAGGCGATGCAGACTTCAACCTATATTCATTGGTTTGCAGCCACGGCGGCCAGACTTCTACCTAACATCCCAGAAGACGCAGACCCGAAGGGATCTACTACTATTCCCTTTTCGGCCTTGTCGACGGCTAACTCCTTTTTCGACTCCCTAGGGGATGCGGTGCTGGACCTAGATCGTCATCTTCTATGGATGGAGGCTCAGCTCACTCTTTTGCGCCGGTCAGCATATGTAAAACAACTGCCTCAGGCTACGGAGGTGAAGATGAAGGACAAGTTGTATTCTGCTCCTTTGTTTTCGGGAACTCTGTTTGGTGATGCTGTAGGAGAAGCTCTTGCCCAGAGGGACAAAGAACTGGAAAGAAAGAGGAACGAAGATCTTCATAACCTTGCCTTGTCGGTGTCTCCTCGTCGCACTCGTCAGTCGCCTAAGAACAAGCCCTCGACACCATCTCGTAAACAGTATGCGGGGAAGTACCAGAACCAGAACTACTCTACTCCCAAGCGCAACCAAGACAGGCAGTATCAGAAGCCCGTGACTCCTAGCAAGGGTGCCGGCCGAGGCCGTGGCAGAGGCCAACAGCGTTTTTGACCAGCCTTCTATCTCTTCTCCTCAGATAACGAATCTTGCGTGCCCCCCGATTTTTCCGTTGGAAGTTGTTCCTGGTCAGGTGGGGGGTCGCCTGCAACAATTTGCCGACAATTGGCCAATTGTTTCAGACGACCTCTGGATCTTGTCAGTAATTCGTCAGGGCTACCGTTTGACATTCGATGTTCTTCCTCCGACTACCTTTTGGCCGGAGGGTCCTCGTTTCTTCCTGGCAGGTCCTCCTCTGGTGGCAGCAGAGGAGGCAATTCAGAAGTTATTAGTCAAGAACGCAGTCGTGGAGTTGGACCCACACACTGTCACCAGGGGCTTTTACTCGCCCATATTCCTGGTGCCCAAGAAGGACACGGACGAGCTTCGGATGATAATAGACCTGAAGAATCTGAACCGGAATTTCCTGCGCAGACCTCCTCACTTCCGGATGGAATCGATATCGGCGCTGAAGCTGGCTCTACGTCCAGGGGACTGGATGGTCTCGTTAGATCTCAGAGATGCGTATCTCCATGTCCCGATTCATCCAGCGTCACAGAAATATCTTCGTTTTGCGGTCAATGGCAGGCTATTCCAGTTCAGGGTTCTTCCGTTCGGGATATCGATAGCTCCGTGGCTGTTCACGAGAATCACTGCACCGGTGCTGAGTTTCCTCCACTCCAGGTCCATCAGGATCCACGGATATCTGGACGATTTCCTTCTACCGGACCGGCTTCATCACTGTCTGGAGTCCAACAGAGATCTTGCCGTTTTTACGTTGGAACACCTCGGGTTCATTGTGCACCCGGAGAAGTCAGACTTCATCCCGTCCCAGAGAGTGAAGTACATAGGAGCCATCTTCAACACAGAGATCTCGAAGGTTCTACCTCCAGAGGACAGAGTAGAGGTCGCACGGAATTTGATTCGGTCCATGTCCCAGTCTCCTCAGACCCTAAGGCAGTGGATGTCCCTGTTGGGCAGGCTCACAAGCATGCAGGATTTAACCAACAGGGGGAGACTGAGACTCCGTCACTTTCAGTGTTGGATCAACTCCGTGAGATCGCTCGAGCTTTCGACCGTGTGCTGTCCTCCGCAAGAGATCCTGTGCACGCTTCATTGGTGGCTTCTAGACCAGAACGTTCTGCAGGGAGTTCAGTTGGTTCCCTTCGTTCAGGACGTTCTACTGGTGACGGACGCGTCAAACGTGGGCTGGGGTGCACACTTCAAGGATCAGATGGTGCAGGGAGCTTGGTCTCTAGACGAAGTCCATCTTCACATCAATCAGCTGGAGATGTTGGCCATTCTGAAAGCCTTGGCGATTTGGCAGGTTCAGCTAGTAGGCAAAAGACTGATGATAGCCTCAGACAACACAACAGTGGTGTCATACATAAATCGACAAGGAGGAACAAGGTCAAAGGGAATGTTGCAGATTTGTCTTCAACTGTTCGATTGGATCGACCAGCACAGCTGTCAGATCAGGGCCAGACACATTCCAGGGCATCTGAATGTGCTGGCAGACAGCTTGTCGCGTCCGAATCAGATTCAGTCGACAGAGTGGACTCTTCATCCCACCTCCTTCAAGATGGTGTCTCAGTTATGGGAAACTCCGATGATAGATCTGTTTGCGACCAGTCTCAACACTCAGCTCCCAGTTTACGTCAGTCCAGTTCCGGATCCACAGGCCTTCGCCGTAGACGCAATGTCGATCAGCTGGGACGGTCTTCTCGCTTACGCCTTTCCTCCACCGGCGCTGGTTCCAGCAGTTTTGGAGAAGGCGAGACGTCACAGCTGCATCATCATTCTGATTGCTCCAGCGTGGCCCAATCGTCCTTGGTATCCAGATCTGTTGATGGCGTCAACACATCCGGCGGTAGAGCTGCCAGTGTTTCCGACCTTACTGAAACAGCCAAGGTCCGACAGATTCCATCGAAACCCAGAGTCACTACATCTACACGCTTGGAGGTTATCCAGAGTAACCTCAGGAGAAGTGGTTTCTCCCAAGAAGTTGCGGAAGCAGTCAAGGGAGGCCTCAGATCTTCTACTTCCGCCCTCTATGATTGTAGATACAGTAAATTCACCGAGTGGAAGCAGCAATTCCAGCCTGATGCTGTCATCTCCATTCCACTCGTCGCTGAGTTCTTGCTCTTTCTAAGGAGGGTCAAGAAGCTGAAAGCTGGGACAATTGATGGTTACAAATCGGCGTTAACTTCTGCCTTGGCTTTGCAAGGGGTCGATTTGTCGAATGACCAAGCCATTCATCGCTTGTCCAGGTCGTTCCAGCTTGAAGATCTGAAGACTCCCAAGTTTCAGCTGAAATGGAACCTTTCAGTGGTTCTGTCTGCCCTGCTTGCGGAACCGTTTGAACCCATTAAGGACGTTTCCTTACCGTTTTTATCTTGGAAGACAGCTTTTCTGTTGGCGCTGGCCTCGGCAAGTAGGGTATCTGAATTGCATGCGCTGGACCACTCTACTATGACGCACTCTAAGAACTGGCAGTTGGTTTCCTTGTCTACTTTACCGGGGTTTGTAGCAAAGAATCAGAAGACGGTAGCTGGCCCGTTGGGAAGAAGATGTTTTTCTGTTCCGGCTCTGTCCGCTGCTTTATCAGACGGCATGGAAAAGGACCTTCTTCTCTGCCCTGTCCGTTCTCTTAGAGAATACCTGACCAGGACGAAATCCTTTAGAAGGGGTAGACATAGGCTCTTCTTGCCTTGTCTCCCTTCTTCAGATAAGGATATTACGAAGAACACAGTTTCAGCTTGGCTGAAAAAGACGATTAAGGCAGCTTACCATAAATCTGCGACTTCTCCGCCGATTTATGGTAAGGTGTCTGCTCACGAAATCAGAGCTTGGGCTACGTCAGCTCCGCTGTGGCACTCTGCTTCGGTCGAAGACGTCATCGCTGCGGGATACTGGGCTTCTTCGACGACTTTCTCCTCGTACTACCTGAGGGATGTCCAGACGGATCTCCAGGGGCTACATCAACTGGGACCCTTTGTGGCAGCGGGGGCAGTCCAAACCGACAAGCAGTAACATAGGTAATTACAACTCTTTTTTAGAAGAGGTTGTAGGACGGAGTTCCTCCTTCTCGCTGAGGAATCCTATGTTGGCCGACAGCAGTTTACGGTTGTAAATCCACGACTGCCTAGGCCAGCCTACCATTACTTGGTTTAGCAGGAACTTCGTTCTAGCGACCTCTGTCTTTGGTTTAGGCCGTTTCTCTTTTGAGTCTGCTGAATCACTCGCTGATTACCTACCCTCCGCCGATCTGTGGGATTCTGCAGATAAGTTTAGAGGTAGTGAATGAAAGAAATCTAACAAAATTACAAGTATTTTGTATATTTATGAATGATACCTACCTCTAAACTTATAGTTTGGAACCCGCCCGGACCTCCCCACAGGACGGTTATCAGCCTATCGTGTGACTTGATTCAAGGAAAAGTGATGGGATAGAGCTGTTGGCTTATGGGTCACGAAGTGCACGTGCCGGCACGAGCGAAGTGTGTAGACTCAAAAGATTGACAGGTCTAGTATAGACTGTGTTTAAGTTTTTTATTGTTGTTGATGTTTGTAAACAAACAAGGAAAATGCAGATAAGTTTAGAGGTAGGTATCATTCATAAATATACAAAATACTTGTAATTTTGTTAGGATTCTTAGATTTTGAGAGAAGTCTTCATAACTTACCTTACCTGATATGGTGCTGCATATCCCATATAAAGACTATTTTATGTCTGATATACTATGACCTGTCAAGAATGTGGTATTCATACAGATTTAACCGTGTTTGAATATTCCTCCAGACAAGTCACCGACTGTAGGCCTGCATCCTGCTGGAGGTGACCGCCTGTCCATTGCTGACCCGCCGATCCAGCTGACCAAACCACGCTCTCTTATTCTTGAGGCTGAGAAAGGTGGTCGCCTGGACAGGGAGAGTCCGGGTTCGCCTCCCGAAGCTGCAGTGGCCAGCGGAACCCACGCTAGAACTCGCAGACTTGGGAGACAGCCAACATCCATGTTCGGGCCAGACACTAAAGTGTTCGCTGTGTGGCTGGAGAACTTTGAGGATCACGAGAACTTTCCTACAGGTAACTGGGGGCAGCTACTATATTTCTAATCTGACGTTAACTACACATGGATTTAAAAAAACTAGTTAACTAAATTTAAATCAATTTGCCCATATATTTAATATTCCCTAACACAACACATAGTTATTTTTTGGGTTGGTCATATGGACTTAATGTGAAATGGTTATTTATGTTAATGACAATTATTTTGAATTCTTGAAATTTCTTGAAGTGTTCTTATTTTCTGTTCATTGATCACACTATCAGAATCATGTCAGTGATATTAACCAATAATAACTAATGTACAGCATTTATGTACTGGTTATTAATTTTTTGGTTACTGGTTTTAAACTTAACTGGCATTGTCAATCATGTTTACTTTCAATCATATGTTATCGTATATATTTGCGACATCTTTCCCCAGCGGACCTCGTATCAGTAGCAAGCACAGGGCAGGACCAGATCTTCAACTCGAGCTCGTCCTCTGTACAGAAAGGTCCTGAGAAGGACATCTTCATCATCTTCATCCATGCGCTCCAGAATGGACTCTTCCGCATTCACTTGCAGGGTCAGGATAAAGCACACACTAAGTGAGAAGGTTTTTTTTGTTTCGATATTCTCTACTATCATATTAACATCAGCTGCAAGGAAAGGACAGGACTCACACTACTTTGGATGCTATTGTATGCAATTAAATAAAAAAATGAACACTGTATCATTAAACTACCGGTATCTTAATATTGAATAATGTTATCTAATTTTCCTCCTCCCAACACATTGACACTTACCCAGAAAATTTTTGCTTTTATAAACAGTGACCATGATGCATGCACCTTTTACCACACAAATTTTCAACAACCAATCACAGAAAGCTTGTCCTTTGAGCAAATCAGAACATTCCAGCACAAGTCATCTCACATTGCTGAGAAATTTATGGATGTTTTACAGTTGGCAACACAAACAACAAGTTAGCATTTCATAGAAATTTGACATCATTCAGTGCATGTTCACATCCTGAAAGTGGATAATTATGCATGGTTTCCATTGGTGGATTCAGACATTTTCAAAGTGGGGTGGAAGGGGGTTAACCTTGGGAACAAAATTTCAAAGAGAGGGGTTTGAACCACCCGAACCGCTCTCTGGATCCTCCACTGGTTTCCTTGATGAATGAGATATTTCTAACTCCTCCTCCTGTTCCCAGAATGTCGATGGCTATCCCGCTGGTGGACGGGATGGTGGTGAGCAGGAGAACCTTGGGTACGATGGTCCGACAGACCGCCATCAACATCTGCAGGAGGAAGAGACTGGAGAGTGAATCGTGAGTATACCATCCAGTCGGCTTCTCTTGTTGACGGTGACTCATTGTGCAGTAATGTGATGTCATGCACTTTTACAGTGTGAATTCTTAAGTATATTTGCTAAATTTTCAATGAGTATGTGGAATCTTATTTGGATATTCATTTTGATGTCAGAGTTCAATTTCGTTAATGGTAATACAGAAATTTCTCAGAGCAATTCAAACTTATTATCATCCTGTTGAAGATGAAGGTCATCTGTTCAAATAATGATTTAAAAGTGTGAAAAAGGCATATGAATAAAGGAGTACTCAGAGCTCTGAAATATTGATTCTATTTTTAAAATGATTAAATTGACTGACACCATTCTCTTGTGCCAGGTACCAACCACCCCATGTGAGACGCAAGTTGAAGATTCAGGAGATCGTCAGCAAGTACCGGTGCACTCTCTCCGAAGCCGCCTTCTATACTTCACTCTTCCAGGACGTGCCAAAATGAGCCTCATTCTTACTGGCTACCTGTTTACTTCCTGTATCTATAACAGCAGTGTGTAGAGCTATGTCCGCTCACTGTCTGTACAAGCATGCTACATGTCAGTCTGCATGATATATGCTATTGTCCACTGACCAAGCCTATACAATCAGTACACGGAACTGTGACACCTCACCGCGTCAATGTGCAAACTCAGTACATGTGTCGTAATACTATACACAGCTTTGTCCTCACGCTGACATACTTTCTCTATATGCAAAATGGCAACTGCCAAATAGTGATTGGTAACAAAATAATCACTTTGTCGGTCACTAAAATAGAGCTGTGTACATCTTGAAGAATGATTGGCCCTGTAATCGGTAGTAGTCATCTAATGGAGATGGTAAGCACTGATTTTACATAATTCAAGGTTGTACCTTCGGACAATATCTTATGTAAAATGGCAACTGCCACATATTAATTTACTAAAATTCATTCACTAAAGTAAAAGGAAGGATGGTTAGCTCTGTAACCAGTAGAGTTAATGGAAATGGCAAGTTCACAGTCTGTGTTTACATGTTCAGTGTACAAGTCTACAAACTGTATTCGAAGTGTGTATACTGTGTGTAGTCTCTCTCTCTGTGAGCCCCGGAATCTATGTGCAATATGTTTGGTGGAAGACGTTGTTGCTATTGCTGATCACCTGTTCTTGTTCTTTTTAGTCAAGTGAAGTTAAAATTTAACCAATTAATTGTGTTTTCATTAATGCTTCATTAAGGTTTTGTATTACAAATCATGTTTCTATGCTTACAAAAAGACAAAGTTGTGCCAGTTTTGAGGATTATTATCAAAACAACAATTGCAGATGAATGACATTCACTTGGAAAAAGTAGAGAATGACATTAAGTTTAAATGTATCAAATTGTGTATGACAATAATGGTTAAAATCAACCATAGACTCTGGTATTGATTGTGAGTATTGACACTGTTGGTCGATATCATACTATACCCAGTATCTCTGTATGGCATAGGGGAGAAATTGCAGTGCTTTCGGCTTTGAACAAAGAGGTCCAAGGTTTAAATCCCACCAGGTTCTCAGTGAGTTTGCCTGTTGTACATGCAGTAAGATTTGCTTGCTAAGTTGAATTGCTTTACAAAGTTACCCATGGTTAATAATCCAGCCTATGCTCGCAGGTTTTACTGCATTTCGTATCAACAATGTTATTGCAGGATTTCTTCCTTCATTCATACTAGCCGCCGTGATGTAAGTGAAATACTCTTGAAAATGAGGTTAAGACCCAAAATAACCTGTAGTGTGATTTCTTTCACTGCCTTAGTGTGTCTATGTTGCTTGGTTCAAGCAAGGATTCACAGCCACATTTTAGCATGCTTGTGCCTTACTATAATAACCCGTGTTCTCCAAAATGAGTTCAAGTCAGATAGGGGGTCTCAAATTATTAGTGGTTGAGCTATTGCTTTGTATGGATATTCTGCAATGATGTATGTTTCCACAAGACAGAATAATAGCTATTTACCTAAGCAAGAAGTTGGTAAAACGGTTAAAGGGACATGACTGAGGGATTATTTGAAGACAAATTGGATACTCCTATTACTGCAGTCGGTTTGAAGGATGGAATTGTGTGTGATACTGATGAACATTAACAGCTAGGGTTGACTTAAGCATCAGTTTGTTATGTATTGTCGGACAGAACAATCAGTTCGGTACATTTTTGGTTTAGTTCAGATCCAAGAATACAACAAACCAACATCACAAAACACATTTTCTTTAGAGTAAAATGAAGTTAAAAACAAACAAAATGAAAATACAAATAAAATTTGATGAATAAATAACAAAAAAATATGGTATGCAGTTGAGACCGAATATTTAATTTGATGCATAATGCACCAACCCAAAGAGAAATACTTGTTTCACCCCTGATAACAGCATAGTTGCATGTACAGAAGTATCCCCTCCAATTCTGTCACTACAAACCTGGTCTTCCTGTCTCTTTAATCAAACCAACTGATAATGCAGTGTCTGATTATCTTACTTTCTTCTGTTAAATAGGTTGTTCATAGCTGTTGATCTCATCTTATGCTACACAATTTCTTCTTCTCACTGCATTATTTGTGAGAATATATTTAACCAAATGTGACATAAAATATCTTGGGCCAATTTTAGTGACCCAAAGCAAAGTTTTCTAACACCTTAAGCCTGGAGCATGTTGATTTCACATAGAATCAATTGATATGAAAACACAAGATGGAAGTAAACTACAGCACAATATCATGGCATCACTCATACTGTATACACTCATTTTGTATTTATTTCACCCTAACATGCTAATATGGTAAAAGTTACTAAAATGAGACCATTGTAATACTCGTCTGAATGAATACAGAAAAAGGGAGAAGTGCATTGTAAACTAGTTGTTACCAGTATTTATAATTGTGCTATCCTACAACCTACGCATGAGCACAGATTAGTAATATAGGGTGAATGGCATTTCATGGGGGGGACAGATGAAGGAGAGATGGGGTACAGGTCGGGTGGGAATCGTTGCCATGTACCCCAAGAGGGCTCCAAATATACTACTTTGCAAAAGAGTCGAGACAAGAATTTTGTCATCCCACACCTTCCCCACCCCCTCAATGATCCTACAGACACACCACCACCCCCAAATGAGACTCTTACATTCATTTATAAATTTCACTTGTGTTATAAATGCCCTTCGAGAAAGTCTCCCACCCCAATCCATTTTTGAAAGGCAAGATCCATGTAAACCATTTGTCTTCGAAGTGCCCTTCAAGGAAGCCCCAACCCAATCCATAAAGGCAAAATCCACATATTTCACTTAGTTTATCAATGCCCTTCAAGAAAGTCCCCCCCCCCCCCCCCAAATAATGTTATAAAAGGCAAGATCCAGATAATTCACTTGTCTTATGAATGCCCTTCAAGTATGCCCCCACCCCAATCCATTTATGAAAGGCATGATCAACAAATTTCACTTATCTTATGAATGCCCTTCAAGTATGCCCCCACCCCAATCCATTTATGAAAGGCATGATCAACAAATTTCACTTATCTTATAAATGCCACTCAAGTATGCCCCCACCCCCATCCATTTATGAAAGGCAAGATTCACATATTTCTATTATCTTATGAATGCCCTTCAAGGTGCTATCGGAACATCTAATGTGATAACACACCAATATATGTCGAGTGCTATTCAATGTGCAGTACAACACAGCAAGAGTTCTTTTCCCACAAATATATTCATGCCAAATATGACTATTTCTAGTCTGCTATATTTATTATCAATGTTTATTAGTTATATTATTCACCAGACAGATGTGATTGTTGAGCATGTATAGTTTGACAGCTACATGCTACATGCTTTACGTTGCATGGTTATGTTGGTCCATTGTTCAGTATTATGGAAGAATAAAAGATAAATATTTCTACACCGTTTCTTGTTATTTATTGCATGTTAATTACTTTCTGAAAGTGAAAACAACACACATTGAAATTTAGAACACACATTTGGTTTATTTACACAAATATGTCCCAATTAATTTCCTTTTGAGTACCTATGTCTTTTACTGGATTACTTTCCATTTGTTGAATCTAGTTCCATCCCTCATAAAGGACATAATTGTTAATATATCAGAAAAGGATGTTCATTTTTAGAAGATTTTCATCTAGGTTTACTGGGGGAGAAAAGTGTGTTTCTATATTAGAACTCAAACTTAAACAAGCAGACAGAGTCGGCCATATCCCCCGCCTTTGGGAAAATTTATTGAAGAATAGTTGTTGAATAACAGTGACTATGAACCTTCTCCTTATAGCCTGATGTAGCAGGATGGATGATGATTTGTTGGCTCAGCAGGGCAGGGATGCCACTCCCTGTAAGGTTTGTAACATATCAAAACAACCTTAGCCTACCCAATATAAGGTTCATTGCAACTGATGGTTATCGTTTGCTGATGATCAAGATGATAATAGGTTTTTTAGGTTGTGAGCAAAGCCAAGGAGTTTCCACACAAAATTTCAGCTACTTAGACCAAGTGGTTCTGGAGAAGAAGACAAAATGCAAAAAATTTACAGACGGACGGATGGACGCCGGACACCGTGCCATGCCATAAGCCCATCGAGCCTTTCAGGCCAGATGAGCTAAAAATACATCCATGGCAGTTTTTGAGTTCTGCTCCGGAAATGAATTATTAAGTTATGCATCCATGGAAATGGTAAAAATTAAACAAATTAAAAATTGTGAAGAAGTTGAAAGCCCCAAAAGGCACATCTACACATGATGATTGTTCCACACACCAAGTTTCGTTGAGATATGTCTTATAGTTTTCGAGCTCCGGAAACATAATCGGGACGGACGGAGCGCTCACCATTACTCATCAATCTCTAAACTATAAAAAATATAATTATATGTATTTCCCACTTGTCAATGTCAACAATTATACAACAGTATTTTGGGGGTTTGGGTGGATAAGTGTTTTTTTCTTCACGAAAGTGAATAATGAGTTATTGTCTACATGTGTTTTATCGTCTTATTTTAAAAATAAAAATAGAGCCAATGGCTCTGAAGCTCATCAGGAATCATGTTATTAATTATCCCTAAGGAAAAGGTTAAGATATCACATAATAAGTCATTGCCCAGTCATCAAATTTATTATCAAAATTGGTTACACATTAATCCATATTCATTATAAATAATGTAGACCTTTGCAGTTTATTGTTTTACTTCTTATTTTTATTCTGGAATTATCAACATTTATTACATAATGAAAAAGAGCCCCTATTTGTTTCTAAAAATCCTGTTTCTCATAGGCTCATAGTTTCCTAGGCTCCTTTTCAATATTTAATTAATAAATTCTATTGAGCATCTGAGTGTAAGACTTAATCAGTAACACAGCAGAGAAGTAACCTGAAACCTCCGTGTATTAGCTGCTGTTTGCATCTCTGCCAGGGAGTGGTCACTCCCCAGGTCAACACCTGCAATTACACAACATGCAGACCCTGGACTCACAGCCAGTAAATTATATATTTTAAATTTTGTTTTCCCCATCTTTATTTATTTTTCTTTATTGGAAAAGAAGATGTGGTATCACAGACTCATGTAGCTAGTTCTAATAGTCTTATCTTACTTCATCACCAGTCATATTTAGTTCACATATCTAATGTAAAATAAAACATTTCTTAACCCTTTTAAATGTTTTCCTATGCATCCTGTCACAATATTCAGTTCACAGGCTATTCAATAGTTCTTATTTCACATTGATTACATCAAACATGTCCATAATGTAGTATTACTCTTAAGCTGACATATGAAGTGCACATACAATCTCATTATCTTCACAGCTCATTAAAACAGCTGTTTTAAGTGGTTACCCCTGTGATCCATATTTGGGGTCACAAGATCACCAAATCTACAATTTAGAATCTCCATTGGCCAAAGAGTCTGTACATAACATTTCAGCTTTCTAGAGCTTTTGGGACTGGAGAAAAAGATGAAAAATGATTTTTAGGTTGTGACCCCTGTGGCCCTTATTTGGGGTCACAGGGTTACCACATCTACAATTTAGAATCCCCGTCAGTCAAGGAGTCTTGTCATAAATTTTCAGCTCTCTATGTTCATTGGGACTGGAGAAGAAGATGAAAATAGCTTTTTAGGTAATGACCCCTGTGGGGGAAGTCGAAAAAGTGAAAAGTTTACGGACGGACGGACGGACGCCATCCCATGCCATAAGCCCATCGGGCCTTTCAGACCTGATGAGCTAAAAATGAAATCAAAACTGTACAGCTTTAGTTTTTGAAATGTCAGATGGTCGTTCTGCTGTTGGAAATGACAGTAGGTGAATTCAAAGGCCAGACTAGTTCGTGGGCATATATAAATTCTGGTAGATTCGTAGGCGGATCGACGGGAGATTCGTTGGCAAAATGAATATAGACAACCTTCATAATTATACAATATAACATTTTAATGATATTCTTAAGTTAATACAACATTAACATGTATTTATTGGTCTGTTTTGTTCTGTGTTTATGTGATGTTTTTAAATACCAACTTTCAATATATAACTCTAATACGAATGTTACATATTTTGTTTGAAATAAATAAGAGTGAAAATCAAGCAGCAGTCTTATACATGCACAGAAACTACACGCCCCATGTTCATGCACTGCAGTCATATGACCTATTCAGCATTACATTCCCAAATTGTCTTTCAGATCATCAGGCCTGAAAAAGGCCCAATATGGCATCGCATGGTGTCCGACATCAGTCTGTCCGTCCGTAAACTTTTTGCTGTTTCAACTTCTTCTCCAGGTCCCATTCTTCTAGAGATCTGAATTTTTATGTGCAGACTCCTTTGCCATTGGTGATTCGAAATTGTACATTTGGTGACCCTATGGCCCGAAATATGGGTCACAGGGGTCATGACCTAAAAACCTATTTTCATCTTCTCCAGTAAGAAAGGTTCTATAAAGGAGGGCCCCGTTCTATAACAGCGAGCGCTTATAATCGCTCATTGATTGCTCTATGTAGCGCTCAAGTAGCGCTCATTCTCTCCTGAACGACATGGTGCAAAACTATTAAACCTCTCTTGAACACGGCCCTGAAATCATTGTCTATACACTTCTTGGCCAATGATGGATTCTCAAGTGTAGATTTGGTGATCCTGGTAAAACCTATATTGTTTTGTTAACAATGTATTATTTGAGATTGTTTAGATCTTCAACCTTAGATAATAAATCACTGATAACATCCCGAAGAGCTACAGAGACAGCGGCTCTATTGATTGTCTATTGTATATAAGTTTCCAAAATCACGTTTGACTAAATGTATTTGTCAGCCTAGACGTATAGTCCGGTTTCCGATCAGAAATCACTACTTTCACCTTTATGGTTACTATACTGAATCAACTAGCAGCAGCACAATAAACATGATATTCTGCAACAGTCAGTAGTTCTCGGTTAAATAACAAAATGTATTTGACATACGTGACCAATAACGCACTGACTGTCCCTTTAAGGATTCTCGTTTTTAAACCCAAAGTCTTACAGAATGTTTAAATGTTTTAATGTGTACGGAGGTTGTTGTCTCTTAACACAAATGTTACAAACTTAGATAAACACACTGAAGTTATTTACAAAGATATGTGTGTTACAAGGAAGATAATATAATTTGCCCCTTCACATTTTCGTTTGTCAACGCCAACGTACTTTTGGTGACATTTAAAGTAATAACATTCTACGTTTTAAATATGATCTTGATGTTTTGACCTTTCAGAAATATTTTCAAAAATATCGAATGTTTAAGAACTCATCCGGAACTTCCGAGACTAAGATCACTTTGATATTTGTCAAACTACAACTTAATATGAACATGTCTGGTTTAAAGAACGTGGCGAGGCAATAATGGACCTTTTATGAGCGCATTATGTCATTTTCTATTCAGCAGAAGAACTTCACTTAGTCAAACAAAGGTCATCATTTGTTACTATACAATAAATCTAAGTCAAGAACTAAGATAACTAATTGTCTATTTATTCCAGGAAGTACTTATTTTTGTTATTTCATTTCTCACGTGTTTTTAAAATGAAGAAGATGTCATCCAGAAATGCTTTCCACATCTCCATTATACATGCCCGTTTAAGCATTTTCCCTTTACTTTGGTTCCAATTAATGTGTTTTATTTTCTTGCATGTATAATAACAGTTCAGCTATAAATCAAACATAAATCTGCTTAAGTTAAAAACACCAAAAGCATGTTACATTCTTGGCATGCGTTTTTATTTTTAATCATTGATTGAAAGGGATGGGTATTTTAGATTTGCTGTCCTATATGTATGTTTTAATGTTCAAATTGAATATTTATCTCCCAGCGCGTTTCGTAACAAAAAACGGAAATGATCACAGCCTCTCACTGTTTCTAATAATTTCTCATCATAATAAAATAAGAACATGATTGTTTTCTCTTTACTTGAAAAAGGAAATGGTAATCTGACTCTGTGTTCTCTGAGGAGTGTGTAATTGACAAACAGTGTTAGCATCGATCCAACACGCACCGTGTGGAGAAAATCGGTTTAATGGTTTAACAGCTTGCTAAATTTCGTTTTTGTCTTGTCTAGGTCTGAGTACGTATCGTCTCGTCGTCCGGTCTTTTTACCTCTTCATGCCAGCGAAGGAATGAACCGTAATTGTCCTGAAAAATTCCTCGAAATTTAAAGTGAACATGGTAGAACTTTCGACATACAATTTGGAGGGGATATACATTGTATAGAGATTATCACCCGAGCAAGTGTATCATAAGTCTTTTACGAAACGAGTGGGAATTTTTGTATTTCCCGAGCGAGTGTAATAATTTCTTTGTTACCCGTTCTATTCCACGTGTTTCGCATACAAATAGTCAGAAAGCGGTCCACTTGTCTGGCGACGGTAAGCAACAGTGACGTCACGAACAATCATTTTATGACGTCACAGACGACAAAATACGGGAAGCCGCGGTGAAACAATCGTTGCTAGGCAAACGTGATATGTGCACATGTGCTCATATCAATAATATTAACTCGGTTATTTTCAACCATATGGGTAATAAAGGGATTTTAAGTGCACCAGAATGTTTAAAATCAATATAAATATTCGTTTGTTTTTTTAAGTTCATTTCAATACACTCTGATTGCATTCGAGAGAGATCAGAAAATGCATGATGATTTCTATCAGAAGTTCAACCATTCCAGAAATCACTTCGTAATGATACAGAATGAATATCCATGTTCTGGTCCTTTCAATTCAATTGAACATAGGTATCATATACTCGTTCTTCAATAAACATCATTCAGTATTTACGGTCAGGATGTATAAAAAAAATATGCAAATCCTTAAATAACACACATAAATGTATATTCTAAGAACAATAATTTTAAATGAAAACGGAGCACTTCAGTCAATTTTACGTGGGAAAAACTAGCTTGAGTTGCCTCTGTCGAGAGTTAGGCCTACTGCTGAACATGCCTGACTTTTCGTTTTATTTAAACTCACGGGTTTGTAAAATGTTGCCATAGTAACAATAAAATCATTTATGTCACCTCAAAGTTTTATGTTATTTTTTTAACATTAAATATATTAACTGTATTATCTCATTTCTTTAGAAAACCATTGTTTATGTCATATAATTGCTGAAACGACAAACGCAATTCTGTTTTTGTCTCGATGTCACCAGTGAAATGGCATCAGGCAGCTCGTTGGATAAGTAACATCTAGGCTTTCATAACCGATAATCACTTTGACATTTGCAGAGTGTTTGGTGACAATAAAAATTCAAAATAAAAAAATTAATAAAATTGAATTGCAAATAGTTAAAGGACGCTGAACATTGTACCACACAATTGTACAGAACAATTTCTTTGACAAGATACGTATACTAGTTTCATTCTTACTTAACACGAATTCATGTGATTCGTGATTTAAATTGAATTTCATAAATAGTGTGAATTGAATTAAAAACAAAACATGCTGAATCGTATCTTTGAAATGCATTTAGAAGTGGAATACATAAGAACACATTTTTTTATAATAACTTCTTTATCGTGAACATACACAACGTTTAGAAATGTATGTCTATTCCTTTACCAGGTGGTATCTGTGGTTTAACAAGGTGGGATACATTTATACAGAATATTAACTATAACAAGAAACCTGAATCAAGGAGATTAAAAATTCTGTTCAAAATGTCGTTTTCATCTTATATTCCTTCTACAAACATACACACTACATAACCTGACACAAAACTAAACAACTTGAATGTTTTAAAAATCTCTAATTAGTTATTTTGTACCTAAATACGTAACATTAATTTCTATCTGCATAATTCATTCATCTTACTTGTCATTATCAGCTTATCAAGGGAGTTACTCGAGAGGTCGTTTATATAAATTAGAAAAAATCAATTTCGACTTTCTTACGTCATGGACACTGCAGAAATGGACCTCAAAAGAAAGCGAATTGCCGCATGAAGCGACTAACCTATTTACTGCTATTTTGTTAATGACATGGCTGTTAAAATCTAATTTTGGAGTCGTGGAGTTAATGGCCGTTGATAAAGCGTCCTTCCTGATATTTTCCGGTGTTAAAATGAAAATTCAATATTCTCTTCAATACCTTAACATTCTTATGACGTTTTTAATTATCATAATCCAGCTTGTCTTGGGTACTTTCCTCGATCATTTCTTTTTTAATGTTATTATTAAAAAACCCACATTACATTGCATATGTATAGAAGCATAATTACACTGCAAACATTTGTACAAGCAGAAGAAACATGCTTTCTTTCTTGATTCACATGGCATGAGAAATTAAACAGTGTTGACAATCTTCATACACAATGATATGGCCTAATCGTTGTGAACAATAATTTCTTTCATTACATCGTAAACAGATTATATGGCAGTTGACCAAAATGCAAAGAATTGTGTTGCCCATTGTTTGAATAAGCAATGCATCTACATAATTTACAGTATCTTCTCATTTCATTTTTGATATGATTGAAATTTGGCTTTGTATCTTTTCTGCTCATATTGTAAATGTTTTTTGTTTTTTTAAACCTAAAATTATATTTTCAAGATTTAATTCAAAGTTGCTTTTACATAAAAGTTAAAATTAAATCATTGCTAGGTACTCGGCACTTTAACACAGGAAATGTTTGAAAGGCTGCGTTAGAATATTTCCAATGGTTCTGACTTCTAAAAGTATTCATTCGTGTGATTATCAATTTGGTGTTAGATCTGAGTTAAGTATTATTTTCGGATTATTTTGATTATATTGATTTATAGTCCTTGAACATTTCACGGTTAAGTTGCACTGGCCACATCTACATTCTGTGCTTTATTTGGAATCCTCTTACCAACTTTCAGTCAGTTGAGGTTTTTACTACTTCTACCATGATTCAAAGTAAATTATTGTATTGTGTGTAATGAAATAAATACATACATGAATTTTATGTTAGCTTGTATCAATAAAATACGATTCACAATAAAATAATTGATTATAACTTACAACTTTAATTTGAGAGAAGGATGTTCTGCGATCAATTTGATAAAAGTGGATTTGAGTAAACTCTCGCTCAGTCAACTATTTCAATTTAATCTCAAACTGTCCGTTTTAACAACATTGTTATGTAAATAGAAATGATATTGTCAACATCACAGAAAGAGGGTAATCAAAATTGAGAAAACATACACATACGTTGATTTGTTGACAAGCTTGGTTGAAACAGCTACAATACAAATAAATTCACTCGGCTTGCATATTTTATCCCCAATCGCCAAATATATCATTATTACTAGTTTCCAATTAAAATTAAGTAACATCATTATGCATGTGCAGAAACCGAAAGTGCACGTCATATTTACATGAACAGTAGTTATGGGACCTATTAAACATTATCAACTCAAATTTGTCTTTTTGTCTGTTATAAATAAGGTTAAAATTACGCGCTGTGCATCGCCCGGTTTTCGATCAGAAATCAGTATTTTTACCTTCATATCGTCACTATGCTAAGTCTACTATCATCAAAATGGTAGTTTTCGGTTACAGTCGGTACTTCTCGATAAAGTAACACCATTTATAACGTTTGCTATATGTGACCCCAAACAACACAATGGATGAACCTTTAAATGACATGTGAAATAAACCAGACAAACTTGCATGGCATTGTCAACAGGCTGGATTGGTTTTGAAATGATAAAAGTTATGAATCAGAACAACTTTACTTTAATTAATCTTAAGAACATATAAATAAATCAAAAATCCATTTTCGAGTGCTCTATTGTTTTTATGAGATTATTTTTTAAAAATATGTACCAGTCGCATTACCAATAAGAAATAAGTCTATGAACAAAGCATTGTAGTGAACTGGTTTACAAAGGAGGACCTACTTATCCTCAAACCCTTCAGGGTAATTTTATTTTATGGGTCAAGGTTTTTCTCAGAGAAACCATTAGCATGTTTTCTTTATTAAAATTGATATTACTTGCGTTTTTACTCTAACCCAACCTTTTAATTTGGTCCACAGAGGTACAATACAATATCATGTTCTCAAAACAAATGCGGCATTGTATCTGCTTTTCAGGAACAAGTTACATTTTCAAGTCATATTTATCAGATTTCCGATTCTCTAGTTTTTTCTGGAGAAACCAATTAGCATCTTTTATTTAAATTAAATTTTATATAACTTGCGTTTTCTCTCTAAGCTAACCTTCTAAATTAGTCCACAGAGGTCGTACAATATCATATTACAAAAACAACTGCTGCATTATCTCTGTTTTTCAGGAAAAAAATACATTTTCAAGTCATATATATCAAGATATATATATAACAAATATATATCAGACTTCCCATTCTCAAGTTTTGTATTGAATCCATTTTGTGTTTGTATGGATGGTGAATTTCATCATCCCACTGAGTGATATGTTGATTTTTGTGCATTGTTTTTCAGTCAGATTTGAATGTGTAGATATAGAGAAATGATGGGCAGTTTGAAAGTAGGATAATTTTATCCTCTGTTGATGATAAAACAAGAGTATATTTTGACAGAATTTCTGCCTAAATATACGTTCTAATACACTGAGAGTATGCATCTTTGTCTTTTCCCCTTATACTGAATCCTTATATTTTCAATTTTATGTGATAGAATAGTAATCACAATTGTTTTCAAATATGAAAAATACGCTAATAGAAGTAAGCTGTAAGCTGAATAAGAAAAGTTCGAGGAAACTATTCAAATTAAACTGGATAAGCTGGATGCTGATCATTAAAAACGCTACAAGAATCTTAAGGTATTGAAGAGAATATTGAATTTTCATTTTAACACTGGAAAACTTCAGGAAGGGCGTTTTATCAACGGTAAAACAATAGATCATTTACTCCACGACTACAAAATTAGATTTTAACAACCATGTCATTAACAAAGCAGCATTAAATAAGTTAGCCGCTCCATGCGGCAATTCACTTCATATTGAGGTCCATTGCAATGAAGAATGAAGAACAATTTTATGGATACACAACTTCTTTATTCTGTATAGGCGACGTTTCGACATAGATACTAATGTCGAAACGTCGCCTATACAGAATAAAGAAGTTGTGTATCCATAAAATTGTTCTTCATTCTTCATCATCTCAACTTCTAGAATGCCCATCAAAGATGGTCCATTGCAATATATATAACGCATATGGCGATGTTTTGTACTGTTTGTACGATGTTTTTCGATCACTTTATCTTTAAAGTTGCCTGAAGCCAGATATTCTAATGTGGATGGATCACACTTTGCATTCATTCTCGCTATCAAGTATGTAATTAATTTGTTGGGTATAGCTTGATTTTTAAAACGCTTTTCATAATTATGAAATGCGCACAATGAATCATAAAAGCACCTTTTCTCAGAGCAAACACTTTAACTGAAGAATTTTGCAACATCTTTTCATAATAACATCAATTATGTCTCAATTAATCATCGCCGCTTATAGCTGCGATACTGCCGAATCAGCGTTAAACAATAACTCACTCAACCAATCAATATGGATATCCCCCTTATATCAATTATGTAATGGTCGCTTAGGGCTTGAATTTTTAAAACGTTTTACACCATTATGAAATTTGCTCAATGAATAATTATACCACTTATTTCTCAGTGATAATCAGGGCGAGCACTGTATCCGAAAAAGTATTGAACATCATTGAAAGAAGGTCGCCCACCCATCCCAAGACATATCTCGTCAAACATCCTCATGTCCTGCTCCCCTGGAGAATAATCCCCTGTGTATGTAAGAGTGTCCTCAATTATCCCTTATTTATTTTGGAGATCTGGGGGTTTTTTTGTACTATGAATTTTTTATTTTCCTTTGATGTTTTCTTTTTCAGACTTTCTGAAGACCGAACGAGATGATTTAAACATATGTATCTCTGTGAAAGGAACCGGATTGTCTCTTTTGAGACAAGGAGATGAATATCACCCTCACTTCGAACCGCAAGACAGCTGAGTTAACAGAAGGAATCCTATTGATGAGGTTAAACAACGAGAATTGTTAACCTTAGTGATGATTGTGTTGTAGAGCAGACCCAGGGCCGTGATGTTTACAGATTCTGCACTACACTGACCGAACTGCACACTAGATTTACCGCGCAGAGAGAGCAGCCTACCATTGCAGTCTGTGGTTTAACAGATCGAATATCTCAATATATAGGGAATCTCACCGCGTGTCTACTGATATCATTTCCAAGACATTTTGATGTATCTTTTCAACATTGAACATTTTTTTCTATACTAGAATCCAAACTTAAATAAACACTTAAACTGGTCGAAAGCTACGACATTGGGGAAGTCCTTTACCATTTGTTGTGATCCAAACTCCATCCCTTTGTCGACTCACCATTTCCGAGGACAGATATGAGTGGCAGTTTACAAGTTGGAAGTCAGATAAAGACGAGTATTTTAGATAACAACTTGTATATCTAGAGGATACTCGCTTCGATACAGATGCTTTTATGGTCTTTGTGCTGAAACAATGTTATTCTTGAAGTTTATTATGACCGTCGGGCGATCTGTTCATTTACAAGACGCACATGCAGAGCCTCATTGTACATAATAGCCTAAAATGTCTTTCGGCATGCATGCGCTGCGTTCGGTGTGAAACGCTCGTTTTGGAATGAACAAAATTCACGGCGTGTTCAGAAACCATGGTTTGGTAAAGAATGCAGAACTAAACGCACAGACTTCCATAAATCAAAACGGAAATATTTTAATAACAAAACATTAGTTAATAAAGCCGAATACCGCCAATGTTCTAAGGCGTATAAAAAATGTATGAATAAGCATATCAAACAATACAAAAATGAATTTTGTATATTGATTAGAGAAAACCAAAAGCATAAACCTAAAGAGTTTTGGAAAATTCTTACAAAAAATAAAAGAAACAATTATAAAGGCACACCAAATATAGACAATTTCTTTGAACATTTCAAAATGATTAATGGGAAGCAGATCCAAGATGATCTCGATGTATACCCTGAATTAAACGAGGAACGCTATGATGACTCTATGCTTAATAAGGTTATATCATTTGAAGAAATAGCCTCTGCAGCTAAACACCTGAAACGCAATAAGGCCTCTGGAGTAGATCAAATCGAAAATGATTACCTAATAGATTCTTTTGGGTTACTTGATGCTACATATGTGGAATATTTCAATTTGATTCTATCAACAGGAATTATGCCGGAAACATGGCTAACGGGATCTATCAGACCGATCTATAAAGGGAAGGGAAATACATTAGACCCTAACGCATATAGACCAATCACAATACTCAGCTGTTTCGGCAAGCTGTTCACAAGTATACTGAACAACAGACTTAATATTTTCCTGATATCAAATAACATATTAACCCCTGCACAGGCAGGGTTTAGGAAAGATCACTCTACAAATGATAATATCTTTGTAATGAATATGATCAACCAACTGCTAAAAAATTCTAAAAGAAAATTGTTCTGTGCTTTTATTGATTTTTCAAAAGCATTTGATAGTGTATGGAGGGTTGGGTTGTGGTATAAGCTACTTACCAATGGAATAAATGGTAGATTTTTAAAACTTGTACAAAATATGTATGCTAATATTAAATCTTGTGTATTTTCGCACAATGTTATGTCGGATTACTTTCCATGCTACGCGGGGGTACGTCAAGGTGAAAACCTTTCGCCTCTTTTGTTTTGTTTATTTATTAATGATCTTGATGATTTCCTTATTAATGATGGCTGCAAGCCTGTGACTCTCTGTGATTTGAATGATAATGATATGAACTTGTGTATTTCATTTATGATATTACTTTATGCAGATGATACAGTCATCTTTGCTTATTCTGCCCCTGAACTTCAAAGTACACTTGACTCATTCTATAAATATTGTAACATGTGGCATTTAGAAGTAAACCTGGAAAAAACGAAGGTACTTATATTTGGGAGCGGACCTGCAAAATCCTCCAAGTTAAAGTTTCTTTATGGTAATAAAATGATTGAAATTGTTGATGAATACATATATCTCGGGGTGACTTTTACCAGAAACAGAAAATTTAATAAAGCAATTAAAAGACTTTCTGAGAGTGCATCTAAAGCTATGTTCTGCCTTTTGAAAAAATCTAGAAATCTCAATATACCAATAGACTGTTTACTAAAAGCATTTGATATCATGATCTCTCCGATTTTGCTTTATGGTTGCGAAACATGGGCATATGAAAACCTGCAAATTATTGAGAAAACCCATTTGAAATTTCTAAAATTAGCCAGCGGTTTACGAAACTCTACACCAAATTACATGGTGTATGGAGAATTAGGAAGAGCCCCTCTTAATATACTAGTTGCCAAAAGAGTACTCTGCTACTGGCATAAATTACATTCTTTTGGAACTACCCCCAAATTGTCAAAAATGATTTATAATTATTTGCTTATCAAAGGCACTAGAGACAATGAATATGATATCTGGACTAAATATGTTAAAGGTATACTTGACAACATTCTCTTCCCACAGAGGTTAGTCCCTACAGTTTTCCGGTTCTACCCTCTGTTCATTCTCTTCCCACAGAGGTTAGTCCCTACAGTTTTCCGGTGCTACCCTCTGTTACATTACGCTTGAAATCGGGAGCGAAAAGGGAATGTCCTGATTGGTTGCAATTGAATCTAGTTGTGCAATCAGCGGCGCCGTTGTAAAAGTGACATTTGCCAATGACACGTCATAATGATAAAATATACGTAAGGCCAACGTTTTCTCGTTTTCCTGTGTTTTCTGTGTTTTCCTCGAACTATGCTATTTGATTTTGTGAAAACTATTGATCATAAACATAATTATAAATAAAGAAGACCAAATCAGAGACAAATACCAAAATCATTTCATTTGCGTTATTTACATCAGACATATTCGAATGACATATGCTAATGAGCAAGACCCTTCAGAGTAAAATGCCTCGATCTATTAAGTTACCCTGTCGACATGGCCAATTAAAGATGAGTTTTCATTGGTTAAGAACCAGGGATACGGTATGAGATTTCTCTTTCCACCGCTAGGGGACTTTGGTTCTGCTCTCGATTTCAAGCGTAATGTAACAGAGGGTAGAACCGGAAAACTGTAGGGACTAACCTCTGTTACATTACGCTTGAAATCGAGAGCAGAACCAAAGTCCCCTAGCGGTGGAAAGAGAAATCTCATACCGTATCCCTGGTTCTTAACCAATGAAAACTCATCTTTAATTGGCCATGTCGACAGGGTAACTTAATAGATCGAGGCATTTTACTCTGAAGGGTCTTGCTCATTAGCATATGTCATTCGAATATGTCTGATGTAAATAACGCAAATGAAATGATTTTGGTATTTGTCTCTGATTTGGTCTTCTTTATTTATAATTATGTTTATGATCAATAGTTTTCACAAAATCAAATAGCATAGTTCGAGGAAAACACAGAAAACACAGGAAAACGAGAAAACGTTGGCCTTACGTATATTTTATCATTATGACGTGTCATTGGCAAATGTCACTTTTACAACGGCGCCGATGATTGCACAACTAGATTCAATTGCAACCAATCAGGACATTCCCTTTTCGCTCCCGATTTCAAGCGTAATGTAACAGAGGGTAGCACCGGAAAACTGTAGGGACTAACCTCTGTGGGAAGAGAATGACTTGACAAATGTGGATTGACTTATATATTTTACAACCCTGTAAATGTCTCATGCCAATGGCTAACGGCGCAGGTAGAAACGATTCTTAAAGATCAATTTTACCAATGTTGGAAAGCGGAGATCGTTGAAAGCCCCAAAGGGTTTTACTATAAATACATCAAAACCATCCCGATTTTGGAAAATTATTTACTCCTTCCCGCCTATGTGCATTTACCAATTCTGAAATACAGAACATGCAATCATAACTTACCTGTTGAAGTTGGCCGTTGGCATGGCATTGACCGTGAAAAAAGAACATGTAATCTATGTAATTCACCTGTCATAGCAGACGAATTCCATTATCTCTTTAAATGTCAAGCTTTTATAGATGAAAGAAGTAAATGTATCCCAAACAATTCCTTAACATTCCCCAACTTAATAACTTACAAGAAAATATTTGCGAACAAAACTTTTGTACATTCAAAAAATCTAGCTCGTTATTTCAACGTTATTGATAAAGTTGTTAAAACCCATAACTGAATGATAACAATTTTGAATTTGTATGTATGAAAATGTATATTTTAGCCTGCTATCTTGCTTTTGTTTATATTGTATAATTGTTATTTGTATCTCTTGTACCACTAAGCGTGGTTTTTGAGAATAAAAAGAATTTGAAAAAGAATTTGAATGTTATACATTTTCTGTCGGTAATGAAAGAGGCAAGTTAACAAAGAATCTCATAAACCTCGCCATTACCCACCAATCTCTAAACTATAGTAAACAGATATGTATATGTATTTCCCACTTGTCAATGTCAACAATAATACAACAGTATTTTTTTATTTATTTTTTTGTGGATAAATCTTTTTTCTTCAAAAAGTGAATTATGAATTATTGTCTACATGGTTTTAGTTATGGTCTTTTTAGCTCATCAGGCCTGAAAGGCCCAATGGGCTTATGGCATGGCATGGCGTCCGGCGTCCGTCCGTCCGTCTGTAAACTTTTCGCTTTTTCGACTTCTTCTCCAGAACCAATGACTCCACAGAGCTGAATTTTTATGTGCAGACTACTTGGCCAATGGGGATTTTAAATTGAAGATTTTGTGACCCCGTGACCCCAAATGGGGTCACAGGGGTCACATCCTTAAAAACCTATTTCCATCGTCTTCTCCAGTTCCAAAAGGTCTAGAGAGCTGAAAAGTTGTGCGCAGACTCTTTGGCCAATGGGGATTCTAAATTGTAGATTTCGTGACCCCGTGACCCAAAATGGGGTCACCGGGGTCACATCCTTAAAAACCAATTTTCATCTTCTTCTCCAGTTCCAAAAGGTCTAGAGAGCTGAACAGTTGTATGCAGACTCCTTGGTCAATGGGGATTCTTAATTGTAGATTTGGTGACCCTGGCCTGGGACCCCAAATAAAGGCCTCTCAGGCCATGACCTAAAACCTATTTTCTTCTTCTCCAGAACAAATATACCGAGAAGGCTGTTATATTGTGTGCATACTCTTTAGCCAATGGGGATTCTAAATTGCAGATAAGGCGACCCTGTGGTGCCCTAAATAAGGGCCTCAAGCCATGAATTAAAAACATATTTCAGTCTTCATCATTAATCAATATAAACCCTGATGAGCTACAGAGTCCATGGCTCTATTTTTTTTAAATTCAAAAGGAAATGAAAACTGTACAGCTTTTGTTTTTGAAATGTCAGAGGGTTGTTCTGCTTTTGGAAATGGCTGATGGTGAATTCGTAGGCCAGACTGTTTCGTAGGCGTACATTCAGTGTTTTTCATAATATTTTATTTTGGCTTTGTGTTGATTTTAGTTCAAAAGAATTCTCTGAACTTGCATATTAATCCCAAATCGCAAAATATATGATAATTAATTGTTTTCTTTTCTATGAAATCGGTCTTATGCATGCACAGACACTGGAACTACATTTCAAATTTACATGCACAGCAGTTATATGACCTATTACTCATTACCTAATTTGTTTTTTTTTATCTATTGTAGACAAGTTTTTAAAATTACGTTTGACTTATTGTACGCGTCACCCAAGGTGTCTTGTCTGGTTTCCGATCAGAAATCACTACTTTCACCTTTATGGTGACAGTACAGAATCAACTAGAAGCAATACAATAAACACGATGATATTCTGCAACAGTGAGTACTCGGTAAAATAACACAATTTATAAGATTTGACAACAACACTGACTGTCCCTTTAAATATACTCGTTTTTAAATCAAAAGTCTTTTAGAATATTTAACTGTTTTTATGTGTCGTGAGGTTGATGTCACTTTACAAAAAGTTACACAACTTAGATAAGCACACTGAAGGTATATACAAAGAAGATGTGTGTTACACAGAAGATAAATGTTTGCCTTCACATTTTCGTTTGTCAACGCCAACGTACTTTTGGTGACATTTAAAGTAATAACATTCTACGTTTTAAATATGATCTTAATGTTTTGACCTTTCAGAAATATTTTCAAAAATATCGAATGTTTTCGAATTTTTAAGAACTCATCCCGAACTTCCGAGACTAACATCACTTTGATATGTGTCAAACTACAACTTAAAATGAACATGTCTGGTTTAACGAACGTGGCGAATAATAATAAAGGACCTTTTATGAGCGCATTATGTCATCTTCAGCAGAACTTCACTTAATCAAACAAAGGTCATCATTTGTTAACTATACAATAAATCTAAGTCTAGAACTAAGATAACGAATGGTCTATTCATTCCAGAAAATTATAACTTATTTTTGTTGTTTCATTTCCTTTCCTATCTATTAGCATTTTGTTGAAGTGCATCACAAAGCCTTGTCATGATTTGCGGCATTCTCAGACTTGTGTAGTTAAAATGAAGAAGCGTTCATCCAGAGATGCTTCCCATCTACAGTGCACATGTCCGTATAAGCACTTTTCTTTTGTGGATATCGATTGATGGTTCCAATTGATCTGGAGTTTTATTATCTTGCATGTATAAAAACATATATAGAACAAACATAAATCTGCTTAAGTTCGAAACAGCAAAAGCATGTGTTACATGCTTGACATTCGTTTTCGTTTTTAATCATTGATTGAAAGGGATGGGTATTTTAGATTTTCTTTCCATCGTGTAATACTTTCCTATGTGTATGTTTTAATGTTCAATTCGACTATTTGTCTCCAAAAGTGTTTCGGAAATTTTCATCAACTCTCAGTGTCTCTAATAATTTCTCATCATTATAAGAAAGAACATGTTTTTTTTCTCTTTACCTTGAAAAAGGAAATGGTAATCTGACTCTGTTGTCTCTGACGAGTGTGTAATTGACAAAGAGTGTTAGTATCGATCCAAAACGCACCGTGTGGAGAAAATCGGTTCAACAGGAGAAGTGATCCTCTAATCTATAACAATTGTCTACGTTTTTTTTCTTGTCTCTGTCTGAGTACGTCTCGCCGTATAGTCTTGTTACCTCTTCATTCCAGGAGGATTGCGCCGTAATTGTTCCTGAAAATTTCTTGAAATTTAAAGTGAACTTTCGATTTACGTTCGGCAGGGAAATTGGGATTCTTATGCATCAGGATGTTTAAAAGTCAATGGAAAATATTCAGTTGGTGTTGTTAGTCCATCCATTACAATCTGAGTGCATTCGAGGGAGAGAAAAAAGGCACGTCCATCGTCTTCAATCAGAACCATTCCGTGATTCACGACAGAATGAATCTCGACTTTTGGTCCTTTCAATGCAATTCAAAGTAAACATCAAATACTCGTTCTTCAATAAACATTATTCAGTATTTACAAGTTGCAATTTGGGACATGAAAACACATCAAACCTTCACAGAGTTACTTCATCATCTTCATCAATATTTATGGATATACAACTTCTTTATTCTGCATAGACGACGTTTCGACATAGGTTCTAATGTATTGTGTCCAATAAGTAACACATAAGAGGAATATGGACGATAATATACAAGAGATGTTTATACAATAGATTGGGGTGATATGTTATACAGTTGATTAGGTTGATGTACAGATAAAGAGTAGAAGCCAGATGGGGATGTTGTACAGTATTTATACAGTATAGTAGATTAATGTACATTATTGTTACGTAGATAAGCTAGATAAGTGCATAGATGGGAAAGTGATTTAAGGATTTACATAGTTTGTACAATAATTATTACATTATGAAACATTCATGATGTGTAAGGATTCAAAGTATTTCGACATTTTGTTGTCCAGCTGGTTTCTTTTGAAGAACTTGATGTTGTGTCCTGGATTGGCTTTAGTGTTATCGGCTAAGGTTGAATAAAGTGATTCAGAGTCGGGTTTTTAGCTCATCAGGCTTATGGCATGGGCCGTTGTCCGGCGTCCGGCCATCGTCGATCGTCCATCATCCGTCGTCCGTTTACTTTTCACATTTTCGACTTCTCCTCCAGAACTGATACACCCCCAAAGCTGAAATGTTGTGGGGTGGTACCTTGCTTCTAGGGGATCTTATTTTTACCCCCCTCAAATATGGGCGTGGCAAGCAGTTTCCCCAAAACCTTTAAACGACTTCTTCTAAACCTGAACCAAATTGCATTCAATGCTGAATAACATATTTATTTCATGAAGTTGCAAGTTTGTTCATTTGAACTTGACTGCAAATCAAATATGGGCGTGGCCTTAAAAAATATTTAAACGATTTCTTCTCCAAAACTATTTGATACAGAAAACTAACATTTTCAGAATAACATCTTTATAACATATAGACTTAAGGCTGTTGATTTGGTTAAAATCCCTTCTCAAATATGGGCGTGGTGGCAGGGTGTTAAACTGAAACCGACACTCTGAAATATTCACTCCAGGAACTAGCTGTGCTAGAACCATGACATTTTGAGAACATCACCTTTCTATGGTGAAGACTAATTAAGACTTGCAATTTTCATCTTTTTATTCCTAAGGATAAAAATATTAAAGCTATTATAAAATTCGGGTTTTTTCCCTCACCACCCCAGCTCAAAGGAGGAGCCAGTGCATAGGATTGCATAACTAAGTGTTATTTGCTGCAAGTAGATAACAGGGGAACTGGGATATTGGGTTACAGTAGGGAAAGCATTGGTGGTGTTTTGACCTAAAATCCTATTTTCATATTCTTCTCCAGAACAAAAAGACCTAGAAGGCTGTAATATTGTGTACAGACTCTTTAGCCAATGGAGATTTGAAATTGTAGATTTGATTTCCTGCGGCCCCAAATGAGGGCCTCATGAACCATGACCTTAAAACAATATAAACCCATGTGAGCTACAGGGTTGGTGCTTGGTGCTTGGTGCTTGGTGCTTGGTGCTGTGTGATCCAGAGGGTGAGTGGTCTTCATGTTTCACCTAGATGCGCCCCTAAGACAGTTGCAATAAGGAAGTTGTATATCCATAAATATTGTCTTCATTCTTCATCATACCAACCAATGTCAGTCAAAGAGATCATCATCATCATCATTTAATTCTCAAAAAATCCAGAGAGGCGTCAGACAAAAATACAGTCAATACAAGAAATACTAAAATGTCCAGGATGTATACAGAAATATGCAAATCCTTAATAATATATATGCATGAATATTCTAAAGGGCAGTAACTTTAAATGAAAAGGGAACACTCGAGTAAATTTTACGTGGGAAGAACTAGATTGAGTCACCTCTGTCGGGAGATAATGATGAATATGTTGTAGTTTTGTTTTTATTTAAACTCACGGATTTGTAAAATGTTGCCATAGTAACATTAAACTCATTTATGTCAACTCAAACTTTTATTTTCTACTTTTAACATAAATATATTAACTGTATTATCTCATTTCATTAGAAAGCATGTGTTTAAGTCATATAATTGCTTGTTGTTTTTTCGATGTCACCAATCAAATGGACCGAGTGGGAAATCAGTTCCGCTGGAAACCGCTCGTAAAATCTCCAAGAGAAGAAGAAGAAGAATCAAATGGCATCAAACATCTCATAAACGTTGTGTTTGACAAGAATCATCTAGACATTTATAACCGATTATCACTTTGTCATTTCTTGCACACAAATCCAACATCACTATGAAGAAAATTAAATTGTAAGAAATTACAAGTCGCTGAACATTTTACTGCTCTATTTTACAGAGCAATTTCTTTGACAAGATACTTATTTTAATTTTAATTTTAGGATAAATTCATAGGATTCGTAGCTGGCGTTATTTAATTTTTATGGATGGAGTATCTTAGTCATATAATAACGTCAGTCAATTGTATCAGTATCAGTCAAGGTGAGATCCTCTGTTCAAACGTGTCTGTCCATCTGATGAGATGCATTATGGGTAGACTGCTGTCCAGACGAAGGTCAGGAACTGTTTGTGGAGAAATATCATGTCCTCCCTCTTCCTGATCGGGCGTGTGTTGAGCGTATACTGGTTAATAGTAAAATAAATGTTGAAATGTGCACACAGTTCCCTTTCGATTTTTACTTGCTACGTATATTTTAGGATTTGGGTGGAATTTAATGAAAATTGAATAAAAACACAGTATGATGAATCTGGTCTTTGAAATGCATTCAGAAGTTGGATACATAAGAGAACAGGATGACAATTTGTATTGAGAACATACACGACGTTTCGGAGTATAGGCGTACTCATTTTGCGGAATGTGGGATATAACAAGGTGGTTTAAGTTTATACAGATATTAACAACAGGAAACTGAATCAAGGAGATTAAACTCGCATTTAAATTGCGGTTTCCGTTTTAGTCTCCTTCGATAAACATACAAACCACATAACCTGACACAAAAGCAACATTTGAAATTTTATTTAAATCATAAGTTACTTTGTACCTAAATATGTAACAATTATTTCAATCTACATAATTAATTCATCATACTCGTCATTATCTGCTTATCAAAAGAGTCACTCGAAAGGTCGTGTATATATAGAGATTAAATTTTGACTTACGTCATATATACAGAAATGGACCTCAATATGATGGAATTGCCGCATGAAGCGACTAACACATTAATGATATTTTGTGAATGAAATGGTTGTTAAAATCTAATTTTGGAGTAATGGAGTAAATGGTCTTCTGTTTTATCGTTGATAAAATGTGCTTCCTGATATTTTCCTTTTCTGCTCATATTGTAAATGGGTTTCTTTTCACAATCAGACAGATTTCATTTAAGGGGTTGTTATTTTCCCCCTGAAAACCAAAAAGCATACTTTATAGATTAAATTCAATCGTTTACTCCTTCCTCGAGCCTTTCTTGATCAGCATACGGCATATTTCTATTACAATATTTAAAACAAAATCTTATTATATAAAATTGAAAAGGTAATCCATTGCTCGGTAATCGGTACATTACCACATGAAATATATGTGGCTATGTCAGGGTATAACTCTTGTCGGTGCAGGTTTGAGAAAAATATTCATTAGTGTGATTTTTAGTTTTTCGGATTATTTTGGCCTGATTTTAGTGTTCCCCCAACTGTCATTCAAAGGTTAAATAGTTCCACTCACTTATTCAATTTATTTGTTAGTATACTAGAGACTCTGTTGTTACCAGGTCTCACAAAGATTACATAACTTTAATATTAACACAAGTTGCAATTAAAAACCTTGTATATTAGTTTGCTAAATGAAAGCAACGGTTCATAAAGGCATGATAAATCAAGGATTACGTTTACCAAATTAACAAAAAAATTCTATGGAATTTATCTTGGAAGTGGCTGATAAAACATTGAACTTAAGAGCTTTTGCTTTTGCTTTTGAATTTTGCTCTGTAAAGCATTCCTTTTTATGATAGAAATCAATATGAAATTATAATTACATTTAAAAACATTTAACTGTAAATTACTAGTATGTTATGATCTTAGTGACTACTCGTTAGTTGCACTGAACAGCCCGGTGTATAATTTTGCTAAATAGAAGTATTTGTGTTCTTGGCAGAAGCGTAAGTTGATTGAGTTGGCTGACAATATCTACAAACAGTTCTTTATTTAGATTCTTCTAACCAATAATAGATCTGTTGAGTTGTTTGCTACTTCAACCATAATTCAAAGTAAATCATTTAATATTTATGTGTAAAAAATTATCAGATTGATTTTCTGTCAACTTCCATAGATAAACTCTAATTTAATAATAAAATAATTGATTATAATTTACAATTTTAAAAATGTGGGAAAGATATGGAGTGTCAACTATTTATATTTAAGCTCAAACTGTCAGTTTCAAATGGTGCGTGTTATCAAATAGCTGATTTATCATCGGTGTTAACAACATTGTTCTGTAAATAGAAACGTTTTTCTCAACATCACGGAAAGAGGGTAATCAAAAGTGAGAAAAGGATAAAAATAATTTAATTTGTTGACAGGCTTGGTTGAAAAAGTGCTGTCTAAATGGCATGTGAAATAAACCAGAGACTAACTGACATGGCATTATCAACAGGCTGGATTGGTTTTGAACTTTACTATAATTAATCTTAAAACATATAAATATCTACGAAAACCTTTTTTGAGTGCTCTATTGTTTTTATGATATTAATTTTGTTAAGTTAATAGCAGTAGCATTACCGATAACACAATAAGTATATGAACAAAGCATTGTAGTGAACTGGTTTACAAAGGAGGACCTACTTATCCTCAAACCCTTCAGGGTAATTTTATTTTATCGGTCAAGGTTTTTCTCAGAGAAACACTTAGCCTCTTCCCTTTATCAAAATTGATATTACTTGCGTTTTTACTCTAACCCAACTTAATTTGGTCCACAGAGGTACAATATAACATATTTAAAAAAACAAAGGCGACATTGTATCTGCTTTTCAGGAACAAGTTACATTTTCAAGTCATATCTATCAGACTTCCCATTCTAGAATGTTATATTGAATCTAGTTTGTGTTTGTATGGGTGGTGAATTTCATCATCCCACTGAGTGATATGTTGATTTTTGTGGATTGTTTATCAGTTAGATTTGAATCCTAGTAATTTGATCCTTTGTTTTCTTTACAAATATGTGTAGATACAGAGAAATGATCGGTAATTTGAAAGAAGGATATTATATTCTTTGTTGATGATAAAACAAGAACGTCAGTTGACAGAATTTCTGGACAAATATTCTTTCCAATACACTGAGAGTATGCATCTTTGTCTTTTAACTTAAATTGAATCCTTTTGTTTTCTTATGTTCTATTCAAAACAATATACGACTTTTTGTAATCAAATTATATTAGAACTGAATGTGCATTACACATCACAAGTAAATGGCAGTATAAGACAAGCTGATACAAAGTACAATTAGCAATGCCAATGGTTGGCTTTTTTTTTAATCGAGTCCCTTCTGATATGGAATAACATATGTTGAACATATCTTCCCTGCAGTGGGCGTCACTTTTGCCAAGATCCACAAACATTTAGTACACGTATACAGACCATAGCCAGTGGAGAGTATATTGTCATATCACAGGAATTTTTACATATTTTCTTCATATTTTTGTGGAAGAATAGGTTGGAAAATATAAAACTTAAGCAACATAATGATGTGTAAAGTAATATCTTTTACTATGCTTATTTTTCAAAAGGTGTTTTGGGGCAGATCAAAGAAAACTTATATTCAATTTCAATCACATATGCATTTAAACCACATATTTTCAGAGTCGATTTCAGTTTGTAATGCATTATCACTCTCCGAGTTTTTTCCTGAGCAGAAGTATTACCAAGTTGAGTAAATGGTTATTGTTCTGACCGAACAGTGCCTCATATAACAAACTAACAGTGTTTCTGTATGCATCCTGAGGTGAACAAAGTCATTATCGTCGGTAGTAAACATAACTCCGAATTGTTTGACTTTGTTTTAGCGTGTTCACGGTAGCTGAATAAGCTGTTGGGATTATCAGTGCTGCCAATTGGTAAAGTAAAGAGCAGTATTGACATATATAATCTAAATCGGTGCTCACAGAGAGGTTTTGTACTGATCATTTGCATTGAGAATGATACATTTCATGTTATCCAGCTATTGTTTGTAATATTGAACATGCATGTGAGTGTATATTATAAAATAAACAGTTTTGTTTTTAAATTTTCGATACGAAATACTACATTAGTAACACATATGGCGATGTTTGTACTGTTTCTAATGACACATTTCAAAATGCGATTATCACTTATCTTTATCTTTCAAGTTACGTGACGCGAGATATTCCAACGTGGGTGGATCACAGTCTCGCTATCAACTATGTAACCGTCGCGCATAGTTTGATTTTTTAAAAACACTTCACACAATTATTAAATCCACACAATGAATCATGAAACCACCTTTTCTCAGAGGAAACACTTTATCTGGAGAAATTTGCAACATCTTTTTATATTAAAGGAAGGCTGAAATGAATTATTTTCTATTGAATTCTTAACTGCAATTGGTTCATCAGACTATTTTGTGCAAAAAGAAACCAAAAATAAATCCATATGTTGTTCCTATATTAAACTAGAGCGGCTTAAAAACACCCAAAAACATCGTCTGCTTTTCACCCGTGACCAACAAACCAAAAATGGGGCGGGGCTTAGAGAGTTGGAAGATACCGGAAGTGACGGGTGCTGGACGGAACGGCGACACGGCAAAACGGCGACAAAATTTGGTTGAAACGGCGACAAAATTGGACGGAACGGCGACAGAAATGGGTTGGACTAAACGGCGACACCAAATATTTTATTTTTATATTAACTTTTTATGAATTGACTGTCACTGTTCCACCATTTGTTCCATTTAGTTGTTGTATATTTGTCTGCTGTATTTTTGTGTTGTATATTATATATTCGTATAACCAAAACAAGACAAACAAATGTATTAGTCAATAATGTCCCGCCAATAGACGGGTGATTACGTGAGTGTAAGTGATTAGCAATTAGCCTATCAATCAGTGTTGTTCTCAGATTAGTGTCATTGTAATTAACATAGTAACTGGTGGATCATTGTCTAATTAGTGTCACTGCTGATTGCTTACATTTTGTATATGGGTGATTTCACAACAATCGTTTCGGGCCATCTATTTTACAACGCTTTCTTTCTCGGTTTTTATATCTTTTTCAAGTGACATTGAGTCAGTCTATTTAACTTTTAATTAACAATTAATTAATGACAAACAAAACAATCCAAGGATTAATACAACATCAAAGCATAAGACAGATTGGATTATAGTCACGCACATCAGAAATTCTTCATTTAACTATGTAAACATCGTGAATAAACATCTCAGACATGAACGATCTTACAATATAACTTATAAAAACTATTTTATAAAAAAAAACTATTGTCGCCGTTTAGTCCAAATGTGTCGCCGTTTAGTCCAGCGATTTTGGTCTAAAATTTAGTAAGAAATGTGTTTCGCCGTTCTGTCCAGGAGATTTTTTTCATCTGTCGCCGTTCTGTCCAAATTGTCGCCGTTCTGGCTTGTCGCCGTTTTGCCGTGTCGCCGTTCCGTCCGTATCCCGAAGTGACGTACGTGAAGGGACGGGGTGTAAACATTCGCTTACTATTTACAATGGCAAACACTGGGGAATCGGTCAGTTAATCTGTTATATCTACGCTTTGCAATGATGCCACATCGCTGTTCTGCTGTGTAATCTGTTCGAGTTGTGTTAGTTATCAAGTTTCACTTTACAAATGCACCAAAATATCGTTATATATATCAAATCAAATATAATTGGTATAACTAGTGAGAGACGGTGGATTCATAGACGTTCGTAGACATAGGATAAATCAATGCTAATGATATATAAGATGACAAAATGAAACCAAGATATGATAATATGAACGAAGTACAGTTTAGACAACGAAATCAGATAGTCGGTGTTGTTGTTTTTTTTTGTTAGAGATTGTTTGTGTTTAAAATAAAAAAAACAAACGTGAGATAAGCACGCCGGCGAAGTAGACCCTATTGTGAGCCATCGACAATAAAAGCACTTCACAACATCCTGTTTTTAAACATCGTTAATCAACCGACAACCTAATTTACTAACTGTACATTACAAAAATCAAAATAACTCACCACATATTTTAAAACATCAAAAGAATAATACGTCTACGAATCCACCTACGAAAACATCGCATCCCAATGTTACCTTTTACGATTTAGTTATCACTTATTACACATTAAAACATTCAGAATTTCATAGTTTATAAGATAATGGTTTCAATAAAATGTGTGGTTAATCAAATATAATCAAATAAACATCGTATTAAATTGACAATTCATCAAGAGTGTCAATTAATGTAAGAAACTTACCTTATAACCGTATCCAAAAGGACAATATGAATATCCAAATGCACATTAGACACAAAATGTTAACCTATAATTCCATCAATGACAGTACTTGGAAACAGAAGATGGTCAAATAATAACCCTCTTTCAGCAAAAGTCTTTTCGCAAATGGCAAGATAGAAAACCAAATAGTTATGATGATTTTACACTAAAAATAATTTCATTGGTACATTAGATTTAAACAAGAGTTTTTATTGGATAACTTGATAGAGATATGTTCATTGGCTGAAATTTCTAGACTGAATGTCGCGTTAAGTGTATTGTGTGTCAACAAGACAGGACGTTGGCAATAAACATGACATGCTGGTCACCGACTTGTGTTATATAATTAAGTCGGTCCAGTAAACTTGTTATCTGTACAAACATAATTACACTCCTTCCTTCTCACATACTCAGCTTCTTAATTGCGTAAACTAATGTGCTGTAACAACACTTCTCCCCTTTGATCTGGAAGAAACATCTATATGGTCCGCTAAACTGCGAATTGTGTGTTGATGTGCAGAAGTGACACATAAAAGCTATCAGACTATTAATTAAACCATTTCGTTTTCATTAACGATATGTTCATTAAAATGCTTCTGGTAACATAATTCTTTTATTCGATAATGTTCGTTGTCTATATCAATCTGTGTATATGTTTAGCGTGCACAATAGAGCAATCTTCATGTAAATTTCATTGAGCTTGTTGACCAAAACTGTTCATTTATTTATTCATGAAAGTGAAGTGAAAATGGTTTGCATTCCGTTACATCATATATAGAATATTTTAATTGACAAACTTAAAATACAGTAATCTTTTATATTAAATACAAAATGTTATTTATAAATCTGCAACGTTGTCTCGCTTGTTTGAACAGTCAATCGTTCAGTGTATATGAAGTTATACCTACCATATATATTTATTTATTAATACATACAAAACAAAATTAAAATGCCGATTATTCAACATACTTTGATCAATTGATGCTACTCAATCTCTGTTCACCCGATTCCCGCGATAATCTTCTTCCCTTGTTTCAGTGTCACTTGAACTGTCATACCTTCCCTTCTAGTTCCGCGATTAATTGGTACAAACATACTATACAAAAGCGCAGAATGCACTCTAATAAAGCACGCCCCGGTTGTTGTAACCATATAAAATCGCTAGTTGAATAGTTTAGTAATCCGTTTATCGAAAATTTGGGTTGTTTTGATGAAGTTTTCTGTCTTATATGAGCATTTTAAAAGTGGGGAAAACGCGTTAAATTATGATTAGCGGCCATGTAGAGGCTCCTTCACGTACGTCACAGCCCGATACGCTTCAGTGACCACCCCCGCCCATTTTCATTCTGGTCGCCGGGGCTTAATTGGGCACTTTTAAAAAAAAGCCGTATATAAGTTATTTATGGGTCGATTTCAAAAATTTAAAATCTAGCAATTGTCAAATTGAAACCCCTTTTCAACGAATCCGAAAGTGACCATATGTCATTTCATCTAACCTTTAACATTATTAATGTCTCAACGAATCGTCGCTGCTAATGGATACGGTACTGCCGAAGCCACGTTAAACAATAACTCACTCACTCAACCAATCAATATGGATATCCCGCTTATATCAATTATGTAATGGTTGTTTAGGGCTTGAAGTTTTAAAACGTTTACACCATATGAAATTCGCTCAATAAATCATGATACCGCTTATTTCTCAGTGATAATCAGGGCGAACACTGTATCCGAAAAAAGTACTCAACATCATTCTCATCTTCAAACGGAAGGCAGGTCGCCCACCCCTAAAACAAATCTCGTCACACATCATCATTCACCTGCTATGTTGAAGAATAATCCCCTGTGTTTGTATTAGTCGTTATTTATCCATTCCGAAAATATTAACTATTAATACGAAGACAACATTCTGAAATATTATTTCAAACGGTCATGGGGTGTTGATTTCCTTACATCCAGTTACTTTTGTACAGTATTAATGGCTGGATCGTCGACGTCATATGCTCTCTAGTCGCTAGGTTTTTTGACAATACAAGCCTATGTGGTACTATATTAGCTCTGGTGACCAACCGTTGTGAGATAAGTTACTCTGGTGACCAACCGTTGTGAGATAAGTTACTGGTGACCAACCGTTGTGAGATAAGTTACTGGTGACCAACCGTTGTGAGATAAGTTACTGGTGACCAACCGTTGTGAGATAAGTTACTCTGGTGACCAACCGTTGTGAGATAAGTTACTCTGGTGACCAACCGTTGTGAGATAAGTTACTGGTGACCAACCGTTGTGAGATAAGTTACTGGTGACCAACCGTTGTGAGATAAGTTACTCTGGTGACCAACCGTTGTGAGATAAGTTACTCTGGTGACCAACCGTTGTGAGATAAGTTACTCTGGTGACCAACCGTTGTGAGATAAGTTACTGGTGACCAACCGTTGTGAGATAAGTTACTCTGGTGACCAACCGTTGTGAGATAAGTTACTGGTGACCAACCGTTGTGAGATAAGTTACTCTGGTGACCAACCGTTGTGAGATAAGTTACTCTGGTGACCAACCGTTGTGAGATAAGTTACTCTGGTGACCAACCGTTGTGAGATAAGTTACTCTGGTGACCAACCGTTGTGAGATAAGTTACTCTGGTGACCAACCGTTGTGAGATAAGTTACTCTGGTGACCAACCGTTGTGAGATAAGTTACTGGTGACCAACCGTTGTGAGATAAGTTACTGGTGACCAACCGTTGTGAGATAAGTCACTCTGGTGACCAACCGTTGTGAGATAAGTTACTCTGGTGACCAACCGTTGTGAGATAAGTTACTCTGGTGACCAACCGTTGTGAGATAAGTTACTGGTGACCAACCGTTGTGAGATAAGTTACTCTGGTGACCAACCGTTGTGAGATAAGTTACTGGTGACCAACCGTTGTGAGATAAGTTACTCTGGTGACCAACCGTTGTGAGATAAGTTACTCTGGTGACCAACCGTTGTGAGATAAGTTACTCTGGTGACCAACCGTTGTGAGATAAGTTACTCTGGTGACCAACCGTTGTGAGATAAGTTACTCTGGTGACCAACCGTTGTGAGATAAGTTACTCTGGTGACCAACCGTTGTGGGATAAGTTACTGGTGATGTCAGTGCACTACGACAAATCATCTGCAGGAGCCATTTAAGGTTGATATAGACACTAACCAGACGCGTGCTAGAAAAATATCGTTCGTGAGAGGAAACTGTAAACCAAGGAAATAACGTTTCATGCTTGAGAGCATTTAGCTGTTGAGACACTTGGTGGTCTTAATGCAAATGATATCGCATTATATGAAGCTAAATACAGACAAATCGATCTCGCGCCACTCCCAGGGAATCGTATTAGTACTGTCAATGAATGAGTTGTATTGTTATGGGATTAAGAATCACTACTAATTACAACACGGCTCCAGGTGTTAGTTTAATGGATAAATATATCCTTAAACATCCTAACAAGGATATGACTATACAAACCATTAAACATTTTACATGTTGACTCAACAAGTACTTCAATCGAGAACTGTATCTACTGCTCAGTTATAGAAAATACAAAATAATTCTATGACAGTAACACAAGGTCACAAAACAAAAAAACAGGTACACACACAGGTATAACAAATCTAATAATAATGTGTTAGCAATAGTATCTATTAACAGAGATATTAAATTGCTTTCCTTTGAAAGTATGGTTTTAGGTATTGAATTCGTTAATTATTAGAATCATTCTTTACTCTTGTATCATTATACATGGTGTAAGCATTGTTTATTAAGAGGTTTGTTCACTTGTCAAATAGGAGAAGATCTCGCACTACTGATATTAGATAACCCTTTCTTTAAAATAGTCCATTCTGTCCATTTCTTTCCTTTGGATGTATATAAGAGTATAAGCCATTCTTTAATATTGTATCGTAACACATGGTCTAAGAATTGTTTATTAAGAGGTTTGTTCACCTGTCTATTAGGAGAAGATGTCGCACTACCGGTATTAGATAACCTTTTTTTTTAATATTCCTCTTTTATTTTGACCAAATGCATATAGGTTTGCAATTCCAAATTGCGTTACCTCATCAACGAGTAATGTTCAGTGGTCGTCTCTTTATCAAAATCAATTTTGACTTTCCCTGCGTCATCCAAAATCGTTTCTGATGAGAAAACGGACCTCAACATGAAGCAAAGTGTCTCATGGAGCGACCAACATATTTATTACACCAGTTTTATGAGGCGCTTGCTAAATTCTGATTAGGGAGTCATGGGGCTATTGGACCTGTCGCAATAAAACTTCACTGCTGAGATTTTCCAGTGTTTTAATGAAAAATCAATGTTGTGTTTAATACCTTCAACCCACTTCGCGTGCTTAGAGTCGCTATCGATCTGTGTTAAGCACGTAGACTGATGGTGATTCAGAAGTATTTTTTACAATTCTTACTTCATGTGACATGTATTCTAGCACATATGGAGACATGGTTAGAATTTAACATTTTCTTTAGAAATATAAAACCGGAAACATTTTGTGATCTAAATATATATTTGAAAGAGACATATAAGAATATTCATAGTCATTTGTACAAACAGATGAAATAGTCATGCTTATAAAGATGTTCTGTTCCAGAACCATCATGCTCATATCACAAGGCGAAATTAGTAATCATTGATTGAAAACATACAATACCTGTCTGTGTTTACCGAGGTTATGTGTGACAGGTAGTCAATAAATTACTTACATATTCTCTACCTGCCTCTACTTATACATCAACTCAATATATATATTGGGAGAAGACAGAGAGGGCGTTGTCAGATATTCCAGAGGTCTTGGAGTCCAGGAGAATAACTATCAGCGAATTCAGATAACCAACAGCCATTACATTTACATTTCTTGAGAAAGTTCAGACATTTCTCTTCATTTCACCAAAGTTGAAACTTCTTGATGCCTCTATCGGAGTCTGGTTAGTTGAACTTAACGGCAGCACTAAACATAAGGAGAGTGTAAAAAAAGCTACCACTTCACGGTTACATGATCAAAACACGAGTAATATTCATCCTTCAAGAGAGCAAGAATAAACTTTGCAACATCAATAACGAAAAAAGTAAATCCTATTAAAGGCAAGTATCATATTTCCTCGAACACAACACTGGGGTTATATTTGTTCAGCCCAAGTTCTATTCAAGGCCCGGTTTGTATTCGAGGAATCCGGTATGCTTTAAATTCATATCCGGGACCCAGGGTGTATTTACTTCAACACCACATTACCCCGAGTTGTATTTGAGACCCGGATTGTATTCGAGGAAATACGGCATATACGGTTCAATTATGTGGCAGAATATGGTCAAGTCAATATTGATTGATCTTGATTTTCTGTCTGAAATAGAACAACACACAGCGACTGACTTTACAAGTCACAGACATTTAACCTTTTGCAATTATTAACGCCAAGTGAATCAATATGGTTACTTAAAACAGCTCAATTCGACCAAAGTACCGTTTGACATTTATTTTCTGTAATACTTTCAGTTTCATAATGTCAGGAAACTTCTTATATTGTAAATCGATTAACGGACCAAAACATATTTATAGTTGTCATTTTAAGAACGGTGCCACATGTGTATATGATGGCCAAATCTACAATGTAGAATCTCCAATGGCCAAGGCGTATGTACTGAATAGTTCAGCTCTCCAGACTCATTGGTTCTTGAGATAAATTGAAATCGAAAAAGTGAAAACATTCATAGATGGGTGAATGGACTATTGCGTGAATTATATCCAAGCAGAAGAATAACAACCTACTTGCATTATAAATGTCTTAATATACCATGAATGTGTTTAACCTTTTTAAATTACCTAGAAATTTCTGATAATCATCTTCATTTTCTGGTAAAGCTGACTTCTGATCAACATTCGTTACATCTGTAGTAATAACATCACTATATTTCAATCTTGGTTCCACATATCTACAAGATCACAGACTGTAACTGTGACATACTCTTGTTTTATGAAAACGCAACATTGATTAAGCCTTCACACCACTTATCTAATGTAATATTTATTTTCTAAGGCACTGTTGCAGTAAAACTAAGGTATTCTTACATCACTAAAGAAGCCTTAGTTCACTAAGGTTAATATTTGTGTTAAGATCGTTTACTGCAACGATCACCTGATGACTATCTGTTGCTTCTCAATGGAAGTGTGGTAATCGTCTCCTTAATGAGTGTTATTGATTTCATTATGTTATAGCAACGTCATTCATCATCATTGACTGCTGAAGAAATTGCTCAAATTAAGTTTCGAATATTTATATTCAAACATTGAGCATTACAAGAATTAAGAAATATATGGATTGACAACTTCTTTATTGAAAAGAATCCATACATTTCTTAATTCTTATATACCAACTTGTATATGCCTCTAAACGAAGTCACTGAACATTACAGTAGTTCTGTTAGCAAATGTTTTTGATAAGAACGTTAGAGTTAGTCGTTTATACTATTAAACGTTCGTCTTGTGCAGTCAAATGTATACAATATGTTGCATTCCACGTCGTTAACAACTCTCAACTTTTAAAAACCCTATATATAGCAAATATCATTGATGCGGAAGCTCCAACACAATATTGAAATTCTTGATCCAATGGAATCAGGTATGTCTACCTGTTACCTGTTACGTTTGTATTGTTCATTTTAAAATGTTTGTAAGATTTAATTAAATACTTAACTGTTTCTCAAAAGACACTTTGATTGATTAATGGACAGGCATAAACATGTGATAAGTTCAGTTTATCATGTCCGTTACCGTAGTAAAGTGAAGTAAATGAATACATGCTAAACTGCCTTTATCAGTATTGGTGAGCATCACACTGAGAGACAGGATGTTCCGGAAGACTGAGTGTCTGGGAGTCATTGACGTGTGGCGGCCTGTGGAGGTACAACAACTTGTGTCTGGAAATGTTAGGTCAGAAATAACACAGTTCTCCGAGAAACTCTGCTCTGAATGAATGAACGTCTCTAATGAATTGAGATAGACTCTAATGCTTAATCGTTAAAACAAAGCGACAACAATAGCGATGATCTCATTAAAGCATTTGTCTCTAAAGACTTAACGTCGGGTAGTCATTGACTGGGACTGGTTTAGGATGTATTGATTTAGTAATGTCAGGCATGTCGTGTCTGTTCACAATAAAGAATGAGTTATTAAGGAAACCTTCTTTTCTTAAATATTCCACTTTTTAATGGCCTTCAAAGACATGTCGGATAGATTTTGGATACCTAAATGAGTTCTTAATTTCTATTACTTAACTTTAAGAAGCACTGCTCTGGAGAAGATAAAGCCTGATATTCACTGACATTAGCATGTATCCTAATGGACAGAGACAGAGGAAGGAGTTTAATGCTGTCTGTGATTGACAAAACATGTTATATGCCATCCTTAAAGGGACACCGTATCGAGGATAAATATGAGATCAGATTTATCTACCTATGCTGATTAACGTGTCTGGTAACGAGTCACAGACTCCTAATTTCAGACAATTGAAGTAATTAGTAATAAAACTACTGCATGTAGACAGTGAAGTGAACCGTAACTCGTTAGCAGACAAGTTAACCAGCATAAGCAGATAAAAGTGATCTCATTTTTATCCTCGACGCAGTGTCCCTTTAAGCATAGAAAGGACCAAATGAGAACAGACTAATAGATAATAACAGAAATGAAATATGACCATGATGCATTGAAACTATCAGTTTGAGCGAAAATACTTTCCTTGATGAGATATCTTCAATGATTATATGTAGAGACATATAAATCTTGTAATTCCAATCTCTTTAGAGACACTTTCGGTAAAGAAAGACATCGAATGTTAACATTGATAAAGCAATAACGAATTATTATATAACTGCCAACCCAATAAGCTTGTTATGGTCAACTACATTCTAACGGGACCATAAGTCAACTATCACACTACCATTAACTCGTCTGGTTCCGTCTATTCATCTTGAGGTCGAGCTGAATTATTTTCCTTGATGAGGTTTTCTCATTGATTTTATCTGCTTTTTAGAGAGTCTTGATGAAAGGTTGGTTGATTCACGGTTTCCGTTTACAAGAAGTGATAACATTTACTCTTTCACGTTTCTCGTATGTTTGATGACTTTTGGCTTTTCTTTATCGACATTAAACGCTTTTGGACACATTATTCTATTGCTATTAACTTTGGCCATTGGACGGTTGTCTAAACATCTAACAATTACATGTTAAAGTAATGTTGCACATTCACTTCAAAATGGACTTCGTATTTTCATATACATGTGTAGGGTCAAGCTAATGTTGCACATACATTTATCTTCCATTCATTCTCTCTGTTTGTAGAAAGTGAACATATTTTAGACAATGCATAGAAACAGAAATAACTCCTGATGAAAGCTTGGTTCAGCATTGATGTATACAGTATCTTTCAGTCTTAATAGCAATGTATTGTCGTGTTTACAGGCCTCAAACTAAATTAGCTCATACAATACTTTGTAAGGTCCCTTTCATGATCAAAATAAAAGCTTTAACTTAACTTTAATTCAAAATGATTTAATTCAATATCTATATTTAAGTTTCACTTAAGAACTTGTTGATGTCTCAATGTCTTGACTCGACTAATCCTGACCAGTTTCCGATTTGACCTAGGAACCATTCTTACACTAGACAGAGTACAAGTCCAAAACCCTCCACCTCGGATGTGTGAACATCATGCTCTGAGTTTAAAAAAACATTTGAATTTCATGAGCGGAGTCTTATTAATAAATGAATAAATAAAAAATCAAATGTTCGTGACCTCATTGTAGCTTCTCACTGCAAAATAAGAGAGTCGTTTCTTAAAAGTCACATGGCACACATAACACTATCTATTTGTACGCGATTCTGTCAAATTATTCACTAGTACTGTCGTCTTAGATTAGGATGCAGTGACTTAAACAATGATAAATATAATCGTTTCATTTCTGATAATTCCCGCTGTTCATGCTCACATGTATGTGAGGATGCCTTCCATTTCTTTTTCATGTGTCCTGAATAATTAGGATTCGATACGAATCATACTTCTACGTTAAAGGTTTTCCATACGGGATGTACTAAACGGTAATAACTCAATATCGCACGAGAGGAATATAAACATTCTCGAGTCAGTTCATCAATTCATTATTTCTTCAAAACGATTTGATTCTTAATATTATGCTTCATGTTTGACTTACTTGTATCAGCTGACCACGAAACAAACATGTTTAGATTATTTAATACTTTATGTATGTGTATGTTTTTGTGTACAACATTCTGTTTAAATGTGAACCTATGTATTATGTACTCTGGAGCGGCATTAATATAAGCCATTTAGGCTTGTTTGCCAATCCTTTTCTATTGAATAAAATATGTTTAAACCGTAATATATATTTTGCTACCGAAAGTACAAGAGTACTTGCTGCACATTCCAGTGGCTTCCTGTTATAGTATCCTGTCTATCAACTGTTTGTGGTGTTACACCAGCTTCCGTGTTTCCATTTCAAGTTGTTTTATGACATGTTGGTCCTTTTATCGCTGTATGCCTTTTAGTGAATCATACATTATTTAATCACACATCATGTCCAAGCATATCTATCACGCTGAATTTGATTTGACACTCTCGATGACCTATTCATCAATGGCATCAATTAAATAATCACTTATAACAATTAAATAATCACTTATAACAATTAAATAATCACTGATCTATTAATATTTGCAGGTTTTGACAGTAAAATATTCCTATCCGGTATTGATAACCATTCCGATGGTGAGTGATTTTAGAATGATGAAGGTAATCGTGTTATAATCCCGTACATCAAAGCTCTTTAAATGATTCTCCATCTAACCAGTATCAAACGGGAGAGAGATTCACTACGATGCGATGTAAGATTTAAATTAGTCGAACGCTTTGACTCTGATAAAATATTGAAAAGGAGCTTCTGTTTAAAATATCTGAAAATCCCATTTCTCATAGTCTCTTTTTCAATATTTAACAATATGGTGATATTTTCTGAGAGTAACACTAGGCTTAAATAATCTTATGCAAATTTATTCAATTACAAAAATGATCTCTCCTATTTCAGTAATGAATTTACAGTTACAAAATGATGCAATTGTAGTACTTGTTTGTCAGTGTGGGTTCGATGCAATATTGTGACGCGTATAAGGAGAAAGGATATCTATGGATGTACAACGTCTTTATTACTATTTATGATGATGATTATTTGCTTGATAACAGTGTTAGAATCTACACCGAAACGTCGCAACTATACAGAGATAATGTTTATTATCCCGATGGAATTGTGTTGTTAAAGATTTCATAAAATCGTGTACAACACACACTCACACAACAATAAAGACAAACGTACATAAGCATATATATATATATATATATATATATATATATATATATATATATATATATATATATATATATATATATATATATATATATATATATATATATATATGTATGTATGTAAAATGTTGTTAAAACAGCTGACAAAAATGCTCAGTATAGTCTCTGTCCCAACCCACCGTGCATTCTATTTTTGACTGTACGGGTTTTGGGGAGGCCACGTCCGTTAAGTTTTTTTGGAAAACGTGGGGAGGGAGTGGGAAAGCCAAGGAGGGTGTACATCAACGCACGTCACATGCAAGGTGTAAGAACGTTGACCGCAAGAAATGCCTGGCCGTGATCTGCTACGTGCATCATACGTTAAACACGTGGTAAGTGAGCTGTAAGTGCTTACAACGTACTTACACTTCTCGTGTGACGTGCGATTGCCACGTTTTCGTAAAGAGGCCGTACTTATATGTACATGTGCTGCACACGCACAAAGTTCTTACTTACACACACGGTTTAAGCGCGCGCAAGGGTTATGAAATCGATTTTTTCAACCCAATTTCAGGTAGCCAGGGGTTGGGGGTGTATATATAGGACGTACAACCTTCAGAGGTTCTCTCTCTGTGCTGCTGCCTCAAGATGCCGCCAATTCCACCGCAGGGACTCCGGGTTCTGATGCTGTAAGAGCAGCTTCAAATGGCAGCGCATAATAACTTCATAAATCAGTGTGCGGAGCACGTGCTTAGTCGGCACTGGCAATGTGAGTGCTGCGTGCTCATTTGATAGTTGAATTTCGGAAAGTGCCGAGTAAACACAGACGACGAAATTACCACGTGCTGACCGTGAAGTATGTGACCATGTGTAAAAAACTAAAAACACTCACGCAGTTCATGCGTTATGTGCACAGTGTCCGTAGAGTGCATATGCACAGAAGCTGTATTGGGGCCTACATGTGGGAAATACGAAGTTCGCACGCAGCGAAAGTGCATGCACTAAAATTGCTACGGTGTCTCTGCTTGCTCCCATTCCGTACGGTGTTGGTACTTACAGCGTACGGCTACCACTATTTTACCCCCGCTTTTGCACGTAGACGACAGGCAGTTGCAAGTACGGCAGGTTGTGACCGCTGCTTATATAAAGTTGGGAAAAATGTATTTAAAAGACTTCTTTTAAAACACTGATGCTTGCATTTTCTTTCCACACAGAGCTCGTTTCTCATCAATCTGACCGCGCCGTGTTAACTAGATAATAATTTAGTTTAATGGCGAATCAAGTAATTTGTCAAACAACAATTTTCTACAAGACAAAATCTATCGAAAACAATCATATATCATTTTTATCATGATGTATCTTCTTGAAGAAGTCTCAAAAGCCATGATAGACGAAGCAGTCTACAACTTTCCATTCGAGCTGTCCTATCCTAGAACCTTCTAAAGACTGTTATCATGGTACGACTTGTCGTAACAGAAGAAAAATAGAGCCATGGGCTCTGTAGCTCATCAGGATTGTATTGATTTATTATCTAAGGTTGAATATCTAAGTTATCTCAAATAAGACATTGTTAACAAGCAAAATAAAATTGGTTTTAGATCATGACCCCATTTGGGGTCATGGGGTCACGAAATCTACAATTTAGAATCCCCATTGGCCAAGGAGTCTGCACACAACTTTTCAGCTCTCTAGACCTTTTGGAACTGGAGAAGAAGATGAAAATAGGTTTTTAAGGATGTGACCCCTGTGACCCCATTTGGGGTCATGGGGTCATGAAATCTACACTTTAGAATCCCTATTGGCCAAGGAGTCTGCACACAACTTTTCAGCTCTCTAGACCTTTTGGAACTGGAGAAGAAGAAGAAAATAGGTTTTTAAGGATGTGACCCCTGTGACCCCATTTGGGGTCATGGGGTCATGAAATCTACACTTTAGAATCCACATTACCCAAGGAGTCTGCACACAACTTTTCAGCTCTCTAGACCTTTTGGAACTGGAGAAGAAAAAGAAAATAGGTTTTTAAGGATGTGACCCCTGTGACCCCATTTGGGGTCCCCGGGTCACGAAATCTAAAATTTTGAATCCCCATTTGCCAAGGAGTCTGCACATAAAATTTCAGCTCTGTGGAGTTATTGGTTCTCGAGAAGAAGTCGAAAAGCGAAAAGTTTACGGACGTACGGATGGACGGATGGACACCACGTACAGCTAAGTTTGGGGTCTTACTACCTACAGCAGAGAAAAAACGACATGCATTGGCGTTGATACAGCTGAACAGTCTAATACCCCAAACCGTTGAACCGTATGACAAAATTGGTTGGACCAAATTTTCATATAAGGTGTTGAATACACCATAGGGCATACCCCCAAACACTTTGATTTACAGATGATTACCCCCAGTGCACGGCTAGCAGACTTAGCTATTTCTTTAGCAGTATAATTCAAATCTAAATTTTTTTGTAGCCATAAACCTAAATATTTGTAAGCACAATCTATAACATCAGCAAAAAAAACATATTCAGACTGCCTAATACTACAGAGGCGGTAGTGTACAATTTTAGTCTTGTCCTAGCTGTCCTATCCTAGAAACTTCTAAAGACTGTTATCATGGTACGACTTGTCGTAACAGAAGAAAAATAGAGCCATGGGCTCTGTAGCTCATCAGGATTTTATTGATTTATTATCTAAGGTTGAATATCTAAGTTATCTCAAATAAGACATTGTTAACAAGCAAAATAAAATTGGTTTTAGATCATGACCCCATTTGGGGTCATGGGGTCACGAAATCTACAATTTAGAATCCCCATTGGTCAAGGAGTCTGCACACAACTTTTCAGCTCTCTAGACCTTTTGGAACTGGAGAAGAAGATGAAAATAGGTTTTTAAGGATGTGACCCCTGTGACCCCATTTGGGGTCATGGGGTCATGAAATCTACACTTTAGAATCCCTATTGGCCAAGGAGTCTGCACACAACTTTTCAGCTCTCTAGACCTTTTGGAACTGGAGAAGAAGATGAAAATAGGTTTTTAAGGATGTGACCCCTGTGACCCCATTTGGGGTCATGGGGTCATGAAATCTACACTTTAGAATCCCTATTGGCCAAGGAGTCTGCACACAACTTTTCAGCTCTCTAGACCTTTTGGAACTGGAGAAGAAGATGAAAATAGGTTTTTAAGGATGTGACCCCTGTGACCCCATTTGGGGTCATGGGGTCATGAAATCTACACTTTAGAATCCCTATTGGCCAAGGAGTCTGCACACAACTTTTCAGCTCTCTAGACCTTTTGGAACTGGAAAAGAAGATGAAAATAGGTTTTTAAGGATGTGACCCCTGTGACCCCATTTGGGGTCATGGGGTCACGAAATCTACAATTTAGAATCCTCGTTAGCCAAGGAGTATGCACACAACTTTTCAGCTCTCTAGACCTTTTGGAACTGGAGAAGAAGAAGAAAATAGGTTTTTAAGGATGTGACCCCTGTGACCCCATTTGGGGTCATGGGGTCATGAAATCTACACTTTAGAATCCCCATTGGCCAACGAGTCTGCACACAACTTTTCAGCTCTCTAGACCTTTTGGAACTGGAGAAGAAGATGAAAATAGGTTTTTAAGGATGTGACCCCTGTGACCCCAATTGGGGTCATGGGGTCATGAAATCTACACTTTAGAATCCCCATTGGCCAAGGAGTCTGCACACAACTTTTCAGCTCTCTAGACCTTTTGGAACTGGAGAAGAAGAAGAAAATAGGTTTTTAAGGATGTGACCCCTGTGACCCCATTTGGGGTCCCCGGGTCACGAAATCTAAAATTTTGAATCCCCATTTGCCAAGGAGTCTGCACATAAAATTTCAGCTCTGTGGAGTTATTGGTTCTCGAGAAGAAGTCGAAAAGCGAAAAGTTTACGGACGTACGGATGGACGGATGGACACCACGTACAGCTAAGTTTGGGGTCTTACTACCTACAGCAGAGAAAAAACGACATGCATTGGCGTTGATACAGCTGAACAGTCTAATACCCCAAACCGTTGAACCGTATGACAAAATTGGTTGGACCAAATTTTCATATAAGGTGTTGAATACACCATAGGGCATACCCCCAAACACTTTGATTTACACATGATTACCCCCAGTGCACGGCTAGCAGACTTAGCTATTTCTTTAGCAGTATAATTCAAATCTAATTTTTTTTGTAGCCATAAACCTAAATATTTGTAAGCACAATCTATAACATCAGCAAAACAAAACATATTCAGACTGCCTAATACTACAGAGGCGGTAGTGTACAATTTTAGTCTTACTTACATTTACATTTACATTAACCTTTAGACGCCAAGTTGAACGAAACAAATTTACGTTGTTAAACTCAGTGATATATGAATACACGTTTTGAAATCAACCGTTACAACGTAACTGCTGAAAAAAGTGTTATTACAGGTTGTAATATGAGACTGGGAAAGTAAAAAGAAAATCATTACATGTTTTCTTTTGCCTAATGATATTATGAAGGAGTTGAATGAGTGTCTTGGTTCTTGGTTCCTTAACTGTATTGTTTCTTTTTTTTCTTAATTTTGCTTTCATGTTAAAAACAACTTCCTGTTCTACTTCAGTGTTCTGCCATCATCCAATCGGATGATAGATCTACATTAAAAAGTCATTTGAGAGTTTCCAGACAGATGTATTACTAAACCTTCAATAACGTATAGCAAGCTTAAATGTCGTGACAACAGATATACTATTTTGTCAGAAAACTACACTGTCGGTCAAAAGAAACGCCTACATGCTTTTCCTTGAAATGAAAGATGAAATCCTTTCTTAAATATAATTAATAGTGGTCTCCACGTTATGCTGAAATAATAAATAATATGAAAGTCAATTGAAATCGTGAAAAAGCTGTGATTCGTGTCAATAATGTTCATGAAAACCACGCCCAATGAAGACCGTTATTTCTGGTTGATTTACTTGCGCTCCGTAACCACTTACAGCTGTAGCATCATCACCACTTTAATGCGAAAAGTGCCTGTATTGTTGCTCGTTGTTGTATGAAAATCTTCTTTTTTTCTGATCAAGCACTGATCGAAAACTGAACAATTTTATTGTCTCATTTCAACAATCGCCGTTGTTTTGTGACATGACAACTTATGAAATTTAAAGATATTATGCAGACTTCATAATGCTATAATATTGACAAACTGTTCATTATGGATTTTGCGAAATCTGATAAGATATCAGGTAGGCGTTTCTTTTGGCCGTCAGTGTACTTACTTTAACCCTCTTGGCAACATGTATTTATCAACAAGTATATATTACTTACAATTTCAGGTCAGAAAATCTAGCATCAATTTCCAATAAATTATGTTTTGCTCAATTTGCTGTTACATGTACTTGCCATTTAAGGATTGATTTACATGTTTTGTGCCTCTATCAATGTATAACAACAACAAATTGTAAAACATCTCGTAGCAATGTTATACAAAAATTTTTACTGTTAGAACAATTAAAAGCAGGGTCGCAAATATCTACCATGTCTCAATCTGTCTCTATATGTCACTTAATGATCGTTTTTCACGTTTTGTGCCTCTATCGAAGTATAACAGCAATAAATTGTATAAAATCGCGTATCGTAGCGCAGATAATTACGGAATCCTTGATCTTAAACGGCAGAAGATTTAATTTCGTCTTCCCTCGACATGCATACAATCAGAGTTCGTTTTTTCTGGATTCGGCATTTTTGGATTAACCCTCATTAGCATATCACGCGACTTTCAAACATGGCTACTGTTCGCGAAGCGCTGTGAGCGAACAAGCTTGAGGACTTGTATCTATTAAAATGAAGTGTTGCCGGTCAAGTTAATTGTCACATTCGTAAGAAAAATGTATATATTCAGTTATCGACGTAGATGTGAAGAAGATATGGCGTATTGTTTGTTATTGTCCTAATTTGTCCATAAACATGTTTCCCTCAGTTGTAAGAAACGACTGATTTGACCGTTTGTTCGAATGGATTATGACGTCACAAGGTACGACTGAATGGTATGAGGTATGGTGGCACATTTTATCTGCATTCACCGAGAAATGGCAGCAGGTTTTTGAGAGGTCTTGTCAAATCAGAATCGCGGAAATTAGTGTAACAAAATCATTTTGAAATTATAAGCAATTAATTAATATTAACAAATATGATGCTCACAGTAGCAAGCTTTCGACCAATCGAGGGACATGTAGATCTACCATTTTTTTCATTTCATAAATGATGACTCGGCTAGGTTATACATCTAACAAGCCCTGATTAACTGAGAGGACATGACCTTTTTATAAAAATGATGCTACCGCTAACATGTTGTTCTACATATTTATAAGGCCTGGGGCAGGTTGGGACAAGGGGGTAGGTTAGGACACACACACACATATATATATATACTGTATATATATATATATATATATATATATATATATATATATATATATATATATATATATATATATATATATATATACATTTAAAACACAAAAACACTACTCTCAGGTTGTATATAAATAAAATAGTATTGTGGAATTTGGTACATTTGATTCACATTCGCTAACTAGCGCTTTCAGCCATGTTGGCTTCTTCAGGGTACATTTGATTCACATTCGCTAACTAGCGCTTTCAGCCATTTTGGCTTCTTCAGGTTAGTGACCTATATATATATTTATCACCCAAAACTGTGTTCCACAGGAGATATCGCTTTTGTGAGATCAAGCGATATCTCCTAGGAGATATCTTTTTGGCAGTAGATTTTGCACAATGCCCTGTCGCCGTCAGCTACATGACATCACAATGCTTTTACATCATTGAGTAATGACGTCACAATTCTATGACGTCATAAACACGATGACGTCACAATGCTACTGGAAGTAAAATGGCAGAGATGTCCTCAGAGATGTACACTAATTTCACTTAAACGTAATAAGAATGATTTTGGATGATAAATAGAATCTCACCCTCGTGTCTTCTGATATCAAATATATCAACACTCGTTGATAAAAGTAAAAATATCCTCGGCAAGCCTCGGATATGTGTAACTTTTATCAACTCGTGTTGATATATTTGATATCAGAAGACACTTGGGTGAGATTCTCTATATATTGGTTGCAAATAAGGAGGAAGAAACTGGATGTGCCATCATATGCTATGTGACATGTGATGCTGATGACTGAAAATATGATGTGGTTCAAACACTGGCAAGCAATAACGGTTTTTTAATGGTTTGGCTAAAATTTTAGCATCTCAGTAAGTATGATCTGATGTAAAGATGAGTAAGCAATCTTTGTTAATACCTATTGTTCTGGAAAAGTTCCATCATTATGCTAAATTGTAACAAGTAATTACTTGACATGTTATTTCAATTTATCAATATGGAGGCATGTTATCACATTCGGGGTCAATGGGGCAGGCTGGGACACTGGTTGAGATAATGCTACCGGGGTAGGTTGGGGCAGTGGGGTTGGGACTATTGTCCCAATCTGCCTCGGTTTATTTTGAGAGCGTCCCAATGTGCCCCATCTTGATTACTATTCTCTTTTAAGTACAGCCTGGTTTTTTGGTTATGTTTAATATTAAACATAAGTGTGATAAATATTGTAATCATAATGCTTCTCTGTTAGGAAGGGGTATTGTCCCAATGTGCCCGGGCTCATGTCCCAATGTACCCCAGGGTGGGGAAGGCTGGAATGGCATTTTTTTTGTTTTTGGTTCTTGTGTAACCAAAAAGTTTGTTATATATATATTTTGATGTTTTATGATTTTTTATGAAAGTCCTGTACGTCTAGAGAAATGAGAGGAATTGTTTTTTTTAATTAGATGATACGAAGTGGCTGATATATTAGTAAGATGAGAGAGGGTTCTGTAAAATATTTTCGAACTAAATAAGTGATTTTAGCGTAGATATAATCGATTTAGTCACACTCACCTCACCTGATGCCTTATACAAGATAAATTAAGACATTATATAACTGATCATATTCTTGAATTACTTGACTACATTCTATCACATTTCCTGTGATGTTCACCGCTTTTCTTGATGACAGTCCTGCACCCTCTAGGGAAATGACAGAATTTGTTTTTGAAATTAGATGATACTAAGGACAACGACATGCCATTCACTAGCCTCCTTTTTCAAATTTATCCATCCTCTGCTTGATTAAGGTCGACACTTCTTGTCACTCTATGTTATGTATCATAAACCAAACTCAGACTCAACAAACAGACATTAAAGTTAAAGGAAATCATGCCCGTGATGAGACCTAGTAATCTAAAATTGTAAACATGTTCTGCCCAGTCTCTAGCGCACATCATCTATGACAATGCTGCATTAGTAAAATAGGAGCAAAACTTTTGTTCGCTTAAGGGTGATGTACTCAAGGGTGATGTACTCAAGGGTGATGTACTCGCCAGTGACTGACTTAATATTCAAACAGTACTTTGGTTATATTAACATCTTGTCCCTGAATATTTTTTAAGTTCAATAAAAAAGAGCTCTGAACAAAACTTAATTTCCTAGAGCTGAGGCAACTAGCCTGAAAAAAATTAATTCGTTATTGATATTGCAAAGTTTATTTTGGCTCGCGTGTAGGATGAACATTACTCTTGTGGCATGAAATGTTAGCTGTGTTAATCTCTCTTAATGTTCATTGCTGCTGTTTACTTCAATGAACTAGCCTGCGATTGAGACATTTCTGAAGTTACGTGGGTGTAATGGTTTAAATACAAAACTAATATAAATAAACTAGTAAGAAACTACAGAAAAAGTCAATTCATTGACATTTAGACAGTTTTGTTTTTTTATCGTTGTTGTATGAGTTGAGTTGTCCGCATCTGAATAATTGAACTTCTATGATTCTAAACCTGACACTTCTAGCATTTAACCATTATTTCAAACATCAAGAAGTTCTAAAGTATCTCATACTTGAAGAAACCAATACACCGGTCGAAATGAGCTCATCATATCGTATTAAAGACGATTGATCCAGTCAAAACCATCCGATGTTTACACTTTTCTATATAAAGCAACTCATCTCATTATATATATATATATATATATATATATATATATATATATATATATATATATATATATATATATATATATATATATATATATATATATATATATATATATATATATATATATATATATATATTGTGTTACACTAAAATACTGAATGATACATCACTTTTGCCCACTCAGTTGTAGAGTACAGGAACTAGCTATAGATTGGCAGGTGTGTCCCTAATTGTTGAAATGTTGGCTTGTAAAGTTTTTAGTCAATGATTGCGACATATTACTTTGTCTCTGATTCTTGGTTGTGTATTCGCGAGGAGCGTGGTTAGCATCCCTTAATAGGAACATCTTTATAAACATGCTTGATCTGACTATTTCTTCTGTTGGTTCCCATAACTGTGAATAATTATATATGTTTCTTTCAAATTCATATTTATATTACAACATATTTATCATTTTATATGTATAACACATTCAAATCTGTTAGTTTAAATATAAGTTGCCATGTCTCCGTATGTGCAAGAATAAACGTTAAATACTCAGGTAAAGTAGAATATATATTGCTTAATTTAATTGTTTTAATGTGTCATGTCTCCACAGCATCAGTCTACGTGCTTAAAAAACGATAGCGACTCTAAGAACGTGAAGTGGGTTGATAGTGATCATTAACCTCCTGGACTCCAAGACCTCTGAAATATCTGACAACGCCCTCTCGGACTTCTCCCAATGTATATTTAGTTGATGTATTAGTATACCAGATAGATAATATGTAAGTAATTAATTGACGATCTTTCATATTTAAAATCTTGTAGCGAAATTAGAATTGGGGATTGTAACAAAATCTACAACTTCAACTACAGTCTACATGCTTAACACAGATCGATAGCGACTCTTAAGAACGCGCAGTTGGGTTGAAGGTATTAAACACAACATTGATTTTTCATTAAAACACTGGAAAATCTCAGCAGTGAAGTTTTATGGCGACAAGTCCAATAGCCCCATGACTCCCTAATCAGATTATAGCAAGCGCCTAATAAAACTAGTGTAATAAATATGTTGGTCGCTCCATGAGGCACTTTGCTTCATGTTGAGGTCCCTTTTCGCATCAGAAATGATTTTGGGTGACGCAGGGATCCAAATTAATTTTGATAAAGAGACGACCTCTGAACATATCTCGTTGATGAGGTAATGAAATTTGAAATTGCAAACCTATATGCATTTGGTCAGAATGAAATAGGAATATTTTAAAGAAAGGGTTATCTAATACCAATAGTGCTGTAACTTTTCATAATGAACAGTTGCATTTAACTTAGATAAACAATGTTAACAACGTGTTACAGGATACATGCTTACATATAAAGACATCAAAGGAAATAAATTTGATATCTCTGTTTACAGTTACTACAAACAACACATTATTATTACATATCTTATATATTTATTTTGTTAAACTTTCAGCTGCTGATGTAGCATATTCTATGATAGACTATATTTAGTCAATGGCCATTTAAAGGATAGATGCAATGACATATGGTCCAAATCGGATTCATTAAAATGGGATGACAATTTGACAATTGCTCGATTTTAAATTTCTGAAATCGGTCCATAAATTACTTATATACAGCTTTTTTAAAATACGCCTAATTTAGCCCCGGCGACCAGAATGAAGGTCTGCGGGGGTGTGGCCCGTGAAGGAATGACTTCTGTGACGTATCTGGAGGAATCTCATTATCGCTGATAGTCATAATTCAACGTAATTTCGCAACATTTTGATTGTTAATTCCACAAAGAAATCTTCAATAAACCAACTTAAATTTCCCATATATCGAATGTTTAGATATCCGACTAGGTAATTCCACAGATGACAATTTCACAATTATTACATAAACATGTCTTTTTGGCCATATAATACACCTCATAAATTCATTTAGTGGCAGTGTTCATCATTATTTAATTAACGAGACTCGGAGGAGTAGCTGCCTAGCCGGTCCCGTCTGTCGCTTTTCACAGTCACGCATCAGTAAGCATTTTAAAATGAATAGCCCAACTAATTACGGTACTGTTAAAATGGGTGAATTAAAATCGTCTTAATTATCAATTGCAAGTGTATATTTCTCGATTTTATGCTCAATTGATTCCGATATACAATATACGTAGAGTTAATCATCCGTCATTCTTGAGAAAAATGCATTTCATCAGATCTTTAACACAATGTGTTACTGTTATAGAATTAGTTTGTCATTTTTATAAAAGAATGGTAGATATAGTGCTCGATTGAGATACTTTAACGATTGAAGGAAAGTCAAAGTGATGGTATTTGTAAGAATGTACAAGGATATATATTTAACCATTAAACTAACATCTGAAGATGTGCTGTAATTAGTAGCAATTCTAAATCCCATAACAACACAACTCGTCCATTGACAGTAGTAATACATGGCATGAGATAAACTTCACTGTATTTTGCAACATGTAATGAACATTTGCAATTAAGACCATCAAGTGTCTCAACAACTCAATAATCTTAACGAGGTAAAATCCCCTACAAATTCATGAAAAATGGTCATAAGATAGACTGAACACTGACTCTTACAAAGAAACTAAATAAAGGTACCTCACCTCTGAAACTGTTTTACAAGGTGGCGCCGCAAGATGATGGGGGCCCATAATTTTCATAAATTTCGTCTTTTTCTTACACAATAAGAAAGATTAGTTATATGCAATATTTGTTTCTTATTTGTATCTTGATTTAAAGAGTAACAATAATAAAGTGAGTATCAATGAAATAAAACGCTGTTCCATGTTGAGTAACATTGTTAAAAAACAAAAAGTATACGCGCATGATGAAATTTTCTAAAAAGAATCATGAATTCTGGACGGAAAAAGAGGTTTTTATAGAACCATAGAATTTAAAATATAAACAAATAAAATGAAGAAACAGTCTGATTAAAATCAACGGTTTTCCGTGGAATAAAAAATGCAAAATAGTGCATCTACCGGGATACGAACTCGTTCGTGGGTTTCCACGCCAAACCGTCTGAAAGCACCCCGTACACTAGCGTGTTCGGGCGCAATTCAGCTAGCCAATCAAAAGATGCCCAACAAATGCTTTCGGTGCGAGAAACTAGGAGCAGATAACTCCAAACAGCTATCCTTTTGTCTGTTCCGAATGCTTTCAAAACAGCAACCGTTTAAATACTATGATGTGATTGGTCAGCTATTTGACTGGGTTTTGGCTGCGCTAAACTGGTTCTGAACACACGCCTATACGGGGTGTTCTCAGACCTTGTGGCGAGGAAACTATAGAACCTGTTCGTATCCCGGCAGATGCAAACTTTTGCAAATTTTATTCCTCGGAACAAGGTCGATTTTAATCAGACTGAATGAAGAAAAATAGAGCCATGGCCTCTGTAGCTCATCAGGAGATAATAAGTGGGGTATGTTATGGAGTGGACTTTATAGCAATGGTCAGATAATGGAATGAAGTAATAAGAATCTAGGTAGTGAAACGATTAAAGCAGTTTAAAAATATTTTGTTACCATAACTTTGCCAATCTGCTATATATATGTGTTGAAAGAGCAACACAAAGCTTGGAAATAAATTGCTGGTATCAAACATATAATAATGTGGTGGAGAGATCATACTATTTTTTAAGATCGTACACACATCATATAATAATGAATATACCGGGTACAATTCTTTGCATACAATTCACCACTGTCAGCTATTGCAATAATGGCCTGGGGCTGTAGAAGAAAATGAAAAAAACCTTTTTAGGTCATGACCCCTGCTAATTATTATCAAAATTGGTTACACATAAATCAACATTCGTTATGAATATCATACACCTTTGCATTATATTGTTTTAATTCTTAATTGCATTATGGCAATACCAACATTTATTACATAATGAATAGGAGCCTCAGTTTTTGAAAATCCCATTTCTCATAGGCTCCATTTCAATACTTAATAAATTGGTGAATTTTTTTTAGTAAATTCTTTTTCACCATTTCTTATAGGCTCCTTTTCAATATTTGATAAAATGGTGATATTCTATGAATAAATTCTTTTTTAGAGTCAGTGGAAGACTAAAGCAGTCTCACGCACAGTCTATGATAACACAGTGCTGCACAGTAGTTTGAAGTAACCTGAAACCTCTGTGTAACTATCAGTTTTCATTCTTCTGCAAGGAAGAGGTCAACACAATGCAATTACATAACATGCAGACACTGGACTCACAGCCAGTAAAATTTATATGTTAGATGCAGTTTTTCCTACAATTAATTATTTTTCTGTACTGGAGAAGATGATGAAAATAGGTGTGATGTCACAATCTCATATAGCTACTTCTTTTATAGTCCTATGTTATCACCAGTCATCACTAGTCATATTCAGTTCACATATCTCATGTAAAATGAAAAAATTTAATTCCTCTTCAAGTTATTCCTTCAAAGGGTATTCAATTGTTCTCATTTCAAATAGATTCACATTAAACATGTCCATGATGTAGACATCTATCTCATTTCTTGTTCCTATTAAATAAAATTAACTGCAAAGTTAATAGAAAACTAAATCAGTTATAAAGTATAAAATATGATATAAATAAGGTATACCAAATTGACTCGTACTGGAAATTCTCATTAATTAATTAATTAATTAATTCTCCAAATAATTACACAATATCATGAGATATTAAAAAACTCCATTATTTACTCTTAAATTACAAAGAACATAATATTAGATTTAATAAAAGATTCTGTATTAAGTCTTTAGAATACTTTTAGACTTGTGTACCTTTATCAGCAAATTCACAATTCACAAAATACAAATAATTACTCATATGTGAAATGTGAGACAAAGATAAAATATGACTTATAATTTTTGTTAGACCTCCAATTCTAAGTTTTTAATTCTAAATATCTCTTTTTCATCAGACATATTATATTCTCAAAGCACATGTTAGAACTCTCACATCAGAAAGATGAAATGCCTTTAACTCAGCTGTTTTCTTTAAAATTACCTCCCTTACCTACTTACTCATTGAAGTGCACATATAATCTCAGAAAGATGCTGTAAACTGAAATAGGCTTTTAGGTTATGATCCCTGTGACCCATATTTGGGGTCACAGACTCACCAAATTTACATTTTAGAATCCCTTACATCCAAGGAGTCTGTACATAAAATTTCAGCTCGCTAGAGCCATTGGGACTGGAGATGAAGATGAAAATAGCATTTTAGGTCATTGCCTCTGTGACCCAATATTTGGGGTCTCACTGTCACCAAATTTACAATTTAGAATCCCCTTCAGTCAAGGAGTATGTACATAAAATTTCAGCTCTCTACGTTCATTGGGACTGGAGAAGAAGATGAAAATAGTTTTTTTTAGGTAATGACCCCTGTGAGCCACACTTGGGGTCACAGGGTCACCAAATCTACAATTTAGAATCCCTTTCAGCCAAGGAGTCTGTACATAAAATTTCAGCTCTCTGGAGTCATTGGTTCTGGAGAAGAAGATGAAAATAGCTTTTAAGGTTATGACCCCTGTGACCCACATTTGGGGTCACAGGGTCACCAAATTTACAATTTAGTATCCCCTTCAGCCAAGGAGTCTGTACATTAAATTTCAGCTCTCTGGAGTCATTGGTTCTGGAGAAGAAGTCGAAAAAGCGAAAAGTTTACGGACGGACGGACGGACGGACGGACGGACGGATGGATGGACGGACGCCATCCCATGCCATAAGCCCATCGGGCCTTTCAGGCCAGATGAGCTAAAAAAAGGGAGGTCACCATGCTATTTTTAGTAATATTTTTAAAAAGCTAAGATATGGTCACATTTTTACTAAAGGGATATTACTTGTCTGAATACTATATAAATAGCAGTTTTCACCTTAAATAGATTATAGACAAAAACAATTGTTTCATCATAAAATAAAGTGTATTTCGATTAGTTATAATAAAATGATTTAATGATCCTATTCCTATAGGTGTATTAAAAAATCCAAAATATATGTATGACACTGTTACTGAAAATGGACACAGAAGCTACAAGGCTATGCACTTCTCAATCTGACAAATGATAAGAAACAAGGTGTGGTGAACGTCTTTAATTATGAAACGTACATCGCTTGAACAATGGTATACATTTCTAAACGATAATTTCTAGCATATCTATGTACATTAAGTCCGTTTCAACAATTATAAAAAAAATATCTCGCATATTTCAGTATAAAATGATTGAATTAATATTGAGACTGTGGAACCACATTCTTTCAAACTGTAGAATTATAAATTAATTAATTAATTTATACCAAAGGACGAGCATATAATCTCTTTCCCGTGTGATACTGGTTCGATGGAGAATGATTTAAAGAACTTTGATATACAGGATTGTAACACGATTACCCTCATCATTCTAAAGTCACAATCAGAAGGGTTATCGATATCGGATAGGAATAATGTAGTGTCAAAACCTGCTAATATTAATAGATCAGTGGTATATAAGTGATTATAGAATTGATGCATGCCATTGACTGAATATTCAGAGTGTCAAATCGAATTCATCACAATAGATTTGCTTTGACATGATGTGTGATTAATTAATGTATGATCGAGGCATACAGCGACGATATGATCCACATGTCATAAAAAACAACAACAATCTTGAAATGGAAACACGGAGGCTGGTGTAACACCACAAACAGTAGATAGACAGGATACTATAACAGGAAGCTACTGTAATGTGTAGCAAGTACTCTTTATACTTTCGGTAGCTATATAGAGATTATTAAGCGAGGAAGTGTGTCATGTGACTTATACACTACTGGTGTTAGGCAACACTTTTTGTATAGTCTATTAAATTAGTCCTATTTCATTCTGACCAAATGCATATAGGTTTTCAATTCCAAATTTCATTACCTCATCAACGAGATATGTTCAGAGGTCGTCTCTTTATCAAAATCAATTTTGACTTTCCCAGCGTCATCCAAAATTGTTTCTGATGAGAAAAGGGACCTCAACATAAAACAAAGTGCCTCATGGAGCGACCAACATATTTATTACACTAGTTTTATGAGGCGCTTGCTAAAATCTGATTTGGGAGTCATGGGGCTATTGGACCTGTCGCCATAAAACTTCACTGCTGAGATTTTCCAGTGTTTTAATGAAAAATCAATGTTGTGTTTAATAATACCTTCAACCCAACTGCGCGTTCTTAAGAGTCGCTATCGATCTGTGTTAAGCATGTAGACTGTAGTTGAAGTTGTAAATGTTGTTACAATCCCCAATTCTAATTTCGCTACAAGATTTTATATATGAAAGGTCGTCAATTAATTACTTACATATTATCTATCTGGTATACTAATACATCAACTAAATATACATTGGGAGAAGTCCGAGAGGGCGTTGTCAGATATTTCAGAGGTCTTGGAGTCCAGGAGGTTAATGATCACTATCAACCCACTTCACGTTCTTAGAGTCGCTATCGATTAGTAAGCACGTAGACTGATGATGTGGAGACATGACACATTAAAACAATTAAATTAAGCAATATATATTCTACTTTATCTGAGTATTTGACGTGTATTCTGGCACATATAGAGACATGGCAACTTATATTTAAACTAACAGATTTGAATGTGTTATACATATAAAAATGATAAATATGTTGTAATATAAATATGAATTTGAAAGAAACATATATAATTATTCATAGTTATGGGAACCAACAGAAGAAATAGTCAGATTATAGAATCTAAGAGTCACTGTCGAACAGCGTTAACGGTGTAGACTGATGTTGTAGTTGGAGATTTTGTTCCAATCCCTAATTCTAATTTCGCTAAATAAGATTTTAGGTATGAAAGGTCGTCAATTAATGACTTACTTACTTTCTATCTGCGTATACTAATACATCAACTAAATATATATTAGGAGTAGTCATAGAGGGCGTTATCAGATATTTCAGAGATGTTGGAGTGCAGGAGGTTAATTATCACCTTCAGGAGAGTGGGGTAAAGCAACAGTAAGTACTACAATTATTGAGAAAGTTCTGATATTTCCCCTCATTTCACCAACGGTGAAAAGTTTGGATGCCTCAACAGGTTCATTGAACTAAACAGCAGCAATAAACATTAAGAGAGATTAAATCTTCACAGTGGTCAGTTGTCACGTTTTGCCCATGCCGGGAGTATAGCCATGTAGGCAACTTGGAATTATATTGTGTTTATTCTTGGACTGAACAAGTAATATATGATTGCAATCTGATATTACTGCTGTGCTAGATTTCATTTGTTAGACTGCCATACAAACATTGATACCCGTCTTTTTGTTAGGTCTGGTTAACGCCCCTCGTAACAATTGGAATAAAAACGGACCAGCAAACCACAAACCAACTTTTTTAACTTCACATGGTTCTTCATGGTAGAATCTGCCTTTTTATTTCTAACTTCCAACTCGTAGTACATGCTTACTTCTCTACTGAGTAAAACTAGGCAACATGAGGTGATGTACGCTTCAATGACACGTTCATTGGTATTCCAATGAACAGCTGGTTGTATTATTGCGGGGAGAAAGCCATCAATGCCATTGTGGATTTACATTGTGGTGAAACTTCAAAGCGATATCAAGAACTTCAAGAATTTCAAGATTTCAAATGCAGACCGGTTTTGCATAAATGAGTTTTAAAAAAGTTATGTTATACATGATTACAAGGCAACAACTGGTTCAAGCGTCTGATACATTAGTAAGATTAGAGAGGGGTCTTTATCATATTTCCGAACTAAATAAGTGATTTTAGCGTAGAGATGATAGGCCACACTCACCTCACCAGATGCCTTATACAAGATAAATTAAGACATTATATAACTGACCATATTCTTGAATTACTTGACTACATTCTATCACATTTCCTATGATGTTTTCCGCTTTTCTTGATGACAGTCCTGTATCCTCTAGGGAAATGACAGAATTTTGTTTTTGAAATTAGATGATACTAAGGACAACAACATGCCATTCACTTGCCTCCTTTTTCAAATTAATCCATCCTCTGCTTGATTAAGGTCGACACTTCTTGTCACTCTATGTTATGTAAAGTAAACGGAACTGTATGCTATTAAGCTACGAAATGTCCGTGCAACACTTCACTTTCATTTTGAGGTATCCATTATTTTGTAGTTTTTAACTTTTTAACTAATTTGCATAAATCATGAAGCTAACCTTTCCTCCACACGTAACCCTAAACGTTAAACAGAGAATGCTTTCGATTGTCTTGAAAACTAAGACAGTTTGCATTCAAATGTGGGACTAAGAGTAATTGAAGGGTCCGAATGATGAGGGCTCCATAATGACTTTTAAATGCAACTGAAGTTAGAGAAACTGATCATACAAAGTAATCAAAATAGCAGAGATGATTGTCCATAATATGACATATTATATCTGACATCTGTTAATTTGGTCCCTATAGGGAAATGCAACCACATTTATTTACAGCAATTATTCATCATTATTCCTACCATGGCTAATAGTTATTTGGTCGCAGAGAAAAAATAGTGTGTTTACAAGCACGTCAGATTAGTTTACGATGACAGAATCATTTTGGCAACTTTTCTCTCGCTAAGTGTATGTAAAATATCATGAGTTTTCCTTCTGCAACCAAATGTTGTCAAGTCAAGGCTGTTCTGTTTGATGAAAACATATATTTTGATGATTTAAAGATTGGTTGTAGTTGTCTATAGGGACTGCAACCAAATTCAGAAATGATCCGATTCCATGTGAAGTTATACTATGAAACCAAATTCAAATAGTTCATGTTATATATCATGCCATAGATAAATACTATAATTATCAGGAAAACCTCATTTGGGCAGTTTTGAAGAGTTTGATTGCGTTTTATAGGAATTTTAGACACCCCCTTATTGGGACTCTTCAATTACTCTTAGGCCCAAATGTGGAGTACCCTGAACTAGTCCCTTGCTTTACTTCAAGATTAGAAATGACGACTTAAGAAGATAAATGACAAGATGATTTGCTATATAAAGAGTGACTAAGTTACCAACCACAATACTGAGATGAGAACTGTATCCGTATATCTAGACCTCGATAAGATCATTAAAGAGGTTACCTGCATTTAGATAGGTTCAGAATAACATCTGGTGTAAGACAAGGATCCCTACACGGCAAAACATGGCTTAAAATTGTTCAGGGTGAAGTAACTCAGATTGGAATCATCTATATTTATGTAAACGTGTTTCAATTGTGTTGTTGTCAATACGTCTCGAAAGGTGTTCCCATATTTGTTCTATTGGATTCAAAGGTCAAAGGTTCTGGAAGAACTTTTATGTTTTTAAAGTCTCTGTTCTATTGACAAGAAAAAGTTATTCTCCCCAAAATATTTCTTTCTTACAAATTAGTAGTTCCAGTAATTTGTTTACACAATTCATTGCCGAAACAAAATGAGATGATATTTGTTTGGTGGCCTTATTGTACTTTATATACTCTTCTAATTCAAAATGGTTTGAAGATATTAAAATCGATTGTTCCGTTTTGGTTTGTCAGGTCAGGTATAAGGAAAAAATATTTACGACGTCATTGTAGATAATTTGAACATCTGCAGAATGGGACACCGTTCTTAAAATGGCAACTATTAATATAGTTTGCTCCATTAATCGATTTACAATTTGATATTGTGTCATTAGTTTCGGCGTTACAGAAAATAAATGTGACGTGGTTCTTTGGTCGAATTCATCTTTGTTAAGTAACCATATTGATCCATTGGGTGTTAATAATTGCAAAAGGTTAATTGCCTGTGACATGTAAAGCCAGTGTCTGTGTGTTGTTCTGTTTCAGATCCGACATCAAAATCAATCTCAAATAAATATTGACTTGACCATGTTCTACCACATGGCATTGAACTGAGATCGGTGTTATCCGTTTTAGTTTTGTGACAATTTGACTCCTGGCATAATTGATCCGGATATACCGTATTTCCTCGAACACAATTCGGGTCTCGAATATAAGCCTGAGGGCATGGGGTGTTGAAGTAAATACAACCTGGGTAATCAATATGAATTTATGGCCTATCATATTTCCTCGAGTATAACCCAGGCCTTGAATAGAATACTTGTTTAATTCTTTTGTTAAAGGGGTGCTGAATGAAATAGAACGCCAGTGTTGTAATCGAGGAAATACAGTACATGATACAGTGCCTTTAAAAGGATTTAAATTGTGCGTTATTAATGTTTCAAAGTGTATTTTTGCTCTCGTGTAGTATGTATGAACATTACTTTTGCGACGTTTTGATCAGGCAACCGCGAAGTGGTAGCTATTATAATATCTGTCTCCCAGAATGCATGTTAAAAAGTTATCTTAAAGGAAGTGAAGCTTGTAGTTGATTGTAGTAAAATACCATAACCTTTTTGTGTTCCCTTCTCTAGTGTATGTATGAAATGCGTAGTACTACGGATGTTCTGCCTGACCGATTTTAGCACATGATTCTCGTGTGTAAAATTAGGCGCACGAAATAAATGTTCAAAGATTGTGCATGTTCGTGCAATTTACGAACATACGAGTAATATGCGACGAAATTTCACAGTTGGTCAATTTGTAGATTACTTTGGAAGAATGGGATCGTCTTATTAGCGTGGCCCTGCGACAATGGGAACTGAAGGTGACTTTTAAATATAATTAAAATCGGTTGGATTTTCAATATTTAGGTAATTTGAAAATTCTTATAAATTGTAATTTCTATTATTTTCTATGCTTCAAACTACTATATTTATCATTTCTAAAATAAATTTATAAACAGTTGTTGTGAAGTTATGGTAGAAAATATATCAAAGTCATGTTTATTTTTTGGGTCTATTCTTTCATGTTCATTTTTTTAGGCAGAAGTCAATCAATTGATTCAAATATTTTACTCCCAACCGTATTGAGTATCCATCAAATAAATCGTTTTTACGTCTTGATCTTAGTGAATCAATCGTTATGTCATTGGCGTTGATAAACTGTAACTTCATTTGTTTTAAAGTGGTTTTGAAAGTGTCCGTGTATCAGATATCAGGACTGTTTGGACGAAACAGTCCTGATATCGATTACGAACAGGACACTTTTATTAATGGTTGTTATGGGAAACGAGGTATAATGGGATGTAACATCACCATATTTCAATCTTTGTACAGCATATATACTCGAATTGATTACAGAACATAACTGTAATAAAACACGACATTGATTAACACCACTTAATTTAATGTCATTTATGTTCCACGCCTTGTTGCACTGAACGCTAAGGTATTCTTACATCACCATAGTAGCCTCAGTGCACTCAGAGTTTTTTGGTGCAACGACCTCCTGGGCCCCGTTCAATAACAGCGAGCGCTTAAATTGCTCATTGATCGCTCAATGTAGCGCTCAATGTAGCGCTCACTCTCTCTTGAACGATACGGTGCAAATTCCTCGAAGTTTGCTCACCTTGCTACGTAGCGCTACATTAAGCAAACGCGTTCAAGATAGGTTTTGAAAGTAATCGCTCATTGAGCGATTACTTTGAAACCTTTCTTGAACACGGCCGTGATGACTATCTATTGCTTCTCAATGGAAATGTGGTAATCGTTTCCTGGATGGATGCAGTATGTTATAGCAAAGTCGTGCATCAATCTTTCTGCTTCCATACGATACTGCAATTGACTGCTGAAGAAATTGCTCCAATTAAGTTTCATTTTATATTTTCAATGGACATTACAGTAGTGCTGTCAGCCAATTTGTTTGATAATTATGTCTCGAAATACAGAGTGACGGTAGTCATTGACTTGAACTGGTCTTGGATGTATTGATCTAGTAATGTCAGTGTCAATGTCGTGTCTGTTATCAATAAAGAAGGCCTTATCAAGAAAACTTGTTTTCTAAAGTATTCCACTTCTAAATGTCCTTCAAAGACATGTCGGATAGTGTCTGGATATCTAAATAAGTTCTTCATTTTGATTTCTCAACTTTCAAGAAGCACTGCACTGAGGTGTTTATCTACTGTAACCACTGACATTAACATGTATCCTATTATAGACAGAGAGGGGCTTAATGCTTTATGTGATTGCCAAAACATTTTATATGCCATATGCATACAATTGACTAAAGTGTAAACAAATGAGAACAGAATAACAGATAATAACAGAAAATAGAATATGACCACCTTACCAACAGTGATGCATTGAAACTATCAATTTTAGCGAAAAAACTTTTCTTGATGAGATTTCTTCATTGATTATTTGTAGAGACATATAAATCTTGCAAATCCAATCTCTTTAGAGACATTTTCTGTAAAGAAAGACATTGAATGTTAACATTGATAAAGCAATATCGAATTATTATATAACTGCCAACCCAATAAGCTTGTTATGGTCAACTATCTTCTAACGGGACCATTAAGGCAACTGCCACACCACCATTAACTCGTCTGGTTCCCGTCTATTCATCTTGAGGTCGAGCTGAAGTATTTTTCTTGATGAGGTTTTTCTCATTGATTTTATCTGCGAGTTAGAGAGTCTTGATGAATGGATGGTTGATACGGGGGTCCCGTTTACAAGAAGCGATAACATTTACTCTTTCACGTTTCTCGTATATTTGATGACTGTTTTGGCTTTGCTTTATCAACATTAAATGCTATTTACTTCTGTCATAGGTCGATTGTTCAAACATTTAACAATTACATGTTAAAGTAACGTTGCATATTCACCTTAAATGCAATATATATATATAGTGTCAAGCAAATGTTGCACATACGGTTGTCTTCCTTTATTTGTCTCTGTTCGTAGCATGTGAAAATAGTTTAGACAATGTATAGAAACAGAAATTTTTTTGATGAAAGCTTTGTTTAGGAATGATGAACCTACAGTCTATTTCAGTCAAAATACCATTGTATTACCGTGTTTACAGACATCAAACTAAATTTGCTCATATAGCATTTTATAAGGTCCGTGAATACTTTCAATATCTATATTTAATTTTCACTTTAAGAGTGTGTTAATGTCTCGTTGTCCTGACTCGACTTGACCTGACCAGTTTCCTATAACTAATGAAGAGTATTTGGTTTGACCTAGAAACCATTCTTACACTAGAACTGAACATTGGATGTGTGACCATCATGCTCTGAGCTTCTCACTGCAAAGTAAGTGCATCGTTGTCTGGTTAATTTACTCGAATCAAACGAATGGTTAATAAAGAGATGATTACGCACGGAAGTCAGCCATATTACTTTCATAATAATCGTGCAAATACTCGGGCAATACAACCAGTTACATTCGTTTCGTAAAAGACACATGACACCCTTCCCTTGGTAATAATCTCTATTTTGCTACCGAAAGTACAAGAGTACTTGCTGCACATTACAGTGGCTTCCTGTTATAGTATCCTGTTTCATTACTGTTTGTGTTGTTACACCAGCTTCCGGGTTTCCAGTTCAAGGTTTTCATAACATGTGGGTCGTATAATTGCTGTATGCCTTTTAGATCATCATGCATTATTTAAATAACACATCATGTCCAAGCATGTATATCGTGCTGACTGATTTGACATTCTCGATTATCTATTCATCAATGGCATCAATTAAATAATCGCTTATTCATTAATATTTGCAGGTTTTGACAGTACATTATTCCTATCCGGTATTGATAACCCTTCTGATGGTGAGTGACTTTAGAATGATGAGGGTAATCGTGTAATGAAACAATTGTCGTAATTGTAACTGTTTATTATTTTGGGTTCGATTTTTTTTCTTTTACATGAAATAACGACATTATGAAGTGTATAGCTAGAGGAGAAACGAAATCTATGGTTTACAACGTCTTTATTACTTTTTATTATAGTATATATTAATTAATTTAGGTATACCAAAGGACGAGCATAGAATCTCTTTCCCGTTTGATACTGTTTCGATGGAGAATGATTTGAAGAACTTTGATGTACGGGATTGTAACACGATTACCCTCATCATTCTAAAGTCACAATCAGAAGGGTTATCAATATCGGATCGGATAGGAATAATGTACTGTCAAAACCTGCTAATATTAATAGATCAGTGGTATATAAGTGATAATAGAATTGATGCATGCCATTGACTGAATATTCAGAGTGTCAAATCGAATTCATCACAATAGATATGCTTTGACATGATGTGTGATTAATTAATGTATGATCGAGGCATACAGGGATGATATGATCCACATGTCATATAAAAACAACAACACTCTTGAAATGGAAACACGGAGGCTGACGTAACAACACAAACAGTTGATAGACAGGATAATTTAACAGGAAGCAACTGTAATGTGTAGCAAGTACTCTTTATACTTTCGGTAGCTATATAGAGATTATTAAGCGAGGAAGTGTGTCATGTGACTTATACACTACTGGTGTTAGACAACACTTTTTGTATAGTCTATTAAATTAGTCCTATTTCATTCTGACCAAATGCATATAGGTTTTCAATTCCAAATTGTATTACTTCATCAACGAGATATGTTCAGAGGTCGTCTCTTTATCAAAATCAATTTTGACTTTCCCTGCGTCATCCAAAATTGTTTCTGATGAGAAAAGGGACCTCAACATGAAGCAAAGTGCCTCATGGAGCGACCAACATATTTATTACACTAGTTTTATGAGGCGCTTGCTAAAATCTGATTATGGAGTCATTGGGCTATTGGACCTGTCGCCATACAACTTCACTGCTGAGATTTTCCAGTGTTTTAATGAAAAATCAGTGTTGTGTTTAATACCTTCAACCCACTTCGCGTTCTAAGAGTCACTGTCGAACAGCGTTAAGGGTGTAGACTGATGTTGTAGTTGTAGATTTCTACAATCCCTACTTCTAATTTTGCTAAATAAGATTTTAGGTATGAAAGGTCGTCAATTAATTAATTACTTACTTACTTACTTTCTATTTGCGTATACTAATACATCAACTAAATATATATTGGGAGTAGTCCGAGAGGACGTTGTCAGATATTTCAGAGATGTTGGAGTGCAGGAGGTTAATTATCACCTTCAGGAGTGTAAGGTAAAGCAACAGTAAGTACTAAAATTATTGAGAAAGTTCTTATATTTCCCCTCATTTCTGCAACGGTGAAAAGTTTGGATGCCTCAACAGGTTCATTGAACTAAACAGCAGCAATAAACATTAAGAGAGATTAAATCTGCACAGTGGTCAGTTGTCACGTTTTGCCCATGCCGGGAGTATAGCCATGTAGGCAACTTGGAATTATATTGTGTTTATTCTTGGACTGAACAAGTAATATATGATTGCGATCTGATATTACTGATGTGCTAGATTTCATTTGTTAGACTGCCATACAAACATTGATACCCGTCTTTTTGTTAGGTCTGGTTAACGCCCCTCGTAACAATTGGAATAAAAACGGACCAGCAAACCACAAACCAACTTTTTTAACTTCACATGGTTATTCAAGGTAGAATCTGTCTTTTTATTTCTAACTTCCAAATCGTAGTACATGCTTACTTCTCTACTGAGTAAAACTAGGCAACATGAGGTGGTGTAGGCTTCAATGGCACGTTCATTGGTATTCCAATGAACAGCTGGTTGTATTTTTGCGGGGAGAAAGCCAACTATGCCATTGTGGATTTACATTGTGGTGAAACTTCAAAGCGATATCTAGAACTTCAAGAATTTCAAGATTTCATATGCAGACAGGTTTTGCATAAATGAGTTTTAAAAAGTAATTTTATTCATGATTACAAGGCAACAACTAGTTCAAGAGTTCGATGAATTAGTAAGATAAGAGAGGGGTCTTTAGCATATTTCCGAACTAAATAAGTGATTTTAGCGTAGAGATGATAGGTCACATTCACCTCACCAGATGCCTTATACAAGATAAATTAAGACATTATATAACTGACCATATTCTTGAATTACTTGACTACATTCTATCACTTCCTCACATTTCCTATGATGTTTTCCGCTTTTCTTGATGACAGTCCTGTATCCTCTGGGGAAATGACAGAATTTGTTTTTGAAATGAGATGATACGAAGGACAACGACATGCCATTCATGTACCTCCTTTTTCAAATTAATCCATCCTCTACTTGATTAAGGTCGACACTTCTTGTCGCTCTATGTTATGTAACGTAAACGGAACTCTATGCTATTAAGCTACGAAATTTCCGTGCAACACTTCACTATCATTTTGAGGTATCCATTATTTTGTAGTTTTTAACTTTTTAACTAATTTGCATAAATCAGGAAGCTAACCTATCCTCCACACACGTAACCCTAAACGTTAAACGAATGCTTTCGATTGTCTTGAAAACTAAGACAGTTTGCATTCAAATGTGGGAATAAGAGTAATTGAAGGGTGCGAATGATTTGGGCTCCATAATGACTTTTAAATGCAACTGAAGTTAGAGAAACTGATCATACAAAGTAATCAAAATAGCAGAGATGATTGTCAATAATATGACATATTATATCTGACATCTGTTAATTTGGTTGCAGGACAGAAGTGTACTTGAAACCTCGTATTTAGCGAATTTGGTTGCACCCCTATAGGGAAATGCAACCAAATTTATTTACAGCAATTATTCATCATTATTCCTACCTTGGCTAATAGTTATTTGGTCGCAGAGAAAAAATAGTGTGTTAACAAGCACGTCAGATTAGTTTACGATGACATAAACGGAATCATTTTTGCAACTTTTCTCCCGCTAAGTGTATTTAAAATATCATGATTTTTTCATGTTCAATGTTGTCAAGTCAAGGCTGTTCTGTTTGATGAAAACATATATTTTGATGATTTAAAAAAGGTTGGTTGCAGTTGTCTACAGGGACTGCAACGAAATTCAGAAATGATCCGATTCCATGTGAAGTTATAATATGAAACCAAATTCAAATATTTCATGTTGTATATCATGCCATAGATAAATACTTCAACTAACCTCATTTGGGCAATTTTGAAGAGGTTGGTTGCGTTTTATAGGAATTTTAGACACCCGGTTATTGGCACCCTTCAATTACTCTTAGGCCCAAATGTGGAGTACCCTGAACTAGCCTCTTGCTATACTTCAAGTTTAGAAATGACGACTTAAGAAGATAAATGACAAGATGATTTGCTATATAAAGAGTGACTAAGTTACCGACCACAATACTGAGATGACAACTGTGTCCGTATATCTAGACCTCGATAAGATCATTAAAGACGTTAACTGCATTTAAAGACTGGTTCAGAACATCAACAAAATGAAGCGCTTTGTAGCGCTCATTGATCGCTCAATGTAGCGTTCAATGAGCACTTCTTCTCTCTTGAACGACACAGTGCAAATTCCTTGAAGTTTGCTCGCCTTGCTTCGTAGCGCTACATTGAGCAATCGCGTTCAAGAGAGGTTTAAAAGTAATCGCTAATTGAGCGATTACTTTGAAACCTATGTTGAACACGGCCAAAGATCCCTACACGGCAAAAGACCCAGAGGCCGCCAAGATGGCGTAACATTGTTCAGGGTGAAGTAACTCAGATTGGAATCATCTATATTTATGTAAAAGTGTTTCAAGTATATTGTTGTCAAATACGTCTCGAAAGATGTTGCCATAGTTGTTCTATTGGATTCATGTCAAAGGTTCTGGAAGACCTTTTATGTTTTTCAAATCTCTGTTCTATTGACAAGAAAAAGTTATTCTCCCCAAAATATTTCTTTCTTACAAATTAATAGTTCAAGTAATTTGTTAACACAATTCATTGCCATAAACAAAATCAGATGATATTTGTTTGATGGTCTCATTGTACTTTATATACTCTTCTAATTGAAAATGGTTTGAAGATTATAATATCGATTGTTCCGTTTTGGTTTGTCAGGTCAGGTATCAGGGGGAAATATTTATGACGTCATTGTAGATAATTTTAACATCTGCAGAATGGGACACCGTTCTTAAAATGGCAACTATAAATATAGTTTGCTTCATTAATCGATTTGCAATTTGATATTGTGTCATTAGTTTCGGCGTTACAGAAAATAAATGTGACATGGTTCTTTGGTCAAATTCATCTTTGTTAAGTTTCCATATTGATCCATTGGGTGTTAATAATTGCAAAAGGTTAATTGCCTGTGACATGTAAAGTCTGTCTCTGTTTCAGATCCGACATCAAGATCAATCTCAAATAAATATTGACTTGACCATGTTCTACCACGGCATTGAACTGAGATCGGTGTTATCCGTTTTAGTTTGACTCCTGGCATAATTGATCCGGATATACCGTATTTCCTCGAACACAATTCGGGTCTCGAATATAAGCCTGAGGGCATGGGGTGTTGAAGTAAATACAACCTGGGTAATAAATATGAATTTATGGCCTATCATATTTCCTCGAATATAACACAGGCCTTGAATAGAATACTTGTTTAATTCTTTTGTTAAAGGGGTGCTGAATGAAATAGAACGCCAGTGTTGTAATCGAGGAAATACAGTACATGATACAGTGCCTTTAAAAGGATTTAAATTGTGCGTTATTAATGTTTCAAAGTGTATTTTTGCTCTCGTGTAGTATGTATGAACATTATTCTTGCGACGTTTTGATCAGGCAACCGCGAAGTGGTAGCTATTATAATATCTGTCTCCCAGAATGCATGTTAAAAAGTTATCTTAAAGGAAGTGAAGCTTGTAGTTGATTGTAGTAAAATACCATAACCTTTTTGTGGCCCCTTCTCTATGAAATGCGTAGTACTACGGATGTTAGTAGTACTGACCGATTTTAGCACGTGATTTTCGTGTGTAAAATTAGGCGCATGAAATAAATATGCAAAGATTGTGCATGTTCGTGCAATTTACGAACATACGAGTAATTTGCGACGAAATTTCACAGTTTGTCAATTTGAGATTACTTTGGAAGAATGAGATCATCTTATTAGCGTGGCGCTGCATCAATGGGAACTGAAGGTGACTTTTAAATATAATTAAAATAGGTTGGATTTTCAATATTTAGGTAACTTGAACAATTTTATCAATTGTAATTTCTATTATTTTCTATGATTCGAACTACTATATTTATCATTTCTAACATAACTTTCTAAACAGTTGTTGTGAATTTATGGTAGAAAATATATCAAAGTCATGTTTATTTTTTGGGTCTATTCGTTCTAGTTCATTTTAGGCAGAAGTCAATCAATTGATTCAAATATTTTACTCCCAACCGTATTGAGTATTACATCAAATAAATTCTTTTTTTACTCCTTGATTTTAATGAATCAAACGTTTAGCTAAATCGTTATGTCATTGACGTTGCTAAACTGTAACTCTTTTTTGTTTAAGAGTGGTTTTGAAAGTGTCCGTGTATCAGATATCAGGACTGTTTGGACGAAACAGTCCTGATATCGATTATGAACAGGACACTTTTATGAATGGTTGTTATGGGCAACGAGGTGTAATGGGATGTAACATCACCATCTTTAAATCTTTGTACAGCATATCTACTCGAATAGATTACAGAAAATAACTGTAATATTATTTTTTTTAAACGCAACATTGATTAACACCACCTAATTTAATGTAACTTATGTTCCCTTGTTGCACTAAACGCTAAGGTATTCTTACATCACCATAGCAGCATCAGTGCACTAATGGTTTTTTTGGTGCCATGACCACCTGATGACTATCTATTGCTTCTCAGTGGAAGTGTGGTATTCGTCTCCTTAATGGGTACAGTATGTTATAGCAAAGCCGTGCATCATTCTTGCTGCTTCCATACGATACTGCAATTGACTGCTGAAGAAATTGCTCCAATTAAGTTTCGAATTTTATATTTTCAATGGACATTACAGTAGTGCTGTCAGCCAATTTGTTTGACAATTATGTCTCGAAATACTGATGACGATAGTCATTGACTTGAACTGGTCTAGGATGTATTGATTTAGTAATGTCAGTGTCAATGTCGTGTCTGTTATCAATAAAGAAGGCGTTATCAAGAAAACCTGGTTTTCTAAAGTATTCCACTTCTAAATGTCCTTCAAAAACATGTCGGATAGTGTCTGGATATCTAAATGAGTTCTTAATTTTGATTTCTCAACTTACAAGAAGCACCGCACTGAGATGTGTATCTACTGTAACCACTGACATTAACATATATCCTATTGGATATAGACAGAGAGGGGCTTAATGCTTTATGTGATTGCCAAAACATTGTATATGCCGTATGCATACAATTGGCTAAAGTGTAAACAAACGAGAACAGAATAATAGATAATAACAGAAAATAGAATATGACCACCTAACCAACAGTGTTGCATTGAAACTATTAATTTCAGCGAAAATACTTTCCTTGATGAGATTTCTTCATTGATTATTTGTAGAGACATATAAATCTTGCAAATCCAATCTCTTTAGAGACATTTGCTGTAAAGAAAGACATTGAATGTTAACATTGATAAAGCAATAACGAATTAGTATATAACTGCCAACCCAATAAGCTTGTTATGGTCAACTACATTCTAACGGGACCATAAGTCAACTGTCACACTACCATTAACTCGTCTGGTTCCCGTCTATTCATCTTGAGGTCGAGCTGAAGTATTTTCCTTGATGAGGTTTTCTCATTGATTTTATCTGCGTGTTAGAGAGTCTTGATGAATTGATGGTTGATTCGGGGGTCCCGTTTACAAGAAGTGATAACATTTACTCTTTCACGTTTCTCGTATATTTGATGACTGTTTTGGCTTTGCTTTATCAACATTAAATGCTATTTACTTCAGTCATAGGTCGATTGTTCAAACATTTAACAATTACACGTTAAATTAACGTTGCATATTCACCTTAAATGCACTAAATATATAGTGTCAAGCAAATGTTGCACATACGGTTGTCTTCCTTTATTGATCTCTGTTTGTAGCATGTGAAAATTGTTTAGACAATGCATAGAAACAGAAAAAAAGTTTGATGAAAGCTTTGTTTAGGATTGATGTACCTACAGTCTATTTCAGTCAAAATACCATTGTATTACCGTTTTTACAGACATATCAAACTAAATTTGCTCATATAGCATTTTATAAGGTCCGTGAATACATTCAATATCTATATTTAATTTTCACTTTAAGAGTGCGTTAATGTCTCTTTGTCCTGACTCGACTTGACCTGACCAGTTTCCTATGACTAATGAAGAATATTTGGTTTGACCTAGAAACCATTCTTACACTAGAACTGAACATTGGATGTGTGACCATCATGCTCTGAGCTTCTCACTGCAAAGTTAGTGCATCGTTGTCTGGTTAATTTACTCGAATCAAACGAATGGGTAATAAAGAAATGATTACGCACGGAAGTCAGCCATATTACTTTCATAATAATCGTGCAAATACTCGGGCAATACAACCAGTTACATTCGTTTCGTAAAAGACACATGACACACTTCGCTTGGTAATAATCTCTATTTTGCTACTGAAAGTACAAGAGTACTTGCTGCACATTACAGTGGCTTCCTGTTATAGTATCCTGTTTCATTACTGTTTGTGTTGTTACACCAGCTTCCGGGTTTCCAGTTCAAGGTTTTTATAACATGTGGGTCGTATAATTGCTGTATGCCTTTTAGATCATCATGCATTATTTAAAAACACATCATGTCCAAGCATGTATATCGTGCTGACTTTGATTTGAAGTCTCGATTACCTATTCATCAGTGACATCAATTAAATAATCGCTTATTCATTAATATTTGCAGGTTTTGACAGTACATTATTCCTATCCTGTATTGATAACCCTTCTGATGGTGAGTGACTTTAGAATGATGAGGGTAATCGTGTAATGAAACAATTGTCGTAATTGTAATTGTTTATTATTTTGGGTTCGATTTTTTTCTTTTACATGAAATAACGACATTATGAAGTGTATACCTAGAGAAGAAACGAGATCTATGGTTTACAACGTCTTTATTACTTTTTATTATATTATATATTAATTAATTAATGTATACCAAAGGACGAGCATAGAATCTCTTTCCCGTTTGATACTGTTTCGATGGAGAATGATTTGAAGAACTTTGATGTACGGGATTGTAACACGATTACCCTCATCATTCTAAAGTCACAATGAGAAGGGTTATCAATATCGGATCGGATAGGAATAATGTACTGTCAAAACCTGCTAATATTAATTGATCAGTGGTATATAAGTGATAATAGAATTGATGCATGCCATTGACTGAATATTCAGAGTGTCAAATCGAATTCATCACAATAGATATGCTTTGACATGATGTGTGATTAATTAATGTATGATCGAGGCATACAGCGACGATATGATCCACATGTCATAAAAACAACAACAACACTCTTGAAATGGAAACACGGAGGCTGACGTAACAACACAAACAGTTGATAGACAGGATAATTTAACAGGAAGCAACTGTAATGTGTAGCAAGTACTCTTTATACTTTCGGTAGCTATATAGAGATTATTAAGCGAGGAAGTGTGTCATGTGACTTATACACTACTGGTGTTAGACAACACTTTTTGTATAGTCTATTAAATTAGTCCTATTTCATTCTGACCAAATGCATATAGGTTTTCAATTCCAAATTGTATTACTTCATCAACGAGATATGTTCAGAGGTCGTCTCTTTATCAAAATCAATTTTGACTTTCCCTGCGTCATCCAAAATTGTTTCTGATGAGAAAAGGGACCTCAACATGAAGCAAAGTGCCTCATGGAGCGACCAACATATTTATTACACTAGTTTTATGAGGCGCTTGCTAAAATCTGATTATGGAATCATTGGGCTATTGGACCTGTCACCATAAAACTTCACTGCTGAGATTTTCCAGTGTTTTAATGAAAAATCAATGTTGTGTTTAATACCTTCAACCCACTTCGCGTTCTAAGAGTCACTGTCGAACAGCGTTAAGGGTGTAGACTGATGTTGTAGTTGTAGATTTCTACAATCCCTACTTCTAATTTCGCTAAATAAGATTTTAGGTATGAAAGGTCGTCAATTAATTACTTACTTACTTACTTTCTATTTGCGTATACTAATACATCAACTAAATATATATTGGGAGTAGTCCGAGAGGACGTTGTCAGATATTTCAGAGATGTTGGAGTGCAGGAGGTTAATTATCACCTTCAGGAGTGTAAGGTAAAGCAACAGTAAGTACTACAATTATTGAGAAAGTTCTTATATTTCCCCTCATTTCACCAACGGTGAAAAGTTTGAATGCCTCAACAGGTTCATTGAACTAAACAGCAGCAATAAACATTAAGAGAGATTAAATCTTCACAGTGGTCAGTTGTCACGTTTTGCCCATGCCGGAAGTATAGCCATGTAGGCAACTTGGAATTATATTGTGTTTATTCTTGGACTGAACAAGTAATATATGATTGCGATCTGATATTACTGCTGTGCTAGATTTCATTTGTTAGACTGCCATACAGACATGTATACCCGTCTTTTTGTTAGGTCTGGTTAACTCCACTCGTAACAATTGAAATAAAAACGTACCAGCAAACCAGAAACCAACTGTTTTAACTTCACATGGTTCTTCATGGTAGAATCTGTCTTTGTATTTCTAACTTCCAAATCGTAGTACATGCTTACTTCTCTACTGAGTAAAACAAGGCAACATGAGATGATGTACGCTTCAATGACACGTTCATTGGTATTCCAATGAACAGCTGGTTGTATTATTGCGGGGAGAAAGCCATCAATGCCATTGTGGATTTACATTGTGGTGAAACTTCAAAGCGATATCAAGAACTTCAAGAATTTCAAGATTTCAAATGCAGACCGGTTTTGCATAAATGAGTTTTAAAAGTTATGTTATACATGATTACAAGGCAACAACTGGTTCAAGCGTCTGATACATAAGTAAGATTAGAGAGGGGTCTTTAACATATTTCCGAACTAAATAAGTGATTTTAGCGTAGAGATGATAGGTCACACTCACCTCACCTAATGCCTTATACAAGATAAATTAAGACATTATATAACTGATCATATTCTTGAATTACTTGACTACATTCTATCACATTTCCTGTGATGTTCACCGCTTTTCTTGATGACAGTCCTGTACCCTCCAGGGAAATGACAGAATTTGTTTTTGAAATTAGATGATAGGAAGGAAAACAACATGCCATTCATGAACCTCTTTTTTCAAATTAATCCATCCTCTGCTTGATTAAGGTCGACACTTCTTGTCACTCTATGTTATGTAACGTAAACGGAACTCTTTGCTATTAAGCTACGAAATGTCTGTGCAACACTTCACTTTCATTTTGAGGTATCCATTATTTGTAGTTTTTAACTTTTTAACTAATTTGCATAAATCATGAAGCTAACATATCCCCCACACACGTAACCCTAAACGTTAAACAGAGAATGCTTTCGATTGTCTTGAAAACTATGACAGTTTGCATTCAAATGTGGGACTAAGAGCAATTGAAGGGTCCGAATGATGGGGGCTCCATAATGACTTTTAAATGCAACTGAAGTTAGAGAAACTGATCATACAAAGTGATCAAAATAGCAGAGATGAATGTCCATAATATGACCTATTATATCTGACATCTGTTAATTTGGTTGCAGGACAGAAATGTACTTGAGACCTCGTATTTAGCGAATTTGGTTGCACCCCTATAGGGATATGCAACCATATTTATTTACAGCAATTATTCATCATTATTCCTACCTCGGTAATAGTTATTTGGTTGCAGAAAAAAATAGTGTGTTTACAAGCACGTCAGATTAGTTTACGATGACATAAACGGAATCATTCTGGCAACTCTTCTCTGGCTAAGTGTATGTAATATATCATGATTTTTTCCTTCTGCAACCAAATGTTGTCAAGTCAAGACTTTTCTGTTTGATGAAAACATATATTTTGATGATTTAAAAGGTTTGGTTGCAGTTGTCTATAGGGACTGCAACCAACTTCAGAAACGATCCGATTCCATGTGAAGTTATAATATGAAACCAAATTCAAATATTTCATGTTATACATCATGCAATAGATAACTATTTCAACTATCAGGAAAACCTCATTTGAGTAATTTTGAAGAGTTTGCCTGCGTTTTATAGGAATTTTAGAAACCCCGTTATTGGGACTCTTCAATTACTCTTAGACCCAAATGTGGAGTACCCTGAACTAGCCTCTTGCTTTACTTCAAGATTAGAAATGACGACTTAAGAAGATAAATGACAAGATGATTTGCTATATAAAGAGTGACTAAGTTACCGACCACAATACTGAGATGAGAACTGTATCCGTAAATCTAGACCTCGATAAGATCATTAAAGACGTTAACTGCATTTAGAGACTGGTTCAGAACATCTGGTGTAAGACAGGGATCTCTACACGGCAAAAGACCCAGAGGCCACCAACATGGCTTAACATTGTTCCGGGTGAAGTAACTCAGATTGGAATCACTATATTTATGTAATAGGGTTTCAATTGTGTTGTTGTCAAATACGACTCGAAAGATGTTCCCATATTTGTTCTATTGGATTCATGTCAAAGGTTCTGGAAGACCTTTTATGCTTTTTCAAATCTATGTTCTATCGACAAGAAAAAGTTATTCTCCCCAAAATATTTCTTTCTTACAAATTAATAGTTCAAGTAATTTGTTTACACAATTCGTTGCTGTAAACAAAATGAGATGATATTTGTTTGATGGCCTCATTGTACTTTATATACTCTTCTAATTCAAAATGGTTTGAAGATTTTAAAATCGATTGTTACGATTTGGTTTGTCAGGTCAGGTATCAGGAAAAAATATTTATGACGTCATTGTAGATAATTTGAACATCTGCAGAATGGGACACCGTTCTTAAAATGGCAACTATCAATATAGTTTGATCCATTAATCGATTTACAATATGATCATGTGTCATTAGTTTTGGTGTTACAGAAAATAAATGTGACATGGTTCTTTGGTCGAATTCATCTTTGTTAAGTAACCTTACTGATCCATTGGGTGTTTATAATTGCAAAAGGTTAATTGCCTGTGACATGTAAAGTCAGTCTATGTGTGTTGTTCTGTTTCAGATCCGACATCAAGATCAATCTCAAATAAATATTGACTTGACCATGTTCTACCACATGGCATTGAACTGAGATCGGTGTTATCCGTTTTAGTTTTGTGACAGTTTGACTCCTGGCATAATTGATCCGAAAAACCGTATTTCCTCGAACACAATTCGGGTCTCGAATATAAGCCTGAGGGCTAGTGACTAAGTTTCCGACCACAATACTGAGATGAGAACTGTATCCGTAAATCTAGACCTCGATAAGATCATTAAAGACGTTAACTGCATTTAGAGACTGGTTCAGAACATCTGGTGTAAGACAGGGATCTCTACACGGCAAAAGACCCAGAGGCCACCAACATGGCTTAACATTGTTCCGGGTGAAGTAACTCAGATTGGAATCATCTATATTTATGTAAAAGGGTTTCAATTGTGTTGTTGTCAAATACGTCTCGAAAGATGTTGCCATAGTTGTTCTATTGGATTCATGTCAAAGGTTCTGGAAGACCTTTTATGTTTTTCAAATCTCTGTTCTATTGACAAGAAAAAGTTATTCTCCCCAAAATATTTCTTTCTTACAAATTAATAGTTCAAGTAATTTGTTTACACAATTCATTGCCATAAACAAAATCAGATGATATTTGTTTGATGGTCTCATTGTACTTTATATACTCTTCTAATTGAAAATGGTTTGAAGATTATAATATCGATTGTTCCGTTTTGGTTTGTCAGGTCAGGTATCAGGGGAAAATATTTATGACGTCATTGTAGATAATTTTAACATCTGCAGAATGGGACACCGTTCTTAAAATGGCAACTATAAATATAGTTTGCTTCATTAATCGATTTGCAATTTGATATTGTGTCATTAGTTTCGGCGTTACAGAAAATAAATGTGACATGGTTCTTTGGTCGAATTCATCTTTGTTAAGTAACCATATTGATCCATTGGTGTTAATAATTGCAAAAGGTTAATTGCCTGTGACATGTAAAGTCAGTCTCTGTGTGTTGTTCTGTTTCAGATCCGACTTCAAGATCAATCTCAAATAAATATTGACTTGACGATGTTCTACCACATGGCATTGAACTGAGATCGGTGTTATCCGTTTTAGTTTTGTGACAGTTTGACTCCTGGCATAATTGATCCGGATATACCGTATTTCCTCGAACACAATTCGGGTCTCGAATATAAGCCTGAGGGCATGGGGTGTTGAAGTAAATACAACCTGGGTAATAAATATGAATTGATGGCCTATCATATTTCCTCGAATATAACACAGGCCTTGAATAGAATACTTGTTTAATTCTTTTGTTAAAGGGGTGCTGAATGAAATAGAACGCCAGTGTTGTAATCGAGGAAATACAGTACATGATACAGTGCCTTTAAAAGGATTTAAATTGTGCGTTATTAATGTTTCAAAGTGTATTTTTGCTCTCGTGTAGTATGTATGAACATTATTCTTGCGACGTTTTGATCAGGCAACCGCGAAGTGGTAGCTATTATAATATCTGTCTCCCAGAATGCATGTTAAAAAGTTATCTTAAAGGAAGTGAAGCTTGTAGTTGATTGTAGTAAAATACCATAACCTTTTTGTGGCCCCTTCTCTATGAAATGCGTAGTACTACGGATGTTAGTAGTACTGACCGATTTTAGCACGTGATTTTCGTGTGTAAAATTAGGCGCATGAAATAAATATGCAAAGATTGTGCATGTTCGTGCAATTTACGAACATACGAGTAATTTGCGACGAAATTTCACAGTTTGTCAATTTGAGATTACTTTGGAAGAATGAGATCATCTTATTAGCGTGGCGCTGCGACAATGGGAACTGAATGTGACTTTTAAATATAATTAAAATAGGTTGGATTTTCAATATTTAGGTAACTTGAAAATTTTTATCAATTGTAATTTCTATTATTTTCTATGATTCGAACTACTATATTTATCATTTCTAACATAACTTTCTAAACAGTTGTTGTGAATTTATGGTAGAAAATATATCAAAGTCATGTTTATTTTTTGGGTCTATTCGTTCTAGTTCATTTTAGGCAGAAGTCAATCAATTGATTCAAATATTTTACTCCCAACCGTATTGAGTATTACATCAAATAAATTCTTTTTTTACTCCTTGATTTTAATGAATCAAACGTTTAGCTAAATCGTTATGTCATTGACGTTGCTAAACTGTAACTCTTTTTTGTTTAAGAGTGGTTTTGAAAGTGTCCGTGTATCAGATATCAGGACTGTTTGGACGAAACAGTCCTGATATCGATTATGAACAGGACACTTTTATGAATGGTTGTTATGGGCAACGAGGTGTAATGGGATGTAACATCACCATCTTTAAATCTTTGTACAGCATATCTACTCGAATAGATTACAGAAAATAACTGTAATATTATTTTTTTTAAACGCGACATTGATTAACACCACCTAATTTAATGTAACTTATGTTCCCTTGTTGCACTAAACGCTAAGGTATTCTTACATCACCATAGCAGCATCAGTGCACTAATGGTTTTTTTGGTGCCATGACCACCTGATGACTATCTATTGCTTCTCAGTGGAAGTGTGGTATTCGTCTCCTTAATGGGTACAGTATGTTATAGCAAAGCCGTGCATCATTCTTGCTGCTTCCATACGATACTGCAATTGACTGCTGAAGAAATTGCTCCAATTAAGTTTCGAATTTTATATTTTCAATGGACATTACAGTAGTGCTGTCAGCCAATTTGTTTGACAATTATGTCTCGAAATACTGATGACGATAGTCATTGACTTGAACTGGTCTAGGATGTATTGATTTAGTAATGTCAGTGTCAATGTCGTGTCTGTTATCAATAAAGAAGGCGTTATCAAGAAAACCTGGTTTTCTAAAGTATTCCACTTCTAAATGTCCTTCAAAAACATGTCGGATAGTGTCTGGATATCTAAATGAGTTCTTAATTTTGATTTCTCAACTTACAAGAAGCACCGCCCTGAGATGTGTATCTACTGTAACCACTGACATTAACATATATCCTATTGGATATAGACAGAGAGGGGCTTAATGCTTTATGTGATTGCCAAAACATTGTATATGCCGTATGCATACAATTGGCTAAAGTGTAAACAAACGAGAACAGAATAATAGATAATAACAGAAAATAGAATATGACCACCTAACCAACAGTGTTGCATTGAAACTATTAATTTCAGCGAAAATACTTTCCTTGATGAGATTTCTTCATTGATTATTTGTATAGACATATAAATCTTGCAAATCCAATCTCTTTAGAGACATTTGCTGTAAAGAAAGACATTGAATGTTAACATTGATAAAGCAATAACGAATTAGTATATAACTGCCAACCCAATAAGCTTGTTATGGTCAACTACATTCTAACGGGACCATAAGTCAACTGTCACACTACCATTAACTCGTCTGGTTCCCGTCTATTCATCTTGAGGTCGAGCTGAAGTATTTTCCTTGATGAGGTTTTCTCATTGATTTTATCTGCGTGTTAGAGAGTCTTGATGAATTGATGGTTGATTCGGGGGTCCCGTTTACAAGAAGTGATAACATTTACTCTTTCACGTTTCTCGTATATTTGATGACTGTTTTGGCTTTGCTTTATCAACATTAAATGCTATTTACTTCAGTCATAGGTCGATTGTTCAAACATTTAACAATTACACGTTAAATCAACGTTGCATATTCACCTTAAATGCACTAAATATATAGTGTCAAGCAAATGTTGCACATACGGTTGTCTTCCTTTATTGATCTCTGTTTGTAGCATGTGAAAATTGTTTAGACAATGCATAGAAACAGAAAAAAAGTTTGATGAAAGCTTTGTTTAGGATTGATGTACCTACAGTCTATTTCAGTCAAAATACCATTGTATTACCGTTTTTACAGACATATCAAACTAAATTTGCTCATATAGCATTTTATAAGGTCCGTGAATACATTCAATATCTATATTTAATTTTCACTTTAAGAGTGCGTTAATGTCTCTTTGTCCTGACTCGACTTGACCTGACCAGTTTCCTATGACTAATGAAGAATATTTGGTTTGACCTAGAAACCATTCTTACACTAGAACTGAACATTGGATGTGTGACCATCATGCTCTGAGCTTCTCACTGCAAAGTTAGTGCATCGTTGTCTGGTTAATTTACTCGAATCAAACGAATGGGTAATAAAGAAATGATTACGCACGGAAGTCAGCCATATTACTTTCATAATAATCGTGCAAATACTCGGGCAATACAACCAGTTACATTCGTTTCGTAAAAGACACATGACACACTTCGCTTGGTAATAATCTCTATTTTGCTACTGAAAGTACAAGAGTACTTGCTGCACATTACAGTGGCTTCCTGTTATAGTATCCTGTTTCATTACTGTTTGTGTTGTTACACCAGCTTCCGGGTTTCCAGTTCAAGGTTTTTATAACATGTGGGTCGTATAATTGCTGTATGCCTTTTAGATCATCATGCATTATTTAATAACACATCATGTCCAAGCATGTATATCGTGCTGACTTTGATTTGACAGTCTCGATTACCTATTCATCAGTGACATCAATTAAATAATCGCTTATTCATTAATATTTGCAGGTTTTGACAGTACATTATTCCTATCCTGTATTGATAACCCTTCTGATGGTGAGTGACTTTAGAATGATGAGGGTAATCGTGTAATGAAACAATTGTCGTAATTGTAATTGTTTATTATTTTGGGTTCGATTTTTTTCTTTTACATGAAATAACGACATTATGAAGTGTATAGCTAGAGAAGAAACGAGATCTATGGTTTACAACGTCTTTATTACTTTTTATTATATTATATATTAATTAATTAATGTATACCAAAGGACGAGCATAGAATCTCTTTCCCGTTTGATACTGTTTCGATGGAGAATGATGTGAAGAACTTTGATGTACGGGATTGTAACACGATTACCCTCATCATTCTAAAGTCACAATCAGAAGGGTTATCAATATCGGATCGGATAGGAATAATGTACTGTCAAAACCTGCTAATATTAATAGATCAGTGGTATATAAGTGATAATAGAATTGATGCATGCCATTGACTGAATATTCAGAGTGTCAAATCGAATTCATCACAATAGATATGCTTTGACATGATGTGTGATTAATTAATGTATGATCGAGGCATACAGCGACGATATGATCCACATGTCATAAAAACAACAACAACACTCTTGAAATGGAAACACGGAGGCTGACGTAACAACACAAACAGTTGATAGACAGGATAATTTAACAGGAAGCAACTGTAATGTGTAGCAAGTACTCTTTATACTTTCGGTAGCTATATAGAGATTATTAAGCGAGGAAGTGTGTCATGTGACTTATACACTACTGGTGTTAGACAACACTTTTTGTATAGTCTATTAAATTAGTCCTATTTCATTCTGACCAAATGCATATAGGTTTTCAATTCCAAATTGTATTACTTCATCAACGAGATATGTTCAGAGGTCGTCTCTTTATCAAAATCAATTTTGACTTTCCCTGCGTCATCCAAAATTGTATCTGATGAGAAAAGGGACCTCAACATGAAGCAAAGTGCCTCATGGAGCGACCAACATATTTATTACACTAGTTTTATGAGGCGCTTGCTAAAATCTGATTATGGAGTCATTGGGCTATTGGACCTGTCACCATAAAACTTCACTGCTGAGATTTTCCAGTGTTTTAATGAAAAATCAATGTTGTGTTTAATACCTTCAACCCACTTCGCGTTCTAAGAGTCACTGTCGAACAGCGTTAAGGGTGTAGACTGATGTTGTAGTTGTAGATTTCTACAATCCCTACTTCTAATTTCGCTAAATAAGATTTTAGGTATGAAAGGTCGTCAATTAATTACTTACTTACTTACTTTCTATTTGCGTATACTAATACATCAACTAAATATATATTGGGAGTAGTCCGAGAGGACGTTGTCAGATATTTCAGAGATGTTGGAGTGCAGGAGGTTAATTATCACCTTCAGGAGTGTAAGGTAAAGCAACAGTAAGTACTACAATTATTGAGAAAGTTCTTATATTTCCCCTCATTTCACCAACGGTGAAAAGTTTGAATGCCTCAACAGGTTCATTGAACTAAACAGCAGCAATAAACATTAAGAGAGATTAAATCTTCACAGTGGTCAGTTGTCACGTTTTGCCCATGCCGGGAGTATAGCCATGTAGGCAACTTGGAATTATATTGTGTTTATTCTTGGACTGAACAAGTAATATATGATTGCGATCTGATATTACTGCTGTGCTAGATTTCATTTGTTAGACTGCCATACAGACATGTATACCCGTCTTTTTGTTAGGTCTGGTTAACTCCACTCGTAACAATTGAAATAAAAACGTACCAGCAAACCAGAAACCAACTGTTTTAACTTCACATGGTTCTTCATGGTAGAATCTGTCTTTTTATTTCTAACTTCCAAATCGTAGTACATGCTTACTTCTCTACTGAGTAAAACAAGGCAACATGAGGTGATGTAGGCTTCAATGACACGTTCATTGGTATTCCAATGAACAGCTGGTTGTATTTTTGCGGGGAGAAAGCCAACAATGCCATTGTGGATTTACATTGTGGTGAAACTTCAAAGCGATATCAAGAACTTCAAGAATTTCAAGATTTCAAATGCAGACCGGTTTTGCATAAATGAGTTTTAAAAGTTATGTTATACATGATTACAAGGCAACAACTGGTTCAAGCGTCTGATACATAAGTAAGATTAGAGAGGGGTCTTTAACATATTTCCGAACTAAATAAGTGATTTTAGCGTAGAGATGATAGGTCACACTCACCTCACCAGATGCCTTATACAAGATAAATTAAGACATTATATAACTGGCCATATTCTTGAATTACATGACTACATTCTATCACATGATGTTTTCCGCTTTTCTTGATGACAGTCCTGTATCCTCTAGGGAAATGACAGAATTTGTTTTTGAAATTAGATGATACTAAGGACAACAACATGCCATTCACTTGCCTCCTTTTTCAAATTAATCCATCCTCTACTTGATTAAGGTCGACACTTCTTGTCACTCTATGTTATGTAATGTAAACGGAACTGTATGCTATTAAGCTACGAAATGTCCGTGCAACACTTCACTTTCATTTTGAGGTATCCATTATTTTGTAGTTTGTAACTTTTTAACTAATTTGCATAAATCATGAAGCTAACCTTTCCTCCACACGTAACCCTAAACGTTAAACAGAGAATGCTTTCGATTGTCTTGAAAACTAAGACAGTTTGCATTCAAATGTGGGAATAAGAGTAATTGAAGGGTCCGAATGATGGAGGCTCCATAATGACTTTTAAATGCAACTGAAGTTAGAGAAACTGATCATACAAAGTAATCAAAATAGCAGAGATGATTGTCCATAATTAGACATATTATATCTGACATCTGTTAATTTGGTCCCTATAGGGAAATGCAACCAAATTTATTTACAGCAATTATTCATCATTATTCCTACCATGGCTAATAGTTATTTGGTCGCAGAGAAAAAATAGTGTGTTTACAAGCACGTCAGATTAGTTTACGATGACAGAATCATTTTGGCAACTTTTCTCTAACTAAGTGTATGTAAAATATCATGATTTTTCTTTCTGCAACCAAATGTTGTCAAGTAAAGGCTGTTCTGTTTGATGAAAACATATATTTTGATGATTTAAAGATTGGTTGCAGTTGTCTATAGGGACTGCAACCAAATTCAGAAATGATCCGATTCCATGTGAAGTTATACTATGAAACCAAATTCAAATAGTTCATGTTATATATCATGCCATAGATAAATACTATAACTATCAGGAAAACCCCATTTGGGCAGTTTTGAAGAGTTTGATTGCGTTTTATAGGAATTTTAGACACCCCCTTATTGGGACTCTTCAATTACTCTAAGGCCCAAATGTGGAGTACCCTGAACTAGTCCCTTGCTTTACTTCAAGATTAGAAATGACGACTTAAGAAGATAAATGACAAGATGATTTGCTATATAAAGAGTGACTAAGTTACCAACCACAATACTGAGATGAGAACTGTATCCGTATATCTAGACCTCGATAAGATCATTAAAGAGGTTACCTGCATTTAGATAGGTTCAGAATAACATCTGGTGTAAGACAAGGATCCCTACACGGCAAAACATGGCTTAAAATTGTTCCGGGTGAAGTAAATCAGATTGGAATCATCTATATTTATGTAAACGTGTTTCAATTGTGTTGTTGTCAAATACGTCTCGAAAGGTGTTCCCATATTTGTTCTATTGGATTCATGTCAAAGGTGCTGGAAGAACTTTTATGTTTTTAAAGTCTCTGTTCTATTGACAAGAAAAAGTTATTCTCCCCAAAATATTTCTTTCTTACAAATTAGTAGTTCCAGTAATTTGTTTACACAATTCATTGCCGTAAACAAAATGAGATGATATTTGTTTGGTGGCCTTATTGTACTTTATATACTCTTCTAATTCAAAATGGTTTGAAGATATTAAAATCGATTGTTCCGTTTTGGTTTGTCAGGTCAGGTATCAGGAAAAAATATTTATGACGTCATTGTAGATAATTTGAACATCTGCAGAATGGGACACCGTTCTTAAAATGGCAACTATTAATATAGTTTGCTCCATTAATCGATTTACAATTTGATATTGTGTCATTAGTTTCGCCGTTACAGAAAATAAATGTGACATGGTTCTTTGGTCGAATTCATCTTTGTTAAGTAACCATATTGATCCATTGGTGTTAATAATTGCAAAAGGTTAATTGCCTGTGACATGTAAAGTCAGTCTCTGTGTGTTGTTCTGTTTCAGATCCGACTTCAAGATCAATCTCAAATAAATATTGACTTGACGATGTTCTACCACATGGCATTGAACTGAGATCGGTGTTATCCGTTTTAGTTTTGTGACAGTTTGACTCCTGGCATAATTGATCCGGATATACCGTATTTCCTCGAACACAATTCGGGTCTCGAATATAAGCCTGAGGGCATGGGGTGTTGAAGTAAATACAACCTGGGTAATAAATATGAATTTATGGCCTATCATATTTCCTCGAATATAACATAGGCCTTGAATAGAATACTTGTTTAATTCTTTTGTTAAAGGGGTGCTGAATGAAATAGAACGCCAGTGTTGTAATCGAGGAAATACAGTACATGATACAGTGCCTTTAAAATGATTTAAATTGTGCGTTATTAATGTTTCAAAGTGTATTTTTGCTCTCGTGTAATATGTATGAACATTACTCTTGCGACGTTTTGATCAGGCAACCGCGAAGTGGTAGCTATTATAATATCTGTCTCCCAGAATGCATGTTAAAAAGTTATCTTAAAGGAAGTGAAGCTTGTAGTTGATTGTAGTAAAATACCATAACCTTTTTGTGTTCCCTTCTCTAGTGTATGTATGAAATGCGTCGTACTACGGATGTTCTGCCTGACCGATTTTAGCACATGATTCTCGTGTGTAAAATTAGGCGCACGAAATTAATGTTCAAAGATTGTGCATGTTCGTGCAATTTACGAACATACGAGTAATATGCGACGAAATTTCACAGTTTGTCAATTTGTAGATTACTTTGGAAGAATGGGATCGTCTTATTAGCGTGGCCTTGCGACAATGGGAACTGAAGGTGACTTTTAAATGTAATTACAATCGGTTGGATTTTCAATATTTAGGTAATTTGAAAATTCTTATAAATTGTAATTTCTATTATTTTCTATGCTTCAAACTACTATATTTATCATTTCTAACATAAATTTATAAACAGTTGTTGTGAAGTTATGGTAGAAAATATATCAAAGTCATGTTTATTTTTTGGGTCTATTCTTTCTAGTTCATATTTTTAGGCAGAAGTCAATCAATTGATTCAAATATTTTACTCCCAGCCGTATTGAGTATTACATCAAATAAATTCGTTTTTTACTCCTTGATCTTAGTGAATCAATCGTTATGTCATTGGCGTTGATAAACTGTAACTTCATTTGTTTTAAAGTGGTTTTGAAAGTGTCCGTGTATCAGATATCAGGACTGTTTGGACGAAACAGTCCTGATATCGATTATGAACAGGACACTTTTATCAATGGTTGTTATGGGAAACGGGGTATAATGGGATGTAACATCACCATATTTCAATCTTTGTACAGCATATATACTCGAATAGATTACAGAACATAACTGTAATATTATTATTTTTGGAAAACACGACATTGATTAACACCACTTAATTTAATGTCATTTATGTTCCAAGCCTTGTTGCACTGAACGCTAAGGATTCTTACATCATCAAAGTAGTCTCGGTGCACTAAGGGTTTTTTGTGCAACGACCACCTGATGACTATCTATTGCTTCTCAATGGAAGTGTGGTAATCGTTTCCTGGATGGATGCAGTATGTTATAGCAAAGCCGTACATCAATCTTTCTGCTTCCATACGATACTGCCATTGACAGCTGAAGAAATTGTTCCAATTAAGTTTCGAATTTTATATTTTCAATGGACATTACAGTAATGCTGTCAGCCAATTTGTTTGATAATTATGTCTCGAAATACTGAGTGACGATAGTCATTGACTTGAACTGTTCTAGGATGTATTGATTTAGTAATGTCAGTGTCAATGTCGTGTCTGTTATCAATAAAGAAGGCGTTATCAAGAAAACCTGGTTTTCTAAAGTATTCCACTTCTAAATGTCCTTCAAAAACATGTCGGATAGTGTCTGGATATCTAAATGAGTTCTTAATTTTGATTTCTCAACTTTCAAGCACCGCACTGAGGTGTTTATCTACTGTAACCACTGACATTAACATATATCCTTTTGGATATAGACAGAGAGGGGCTGAATGCTTTATGGGATTGCCAAAACATTGTATATGCCATATGCATACAATTGGCTAAAGTGTAAACAAACGAGAACAGAATAATAGATAATAACAGAAAATAGAATATGACCACCTAACCAACAGTGTTGCATTGAAACTATCAATTTCAGCGAAAATACTTTCCTTGATGAGATTTCTTCATTGATTATTTGTAGAGACATATAAATCTTGCAAATCCAATCTCTTTAGAGACATTTGCTGTAAAGAAAGACATTGAATGTTAACATTGATAAAGCAATATCGAATTATTATATAACTGCCAACCCAATAAGCTTGTTATGGTCAACTACATTCTAACGGGACCATAAGTCAACTGTCTCACTACCATTAACTCGTCTGGTTCCCGTCTATTCATCTTGAGGTCGAGCTGAAGTATTTTCCTTGATGAGGTTTTCTCATTGATTTTATCTGCGTGTTAGAGAGTCTTGATGAATGGATGGTTGATTCGGGGGTCCCGTTTACAAGAAGCGATAACATTTACTCTTTCACGTTTCTCGTATATTTGATGACTGTTTTGGCTTTGCTTTATCAACATTAAATGCTATTTACTTCAGTCATAGGTCGATTGTTCAAACATTTAACAATAACATGTTAAAGTAACGTTGCATATTCACCTTAAATGCACTATATATATAGTGTCAAGCAAATGTTGCACATACAGTTGTCTTCCTTTATTTGTCTCTGTTTGTAGCATGTGAAAATAGTTTAGACAATGCATAGAAACAGAAAAAAAGTTTGATGAAAGCTTTGTTTAGGATTGATGTACCTACAGTCTCTTTCAGTCAAAATACCATTGTATTACCGTTTTTACAGACATCATTTTCTCATATGATGCTCAGACATAAATTTGCTCATATAGCATTGTATAAGGTCCGTGAATACATTCAATATCTATATTTAATTTTCACTTTAAGAGTGTGTCAATTGTCTCTTTGTCCTGACTCGACTTGACCTGACCAGTTTCCTATAACTAATGAAGAGTATTTGGTTTGACCTAGAAACCATTCTTACAATAGAACTGAACATTTGATGTGTGACCATCATGCTCTGAGTTAAAACATTTGCATTTCAAGAGCGGAGTCTTACACAAATAAATAAATGCAAAGCTTCTCACTGCAAAGTTAGTGCATCGTTGTCTGGTTAATTTACTCGAATCAAACGAATGGGTAATGAAGAGATGATTACGCACGGAAGTCAGCCATATTACTTTCATAATAATCGTGCAAATGCTCGGGCAATACAACCAGTTACATTCGTTTCGTAAAAGACACATGACACACTTCCCTTGGTAATAAACTCTATTTAGCTACCGAAAGTATAAAAAGTACTTGCTGCCCATTACAGTGGCTTCCTGCTATAGTATCCTGTCTATCTACTGTTTACCCCAGCTTCCGGGTTTCCAGATCAAGGTTTTTATAACATGTGGGTCGTATAATTGCTGTATGCCTTTTAGATCATCATGCATTATTTAATAACACATCATGTCCAAGCATATATATCGTGCTGACTTTGATTTGACAGTCTCGATTACCTATTCATCAATGGCATCAATTAAATAATCGCCTATTCATTAATATTTGCAGGTTTTGACAGTACATTATTCCTATCCGGTATTGATAACCCTTCTGATGGTGAGTGACTTTAGAATGATGAGGGTAATTGTGTAATGAAACAATTGTCGTAATTGTAATTGTTTATTATTTTGGGTTCGATTTTTTTCTTTTACATGAAATAACGATATTATGAAGTGTATAGCTAGAGAAGAAACGAGATCTATGGTTTACAACGTCTTTATTACTTTTTATGATGATGATTATTTGCTTGATAAGTGTTGGCATCTACACCGAAACGTCGCAACTAGACAGAGATAATGCTTTATTATCCCGAAGGAATTGTATTGTACAAGGTTTCATGAAATCGTTTAAAACACACACACACACAACAATAAAGACAAACACAGATAGGAATACCCAGATACATGTAAAAGATTACTAAGGCAGCTGACAAAAACGCTCAGTATATAATGTTGGGGCAAACGTATTTAAAAGATTTCATTTAATACACTTATGCTGGGAGGAACGAATTTCGCGACCTTTTTCGTTCTGAATATCGCCGTGTGCAGTCGACGGACAGAAGGAAAATTGAATTTCAGTAAATAGGACATGAGTACTGTCATTTAATCATTTTCGTACTACAATAAAGAAGTTGTAAATCCACAAATCATTCATCTAATAGCGCCGTGTATAACCAGTTAGTTCTTATTATTTTATTTATTATAGTTCAAAATATTAGCTTTTATGGTGAATCAAGTAATATGTCAAACAATAATTTCTACAAAAACAAATCTTTTCGAAAAAAAATCATGTATTTGGTTATCATTGCGTCTCTTCTTGAAGAAGTCCCAAACGGAATGATAAACAAAGCAATACGACTTTCCATACGAGTTGTCATGTGCTAGTAACTTTTAAAGGTTACATGTCGTACTCATGGTCGTGATTCGTTGAAAAGGGGTTTCAATTTGACATCTACTCGACTTTAAATTTCTAAAATCGGCCCGTAAATTATTTATATAGGGCTTTTTTAAAAAGTGCCTAATTAAGCCCCGGCGACTACAATGAAAGTAGGCGGGTGGTGGTCACTGAAGCGTATCCTGCTATGACGTACGTGGAGGAATCTCATTATGGCCGCTAATCATAATTTAACGCGTTTTCCCAACAGAACTCTTCGTCAAAAAACCCAAATTTTCGATATACGGATTACTTAACTATTCAACTAACGATTTCATATGGTTACAACGGCCGAGTCCTGCTTAATTGGAGTGCATATTGCGCTAATGTATAGTATGTTTGTAGCAATTAAGAATGGGACTGCTGTCATAACACATAGACTTAGGCCGTACGCGAGATTACGGATCCCTGCTCTATCCCAACTCACAAAATGACACTATCACTTTCACTTCAAGCTAAGATTGCATCATTTCAAGTGATGTTTCCGATGTTTTGCCTTGCCTGTAAGAATCAAATGCCAGTTCAATTAACATTGAAACAAGTGAAGACTCTCGCGGGAATCGTGGCAAAGAGAGGTTAAGTAGCACCAATTGATCAAATGTTGAATAATCGGCAGGTTAAATTTTATTTTGTATGTATTAATAAATAAAGTAATATGGTAGGTATTATTTCATATACACTGAACGATTGGTTGTTCAAACAAGCGAGACAACATTGTAGATTTATAAATAACATTGTGTATTTAATATGAAAGATAACTGTATTTGAAGTTTGTCAATTGAAATATTCTATATATGATGTAATGTAATGTAAACCATTTTCACTTCACTTTCATGAACTGGATTTGTCAACAAGCTGACAGCAAGTGAAATTTACAGGAAGATTGCTCCATTGTACACGCAAACATATACATTATGATTATACAGATTGATACAGACAACGAACATTATCGAATGAAAGAATTACCAGTAGCATCTTAATGCACATCTCATAAATGAAATGACATGGATTCATAAATGGGCCTTTACGTGTTGCTTCAACACACCAACATATAATTCTCAGTTTAGCGTACCATATAGATGTTTCTTCCAGATCAAAGGGGAGAAGTGTTGTTACAGCAAATTAGTTTACGCAATTAAGAAGCTGAGTAGGTGAGAAAGAAGGAGTGTAATTATGTTTGTACAGATTACAAGTTCACTTGACCGATTCAATTATATAACAGATAGCATTTTGGTGACCGGATTGTCATATATGTTTATTGTCAGACATCCTGTCTTGGTGGCACAAAGGAAATAGGAAATACACATTGACGCGACGTTCAGTCTAGATATTGTCAGAGAAAGAAAGTAAGGAACATATGTTAAACCAATGGAATTTAGGAAAAGGATGATAGTGTATTCTGTAGGCTTTTCTTTGTCATTTGAAGAAAAACATATTGTTTTAGGATTACTGACGATAAACGACGATATACATGGTTTATCAAGCTCTTGATAAAAACAGGTTTGTTATTCTAATCATTGGTCACATTGTAGTTTGCTATTCGCATGCAAAATACTTGCACTATCATTACAATGTATATAACTGATTATATGTACTTTTGTTATTTACAAAATGATATAGATATACGCCGCATGTATGTTTTGTTGGAGAGTGATACATAAGTCCTTGGCGGGTTTGACGATGCACTTCATTCTTATCATGATAACAAAACATTACAATGTAAGACAAAAAAAATAATGATTATTAGTATTTGTTTCGATTAAAAGACATTCCTATTCGCGCTTGAACAGCAAGTGGTGGCGAGTAGCCTAGTCCTCTCCGCAAACAAAACAATTTTCAGGGAAGTGATCTGAATACGGACGCGAGGCTGACATTGGTTCAATGGTTGCGCTACCACAACGCTCTCTTCGCTCGAACAAAATCGGTCCATTTGGCGAGAAGGGAGACATCAGATGGAAACTTGTGAAGTGAAACTTGATAACCATGATTACTCGAACAATTTACAGCAGAACAGCGGCGTGGCATTGTTGCAAATTGTAGATATAACAGATCAACTGACCTATTCCCCAGTGTTTGCCATGATAAATAGTAATTAAGCGTATGTTTACATTCCATCCCTTCACATACGTCACTTTCGCTTACCATCCAACCCTTTAAGCCCCGCCCCATTTTTCGTTTGTCGCTGGCTGCTGAAAAGCAGACGATTTCTTTGCAATGTTTAAGTCGCTCTAGTTTAATATAGGATCAACATATTACTTTTTTGGGGGTTCTCATTTTTCACAAAATAGTCTGATGAACAAATTGCAGATAAGAATTCAATAGAAAATACTATATTGCGGCCATCCTCTAAAGGCCTGTTATCATGGTACGACTTGTCAGTTGAAACATAATAATACACGAGTTTTAAACCTCCCTTATCAACGTTACTGCAGAAAAAGGTGTTATGACAGGGTGTAGTAGGAGAATGGGAGATAAATGAATATCGTTTCATGTTTTCTTTTGCCTCATGAGATTGTGAACAAAGTACGAGTTTCTTGGTTCATTAAGTTTATACGTTTTAATGATGTTTTTCTTTGTTTGATATCATTGTAAATTTGAATTTTAACGACTTTTGTCAATGCTCTATTATTTGTAATCGCAACTTTGTATTGTTTTCGTGGAGTTGTTGTTGTTGCTGTTGCTGCTGCTGTTGAAAATACTTTTTTACTTTTTGTATTGTTAATTGTGTTTTTACATAAAAATTCGTCCTGGTCTACTTCAGCGTTTTGCCATCATCCACATGGATGACATATCGCTTTCTCTACATTAAAACGTCATATGGGAATTTCCAGACAGATTTATCACTAAAGCTTCAATAACGTGTAGCAGGGTCGTGACAGCCACTATACTATTTTGTCAGAAAACTACTTACTTCAACTCTCTTGGCAACATTAACAGCTCTTTATATACAGAATACAGTTTGTGTTGTATTTTAAAAAATCATCAGAGTCGTGATCATGATATATTGCAGCAATTTATTTTCAAAATTCAAACATGAATCTGTTCTTCTGAAAGGATATGATAAATAAACTGAATTAACCAAATCATTCCTGGCATTAAAACTTAATATCGTTTGTTTAACTAAAGGGACGTGGAGTATGTTTTGGAGTTACATCTGTCAAACGTTACCAATACCAATTTTATCGAAAATAATTCACTGTTGCTGGAAGGTTATAGTAACGGAGTTACATTATAAAGTCGTGATCTCTTATCGAAATCCGACTGGCACGCGACTATGGGCCTATAGTACAATGTTTGAAAATTGTCTGTAGTAGATGAATAGATAGATTTGGTTTGCTTGTGTTTAAGGCCTACAATACATGTAAATGGAACGTGTAATTTCAGCTTATGCACTTGTATAAGGCCGTTGCTTTGTAACTGTTATATATTCGCCTTTTAGGGATAGATATGCAAGATTTGAACTTAAATCAGCACATATTGTATATTGACAAAGTCAAATAAAATTTTATAAAAAACATATATTATCTCTAAAATAGTCTCTTTAAATAAAAGTCATTCATGTAAACAGCTTTTAAATTTTGAATAAAATAAAAACAACATTATGTTACTATGTTCAGGATTTTGATCTCTGTACAGCTGACACAGGTACTGTATATGTACTGATACAGAATTGCGAACCAGGAAGTGACTGTTTATCGAACTTGTAACACTACAGGGACCGTACTTCCTCGTGTATGGTTCTTCATTCCGATAAGGCCAACAAAGAGGCCCTTGAGTAGAGATTACTTCTGAAATTAGACATCGAGACATTAACGCAAATATAATGAAGAGGAACGTTGTGATATCATTCACTCGAAGTTGAGAACAACTTTACTGGATCATAGTCAATCAATATTCGTATTGGTGTACATGACAGACAAGAAGTTCCGTAAACGTTTACTTATACAGAGTTAAACCGAAATTGTGTAACTCCTCAGACACTGACACGTCGGATAGGATACGGATATGTTACTTCCGCGTACAACGGTCCCAGGGCTTTCTTGATACGCAAAAGACCAACAGGAGCTCCTAATACAAATATTGATCTGCGTTTTGACATCGTGGTTCTTAAAACGGAACAGGATAAACTATTTAAAATTCTTTGTTGGTAATCAGGCGTCTCCTTGTGCCTGTCATTATGAGAAACATGTTCCATGAACAAAGCATGACCTAAAGACATACTCAATCTCATTGGAAATTGAGACATACTAAATCCGGCCATTTAATGAAAAAAAACATCTGGTACTTAAGAGGTGACAAAGGGGGGAGGGGGGACTCCGTAGTGTAGATTTGTGAACCCGGACCTTAGAGAAAAGTTTCCAGACAACATCTTGGGCGCTGATTCGGCCACCAGTCTTATATAGGCCTACATATGTATTATACGTTGGTGTCTAGGAGTCTTGCTTTATACCGATTAGATCACGTGGGAGCCCTGATATTAATATCGTCATCGGGAAACATTAATTAACGGGAAATTTCAAAAGTTTTTAATAAAAGGAAATATTGACTTGACACCTTTGTACTCCCATGTAAATAATAAACGACATCTCCATGTGCAACTGCAGAGACTTACTGGTGCGGTTTGGTGAACCCGGACTCAGAGAGGTTAGTCTAACAGCGGCTATATAATTAATCAATCTTGCTACTTCCTCGTATATATGGTCACAGAGAACTGGAGAGTTCCCCAGACAGAGAGTGCTTCTAATATTTTGAGATACGACATCATGACAACTGAAGCATGGAAATGCCGTCTATATTTCTCCAGACATAAGTATTATCGTGAGTCAATATATTGCATAAAATATAAAAAAGAAGCCCTGTATATTCCCCAACTAGAGATTGGGAAAGCTAAACTTGTCCACTTCTAAAGGCCCATTTACACGGTACAACTTATGGTGACAACTTGTGTTGATCAACCTGTAGTAACTAATTTTTGTAATGGATAGCTATTACAATTTACAACTTTCAAGTACAAATCGTATCGAGAAAATGGACATAAACTCACCAACAAGAGAACAACCACTATAGCTAACAATGTTATGTAGATAAAAAATATATCTAGTCTGTCACATATTTTATTTCTCCAGCGCGCTTCGAGACTACCATCAATCTGTGCATACATACGGATTATATATATCAATTAGTTGTTTGGTATTTCCCAACTTCCTGCGCTTGACATAAACTCTATATGAATATACAGCATACACATTGGAACTCTTCATGATGTAAGATGTATGTGATGTAACAGGCATTGTCTAACAATAAGGACAGTACATTGATCGGAGGTAAGGGCGTGGCCCTAGTCGCAGCAAACAACTTATGACTATTATCTCCATTTACGTTATTTTCATATATAGAGTGAGAGGTCGAATCTCCATCAGAATAAGCCTATTTTGCTATATGGACTGCACCAACTTTGTAGAAAATCTTTCAGAGTATTTCTATAGACTTCTATCCTGACAAACACAAGAGAGCGACTGACAGCAACAAATGAAAAGGATTTTACCGCCGCTTCATGTTTTCAAACCAATCGCTGTCGTACAATTCGCCAAGGTGTATCATTATTTTGGAAAGGAAACGAATAGAATTAAAGATGAAAAAACTGTATAACGATACAAGTTTTTAAAAAAAAAAAAAAAAAAAATTGTTTCAGTTGAAAGTCAACAGATACACTTCAGAGAATGAAAGAACGACTATTAAAGAAACACACCTACCATTGTCATACATGACCTTATAATGACGTCTACTGTCTGCAACATCGATAACAGGCTGTGTAAACATAAACACTAGAAAATCAATAGTGAATTTAACTCCTAGTTGTTGTTTTTATTTCGAAAAGCCACTGGGATTGTAAGACATGCAAACTCCACAATGTTGAGCTGAGAAGAACAGATTACATAATACTTTTGCAACCATAACCACTCGAATTGCTCAAACATTAATGGAGGAAAGTCACTTTGATGTTAATGTTATAGCGAGTTGAGAACAAAAAGCATCCAATTACCGAAGTGGTGGAAATGTGTAATGGAATATTTTTGCCGAGAATTAAATTACTCTTTTCGCGTTTTGTGTGTGTTTTCTTTATAAAATTGACAGTTAATAGCCAATATTTATACATGTTACTTCACGTTCACCTTGTATGACCATATAACTAGTAAACACAAAGCTGTATAGCTGGAATAAGCTTGTATGACCATATAACTAGTAAACACAAAGCTGTATAGCTGGAATAAGCTTGTATGACCATATAACTAGTAAACACAAAGCTGTATAGCTGGAATAAGCTTGTATGTCAATCAACCACTCCGTTATTTCAACAGGAAGCCGTTGTCCCGTTTACAAAGCATTATATATACGGCATGTTACATAGTGACATAGTCTTGCCCTATAACTGCGATATGAGAAGGGGGATTCAGGTCTCCCCGCCCCTCCCCCCTCCCTATATGTAATACATACGAAAAGCAAGATTTTTGGTTAACAACCCCTTCGTTTTGAACAATTTAGAAATGGAATCACATACGAAAAGCAAGATTTTTGGATAACAACTTCTTTATTTTGGACAATTTTAAAGTGGAAGACATACGAAAAGCTAAATTTCTAGATAACAACCTCTTTATTGTGAACAAGTAATAGGTTAAATACATACGAAAAGCAAGATTTCTGGATAACAACCTCTTTATTTTGGACAATTTTAAAGTGGAAGACATACGAAAAGCTAAATTTCTAGATAACAACCTCTTTATTGTGAACAAGTAATAAGTTAAATACATACGAAAAGCAAGATTTCTTGATAACAACCTCTTTATTGTGAACAAGTAATAAGTTAAATACATACGAAATGCAAGATTTCTGGATAACAACCTCTTTATTGTGAACAAATAATGAGTGGAATACATACGAAAAGAAAGATTTCTTGATAACAACTTCATTGTGGACAATTTTTAAGTTGCATACATACGAAATGCAAGATATTTGGATAACAACCTCTTCACTTTTAACAATTTTAAAGTGGAAGACATACGAAAATAAAAAAAAATCTATATAAAAACCTCTTTGTGAACAATTGATTAGTTAAATACAAGATTTCTGAATAACAACCTGTTCGTTGTGAATAAACACGACGTTTCGGAGTAGGAGTTTACTGATGAAGGAGTAACAATATACTTCAAAACGTCGTGCGTGTTCATAAGACAGACACACTTGTTTGACAACTTCATTCGTATATATCTAGAAACGTCGCTTGCACAGAAGCTGTATATCAATAAGGGAGTTCTTCATCCATGATACAGACGGTGTTATCCTGAGAATCCTGCATTTCATCGTTGGCATTCAGTCTAGTGATAGTATAGCCGATTGGAATATCAGAAAGTACTTTTTCTGAATGTTTTAGTTTCCGGTATTTGTTATACGACATCAGAGCATATCTCATGCAGCATATACACTAAACGCCAAAAGAAACGTTACCTCATTTCTTTTTTTAATAACTTTTTAAGTATCAAAGATATTGAGAAATGAATGGTTCAAAAGAGAGCTGAATAAGGTAGCTTTATGCTAATAACACGTTTTAAAATCCTGATGGATTCATATTGTGGCAAAATGCAGCTTGTTAAAGAAGTTTAAAATTGTCCGGTTTTCGACCAGGCTGGTAGTAACAAATAAATGTGATTTTGATGTCCAGAAGAAGTTGAAAGTAAACTTTTACGTTTGTGACTAGACAAAAAGTGTGTATGCTTTACATCATAACCCCTAAACGATGAAAATACTGTTAACGAGTAAGTTTAAGTGTGAAAATTATTAAATATATTGTTCTAGTCATTAAAGATCTTTTCTCGTAATTTACCTTAGTGAAAACGAGTTTACTGTGTTGTCAAATGACTTAATAGTATTTAGGAACACAGACGATTATTTATGTGAACATTTTCGCTGGAAAATGAACATTTAAAAAAAAATAATTCCATCACCAAAACGCATAATCACTCAAATGTAGCAAAATTCAAGCAGCATTTGCATGAACTGAATGCTTCTATAGGGTATAAAAGGTGCCTACTTTGCATGATATGGCACACATGTACGAAATCATGCCGCGATTGACCAGTGGAGAAAGAGAAAGAGCTCTGGTGATGTTGCAGCTTGGGTCGACCAACAAAGATGTTGCCAATGTCTTTGGATGTCACTGGATGAACTCATGATGCTAATAGAAATGAAAACCATGTCGCATATATACATTTACTTTGTTCCGTTGTATTAAACATGTATTGGTATTATGTTCAAGGGAGCGACCTTAGCATAAGCGTTGTAAGCTTGTTGGTCAATCCCTTTCACAATATGTACACTATTGTGAACCGAATATGTTTAAATCATATAGTCAACGATGACATGACGACGGACTATGATGATGAAACAACTCGGTTCAATGTTTAATGCCACCAAGGTTACAACAAACGTTGATTAGTATCATTTAAGACACAACTGAATTTCATCAAGTAACTGTTAAATTCAGAATATTCTTGTTCATACCAATAAGATAAACAATTAGTGTTGAACAAAAAATCCTAGTTACATAATCATTACTCATTCTCATTCTAGATACGATGTAACCAACAATGTAAGATTCATCGGCGTGGAACGTTAAATCAAAACAAAATAAGTCAGTAAAATATCAGGCTATTTCAAAATAAAATCGATTTATTTATTTCTTGATAATGATTGAAACTATAAACTATTGAAACATCAATGAGTAAGACCACAAAGTTGCATACCTTCATTCTTTTAAATACATGTGTACATGCTTAAAGACAAACATGAAATGGTGTAAACATGCATGATGTACATCACAGTGAGATTTCAAATCAGTTTCAAACAATTACAATTGTTCAAATTTATTCATGTATTAAGTTAAACAAAATGATTTAAATACACTACAAGTGAGGATCAGAAAAATAATAGTAAAATAGATGCAGAACAATATGCTTAACGTTATAGTATAAGCAAGATGTGTACAATATGGGAATACCAAAGACCTTTACTTTTTAATTTTCAATACAACAAAATAATACGTATAACCATATGGCACTACAATTAACAACACAACCAAATTGTTTAACATGTACAACGTCATGTAAAGATGCGGGGTGATATATGTAACTACATACATGTACACTGTATAAGCAGAACGTAAAAAGGAGCAAGGACTAGTATTGTGACAAATTTCTTCACTAGTTTTGGTCTAGTCTAACACTTAGATTCTAAAAAAACAATTGAAAAAAAAAGAAAAATATATTGAAAAGGAGCCTCTTTTTCTGAAAATTCCATTTCTTACAGTCTCCTTTTCAATATTTGATAAAATTATGATATTTTCGAGAATAAATACTTTTTCAGAGTCTGAATGTAAGACTAGTTTTGGTCTGGAGAGCTCTGGAATTGATCCCAGACTTTCCGGGTGATGAGCGAACGCTGTACCGACTGAGCTAGATATATTGATGGAGGACATTCACTGACATAAAACCTTCATACTTTCTCACCTTTAGTCAGTTTAGTCACGGTCTTATTCGCCAGACACATGATCTAGTTACAGAGATACAAACTAAACCAAGGAAAACCATTCCAGTACAAAATAAGATACAGCAACGCAGTAGTATAATTACAATATTGGATCATTCTTAATTATGTGAACATGATCATTAATACACAATTTCAGAAACTTGGGGAATGATAGATAAATTTTAGCCACTTAATTATAGGGAAAATTAGTACACATCATAGTGCAAACGTCATTCTGCCAAGATAACGTATGTACAGTAACACGTTAATATGACATAGATATGCATAAACCATGATCTATATGAATAGTGGTATTATTTACATTTGTACAACAAATATTAAAACATTATGTTCCTATATTTAACATAACTTCCAAAGTATGATGACTGCATATGCTATGCATGTGTGGTCTTACATTGCTTATGTTTAAAGTCAAACGACACATACATTAATTCAGAATATTCCATGAATGCTAATTATATAAAGACCATCCTGGTGAAAACCACAAGCAACTACGGCCAAGTCCATACATGTGTTCTGGTTTCAACTCGTATTGGTCTTAGATGTGAAGCAAGCGCCTGGGGCCTTGTCTAGCTATTTAGGGTCACCAGTCGCCCCTGGTCAAGATATCGGACTGCAGCCCGCCTCGGCATTCCAATTAGGATTATCACGGGAATACTACATGCAGTCTAACAAGTTCAGGTCTTCATACTGGAGAGCGTTCCACTCTACATACAGAGATGATTTGATAAAATCAAAGACGTATATCACTTCCATCTCATTCCGTGATAAAATGAATTTTAGGCAATGTTTACAGATACCTTCACGTGAACGTTTACTTTAGGGTTAACCACATGGGATTACATGTTCATATTGGGTGATACTTGACAGAATGTTTAAAATAAATAAAAACAACTTTGATTGAATGTGATAGCTGTTTAAGGTCTACGTCGCCATTCGCCTACATTGGTGCTTCAGCTTCTACTCGCCTAGATTAACATTTAGTCTCAGAAATATTTTTTTCTCACCAACAAAATTTTACAAACAAAAGCCCTAAACATGCATTAATTTCTGAGCTAAGTAATCTAGACTTGCGATAATTTTCTAGACTGGGCTGGTCGTCAATTGAATATTTTGATCTAGGGTCTGGATGACTGACTACAGTTGGCCCCAACATTCCAATTCGGATTATCATTATAGCTACCCTAACGAGTCAGTGTGGCCAATACAACACTTGAATGATCTTCTTAAAAACATGAAACAGCAGGGTCGATCAACATCAATAGTGAAGTGATTAAGATGTGACATGTCATGTTATATTCATCATGAACATTGTGCATTGTATATTCTACATAGACGGATCCAAAAAAAGTTAGATCGGGGTTCACTTATTCTAAAAGAGGGAGGATTGTTCAACCAGGGGATTGTCAAATTTGCATGCAATTTTGTTTTAATTAATCAACCTTGAAATGTCACAATGTTAGCAGACCAGGCAGCATTGTTCTTCCATGGACTATTGACCATTTTGTCCAATATGCTCCTTGTGTGTGCGATACCAATCTGTTTCTGTACAGCACAGGGCCCATATTTTCGAAGCTCTCTTAGCACTAAGATAGTCTTAAGTCAATGTTAATGTATGGTACTTACGACTATCTTAGTGCTAAGACAGCTTCGAAAATATGGGTCCTGGACGCGATGATGATGACTTAAACATTTTCGAATATGACAGAATATGAATAACGGTCTCTAGTGACAACGTCTTGCTAACAAATTCAATACTCTTGGTCGTCTACATAATATTAGAGAAAAAGATGAAAGTGACCATAGGCCTGGTATGTGAAGTCTCGATGTGTCTGTTGAGCCACGGAACGAGCGCCAGTGGTATGGTAATGCGAATACTAACCCTCGCATATTAAGAGGCATTTTGGGACGGACACCCACCTGGGAGTTGAGAGTCAATAGACGCTTTGATCAGCTGACCAATCAGCGATATGGTCGGATTGTAGAGTGTGCCTTTAGGGTGCGTGAAAGTGCTCCAGTGTTGTTAAGTAATATTTCTAGAACTTATGTCACTCTTGTTGAATTAATGAGATAAACTTGTGTATAGATAAGGTCACGTTATGACTCATCTGCACTCATCGTAATATGAATATGCAGAATGGACATTTTCCTTAAATATCATATTCAAAGATTGGATTTCACAAAGGCGTTTGTTTGAACTGAAGTGATGTTAATTTCTTTGACATAAATTTTTTTTTTCAAAATAGATACGAACGAGACATCAATATATGGATGATTTGTTGAATATGTTTCTTATACATATATTAACTAATCAATAAATGCATACTAGCATATTTTTCTTTAACTTTAAAGGTTTTTGAATGAAGAATATGTTCCTCTTTATTATGTACAGGCAATGTTTCGACATGTTTTATTCATTCAAGAAAAGGATTAGGCACAAGTTATCCAGCCTAGAAGCTATCTCCAGATTATCGATTCATCCATCACAACAATGTACAACAATGTACAATAAGAAATGGACAGGGGGTTAGAATATGTACAATAGAAGTAAGTGAAAGCCTTTAGCTTGACATATAAATATGTACAAATTTTGTTTGGAAACATTGTGGTTTTTACAAATAGAAAGACATATATTTGGCTTGTAAAATAACATTAACATCAGTTATTGACCATATGTGTTGAAAATAAGTCAAGACACAAAATGTACATGTGTGATAAAACCACTAGCGGCAATTCCATTCGCTGGTTGATAAAACCAGTAGCGGCAATCCCATTCGCTGGTTGATAAAACCAGTAGCGGCAATCCCATTCGCTGGTTGATAAAACCAGTAGCGGCAATTCCATTCGCTGGTTGATAAAACCAGTAGCGGCAATCCCATTCGCTGGTTGATAAAACCAGTAGCGGCAATCCCATTCGCTGGTTGATAAAACCAGTAGCGGCAATTTCATTCGCTGGTTGATAAAACCAGTAGCGGCAATTCCATTCGCTGGTTGATAAAACCAGTAGCGGCAATCCCATTCGCTGGTTGATAAAACCAGTAGCGGCAATTCCATTCGCTGGTTGATAAAACCAGTAGCGGCAATCCCATTCGCTGGTTGATAAAACCAGTAGCGGCAATCCCATTCGCTGGTTGATAAAACCAGTAGCGGCAATTTCATTCGCTGGTTGATAAAACCAGTAGCGGCAATTCCATTCGCTGGTTGATAAAACCAGTAGCGGCAATTCCATTCGCTGGTTGATAAAACCACGTTTCAAATTTACAAAAAAATAATCGGTTAATCTGACGGAGCTGATCGATAATTCTTTATTATGTTACTACGACGAAATTAAGATCGACAGTTTTATATTATGTTATTACGACTGTTAAATATCATAATATGAAACTGTCAATCAAATATATTGATACTGCGAGAATATAGACGTATACAGAACTCTCGGATAACATGCGAAAACTGTGCATCACGGATAATCAGTATCATTTCATCCGACGGATGTCTCATACAAAAGTTGGATTTCGAATATGGAATATGGTACAGTATTCAGTTTTGACACCCAATTATGCTTCATTTGAATAATTTCAAACAACATTTTACAAAACAATAGAGATGTTTGAATTATATTGTTTGAAAATGGCGCTACATTATGAGCATTATAACCGTCCATGTCGTTCAACAGTAACAGTGGCCAAATCCTTATAAAATTAATTTTCTTTTTAAAAGCACAAAATATAGAACTTTAAAGAATTTGTCATACTTTATTAAATCTATTCTCACATCTACGTAATGTCATATATCTACTTCCAATGCTACCATGTTGCGCATGCGCAATATATTTAATTTCTCTCTGTAACATCGCTCATATACCAACACGTGTGGTTTTTGATAAATAAAGAATCTTTAAACTTAAATCTTGCATGTTAAAGATGTATCCGAAGGCACTGACACGATTAACAGCACCATTGATGATACCGATATCTTTCTCGGTGTATTTGTCATCCTGACCTTCTGTAGTATGGATAATAACGAATTAACACACTCGCAGGATTGTCCTATTGTTTCGCTCTCGCTCGGGTAAATATCATTTTAAAGTCACTCGTGTTTTAATTTTAACAATATGACATCCCCGCCTGGGTATCAATCCCCATAGTGCTCTGTTACTTACAATATCTTCTTAAGAGTTAAACACACTTGAAATATTCTCTTTGAATATTATACGTGTACAAGGGTCATTCGGAGTTGCACAGATGCTAATGCTTTTAAATAAGTTTTCATGGACATGGAAACTGTCATCTTTACAGAACGAATAAGTATACGGTTATTTGGAACTTTCAATCTCGGTTGACCATTCTTCGCATATCCCTACAACGTTGTTTGAATAGCTTTAGGAACATAACAAAATCTCAAACTGTTTGGTGAATCCATATACTAGTAGATGCATGCTTGAACAAAACCATATTGAATTAATAATATTCTAGCTGAAAAGGTCCAGTTATAGTATCTCCATTATACCATTTGGAATTTTCAGCATATCATAGCAACGATTAGAATACCTTGTAATTGGCCGACTCCAGCATGATATATAGCTCTTGTTGTATCATGTACATCCAATGTTCTTCCACGTGCCGCTAGCACAGTCTCGGAGGAAGGGCACTAACCGATACAAGAGACGAACTAGCAAAACTTATAGAATGGACATTTTCAATATTATGACGATATCTACGTGTGCCCATTAATAGCTCTCATTATCTTCCCCCCAGGTTACTCCGCTCAATTCTTCATCCTAAAGGAAGAACTGAGAGGAGTAGCCTCGCTCTGTGGGGAGAGACTGAGTAGCTCTAAATTATCATTCAGAATGATTTCCATCAAGTGTTATCCCTATGATCGGGTTTCCAATGAAGAATCATCAGCGAAAGTCGAGTCATACTATAAAGTGTATTTGCTATATCATTTAAATACATCATGAAAAGACAAGGACCAAAAACTGCTCCCTGGGGAATTTCTACATATAGGCTTAGATAACATATATCAAAACTGATTGTTAAGGCAAGCAACGTTCTTCTAATTTAAGCATCTATGAGTCCTATTTGCCAAACTCTATCAAAGGCATTTGACATATCACAAAAGACTATATTCCTCGTTATCAAGTGATGTACAAATGTGATTATAAATTTCTACACGTTGTTGTCCAAATTCTCATCAGCTGCTTGACAACAACATCTCTGTGGAAACGTCGCCTCAATAGGTCTACATAAAGAGGTTGTACATCCATAAAGTACTATTCATTCATCATCATCATCTCAAATCCTAGAATGTCAATTAAAGATGAAGTTTAAGTTAGCCTGAATGTACCAATATGGTGGTATCGTAGGTTGAACTGAATTTGTTTCTTTCTAACAATACGATCGTTTGAATGTAACGTTGAAGCTTTTCTCTTCTCCATCCCGAATCCATAAATTAGGAAAAGAGAAAGAACTCTGAATAAAACAAATTCACGATTTTGTAGTAGTGTTTTATTGCCTGAATGAACAATATTACTTTAATACATACATGCCATATAGTAACATCTGGGTGTTCGCCATAATAACGTAATGACGAGTTAAAGCCGATCATTATGTAGATATTAGCGTCTGATAATAGTCTAGTCAGTATGCATGAAGCGCTAGCCCAGCCCATCTGGTTAGGCACTAAGGGTATGACTGCAGCATACTTCTAAAGAAATACTGGCACCACCCCACCTGATAGTGACAGTCGATCGCCATTTTGTTCAAGTCACATGACCACTCACCTTCATATTCCGCGAAACAGCGCGAGCGAGCGAGGCGAGATCTTGTCAACACGCGCAGAGTAGAGTTGAATGTAGGCTTGAAGCAACTCACTATAGTTCAGTGCCGTCTGTCTGACTCGGGGATGACTTTGCTGGCGCAGCGTACATGGACTTGTTGATGAGGGAAGGGGAGCAGTAAGATAGGATGCACATTGGCGGAGCTACACAACACTGAGGAGTACGATAGTGGCATTTGAAGGGATTCGTTAGCAGTCGTAAGGTCAGCGAAAGTGAAAAGGAATATTTTCAGTCGGTCTGGCTAGCTTTGCCGCACGGGAATACCGCAAGCGATCGCCGATTATTGTTTCTATATATTGCCATGCCATTGAGGCCATTGTGAAATGAAAGTCTTGTGAATACATTCTCTGCCAGGGTAAATCATGGCGGGAGCGAAACCTGGCGTACATGTGGTTCAACTAAAGCCGGTCAAAGTGCCGGAGTGTCTTGTCAAGGGAAACACGTTTATAAAATGGGATGAGGTGAGTTGTTAACTTCTTATAATTAGTATTGTTTACAAAGTGACGCATGACTGGACACATTTCACGTGGAGCAACGGAGCGAAAAAGGCTGTGAAAGCCGAGCTTTGAGGCCACGCCTTTTTTGTAGGAATGTTTGTATATAACGGCTTCTCGATTGACCTCTGACACAAGAAGATGATAACTCAGTCCTAGCGCCTTGCGGTGGCTGAAACTAAACTCTCTCGCTTGCTCGTCCCCGGCAATATAATTACACACACCTTTTGTACTCTGTTGTAACACTTTGTCACACGATGTTACACTCTAGTCTAACAGATAGCTATTACAACATAACGGTACTCGGCCAGCCGTCGCTGTCAATGTATACATAAATACTAACACTCGAGCAAAGAATGTTGATAATGTTATCCAAAATGTCAACGTTAAATTCATAATCATAAATGCCAAAGCGTCTTAAAACAGACTCGCTGCATAATAAGCATTTATTGTTTTTCTCCAGGGAATATGAGAAACCCCAATCCCTACAGATAAGAGTTTCCTTTTCAGTCCATCCTTCAATTATGTCCTAAATCTTACTTAGCCCCTAGATCTCACTCAGTACAAGCGGATATATATTGTGTTCTCTAACGTGCAGACAGACTATAAATTAAATGTTCTGCTATAACGTTATTGAGTCAAATTTATTGGCACTTATGTGAAATTGCACAACATTATTTATTAGTCTGCGGAGTGTGCTGTTTCTGATATCACAAGTCTGTTTAACTAATGTTATTCAACGTCCACCATCATATTGTTTCTTTTTGTTTTAAAATATAACAGTGTTTCTTTTATTGACTACTGTGTCTCATTTTCCTTCATGTCATTTGATATTTCAGTGTGTCAAAATGTATATCATTATTAAACAAAATGACCACATTGTTTAATTCACTGCATGTTATACATTTATTTCATTTGATATTACAATGTATCAAAATGTATATCATTATTAAACAAAATGGCCACATTGTTAAATTCACTGCATGTTAAATAACATTTTACACTTTAGCATGTTGATATCATTTCCTATCAATGAAGTGTTGATATCATTTCCAATCAGTGATGCATTGATATCATTTTCAACCAATGATGTATTGATACTTAAAATTAAAAATGAACTATTTTCAATCAATGATGTATAACATTAACAGTCAATCATATTTCTTATGAGGACATCAGTACACAGAGTACATTAGGAGAGGGTATGCATGGTACTATTGTATACCATTGTATACCATCAATTGTACCAGTGTAAAGCCCATCTATCTGCAAGTCGTTTATAATGTGCAGTACACTTGCTATTAGGAACTTTGAAATAGACGTCAGTTGTTGACAGCATACACTGTTTGTATCAATCACTATTCAATTAATTTAGTATATGTAATATTCAATGAAGGCAAAAACAATGTTAACCCTCAGACTGCCATGTGACGTTATGTGTTCCCAGTGATAGTCTGGCATCATAGGAGTTAATAGACTTGTCATTATCATACATAATGACTTATACAGACTGTTAACATGGTAAATGGCTATTCTATGTCTCTATGACTTTTCCCAGCTTACATTTATCCTTACATTTTAACTTATTGTGATTAAGAAAGATCCTGAAATATTTGCATAATACTGAAATACTAGAATATGCGCATTGTTTTTAGAAAATTTAAAAGTTTTGAAAATATCAAAGTGCATTGTTTTTAAATCATCTAAACCTGATTAAGTGTCTTGAATATTTTTTTTTTTTTGTGAGCTTATGATTCTTTGAGAAGCATTTGTCAGGTATTGTCAGTACAGACAAATATTTCAAGAGATTATGTTAATAAGTTGAATAATTTATCTCTGGAAATGTATCTAGACCATGAACTGTTTATTGGTCAATGACATAATTTAAAATGTTTTAAAAAATTGCATTTATATGTTTCACAATTGTATAATTTAAGATTTCATAGGATGACATTTATTTTAATTTTCAAAACTGCTACTCAGGAATCCACAATAAAATATAAAGAAATAGTTGATGTAATATCCTTTAGATGTGACCAGTTTAATAATCTGAAAGATAACTCTCTTTTTAAGCTTTTTTAGTCTTTTTAATGATTATCTAACAAAAACTTGCAACCTGAAGGGTAAATTTAATAAACCAATACATTTAAAAGTTATTTTACTGAAATGAAGCTTGACGTCTTTAAATCATGAGTGTTTTTTCAATTAAAACTTTACTGACTGGGGTCCCCATTGCACAAAGCTTTAAGTTAATGTTAATCTTATATATAAACTTACTAAGGTAGCCTAAGTGCATTGTTAATGATTGCACTACCGGTAACCTTATTGAAAAGGTTGTTTTGACAAAATGAGGAATGTTATTCTCATGTTTATATGTTTATAATTACTGTGACAGCACTTTGAGCATCCCTCGATAACATATCCTTTCACTATGAAATATTTCGAGTACTCTTCTAATTAAAAGCTTTAGCAGTTTTCTTATTCATTAAGCATCAGTGCTAATAATAAATGTATAGAACTATTCTTCATGCAGTAAGGTTTGGGTGCAATGCTACATTAAAATTCAGTGAAGTACCATGTATGGATCACAAGCTGGAGTTGTCCTTGTAGATTTCATAGCAATACATAGCCACAACGATACTAGCAGTCATGATATTAGTGAAGTACTCATGAAATTTGGACTGGATAGCGCAGAGGTTAGCATGTTCAGCTTTGGACCCAGAGGTCTGGGGTTTGAATCCCTCCAGGGGCTCAGCAACTTATTCTGCTGCAGAGAACTGTTCTACATGCAGAAGGTTTGGGTGCAATGCTACACCAAATTTGAGTGCAGTACTACCCACAACTTCCAAACGCAAGGCATAACTCTTGCCATTCTGCATTACTGGCTGAGTTATCCCTTGCGGTATTTCCCTCGCTTTCTTGTGTCAAGACAGTGAATCGCTGCACCAGAAATGCATAGCGGGTCTGGATTTCCAAACACAGATTTCTTAAGGAAATACTGCAAGGCCTAAATCAGCCAGTAATGGAGACTGGCAAGAGTTATGCCTTGCATTGGGAAGTTGTACTACCCATGGTTTGCTAGTTCCAGTCGATGCAATACATAACCACATGGTGTTGCAGGCTTTCTCGCTGCAGTAGTACTAGCAGCCGTGATAGGCTAAAAGTGAAATAATCTTGAAAGCGGTGTTAAACCCCAAATCACCATACCTCATGAAATTTGTGTTAAACCTAAATCATCTCAGCTCACATCACCTCTTTTTGAAGTTTCATAAATTATGAGACACGCTTTTATAGATGTAGCGCTAATGTTGTCAATCAATCAATGAAAACGATGTAAAACAACAAATTGTAAGAGATGTTTAATCAATTTATCAAAGCTTTCTATCGACCTCATCATGTTTGCAATGAGATTTTACTTGGTAATAACAGATAATAACGTGTTGCAATATACCACATACTGTGAGATAGCTTGGCTCACAGAAGGTTAAAGGTTGTAACTGAGATGAAATATCAATAAATGGCCATTAACAGCAAGCACGCTTCATGTCATTATAAAACATTATGCTATACCTGTTAGCAACATGTGTTCAAGTGTGACATTATGTAGAACAATGTTTATGAATTTATATAGTGGTTATATGCTTGAAAACATGTACATTTCACAGTTCACATTTTTGATTCAAAGGTTTTTCTACAGTGACTTTTTTTTTGGAAAACAATGAAATGTTATATATTTATGAAGAATAAAAAGACTGATATTATGAATCATAATATTTTTTTATTGTAAAGATGTATTGCTCATACAATGCTAAATTTTTATTGATAAATGGTTATTATTCGCATGTAGGTATGGTAAAATCAATCCGTACATTGAATTAGAGCTAAAATTAGACATTGCCCAATCAAGTTCAGCACGTACTAAATTCATTCTCAGAAGTTAAATCAAAATTACGTGCTAAGTAGTTAAATCAAGATCGCATGTTTGAGAGCGATTATTTCGCAAAGGTCTAATTACGATCGAGAGAGAATGATTTTTTGCCAGCAAATGCTTTTATGGGTGTGGTATCTGACGTGAGATCGATGAGAGCGTTTAGAGAAGAGGAGGACATGTATGGGTATTAGCGCATCAATACGGGCGAAGTCAGGTAGCTGGATCAGCTGATTAGCGGCGGGGCTGTGCTGATTGTCTCATAGGTGGAGTAAGTCTTTGGGCGAGGGGATAACGTTCTCGTCAATATATTGACAACTTTATGACACTCGAACCAGACATCATACTTAGCGATCAGTTGTGTTGTTGTGATTTTATTGCGAGGAAAATGGGATTTCTAAACTGCAGATTATGATCGTGTGATTATTTACAAAAATGTTTTGATATTTTTAAGGGTTTGATCTGATTATATATGATAACTGTTTTTATAACAAACTTTCACTAACGTACCCTTTGATCAGACATTGTTGTGATACATTGTATTGATATTGTTACATGGAGGGTTTGGAATTTAGAATAAATACATAATTTTTGGAAATTTAAGTCATCTTTTTAAGGATTGTTACCTCTAGCCACTGCATGATCATATGTCTTTCCCTGGTTTTCTGTTTGAAAATTAACCCTTTTAAATATTCAGCTTATCACACTTTGTATAAATCCTCATAGTTCCGTTACCTGTTGTCAGCTGTAACAGGGAGAAAAAAAATGAAATGAAACATTTAATTTAAAAAAAAAAATTCATATAAAATCAGAATCGCTTAAAAGTCATAATCATTTTCACTTAAAAAGCATTTTCGTAATAAATATACCAGTTCATGACATTGAATATCATCTGAAAAAGTTTACAACATTGTTGCTACCTGCATAGGTACTGGTACATATCACATGTGAAATTTCTACTTCTTCCAGTAAAGAGAAGTTGGTCAGGGGAAATCTTTATTGAACGCCCCACGTATCGCTAAGGAATCCAAGGTAAATCGTGTCAATATATGTCAAGAAATCACTACTTTATATCAAAGTGATTGATATATTACTAGAAAATCACTTCTATATATCACAGTGATCGATATGTTACTAGCAAAACACTGCTATACCGTGATCGATACGTCAACATCACACACTGTATCACTGGTATTGTATGACGTCTAGTTTTACCTACGTTTCACCTATATATTGCCGTTGTTATTCCTGCAACAGGAAGTCTACTGTCAGTTGTGGCGTTGTTATCGTGCAGCTGTCACGTCGGTATGTGACATGGGGGACTCGTCGTCTAGACTCGGCTAATCATGGCACGTCTCAGGTGTTATCTCATACCTGTCCACAGCTTGTCCATCATTTAATCTGACGTTTTTCTATAAATGTTTGAGGTTCTTTATGACTTATGTGTTCAAGTGGCCCTTAAAAATCAAATAAAAATACTTCTCACATAATGCCATGCCCTGGATTGTCTTCCTCATCTGTATAATCTTGACATATTCACAGTTATTTATGTTTTGACAATTTGTCTGAAAGTGTAAACGTGTAGCAAGGTATCCATGCTTGATAGACAACAAATGCTACTGGGTAGGTTAGATTTAGAGTGTATTATTGTATCAGTTATACTATGAAGGAGCATGTGGCTCTGTGTTCACAATAAAGAAATTATTATCCAGAAAATCTTGCTTTCTCATTATATGAGGATAACTACCGTAATGCAGGCAAAGTCTAAGATGGTTTTTTTTTCTCCACAAAGGTAAAGTCGTATGTTCTACCTGTCTATAGATTGACGTCATTATGGTCTCACGCTTTCGCTTTACTGATTTTTGACATTTATACAATATTCTTTCGTGGTTTAAGCAAAAGAATGTCTCTCATCCGAAGGGGAAAGAATTTGGGTGATTATCAGACAAATGGTTCAAATTGTGGCTCTGTTGACAGGTCCTAAACATGCTTTAAAATTCTTGTAGAAAAGTAAAATTCATATAAATTTTTAAGAGTGTATTCTTTATAACATCCAAATCAATATAGTGTCTCTATTACGTGTGATATTTTTCTCTTGATGGAATATACATTGTTAATAGATATTAAAAAGGTGATGAAAATTCTCCATTCCAACTACCCTAAATTAAGTAAAACAGATAATTTAGGAGGCCAAAGTATGCCATCACTTCTAAGTGACAGACACTGAATTTCAGCGTAGTACCACCTATGGTTCGCTAGTTCCAGCCAATGCTCACAGGTTTCACCACAATGCATAGCCACATGGCGTTGCGGGCTTTCTCCCTGCCATAATACTAGCAGCCGCGATGTAAGTGACATATTCTTGAAAGCGGCGTTAAACCTAAACTCACCTCACAATACTTCTAAGTGACGGGATGTAAACAATTCTATTGGTTTAAAAGTCTTGTAAGGCCTGGTTTTTTGTTAATCACATGGGTATGTATGTATTTACAAACGATAAAGGCATCGAGATATGTCATTATTTCAAGGTATTACGATAAATGAACTAAAGGTGAAATCTTTCACTCTGAATTACAGAAATAAATGCAACTGTAAATATAACTATATTCAATGAACATATTGTTGACCCGTTTATTTATGAAAGAGTTTAGATTTGTGTCGTGATGAAGCTGTCAGTCACATGTTGCCATTGCAGATCAATGGTAGGCCTACATTGATTGCCCCAGGATACATTACACTGGTTTCCAACCATAGTCACACCTGGCCCTCATTCACTGCACGACTTTGTGAATATTGAGTAATAATTACAAAACAATTTTGTTACACTTAGTTCCACCATTCTGATTGGTCTGATTCGTTCAATATATATCATATAGCCAAGGATTTATAGACGAATATTGAGTAACATTGTTTTGGTGTATTCTCAGGTATTGACCATTTGAACCTGGTTTCTAGTTACGATGTAAGGGAATATAGAATAACATTGTTGTGGTGTATTCCTTCTCGCTAGATGTAGGGGAATAAAGAATAACATTGTTGTGGTGTATTCTTTCTCGCGACAATGTAGGGAAATATTGAGTAATATTGTTGTGGTGTATTCTTTCTCGCTAGATGTAGGTGAATATAGAATACCATTGTTGTGGTGTATTCTTTCTAGCTAGATGTCGGGAAATATTGAGTAACATTGTTGTGGTGTATTCTTTCTCGCTAGATGTAGGGGAATATTGAGTAATATTGTTGTGGTGTATTCTTTCTCGCTAGATGTAGGGGAATATTGAGTAACATTGTTGTGGTGTATTCTTTCTCGCTAGATGTAGGGGAATATTGAGTAACATTGTTGTGGTGTATTCTTTCTCGCTAGATGTAGGTGAATATAGAATACCATTGTTGTGGTGTATTCTTTCTAGCTAGATGTCGGGAAATATTGAGTAACATTGTTGTGGTGTATTCTTTCTCGCTAGATGTAGGGGAATATTGAGTAATATTGTTGTGGTGTATTCTTTCTCGCTAGATGTAGGGGAATATTGAGTAACATTGTTGTGGTGTATTCTTTCTCGCTAGATGTAGGGGAATATTGAGTAACATTGTTGTGGTGTATTCTTTCTCGCTAGATGTAGGGGAATATTGAGTAATATTGTTGTGGTGTATTCTTTCTCGCTAGATGTAGGGGAATATTGAGTAATATTGTTGTGGTGTATTCTTTCTAGCTAGATGTCGGGAAATATTGAGTAATATTGTTGTTGTGTATTCTTTCTCGCTAGATGTAGGGAAATATTGAGTAACATTGTTGTGGTGTATTCTTTCTCGCTAGATGTAGGGGAATATTGAGTTACACTGTTAAGTGCTCCAATATTGAATTTCTGATCATTTTCGGCAATGCTATTATAGCTGTATTCAGTGTGCTGGAATGGATTGATAAGGTTTCAGTCATGAATAAGACTTGTGTTAAAAGGTTGATATAAATCAAGAAATATTATGATATAGATAATGTGTTATGCCTGCACGTCTTCACCTATATTATATATATTATCATAGAATATGCAATTAATCAAGTCAGCATTGCAATGAGCATGTAACAATGTTGATGGTGTAATTTGTTGTAAGTGTAAGTTTTAACTTGTAAGTATGTATTTCAACATTCTTTTATGCCAAAAGTCAGAGCTTGACTAGATTCCTTGCATGCTTGTTATTAATGTTACTTCTATTTATGAGATGATTAAAAAGGGAGTTTGTAGCATGTAAGTTTTAATCAAGGTGTGCATTGCTTGATAACGGTAAAACAGTATCCAGACTTAAATTGTACCTTTTACTGCTCAGTACTTATAACGTGAACTGTAAATACACTAATATACTGTAGTCCTTTGAGCGGGCCCAAGGGCGTGGAAGAGGTGCTTTTTGAATATGCATTTACTGTTATTATAAGACACTATGCTAAAATTTCACTCTTTTTATAAACAGGAGTAACAGTTGACAATTCTGAATACTGATATGTTTGGCAAAATCAATTTGCCCATAACTAGGATACAGGCAGACTTATATACTTATACTCTTATAAATGTACCAGCACATACCTTCTACTGAAATTCGACGCAAGTCAAGTGAAATATGATATTTTGTGCACATTTCCAAAAGTGTCTGTTAATAAATAATAAATATCAACATAAGAATTTGCTATAAAACTATTTTGAGTATTTACAGAAAATAAATGAAATAAGTGATCCTAACAATATGAACACAAACAAAATTATGCTCAAAGAATTACAATACACACAATTCAAATGAAAATAACTTCTTTCAAGAGCATCTTTAACCAATTTGAATGATAAAAAGAAGTGAAAAAGTTTTATCCATATATCCCTTCACTAGTCCCACAATAATAATGCATCAAAACCAAAATAACAAAAGAATTGTGTATATGGTAAATATGGTTCTATCATTCATTCACACAAAACAGTCCACATTATAATTATTTCAATACAAATCTACATTTATTCGTGTAAACAGAGACATTAATGACAATGAGGCTGTACACGAGTCTCTCTATATCACGCTTGCTGCTGAAACAGTCCTATACAGACTTTTATTACCATCACTGCATGCAGAGATGTATATTAACAGTCCATGGTTCGATGTAGGTAGAAGCTCCAGGTCAGATGGAAAATATTGATCCTGTTCACTGAACTAGATCAACATCAAACAGTACCTGCAATAAAAGCTTGTTTTGTGGAAGTGAGGGGCTGTATACAGACAGTGTGGAAGATGGGAGCAAGTGTGTTTACATTTGCACGCCAAGGCCACACGCGAGCTATTTCTGAGCTCGGAGGATCCCCGAGGGTCAAAGGACTCGTGGTCTTGTCTGTATGAATATAGTTATCTCTTGTCATAACCGCACAATCTTTCTCTCAAAGCTGTCTGAAGTTTTATTAATATGGGTTCATTGTACACCAGGCCCCGACCTTATGCATATTTCTGTATTGGTTGCCTGGTAACCATTATGAAGGTTCCGCTGGAAGGCCAACAGGCAGGAATTGTGGACATCGGTTTCTCAGTCTGGGACAGTGGAAAGATGATTCTGAATTTGATGTTTGACTCTGGTGAAATGGAAAGTAATGAATATCGAGAATGTGTTTCTGTATTGTCCGATGTAATAAATGCCAAGTCTAACTTCCCGATGTTTGGGAATGCCTCGTGCTACATTTGTGTTCACTCTTTGTGGGTTATTGTTCAACATGGTATAACATGGACAGGGATATAATGGTCTATTTATTACCAAAGTCTTGAAATTGACGAAAATATGGAAAATATCTTCTTTCTGGCATAGGCTAGGTACCTGTCATATGGAGAGCGTGTTGTCACCATGCCAAAGTGATACTTGCCCTAGGGCATTGTCTGAAACTATGAAGCCTGATATGATTGCCATAGTATGTTCAAGTAGACATGTAGTAGATATATTTTGCCTTCAGCAAGACAACATTGAAGTCTGCATCTATGACGAAAATATATGAAGGATCCTGCCCAATTTCAAAATATTCTTTTTCACCTAAAATTTTCAAGACTGTGTTCTGGCCATCTCAGTCTGCATAAGATTTATCATTCGCTCATGTGTAATGTTTTTCTCTGGTGCCAAAGGAGTCTCTGAGATGGTTTCTTAATCATCCAAAAATTATAGCATCTTCATACTACCAGCTAGCATCCGGGTGAGTCCTTCACCTGTGGTTCTTGGAGTATTTAAGAATAGCTTATCTTGCACGTTAGCTAATCCTGGATTATTTCCCTTTGTTGTAAATCCTTAGACTAAACTTTAGTCTATGGAATTTGTATAATTACTGTACCTGCATCCTTTTGATTATATATTTTTTTCAGTTTATCTAGACTTGCTGAATAAAGATCTAGAGTGTATTAAAGGCTCTTATTTTTTACACAGTCATGGGGATGGACTATAGCTAGTAAAACCTGTAAATTAGTCCCTCAGATAAGCTTCACACTAATTTATTCAATTGCTTACGTGTTACAGAGCTTTTTCTGGTCATCCCAATTCACCTTTAAAAGATTTATCACTATGCTAAGTTAGCTGTTCAAGAAAGATTTATCACAAGGCCAAGTTTATAATGTTTTACCCAATTAAAATCAATCTCTGAGAGGCTGAACAAGTTGTACAAAGTGGAACGGTGGCGGTAGAAGAGCGATGGAATTAGCCGAGAGCAACATCTCACACCTGGTGCGGGAGAGTGAGTTGGAGCACCTGTCTGCAACGTAATACTCTAAACATGGACGTGGAGGTAGTTGTACCACAGAGCCCCCTGCATAGTGTAGAGGAGCCCGCACAAGTCTAGAATCTTGGATCATATTGGGATTCCTGTCTGTAAATCGGTTGTGAGATTTAAATCTAAACATGGAAGCAAGTTTGTGTGTTCGACAGACTCTTGAGTGGGTACTGTTGAAGATCACACACATTTGTATTTGATTCCAAACTTGTTCTGTTGACTCTGAACATTGATACAGATTTTATCCAAAACCAGCATAAATGAATAAAAAAAAAACCTTACCAAGTCTACCTTTTCATTTTAACAAATAAATTGTCTCTCTAGAAATGGAATATAATTTTCTTAATTTTCTGTCTTGTTTTATTGTAAAATGTAAAAAGTAGGGCAGTCAGTCTATCCATGTTTGATTTGTATTCCTGTCTACTATAGTTGATAATCTAAACATGGGTGCCCAGTATAAAGTATTCATTAAATTGAAAATAGCCAAACCAAGTCTAGATGTTACTCTTCAGTCTGTAAACCATTCTGGGGATCTGATACTGGACGAAGATGTAGTTTGTATCATACACTAAAAACTGTAAAGGCACCCAAGCAAGTCTAGATTTGGTTCCTTAGCCAATTAACCAGTCTGAGAAAATGTAATTCTGTAAACATGATGCAGGTTTAGCTTCTACCACAGATTCGAGAGGGTAGGAATTGAAGAAGAGCTATAGCTAGACTAGAACATTCAGTCAAGTCTATAAGACTACAAATACAATGGAGTATTGAGAATAAACAAGTATATATTGTAAGCGACCATTCAATTCCCATCTCCACAAGACGTGCTGAGTCTCAATATAACGATCATCTAAAAAGCTGCAGGTGACAAAAAACTAGATTTGAAAATCTTGACTCGGGCAAAGTGAATTCAATTCACTCGGCACAGTATGGATAGACTGCAGTAGGTATGCAGGACGTGCTCTGTGTGACTTGTAGCTTCATTATAATTAAGTATACAAAGAGTGAAGAAATCCTCTCAGTTATGTGTTGACTTTTGTATCGAATATGATAAAGAAGTAATCATATATTGATTCACAATGAATATTCTTCTCGTGTTTATCCCCTGTAACAGAGTTCAATGTATGTTTATGTATGATGGATATTCTTTTGAAGTACCGTACATTACATTTTGGATTTTATTAGATCAAGTTTTAAGATAGAATTGACAAGACTGATCTTGTGGAAAGTGAAATTCTGGTTCAACATGATGTATTGTTTCACTGTGCTTATGTTAATATAAGTACAAGGATTGGTGTTTTAAACAAATTATGTATAATGTATATGTTCTACTTTATGCAATAAATGTATACTAAAAACAAAGAGCTGCTCTATCAAGATAGTGCACTTAGATAAACATAAGATTTTTCATGACAAATCACCCTTTACATACTTTGGACAATAAAGAATTGAAATAATTTCATAACATCTTTCAACTTCAACACTCCTAAAAATAAAATACAGAAATTAATCCAGGGGGCTGAAGATGTAATATTCAAGGTTGCCCCTGACCCCGGTGTTACCTTACACTCCTAATACCCCAAACATATGCACTTGCATATGTAGGACTGCATAAACAAATTTCTTTGTATTTTTTGTTGGAGTAAATAATGACGCGGAAGGAGTACATTACTGGTATTTTTTCCCCATCAAAACATAGCTTGAAGGTTGTAGAAGTATACAAATCAGAAGCACATCTGTTCCTGCAGACCCATATATTTGGTGGACAAATGGACTTTAGGATTTAGCAAAAATGATGCAGCAAATTCTTAATTTATTTTCAAATGACAATAAAACAATCACATGCACAAACAACAGTGTTGCACCGAGAAACATTTGATTTCTTATATTTAGCCTGGTATAAGTTCACAGGAGAATTGTTCTTCATCTGACCTTGTACCAGAGCTTTAGGACTGGGATATTTCTAGTGGAAATAAATTTAAAAAAAGATAATTTGAATATGCATTTATTATTGCATCATAAATGGTAAAACATACAGGCAGTATAAATTAGTAGTTAGATCTGGTACATGATGATGTTTAATTTTCAGTCTATAAGGGACTGAGGTATTTTTAGTGGAAGTTTAAAGGGATAATCTGAAGATGCATTTATTCTACAAATGAATGATTAAAACGCCATCCATTTGAAACCAACAGTATTGGATGACCTATAATATAAATGCAAATTATTCACACAAAGTATCCTCACAATTAAAGTATCCTTGCAAAGTATCCTCACAAAATGTCCAGTCAAACTGTGCCTTTAAGATATGCAGAGCATCTATATTTGCCTTGAAAGCTTTGAGCATGTTATAAGCCACGTATTAGTCTTATTCAAATGTTGCCTTTCAAAGTCTTAACATATCTATAGTAACTGTTTTGGAGTAATTGTATGAGAAATCAATTGTTCTCAGCTTTTCTTCAGATACACAATACCTCAATTCAAATGTTCCGCTTAGAGCCTTAACATATCTATATAAACTATTGAGAGGTAATTATGGAAGAAAATCAAATGTTCCCCTGCCTTTCACCAGATGCACAATAAACCAGTTCAGAGGGTAGCACCTTATGGCACTGCCTGAACACTTGTATAAAGGAAAGCTTTTCTTCTCTCCTGGTGGCTCTCACTTCTTATCATCACTTTAAGTTTTTAACTCTACATAAGGTGTTCATGGCTAAGAATCAGGTATTCTACAGTCATTCATAGGATTCTAATGGGTTTACTGGAGCTTGAGACGGCGGAGAGTCGAGGGGAAAGAGCTTCAATAGGTAATTGTTGTCATTGTGCATGCTTGGATTACTGTTTTATATAAGCCAGGTAGATAAAGCTGTGTTGATTTAACCCTGGCTTGGCTTCGTGTCCTGGAGTTGAGTTATGTTTGCCACATGTGGAGATGTGTTACAGTGTTGGGACCTTGATATAAACAGTGCATGCATGCTGAACAGATAATTATTGCAGATTGAATTGATCATTGAAATGGGTGGTCTCTTTTATTTAATTTTAACCTTTTCCCAGTGTCTGAGAATATTCCATGACGGCTAGTGGAAAGTCTTGGTATATTGACTTTGTCAACATGTTAATGTGATTCCTGCAAATTGACAACATAGAATGGTTTGACATTCATGAAATCATCAGTCAAAGTGTTAAAGTATTAAACACAGAAGAAGCAACAAGGTTGTGTGGATGCATCTCCATGTTATTATGAAGGAGAGAGGAAATACTGTCTCATCCCATGAAATAAATTACTTTGTTTTCTCCAGCTAGTACTTCAGTTTTATAAATTATCTATTCATTTGAGTAAGAAATAACTTTGATGAATCTAATGATTTGAGTAGTGAATTACTTTCATAAATGTAATTGAGTAATGAATTACTTTGTTGAATTGATTCAATTGAATAATGAATTACTTTTGAGTAACGAATTACTTATTTAATCCGCTCATTTAAGTAGTACATAATTGTTCTCACTCTTTACATTTAAATAATGAATACATTTGTTCTCTGTACATATTTAAGTAGTGAATTACTTGATTCCCTCTGTTTATGTAAGTAGTAAATTACTTGATTAATCTATTCATTTAAGCAGTAAATGCAAAAAGGTTTTAGATTAAGAGCTGTAAATACTGTTAATGTGGATGTATGTTTGCTGTACTTCTCTTGTGTAAATATTTGATGAGGTTGTGTAAGCCTAATCCTTATCCCCATTATCAGCTTATCTGGGCCGGATTTCAAAGCGGTAAGCCATATCAGATGGAGTTAAATATTCATAAGAAATGAGACAATATTACTGCACAACACCCAGGTTTGTTTGGAAGTTTTTGTCATGCCAAGAGCTACAATTTGAGAATTTTCTATGCTCACCTCCATGAACCTGTTTCACTTTTGCAAGAATAAATAATTGTACACCTTAAAATCTCATACTTTGAAGCACATTAAACATGGTTAGATATTCAGAAGAAAGGAACCGAGGAAATTTAGAGACATAAAAGTGCCATTGTGTGGTTAGTCTGACTGTAATAAATAAGAGCCTAAATACAGTCTAGATCCTTATACAGCAAGTCTGGATAAACTGATTTCCCATGTGGATAGAAAGTATTAAAGGTGCATTCATTGTGTTTCATAAAATGTTATTAGGTTTTAATACGTTCCGACTCGCCATATGTGCTGTTTACAAATAAATTCACTCGGCTTGCATATTCATCCCGAATCACCAAATATATCATAATTACTAGTAACCAATTAAAATAGAGTATCATCAATATGCATGTGCAGAAACCGAAACTACACGTCCCATTTACATGCACAGTAGTTATATGGTTTAAACGTATTTATTCACAAAAAAGTGACGGGATTGGCAAACAAGCAAATCTTTGCTTATCTGAATGGCGTTCCCTACAAACATAGAGATATATATATATACACATATATATATACCGGTACATGAAAAATGAGTGATGTTCACAAAAACACAAATTTGGAGCCTTATACACATCAAACAAAATACATCAAAAACAATAATAGCATTCATAACAGCACTTATTACAAAGAACAGTTGAGGGCAATATTTAGATAGATTTACGGTTTAAATTCTTTATTTACTTGCAAGGCTTTAGGGTAAATTATGAAAAATCTGAAAATCTATGAGTGTGTAAAATATAGTAATGGACACTAGTTATATGACCTATTAAATACGATCAACTCAAATTTATCAGTTTGTATGTTATAAATAAGATTCCAAAATTACTTTTGACGCATTGGCACGCGCCACACGGTTCATAGTCCAGTTTTCGATCAGAAATCACTACTCTTACCTTCATATCGTCAATATACTAAGTCGACTAAGATCAAAATGGCAATTTTTGGCAACGGTCAGTACTTCCTGATAACATAACACAATTTGTAACGTTTAGCATATGTGACCCCAAACAACACAATGGATGTACCTTTAAAGCAATATAATCATAAGGACGAAGGTAAAGTAATAAACAAATTATTTGGACTAAATTTGAGTCAATTGTGGTCAAAGGGACCTAAAATTGGTTTTATTGTTTCTGCTACTCGGACATATCCTGATGCTGGTTTTGTCTACACGAATTTATATATGTATCCTTGAGTCTCATATTGTCTCTTGTCTTATGGCCATATTTGGAATAATCTGTATTTTTGTCATTTTGATGGTATCTATATCAGTTTATGGAATAAGTCCTGTCTGGCAGCCTGATCTGGATTTTGCCATGGAAATTTACAAAAGTTATCCTCTCAGGCTGGTGACTTCAGGCCTGTTTCATACCCTGCCTGTACCTAGTTCTTCCATCTATTGGACAATTGTTCTCAAGCACCTGCCTCTCCTTGTCTTTCTTCCATCTTGCTGGAACCAAATTTCCTGTTCATGTTTTTCTTTCATAGAAATCAACATCCTCTTATTCTCTCCGAAATCCCAGTTTGGTTTTCATCTCATCACGATTCTCCCATATTTACTAATATTACAAGTTAAATGTTCCAATTTTGGATCCTACCCCCTTCTGTCCGTCCTCTCCTCCACTTCCTGTAGAAGTTCTCTTATTTACCTGCCAAGTGGCACTCAACAAGTTGTCCCTATGAATTATTCAAGGCCACATCCGAATGGCTAATTTCCCTGGTTATGTATTCACCCCTGATGCTGTGAGTTGGTTGTACTGATAGGCATTCAATTAATTTAATCAGTTCGCGGATCTCGTGTCATGACACCAGCTTCATCCTGGCTCAAATCTGGGGCCATATCTCGCCAGATTCACTGTCAGTGTCAGCTTTTTGCTCTTTTGGTTTACCGTATATTACTGTGTATAAGACGACTTTTTTATACCAGAAAATAGGGGGTCAAAGAAGGGGGTCGTCTTATACACAAGGGCTATGTTTCAGAAGAAGAAATTTTTAAGCTTCATTGACGAACTCACGATGTTGAAACCGGAAACAGCAATACAGTCAACTCATGCTAACAAAATGGAAATAAATATTTATAAATAATTATTATGTATTATTATGTTATTTTTTTTATTACTATATGGAGTTAATTCTTATCAGTAATTGGTCTGTATATCCTTCTCTGGATTGAAGTGTCAACGTTAAATAAACACGTCTTTAGCTTGAGAAGTTTACTGCATTGAGTGGCCCCTCGCTATAACACACGTTGGGAGCCAAATACTGACAGCCGCGTAATAGAAAATCAGCGGTAAAGCGAACCAGAGTTGGAATGAAAAATAATGGCTTGACTTCAGCTATCAAACATTACTAACCTTTCAAAAGCATTCTGCAGTATTAAATACAACTAGTTCAACTTTGTTTATAAGAAGGGACAAATATTTACAACACTACGATAGAAATCTAGACATGAAATCTAGCTTGGCTTCGGGCATGCGCAATCAAGCTTGGTTATCAAAGCTCTTCACACCATTTTAATCTTATAAACACTGAAGCGACTTCTAAATCTGTGTATGGAGTATCGGCTTTGTTTAGATCTTATAACATAACGATAGATTGTTGACTGTAGTGTTGCTAATCTCGCTTGAACTGACAAGAAAATGACAAATCATTAAAAAATAAGAACAAACACCGTAGGAAAACGTATGTAATTTTTATTTTGGTACATTTAAAACAATTTATTTAAAAAACAAACGATTATAACAAAACATTTATGTCATGTTACTTAAAAAATTACCGGTATCAACTTACCGTTACCAAATCTTACCAACGTGTTTTCCCATCATGGCATGTCGACCTGTTTCCATGATTGCTAGAAGGGGGTCGTCTTATACATGAGATACATGGTTTTTACTTGATTTTAGGGGTCTGAGAAAGGGGGTCGTCTTATACACAGGGTCGCCTTATACACAGTAATATACGGTAATTGAAACTATAATACATTCTGTTTTGATTTCAATCGTCTTATTTAAAACCTTGATCAAGATATTTTGAAGAAAGGTCTGCAATTATTTTGCTACTGCAATGGTAATTTTGTTAATTATTACCTACGAGGGCAATCATATCGGGGTTCATATTTTTCATACGATGCCCTAGGGCAACATATCACTTTGTCATGGTGACGTGACGTCATAAACAATGCTATGACGTCACGTTTCGTCTATGACGTTGCGTTCTAAATGCCGACGGTGGGTCGCCAGCCTATGGTTGAAAGTCGATTTTAGCGTGTTTTCATTAATTTCACAACTGCGGTAATAAACAGAATATTATATGAGTGTCTATGCCATACTATGTTTACGACACTCGTGCCTGAATATCGGTATATCCCTCGCTCTCTCTCGGGAAATACTGATATTCAGGCACTCGTGTCATAAAACATAGTATGACATAGACACTCATATAATATCCTCTATATACAAAACACAATATGTAATTTTTTGTATCTAATCATCATCATAGAAAGAGGGCCCAAAATGGTAAATATACCAGTAACTCCAGTAATGACAAATCCGGAATAGCTGACCACGCCCCAGCAATGCCCAACGATTAGTCATAGATCATGGACTGTCATCCCGAGACAAATTAATTAGCCCTGTTAATTGATTTCTTCACTTTAGACAACTCCCTGTTACATATTACCGTAACTCTCCCAGATCAATACACTACCATCCTTATTTGTCATAAATGATTTGATTTTCACTGAAAATGATTTGATGATATTAAAAAAAGCTGAATACAAAGTTTCACCAAATGCCGGGTAAAGGCTTTTATGTCATCTTAATTTTGTTCTGTAAGTTTGTTGAATTTAATAGTGTCATTGAAATATTATAAATATATCTTCCATTTAGATAGTGAATAAAGGTGACACTGTTATTATGTTTATGAACGCACTAACCCCAAGAGTACCGATTAAAAAATATAATTTTGGGCACAGCTATAATAGGACTTGAACACAGACCTTCAGAGTCTGACACATATCACTCATACCACAGGTCGAAACTCTTATCAAAACATGATTAAAACACAACTCATCACTTTGGATGTGTGATACTGAAAAATAAAGTATCATTTAATAATATTAGGTCATAACAACTGTCAAATCTACCAACAGCACCTTCCCAATCTACTGCTGTGTAGACTCTTGGCCATGTTGAAATACGTGAGATGGAGGATTTTTACCAGTATTCAGGTGGTTGAGAAAAGGGGACGACTTATACGCAGGATTGACTATATACTATACAGTAACTATACAACTGGAGTACCCAATATATTTTGTTTTTATAAAAACACCTCTGACATACCGTGCCTTCAAAAAATGGCTCTGCAGTGCATGATGGTCACTCGACCCTCGCTGTGTGAACATGTGAACACGAGTCATTTTATCAATATTGGCAAAATACTGATGTTATTATATGACAGTAACGACAATATAAATCAAGAGATATGATACAGTCGACATTTGAGAAAGGGGGTTGTATATGCCGGATTGACTAATACTCCGTTATATAGGGTAACTATAGAACTGGAGTATCCCCAGATATTTTGTCTATACGAAAACACCCTTGTTGTACCGTGCCATCGCCAGGTGGCGCTGCAGTGCATGATGGTCACTTGACCCTCGCTGTGTGAACATGTCAACATGAGTCATTTTCTTGTATCAATATTGGGAAAATACTGATGTTGAAATGACAGTAACGACAATATAAATCAATAGATATGATACAGTCGACATTTATCTATGACAGCAACAACTTTGTATTATTTATCATTACATGTATTTATTTACTTCTTCTAGATTTATGTACATATATTTAATAACAATTTGCCATATAATATACTGACGTATAGAGGGTAACCATGCAATTTCAATTTAGGACAATAGATAAGTCTCGCAATGTAACTTCGTTCACAGATGTTGATGACAGCAACTGTGACACGAATATAGCATAAATGCACAAAATTACAATTTAATCTTTTGTTTTGCAATGTTGTACAGCTAAAGGAGTATTTAGCTAAATCGATGATATTTCAATTTGCTTAGAATTGTGTGTAAATGAATGAACTTTTATTATCCATAGGGTTGAAAATAACCCAGTTGATATTTTTGTTACAAGTACATGTGCACATGTCACGTTTGCTTAGCAGGAGTTCCACTATGTCATTGTTTGTGATGTCATTAAAGAATGGTTTTCATAAAAGTCATATGACACAAGTAGTAATCTCTATATTTGAAATGCTTATAAACATTATCAACCTTGTATAAGAAGTTGATGTTTGACTGTCATATCACAAAGTGAAATGGAGATCAATAAATGGTTGACCTGTATTTTGTCAGACAAAGTGTAAATGTTGCAAAACCAACCAACAAACCAACAGCAGCATCTTTAACCCTCTAGGCACTGCAGTCATATGAAGACAGCAGATTAATAATCAGTGAGAGTATCAAAGTAATTCATCTATATTAAGAATGCCAGTCCAAAGTGAAAAAAATTGTAAAAAAAATGGTACTTGACATGAAATTATGTCCGTTAGAATCTAATACATCTCCAATATCTAAAGGGACATGCAATTACAGTATTTTGTGTGGAAACCACATTCAAATATATATGCAATGCTAATATCAGTTGTACTGTGATATAAAATTCAGTCCATTAAAAACCTATTGAAATGGATGTTTTATTGTGAAAATGAAGAGCATTAGTGCACCAACAAGAGACTCCCTTGAATTTTCTGCATGAAGATCACCTCTGTTAGTTAACCCTTACGTTGCGTATTTATATTTTACCAATTTTAGCCCCTGTGGCGGAATTTACAGGCTTGCAGCTCGCAGCAGTAGTTTTGTCTTAGGCACCAATTAGCTCTTCTGGCGTAATTTCTAGGCAGCGATTCCGGTACCATTTTTACGAAATATACCGCATCTACATGGCGAATACGGACTATATACAGGCGTTCAATACAAATTCAAGTCGCGACACCCGTACACAAATGGCTAATTCACACCCGAAACTTTGAATGAATTTTCTATGATTTTTCGTTTTTATTCTATTACTTTCGAAAGATTGTCTTTAATTCGGGCCTCGTAACATCATAAATACGAAACGAAAAAATTCCATTTATATACGGAATTGAAGACAAACTGTCTAGCTTCACAATGATATAAACATTATTAGAATGCGACCTTTGGTTATAATTCTATAGCTATGTAAAGTTTGTCTTTATTTCCATCTATAAAATCGTAAATACTTACAACATGTATGTGGCATTGCAAACGGTCGTTCATCGCACTTTTCCAAGAAATCATAATCTCGAACCAGTTGACAAATAAGCACATGTCAACCCAAATATGGTTATGCTGTTTGACCTTTCAAATAAACGCTTACCTCGAACCATAACTGATGAAAATATGTTGATTAGTTTGTGTGCCGTTTGGTTTCACATGCCTCTCAGAAAGGTAAAATTGTATCTTTATTTCTGTGAATAAATATGCGCATTTTATATAGAATAAAAGATAATTCTTTTCGGTTTATTGTGATATAAAAATTATGAAAATGCATTCAGTAGTTTAGCCGTGATAAATGTGTAAGAAGTTGTGAAAATCGCCGATTGTTTCAAAATTTATGAAGTGTAAACATGACCTTTTTCACGGCGCTTGCTGTGTCTTTATTATTTTTTTGACATTTTCTAATTTTATAGGGGAATGTAGTCCATTCTTTCCCCTTTATTTTGCCGTATTTTTTTTTTAAAACATACAATTCGCTCACATGATATGAAGTGCGGGAGTAAGGCAGGTTACCGATTTTTTTTCCCCCGTCTCGCTAGATGCGAGGCAGAGAGCAGGTACGGGCGGGGCAAACCCGAGGCAATGCAAACACGTGAGTGATAAATAGCCCCAAGCGAAATCAGGCTTGGGGGCGAAGCCCGACAAAATTGGCCTTTTGTAAAGCTAATTATCGATTGGGTCAACAATGCACATGCAAATTGGTGTGAATTCTGCTGGACATTTCGACCAGACATGGATCAAAGTTTCATTGTCATGGCTCACCGCGGAGCATAAATACAGCCATTCTCATGGAGCGACTCCCGGAGACAATCGACTCGCAGCCCGGTGTCACTGCTTGCAAACTGATAGACGGCCGTGAATTATTCTAAGTGTTGTATCCGGGATCCGTAATGAGACACAAAGGAATTGTTTATGGCCCTCCCGGATAATTCCGGGATTCAAGTTAAGGGTTAAGGATCAACTTTGAAAATATATCTAGTAAGGTTAATTTGTCCCATGCCGCATACATCAAAGGTTGCCAAGCTTCAGCATGCTTCACTCAGAATGTTTAACTCATGGTTATAGGGTCTCCTTGTCTTTAACTCTGAATGATATCTTTATAATTCTACAAACAATGTCAAAGGATCCACTTATGTCAATGTTTTCACCATAAACCTTTCACACTGGTGTATGTTATCAACTATAGGACTGTTCACCTAATGCTTGTAGGTACATTTTGGAGGAGTTATGACCCACTTACCTACCGATTCATACCTACTGAGATGGAAGAACCTTGTACTCAACCAGGTCCAAGCTGGTGTCACTGAGCATTGCATGTGTGGGCGTGGGTCATCTGGTAAGGGGGCACTTGTAGGAGTGTTAGTGATGGTGAAATTTTGAATATGCACACAAATAAGATGACCTTGTGTAATTTGGTGAGGCGAAAATTTGGCCTGTACTTTTTCTCCTTCAACAGTGTGTGTTATTGATTGTAATCTCTTTATTATTTGCAACACGTTTCCGGATTACTTCTTACCTCTTCATCGGGGGAATGACAGATGTGGTACAAATGTAATTAAAATAAAACGTTGAAATGTGCAATGGTGGCTTGATACAGGGTTTGTTTAACATTGATACAAAAACATAAAAAATAAAACCAGATTAAGGTGATGAAAAATTAATGAAAACTCTATTGTCCTTTATAATGAAATGATAGCTTCTGAAACATTTATGAGATTGAGTCCCAAAATGAATTGATGGATCGGAGTGACTTGAGGTAATAAAAAAATCTGGGTGTGTTTTGAACGGATAAACATTTTTAACATGAAGTTCCAGAGTGAGGATAAAAAATAAATATTAAACTTTTGAAATTGCACATCTTTCACGGTGGTGATGTTGACTTTTCAGAGTTGATGAAATTTCGATGTCTACTCTGTAGTACAGTCAGACCCTGTTTATCCGCACAATTTGGTTACAGTTGAAAAATCTCCCGGAAAAAAAATCCTGTGGTCAAGTGAATCATCATTTGCATAGAAATGCATAGAGAAGATTTGAAATACTACTGTGCGGATGGCCAGGTTTCTGGACAGTCTTAATCTAAATGTTTTACTATCATGATGAGATCATAATTGTTTTCATACAGGATCTATTTTGGAATAGAATTATGATATGACATTGTCAAAAGTGCTCTTCAATTCTAAAATGATGAACTGCTCATCTCTTCATCTGAGACAAGGTTACGACTTTCTTCATCTGTTATTTCAAGCAACTACTCGTATCTTGTTGAAAATACATTAGGTCTTTTGCTGATTTAGCTAGAAAAAGACTCTTTGACCAAATCCCATCAGAGTATTTATTGCTGTGTTTGATCTAAATTTGTTTCTTTTTTCTTTATTCATTTCTTTTGCAGGAGTTTTCACTTCCTAAGCAACAATTGCAGTAATTCAGATTTTCCTGAAATAAAAACATTTGAAAGAGTTTAGGAATAGATCTTTCAAGTTTCTGGAAAACTGATTTTTTTTTGGGCCTAAGGCATTGGAACGGGAGACAAGACTAGCTGATTAATTATGTGATATGCAATACTGTTGACAAAAAAAATTTCAAATAACTAAAGGATGTGAACGGTCTTGATGTTGAAAAGAGATAGTTTTGATGACAGTTTCGCTTTGTCATCAAGAGGAAAGGAAATTTCAAATGTTCAAGCTTGACGTTATGATTTAATCATTTTAAGTGTCTCTCATTGGAAATAAAGCTTGTCAAATTGAAATTTTTTGTCATGCTTTATGTATGATTGAAGTCTGATAAGTGTTGAACCAGTCCTATGATTTGGTCATTTTATGCACTTTGATAGGAGGTGGCGAGGAACAAAGTGAAAATCTTTTGACGTTTTGCATTGGGTTCTGCATGAGTAGAATTTCTATTAGATAAAAAGCTGAGATATTTGATTTTGGTAACAATCCATGACAAGAGGGGTTTCAGCGGAAGGAAAATACTTAGGATAAGATCTTGCTGAATCAGCAGATTCTTTCATGCTTTTATAGATCAGCCCTCATACTAACAGGTTTTTTATCATTTAAGTGAATGTGGTAGTACAACTGCCTCTTTAGCATGACAAGTGTGAATTTGAGTTTAAACGGTACAGAAAATAGCCTTCAATCATGAGATGCATAGCTTTTGATGAAGAGTGGAAATTGTAGTACTGTAGTGGTCTATTCAGAGGAGTTATTTAATCATTATATATTTGATTAGAACATATTGGATTATTTTGTTTATCATCCAATTTGATAATCAAGTTATACGAAGCAGGGCTGTTTTTCATCTAGTTGATCAAGGAGGAATTGATTACCATTCAGAATTGTCTTGAGGCTCTAGCCCTGTGTCTGTAAGTCTTAATATATTGTATATATAGGTCTCATTTATCTTTGGTAGCACCTAACAGTTGTATTATGCATCATATGTGTACACATCTTTGTTTCTCGTCCCCACCCACTCAAATCAATTCCACTTGAAATTGTTCTAATATGGCTAAACTGGTACTATTTGTGTAAGCAGATCAATTAATAAATTAACAGTAATTTTTGTTTATAGGGTAATGAATTGAAGTAATTACATCATAATAAGATCATAGCTATAACTATAATTAATAAGCATATGCCTCCGCTATCATGGTACTCAGATCATACAAGCAGATCAAGATCAGATTTATCTTATATTTGTGCTGCTTTTTGCTTTCCATAGAGCGTTACATATTTACTTGGGGATTGTTGTGCTCTCAGAGCACTCTTGTTTAGAGGATGGAGTGTGCATCAATGGGGCACACAGTGGGATTGTTGTGCTCTCAGAGCACTCACGATTTTTGAGCACTCTTAGATACTCAAGAGTGTACAAAGACAATCAGAGCCCAAAAGAGATATAAGCTAACCGAATGGCAATAATCATATAAGCCCAAGCATACATTTAATTTCCAAGGATGTTCATTCGATTACTATATGATTGACCGAGTTATTGTCATAAATATTGTGATTTATTTTTTCCATTTGCATGGCAAAACATAATTGATGAATAAACTGAATATCCCAAATCCATCGAATAGAAAATGGCATCAAGGGCCTAGTAAGATACATAAATATTGTAATGCTTTATCATTTCATTCATGAATAGTGAATTGAACATTCATGAATAGTGAATTGAACATTCACTAATACTGAATTGAACATTCATAAATAGTGAATTGGACATTCATGAATAGTGAATTGAACATTCATGAATAGTCCTGAAAGTATCAACTCCAGTAAACATGACTCATGGATGCTTCTTATGCCAATGCATATTCAATATGTAGTTGTCATGTTATATTTTTATATCACTGATGTTTTGTCATGTCAAGTCTGTTTGATGTTAATACATTCAACCACACTTTGTCAACATGCTAAATGCATTTTGAATTGGCAATGCATATAATCTATGTGAAATGTTATTGCTTATTATCTTTCATTTTATTGATTTGTGGTTGCATGAATAATGGTAATTTTCATTTAACATTAAATATATTCATATTATTGTTCATATTATTCATGTTGTTGATTTATCAATAGTTGACAATTCTATTTATATGTGAAACTGTAAAATCCTTTATAATGCAATGTCCCCAGTTCAAACATTGAAATAAACAATTCTAAATATCATTCTGAAATTGTAAATATTATTCAGAGACCATACATTTCTCACTTCAAACCTATATAAAATTCATTGAAGCAGAAAGGCAAGACACTTAGTGTACTATCTGTTCATGGCCTAGTGGACATGATAGAGCTGTTATTATCCAATGAAAGAAAAGTAGAAAGTAAAGGAGGTGTCCTGCTCTGAAATAGCTGTTTAGTGTACAATCACTTATTTCATAGAGCACATTTTCTCACATGGATAACCCCTGGCAATTATCAACTATTTCTGTCTTGTGAACTTACAGAGTGACCCTTCACATGCTGGGGTTGTATTTTAGACCAAAAAAAAAGAATTTGTTTTTGGTTTCCGCCCGCATCAGTTTCAAACTCATGCCTCAGGTCTTTTTTTTCTTCTAGTTTTTAACAAAAGTAAGGGGCAAATAGCTATAATTTTTTAGCCTCAGATAACATTGGACATAGAAAATGACACTCGTTTCTGTTGAGATGGAGTGTAGGGGTGAGATTATTGACTATTTGGAATAGTAACACATATTTAAGAGGGTTTTTACTTTATTTATAAAGATAATTGTATAAATTTTGTGTGTTTATCTCTTCATTCAAAAAAATAAAATGTCGTAAATAAAAAATCATTGCGTCATCGAATCATTTTTGTCAGCCTGTAGAGACCAGAAACATTTTATTTTTTATTTTTTAGGCCTTAGGGAACAGTTGCGTTCTTTTGTCGTCCATATTGATTCTGAACTGTACCATTGTTGGGTCTTAGACATTTTTGATTAAACAATCATAGGCAGTCTCAATTATAATATCAACAATTGACAACAATATCTATTGTAGATTTAAGTTACAATAAATTTGGAGGGATGTGGCAGAGCTTGATTTCTGATTATGATGTCAGTTCATAAAATGCTAAGATCCTAATGCTGGTTTTGAAAGATTTTAGTTTTAAATCTGATATTCATAAGACCATAATAACGTTAAAACTTTTGATTTTAGTCATTTCTTGGCTTTGGTTAATGGAAACATAATATGACATCAAATACTCTTAGAGATTTGTGAGAATAAGAGACTAAGGAAGAAAATAACATGAAATGAAAGAGTTGATGTACATGAAGATTAATGATTGCATAGACTTAAAGATAAAATATTTCTGAAACTTACACCAGGAACTGTTGTAGGGGTAAGGTCTGTGGCAGTTCTGATGAAATGTCTTGTTTGACGGAATGAATTTTCTATATGCGATAGACTATAAAGAAAATTAATTCCAATTCCATTATTTTAAAAGGCTGAATGGTTGGGTCTTGTTAGCATGTGCAACTGCTCTGATGAAAAGCTTTGTCTTATTCAGAGTAAAACAAATGTTTTAGATATTTAAATTCATCTTGGATGTAGTATTCACAGAGCTAATGTGAATATAATACTCATCAAACCTATAAGAGATTTGTGGTTTCAATATATTTTGGATATTGACTATCAGCCGAAGATTTAGGGTGAAGACAGAAGGATTTAATGGTATTACCTTGTTATTTTGCAAGGCTTTTGATTCAGTAGATTTTGATTGTTTCCATTGATTTTATTTAACAAGAGGAAAATGTACTTACCAGCTTGGTATTTTTTTTTTTTAAATTTGAAATCATTTGAAAAATATGGCATGCTTAACAAATAATAATATGATATTGATGAAATATTTGATTCGGATTATTTTCACCAGTACATTCAACAAGAAGATCATAGCTTTTTTGCAGATATGGGTGAAAATTTACCATCTTTGGAACACTTATAGATGGCTGGTACAAGCTGATACCATTAAAGTCTCTGTATTAGTAGCAGATATGTTGAGAAAATGTGATGGATTTGGATGATTAATCATTGAAAAAGCTAGGATCTTGGTTGCTTTGAAGTGAATCTGATATGGAAAAGATCTCTTTTTTCAAAATTATATCTCTCCAACTAAACGTATTGTCTAACTTCTCTTGTACACTTCCCCACCACATGTCCATCTCTTGTTGTGCATTGAGCAAGATGAAAGATGTATATATCTGGAAAGGACCTTTATAAGGTGGATAACTGACTAACCCTATTATTGACTGAATACAATATGTTGAATGCAAAGGTTGAATCAGTTCATGAAGTAAAGACTGTCAGACAGCACAGAACTGTTAGTCCAGGCTAGTGAATGTTCTAGTTTAAAAATTTTGTATTGCCATCTCAACTGATAAAATAACACTTTTGGTCTGGTTACTTTTCAAGCTAATCAATGCACTGTTTTCAATGTTGATTTTCTTTGTCATTTTATTAGTTTTTCAAATATATGGAATTACGGTAAAATCTTTGTGTTTGCAAAATATGTTATAGAAATTTGATTTTCCTGATGACTACTTGTTTGAAATAACCAAGATTTGTGGTCTTCACGAGAACGCTGTGAAGGTTAGTGGTATCGAGTTAACCAAGACCTCTGAAATATCTCCAAACATTATGTTCGAGATTCGATATTCTTACATTTACCCTGGGTCAACATGCTCCTATTGCTGTAAGGTCGATTTACATTCACTGCCAAATCCTGGAGATGGAATAATTTCAAAATGTGTTTAAATAAGTGGTCAGAGATCTAAATTTGGCATCACTCTGCCGTAGGAAATATGATTTACTTCCTCAAATATCTAATCAATAGAAAATCAAGCCCTTCCTTCCCCGATCTTTTCTCTGAAGAATGTCCGACACGTTTCTCATCTTGGCATTATCCTCCTCCCTAATTTCTATATCCCTAATTGTTAACCAGATGGCTATTAGAGGTCGACTGATGGTGTCATTTCATCAAAACTATTCAACTCAAAGCTACCTTCTCATGCCATTGTGATGGTTAGCCATCAAATACACAGGAGTCAGAATAAATCTTGAGAAAGAGAAGCCATTTAAGTTCCTACTCTTCCTTACGTACAAGCCAAAGCCAAAACCAAATCCATCTAAATACATAGACACGAACAATTGTATTTTGAATTTTAAATAGCCCTTTGAACTACCAGTGATTACATTTGACTTCATTTATTTTCAAGCCAATGGATGATGAAAGATTTTGAATTTAATGAGAACTGCTATTGGTGTACTGAGTTCAAAGCTTGTAACGGAGGGTGAACTTGCTCAAGTCCCGCATTATCAATAGCATATTATTTCTAAACGTGAGTGTTTCTAAAATATGCTTGGCATGGGTAAAATTGCTGGGGCAGTTTGGAATGTGTTGTTGACCTTTTGGGGGCTGATGATGATTACAGCTGTTTATAGGAGACAGTCATGGTAGAACTGCTGAACATCCACCAATTATTCCAGCACTTCACATCTTAACCCTGTACCTCCTGGTCCAGAAATACTTTGGGAAAATTTAATTAGTTGATGTAAAGAAGGTCGCATTGGTTCCACTATAAAGTTATTTGGAAATCAACCAAGGGATCTCAGATGTTTGAGTAGATGTCAGTTGGTAGGTTATGTCCAGACATTTTTAAATGGGGGTTTACATATTTAAGGGTGGGGGAGGGGGGTGTCACCCAGGGGGTCCATGAAATTAAATACACAATTTTCAAAGAGGTGGAGGGGGAGCTGTTTCAACCCCTGAACCACCTCTCTATATCCACCACTGTAAGTGTAAAACATGCCATAATACTCTCTATATGGCAATATCATGGGACACAGGCAAAGGGTTAACATTGACCATTGTGAAGTTACGTAACAATGAATGTGTGACAGCGGAGACTGGATCGCATCCATCCATCCATTGTGGCGACTAGAGGAAGTATTGAGATGGTTAGTTGGAGGGAAGATTGCTGCAAACAGATAGGTGTGAGAGCTGGCAAGTTGTACAAGGTGTATGACAGCAAGCTGTTTGCCATGGCATGCTAATCACATTGGAGGGGAGAAGATGTGGTAATGTAACACATCCACACAATTACCGCTCTCGAGGAGAGGCTAACCTGTTAGCATGGACCAAACCTCCAACAGCGTCATTAATCTTTCATCATGGAATCAATGGCGGACTTGTTGAGATGTCACCGCTACCTGCTGGCCTCCTGCGTCCATGACTTCACCAGATTGATTCATTTTAAGAAGCGACTCGTGAATTTTAATCATGTTGTGAACTTTTGAATTTGATGTTGAAAATTTTACATTTGGATGAAATGATAAATAGTAAAATGCATGCTATATTTTATAAAGGAGCTCTTCATTATGATCATGGTACTGTCAAAAAGTTTTTTGGAAATTTCAGAGAGTTGTCCTTCATACATCTAAATGGATATGTGAAGTCTCGATTTACATAAGACATCAACTCATTGAATCAGATTTCATTTAAGATTATTAAGTTCATTTCTCTTATTAATCTCACAAATATTCTATATTTATTTCTGCCTTTTAATTCAGTGATGAATTCATTCCCTATCAATGATTTAGAAATTAATCAAATACCGCCTCCACAGTGTGTGATTGACAGAGATTAATTTCACATTTAGTTTCAAATTCAATTCTGCTTTAACACGTTTGATGAATTGATTAATTCTACTATGGGATCAAAATCCTGCATTTACGAGATAGATGACGCAATACTTTTCAATCTATGATCTCAACGAAAGGTTAATCGTGTCTCGAATCTCTGAAATAAAACCCTTCAATATAGAATGTTTATTGAGATTGTTCATCCCATGAATTTATCTAAAGTAATGAATAGTAAAATACCTTTTATGGTATATTCAAAGACAAAGTTAAATAATGGCACACTAAATCGAAGTTTATGAGTATTTTAATGCCTATAATATCCAGCGCAATGCTGTTCACTAGGAGTCCAATATTACCATAAAGGTATTGTACACTTGGTGCCGCTGTGACCATATCACTTCGTACTTCCAGTGTGAAGGTATCCATTTAAACAGCTGGGTGGTCCTGAGTTCTGTGCGGATGAAGTGCCTTGCCCATGGACACAACACTGTATAAGATCCAGGTCAAAACCTTTTGGTGTCTCAACCAGGATCTATCATGAGAGGCCAGCACGCTAATCACTGCACCAATGTGCTCATATATACATACATCCCCCTCCCATATTTTAAGTGAAAACCTCATCCACTACTCACCAACCCTTGGTGGAAAAAATGTCAGGGAATAAGAGGTCATATATTTGTAAAAATATCAGGGAATAAGAGGTCATATTTTTAAAAATGTCAGGGAATAAGAGGTAATATTTTTTAAAATATCAGGGAATAAGAGGTCATATCTTAAAAAATGTCAGGGAATAAGAGGAACTTCTAGGGTCACCATTTTCTGAGCTTTACATTACTTTCTAAAATGTGATGGAGGTGATTTCTTTTCTATCTGATTTAACAATCGAAAGATTTGTAGCCCTAAGAAGCTTGAAGGAGAAACAAGTTCTATTGATTTACAACTCCATAGAACTCATTTCTCCTTCATTTAACCAGCTTCTAAGTGCCTCTTAAAAAAGTTAAGAAGTCTTTACTTTCAACTTATCCCATGTGTTAAAAATGGGCATGTTACTTTGTAGGGCAAGTGCATGATTCTTCAAGAATAGCTAACCTGGACAGGAGGCTTGACTAGGCACTTAGTAACATGGACCAGTACGTAGACGGAGATTTAGTTTATGGAATTGTTTTTAATAATAATTGTACCTTCATCCATGTTATTATAATTCTTTATACGCTTACAGTTCCATATACTTTGTTGAGACTGGCTGAATAAGACCCTAGGCTCTTATTTCAAATGAAGTTATGGAACGGGACTAACATGTATGTCTTTGCTTGTATGTCTTCCATAACAAATGTGAGTGTTTGCCTGCAGCCAAATGACTAGAGATCAGGTCAAAGGTGAGGAGGTTGTGACCCAGTGAGTACAGTCTGAAGGACCAGACATCAGACAGACAGCTATAAAGGTTTCTTTATCGCTAGTCGGACGTTTTATGTTGATCTGTCTTACAAGTAAGGATAAGTGATAATCGTGTATTGTAGAAAGATGTCCTTTTGATGTCTAAGAATAAATGAAAAAACAACATTTTCCTGATAATTACTTGGACTGTATGTGTAACTGGTAAAATGCTTTTATTCTTAAATGGATTAAATATGATATTTTGTTAGTTGAAATATAATTGATGTCACCTTCTTCATTATGGTTTTCAAGTTAAGCCCATGGTGCCCTGGTACAGTGAGTGTGTATACATAGCTTTACAACATCTGGACTTAGAATTATATTCAGTACCATTGTCGTCATTGAGAATTATATTCAGTACCATTGTCGTCAATGAGAATTATATTCAGTACCATTGTCGTCAATGAGAATTATATTCAGTACCATTGTCGTCAATGAGAATTATATTCAGTACCATTGTCGTCAATGAGAATTATATTCAGTACCATTGTCGTCAATGAGAATTATATTCAGTACCATTGTCGTCATTGAGAATTATATTCAGTACCATTGTAGTCAATGAGAATTATATTCAGTACCATTGTCGTCATTGAGAATTATATTCAGTACCATTGTCGTCAATGAGAATTATATTCAGTACCATTGTCGTCAATGAGAATTATATTCAGTACCATTGTCGTCAATGAGAATTATATTCAGTACCATTGTCGTCAATGAGAATTATATTCAGTACCATTGTCGTCAATGAGAATTATATTCAGTACCATTGTCGTCAATGAGAATTATATTCAGTACCATTGTCGTCAATGAGAATTATATTCAGTACCATTGTCGTCAATGAGAATTATATTCAGTACCATTGTCGTCAATGAGAATTATATTCAGTACCATTGTCGTCAATGAGAATTATATTCAGTACCATTGTCGTCAATGAGAATTATATTCAGTACCATTGTCGTCAATGAGAATTATATTCAGTACCATTGTCGTCATTGAGAATTATATTCAGTACCATTGTAGTCAATGAGAATTATATTCAGTACCATTGTAGTCAATGAGAATTATATTCAGTACCATTGTCGTCAATGAGAATTATATTCAGTACCATTGTCGTCAATGAGAATTATATTTAGTACCATTGTAGTCAATGAGAATTATATTCAGTACCATTGTCGTCAATGAGAATTATATTCAGTACCATTGTCGTCAATGAGAATTATATTCAGTACCATTGTCGTCAATGAGAATTATATTCAGTACCATTGTCGTCATTGAGAATTATATTCAGTACCATTGTCGTCAATGAGAATTATATTCAGTACCATTGTCGTCAATGAGAATTATATTCAGTACCATTGTCGTCAATGAGAATTATATTCAGTACCATTGTCGTCAATGAGAATTATATTCAGTACCATTGTCGTCAATGACATACCTGTATATGCATCGTGAACCTTGTCTAATACTGGAGGACCAGTCAGTTATATACAACCCAAATATAGATAATAGTTTACATAGAGTAGATATATATATATAGCTAGGGACATGTAGTGTTATTTAAGTGTATCTTTATTTACTAACAAACCGGTTATAGATCAGATAGTACCAGATCATCTCGTATGTCTCATTCAAATCCAATAAAAGCTGTATTACATTCTAAATATAGATCATGGTTCTCATATAGAGCAGTCCAAGAGTAACATCTGACTATCTTACAAAGTTTTAATGAAAGAATTATAATGGTTATATTGTTTATTTAATAACAGTTTATTGTCCTCATTAAAAGGTAAATTCAGAAATTCTGTTTGTGCCATTAGCACCTCCAGCCAGCCAGTGCAGCGCCAGTTGAAGCGTTGTTCTGAGTGCCAAGCAAGGAAGCAACAACTCCCATCTTTTATTGTCTTTTGGTATGACACAGTCATACCCTGACCTTCCGGCTGATGAGCAGACACTCTACCAACTGAGCTACATCCCTTGTTATAAGTGAACCATTTTCACACTCGCAATTTCCAAGTATCCAATGACAAGATTCATGATACAACTTCTGCCGAACATGGTTAGTTGATACACAGATGACAGATTTACTGAACAAATTTACAGTCTTACATGAGCTGTCGACTACAGTTTATGAAGTGAGAAAGGTTCACACTCTAGAAGTATCAGATGACGAGCCTCCACAATGGGACCACAGACTGTGTAACATACACTTGATCAAACTGACAGTAGATGACAGGTATAGATAAACTGGACGAGCAGATAGAGACAGGTGTACTAATGCAGTTCAGGTGTATCATTACAGGTACAGGTATTGGTGTTGTCCATTGATGACTGTCGAGACTTGATCTGTTACAGATACACAAGACTTCCCTTGATACACTATACAGAAAGCTCTAGTCTGAGTAAAGGCAGTCAGGTTTATACTTACAGAGATAGCGTATGTGGTGATCCTATTGGGCACTGTTGAGACATGAATACTGTTGACTTTTTATTGTGAAAATTCACAGGTAACAGCAGTATGTTACTTGTGAAATAATAATGAGATGACTTAATGAAAAATGTTTAAGTAGAAAACTGATAGACATCAATGTTTGAAGAGTTTTAAACCTGTTCGTATGAGAACAAACTTCTGATAGGGAGAATGGGGTAGAGAGAAAGATCATATATCGGGTACAAACAATGAAAATGAGAAAAAGAGTACAAGAATCAAAGTCTATAAATCACATAAAATATTGCAACAAAATAAATAGAATAAATGAATACAAGAGACTATTATGGATTACAACTTCTTTATTTGTTACAAATAAATAATTGTTACAACGTTTCTGGGCTACTTCTTGCCCCTTCGTCAGGTGGATAGTGTGGATTGTGAGTAAGAAAAAAAGAAGTTGTCATCCTTAATAGCCTCTTGTATTATCACACCAACTTCAGAATAAATGAATATAGTAACATTTAATGAAAGAGAAGGAGCCTCAGTAGAAACATCTCCCCATTTTCATATTACATGAGTCATATCACATTTATTACAAGGAGGCTCTCTCCACCGTAATGAATATACACAAGCCTGAATGAGCATGTCCATGGTAACAAATTATGAAGTTTTCTCCTGTAAGAACTTGTTTAGTTTTTCCACATAACTGGCCTAGCCCTGAGTCGTGGATGTTTATCAATGGATTAAGATGGCCTGCAGTCCGGCTTCTCAATATTGCCTTGTGTTTGCCACAATGTCACTCTGTCTTTGAAATAGCCCCTAGCATGGCTTCTGTAATTAGGGGAGTATGGGACATGTAGGGATAGGCACACAGCTGATTATATTGCTAATTCCTATTTGACTGGTAGAACTCTGTTGAGCCCCCTCCAGGGTCCACAATATGTCGTCAGTTGCCAGGCAATTAGTATTAGATGACAAAATGCTGATGCGGCAGAATGAGCCGATGATTGTGTGGTTTGTTGTGATGAGTTGGTAATTCCAGTTACACACACTATTAGACCTTGGGTTAGCAAAGTGCTGTTTGTTACAGTAGAGGCCTTGAATCCGTGCCAACATGTGATATAAGTTTCATGGAAAATAGTACCAATTTGCTCTGTTTCAATACTGATACAATATTTTGTAAACATTGCCTAGCATGGTCAAAAGGACGGTCGAATCGTTGTATTTTTGGTGGAATGAAACATGAAGTACAATTAGTCAATGTTGCTTTTGTTGCATGATGCATGTACATTCTGTTTGAAAGGTTTTGGTTGTAATATTGTTTGAATAGGTTCAAACTAACAAGAAATATGAATACACTGGTTTCAGATAAGAGCAAAATCTAATACATTTGAACCCCAATAATTATTTTTAGAGGATATGTGTCTTTCCTTGACAATACTGTGTTAATCTCATCAAATGAGGTAGAATGTTAATGTTATGATTGCTATCAAGTTCGATTGTTATATTCACTGGTTTACTTCACTGATAAATCCCTTTTTTTTAAATTGACAATCGTAGAATAAATTTTGATTGATATTTGTGCACTTTGAAAATTTATGTTAGCATATCACTCCATACATTCACAATCATTTGTAGTCTTAAACTGTGTAACTTTATATTGTAGGCCAATAATTATTATACTATGTAAACATGCAGGACATTTAATAATGTGCTGCACTGTTGCTGTCATTTATATTTATTATTTTACAAGGCCATCAATGTAGGAGGGGAAGTTTTCCTGCTTTAATGACACATCTGCACGAACAATCACCTTCTTGTCCTTGGCCTATAAACATTTCATCTCATAATTTTCTAAAACAATAGCAGTGTTATCAGTCTACACAATATTGATCTTTAATGTTTACAATAGGCAGTTATGGTTTTGTAAGTCAGAACTAAGGTTATGTCAAGTTGTTCAAAATGAATCATGTTAACTCTTTTCCTATGGGTCCAAGGATATTCTAGGAATCTTCAGTTGTTACAAGTACCAGAATATTCTAAGATAGCCATCCTTAGCCATGCAGTGGTCAATACAAGACTATTCTAGCTTAGCCATTTTCAGCTAGTAGCCAATACTAGAATATAATACTAGGATAGCCATCTTTAGCAATGACAAATACCAGAATATTCCAAGTAACCACCTTTAGCTAGTGGCCAATACAAGAATATAATATTAGTATAACCATCTTTAGCTAGTGGCCAATGAAAGAATATTCTAGGTAACCATCTTTAGCTTATGGCCAATAAAATAATTTTCTAGGATAGCCATCTTTAGCTCTTGGCTAATAGCAGCCTAAATGATTCAATATCTTATATGTTAACCCTCACGATGCATATTTCTATTTTACCCATTTTAGGCCCTGTGGCGGAATTTACAGACCCTCCAGCTCGCAGCAGTATTTTGGCTTAAGCACTAATTAGCTCTGCTGGCGGAATATTCCAGGCGGCGATTCCGGTACCGTTTTTCCGAAATATATCGCATCTACATCGCGAAAACGGACTATATACGGGCGTTCAAAACAAATTCAAATTCCCTTACACAAATGGCTAATTCATACCCGAGACTTTAAATGAATTCTCTACGATTTTTCGTTTTTATTCTTTTACTTTCGAAAGATTGTCTTTAATTTGGGCCTCATAATATCATAAATACGAAATGAACAAATTTGATTTATATACGGAATTGAAGACTGCGAGGCATAATACAGAGGTTTTTAAGTCCTGGAGACAACTAGTCTCGCAGATCACAGAGAGGGCTAGTTGAGTACTAGCTCAATGGTAGACATCAGAAAATAATTCTAAGTCCGGTGTCAGTGACCCGGTGTGAGGCCCCTAGGAATTGTTTATAGCCATCCCGGGCCATGCCAGGATTCGCAAGTTAAGGGTTAACAATCGATCACCTCCCTCCAGGACACTTTATGAGAAACAGTAGATCTGTTTAAGACTTTTACTGTTTTTTTTACTGAAAACAATAATTTAGTCATCATTTAATGGATGTCTGTCTGTGAGTGTGTTTGTAATTCATAAACCAATCCAGATCAATGAATTATCACATGATGCCAGAAGGGGTTTGTTTCTAACCAGGGAGATAACCTTGAAATGTAACAGGGTTTCTCTGGATTAAAGAAATCTTCTTCTCAATACCACCTGATCCTAGCATTATGTTACATTTTTAGCTCATCAGGTATATACAGCCAGATGGGCTTACTTTCTTGGCCGGTAGACTGTCAGTTCACTGGTGACTTCTTAGGAGGAACTGCTGCAACCGATATAAGCTATTTTAAACAAGTAAAACTGTGAGAATCTAAAACTTAGAATCAAGATTTTTGATTGACTGTCAACAAATAGTAAAAACTCTACACTCATTTAAAGAAAAGAAGAAATTCACTCAAACGATTCTCTTATTTTTGTCATGAAAATCAAAACATTAAGTAATAAAACATTTTGATACACGAGACTGTAACTGAAGAACACAGTTATACCAGTAAACAGATATGTTTTAACACATGATTTGCACCTCCTTCCAAATAACCGGCCGACCCCATTACAAATTACATCATGTAGTCCCCCTTCAAAGTGTAACTGGCTTGATTAATGTCCTCTTTATATACGTAACTTAAATTATGATGTACATTACGGTTTGAGCTTCAACCTCTTGATATCTGAGAAATATAATTTGAAAATCACATGAAGGCTGCCAGTAGTATGTACAGTTAAACCATTGTGAAGGATGGGATTGATAATGGAGAAAGAATGTCAACAAGTTGAGACAAACATTACTCGATATCATGCAAACAACGCAAATATCTCGAGATAAGTCTTTAATCCTAGACTTCCTGTTCTGTCCGTTATCAATTTACTGACAAACTAAGAGATAATTTTATCGCTTCTAAGGGTTGTGTTACAATTAAACATTGCTTTCTTAAAGGTGCAGTAGCACATTTTTTTGCTTGTTATTCTTTCTCAAATTTACCTTTTATTAAAGTTTATACAAAATATTGTCATGTTAGAGGTAAAACATCTTATTACATGTCCCAATAGGCCGTATCCATAGAAAACAGTTATCTGTATTTGAAAAAAATGGTACAGCGTTTAAAGTGACAATTTTGTGGAACTCTTCAGTGTGGGAGGAAGATATGTAGTTTCGTGTGATTTTTAGATTTCAGTTAGCAAGATGGTTGACCATTCCATCATTCTGCCGTATTTAAAAGCTGTACTCTGAGCGTTTAGGTATCGCTACATCAGTCAGATCATTTGAACTACCCTCGAGCTGCCATTTTAATGTGAACACCTTAAAATGGTCGCTTGAAGGAAAATGGCCTTACATGGCTTAACTGAACCATGCACATTCGTTTTAGAACTCTTTATTGATAGAGGAGTATAATTTAGGTAATTGTTTCACTTATTTACATTTTCGTGATATCACTTTATTTTAATAACAGCAGCTTCTTTAAAATGAAGTTTTCTCAGAAGATTTTGATTGAAGAAGGAGTAGCATGCCCCTTTACTGACAACCTTGACTTTTACTTCACAGCATTTTCCTTGATAATAGATACTCAGTTGCATATCGAGCATATTGAAGAAAGACTCATTAGGTTTAGAATATATGCCAATCTAGTTTGTCTGAGTATGCAAGAAATACTGACTGTATAAGCTGTAGAGCTAGGTACATCCTGTTGATGGCAAATGGCAAACATTGGATATAAATCTCTCTCCCTTGTGTGATTTCCCTACGATACACCTTGGATGCAAATTTCATACCCTGAAAATTTGGTAATATTTTGGATATTTACACTTTGAAATCAATTAATCCCTTTCTGAAGCTAGCAGCATAATTGATGTCACTAAGTTGTTCAGTTGAGTTCTAGTTTTATTTTGTTAACCTTACAACTAGCGGTTTGTCTCTGAAGTGATTGCTAATGGCTGTGATACTACCCAAGTGATGTTTAACAATTACCCGCTTGCTCACTCGCTGATATACTTTTTTTTAAAACCTTCTTTAAGAATGCCTAGGGAACTCTTTAGAAATCCCTATTGGCCAAACCCAATTTACTCTGCAATGGGATTATATTTTCAAACTAAACATCAGAGTCAGTTTTTCTCCTGCACTTTAATCACACTATCAATATTTCAAAGCTTGCAGAAAATGACCCATCTTCTCAATTAAAGTGTTATCAGTGACAATATCATGTAAGAAATATGCTTCAAACGAGCGAGCCCCTTTCTCAAATTAAACGACAAAATTAAAAGAAAAAAGTCAAGAATCAAGAACAAAAGCTACGGGGTTCCGGGCTGTCGGACGTTCCTGGTCTGATACACTGACAATATGTTTAGTAATATGCGTATCAGTGCCAGTACAGTCAGGTGCTGGGTGTCACGCTACTCCTAGCACTATTTCAGACAAGCAGCATTTACATCAACACATCATTTAGCCTTTGAAACATCGGCTCTGTACCCTTTAACATTTTCTCTAAATGTGATTGCTGTTTCAGTCAATTTACCCAATTTCCTCAATAACATTATGTCATGAAATATTCATGAAGCAATTACAGCTAATTTCCCAAATATGAAATCATAATTTTTCAAAGACTCGTGTTTTAAAAAAAGCAATTAATTTCCTGTGCAATTATCCAATATGCAAATCAATAATCCTCCATTGTCCTATCACAATGCTTTTTAACTGTTTCCTCACATCAATCCTTCCTTCCATCTTATAGTCAGTGGACTCCAAGCTGGAGGCGAGATTCCACCTCTTTAGATGTAGCCAACCCTTCCAACAAATTGCAGCATTCAGTGCTGTGGGATTCGATATGTGGGTCAGTCCGAGGAAGCGCTGTAATCTGAGATCAACTCAGCAGGAGCTTCCTTCTCTCTAGATGCAGCTTCAAGTCTTGTGCTGTATGTGCACTGTGCTTGTATGGATCTTACACTTCAGCTTCAAGTCTTGTGCTTATTGCTGTATGTGCACCGTGCTTGTCTGGTTCTTACACTGCAGCTTCAAGTCTTGTGCTTATTGCTGTATGTGCACCGTGCTTATCTGGTTCCTACACTGCAGCTTCAAGTCTTGTGCTTATTGCTGTATGTGCACCGTGCATGTCTGGTTCCTACACTGCAGCTTCAAGTCTTGTGCTGTATGTGCACCATGCTTATCTGGTTCTTACACTGCAGCTTCAAGTCTTGTGCTGTATATGCACCATGCTTGTCTGGTTCTTACACTGCAGCTTCAAGTCTTGTGCTGTATGTGCACCATGCTTATCTGGTTCTTACACTGCAGCTTCAAGTCTTGTGCTTTTTGCTGTATGTGCACCGTGCTTATCTGGTTCTTACACTGCAGCTTCAAGTCTTGTGCTTATTGCTGTATGTGCACCGTGCATGTCTGGTTCCTACACTGCAGCTTCAAGTCTTGTGCTGTATGTGCACCATGCTTATCTGGTTCTTACACTGCAGCTTCATGTCTTGTGCTTATTGCTGTATGTGCACCATGCTTGTCTGGTTCTTACACTGCAGCTTCAAGTCTTGTGCTGTATATGCACCGTGCTTGTCTGGTTCCTACACTGCAGCTTCAAGTCTTGTGCTGTATATGCACCGTGCTTGTCTGGTTCCTACACTGCAGCTTCAAGTCTTGTGCTTATTGCTGTATGTGCACCATGCTTGTCTGGTTCCTACACTGCAGCTTCAAGTCTTGTGCTGTATGTGCACCATGCTTGTCTGGTTCTTACACTGCAGCTTCAAGTCTTGTGCTTATTGCTGTATGTGCACCGTGCTTATCTGGTTCCTACACTGCAGCTTCAAGTCTTGTGCTTATTACTGTATGTGCACCGTGCATGTCTGGTTCCTACACTGCAGCTTCAAGTCTTGTGCTGTATGTGCACCATGCTTATCTGGTTCTTACACTGCAGCTTCAAGTCTTGTGCTGTATATGCACCATGCTTGTCTGGTTCTTACACTGCAGCTTCAAGTCTTGTGCTGTATGTGCACCATGCTTATCTGGTTCTTACACTGCAGCTTCGTGTCTTGTGCTTTTTGCTGTATGTGCACCGTGCTTATCTGGTTCTTACACTGCAGCTTCAAGCCTTGTGCTTATTGCTGTATGTGCACCGTGCATGTCTGGTTCCTACACTGCAGCTTCAAGTCTTGTGCTGTATGTGCACCATGCTTGTCTGGTTCCTACACTGCAGCTTCAAGTCTTGTGCTGTATGTGCACCATGCTTATCTGGTTCTTACACTGCAGCTTCAAGTCTTGTGCTTTTTGCTGTATGTGCACCGTGCTTATCTGGTTCTTACACTGCAGCTTCAAGTCTTGTGCTGTATGTGCACCATGCTTGTCTGGTTCTTACACTGTAGCTTCAAGTCTTGTGCTTTTTGCTGTATGTGCACCGTGCTTATCTGGTTCTTACACTGCAGCTTCAAGTCTTGTGCTGTATGTGCACCATGCTTGTCTGGTTCTTACACTGCAGCTTCAAGTCTTGTGCTGTATATGCACCATGCTTATCTGGTTCTTACACTGCAGCTTCAAGTCTTGTGCTGTATGTGCACCATGCTTATCTGGTTCTTACACTGCAGCTTCAAGTCTTGTGCTTTTTGCTGTATGTGCACCGTGCTTATCTGGTTCTTACACTGCAGCTTCAAGTCTTGTGCTTTTTGCTGTATGTGCACCGTGCTTATCTGGTTCTTACACTGCAGCTTCAAGTCTTGTGCTGTATGTGCACCATGCTTGTCTGGTTCTTACACTGCAGCTTCAAGTCTTGTGCCGTATATGCACCATGCTTATCTGGTTCCTACACTGCAGCTTCAAGTCTTGTGCTGTATATGCACCATGCTTGTCTGGTTCCTACACTGCAGCTTCAAGTCTTGTGCTGTATATGCACCATGCTTGTCTGGTTCTTACACTGCAGCTTCAAGTCTTGTGCTGTATATGCACCATGCTTATCTGGTTCCTACACTGCAGCTTCAAGTCTTGTGCTGTATATGCACCATGCTTATCTGGTTCTTACACTGCAGCTTCAAGTCTTGTGCTTTTTGCTGTATGTGCACCGTGCTTGTCTGGTTCTTACACTGCAGCTTCAAGTCTTGTGCTGTATATGCACCATGCTTATCTGGTTCCTACACTGCAGCTTCAAGTCTTGTGCTGTATATGCACCATGCTTGTCTGGTTCTTACACTGCAGCTTCAAGTCTTGTGCTTTTTGCTGTATGTGCACCGTGCTTGTCTGGTTCTTACACTGCAGCTTCAAGTCTTGTGCTGTATGTGCACCGTGCTTGTCTGGTTCTTACACTGCAGCTTCAAGTCTTGTGCTGTATGTGCACCGTGCTTGTCTGGTTCTTACACTGCAGCTTCAAGTCTTGTGCTTATTGCTGTATGTGCACCATGCTTATCTGGTTCCTACACTGCAGCTTCAAGTCTTGTGCTGTATGTGCACCTGTTGTCTGGTTCTGACACTGCAGCTTCAAGTCTTGTGCTTATTGCTGTATGTGCACCATGCTTGTCTGGTTCCTACACTGCAGCTTCAAGTCTTGTGCTGTATGTGCACCATGCTTGTCTGGTTCCTTCACTGCAGCTTCAAGTCTTGTGCTGTATGTGCACCGTGCTTGTCTGGTTCTTACACTGCAGCTTCAAGTCTTGTGCTGTATGTGCACCGTGCTTGTCTGGTTCTTACATTGCAGCTTCAAGTCTTGTGCTTATTGCTGTATGTGCACCATGCTTATCTGGTTCCTACACTGCAGCTTCAAGTCTTGTGCTGTATGTGCACCATGCTTGTCTGGTTCTAACACTGCAGCTTCAAGTCTTGTGCTTATTGCTGTATGTGCACCATGCTTGTCTGGTTCCTACACTGCAGCTTCAAGTCTTGTGCTTATTGCTGTATGTGCACCATGCTTTTCTGGTTCTTACACTGCAGCTTCAAGTCTTGTGCTGTATGTGCACCATGCTTGTCTGGTTCCTACACTGCAGCTTCAAGTCTTGTGCTGTATATGCACCATGCTTGTCTGGTTCCTACACTGCAGCTTCAAGTCTTGTGCTTATTGCTGTATGTGCACCATGCTTGTCTGGTTCCTACACTGCAGCTTCAATTCTTGTGCTGTATGTGCACCATGCTTGTCTGGTTCCTACACTGCAGCTTCAAGTCTTGTGCTGTATATGCACCATGCTTGTCTGGTTCTTACACTTCAGCTTCAAGTCTTGTGCTGTATATGCACCATGCTTGTCTGGTTCCTACACTGCAGCTTCAAGTCTTGTGCTGTATATGCACCATGCTTGTCTGGTTCTTACACTGCAGCTTCAAGTCTTGTGCTGTATATGCACCATGCTTGTCTGGTTCCTACACTGCAGCTTCAAGTCTTGTGCTGTATGTGCACCATGCTTGTCTGGTTCCTACACTGCAGCTTCAATTCTTGTGCTGTATGTGCACCATGCTTGTCTGGTTCCTACACTGCAGCTTCAAGTCTTGTGCTGTATATGCACCATGCTTATCTGGTTCTTACACTGCAGCTTCAAGTCTTGTGCTGTATGTGCACCATGCTTGTCTGGTTCTTACACTGCAGCTTCAAGTCTTGTGCTGTATATGCACCATGCTTGTCTGGTTCCTACACTGCAGCTTCAAGTCTTGTGCTGTATGTGCACCGTGCTTGTCTGGTTCCTACACTGCAGCTTCAAGTCTTGTGCTTATTGCTGTATGTGCACCATGCTTGTCTGGTTCCTACACTGCAGCTTCAATTCTTGTGCTGTATGTGCACCATGCTTGTCTGGTTCCTACACTGCAGCTTCAAGCCTTGTGCTGTATATGCACCATGCTTGTCTGGTTCTTACACTTCAGCTTCAAGTCTTGTGCTGTATATGCACCATGCTTGTCTGGTTCCTACACTGCAGCTTCAAGTCTTGTGCTGTATATGCACCATGCTTGTCTGGTTCCTACACTGCAGCTTCAAGTCTTGTGCTGTATGTGCACCGTGCTTGTCTGGTTCCTACACTGCAGCTTCAAGTCTTGTGCTTATTGCTGTATGTGCACCATGCTTGTCTGGTTCCTACACTGCAGCTTCAATTCTTGTGCTGTATGTGCACCATGCTTGTCTGGTTCTTACACTGCAGCTTCAAGTCTTGTGCTGTATATGCACCATGCTTATCTGGTTCTTACACTGCAGCTTCAAGTCTTGTGCTGTATGTGCACCATGCTTATCCGGTTCTTACACTGCAGCTTCAATTCTTGTGCTGTATGTGCACCATGCTTATCCGGTTCTAACACTGCAGCTTCAAGTCTTGTGCTTATTGCTGTATGTGCACCATGCTTGTCTGGTTCCTACACTGCAGCTTCAAGTCTTGTGCTTATTGCTGTATGTGCACCATGCTTATCTGGTTCTTACACTGCAGCTTCAAGTCTTGTGCTGTATGTGCACCATGCTTGTCTGGTTCCTACACTGCAGCTTCAAGTCTTGTGCTGTATATGCACCATGCTTGTCTGGTTCCTACACTGCAGCTTCAAGTCTTGTGCTTATTGCTGTATGTGCACCATGCTTGTCTGGTTCCTACACTGCAGCTTCAATTCTTGTGCTGTATGTGCACCATGCTTGTCTGGTTCCTACACTGCAGCTTCAAGTCTTGTGCTGTATATGCACCATGCTTGTCTGGTTCTTACACTTCAACTTCAAGTCTTGTGCTGTATATGCACCATGCTTGTCTGGTTCCTACACTGCAGCTTCAAGTCTTGTGCTGTATATGCACCATGCTTGTCTGGTTCCTACACTGCAGCTTCAAGTCTTGTGCTTATTGCTGTATGTGCACCATGCTTGTCTGGTTCCTACACTGCAGCTTCAAGTCTTGTGCTGTATATGCACCATGCTTGTCTGGTTCCTACACTGCAGCTTCAAGTCTTGTGCTGTATGTGCACCATGCTTGTCTGGTTCCTACACTGCAGCTTCAATTCTTGTGCTGTATGTGCACCATGCTTGTCTGGTTCCTACACTGCAGCTTCAAGTCTTGTGCTGTATATGCACCATGCTTATCTGGTTCTTACACTGCAGCTTCAAGTCTTGTGCTGTATGTGCACCATGCTTGTCTGGTTCTTACACTGCAGCTTCAAGTCTTGTGCTGTATGTGCACCATGCTTGTCTGGTTCTTACACTGCAGCTTCAAGTCTTGTGCTGTATATGCACCATGCTTGTCTGGTTCCTACACTGCAGCTTCAAGTCTTGTGCTGTATGTGCACCGTGCTTGTCTGGTTCTTACACTGCAGCTTCAAGTCTTGTGCTGTATGTGCACCATGCTTGTCTGGTTCCTACACTGCAGCTTCAAGTCTTGTGCTGTATGTGCACCATGCTTGTCTGGTTCCTACACTGCAGCTTCAAGTCTTGTGCTGTATGTGCACCGTGCTTGTCTGGTTCTTACACTGCAGCTTCAAGTCTTGTGCTGTATGTGCACCGTGCTTATCTGGTTCTTACACTGCAGCTTCAAGTCTTGTGCTGTATGTGCACCATGCTTGTCTGGTTCTTACACTGCAGCTTCAAGTCTTGTGCTGTATATGCACCATGCTTGTCTGGTTCCTACACTGCAGCTTCAAGTCTTGTGCTGTATGTGCAACGTGCTTGTCTGGTTCTTACACTGCAGCTTCAAGTCTTGTGCTGTATGTGCACCGTGCTTGTCTGGTTCCTACACTGCAGCTTCAAGTCTTGTGCTGTATATGCACCATGCTTGTCTGGTTCCTACACTGCAGCTTCAAGTCTTGTGCTGTATATGCACCATGCTTGTCTGGTTCCTACACTGCAGCTTCAATTCTTGTGCTGTATATGCACCATGCTTGTCTGGTTCCTACACTGCAGCTTCAAGTCTTGTGCTGTATGTGCACCGTGCTTGTCTGGTTCTTACACTGCAGCTTCAAGTCTTGTGCTGTATGTGCACCATGCTTGTCTGGTTCCTACACTGCAGCTTCAAGTCTTGTGCTGTATGTGCACCATGCTTGTCTGGTTCCTACACTGCAGCTTCAAGTCTTGTGCTGTATGTGCACCGTGCTTGTCTGGTTCTTACACTGCAGCTTCAAGTCTTGTGCTGTATGTGCACCGTGCTTATCTGGTTCTTACACTGCAGCTTCAAGTCTTGTGCTGTATGTGCACCATGCTTGTCTGGTTCTTACACTGCAGCTTCAAGTCTTGTGCTGTATATGCACCATGCTTGTCTGGTTCCTACACTGCAGCTTCAAGTCTTGTGCTGTATGTGCACCGTGCTTGTCTGGTTCTTACACTGCAGCTTCAAGTCTTGTGCTGTATGTGCACCGTGCTTGTCTGGTTCCTACACTGCAGCTTCAAGTCTTGTGCTGTATATGCACCATGCTTGTCTGGTTCCTACACTGCAGCTTCAATTCTTGTGCTGTATATGCACCATGCTTGTCTGGTTCCTACACTGCAGCTTCAAGTCTTGTGCTGTATATGCACCATGCTTGTCTGGTTCCTACACTGCAGCCTCAAGTCTTGTGCTGTATATGCACCATGCTTGTCTGGTTCCTACACTGCAGCTTCAAGTCTTGTGCTGTATATGCACCATGCTTGTCTGGTTCTTACACTTCAGCTTCAAGTCTTGTGCTGTATATGCACCATGCTTGTCTGGTTCCTACACTGCAGCTTCAAGTCTTGTGCTGTATATGCACCATGCTTGTCTGGTTCCTACACTGCAGCTTCAAGTCTTGTGCTGTATATGCACCATGCTTGTCTGGTTCCTACACTGCAGCTTCAAGTCTTGTGCTGTATATGCACCATGCTTGTCTGGTTCTGACACTGCAGCTTCAAGTCTTGTGCTGTATGTGCACCGTGCATGTCTGGTTCCTACACTGCAGCTTCAAGTCTTGTGCTGTATATGCACCATGCTTGTCTGGTTCTTACACTGCAGCTTCAAGTCTTGTGCTGTATGTGCACCGTGCTTGTCTGGTTCCTACACTGCAGCTTCAAGTCTTGTGCTTATTGCTGTATGTGCACCATGCTTGTCTGGTTCCTACACTGCAGCTTCAAGTCTTGTGCTGTATATGCACCATGCTTGTCTGGTTCTTACACTGCAGCTTCAAGTCTTGTGCTGTATGTGCACCGTGCTTGTCTGGTTCCTACACTGCAGCTTCAAGTCTTGTGCTTATTGCTGTATGTGCACCATGCTTGTCTGGTTCCTACACTGCAGCTTCAAGTCTTGTGCTGTATATGCACCATGCTTGTCTGGTTCTTACACTGCAGCTTCAAGTCTTGTGCTGTATGTGCACCGTGCTTGTCTGGTTCCTACACTGCAGCTTCAAGTCTTGTGCTTATTGCTGTATGTGCACCATGCTTGTCTGGTTCTTACACTGCAGCTTCAAGTCTTGTGCTGTATATGCACCATGCTTATCTGGTTCTTACACTGCAGCTTCAAGTCTTGTGCTGTATGTGCACCATGCTTATCCGGTTCTTACACTGCAGCTTCAATTCTTGTGCTGTATGTGCACCATGCTTGTCTGGTTCTTACACTGCAGCTTCAAGTCTTGTGCTGTATGTGCACCATGCTTATCCGGTTCTTACACTGCAGCTTCAAGTCTTGTGCTTATTGCTGTATGCATATGTACACCATGCTTGTCTGGTTCTAAATACACAGCAGCCTCCAGTCTTGTGCTGTATGTGCACTGTGCTTGTCTGGTTCTAAAAGCACTGCAGCTTCAAGTCTTGTGCTGTATGTGCACCGTGCTTGTCTGGTTCTAAATGCACTGCAGCTTCAAGTCTTGTGCTGTATGTGCACCATGCTTATCTGGTTCTTACACTGCAACTTCAAGTCTTGTGCTTATTGCTGTATGTGCACCATGCTTATCTGGTTCCTACACTGCAGCTTCAAGTCTTGTGCTATATGTGCACCGTGCTTGTCTGGTTCTAAATGCACTGCAGCTTCAAGTCTTGTGCTGTATGTGCACCGTGCTTGTCTGGTTCTAAATGCACTGCAGCTTCAAGTCTTGTGCTGTATGTGCACCGTGCTTGCCTGGTTCTAAATGCACTGCAGCGTCAAGTCTTGTGCTGTATGTGCACTGTGCTTGTCTGGTTCTAAATGCACTGCAGCTTCAAGTCTTGTGATGTATGTGCACCATGCTTGCCTGGTTCTAAATACACTGCAGCTTCAAGTCTTGTGCTATATGTGCACCATGCTTGTCTGGTTCTGACACTGCAGCTGGATAATGTATGCTGCCCTTGTCTCAAAGTAAACAACATAGATTCTTTGAAGTATAAATATATACTCTGAAACATCATGTATCTTTCCAATAAAGAAATTGTTATCCAGAAAAATCTTGTTTTGTTAGTGTTTATAATGTGCTCGTGGGTTTGCTTTCCACTGTAACCATTATACCTACTGTTCCGGGAATATTCTTGTATCTATTCTAGTTCTCTTAGACTGGTGCCAAAACTAACTTCATTTCATTCCTTGTAAAGTATAAAATCAAACAGCCCATTTAATCAGTGGAAATGAAAGCATGCCACTCCAATCAGGGCGAAAAAAAATAATGATGAAACATTCCCAATGTCTATAAATCCATCTGACTTGATCGATGTTATTACTTCCAGTTCGGAGAGAATCTCAAGCAATTAAACAAAAAACGATTTACTGAGATTGATGTGCACCTATTGACGTATTAGTCCAATTGGAGCCAATGTGACCAACCTACAGCGCGACCAGCAGACCAATGATGATCAAGGAACTATATGTACTCTTTATTTGACGGATTGCGCTGCCAACTTGAAGAAACCAGTTTTTCCGCCAGCCTTATTGTTACAGTACTACTCGTGGTGACATACTGCATTGATCGGCTACCGTCACCGCACTGTGCCAATGTTAGAGAGAAAGATGTACTTCTAGTCTCCAAAAAATATTGCGCCTTTTTATGAACTCACATTTTAAACTTCGAGGAGTGATTTTTAGTCAAATGCAAATGATAAACATAGATGGAAATTTACTGAATTAGCTGTTAAAGGATTAATGAAGACAAGACAATATTTGTATTTTTTTTAACCTTTAATATAATATAAGTAGAACTTATACAAGGCAGTAGTAACTAAAGAAATATCATACTTAAATTATGTTCTCTGGCAAACCTCTCTTATATATTGCACAACTATAGTGTTATTCAAATATTGGATAGGAAAGAACGAAGAGGTACTGTGTAGGGGTAGAATCTGGGAGCTCCAAGAATCTAGCTGGGTTTACTTTGAAGGGGCGTATATTTTCAGACTTTTCACCTGCAATGTCCTTGTACTGTAAGGACTACAATATACAAAACGTGTGTTAGGATGAGCTTCCTTTATATATCTGATGAAATGTGACATTTTTACTTTCAATTGAGCAGATCTGATTGACCTGTTGGAAAGTGTAATACAAAACTATTTGTGAACTGCAGGGTTTTTCCTGGATAATCAACTGATTAGGGTCATTTTGACCAATTCCCAACAGATTGGAACCTTTGCAATGGTAAAAGTATCCTACTACTACAAATTTTAAATGCGTCAAGTAAAAGGATGGGCCATTTTCCCTAGTACCCCTTTAGGAACCAACCTTTTCACATATGCTGGTTTAGAGAGCAAACACATTTAATCTTTATTACAGAAAGACTTACATTTAATCTGTAAAGGAGAGTGCCCGTAAACTTGTTTGACCTGTTATCTGCAGTATATCCGCAACTACCGGAACATGAAACTTGACCACTCCGTCTTTGTTTTGAGATCATAATTGAGAAAATAGATTTTTGACTAGTTAAGCGAGAATGACAAACAAGTACATATTTGCTGTGTTTGATTCTATTCGGTCTCTGTTTGCAGTAACCAGGTTATATTTGCTTGTCTGATAAAAGATTGAGTCATTCTAATGGATGAAGTGAGGAATGATCGGTTAATTGTCAATCCATAGAAAGTGTCCTGTGACTTCTAAATTGCACATGAAGGAAATAATTCAGGAGGTGTTTATATCTTGTTTGATTTTAGGTTTGCAACTGAGATTGTAAAATGTTGTATGTTAAAGCAAGTGATCTTCCTCCTTCTTATAAACCTTTAGTGAAATCACTCTATTGTCTCCTCAGGGTCTTCTTTAACCGACTAAACCTCTATAGTAGTTTACCGGGCATTTCTGGGAAAAGCCCTGGCCTTTCTGTAGGCGGGCCTGAATCCGTGAGGATTTTAAATTATTAAATTACATCTTAAACATAGCCTCGGTTGGTTCATAAGTTAGATAAAAACCTCCCCCTTTGTTTTTTTTTAGGAAGAAAGCCCTCTGCCTGGGTACCTGGTGATTGTTGCATTGGAGTTGACCTTCAAATATTCAGCATGACTTTATGCGCTGTATAAATATCCTCATTATTATTAACCTACAGAAGGGAATTATTTAAAGTGCCCTTGTTTGATAATAAGTAAGAAGAGAGCGAGTACTGGAACTGGAGTTTAGGGAAAAGTCAAGAGGGGGTTTGGGATGACAGCGGAGGGAATCATCATCTCAGTTACATTTGATTAGCCTTTTGTGAAGGATTTCTTCATGTAGCGGAAATATCGTTTGTTGACAATGCTGGTGAGAATACGTCTGTAGGGAGATGAATTACAGTCACAAGTTGTCAATCTTCAATTCTTCATCCAAGCAGAAATATTGACCCAAAATGGCTGGGTTTTCATGTGGGGACGAGGATTAATGGTTGATTGGAGCATCGATTCCCAGGACAGTTAGAAAAGTGAATAATTTGACTGAAAGGGGAAAGATCTCTCCTTAAATGAATAATTAGGGAATTGATCTCTTGTAAATGTGTGATTGGAGTTTTTATGGATCCCCAGTCTGTTTGATTGTCTTCATTAGATTCATGTAACAGGATTACTAGTCTCGCTAGATTTAATGACAGCTAAATTAATTCAAGAAATTAGATTGTGTATTATGGTGACGATGTCAATATTTCTAAGACTGGTCTTTGTAGATGAAAATGTTAATGGCTAATTTCTATTTTGTTACATTCAATGCTTCATTGGTATTCAGTGAATACCACTTATGGCTTACAGTTACATCCAAAAGTTTTTTAGTAGTAATAATAATATTTTATTTTTACGCTTACAGTAGTTGTTTTACATGTCAAGATGTTTACATGACAGGTCAACGTGACAAGCAACATTGGACACATTTAAAAATTCATACATAAGAATATAAATAGAATACTTGCAGTCTTAAAAGGGTTTTTAGAAGTGAAATACATTTTTAAAAAATTCTTTATTGTGAAAAAACGTTAAAGGTTTCTGAGTAAATACTTACTCATTCCTCATTTCACCTGATAAGGAAGTAAGCATATACACCAAAAAGTCCTGGTTGTTCAAAATAGAGAAAAATAAGTTGTTATCCATAAAATATTTTTCTCTAAAAATGTCCAGGTTTCTCTATAATGCATAGTCATATTAGTGTTTTGGGCTTTCTCCCTGCAATAATAATACTTACCTCTGTGGTATAGGTAACTGAAATACTTTTTGAATATCGTGAAAGCTGTGTTACACCCCAAATTATCTGTCTTCACCTCATCTCAGCTGAATGGTAATTTATTCTAATTATGACACAATAATAACACTTTATTATCCTCAATACAAAGTAAGTTGGAAATTCCTTGTGTGTCCTTGGCAACCTTCAGCCACAGTGCAGCGCCAGTTCAAGCGTTGTTCTAACCTTATAGTGCTTAGCGCCCAGCAAGGAAGCAATAACTCCAATCTGTTAACGTCTTTTGGTATGACGCGGCCGGGAATCAAACCACGACTTTCTGGATGATGAGTGGATGCTCTACTGTCTGGGTCTTCTTTCACAAAGCAACCGTTACTAAGGTTAACCTTAACACCCATTCTTTAACATTGCACTAAGGTTACCTTAGTGACTTACGATCACCTTAGTGCTTTGTGAAAGGGGGCCCTGAGCTACAGCCCCTGTAGTATAACATTGAGTCAGCTTTATCTTGTTAAAGTCTGTGTTGAAGACGAGAGTGTGCTGTATGAGACTACACGGTCCAGGGTAAAACAATCGGTGCAGGAGATGCCTTGGGGACAGGATATTGCTGGTCCTCTGTAGGTCCATGCATCTACATTACACAGTGCTTTCTAATGATACTTCAATTGACGACTCCCTCTCTAATAAGAACTGTACCTGCAAATGGTAATTCAACTGTACTTTCAAACTATACTTCAATTGAAGATAAAGTATCGATGTAGGGTGTGTGACACATTGCTTATGTAGCAATAAGTGACAAATTCTTTAATACGTCCAAAAGGACTACAAGTTGACTCTACAAGTAACAGCATCCCCATCCACAATTCCCTAGTAATCATGGCATCTTCCTCTCGAGATAATTCAGCGGTATTTGTAAGGAAATCAACCTCCGCGCACCCCGCCAATATTGACTATGTATTGAAGATGATTATAAGTCATCAAGACAATGAACGATGGCAGCCGCTCGGACAAGCAACTGTCCTGCCAGACCGATGTCCAGATAGGCTAGGCAGGAGAGGACACTGGCCAGTTAATCGAGGCCTCATTACCAACACAATATCCTAGCAATTGTAGCACATTGACGCTCCTGACAGCTGATAAACATGACTTGAAATAATTGCCATCAGCCTGTCCTTTGTACCCAGCTCTTTTTTCTGGACCAGTTATGGCTGGTTGTAGAATTCCTTAGACCAAGGAGTCCATAACTGAGATAGAATCCGTAATCTTGGTTGTAAGCAATAAAGTGTGGCTCGGCTGATCATTAATGAAGCCCTTTATATGCAGACGTGTGCTTGGTATTGCCTCTTTATCTTTATGGAAAATGTTGGCCAAACTTGCAAAGCTTTGTATTGGCTGTTTTAGACATGTAGGTAAAAGTGACAAATGTGTTACATTGTGGAAAAACAAATTAGGTTGTAAATGTCAGCCTACAGTGTGTTGTAAAGAGTGAAAATCAATTCATTGCTGGAATTTTTTTAATGACTTTGGTAATTGTTTTAGCTAATGTTTCTACTTAGAGCCATCACTTGTTGTTAAATGAATAGTTTGCGGTATTGATAGTCTATGTATATTCCAGGAAGGTTTTATCTAAAACACCATTATTTTGTGTCTCAATGATATATCCAAAATTACTTCAGAATTATTTCAAATATGCACAAACATGATAATAAATATCAACTAGTTATTTTCAATGAGTGCCTTATTGCAGTTTCAGATAACTGTAATATCATACAATTTATAGACCTAGATCATGTTTAGTGCTTAGTTGTGAGCGGTTAATATAGTAAACATGATACAGTGTCTAGCTAGGCTTTAGGCCAGAAGATAAGGAAAGATTGCACCTCAATTCAAAGCTATGATAGGCTTACTCGAAGTGTTGAAGTACTGAAGTGGATTATTGTAGTAGTGGTAGTAATGTTTGCAAATTCTTATTTAAAGAGGAAAAGAATTGTAAATTTGAAAACAAACATTATTTTTCAAGGCCACTTTTTTGAAGTAGCTAGCTTGATAACAGTAAAAAAAATTTAAAAATTAAAAAGAAAAGTGTTAGGTGTTTGTCCAGATGCTAACATCTTCAAAAAGAAAGTTGTTCGTTTATGATGTATGCGACAGTGCTTGACTCAGTTAGTTTACATTGTTAGACACAATGAACATCTCTGAGTCTTAATACCAGTACATACCTTAAGTGATTTGTCTTTCAGGACCGTTCTTTGGAAAGGAAAACATTATTCCAGCACAAGAGAAGAGATTTTTCTCTTTCAGATTATTATATTGATCTGCCTTTTGATGTTGATACAAAAGAATCCCATGAAGGTGAAAACAATTATTGTCACTGCTGCCCTTTATGTGATTTTCATAAAACATTGGTTCTGAAGTTGATTGATTGGAAAATGGACAATTGAACACCACACACAGATGTTTCAACACAGGAAGACAATTCCTTGTCTATTATTATTTGAAGAGAAAACAAAGAAAAACAATCTTAACCCTTACGTTGCGTATATATATTTTACCATTTTTAGCCCCTGTGGCGGAATTTACAGGCTCGCAGCTCGCAGCAGTAGTTTGGGCTTTGGCACTAACTAGCTCTGCTGGCGGAATTTCCAGGCGGCGATTCCGGTATCGTTTTTACAAAATATACCGCATCTACATGGCGAATAAGGACTATATACGGGCGTTCAATACAAATTCAAGTAGCGAAACCCGTACACAAATGGCTAATTCACACTCGAAACTTTGAATGAATTTTCTATGTTTTTTCGTTTTTATTCTATTACTTTCGAAAGATTGTCTTTTATTCGGGCCTCGTAACATCATAAATACGAAACGAAAAAAATTCCATTTATATACGGAATTGAAGACAAGATGTCTAGCTTCACAATGATATAAAAATTATTAGAATGCGACCTTTGGTTATAATTCTATAGCTATGTAAAGTTTGTCTTTATTCCCACCTATAAAATCGTCAATACTTACAACATGTATGCGGCATTGCAAACGGTCGTTCATCGCACTTTTCCAAGAAATCATAATCTCGAACCAGTTGACAAATAAGCACATGTCAACCCAAATATGGTTATGTTGTTTGACTTTTCAAATAAACGCTAACCTCGAACCATAACTGATGAAAATATGTTGATTAGTTTGTGTGCCGTTTGGTTTCACATGCCTCTCAGAAAGGTAAAATTGTATCTTTATTTCTGTGAATAAATCTGCGCATTTTATATAGAATAAAAGATTATTCTTTTCGGTTTATTGTGATATAAAAATTATGAAAATGCATTCAGTATTTTAGCCTTGATAAATGTTTTAGAAGTTGTGAAAATCGCCGATTGTTTCAAAATTTATGAAGTGTAAACATGACCTTTTTCACGGCGCTTGCTGTGTCTTTATTATTTTTTTGAGATTTTCTAATTTTATATGGGAATGTAGTCCATTGTTTCCCCTTTATTTTGCCGTATTTTTTTTTGAAAACAAACAATTCGCTCACATGATATGAAGTGCGGGAGTAAGGCGAGTTAGCGATTTTTTTCCCCGTCTCGCGAGATGCGAGGCAGATAGCAGTCTCGGGCGAGGCAAACCCGAGGCAATACAAACACATGGGTGAAAATAGCCTCAAGCGAATTAATGCTTCGGGGGCTAAGCCCGACATAATTGGCCTTTTGTAAAGCTAATTATCGATGCGTTACGGGTCAACAATGCACACGCAAATTGGTGTGAATTTTGCTTGATATTCCGACCACACACTGAACAAAGCTTTATTCTCATGTCGGGTCGCGATGCGTAAATACAGCCATTCTCATGGGTCGGGTCGCGGACACAATCGACTCGTGACCCGGTATGGGTGATAGAGTATACTTAGACAGCCGTGAATTATTCTAAGTCTTGTATCCGGGATCCGTATACAGACACCTAGGAATCGCTTATAGCCCGCCCGGATAATTCCGTCGCCCGCATGTTAAGGGTTAAAATTATATAATTGAATGATGTCTTCATTAAAAAGTCTGCTTGAAGAAATAGCAAGTTTGTTTATATTTTAAGAAAGACACTGGCAGTCTAAGTGATGAATGTTAGCTGAAGCTAATTTGTCAATATCATTAGGGGCGGGATGGTACAGTGGTTAGCGTGTTTGGCTTCCGGGGTTCAAATCTGCCAGGGGCACAGCAACTTTGTCCTAGACAGATATGGTTGAATTCAATACTCTCCTATAGCCATTAGTGTTAATTCTCCTGACTCTCATATAGAAAGATACTGTTTTATCTCTATCTCTCATGTAGACGAAATCATCGAATCTTTATGCTGCCCTTATAGACAGTTATGGTTGAATGTCTGTACTCTCCAATAGAGAGATGGCGTTGACATTGACAGACATACTTGAACCACTATCCTCATATAGACAGACAGGGTTAAACCAGTATCCTTAACAGCTGGGCTTGAATCTTTATACCAACTAGTAGACAGACAGGGTTAAACCAGTATCCTAAACAGCTGGGGTTGAATATTTATACCAACTAGTAGACAGACAGGGTTAAACCAGTATCCTAAACAGCTGGGGTTGAATATTTATACCAACTAGTAGACAGACAGGGTTAAACCAGTATCCTAAACAGCTGGGGTTGAATATTTATACCAACTAGTAGACAGACAGTGTTAAACCAGTATCCTAAACAGCTGGGGTTGAATATTTATACCAACTAGTAGACAGACAGGGTTAAACCAGTATCCTAAACAGCTGGGGTTGAATAATTATACCAACTAGTAGACAGAAAGGGTTAAACCAGTATCCTAAACAGCTGGGGTTGAATATTTATACCAACTAGTAGACAGAAAGGGTTAAACCAGTATCCTAAACAGCTGGGGTTGAATATCTATACCAACTAGTAGACAGACAGGGTTAAACAGTAACCTAAACAGCTGGGGTTGAATATTTATACCAACTAGTAGACAGACAGGGTTAAACCAGTATCCTAAACAGCTGGGGTTGAATATTTATACCAACTAGTAGACAGACAGGGTTAAACCAGTATCCTAAACAGCTGGGGTTGAATCTTTATACCAACTAGTAGACAGACAGGGTTAAACCAGTATCCTAAACAGCTGGGGTTGAATATCTATACCAACTAGTAGACAGACAGGGTTAAACCAGTATCCTAAACAGCTGGGGTTGAATATTTATACCAACTAGTAGACAGAAAGGGTTAAACCAGTATCCTAAACAGCTGGGGTTGAATCTTTATACCAACTAGTAGACAGACAGGGTTATAGTTCCCTGAAAGGACTCTGAGCCCTCTCTACCTAGGAGACAGACAAGTACAGAGAGATTGTCCCCAGATCGATGTCTGTCTGATGGAGTTATCAGCTCAGTGGTATGGAAGAGGGGTCAGGGAGCTTCAATAGCATCAGGTGAATATTACTAAGAAGGTCTTGCCACATCACAGCAGGGTAAGAGGTGACAGAATTAATTAAAGGACTTATTGGCAAGGAGGCTAGATTGAGTCTCACAGATTACTAAAGGAATGCTCGGAAGAATTTTAGTCTCCAACTTCCATTATATTTCATTGACCTTGACTGGCTCAAGAAAATGTAGTGCCATTGTCGTTTGTTTTATAGCTCTTGGCAAGAATACTAAACTCATTCGCATGTAATAGTAGTTTTATTATACGCAATCCCTCCTTTGATAACGAACATTAACTCTTCAATAAAAATGTATTTAACAGAAGGTCATTTAGCATCCTTTTTTATCACCCCTATGCAGCTTATGGCTGAAATATTGCCCATGTGAAGCTTGGCAATAACTGGATGTATAATCCCGTGGTGGTTGTTCTGAAATCCTACAGTATAAATTTACAACCATGCTTGTGCAAGGTTCATCTTCATAGCTTAATGCTTTCACCAGAGAATTATTGTAAAAGACCCCAGGTAGGTTAAGCCTTCTGATGATGATTGTCTGATTAAAGGCACTTTAACACACTGTTCTAACTGAACTAAAGTGCTTTCTCAAAAAGATAAATAAGTGTTACCATTGGCTAAGTAATACTACTGAATCAATAAAAAAACGTTCTAAAATGAATGTACATGGTTTGGTTAACCCTTGCGCAGCCATCTAGCTGTCATTTTAAGGTGTTCACATTAAAATTGCCGCTCAAAGGTAGTTCAAGTGACCTGACTGATGTAGCGATACCTATACACTCAGAGTAGAGTTTTAAATATGTTGCAATGATGGAATAGTCGACCATCTTCAGACTTACAAATCTACCTCTCACACTGAAGATTTCCACAAAATCTAGCTTTATATGTCGCAGCATTTTCTTCCAACCGTTTTCTATAAGCTGATCTGGTTGTGTAATGAGGTGTTTTACCCTCTAACTTAAAAATATATTGTTTAAACTTTTTTAATGATAAACTTTGAGAAAAAATAATATGCAAAAACACGCTACAGCGTCTTCAAAGCTCCGGATTCAGGGACCTTTCATTTCCTGCTACTTAAACATTGTCTTTATCTTACAAGTTGCTGAAATTATTTTTATCATTTTCTTTCCACATTTACACATTTACTGATATGTAAAGGCAATTTTTGTCTTTAATTATATGATCCTCAACTATGTGATAATTATATTCCCCAAAACTAAAGAAAAAAACAAAAAATATTTTCTGATAAACTCCCAACAACTAATTTCATATTCCAAATACAAACCCATCCGCAATGCAATCAATGTAAGCATGATCGTAAATATCAAGAATACAGTGTAATCACTATGTAGTCTTTAGACATTAAATGAACATTAGATTACAATGGAAATCAGATGTAATTACTATCCATCGACAATGGTACAAATTATTAATGATTATCTTGCATGATGGAAAAAACTACATTTTGTGTGTAATCTCAGCCACTCCATGTGTACTGATTAGAAACTGCTTGTCTTCTCCCATTGTGATTATACTAAGCTCACGTTCAATAGAGACTATAGTTATAGGATGATTACATAGTACATCATATATTATAATATAAGTCGTTGAATGTATTTTTGTGAATGTTAAATTATTGTAATCAGTTTTACTGTTTCAAAGTTTGATCAGTTTAATTTGATATTTCATCGATTTTTAGCTCATCTGGCCTGAAAGGGTTTTTGGTATTTGTGTTCAAGGTTTCTGAAAATGTGTTTGTGGTTTCTGGTATTAGTGTTCAAGGTTTCTGGTATCTTTGTTCAGCGTTTCTGGTATGGGAGTTCAAGGTTTCTTTGACTTTTGCTCAAGTTTTCTGAGTCTGATTCAAGGTTTCTGGTATCTGTATTCAAGGTTTCTGGTATCTGTCTTTCTCAATTTGTATTGGTGGTTTCCATGCACTATCAAATTTCTTGAACCTCTTTGACTTCTGACAAAGTTCCACTTGAATTTGAGATCAAGTTTATTTCTTTCCCTTGAACTCAATGTTTTTGATGTTTACGACCAAGATTTATTCAAACTTTGATGCGCCAGGGTTTGTGCTATTAATTAAAAGGTTTGTGTCATGAACAGTCACAAGTCTTTCTGTAATTGAACTTGTGCTCAATGTTTTTATATAGTGGTCATTCCGTCCGTCCGTCCTCCGTCCAGTCAATTTTCTCAAAAAACGTCAAAGGTACATCAACCAAACTTTGTACAGTTGTTAACCATGTTCTTCCCATCGCGCACAGGGGGGCGGGATAGCGCTGTGGTTAGCGCGTTTGACTTCGGATCAAGAGGTCCAGGGTTCGAATCCCGCCAGGGGCACGGCAACTTTGTCTGCAGAAGAGAACTGTTCTACACGCAGTAAGGTTTGGGTGCAATGCTACACTGAATTTCAGCGTAGTACCACCCATGGTTCGCTAGTTCCAGCTGATGCTCGCAGGTTTCGCAAAGCATAGTCACATCGCGTTGCGGGCTTTCTCCCTGCGCGATATAAGTGAACTGCTCTTGAAAGCGACGTTAAACCCCAAAGCACCTCACCTCACCCCATCGCGCACTGACAATTTTCAGCTTTCCAAGATTTTAAATAATTTGTTGTTTCCATGGAAATGTCACTTTTTGGACTTAGTTTTATTGTGTTTTCTCGGAAACTATTAAACCTAGGTGAATGAAATTTTGGTTGTGAGTACTCATGACCATACTCTTAACGAGTTCGAGAAGCAGTTCTGAAATATTATTTTTTACGATGTTATGGACCTTGAATCCAAAATTGAACTTGGTACCAAAATCGCTGTGATGCGCCAATTTGGAAAAGTTTCCTCGGAAACGATTACATCTAGCTGAATGAAATTTACATGTATGTAGTCCAGATGATACTCTTCATCCTGTCCAGTCCAGTTCCGAAATATTATTTTTAACCTAGTTATGGCCCTTGAATCCGAAATTGAACTTAGTACCAACAGAGCTGTGATGCTTCAATTGGGAAAATTTTTCTCAGCAATTATTACATGTAGCTGAATGAAATTTTAACATGTAGGTAGTCCAGATGATACTCTTCATAGAGTTCAATGTCCAGTTCCGAAATATTATTTTTTATGGAGTTATGGCCCTTGAATCTGTAATTGAAATTGGTACAAATTACCGCTGTGATGCTCCAATGGGAACAATTAAGTTACCTGAAAATATTACATCTGGGTGAATGAACTTTGTAATAACAATAACAGTTCCCAATAATATTTTAGACAATATTATGATGCTTGAATCTGTTTTTTTAACATTATACCCATGACATCTATGATGCTCAATGGACGGATAGCGGATGGTGGGGGTATGTGAGCCATGCTCACTTTTTTTCTTGTTGATGTCTGTGACGAAGTTCTCTAGAACCTTGGATGAAGGTTCATCATATCCATGGTGCAGGTTTGTAGATGTGAAGTCGTTATCAGCTCATTATCAACTCTCGTCTACATGTACAGTCCAGCACATGCTCCGGTTTGACTAATGACTGCTGCCCACTTGATCCTATACATCTGGTTACAACCCACATTATCAACCCATTTTCCACAGCTTCGGTCGCCCAAAGCTGCTTTCATTTAAAGTAATTAGGGACATTTCCTCTTCAGATTCCATGTTGCTGTTTCACAGGTCAATTAAATCTAATCACATATTTGGTTTGTGCATGTTCACCTTGGTTAGAGATTGGATACCTTGATGATTTGATTTGTATTGATTAGTAAAGTAAACCGAAGTGACATGTGAGAATGCATGGATAGTTTTACCATGGTCTTTGGTGAAAGGATCTAATGTTCACTTTTGTAAAATTGTTTGTATGGGTTTCCGTAACTTCCCACCCAACTTGCGCCAGTATCAAACACTGGCTAATTCAAGCTTTGGCATATTTCATGAACTTTCCAGTGATAGGGTAGCAAAGTGATGTACCTGGATTTCATTGTGCACACTGTAACTCTCGCATAGGACAGATAAGGAAATGTGACAAGATGAAATATGCCCGTGATGGTGACCGGTGTGAGGTATGCCTTGCCTGGGAAGTCTGGATTTCAGTTGTGAACCTGATTGAAGTCATTTTGCTCACATCAAACTAAGCAAACCAAATATAGTCGAAAATGACACATCTGTATTTTTCAGAGTAGTTTCCATTCCCAAAAGATTTTACTTTTCATTACACTTTTAAAAAATGAGCCTTGACCCAATTAAGGTTTGTATCTGTTCATCTCAATTCAACCCACTTACCATAACTAATTTGTGTCCTATTCATAGACCTCGTAGTGAGAGAAATATGTAAATAAATGTGATTGGATGTTGGATGCTGTTAACCTTTGACCTGAGCTTGTTCATTAGCATCTTCTCTGCTGTAGGGCTGTAGGATATGAGTGTCTCCTCTAAATTTAAATATAAAATGTTATCATTATTGAAAGAGAAGATCAGAGATGACACTTGTCTCTTATTTATGACTATTGCTTCATGCCTTACTTCTATTACCCATAATAATTGTAAACAAAACCATTTTTTTTGTGTTTTGGTGCTAGTTATGTCATGCTTTTATCAACTTCATGTGAAATTTCAGAACAAGAGGTCCAAGGTTTGAATTTCGTCAGGGCCTTGGCAATTTTGTCAACTGTAGAAAACTGTTTTACATGCAGGTTTTAGTGTAATGCTACACTGAATTTCAGTGCAGAACCAATATATGTTGCTTGCAGGTTTTGCCACTTCACAAAGCCATTTTAGAATATCTAAATTCTGTAAAACTTGACAAAATTTGGCTATTGTTTTAATGAAAAATTACCAACTAAATGACATATGGTGAATATTACCTGCAAACCCGGAATATTTTTGGATAGCTATCAATACCTTGTGGCCAATTATTTCTTAATGAGTTTCTTAATAAATCGTGGGGCGGGATTGCGTGTTCGGCTTCGGATCATGAGGTCCGGCATTTGAAGCTCAGATACTTTGTCTGCTGTGGAGAACTGTTCTACAAGCAGTAAGGTTTGGGTGCAATGCAACACTGAATTTCATTGCAGTACCACCCATGTTTCGCTAGTTTCAGTTCACTGCAATGCATAGCCACCATGGCATTGTGGGCTTTCTCCCTACAATTATACTAGCAGCCGTGATATAAGTGAAATACTCTTGAAATAAGCGTTAAACCCCAACTCATCTCACCTGTTAATAAATCCTGTAAACTGGTTCCTTAGACTGGTTTGACTATTTTAGCAAGTGTTACAAACATTCTACTCATAGCATAAAGACACCTTAAAGGAGCAGTAGCACGTTTTTTCGCACAAATAAGTTGATGAAATGTATTTGAAAAATAAGTTCACCAATAGTAAAACATCCTTCTCTCTTCGGAAAATAAAGTTTAAAATGAGTGTACATGTTTCGGTAAAGCCATGGGAATCATTTTTGTAATAAAAAATATTAAATTGTGTTCACAATAAAATGGCCGCCATGCAATTTTTGCTTTATACGAAACATAGTTTTTACCACTACGGATAATTGGTTTGTGTAATAAGATGTATTACCCTCTAAAGTTAATTTAAATAACATAAACTATCATTATAAATGGGAAATTTGAAAAAATAATATTTGAAAAAAACGTGCTACTGCCCCTTTAACATAGAAAAAGACCAGGACCCGTATTTTTGAAGCTCTCTTAGGGCTAAGATAGTTGTCAGTGCTATACATTACCATTGACTTACGACTGTCTTAGCACTAAGACAGCTTCGAAAATATGGGCCCAGTCCTATAGTATTGATATAAATTAGCCTAACAAGAGTATTGAAATGCTGCTTTCTTGTACTTCCAAGTGCTCTTACATGGGCTTGATGAAAGCCTAGAACTGTATGAAGCCATGTGGGCTGTGGTTTACCGTCGAGTCAATTATCATGTGTCTAGGTGTAGAGCTCACTGAATGGGTGTGCGGACGGGAGTTGTTCAATACCAGACAATTGTGTAAACTTTGAAGGGTGCAGTAAGAGGTGTTGAAATAAAAACAAGTTTTTTGATGTCTTGGTTTTATTTGATTTCAATTTAGTTATCCCCCGCTGCACGTTTTAGGGATATATAGTATTCGGCGGTGTCCGTACGTATGTACCTCGATCCGTACGAAATGGAATAACTCAAATATACCGTACTATTCACTGGATTCTTTTCATATTTTGCATATGGTTTCATCATGGGGAAAGTAATGTTCCTACAGAGTTTTGTGACCTTGACTTTCATTTCAAGGTCACAACGAGACTTTGTCATTTTACCCTTGTCAACGGGATATCTCAAGAACCAGTCACTGGATTGCTTACTACTTCATCGGGTCGATTGTAAAACCTATTGAGGGTATAGCATACTCCGTGTATGTTCTGGAGCAGTGTTGAAATAAGTCTTAATGACTTGTTCGCCAATCCATATTTGTATTTGAGAAATAAAACTATGTTTAAACCAAGCATACTCCAAAATGTGTATGTTCATAATAAGAAGTTATTATTGAGAAAATCTTACTTTTCTCATGCATAAAAATATTGTCAAATTTTAATGAAATTCATTGCACAATAAAAGATAAAACTGCTGAATAATTCCAGTGCCAACATCAAAAAGACTGCAATACTGGAGCCTATGTTTTGCTCACTGGAAAAATCAACAGGTGAAATAAGCTTATATTGCCAACATGTGAAGGCGTAACATTTTTGCCATGATCTATTTTTTAAAAATCATGGCCCAAATTTACTATGTGTAATTCCTCGAGTAACTCATTCAATTCCATTATGTAGATATGAATTCCAGGGCTGACTCCTGAAGGTGAAACAAGGCGTAATATTGCCAACATGTGCAGGGTAAAAGTGTTAATTTTCCAGATTTGTACTGATCAGAGCAAATTGATCCTATTGGGTGCTACCGGGAGCCTCGCTCTGTGCACACTTATTTACGTGCTGTAGGAATCAATGGCAGTGGGTTACAGAAAGCAGTTAGTCATTGATTTGTCGAGGCAGGCTGCTAGATCCATGATACAGGTCCACCTCTGCAGCCTCCTCTAGCTGCCACACTCGGTCAATATATCGTCCTTCGGGACAACTTGCTTCACTCAAGGTGACAAATTGAAGCTTTAACATTTTTCTGTACCGTGAGCTGTTTTGGGAAGATATTATAAAATTGGGACAATTTGAAAATCCTTGAGTGTTTTGGAGAGATATTTTGAAATTGGAATGCATGTGAAAAAAACAATTTTTTTAGTTGACTGCTTTAGGTAATACGTTTTAAAAGAAAAATGTTATGAAATAGGGTGTCTTGCACTCAAGATGACAAATTGAAGGGTTTGAATCTTTTTAATTCAGAGAGGTGTTTTTTGGGAGATTTTATAAAAAGAGGATGAATTCAAAATTTTCTTTTCAGTGAAGAGTTTTAATGTGTGATTATGGAATGAAGATGACATTAAAATTTTATTTTTTTATTTTTATTTAGTTTTAAGAAAAAGATGTATTGAGTCCCAAGGGCCTCTGTTTTGTGTTCAGTGAAGTGTTTTTGCAATCCATTTCTTTTATACAAAACATGACATGTAATTTGAGGTTTGATGATAAGCTAGAGGACATTGTATTACTGATTCTCATGACAAGTTGATTTTCAGTCCAATTACATTGATTTGAAAGAAGCATTTGATAAAGGAAATAATTCATGAAAGCAAGTTCATCTGAAATGTGTCCATTGTCCATTGTCCATAACAGGACCATGTATAATATTTATACAACATAACGTAATGTAACTGATATGTGGTCATTTATAAATGTAGACTTGGAGACTGAGACATGTCTGATATATATATATTTATCATATCACGATCAAGTCTTATTGCTAGTCGATGAACTCTCATCACCAGCATGACAGACAGCCTAACTTAATAAGACAAGACTTAAGATTTGAATGATTTAATCATTTGTGTTTAATCAGAGAGTGGATATATAGTCATGACAGATGATAAAATCATTTACCCTTTTAGCTACTCATTTAATTTGAGTTTTGGGAATCATATCTTGATAACACAAGGTACAATTATAACCCAGAGCCTTGATTTTCAAAGCTCTCTTAGTGCTAAGATAGATGTAATATAAGTACCATTTGCATACCACTGGCTTACAACAATCTTAGCACTAAGCGAGCTTAACAAATCTAGGCCCAGGTTAACAGTACAGGCTAACAAGCTAGACTGACAATCTAGATTAACAATCACTGAATATCAGTGCAGAACCACTCATGGTTTGCTAGTTCCAAACGATGCTTGCAAGTTTCACCACAATACATAGCCGCAATGGTGTTGTGGGCTTTCTTCCTGCAATAATACCAGCAGCCATGATGTAAGTGAAGAAATCTAGGCAGCATTACCTAATCGTCTCACCTCACAATCAGTACAATCTTGAAAGCAGCATTACCTAATCATCTCACCTCACAATCAGTACAATCTTGAAGGCAGCATTACCTAATCGTCTCACCTCACAATCAGTACAATCTTAAAGGCAGCATTACCTAATCGTCTCACCTCACAATCAGTACAATCTTGAAGGCAGCATTACCTAATCGTCTCACCTCACAATCAGTACAATCTTGAAGGCAGCATTACCTAATCGTCTCACCTCACAATCAGTACAATCTTGAAGGCAGCATTACCTAATCATCTCACCTCACAATCAGTACAATATCTTGAAGGCAGCGTAATGCACCACCTCCTTCTTGAACCTCCAACTACATATCGCCGCGAATGGCTGCAAAATTGCCCAAGCTGCCTTAAACAATAACTCACTCACTAACTCCAACCACATAAACGACATATTTTCTCTTTGTACTTTCTCAGTTTTGGAAAATATTGTCAGTTGCAAAAAAGTTTTAAGTTGTGTAGTTGTTTATTGAAATGAAACAAATGTCATGATGGCACATTAATGAAATGTTTTACTTTCACCATTGCTACGAGTTAAACATCTAACACATAAATTACATCATATTTTGGAAAAAAGTCTCCAGAAATATGCTAATAATTGTTTTCATTGTGAAAATAAAAAAAATGTTTACAATTACACATTTATTAAGAACATGAATTGAGCAGTTTGGACTCTGAACTGCTACTTGTTGAACAACTAGTTAATTGAAACTGAGATTTGAAAACATTATGCTAATACTTGTTGAACAACTAGTTAATTGAAACTGAGATTTGAAAACATTATGCTAATACTTGTTTGATTCAATAGACAAGTGATACTAGTCAGTTTGTTGTGTCGATGATGTTTGGACGGTTTGCTTGTCCTGTGGCGACACGGCGGACAGGAAATCACACAATATAATGAGTATTGATTTCTGTCCGTATAGATAGTTGTAATGAAAATAGCAGGAGACACACTTGATTGATAGCAGCTTAAGCAAGACGATAGATTAAATGAATCGAGATTGCCATAGCTATATTTTGTAAGAAAACAAGGCAGTGCTACCTTTGATAATGCCTTCTATATTTATTTTACACTTATTGTGTTACTGATGAATGTTTTGTTACAGGGTGTATTAGAAATATTGATATAATATGCTGTTACAGTTTTCAAAGGCTTCATTTGATTGTGGAATGAATTTTTAGAACCCTATTGATAATAAATCCTTTATATATAGAGGATACTTAACAACTTTCGATGTAGTACTAAACATTGTTCAACAAGTTTAATGAAAATTGTATTATATGGAAGGAACTTTAGTATTCTGTTTATTACTCACCCACATAAAGCAAGCTTAATTGTCAACCATGTACTGAAAGTAAGATTTCTACGAGTTTGGTATCATTGTTACAATGATAAACATTGTTGAATAATCTGATATTCTATCTGATAACATAACATCGAACATAACATTAAACATAAATTTAAAATGTGCATGTTAATAAAGATCCTAATACAAGTTAGAAATATGAAGAAATGGCAATTAATGAAGATAGAGTTAGACATGGCAGACTATCCAGTGTTCCAGTTCCAGTGATGCAACTGCTCTGTGAGGAAACACTGTGTTATAGTTGCATGCATCCAACAGAAGCTGCTGTATACATACAATGAAAGACTGTGGGGAAATGAATTATGTATTTTAGGGAGAAGTCTGATTACTAAAATCTCTTGGGTGGATGGAGACAGTCTAGGAGAACTGTGAAACTTTTGCAACTTCAGCCCTTTCCCCTGATAACTAATTTGTAATTTACCCGGCAAATATATGAGATCAGTCATGAATAGAGATTTAAGAACATGTGCCAGCATGTGCAATTTCTTATAAAAAAAATGTTTTAATGAAAAGTAATTTATGTTTCAAAATTTGGAGCATGTGGAAAATATTTTTGGATAGAATGTTTGAAGGTGCATGACCTTGTAGTGTCAATTTTAAGATTGAAGACTTATTTAGAGGCTAGTTTGTCCATCAATAGGACAAATCTGGGGTTCTTGTGCTCTCAGAGCACTCTTGTTGAAAATTGTTTGCAGTTCCTTTAATGAATGAGTCTGCCTTGTATTAACAACTATGCAAATTTTCATTTAACCTCTGAAAGTTTAATTACAAATGGGTGTAAAGTCGACATCCTCTAATGAGATGTGACACCTCAACAGGAGATGTTAATTGTCTTTAGAAGCAGTGAGTTTATCTATAGAACAAGCCAATTATGATGGACATTTAAATGTTATGAGTTAATCAATAATGGATATGATCTTTCAGTCATGTTGTTGCTAATACCCGGATGTTGCTAATGATATATGTGACATTTCTCTCCCCGTCAGTGACATTTTGTATTACAGTGTATATATCAGACTTCTGTATTAGCTTTGACACATAGCTTGGACATTGATGGCTAAATCTTTTGAAAAAGGTGTTTTATCCATTTCATTGTCTAAAATATCATTAGTCATCTTGTTCTTCATTCTTGGTTATACTATGAATTTATGCACTTGTTGGTTGTCATCTTGTAGGCTTAGTTCAGGTCAGGGATTCAAATCTCAACAGGGAATTGGCAACCTTTTGAGCTGTATAATGTGAAGTGTTCTTCAAGTTGTGATATTTTGGTCTAATGCTACGATTACATTGTACGTCATTGCAGAATCACCCATAGTGTGTTGGTTCCTTCCAATGCTAGGAGGTTGTACCACAACGCTTCACTACAACATGGCACTTCATGCTTCTTCCTGCCTGAAATAAGCCATCATGATAGAATGAATTACTTTTGATAGCAGCAAATCAAAACTCGAATCACCTCCTCTCACATCAATCTCATTTGTCTGTCGTTTTGTAAGTTTACCTCTGCACTCTTAGCCTGAATTGAAGTCTGGAGTCAGGATTGATCTGAGGATTCGTCAAATTCTTTTGTGGAAGGATTCCTTAATCTGAAAAACCTGGTATTTTCCCTTCTTCTCTTGCCCAAAGTTACAAACCCTATAAAGCTCATTTTGTTCAGTCTCTTTGATTATAGGGATTCAAAACTTACTGATGTCAGAAACCTTTGAATCCACATGACCTACCTGTCTGCAATAGTTCATCATAAAAACACATTCTTCAACATGTTGTTGTTAAACTCTCCACATTAGTTCCAAAATGTAATTTTCCAAAAGTTTTTTTGTTATCTCGATCATCGCAAGGTTAGTTGATGTAAGTTTTACATGTGCAACGCATGTCTCATGGTAAAGTTTTAAAATATTATAGCATTAGTCTTTAGCTTTCAGCAACATGACAACCTGTTCATTTGTCTTATTATTTTCAGGTCAAACATCAAAAGAATTGTTCAATGCATGGTCAAAATTAGCCCCAGTTTCAGGATGTATGTACCTAGCACTGCTCGTTGTTGAATGTAGAAATATTGTGGACATTCCACTCATCTCCTTCTCTTTGTTGCAGAGCTCGACAATTGGCACTCCGGTCACTCTCAAGGTTGATGAAAATGGATACATCCTGTACTGGAAAGATCAGAATAAGGTATGTGGAATCTGAATGAATCTCTCTAAGATAGTCATAAGTACCATAAATTACCATTGGTTAATCTAGCTCCTGGACTTTAATCATGCCCAAATGTTTTCTTATTTTCCCCTGCCGCCACACGGAACAGGGGACAATGTAAATGGCAGTGTCCATCCTCCCTATCTTGTTAAACCGACATCTTATCAACCATAGCACGCAATGTCTTCAAATTTGGTGACAGCTTATATTGGTGGATTACACAGACACCGTGACTGTGACCTTTTTACAAGGTCACGATAACACTATCACTGATTTCAGACTCTTGTTAATGCAATATCTTATGACCTGTTGGTTCCAATGTCTTAAAATGTGGGGATTATGAAGACACCAGTCAACTTTAGTGACCTTGACTTTGATTTTAAAGGTCCTCAAAACACTTTAAGCAATTTCTAAATTCTTGTTTATGCTATATCCCATGAACTGTAGCACCAAATGTCTTCAAATTTGGTGATCATCACACATGCCTGTAATGCAATATATGAAGAACCACCTTGACCAATTGATAAAAACTTGTAAATATATCTTACTTGACACAACGTTAGCGCCGAGGGACATTGTTATGTTTGTGGCAAACACTTGCATCAAATATATCAGCAAGATTCTATTTATTATATTTCTATGAGAAATGTACATATCTGAACAGCACTATGATTTCATAACCTTGTTGTGTAATTTTTTTGACATCATAGCTATTTGAATCAAGAAGTTGATGATGCCAGCTCGCCATTGTGCAGATTCTACTGTCAAAATTATACATACAGATCAAACCATATATCCTATTTTGCATAATGCCCTGCCACCGTCAACTACATGACATCAAAATTAATGCTTGTACATAAACAATTAATGACTGACAATGCTATGATGTAAAAAATAGTTAAACCCAACTCAATTTAATAGCATTTATTGAGCAGATAATAATTGAACAAAAATTTATACCGACACTTATTATCTGAAAATTAAACATTATTTTCCAAAAACCATCATGGATTTGTTTTTGGATAGAATGAAAGCAATTAGCAGATAATAACTGAGCTAACATTCAGAATGACACCTCTCTGAAAGTTAAACTTTAAAGGGGAAAGGGTAGTAGGGCAGATGATTGTCTATCTCAACAGAGAGGGTTGAAATTAAATGCGATTAGGAAAATGGAAATCAAATTCAGGTCACAATGGCTTTTGGCTGAAATTGGCCCATTTTCCAAATTGTGTTTGCAATTCTTTAAAGTAAAGATGTTAAGGCCTTGTTGGAAGGGCAACATGTGTTTGCTACAAGAATCTGTATTGATCTTGTGGAACTGGCGCTCATGGCTCTGACTCTGTGACTCCGGTGCCAGACTTCCAGGAATGTGATACAAGAAGACAGAGGTGTATCTGTTGCAGCATTGATAGTGACACTGGACACATCACACAAAGCACTTTGCCCTTAACTTGATTTCAACTTCTTTTGTGTTTTTTTGTCCTTTCGAAAGATGATTGAAAAGAACATAATTTTATCATTAAAAAAAAGAAAAATAAACTTTAGTATTTTTGTACTTTTTTTTAGGAAGATGACCAGAAATAAGTATTGTTTAAAGTTAACAAATTTGTGTGACACATTTAGTGTGAAAATATAGTCTTTGTCTCGTATTTTCACTTCACTAACCATTTATGATTTAAATTACGGTAATCAGTTATTTTTATGATTAGCATTTTCTCTCTAGGATAAAGAATAAAACAAGTTGTTAAGATACAGAGAAAAATTTCTTGTGTGCATAAATGTCTAATGTCTTATGGTTATGCAGCAAATTGTTTTTATTTGCTATTTCCTAACCAGATTTGATCAAAATTGGAGAGCAAAAAATGATACTAATCCATCTTCATGAAAAAATGGACGAACTAAAAATATTTGAAAAACGATGATCGTTTTATTTGATATTTGTATTCAATATTTGTATAAAGCCTGTTTAGCTAACTTGAAATTTTCAAGCAACTTTCACTTACACAAGACCAAAGTTGCTTTTTGCCTTCCTTTTTCCTGTCTATAGACATTTTGCCCTACAAAATCCGTAAAAAAAAACCTAAGTAATTAACTTTGTCTGGACTGGAGATGGTTCTTAAAATGAAATAAAGTCTGAAGAAATCTACTCAAGACTACAAATGACAGGGTTTCCTTTTACACTTGGTCAACTTACTGAAAGAGTGCAAGCTGCTTCTTGTTGAGTAACTGGAAATAATTGGAAGGAGCACAGCTCGGCTTAATTTGTCATGATCCGTTACATTTTTATATATTCTGATATATTTAAAGGGTTCATATGAGATGTTGTCTTTATAATAAACAAAGAAATGATCAGTTCAGTTTTGCCATTATGTTGTCTCAAATAAATACAATAATGTGTAGATATCCGCTTTATTATATTTTCACTGAGTGAAATAAGACTTTTATTCATATGACATCATCGTAAAGTAGGATGACATTGTAAAGTAGGATGACATCATCGTAAAGTAGGATGACATCATCATCGTAAAGTAGGATGACATCATCGTAAAGTAGGATGACATCATTTTAAAGTAGGATGACATCATCATCGTAAAGTAGGATGACATCATCGTAAAGTAGGATGACATCATTTTAAAGTAGGATGACATCATCGTAAAGTAGGATGACATCAAAAGATTACCAGGATGAAGCAAGGTGATGCTCCATTTTTAAAATGAAAGTTATTTACAAACTATGTAAAATTTGTTATAATTAAATCAGATTATTGGAACATTTGACGTTTCTCATCGAAGTAGAAATAATGAATTTACACTCATGGCGCCTCCACTCGTGAAAATATAATTTCTACTTAACTCGATGATGTACACACGGTATTCCATGAGAAATGTCAAATATGCTCTTTATATGTAGTTATCAACTGCCGGTTATATACAATCCCCTCAATTAGTATATGTTAGAGTTTTAGAAATACAGTATCATTACAAAATCATTCAAGAAGCTAATTGAGAACAAAAAAACCCAGATTTGTTATTATTCTAGTGTTCAAAGAAAGTGAAGTTACCTTCTTTTTAGATAGATTTGGTGCCCAAAGCCTCCATAAGTTTGGTGTGGGAGCTTGCCATCTGTCCTGTGATCTTCAACAAGTGCCTTGGACAAAACTAATTATATAATAATGAGGACGTTTTGGACCGTATCCTACAAGTATTGATACTACAACTGTATTGGGCTGCCTTAACGCTTATAACCTGCAAGGTGCTCAAGTAAAGTTGATGCAGCTTCTCTGTAACCGGGGTTAATTCAACGGAACTTATAATTCCACCACAAATATTACTTTGTGGCTGTTATTTCAATGGATAATGAGTGTTTCTGGATTATCATCCAAATTGCAAGATTTTTTGTAATTTCATGTCTCCTGTATTTTGACAAAGAAGGATTTTTATCAAAGGCAGATTTTCACTTACCGAATTCGCTATCGTGCACAGTTCCAATTGAAAATATTGATTTTTGTAATATGGCAATAACAAAATTGCCTAAGCAGAACTAATAAACCAACAAGAAAATTGAAAGTTTCACAAGAAAATTTCCCTAGTGTAAGTGGTTATCTTCGTCTGTCAAGCAAAAAATTTCATCTCTATTTCAATATATTTTTTCGGAAATGGCTATTTTTCTCACCTTAAAATTTCAAGCCTTATGCATTGATATCAGATGCCTCTAGGATTTTGCCATGTCAACCTGACCAATGGTAGGGAAACTGTATAGAGACAATATGAGACAATGGTAGGGACCCTGTAGAGACAATATGAGACAATGGTAGGGAAACTGTAGAGACAATATGAGACAATATGAGACAATGGTAGGAAAACTGTTGAGACATTATGAGACAATGGTAGGGACCCTGTAGGGAAACTAGAGACAATATGAGACAATGGTAGGGACCCTGTAGAGACAATATGAGACATCGGTAGGGAAACTAGAGACAATATGAGACAATGGTAGGAAAACTGTTGAGACAATATGAGACAATGGTAGGAAAACTGTTGAGACAATATGAGACAATGGTAGGGACCCTGTAGAGACAATATGAGACAACGGTAGGGAAACAGTAGAGACAATGGTAGGGAAACTGTTGAGACAAAAGGAGCAATGGTAGGGACCCTGCAGAGACAATATGAGACCATGGTAGGGAAACTGTAGAGACAATGGTAGGGAAACTGTTGAGACAATAAGAGACTCTGAGATGTGGTTTGACTTGGGAAAGTCATCGTAACCTTATGTCTTCTGTGTGATTGATAGTCAGGGACATGAAGTCAACTTCTTCGGAACATTGTCAACTGTTTTAAATCGAAATTTAACTTTAGATTTTGGATGATGTTTTCATAGACCAATAAAGATGAGATGAAATAAATAGAATTTATGTCAGAGTTGAAAGCATGTTGTAGAAACTGATAGTGTTGCTAAGACTATCCTTATCACAGTAATTTCACAAACTCAGCTGTATTATGAAAAAAAATTTTTTGTGTGCATCTATTCTTTTAAAAATGTAAATCACTGAGAGTCGAAAAAATCACTTTGAGGATTCACTTTCACTCAACTAGATTCATTCTCAAAAGTATACCAAAAATAAAATTCTGACCATTTTGTATTTTCATTATGAAATTGGTTTTTCAGGAAATGGATTTTATTGACATCGCTCATATACGAGACACAAGAACGGGGAAATATGCAAGAGTACCAAAGGTAAGAATATTTTATATGGTGAAAGAAAACTAGTGTCATATACATCACATATGCACATGTCACGGTGGCGTAGCTACCATTGTGTTTGTATTTTACAATTGTATTTTGTCATATTTGATGTCTTAAAACAACTAAACATGCTATTGCAGAGGCAGGCAGCCGTAAAAACCATATGCTGAGTATTTGATGTAATTCAAATGAATAATGAAAATATTTTCTTGATTTATAAGGAACAATGAGAGAATAAGTTTACCAACAACTGCATGCTGTTTAAATTGCATGGTCTTCAGTGACTATAAGATCAAGTGTAGGTTTTAAAGTTTTAGTTGTGTATAAGATTTATAGCATGAGTAAAGTTTCCACAGAAAGAAAGAATGTCCAAATGAATACTCCATACACATTTATCTGCCATTTCAAATAATATATCTGCAGACACTGTGAATAAATGTGTACGAAGAGCAACATAGAAGAACTGTTAAGATCTACTTCAAATACATTCAACCCCTAAATACAGATCTATATATGACATCAAAATGACATCTATTGTTCTATATGACATCTGTAAACATCTTTATTTCATATGTGCATTTTTTCAGGGACAGTCAATTTATCTATGAATAATTAGGAGAGAAACACATTGTGTTTGAAAATTAGCTGCATATATCAGAAACAAATGGGTCTAAATTTAATTAAAGGCAAACTACTTAAGTCTTGGCTACTGTATATAACACAGTGAACTAGCTAACATGGGTTAGTACTACTTGACACTCAACATAAGAGCATGACATGAGGAAGTTCTAAAGCACTACAATGTGTATAAATATGAATAACAGAGTATCTCATTTGTACTCTTCAACCACTCAATAGACAATAACTCAATCGTATTCCTTGAAACACCAGTGTATATAGGTAAATAACAAGGGTTATAGCACACCACTTGTCTTATCCCTCTTCAGTACAGATCGTTACACTTTGTGTCAATATGGATAAAGGGATGATATGATTAGCGTAACATCTAACATTGATCACATTTGGCAGCGGATACAGCCTGTATTGATATAGATTTACTGGGCTCTCACAGATAAGGGCTGTTATAACTCAAACAGTGTCCCTGCTATCATAACATATAATGCTACTTTATGTCATTAAGAAGTTGTTGATGTTTTAGTAAACAATTAAAAAATATAAATAATACTAAGAAGAGGAAAATTTTCCAGATAATATCTTAAATGTGAAAATACACGACGTTTCGGAGAATATGCTTACTTCTTCCTCGGGTTGATTGTTAGATTCTTCCTGTTCTTATATATATGACACTTCAAAAACTTGATAAATAATACTAGCTGCTGCAAGCGAAATACTTTTAAAAGTGGCAGAAATTCACCTCACCTCACCTCACCTCACCTCACCACCTCAAATCACCTCAAATCACCTCACCTCACCTCACCTCAAATCACCTCACCTCAAATCACTTCACCTCACCTCATCTTACGTCACTTCATTTCTACGAAAGTCTAGCCAATTCATTAAGCTAGACCTGCAGAATCTCTTCTCCAGCTGATTCCAGAAGCTATTGCCTTGTCAACATATTAACAGTCTTTGTAACTAAAGCCGTGTTAACTGTATTAGTTGTCTAGCTGCTACTCTGAGGTATGTAACAGGTTAATAAGCTGACTATAGTATCTCCTCAATCTTCTCAGTCTATATCTGACTTGCTTGCTGTTAACGATGCAACATTGGAGTATAGTCACTTCAGGGTTCACTCATTGTACTCGTCAAGTATTGTAAAAATCAGTTTGACTTTAATATCTCCTTCACTATGCATATATATATATATATATATATATATATATATATATATATATATATATATATATATATATATATATATATATATATATATATATATATATATATATATATATATATATATATATATATATATATATATATATAAACTTGTGCTTGGGTATCTTTTTTCTATATCAAATATTGAATATTCTTTTCATGGAATATTTTGACTAATTATCTTAAAAGAGAATTTTTAATTAAGAATCAAGAGAAAAGTAATTTGAATGTTGGATCTCCTGTATATAGCATAGTGATTATTGTAGAGCTGGAACATTTGTTCTGGATAAGAAAAGATTTTATTGAAACAACCTCATTGTTGTGATATTTCTGAAGCATGATAGTCATATGAATTAATGCTTTATAGAAGTGATGTTTAGAACAGAGCTTTTATTTTAGTGAAATTTTCTTCATAATGACCTAGTTTGTGTGTAAATTTCAAGTGAATCATTGTTTCTCAAGATACTGAAGTTTTTAGGTAAAATTTGATTTTAGCAACTACAAATCTCAAATTGTCAATTTGGTAAATTTCACATTCTATTTATATTTTTTTTATCAAATTCATAAGTGCATTAGAAATAAGATTATTTTGAAGTGAATTGATATTCAATTACTCAGGACAACAGGAAGAAAGTTTAAAGATGAAGCCTAATGAAGTGCATCCAGTGCATTATCTGTGCCTGTAAAACAATTACTATCACGGCACATTTTTCTAAATCCGTCAAGTCAAGCAGGACAAATCATAATGATTTAAATATGTACAATATAAAGTAGGAAATCATAAAGAGATACGTTTGCTAAGTGCTTGACGAAGACAATCTATATCAATTATTTGAAGTGGCCTTTTGAGTTTCCTAACGACATGCATACTGATTGATGGTGCAGAGATTATGGATATGATGAAAATACATTAGGGCCGCGTGTACACACTGATAAACGAGGGAACAAAAGTATCAAAACATGATCAATCAGATTCACATTAAGTTTTTCTACATAAACGATCCGAACTGGCAGACAGAGCGAGATCGCGACTGATGATTGCAATCAACGAGATCCAAACACTTCCATAGTCATCTCTCATTGATACATTTCATGTTACATCAGATGAGATGGGTGTTGTATTGTTTGATTCCGACCAGGGGGTAGAATTATGTTGGATCATCTCCCTCTTCAAACTTTTCTGCTAGACTTATTTTATTGGTTGAACCTTCTTGGGGGATTTAATTATGTTTTAGAACTCTTTCTATTCAGTCTTTCCTTGTATGTATTTGCTGTTGGTATAGTGACTGAAGTAAATTATAAAGTAACCTCCCTCAGATCTCAGAATTACCTTTTCCCTCATAATTCTGTAAAATTTCATGTTGTATGTAACATTGTATATGGGCTAGAGGCCTTAGAAGGAGTGTTCTATCAGTTTTTTTTGTGGAAACGAAATTCAAGAGGATATTCCTGTTTACACATATATGTTATTAATACATAATTAAAACACAGTCAAATTGAAAGATAGTAATGAAGGTAATAATTTGATGACTTTATATTTCACAACTTGATAAACGCAAGCGTACATTTGTTGAAAAATCAAACAATGAGAACTGATCCCCATTCATTGGCGCAGCGAGTGGGGAAAACTTCGCTACAGCATAACAGCAAAGTATCTATTAGTTTTATGACATGTTATGTGTTCGTCTGTGAATACTCTATCAGTGTATGTCTTTAGTTATTAGAAAATTAAAAAAATTAGGTACAATATATATAGCGTGTATTTTCATTTCTTGTAATGCAAAAAAAATCCAATATGGCGACAGAACCATCCCTGTATGTACAAATAAACTATCTTTGACTGAAGTAAGCTCAATCGCACCCTCAGTATGACTGGCACAAATCAATCACAGAATAGGTAAGAAATCAGTTATGGATCAAACCTCACAGCTGTTATTTTTTCAGATCTCTCATTTCATATGTCCCTGCAAATCATTCTCATTCATACTCCAAGCTATTGTTAATTAATTGGAAGATTCCCGATAGTCAGCCATAAACATCTACTAATAAATAAAAGAAGAATCTTGCATACATGGCATCTTACCCGATTCCGGCGGGTTTACCCGATTTCAGGAGGCTTCACCCGCGTCCCCGATCGGGTATTGAAAAAACCCGATTTTGACATAATCTAAAAAAATACTCGCTTGAGAAAGTGTACTATACATTTTCAATATTATTTACAAAAACTTGTCCATCAACATTGCATTTAAAACAAATTTTGTCAAAGATACAATCGTTCGAGCGTGTGTGTGTGTGGCTTCAGTCTACCGGTGATTCACGAATTAGTTACAGTTTAATTTTTGCTCCATTAAATAGTTGAATCTCGACACATTAAATTATATCAGTCATAGCAAATAATACTGATAATATGATAGACCAAAATAAATCAAAAGCAAAGCTAAAATACAAGTTGTAAAATGCAAAACCGTATCAAAGACGAACAATTGGCTTTGAAATCTATAACATTATCTCATAGGGCGCTATATGCAAACACCGTTTGCTAGCTCCAAACAGCGCGTGACCCTAGCTCCAGACAGCGAGCAACCGCTCCGTGATACGTGATCGTATTTTCTTGACGACAGACAGTAAAAAGAAAATGCTTATTACAAACTCCAAATTCTTTTCGGGTTTATGTTATTGCCAACTTATTTCGTAAAATGTTTATTTAAAATCGCTAAATATTCCTCTAAATAAAATATGAAAACAATGTAATTTAAATAAGTTAAATATCTGATAACACATATTGCTAGGAAATAAGTTGTAAGGTAACTAGTTGGACCACGTGTCTAACGAACTTCCTGTTTGTGTTTACGTAAATATTTGTTATAAAAAAAAAACGATTTAATTTCTAATTTCAAAATGCATATTTAGAAATAATATATGCTTTGAAGGTTCAATGAATAATATATGATTAAAATTATCAGAAATTCCTCGTTTTTCTCGTAGCAAATTCGTTTGTTAACTCGCTCAAACTGGCAATGTTGAAAGATCGCCGTTCGTCAACTTTCTTATATTGCAAGTAGATAATTTACGTGTCCTCTAATGGATTCATGAACAGTTAAATACGATCTTTATTTATTTTAGATGGAAGTATCTGTTTGATAAACTGTCACAGACATACCATTTTCTAAATGACGTCATTACCAAATGGATATTTTTAATCATTTATTTTTCTTTTAAAATGTTGCTAAAATTTAACTTGTTAAAAAAACGTACCTCAATCTCAGTTTTTTTTATCAGAACATGAAGTTATTTTTCAAACAAAATATATTTAAGACAGTTTTCAAATCTTCAATATTTCCATAGTGTGACAGGTGAAGTAAGTTTTCCATTTTCCATAAACATATATTATTTATCATTTGAAACATAGTATCATATTGAATTAATTAATTGAATTATTATTTTATATATTCAAAAGTTGTAATTGTGTGTATGATAAACAATTAAAGAAGATAAGTATGTTAAATATATGATTTATATTGATTAGAAACGAAAAACAGCAAAGGGCCTAAAAACCCTCTTTGGGAAGGAAAAACCCCCTTTTCAGACCCTAAAAACCCCCTTTGCCATTATCAGGTGATGCCATGTATGATCTTGAGTGTGTGCATGTATAATGCCATCTTTAAATGATACTTCCTTTTCCTTGCCTCTCCCACATCTTTAAGCTTCTTCCGTCTAAGGTTTTAAACCTGAAAACAATCCAGCAAACAAAAAGTAAATGAAAGAAATGTGCCTAAAAGGTAACAGATGGTACTGATTGTTCCCTGCCTGTCACACATCATTATGAGGTGTTACAAGTAACGGTCTGCAGACAGACTTGTTATATCAGTTTTATGTTGAATTCTCCTCCAGTGATGATTGCACTTCTGCTTGTAGAAGACCTTGGGCTATTAGAATTGACAAGCAATTGAGGATATGTCTGAAAAAGAAAGATGGTATTTATTGTCTCCTGCTTGTCGCTCCTTACCAAGGGGTGAAGTTATCACAGTCAGTCTGCATCTTGTTAGGGTAAGCTTTTTGAGTGGCTAGATATCACTAGCAACATGGCTTTCTATCTACATCAAATCTAGCTGCAAGTAAATCAGTAAATAACTGGTGAAATAGATATTCTCAAAACTGAACTGAAACTGATGCTTCGTTGAAGTAGATTCTTTAGTATTCCAAACAAAGCCTTCCTAACCTTGATCAAAGTAATAAGTTAAATATTTAAAAACTGGTGACGCCGCTAATGGCTGCAATACTGCCGAAGCGGAGTTAAACAATAACTCACTCACTCAATCACTAAAAACTGGTGAAATTTAAAAAAGAAATTCAATTGATTTATTATCATACTGAGCCTTCTGTTGAGCTGTAAACGAACTAACAAACATGGAACTAATCAGGCATCGTTTTCTACAAGACTTTCCTTCTGTGTTCAGTATCACTGCTAATGTCCGCAATATTGCCAAAGAACTCAATCACTACTGTGTTGAATGAATTTCCAATTGTAACTGATGAAATAGGCATGAAATCTAAGATTTCGGATGCAACTTCTATTTTGTTAGGAACCCCACAATAATATTTATTTTCTTTTATATTAAAAATACAGTTAACACATGTATAAGCTTGTTGCATTTTGAATCACACTATTTGCAATAGTACAAATGTTGGAACTTTTTATTGATGAGTCGATCATTTACTTGATTCGAACCCACACCCTCAGAGTCAGGCATCAACCCCAGCACTGACTGTATCAAGAGCCTACCCATTCTAATGTAGTCATTCTAATTATCACAAACCAAGATTCAGTAGCAGTAAAACTCTGAATGTAACTCTCTGAGGTTTAAACAGAGCAGTACGAGACTGGTGAAATGTCCTCTCCATCGTCAGTAGTTCACTCTGAATCTGGCTCTCTATCTGACCCGGGCGGTACCAGCAGACAAATGAACAAATCTCAGCTGCAGCTTGTGTAGCATGGCTTCTGGCTTTATGGTAAAATGGAGCAACCAATTGCATTTATCACCGAGGCACTTTCCCAAGGTGGTTGTAAAACTAATGGAGTTCAGTGTCTGTTTGAGGGGAGGATATCCATTGCAGAGTCTCCCAGGTGGTTTAACAAGACAATACAGGCGACCCTTTCACTTACATCTCACACCTTGGGATTAACTCACTATTATTGTTGGAATGGCTGGCACGTTGGTGGTGTGGTTTGACTGAGAGCAATTAATGGTTCTGAGTTTGAATTTCTTACTTCAGATATCCATTGTAGGTTATTTGATGCTCTGATAGATTTGAGAGTGTGTTGTCATGAAATAATTAACTCAGTGTATATTACTCCGTGGAGTATTGGTTTGATCAAGCAATAGTTCTGTGTTTGAACTTCTGACAGAATGGTTCTGTGTTTGAACGGAACAAGTCTGTCCGTGACAAGAGAACCGCAAAACAGAAAAGTCAAAAGTGACACAAGAAAGTCAAAAAGGCTGCAAACCCAATAGACTAGGACCCTGTTTGAACCCTCCAGGTGAATCAGGACCCCCTTTCACAAACACACTAAGATGATTGTAAGTCGTTAAGGTAACCTTAGTGCAGTGTGAAAGAATAGGAGTTAAGGTTAACCTTAGTAAAGACTGGCCCAGCATTTATAGGACATGTGAGCAGAGTGAATAACTTTTTGCTTATGGCTGAATAATATTGCCCAAGCAGCTTTTAAAATAACTCACCTACCACTGTGGATGTCTGGTATCTCGGGGGCGGGATAGCGCGGTGGTTAGCGCGTTCGGCTTCGGATCAAGAGGTCCGGGGTTCGAAATCCCGCCAGGGGCACGGCAACTTTGTCTGCAGTAGAGAACTGTTCTACACGCAGTAAGGTTTGGGTGCAATGCTACACTGAAGTTCAGCGTAATACCACCCATGGTTTGATAGTTCCAGCCGCTGCTCGCAGATTTCACCGCAGTGCATAGCCACATGGTGTTGGGGGCTTTCTACCTGCCATAATACTAGCAGCCGCGATATAAGTGAAATACTCTTGGAAGCGGCATTAAACCCCAACTCACTCGCTCACTGTCTGGTATCTCAGTTAAACTTTCATATATTGCTTGGCATCTAGCAATGAACTTTAACCTTTTGACTTAGTAGTCTAATGGGACGCTTGGTACTGGTTTGAATATGGGCAATGGGTCTGTTAAAATGTATTGTTTGTGGATATGACGTTAGTCTGACAATGGAGATGTATTTGACCGTTGTCACTTCTGACAGTGCATCTTGAAATTAAACAATTTATTGATATATAGGATATGCTAGCACAATGGATATCTTGTTGAACTAGCGTCAATGATTCTGAGTTTTAATTTCTTCATTTCTTAAAGAATTCTGGCATGTATTTAACTTTGCCTTTTTCTCAGTATTATGAGATAGGCTAGTTCAGTAGATATCTAGAGAATAGTAATTTACCATCATTTTGTAAAGGAAATTCATATAAAAAATGATTGATGCAATCCAGTTATGTTTCATCTGAAATTTGTTATCTGGTATTTTTCATTTTGTAGAGATTAATTATTTAAAAGAAATAAAACCGTCGTTATAATTTTGGGGAAAAATAAAAGAATAATTTATTTCAGATTTGGCATATTATTTTAGTGTTTTAATATTTTAAATAAAAATTATAATGATACGAATGCCTTGTAACATCATAAATAAGTTTTATGGAAACATTTATGTCACTATCTTAATCCAGCATGGCTTGGCATGGATGATATTCATGACATTTATGCCCATTTATCTTGGACAAATTGTTTCCTTTTTTGCAGCAAGTTTTAACATTTTCAAACTTTTATGTCTAATTTGACATGACATGAGCTTACAATTTGTAACTATTTTTCCTGTCGAAATTTTATCTCTTGTAAACTTTGTAATGATAATGCCCATTAATGATTAAATAACCTAATTAAGATTGATTCAATAATTATATTTTTGATAATGAAAAATGCATTTTGTGAATCCACAGAGGTTGTACAAAAGATGCAGTTCAGAAATGAATAATTCAGAACGACATAATGATTGTCATAGAAAAATAAAACATTGTGCAATCTTCGTGCATTCATTGTGTCCTTTTTCCGACAGTTTAACATCTTTTTCATGTCTGTTAGCAACATTAAATTGCAATGAAGGATCATTCTGTCAAAATCAGGGAGACAAATGTTCATAAATAACCTGAATTATGCATTAATACTTGCACTGTTTTCTGAATTAAATTATATTCTGAAAATAGGACATGATTCTATCTGCTCTTCTAATGAGAGGGAAGTGACACATGTGACTGACTTCAACTTTGATTCTTCGACTTTTTGCCATTTCCGCTGATCGTCCCTTTCTGAATGACCCTCTCTCGCTGGTGATTGATTGCTTGCTTAACAAATCTGTCTTATCCACAACTGGGACCTCTATTTCTGTAATTTTCTAATAGAAATTGAGGTAATTGCACAATTCTTTTCAATAGTGCCTAGTAAAACATCTGATGAAATAATAAGGGCTTTAACCCTTTTTCCATTGCAAACAAAAGATATAGTTTGGCAGGGGACTTAATGTGTTAATCTTATCGGGAGTATCTGTCTTATTGATTATTTACTTACATGAAATGGGGAAAATGCTATATCTTTACTAAATTTACATCCTTTTAATAATGAAACATAAATATTGATGGAATATCCACAAAAAAACAAATATTGTATCATTAGACTGATCAACAATGTCAGTATGTCAATGTCAATCCAGATGAACAATATCTGGAAACAGTTCCTCATTATATTCAGTGCAGTCCACTCCTGATTCACTAGTTCCAGCTGCCATTGGCCTTAATTATGTTGTGGGTTTCTCCTTGCAATAATTGGGAGGGGGGGGGGGGGGGGGGGCACAGTACACAGAACAGTACCATCCATGGTTCGCTAGTTCCAGCCAATGCTCACAGGTTTCACCACAATGCATAGCCATATGGCTTTCTCCCTGCAATAATACCAGCAGCCGTCATATAACTGAAAAACTCTTGAAAGCGGTGGTAAACTTCAAATCGCCTCATCTTGCAATAATACTAGCAGCTTCCTCCAAGTAAAATATTAAAAGTGACATTAAAACAAAACTCGCCTCAATCTGGAAACAAACATCCTTACTTCCTTCCTAAAATATTAAAAATTTATTGGTTATCTTATGATATTGGAGTTAACCAATGAAATATCACCTTTTCATTGTATTCTATGAATATTTTTGACATTTTCTTGAAAACATGACAATTCTCTCTCATCATATTTTATTTCTAGCATTTCTCCAAGGACAAAATTTCAAATTCTTTAAATTTAACATTTTTAAATGACACCAAGGTTATGTGATGTCAGGAAGGAATGTGTTTTGAATATCTTGTTTGTGATGGCGCGTCTCTCTGGGAGATACTGTAATAAAGACATCTGAATCAGGAAGTGCATCAATGTTTAAATCAACTCAACTGACTTAATATTGTCAATCATTTTATAATGATACAGTAAAATTTACAATAGAACAACAATGACGTGACATTGGGATTGTGCTCAAATATAATCAGAGAAACACAAAGCTTCCCCTATTTAAAAAAATGGTATGTAGAAGTACACTGGAAGTGTTTCAGCAACTCAGAAATTGTCTTTCTTTGTCCTGAGACCTTTGGCCTGTTTGAATTATGATAGTACTAACTAATTATTGTCCTCAGAATATAAACATTTTGGTGTTTGATTCAAGCAGGATCACCTGGTAAATACATTGCAGTGCCAGTTAATGTTTTGTTCTATCCTTGCAATATAAGATGCTATTGCCAAGTGCGGAGGCAATTACTTGAACCTTATGTTGGTATATAACTGAGCTGAAAATTGAACCCCGATCTTTGAGGTTATGAACAGGTGCTCTATTAACTGATCTATATAAGCATCCATCTTTATCATTCCTTGTATACACTGTGAGACCTCTGTTGCTAGGGCTAGTAGGGCTGTGCAATATAACAGATGTATAAGGAACTTTTATACTTATATACCTGTAAAGATTATGCAATATTATCAACCTACCTCGCGTATAACAGTATATTTGAAACAGGCTTTTCAAGATCGTATCAAATGGTCACATTGTAACTCCCCGGGATGTGTGTTGTAAGTCCCCGGGATGTGTGTTGTAAGTCCCCGGGATGTGCGTTGTAATGATTGTAAACCCTGATATATTTGTTAAGATGACGGCTTGAAAGTAAAGATCTGAAGAAACTAACTTAGACTAATTTTGAAAAATTTCATAAGAGTACGACAGAATATGTACAGCAAATGTTTTGCAGAAAGTGCGTCTCGAACCCGTATCCACTATCACCTGCAGTTACTGAGTCAGCGCATTTGACTGCTGAGCTATGGGGACAGACAAGAAACTCATATAACGCAGCTGTTAACAGGCTGACATCACCGAGGGATCCTCAATATAACGCCATGGATCCTCAATATAACGCGGTAACACGTAAAAAGCCTGTTTAAAAAAGTTCGTTTTCTGACTCAGATATGTTTACCCGTTGACGGTCTCTCTTCAAATGAACCGCTTGCAACTACATGTGCTTTAAAATTTCGCGTGCATTGCACAAGCTTCTCGTGACAGTCAGTCAGTTTAGGTCACGTGATAACCACACTCTCGCTATACTGTGAATCCCAACGGTATCTATTATAAGGCACGTGTTGTTTATGTATATGCGTATTTTACATTGATTTTGTCTGTTTTGATTCACTTAGACGGTTGATAAGTTAAAGAAACCCCTCTTACGAGGACTTACCAGAGATTGTGTACCCTGAGAGTCGGTTACATCCCTCGGCCCTCCGGGCCTCAGGATGGTAACCTCCTCTCAGGGTACACAATCTCTGGTAAGTCCTCGTAAACGGGGTTTCTCCATAACGTAATGTAAGTTGAATATTTGCATATACAAATGCATATAGATATTTACCTGTATGAGTATATCATGTTCTAAGGCAAAGTTGCAGGTTTTAGATGCAAGAAATTGCTCTTGATGTGCAAGAACAATTGTTGGACTGTATTACAAGTGATTGTAGTTGTTTTGAATCTATACTTCATCAAAAAACAGCTTATACTCTGTTTTTTTAAAGTTCTGCGTGGCATGTGATCTAAAATGTCATGTTAAACTGCATATAAAAGTATAAATTTTGAAAATAGAGTACATTCAATATATTGCAACATTATCCTAATACAAGAGCTGTGTATTTCAATATACCGCAATCCAAAAGTTGATGCAAAATCCAGCCTAAGTGTTAAAGAACCATATCAAAAATTAAAAGTATGCATTACTATATTCTAAGAATATATTTTCTGGTGGTCGTTTCCCAACAAATTGAGGCAAGTACTATATTTCTCATGACATTTCCATGAACCCACTCTTGGTCCTGTAACAAATTGTTCATGTTCAAAAAGTGATTAAATTATTGTCTTACATCATTTACCAGTGATTTAATGGCAGTTAGAGAGAAACTGAGCAACTATATTCAAACGTGGATAGTGCTCGAGACTTGCTCTCCTTCTGTATCATTGATCATATGACCATCACCGCTGAGTGAAGCTCTCCTCGCTGGTGTCCCCAGAGTCCAGTGTTCAGAGAACTATATTCATATTATTTAACAGGAATCGGTTACAGTTTCATCTTATGCAACTTGAATTGACAATTAAGATAATCATAAATGACTATCCAACATCATCTTAACATAATGGCTACTTGAATATCGATCATCACTCTTAAGGAAAATTTATTTCTGGAAAAAAGTTTTTTTTACATATCTCTGATATTATTTACCTGGAAGCGGTAAGCTTTCCATTTTATAGTACTCTAATTAACAATTAAGAGAATCATATGAGTGTCCAACATCATCTTTCATAAACATGATGACCTTCCTTAGTATAATCACTTTTAATGAACATTGGAAAAACGTTTCATACACACTTCTCAATACTTTAGAAATTAAATGTTTTATAGTAGAAACATTCTGTTCTTGATATCAAACGTTTCCTAGTAGAAATAATAAAATTATTTCTTTGTGTATCTAATATTTCCTTAATTTGAAAGTCAGGGGCCAATTTAGTAGATTATGTCAGCCTTTTTTCCAGACCATTACAGCCGCTAACTCATGTCATCTTAAATTACAAATGGCCGACTCAATCTCACCCTGTATTCATAGTGACCCGTACTTGGGGATGGGATATCATTTACAAGTCGACCAATCAATAATGCGATGAGGTGTTACATCAGTGGACAATGACTGGCTAACGGTTTGACCAATCAATTCTAATTACATCTCCTTATGTGACCTTGTGGCCCGGAGATCGTTGTCAAGGCAAACAGAATGGTTTATCAGAAACATACACTGCCCAGCACCATAAGCTGAACATCAGAATATAGTGACTTACTTTTCTCTATGTAATTCACCTCCACAGTTTGTCAAGCATTTCTGTTTGGAATCTATTACTCCAAATATCTCATTGAGAGAGCATAAGATTATATCTAATAGAAAATTACAGTTTCATATATACAACTTGTAAAACAGTAATTGAGACAGTTTTCACAACATTTTGGGTTGCTTCGTACAGTTAGAAAATGTTTTGACCTTCAAGAATGTAATGCTTCGGTCAATGGTGGCTCCAACGTTGATCACCTATTTATATGGAAATTTGGGGAATATTGAATGCCCAAATTGCCGTCGCTATTCCATTAATGCTATTGTTGCTGGCTTCTCGAAGCACTTAAATTACTTACTCTTACACTCGTATGCACAATAATAGCGAATTGCCTCGTAACACAACAGCTTTGTCATAATCCACTGTTTCCTGGCACTCATCAATATGCAAGTTTGAAATTTGGTTTTATTGCCCTTTAATATGATGAAAAATAAGCAGGGTATGTTATTTATATTTGCACATGTTAACATATCACTTTCAAAAGCAGATCCAGAAATGTTCAAAGGGGGAGGGACTCTACTTATTAAAAAGTGGGAGGGGAGGTCACCTTTGGGGTCCATAGAATTTTCATGCAAAAATGTCCTAAAGTGGACAGAGTTTTTTCAAATTTGAAAATACTACTTTTTGACAGTCCATTGCGTCTTGATACACACTTCAGGAATGGAAGATTCAATTTGTGATATAATATATCGATTGGTAATTAACTTTATATTCCTAACACACACTATAAGACTGTAAACTTCAGTGAACTTCTATAAATGGAAATGATGAGAAACTTCAACTCAAAAATTCATTGAAAATCTTATTTTATTCGAAAGATTTGTTTTGGGAACAAAAAGTCAGCCAATGTGTCAATGTTGCAGACTTTTTCTGATTAGTTAGTGTAAAATTAACTTCAAATGAATAAGTGATAGGATTTTGGATCCAATTGGACTGAGGTGAATAAATGATGGAGCAGGGTTTAGAGTCAGCTCACGCAGATGAACTTAGAACAATTGGAAGAATCAATAAACACATATAAAAAACACCCTTAAGTACAAATGGAACGAGAATTACATTTTTTTGGGTGAAATAAATTGGACCTTGTTGATGAATCATCATCATAAGACTTTATTTTTACGTGTATGATGCTTTAAAATTTGCACATTTGCAACATATTTAGAGACATATGTTGCGACAGAATTAGTATTGCTTGAGAAGGGCAACCTGCAACTGTGCGCTTGACAATCAAAGCCATGAATTACTTCATAAGAACAGTAATGTTGTTATTATATATTTCAAGGACTGAAAACATATAAATTTGTAAATCTATCACTAATTTTATTTATTTTAAATGTAATACGGGATATAACTAATAAGAAAAAGCTAACATAAAATATATTATTTGTGTGATCTTATTGAGATTACAGCACATTTGCACTCAATAGCTTGTAGCAGAAACATACATTTTGATATTTGAAGCTGTAATAATTACATATATTCTTTCCTGTAAACTCATCCTTTTCAGGGTGTTTTACTAAAAGAAAAATTAGAAAGAAAAGATGGGAAAATGGTAGTCATTGAATATTTAGTACTCGTATCAAAGCTTTACTGAATGTAAGAAAAACGCTGGACTACCAGTTGTTGAACTAAATGAGTTGTTCATACAGTCAATGCTGGCAATTGGTGCCTGACTATGAGGGTGTATGGTCCAAATTCTGCTAGGGAATTGTCCCGAAAATATTACTATTTTAACTGTGATTCCAAATAAAGAATTTTTTTTTTTAAATAATTAAAAAATCAAAATTATGTTAAAAAGCTTGTCTTTAATAACGAAACAAATATTTTATCAAATTGAAAGCTGTAGTTAACAACATTGATTACATTTAATTGAGTTTATGACCCTAATCTCTACTCTATCCATAATCCTTTTGTTCATTGACATCAGTCTCCTACAACTTCAACATATAGGAAATACAAAAATACATAGCCAACATATAAAAGTAAATGGATGACTTAACATGGATCAATGGTTATAATGGTTGAGGTCTATTACAATAATGTTTTCAGTTATAAGATAAATAGTTACGTTTGTAAAATTTCTGGGATTCATTGCTATTCAACACCCGCAAATTTAGTTTAAAACCAACAGCGTTTGAGTCTGGCCGAATCTTGTGAACATGATGTATATGTTCACAGTGATTCGCCCCAAGTAATTTGCGGGTATTCATTGTCATTCAACATAAGCAAATCAACCAATCAGAATCAAGGATACACCGAAATCATGTTACAATTATCTATCATTGCATGCAACTGCATGTGTCATTTACTAAATTACTGGATAATGTGGCTTGCCATATCCATGTCAGTTATAGCTACCTCCACATGAGGGGTTAAGCTGATACCTCAGCTTTTGACACTTCTAATGGTCTCAATCCTACTCTTCTAGCTGTTCTAATACCACACCATTAAGAGCTTTTCCTTAGAAATGAATTCAGATGTGTTGATTTCCTGTTGACACTTGGAATCTCTGAAGCAAGAATATTGTCTCTATTTCTGACCGCTTGGTGTATTTCGGGGAATGTGGTGTCCCCAGACGTCAATCAGAAAACAGGAAGTTGGCCATCTTGAACCCACATGGTCAACATACACAAGTGCACTGCATGCTGGGAATGTTGCCGTGACAACTCCCTTGACACCAATCAGTGGAGAGGAAGTCGACCATCTTCACTCAACATGGCTCCCAAACACAAGTCTGTCCATTTTGAGTTCTGTCCATCCATCAATGAACACGCAGTATTGCAATCAGAGGATGAGCTGTCCAGATCAGTCTCAGGATTCAGTTCTCATTAGCTAACTCTCTCCTTAAAGGAGCAGTAAGACCAATGTATTAATTGGGGATGTTTTGTCCAAATTTTTCCTAAAATTTCCACATGTCGCCCCCTCGACTGTCAAATCTGTTGTTATTTGTTGCATGTAGACCATCGTGTGGGGCCTGATAGGAATCACATACTATATGTTATGGTTTGCAATACAATCCGATGCATTAACACACTGATGCAAAGCTCCTGTAGGAAATGTAAACAGAGAAATGTGCTCTGTATATTTGAGCTTCTTAAGGTTGTTTAGGAGTGGGATTAACTTCTTGTACAGAAAAAGTTGTTTCACTACCTTTAAGTGTTTTCAAGATTAAAAGTTTCTAGTAGTTGTGTTAAAGTTTCTTTACAGGAATTGTATCAGCAGTTGTTATGGTTAGTGGTCATCTAGTTCTCTTGGCCTTCTCTGCTTCCACTCTATAGTTGTACATCAACCCAGTCTACTCTAATAACTCAAATATTGCTCATCCTAATCTATAAACTTATGTTTATTGTCTTCCATATTCCTCTTATGTATCACTTGCTTGCGGGGGCAGTATAGCGCAGTGGTTAGCGCGTTCAGCTTCGGATCAAGAGGTCCGGGGTTCGAATCCCGCCAGGGGCACGGCAACTTTGTCTGCAGTAGAGAACTGTTCTACACGCAGTTGGGTTTGGGTGCAATGCTACACTGAATTTCAGCGTAGTACCACCCATGGTTCCCTAGTTCCAGCCGCTGCTCGCAGGTTTCACCGCAGTGCATAGCCACATGGCGTTGCAGGCTTTCTCCCTGCCATAATACTAGCAGCCACGATGTCAGTGAAATACTCTTAAAAGCGGCGTTAAACCCCAACTCACTCACTCACTCACTCACTCACTCACTCACTCACTCACTCACTCACTCACTCACTCACTCACTCACTCACTCACTCACTCACTCACTCACTCACTCACTCACTCACTCACTCACTCACTCACTCACTCACTCACTCACTCACTCACTCACTCACTCACTCACTCACTCACTCACTCACTCACTCACTCACTCACTCACTCACTCACTCACTCACTCACTCACTCACTCACTCACTCACTCACTCACTCACTCACTCACTCACTCACTCACTCACTCACTCACTCACTCACTCACTCACTCACTCACTCACTCACTCACTCACTCACTCACTCACTCACTCACTCACTCACTCACTCACTCACTCACTCACTCACTCACTCACTCACTCACTCACTCACTCACTCACTCACTCACTCACTCACTCACTCACTCACTCACTCACTCACTCACTCACTCACTCACTCACTCACTCACTCACTCACTCACTCACTCACTCACTCACTCACTCACTCACTCACTCACTCACTCACTCACTCACTCACTCACTCACTCACTCACTCACTCACTCACTCACTCACTCACTCACTCACTCACTCACTCACTCACTCACTCACTCACTCACTCACTCACTCACTCACTCACTCACTCACTCACTCACTCACTCACTCACTCACTCACTCACTCACTCACTCACTCACTCACTCACTCACTCACTCACTCACTCACTCACTCACTCACTCACTCACTCACTCACTCACTCACTCACTCACTCACTCACTCACTCACTCACTCACTCACTCACTCACTCACTCACTCACTCACTCACTCACTCACTCACTCACTCACTCACTCACTCACTCACTCACTCACTCACTCACTCACTCACTCACTCACTCACTCACTCACTCACTCACTCACTCACTCACTCACTCACTCACTCACTCACTCACTCACTCACTCACTCACTCACTCACTCACTCACTCACTCACTCACTCACTCACTCACTCACTCACTCACTCACTCACTCACTCACTCACTCACTCACTCACTCACTCACTCACTCACTCACTCACTCACTCACTCACTCACTCACTCACTCACTCACTCACTCACTCACTCACTCACTCACTCACTCACTCACTCACTCACTCACTCACTCACTCACTCACTCACTCACTCACTCACTCACTCACTCACTCACTCACTCACTCACTCACTCACTCACTCACTCACTCACTCACTCACTCACTCACTCACTCACCCACCCACCCACCCACCCACCCACTCACTTGCTTGACAATAACCTATTGTCGGAATGTTGCCTATGCAGAGTATAGAAGTTGTATATCCATAAATGTTGTCTTCATTCTTGATCATACCAAATTGTAAATATTCTTAGTTAAACATCTATGAGAGTTATTGTTGTATAAATGGGTCTCTTGGATGTTGTGGGGAGCAATGGGTGAGTTGTAAAATGTACTGGGCTAGCTGTCAACAAGCTGGCAATGTGCCTGTGTGCATCTGTGTGTAAAACCTTGGAGTAAACCTAATGTACCGACTTTAATTTGTAATGAAATAACTAAAATCATCTTCTGATCAGAAGATGAGATGATGTATACATGTACGAGGGGCGTTCAATAAGTGTTGCAAGCGGGGCATTGGTGTTTACATAAACAGTGTCAACTTATAGCAGGTGTTACTATAGACAAAACATAACATTGACACATGTCAAAACAATTTCTAGACATAACAATTATTTAGATATAATAGCTGCGCTGACCTAGGGGTCTCCATAATCATGGATTCTCTCAAACATGAACAACGCGCTGTGATCAAGTTCCTTACTAAAGAGGGATGCAAAACTACAGAAATACATAATCGTATGTGTAATGTGATGGGTAAGGATGCTCCTAACTTTTCAACAGTTTGTCGCTGGTCTCTTCAGTTCAAGCGGGGCAGGGAGTCCTTAGACGATGACCCACGGTCAGGCAGGCCATCTCAAGTCACCCGACCGGAAGTTATTGCCGCTATCGAAAGACGAATTTTAGCTGACCGCCGTGTTAAAGTTTCTGAACTGTCTTTGGAATTCCAGATATCAGTTGGAAGTGTTGAAAAAATAATTCATGACCATCTTGGTATGTCCAAGGTATCTGCAAGATGGGTACCCAGAAACCTCACAGCACAAGATCGCCAGCAAAGAACCGAAAGTTGCATGGAGCTCCTGGATCGGTTTAATGCGGATGAAGCCAGGTTTTTGTCTCGTCTGGTGACAGGTGACGAAACCTGGATCCACCACTGGGACCCGGAAACTAAACTGGAATCCAAGCAATGGAAGCACCCGAGTTCACCGCCTCCCCTGTTTCGCACTCAACCATCAGCTGGCAAGGTTATGGCAACAATCTTTTGGGATGCAAAAGGCATATTATTAATTGATTACTTGCCAACCAAAACTACAATGAAATTCGACAGAAACGCCGTGGAATGTTGACACGTGGTGTTCTGATTTTGCATGACAACGCTCCAGTCCACAAGTCAAGAGTTGCACAGGCCGCTATACGTGATTGTGGATTCGAACAGCTTAACCACCCACCCTACAGCCCAGACCTAGCCCCCAGTGACTACTTCCTGTTCAGAAACCTGAAATCCGCCCTACGTGGAAGGCACTTCCGGGATGAAGAAGACGTCAAAGCTGCCACAGAGGCGTGGTTAGGGGGGCAAACGGAAGACTTCTACAAAAGCGGCATCAAAAGTCTTAAAGAGAAATGGAATAAGTGTATTGAGGTGAAGGATAACTATATTGAAAAATAAAAGTAAAAAATTGACTACGCGAGTTGGTTTTATATTGAAGTTGCAACACTTATTGAACGCCCCTCGTAGACCCAGCAAATACGGTATACTTGTACTGCCCCTCGTACTTCGTACTCCCCCCCCCCCCCCCCCCTTAACTGAGGTACTTACTGTAATCACAAGCCATGTGCACCAATAAAAGTCAATCTAACAACAAGAAAATTATGTATATTAAAGCAGACAAACCTCCTTTAATCCACAGGCTTTAAAAACATGACAATGAAAAACATTTATCTTATTATACCCCCGCTACGAAGTAGTCGGGGGTATATAGCGCTCAGCGCGTCGGTCCATCCTTGCGTCCGTCCGTCCGTCCGTCCGTCCGTCCGGAACACTTTTGGTTCCGCTCATAACTCAAATACTACTTGTTCAATTGTTGTGCAGTTTCCATCGCCACCGCCACCGCCGCCGCGTTTTGTATTGGCTATAACTTTTTTCCTTATTAGGTTTTGAGAACTTATATACATAACTTCTTACTTATACCCCTGGGGAATTTTTTTGACATGTTCACATTCAAGGTCAAAGGTCAAGGTCACGAGTTCTGAAATCACTAAAAAAATCCTTGTAAACACGATAACTTGAAAAATATTTGTGCTATCAGGCTCTTCTTTGGTGTATATCAACTATGGAGAAAGGCCAAGATTTGAAAAGGTTTTCGCTAACATCCATCAAAGGTCAAGGTCATAGCGAGGTCACAACTTAAGCATGCTTTTGCGAAAATGTCTTATTTCAACAATTAACACTTTGAATCATTACATGATTGTGATACACAATGGAAAGTGATCACTGATTGTGTGACCTTGAATTTTAAAGGTCAAGGTCACGAGATAGGGTCATGGTCACCAGTTCTGAAATCACTAAATAACTTCTTTCCAAGGAGGTATCAACACCTCATATAGATAACTTCTTACTTATGCCCCTGGGGAATTCTTTTGACATGTTCATATTCAAGGTCAAAGGTCAAGGTCACAAGTTCTGAAATTGCTAAAAAAATCCTTGTAAACACGATAACTTGAAAAATATTTGTGCTATCAGGCTCTTCTTTGGTGTATATCAACTATGGAGAAAGGTCAAGATTTGAAAAGGTTTTCGCTAACATCCGTCAAAGGTCAAGGTCATAGCGAGGTCACAACCTAAGCAGGCTTTTGCGAAAATGTCTTATTTCAACTATTAACACTTTGAATCATTACATGATTGTGATACACAATGAAAAGTGATCACTGATTGTGTGACCTTGAATTTTAAAGGTCAAGGTCACGAGATAGGGTCATGCTGACTGACTGACTGACTGGTCACTAAGTAACTTTTTTTCATTAAGATATTAACACCTCAGCATAATTTCTTTCTTATACACCTGGTGAATGATTTTGACATGTTCACATTCAAGGTCAAAGGTCAAGGTCATGAGTTCTGAAATCACTACAACAATCCTTGTAAACATGATAACTTCAAACTTTTTGTGTGCTATTAGGGTCTTATTTGGTATATATATGAACTATGGAGTAAGACCAAGATTTGAAAACATTTTCGCTAAAATCTGTCAAAGGTCAAGGTCACAGTGAGGTCGAAACTTAAGCATGCTTTTGTTAATATGTCATATTTTAACTATGAACACTCTGAGTCATTGAATGATTATTATACGGGATAAAAATCGATCATTGATGGTGTGACCTTGAAGGTCAAAGATCAAGGTCATGAGATATTGGTTAAGGCCACGTTAATCCTTTGATCAAATTTTAAAAGAAGAAATAGGTTTTAAGAACAAACTTGTGAAAAGTGACCCCAGTGGTGATTAGTAATAACTTGAATAATGAACAAACTTTTGTTAAAAAGAATTCCAATTTTATTGATGCTGACGAGAAGGCGGAACAGGGAAAGGCGAGACCCTAAGTTTCGGAGCTGCTCTGCTTTTGCGGTGTCCCGCAAACGCTAATCTAGTTTTTTCAGATTTTCCACTTTTAAGCGTCTTTGTGTGCGCGTCTATGGTCACACTTTTGGTTCCGCTCATAACTCAAATACTACTTGTTCAATTGTTATGAAACTTTATACATGTACACTTTATGGTCCCTAGATGTGCCTTTTCTATGTTTCACTCAGATTCCATGATTATTTTTTCAGATTTTCCACTTTTAAGCGTCTTTGTGTGCGCGTCTATGCTTACACTTTTGGTTCCGCTCATAACTCAAATACTACTTGTTCAATTGTTATGAAACTTTATGTATGTACACTTTATGGTCCCCACATGTGCCTTTTGTATGTTTCGTACTCTAATTTGCATAATTTATGCAAATTTTCTCCGTTTTCGACTTTGCCATTCAGTTTTTGTTCCACTCATAACTCAAATACTAATTGTTCAAATGTCTTGTAACTTGATACATATAATCATCACAATGTGTACATCTGCCTTTTGTATGTTTCATACCCTCATTTGCATAATTTATGCAAATATTCTCCGTTTTCGACTTAACCATTCACACTTTTTGTTCCACTCATAACTCTGAAAGCAGTTGTCCAAATGTTAAGAAACTTGATATGTACAATCACCATGATGTGTACATCTGCCTTTTGTATGTTTCATACCCTCATTTGCATAATTTATGCAAATTTTTTCCGTTTTTCATCCTCGCCATTCACACTTTTTGTTCCACTCATAACTCAGACACTAATTGTTCAAATGTTACAAAACAACTGATGTGTACATCTGTCATTTTTATATTTCATACCCTCATTTGCATATTTGTATGTTTCATACCCTCATTTGCATATTTAATGACATTTTTCAAATTTTTCGACTTTTACTTCTAAAACATGCTTACAAGTGTAATACTTACTCTGCTTTAATAATACTTATATATAATGGTCTAAAACATTGATGCCCTTTTGCTATTTTCAAACATTTCTTTTTTACCAATGTTAAAAGCGGGTATCATGAGTGAGCTGTGCTCACTAATTCTCTTGTTACTTTTGTTAGCTTAGTGCTCAGGGCGTTTCCTTTCTTATTTATGGTTAATAGATGGGGATAGACAATGTATTACCCAAAGGTTATACAACATTGTATCTTCATAAGTAACTTTCAGTGGTTGATATATCTATTTTCCATTAAAGAACTCATGTCTTCTATAAAAAATATTTATTACCTGAATCATGTTAGAAAACCCAGAATTTAAGGATTGGCATATAATATGATATCAGCTTAACATTTGTTTCATAATGCAAAATAAAGTAGGTACATAAACTTGTCATTACACAACCTTGGAAACTCAAGACTACAATAACTTGTCAACAGAAAGCTTAATTCAAATTACATCCATTCCACTTTTGAGAAAAACCCTCCAATGCTCATACAAACTTCATCAAGCTAACCCAAGACTGGAAGACCAAGAAAACGAGGTGCTGATATTGTTGGAAGCTCTCAGCCCTAGGGGAACACTGCTTACTAAGTTTATACACTTTAACTCACAACAAGCTCTAAACACTAACTGGAACAGACACTGTGTCATGGGTTCGTTACACAACTTGCAACTTTCCTGAACTTGTCAGACAGAAGCTTCAAACCTTGTCAAGCTTAAACACTAGGAAATAAATACTTACACATAGGGAGGCAAAATACAGATCTTTATGGATTGTCAACTTTACTATTTTGGATGCATTGCTACACTGGATTTCAGTGGAGTATGTCAACTTTACTATTTTGGATGCAATGCTACACTGGATTTCAGTGGAGTATGTCAACTTTACTATTTTGGATGCAATGCTACACTGGATTTCAGTGGAGTATGTCAACTTTACTATTTTGGATGCAATGCTACACTGGATTTCAGTGGAGTATGTCAACTTTACTATTTTGGATGCAATGCTACACTGGATTTCAGTGGAGTATGTCAACTTTACTATTTTGGATGCAATGCTACACTGGATTTCAGTGGAGTATGTCAACTTTACTATTTTGGATGCAATGCTACACTGGATTTCAGTGGAGTACCACCAATGGTTCATTAGTTCCAGATACTTCATGCAGGTTTCCCTGTAGTATATATAAGGAATATCTTCATTCTTTATATATAATATGTTGACAATACACAAATATCTGTTCTATATTTTTGTGCAACCCAACTTCCTTAAAGTTGGCCAATAAGAATATGTTGGGTTCTAATTACATTGATGAGTTGGTAGTAAAGATTAGTTAAGATAAAATTTTAATTTAATGAAATGTATTTATACAAAGAGAACAGAAGACACCTTTATTATTCTATTTTCCTGTTTTTGCGAATTTATGTTTTCTTACCTTGTTAAAAGGAATGCAAGTTCTGTTATGTACTTATTCAGCCTTTGTATGATGCAATTTTAAATGTGATATTTTTTATTCATAACATATTTATTAATTCTCTTACTTTTTAAGTCGGATGCCACCAAGCTGCGAGACTCGCTACAGATCGGTGGAGCAGACTCGCCAATGGACGAAAGGACTCTGTCGATCGTCACCGGCTTCGATATGTACAATATGGAGATCACAAATTTTGTGTCATCTAGCAAGGAGGTAGCAAAGGTCGGTAGTAACATCAGTGAAAATTTATTTTGGGATGATGTGGCACTTGTCATAGATCATCAACCTTTATTCATCAAATCCCTTCAAATCATAAACATTTACATAGTAGATAACTCTTTGAAGCGCTCATAAAATACCACAGCCTCAATGTCCTCTCTAGATTTATACTACCTTAACATCTGTTCTTCCTTTCCTATCCAATTTCACTGTGCCATGATAATACTGTTTATTGCCAATATGGTTGAAATAACCGAGGTAATATTATTGATATGAGCACATGTGCCCATATCACATTTGCTTAGCAACCATTGTTTCCCAGTGACTTCCCATATTTCGTAGTCCGTGATGTCATAAAACGATTGTTCGTGACGTCACTGTAGCTGGCTTGATCGATTCCTGACCATTTCTATGCTATACAAATGGAACAGAATGGGTATTCAAACTCGCTCTCCCTCGGGCAATACAGAATTTCACACTCGTTTCGTAAAACTCATATGACACATTTCCTCGGGTAATAATATCAATATATTTTTAATTCATCTTGTTATCATCAATATACATTCCATCATAATATGTACATTGCCTTTTATGTCATATATAATGTACTTGTTAATTGAAATGGGATTGAAATATACAAAAATTCCCAAAAGACTCTAAAGAGAATAAAATAAGAATTTTCATGGAAACTATACTATAATTTTATTTGTGAAAGCCATTCTTGAATTTCTACACTTTATTGGCGATACTGCATAGAGACAAAGAATAGAACATTAGACAATTGGTATGTGTGCTTGAACATGGGTTACTTCAGATGTCATTTAATATTTAAAAATTTCGATGTGTCCTTGGACACGTTTATATCTTTTGATGTGTCCTTGAAAATTTTGTTACATGCTTTCTGTGTGTGGTTGAACAAACAACATGTTGTGCAGAGATAAAAAAAAAAAAAAGTTTCTTTTTGCTGTTCATTTTTATTACAAAATTCATCTTAAGAAAAGAGAAAAAAATGTCTGCCATCAATGTGCCATCAAAGGTAAATCAAAATTCTTACAAAGGACAAAGAGTAAATAGTATTTATATTCTTGGTTTGGAACCTTTGATGTGAGTTGCTTGAGGTACATGAACTAACTGCTCACTGATAGTACAAACAAATACAAGCATCAGTTTAACAATGATTTCTTTGGAATTCTCTTTGTTGTCACTGGTCATTCTTGCTCTTAACATTTTAACATTATTGGCATGCATTGCTGAAAGAATTAACTTGTTATGCTGTTTGTCCATTTATTACCCATATGGTTGAAAATAACTGAGTTTCGATATGAGCACATGTGCATGTATCACATTTGCCTAGCAACCATTGTTTCGGCACAACTTTGCATATTGTTTTTGACGTCACTGAGGCTGTTCTTACTTACCGTAATTCAAATAGAAGAGAATGGGAAATAAAGAAATTATTACTTTCAAAAGTATGTCATATGATTTACAGGACTCATGTGAATTTGTGTATAATCCTCACTCTCACTCGGGCAATACATAAGTGTCATACAACTCACTTTCTCGTTTAATAATCTCTACAGAAAATGCTGTATACTTAGTAATCTAGTCATTCTTTCCACCAGCCTCACATATTGCAACACATCTCAGTAGAACCATATTGTTCAGCACTGACCTAATCCAAGTAGCATGCAAGCAATGTGTTCCATCATGATAATGTCAGTACCAACTCATAATTCTATTTGGATAAATTCTTCCTGGTATATTGGTCCAACTCTCGTCCCCAGGGACAGATAAGTGACCAGTTAGTGAGGACAGTACCCCAGGGGAGACACTGACTTGATCAAAGTTGATCGTGTGTATGTTTAGGAGAAACCGACTCTCTGGGCTAATCTGAGGTCGTGCAAAGTCTCTGTCCTCTGCTTGTGGTTGAGCTTCAAAGAGATTTCCAAATGTTAAAGTAATAGGGAACTTTTCACCAAATGTTAAGTAATAGGGAACTTTTCACCAAATGTTAAGTAATAGGGAAATTCTCTCAAAATGTTAAGTAATAGGGAAATTCTCTTAAAACGTTATGTAATAGGGACATTTTTAGCTCATCAGGCCTGAAAGGCCCGATGGGCTTATGGCATGGCATGGTGTCCGGCGTCCGTCCATCCGTCCGTCCGTCCATCCGTCCGTAAACTTTTCGCTTTTTCGACTTCTTCTCCAGAGCCAATAACTCCACAGAGCTGAAATTTTATGTGCAGACTCCTTGGCTAATGGGGATTCTAAATTGTAGATTTCGTGACCCCATGACCACAAATGGGGTCACAGGGGTCACATCCTTAAAAACCTATTTTCATCTTCTTCTCCAGTTCCAAAAGGTCTAGAGAGCTGAAAAGTTGTGTGCAGACTCCTTGGCTAATGGGGATTCTAAATTGTAGAGTTCGTGACCCCATGACCCCAAATGGGGTCACAGGGGTCACATCCTTAAAAACCTATTTTCATCTTCTTCTCAAGTTCCAAAAGGTCTAGAGAGCTGAAATGTTGTGTGCAGACTCCTTGGCCAATGTGGATTCTAAATTGTAGATTTCTTGACCCCATGACCCCAAATGGGGTCACAGGGGTCACATCCTTAAAAACCTATTTTCATCTTCTTCTCCAGTTCCAAAAGGTCTAGAGAGCTGAAAAGTTGTGTGCAGACTCCTTGGCTAATGGGGATTCTAAATTGTAGATTTCGTGACCCTGTGACCCCAAATGGGGTCACAGGGGTCACATCCTTAAAAACCTATTTTCATCTTCTTCTCCAGTTCCAAAAGGTCTAGAGAGCTGAAAAGTTGTGTGCAGACTCTTTGGCCAATGGGGATTCTAAATTGTAGATTTTGTGACCCTGTGACCCCAATCTAGGTCACGGGTCATGACCCAAAAACCTATTTTCATCTTCTTCTCCAGTTTATATGTAAAGCTCTAGAAAGGTGAAATGTTGTGTAAAGATTCTTTGGTCAAAGGTGATTCTTAATTATTGGATTAGTGACCGTGTGACTCCAAATGTGGGTCACAGGGGTCATGATCCGTATTTTGCTTGTTAACAATGTATTACTTGAGATAACTTAGATATTCAACCTTTGATAATAAATGAATAAAACCGTGATGAGCTACAGAGCCCATGGCTCTATTTTTTCTAAATGTTAAGTAATAGGGAAATTCTCTTAAAACGTTAAGTAATAGGGACATTTTTTCTAAATGTTAAGTAATAGGGAAATTCTTGCCAAACGCAAAGTAATAGAGCAATTCTCTCCAAGCAAAGTAATAGGGACAACCTTGCCAAATGCTATGTAATATGGAAATTCTCTTCAAATTCTAAGTATCAGGGGAATTCTCTCCAGACTCCATCAATAACACCCAAGAGATGTTCTTTCATAGTGTTTACTTGCTCTGCTTCAAAAGGTTGCTTAAGTTTGTAAACCGTCTATCCCAACCATTTCTTTCCTTTAAGGAAGCATTCACAGAATACTTCAGATGCATCATGGAACATACACTTGTCTTTCGGTGAATATACCAAAGAAAATAGCATGAAAGACTGGGAGCAGTAGGCCTGTCAGCGTTGCTCTAAAGTGCCTTTGAATTACAAGCAAATTGATGAAAACTGAAAAATATCAAAAGCTCTTTTCAAAAGGTTCGTTTCTTTTTGTCTGCTCAAGAAATATCAAAAGATTACATGTCTCAAATGTATTAAATGCAGCTTAAGCAGTTTGATAACCAGAAAGTAAGAAATCCAGTTGTCTGCTCCTGAAAGGAAATAAAACTTCAACTTGTAATACTTCTTAATAGGAGTTTGGATAGGTATCATGGATAACATATATTGAAGTACCTTATGGACAATCCATAATTGTAATATCATTATATAACCATTCATACATAAATAGAGATTATTACCCAAGAAAGTGTGTCATAGGACTTTTACTAAATGAGTGTGAATTTTTGTACTTCCCAAAAGAGAGCGAGGGTTATACATAAATTTGCACGAGTTTTGACTGTCGAGTGTAGTAATTTCTTTATTACCAATTCTATTCCATTTTACTCTCGTAAAATCAGTCAAAAAACAACCCACTTCTCTGGCGACGGAAAGCGACAGTGATGTCGCGAACAATCGTTTTATGACGTTACAGATGACGAAATACAGGAAGTCACGGTGAACAATGGTTGCTAGGCAAACGTGATATGTGCACATGTGCTCATATCAATAATATTAACTTGGTTATTTTTAACCCTACAGGTAATAAAGAAAATTATAGCTTATTTCACTTCATGTAGTAAAAGCAACTTACTTGCCAACTTACTTATTTGCCATGTAGGAATGGAAGGACATGTTTTCCGATATCTCTTCAAACTGTTCTATCCATTACTCAGTAATTACCTTGTTTCTAGTATACCAATCTTGGCATATCATGCAATACCGGATGAGCTACAGCATCTATGTCTCTATTTTAATGTCCTTAGTATTGAAGACATGTAAAGATGTTCATGAGAATATAGACAAATTGTGGTGTTAAGAAAGTCTAGGAGAGTTGTTGCATCCCTAGAAATGGTCCACTCAGTCTGGAATCAGTCTGTCGCCGTGGTTACAAGACCCTCCTCCTTGAAATTGACCTGTCTTTATTGAAATGAAGGCTGTGAAATGACTGCATGGCCAGAGATAAGCAGAATTTTGATGGCAATGTGTCTAGCAGGTTACAGATAGAAGAAGAGTGGTCAACTAGATCCTTCGAGGGGGATCAGGAAGCATTCATTGATAACCATTTTGAATGGGAATTTGTCTCGCTGGGAAGATTAAGGAGAAAAGACTTCTCATAAAATGTTCAGATAAGACAGAATATTCCAGAACTCCCTATAATTGTTGATAATCTGTGAATCATGTTCTTCGTTCAGATATTCTGGTAAAAGAATTCTATATTTGCTGATCATCTGACAAGAAATTGGATAAAAGGTTCAAAGTTGTTCATTGACCAGAAGTGGCCGTGATGACCGGGGAAATAAAGAAGATGAAGAAAATTAGATGTCATAAAGTTCTAAATAAGTTTCGAAGATATTCTGATAAGTCATCATAAAGTTCTGAATACGGTCCTTAGATATTCTGATTGTCATTGAAGTTGTTAGCTCAGTGTTTGAAGCAAGAACTTGGTTGAAAATAAGTGTTGGCTTGAAAAAGATCAATGAAATTGTTCTTCGAAGCTCCCAATGTTAGATGGCACATCGTCAAGATATTTCCTGTTTCAAAAAGAGGCTCCAGTGAATTGAAATGAAAACGTTAGGTCTTTGAAAAGCATTTTGAAGTGGAATATTTAAGAAAAGTAAGATTCACTTGATAAAAGATGAATAAAAAAGTTTTTATTCACAATAAAAAAGCTGTCTTCCAAACAATTTTCTAAGGAGGGCAGATAAAGGGTTAAGGCATCTGGAGACAGCTTATTGTTTTACATTGTTAATACCTTCGTTGCATTCTGGAGACATTTACATGAAATATATTATGTCCCCAAAGAAAAGAATATCTGTTTTCTAACAAAGCAGTACCTGAATGTCACAGACTGTCATCTGAGTATGTCTTACTTGCATTTCTAGTGTCATGGTGACATGTAGGATTGTCGATGCTCAAACATGAATTAGTCATCATGAATTTTGTATGAATTTGGTAGCAGCTAGATGCTTGTATAGAGAGGAGATGTGGAGTGGGTAGAGGTACACATCAGGTACTGGTAGCAGGTGCTTGTGGAGAGGGTAGAGGTACACATCAGGTACTGGTAGCAGGTGCTTGTGGAGAGGGTAGAGGTACACATCAGGTACTGGTAGCAGGTGCTTGTGGAGTGGGAAGAGGTACAAATCAGGTACTGGTAGCAGGTGCTTGTGGAGAGGGTTGAGGTACACATCAGGTACTGGTAGCAGGTGCTTATGGAGAGGGTAGAGGTACACATCAGTTACTGGTAGCAGGTGCTTGTGGAGAGGGTAGAGGTACTGGTAGCAGGTGCTTGTGGAGAGGGTAGAGGTACATATCAGGTACTGGTAGCAGGTGCTTGTGGAGAGGGTTGAGGTACACATCAGGTACTGGTAGCAGGTGCTTGTGGAGTGGATAGAGGTACACATCAGGTACTGGTAGCAGGTGCTTGTGGAGAGGGAAGAGGTACACATCAGGTACTGGTAGCAGGTGCTTGTGGAGAGGGTAGAGGTACACATCAGGTACTGGTAGCAGGTGCTTGTGGAGTGGGTAGAGGTACACATCAGGTACTGGTAGCAGGTGCTTGTGGAGAGGGTAGAGCATCCTCTGTTACCCATGGTTTTATATATGCTCCGTTTCTCTCCACTATATCACCCATTGGAAATTTCATCAGAGAAATCTGTACTCAAATTACCCGCCCTTGGCCGGTGTGAGCCAATCAAACCGCTACGAAGCTTGGACCTGCGAGCCAATGACAATTCATATCACTTCGTTGCAAACTTCACGAGGTCATTTTGTTAGCCATCTGTCACCGGTTATCTCCCTTGACCATTTCCGTTTTATCGTATTAATATTTTCTTTAGTTACTGACTTTGTCACGCCTGCCAAGGGCGGGTAATTTTAGTACAGATTTCGCTGACAGAGTTTCCCATGGGTGATGTAGTGGAGAGTAACGGAGCATATCGTAAAACCATGGGTAACCGAGGATGAGGGTAGAGGTACACATCAGGTACTGGTAGCAGGTGCTTATGGAGAGGGTAGAGGTACATATCAGGTATGTATCCGATACTTATTGTAGGTGCAACCAACCTTGAGTACAACATATACTGGGTAAAGCCTTCAAGTTATGAAAAAGCCATGAACCAGTCTGTCTTGTGCATGAATCTTTTTATGCCCCCGAATCGGAGATTTCGGGGGTATATTGTTTTTCACTTGTCTGTCTGTCCATGTGTTTGTCCACAAAAACTTTAACCTTGGCCATAACTTTTGATTGCTCAGAGCTAGGGCTTTCATATTTGGCATGTGCATATCTTGTGATGAGGCCTTTCAGATGAGGTCATCATATTTGACCTTGTGACCTTGACCTTGCCGCACCGGGGGCATCCGTGTTTAACAAACACATCTTTTTATTCAACTCCTCATATCAAATCATACCACATGTTCATGACTCTTTAAACAGAAATACTTGTTCCAACTTGTCTTCATTGACACTAGATTCATCCTGTCAGGATGGTTCGTTCTGAACCAAGAAAGTCATTTAGAAACCCAACATGTAAAACCATCCATGACTTAATTCACATCAATTTAAAGTTTCGGCAGCCATATTAAATTCTGCCACCATCATAAATGTCAATCAGCACCTCAAAGAACTAGAACATAACAATACTGTCGTCAATACACCCCTAATTATAGTTTCAGGAGTAAATTCAAATGCTATTAACCCACTTCAGCATAGAGAGATAAAATAATCATTACTCGATTTCTGGTCACATCTCATGGTTCCAATCTTGTCGCCTTAACGCTGCAATAAATCACCCGATTGTTCGAATCAGTCGGAAATGACAGAGGCAATCAAGTCTGACCCAGATAGCAGTTCGTTGTAACAGATGTAGACAGTGTTCTCCAGCAAAACCTTGTGGTAACTGGCCGGTGTCAGGACCAGCTTCTGGAGATTGAGCTACTTCTTTCATAAACATATATGCAGAGCCACAACACCCTATTGATTTTCTGTCAGGGAAGTGTCAGCGTGTGTCGGGGAAACTGTTGCACAATGAAATCCTCCACTTCCTCTGCCGCACGTGAACACATACACATGGCCTGATTACTCTTACTTGTGTTGGTGGCAATGTGACTTGGGTGATAAGTGACTAGGTAGTTAACGCTTTTATGGGAATTGTAAGTGAGACTTTGAATGCACCACACAAGTGACACTGAGACTAGTACATGCATGTGATGTCAATAAAGTGCTGTATGTGTGTGTGATAGAAATCAACTTCTTTATTTACAATGTTTTAACACAGATTCTCTTGTTGTTTTCAAGGAGATGAACAATTGATTTGAAGAGTGTTTGTGTGTACATAAGTCCATATATTTGTCCCCCGCCGCAACGCGGAACGGGGGACTATGTATTCAGCGGCGTACATACGTCACATTTCTTGTTTACGCGATATCTTATGAAGCGTTGCATCCAAAGTCTTCAAATTTCATGTCTGCCTACATTGTGGGAAGACGCAGACACCAGTCAATTGTGGTGACCTTGGCCTTATTTTCAAGGTCACCACGACACTTTGACCACTTTTTGAACTCTTGTTTACGCGATATCTCATGAAGCGTTGCATCCAAAGTCTTCAAATTTGGTTTCTGCCTACATTGTGGGAAGACGCAGACACCAGTCACTTTAAGTGACCTTGGCCTTATTTTCAAGGTCAACACGACACTTTGACCACTTTTTTAACTCTTGTTTACACGATATCTAATGAAGCGTTGCATCCAAAGTCTTCAAATTTGGTTTCTGCCTACATTGTGGGAAGACGCAGACACCAGTCACTTTTGGTGACCTTGGCCTTATTTTCAAGGTCACCATGACACTTTGACCACTCTTTGAACTCTTGTTAAGGCGATATCTCATGAAACATTGCATCCAAAGTCTTCAAATTAGTTGTAAGCCTACATTGGGGAAAGACACAGACACCAGTTTATTTTGGTGACCTTGACCTTATTTTCAAGGTCACCGCAACACTTTGAGCCCTTTTCTAACTCTTGTTAACTCGATATATATCTTTACCGGTTGGATCAAATGTTTTCAAATTTGGTGTCAGTCTACATTGGAGGATGACGCGGACGCCAGTCGATTTGGTGACCTTGACCTTATTTTCAAGGTCACCACAACACTTTGACCACTTTTTGAACTCTTGTTTACGCGATATCTCATGAAGCGTTGCATCCAAAGTCTTCAAATTTGGTTTCTGCCTACATTGTGGGGAGACGCAGACATAAGTCACTTTTGGTGACCTTGGCCTCATTTTCAAGGTCACCATGACACTTTGACCACTCTTTGAACTCTTGTTAAGGCGATATCTCATGAAACATTGCATCCAAAGTCTTCAAATTAGTTGTCAGCCTACATTCGGGAAAGACACAGACACCAGTTTATTTTGGTGACCTTGACCTTATTTTCAAGGTCACTGCAACACTTTGAGCACTTTTCTAACTCTTGTTAACGCGATATATATCTTTACCACTGGGGGATGACGCAGATACCAGGGGATTTTGGTGACCTTGACCTTATTTTTCAAAGTCACTACAACACTTTGACCACTTTTCGAACTCTTGTTATCACCATTTATTATGACCGGTTGGACCAAATGTTTTCAAATTTGGTGTCACTCTACATTGGAGGATGACGCGGACGCCAGTTGATTTGGTGACCTTGACCTTATTTTCAAGGTCACCACAACACTTTGACCACTTTTAGAACTCTTATTAACACGATATATCATGAACCCAAGTAGCTCCAATGATGTGTCTTACTAGCTCAATGTCACCGGCGGGGGACATTGCCATGTTAGTGGCAAACACTTGTTCTCTTCATTCTTATCTTTCTAACTTCTGAAATGCCTGAGATGCCAATGAGAGTGATACTTTGTATGTCTGAGATGCCAATGAGAGTGATACTTTGTACGTCTGAGATGCCAATGAGAGTGATACTTTGTACGTCTGAGATGCCAATGGGAGTGATACTTTGTATGTCTGAGATGCCAATGAGAGTGATACTTTGTACGTCTGAGATGCCAATGGGAGTGATACTTTGTATGTCTGAGATGCCAATGAGAGTGATACTTTGTATGTCTGAGATGCCAATGGGAGTGATACTTTGTATGTCTGAGATGCCAATGAGAGTGATACTTTGTATGTCTGAGATGCCAATGGGAGTGATACTTTATGTCTGAGATGCCAATGAGAGTGATACTTTGTATGTCTGAGATGCCAATGGGAGTGATACTTTATGTCTGAGATGCCAATGAGAGTGATACTTTATGTCTGAGATGTCAATGGGAGTGATACTTTATGTCTGAGATGCAGCGCAGATGAGAGTGATACTTTGTATGTCTGAGATGCAACGCAGATGTGTATGTTAGAAATGCAAGTAAGACATTGATCCTTTATGTATGATTGATGCGAGTGAGTCCGGGAGTCCTCTGATATTGAAAAAATTAATTTTCTTCTTCAAAAAAGCAAAACAATTCAAATCCACTTTAAAAGTTATTTGAAGATCAAGCTTGATTCAAAATAAAGTGATAAAAAGAAACTCAGTATCTTCTCCCCATTTCTATAAGAGAGAAAGAGAACAATTTCAAACTAGTTTGGAACAAACCGATAGGAAGTTTCCTGTAAATCAGTCAGCTCCCTACACATCCTATGATGTGATATTGTAATCAGGCACTGGGTATGAGATCAGACGTCAACTCTTTGTGGTGATCAAATGCCGGCACTGAAAACTTGAGGACAGTTCCTGATGGTATGTCTATAGTATACAAACAGGTTGCATGGACTGGTGCTGGGACTTATTCAATTCCTGGTTAGTGTTCAATGTTGAATCTTGCACACATGCAATGAATTGGGTTAGATTAACTCCAACCATTGGCATTCTTCTCAGACCATTGGTATTTTTAGCTCATCAGGCCTGAAAGGCCCAATGGGCTTATGGCATGGCATGGTGTCCGGCGTCCGTCCATTCGTCCATCCGTAAACCTTTCGCTTTTTCGACTTCTTCTCCAGAACCAATGACTCCACATAGCTGAAATTTTATGTTCAGACTCCTTGGCCAATGGGGATTCTAAATTGTAGATTTCGTGACACCGGGACCCCAAATGGGGTCACAGGGGTCACATCCTTAAAAACCTATTTTCATCTTCTTCTCCAGTTCCAAAAGGTCTAGAGAGCTGAAAAGTTGTGTGCAGACGCCTTGGCCAATGGGGATTCTAAATTGTAGATTTCGTGACCCCATGACCCCAAATGGGGTCACAGTGGTCATGATCTAAGAACCTATCTTTTGCTTGTAAACAATAACTTAAATATTCAACTTTAGATAGTAAATCAATGAAACCCTGATGAGCTACAGAGCCCATGGCTCTATTTTTATTCACTTACCATTGGCAGTCTTCTCAAACCATTGACATTTCTAATAACCATTGCATCCTTGTTCAACCATTGGTACTCATCACTAACCTTTGGCATTCTTCTCAAACCATTGGTGCTCATCAGTTCCCAATTGCATCCTTCTTCAACCATTGGCATCCTTCTTCAACCATTGGCATCCTTTTTCAACCATTGATACTCATCACTAACCATTGGCATTCTTCTCAAATCATTGGTACTCATCACTAACCAATTGCATCCTTCTTCAACCATTGGCATCCTTCTTCAACCATTGATACTCCTCACTAACCAATTGCATCCTTCTTCAACCATTGATACTCCTCACTAACCAATTGCATCCTTCTTCAACCATTGGCATCCTCCTTCAACCATTGGCATTCTTCTCAAACCAATTACATTCTTCTAAGACCATTGGTATTCGACTCAGACTATTTGTATTCTTCTCAGACCATTAAATTGGCACTCTTCTCCAACTAAAAACAAAATGCATGAGAACAAAGAAGTGCATTCACAAATGTAATAAGATCTATATTCCTAAAACTTAGAATTTGATTGGTTACATCTGAAAATAAATTTTATTTTAATCAATCAAAATTTAATTTGGAAGATGGCAATGATTATGACAATTCTATATTCTTATATTCTACATGATTACTTCTTTATGGAGGATAATGCAGAGAGTAATTGCTTTACGACAATATTAAACTAAATTTGTTGTGCCTTCAAGGGAGATATGATCAGGGTATTTTTGTGGAAATGAAATCTGGGGGATTCTCCTATTTCAAAGGATCTGTTTTGTGATTTTGTTTGAATAGCATGAATGCATAAATGGAAGTGTCCTTTCCAAATTAAAGTTCTAAAATAATAAATCCGGTGATATTCACCCTTTCAATCGAGAGGAACCCAAAGGTGTATGATATATGCGCAAAATGGAGTTGTACTAAATAGCATAGTGTATGATGTGTCTAGCGTTCAATGTTTTCATCTCTGGGATGAAGTCACATCAACTTGTACGTGAAATAGGGGCTGACGTCTAATTCAGAAGTGTCAGGAATATGGCAGCCATGATTAATCAAGGGTGACAACTCTGTCTTGTGAAATATCTGATGGAACTCTTCTAGTAGACTTATTAGGTCATGTAGAAGATTTTCAAACCTGTCTCAGCTCTAAGTTTTAATCCAGTTGTTAATATGATACTTGGAATAATCTTAGCGTTATTAGCAGCCCCAACTAAGTCCTATCAGTTTTTGTGCAGTTTCCACCGCCGCCGCGTTTTGTTAAGGCTATAACTTGTTTTCCAATAAGATTTCGAAAACTCTTATACATATCTTCTTACTTATACCCCTGGGGAATTTTGTTGACATGTTCACAATCAAGGTCACAAGTTTCAAAAAAATCCTTGTAAACACGATAATTTGAAAAATATTTGTTCTATCAGGCTCTTATTTGGTGTATATCAACTATGGAGAGAGGCCAAAAATTGAACAGGTTTTCGCTTAAATTTGTCAAAGGTCAAGGTCACAGCGAGGTAACGACTTAGCAAGCTTTTGCGAAACGCCTTATTTCAACTATTAACACTTTGAATCATTACATGATAGTTATACACAATGAAAAGTGATCATTGATTGTGTGACCTTAAAGGTCAAAGGTCAAGGTAACGAAATATTGTCAAGGTCACCAGTTCTGAAATCACTAAAAAAATCAGGAATAGGTTTTAAGAACAAGACCTCAGTGCTGATTAACCTGTTAGTAATAACTCTAACTGTAACTCTTAACTTTTTGTTAAGAAATTGACCCATTTTATTGTTGCTGTGGAGAAGGCGGAACAGAGAAAGGCGAGACCCGAAGTTTCGGGGCTGCTGTTTTTGCGGTGTCCCGCAAACACTAATCTAGTTTATCATTGAAATTCTAGACCAAACTAGGGTATTAGATATTCGACGATGAAATTTTAAGGAAACTATTCATTGACTACGCATGGTATGCTAGTGTCAGTTGACAATCACAGGTTCTTCTGCAATGCAGATCCACAGTGTTATTGCAGCTAGGCTTTCACACTTCAGGAAAACTAGCTTACAGGTTAAATACTGAAGTAAAATGCTGAATTTAAGCAGTGTTAAATAAGAAATCACATGACCTAATTCAAGTTTAATGAGTTACACTTCTTTGCTTCCTGCTGATGAGTAGGGTCTTGCAAGGATGAAATTCATCTGCTTTATGTAACAAGATTGCAGAGACAAGCCTCTGGGCAAGCAAGATAACTATAGACAATGATTCTTGGACATGAAAAACACTCAAAAAGAACAAGGAAGTACATTATGAATCTAACAAGATTCCTTTATCTACTTATCTGGTTAAATTGTCCTTTAGAATATGTTTGACATTTATGATAAATGTGAGGTTTTATTAGCTTTAATTCAAATTGATCTAAATTTCATCTTTTTAGATGTTGGAAATTAATATGAAAGCTTCGATATTCATATATTCTACATTATTACTTGCCGATGGCAAAAATGCAGTGTCATTTTTATATGACAATATTAAACTAGCTAGTGTAATGTCTTGCTAGTGCAAGTATGACATCACAGTGATCATACCGCAGTCACAATGGTACCTGAAAATGGTTTCAGGACAACTTCCCTCCATATCATGCCATTTTTAGCTTATCAGGCCTGAAAGGCCCGATGGGCTTATGGCATGGCATGATGTCCATCCATCCATAAACTTTTTGCTTTTTCGATTTCTTCTCCAGAACCAATGGCTCCACAGAGCTGAAATTTTATGTGCAGACTCCTTGGCCAATGGGGATTCTAAATTGTAGATTTTGTGACCCCATGACCCCAAATGGGGTCACATGGGTCACATGCTTAAAAACCTATTTTCATCTTCTTCTCCAGTTCCAAAAGGTCTAGAGAGCTGAAAAGTTGTGTGCAGACTCCTTGGCCAATGGGGATTCTTAATTGTAGATTTCGTGGCCCTGTGACCCCAAATGGGGTCACAGTGGTCATGATCTAAGAACTTATCTTTTGCTTGTAAACAATAACTTAAATAACTGAATAAATAAATGAAGTCCTGATGAGCTACAGAGCCCTTTTGCTCTATTTTTATCAGCTCTCGCCCGTTTGATACCAAATCATTTACTCATTTGATAAAAACAGTATTACACAGAGGGATGTTTATATTGTGTTATGGATCATCGAGTTCTGATACTACTACAGTCCTGTAATTTTTTTGTCAAGATTTTTACGTGATGTAATAAAATCTACACTACAGAAGATGCTTGAAGTTACATTCATTAATTCTATTGATGATCAGTGTTTTCATTCTTCATGGTTCACATTATCCTTAAATCTTCTATAATAACTAGCTAGCAAACAGTTAATAGCACTAACAAGTTTGCTCTTAAAACCCTAGGAGTCATATAGTTTGGAACACATGATGTTTCAGCTCAACTTTTATGTAGCAGACAAAGAGACAAAATTTGGTTAATATTGTTCAATGAATCATATAAATATTGGCATGTATCAAAGCTTAATAAAATTCTATGAAAACAGTTAATGTCTCTTTTAGCCTAGTCTAACACTTAGACTGTTAAAAAAAAAAAATTAAAAAATTGAAAAGGAGCCTTTTTTTTATACAAATGAAAATGAAAATTCCATTTCTTTCAGTCTCCTGTTCAATATTTAATAAAATGGTGATATTTTCAGAATAAATACTTTTTTCATAGTCTGAGTGTAAGATTACTTTTAGCCTAGCTTTCTTATGTTAAGTCTTGACCTTGAAATCAAACTGACGGTAGCATTGCATGGTCATTAATAATAAAGTTTCACCAAGACAACACCATGTAAACAACTTGCCACATGAAAGTTTAAAACCTGCTGGAGACCCACTGCATGATTGATGTTCTGGTTGTTACTGTGATGATGTGACTGATCTGTGTTCAGTTTGATCTTGGATTAAACATATTCAACTCTCAGTGCATAAAAATCTAAAGCTTTTTTTAGGCGGCAAAATCAATTTCCAAAAGGTTTCATTTATCATAATAATATATGTCACTGAAATGTATGGCTAAATCCAGAATATCCAGAACAAGGTCTCAATTTCCAGATATCTCCCTTTACAAATATAAAACAAATATCTTAGCAAATATCTTGGATAGCTGACGATTATCTTAACAATATGATAACTGGTGATTATCTTAGAAATTTTGATAACTGACACTTGATTTAGCAATAAGATAGCTGACAATTGTCGAAGCAATTGGATAGCTGACGATTGTCTAACCAATGAGATAACTGACAAGTATCTTACCAATAAGGTAACCGACAAATATCTTAACAATAAGATAACTGGTAATTATCTTAGCAATAAGATAGCTATGAAAATCTAGACCCTGTTCATGATCTGAACAAACACTTAGAACAGGAACCCAAAATTCACATATGTTAACTTAGAATTAAATGCTGCAAGGAATAAATGCTGTGTTCATTGAACTGTAGTTAAACTACTCACATCTTCGGACACACCAACAGACAGAAATTTTATTTGAATATGACCAGAGGCCTATTGAAAAAAAGTTGAAGCAAGCACACATAAAAGTAACAGGTTCATGCATTGACAATCACAGAATAGCATAATCACAGAAATCTGTGTCTATCTGTAGAGCTAAGAGGAGTTTCTTCATGGCTGTGCAATGCCACAACTAACAAATGATGAAATAAACAAAATATTGACCTACCAATGATAAACAATAACTCGGTAATGCTTTATTTTAGCAATCTGAAAAGTTGAAACCCACACAAAGCATAAACATTCCCTCTGAATTGTACTGTCGGTTGCTTGGCTGTGAGGAGTTGTACAGATTTAAAATCTATTTTTGGTGTAACATGTAAAGATCCTAGATACCAAGGCAGTTTCTTAGTGAAATGATCAAATAATGTGGCATAATTTCAAAGATTGCTATGGGACCGTGCAGTTAGTTCTTCTAATGCTGAATATCACCTTACTTACCTTTATCCGTAAGTTGATAAGTTTATCTTTGTATAATTTTAAGAGATAGAAGTTTAATCCCAGATGCAAGTTGAGTGTTGACACTCTCCGCCAGACTCACTCGTGGAGTTAAGATCTCGTATCAAGGATTATTGGCAGTTCTGTCAATAAGGCAAACTTCAAAGTTATCTGGAGCCTTTTATGTTGTCTTTAATCTTTGTTTGTCGGCTAGTCTTAGCCCTTAATGCGTCAACTCTGGTATATTCTTTGAATTTGTCGTGTGTATACCCATCTATGTGTTCTGGATCATTTCATTTCTCACTGAGCTAGTCGGTTGCTTATAGGAAATAAAATATCATTCATTAATTTTGGAAATAAAATAACATCCCATGAAGGTGATATTATCAATTAAAGCAATATTGCTCTAGAATATAACTTTTTATGCCCCCGAATCGGAGATTCCGTGGGGTATATTGTTTTTTTATGCCCCCGAATCGGAGATTCCGGGGGTATATTGTTTTTCACATGTCCGTCTGTCTGTGTGTTTGTCCACAAAAACTTTAACCTTGGTCATAACTTTGGATTGCTCAGAGCTACGGCTTTCATACTTGGCATGTGCATACCTTGTGATGAGACCTTTCAGTTGAGGTCATCATATTTGACCTTGTGACCTTGACCGTGCCGCAATTAACCTTGGCCATAATTTTAGATTGCTCAGAGCTAGGGCTTTCATACTTGGCATGTGCATACCTTGTGATGAGACCTTTCAGATGAAGTCATAATATTTGACCTTGTGACCTTGACCTTGTCGCAGTCGACAATATTTAGAAAACGTTAACCATGGCCATAACTTTAGATTGCTCAGAGCTACGGCTTTCATACTTGGCATGTGCATACCTTGGGATGAGACCTTCAGATGAGCTCATCATATTTGACATTGTGACCTTGACCTTGCCGGAGTGGACATCTTCAGAAAACTTTTACCTTAGCCATAACTTTGGATTGCTCAGAGCTACGGCTTTCATACTTGGCATGTACATACCTTGTGATGAGACCTTTCAGATGATGTCATCATATTTGACCTTGTGACCTTGACCTTGCCACAGTGGACAATATTCAGAAAACTTTAACCTTGGCCATTACTTTGGTATATCCGGGGGCATCTGGTTTAACAAACACATCTTGTTAATACTAAAGTTGAAAAATTTGAGTTTGTCATGTGTAAACCCATTTATATGTTCTTGATCCTTTCATTTCATAAAAAAATCATTCATTAATTTATAGTTCATTATTAGTTAGGTATAGCTGTTATACCATGATGGTTGTATTATCAATTAAAGCAATATTGCTTTAGAATAGAACTTTTAAACACTAAGTTTCACATAATAATTCATATTAAAAAGGTATTTTTTTAAAACGATCCCAAGTTTAGAAGTATTCAATGAATGATGTTATCTGTCTTGACATATTTTCTTTGTGAACAGAACATGTTGGCATTCAATGGTTCTGTGTCAATCTTCAATTTACATGTCATTGTTGTCTTAATTAATGTCTAACCATTCTGAGTTGCTAGTTGACAGGAATCACAACAAAAGGGATTAATTGGCCACTGGCTAACAATAAGCAATGGAACATGCAACCAATCCCAAGATGACACATGTATTTTCTTTAAGTTCTCACCAAGGATAATGTTCATGTTTATAAGGGTTTTTACAAGTTTTGACTATCACTGTTGCTCCTAGATTGACAGACTGTGTACAGAGGATATTTACCCATGTGGTATGTGTCCCAGGTTGATTGATCTAGGGGACTATGCATGTGTGCAGCTGCATCCCCACAGATTGTTATATCTTCTGAATAAATTCAGGCTGATCGAGGTTCAATATGGATTTTGGTTCAATCAAAGAAGTATTTGCTTCGTCTGATCTTGGGTTGTCCTATTGACCTACATGTGTGTGTCAAACTGTCTCGGACCAAAGAGATGCTTCCATTCAATACAAAGTTTTGTGGAGAACATTTAGAAGTTTTGGACTGGATTGAGAATGTCTTGAATAGAATGACTTCTGATTTGAGGTCATCAAAAATTATAGTTTCATGAATACTTCTGTATACATATATTGGTTTCACACTTGTTACTGTCTTTTCGATGAGAGATGTTTTTAGGAAGAGATTTTATTATTGCTTCAATACCAATTTACACTCCATCTCCTTCATCTTGTTTAGTATACCCCTGCTTCATTATTACCAGTTTCGTTAGCTTTGTTGTGTGTATTGAAATAATGGCTATCTATATAATAGATTTTATTTACTATGTGAGATTTTATGAGCGCTTCGATGCCAATTTCATTTTCAATATCCTCTGTATTATCAGATTGGATGTAGGAACTATTTGATATAACATTTATAAGATTTATGATTTGTAGTATCAAACTGGAATCAGACAAGTAGATCTGATCTTACATGCATGTTGGCCTAATTACAGAATCTTATTGAGCCATTCTTGTACCTGTTTCTTCAATCACTCATGCTTGTCATGCTCATGTCACTGTACCTGTTCCTTAGCTGGAAAGAAAGACTTGTGAGTGTATCTAGCTGCTGAATTATAAATGTTTATAAATTTCTAATGTTTCAATATTTTATGCGAGCTTCAGTACTAATTTAAATAATCTGTGTATTCAGGAATGGGCGGACGAACTCCTGACATATGCGGTGAACCTCCTGGCTATCAACGGAAGTTCGCTGTCCTTCCTGGAGAAATCGTACACACGTATATCTCACGTACAGGGGGCTGATGGGAAGATTCCCACCAAGAAGTAAGTGACGAGATACTTATAAATTATTGTATATATTGTAAATTGTCAGTGTATTAAATTTAGGTTCTTTAAATTAGTATTAGCTTGCTCATATGTGTATCTAGGAATTTTGAAGGGGTGGGGGGTTTCACATATTGAAAGAAGAGGAGGGGGTTCACACAGGGGGTCCATCGATTTTACATTAAAAAAGATTTCTAAAGGAAGGGGCAGAAGCCCACCTCCGGATCCGCCACTGTTACTGTAGCAGATAAAGTTTGACAAATGTTTCATTAGCTATACAACACTGATATCGCTTTTATTCCACTCTCACATCATATTTATTCATCATACCATTTTAAATTATGAAAATGTTTCAGTGTTCTAAAGATGATTTCCCAGAATCGAGACGACCGAAGGCGTGTAGAGAAGGCTCTAGAAGCAGCTGGTTTTCCTACGGGAAAGGTAAGTACATGTGTACTGTTGATGAATACTTCACCTATTTGAATATAAAAGCTTATGTAACCATATTTTTAAAACAAAAAAGTATCTTTCTGTGAAGATCATTGTTTAACCTTAATATTTATTGGTGATGAGAAGACATTATTTCCTCCTTAACCTTTCTCTGCTCATCATGTTATGTGCAGCACAAGTTAATGGGGTTGTTTTGTGGAAACAACATTTGAGGGACATTTCTGTTTATACATATATGGTAATAATACATGGTTAAAACACGACTCGGTTCTAACATTTTTCTTAGTGTAATACTTGGCAATTTGACAGAAAATATTTGACATTGATTAAAAAATATAAACAATGAGAAGTGACATCATTCGTCAGCATTTCAAGTGTAGAAAACTTTGCTGTTGCATAACAGGCATTAATAATCAGTTTAATGGTACATTATTTGTTACTGGGTGAATATTTTATCAATATGTGATTTTGTTTAAAAATAAAATGGAAGGTGCAAGCTCTGATAAAACGCTCCCTTTAAATCTGGCAAAAAATATTCCAAAAATGTAAGAATATTCAATACCACATGAATCTTTTTTCCTTGCCATTTGCTCCATAACTTGTGTTTGTTATCTTGTAACATTTTAACAGAATATCTGAATTTGATAACAAGACAAATAAACTATAATAAGGTACTCACCTCTTTACCAATCTATAAGAATCAGGGCAATCTCAAGTTCTTTAGGCTTAGGAGACAATACCAGGAGTATTTTTGCGGAAACAAAATTCAGGGGGTTATTCATATTTGCAAGTAAATAATAAAAACAATTTTTAAGTATATGTTGCGCTAATATTTTGTATATATAAAAATTGTAAAATATTATAACCCAAATTACACAGAATATTAATAACCTCTCAAAATTTAAATAATCCCACAAATTTTGTTTGCTGGTACTGTCCCTTCCATGACGTTAGATCAACTAGCTGGAGTCCTCGGGTAACCAGGACTACTCTGTGCTGCTGGTATCTTGGTGAGATGTGAAACATTCCCTGTGACTTACAGGGTCAGTGGAGTGTTTATAAACTAATGACTCGCTAATGTTGTACAATGGACTTTGTGGAACAACTTTGAATGTCAAACGTTGAAATTCCTCTGTAAATGTCAGCTTGGTCTTTCATGCTGCTGTGTTGTGCAGTAGCTACTTCAGGGCTCTGTCATTTGCTTCTTGCTGATATACTGATTAAACAGGAGCACGATCGTGCAGTGGTTAGCTCGTTTGGCTTCGAATCAAGAGGTCTTGGGTTCGAATCCCACCAGGGGCTTGGCAGCTTTGTCTGCATTAGAAAACTGTTCTACATGCAGTATTACTTGGGTGCAATAATACACTGATTTCATTCCAGTACCACCCATGGTGCGCTAGTTTTATCACATGTACAATGCATAGCCACATAAGTGTTGCAGGTTTTCTCTCTACAATAATACGAGCAACCGTGATATTAGTGAAATATTCTTGAAAGCAGTGTTATAACCCCAAATCACCTCACCTCACCTCATATAAGGATTGGAGTTTACTCTTGATGATCAGCTAATGAAAGCGTGCTATGATTAATTCAGTGCAATGCTGTGTGACACATTCGCTGTCTTCTTGTTATCAATTAAGGCCTTTGTGATGGCGATATTTGATTCGCAAAACAAATTGCTTCATACGAGCAGTAATAGAGGCCAAAATCAAATTACTTCTCAAGCTTGAAAGGCCAGGAAGGCTAGAAAGTGACAATATGTCAACCAAGCTGTGGCTTTCCCTGATGTTTTAAATGTTAAATGACGACCATTAATCTAGCACGAGTTGATATTTCTAGAACTAACAGTTGACTTGGTTCCACGTCTCCAATTGCTCAGACTTATCTCGCTCTGTGGCCACTGATTTGATTATGGGTGTTCAGTTGGATTCTTATAATGTGGCCAAAACACTGCACCAAATATTTACGCAGAATTGCAGTTCGATTCTTTTAACAATGTTCTAAAAAGGTTAGGTTTGTACAAATTATGATTTGAAGATTGTATTTTTTTAGATTTCCATTTGTTATTTATTTCATGCTTGACTTTTATTATTAGCTCATCAGGTCTTAAAGGTCAGCTGGGTTTATGGCATGGACTGTCATATGCATCTGTCGTCCGTTCGACTTCTGTCGTTCATAAACCTTTCACATTTTTTACTTCTCCAGAAGAACGACTACACCCCCAAAGATGAAATTTGTGGGGAGGAACCGTTATACCTTGTCCTCAAATATGGGCATGGCAGGCATTATCCCTGAAACCTTTAAACAACTTTCTACCAAACCAGTTGACACAGGCAGCTGAAATTAAAAGAATAAATCTTTCTCACATGACTTAAGTTGATTAATTTGGTCGAGATCCCCTTCAGATATGGGCATGGCAGTCCAACCTTACATCTTTATTAGACATCTAAAAAAAATAGTAATATTAGAAAGCTCAGATTTTGTGAATATGATCTGTAATGGATGGAGATTAAGATTTGTAAATTTTGTTACCCTAGTCCTAAACATAAGGGTGTGGCAGGAGTGTAAAATTCATTGGTTCACCATTTTAGGGATATGATGAAATGCTGAAGGTAATCCTATAAAGCTCTTGTTGTGATCTTTTTAATTCACCCAATTCTATAACCATAGCACTAAAATTTAGTAAAATAGCAAAACTTCTTTTTCAGTTCCATGAGGACCAACATTCTTACCAGATTCTTACTTAATATGACTTAATCAAACTGACCTTACTGTGACCTTAGTATGGCTTAGTTTATAGAGACATGTAATGAGCATGGGAAGGCATGATACAGTAGGACAGGGGATTATTGCATGGTGATTAGGAGAGCACACAAATAAAATTTTGCTATTTAACTATTTTAAATGCCATTTGAGTTATTTTTACAAAAGTTGGACACAAGAGCTACAGAGCCAATGGCTCTATTTTCATGTTTCTTCAATATTTTAAAGGAATCTTTAAAAAATAAAAACATTTAAAAAAATTTAAAAAGAAGAAAACCTTATTAGTGACAATGTACAGATATGGACAGGAAAGGATCAAAGAAGACAAGGGAGAAATTTAATCAATACCTGGGAGTTCTATTTAATCCTTCTTCAGAGCCATGTGCTCGATGGCACCAGCTACATGTCAGTAACTGTTCTGTTATTCAAACATTCATTGGTCCAAATGTTGGAAAAGAAATTGCATTTTTGAATTTTAATCTGCATTTCAAATTTCATTTCATATGACAATTACAATGAAGCTATTACGATAAATTGAGTCAGATTATATGAAAATTCTGTTTAACATGACCAGCTTGTTGTAAAGGTTTGAAAGGTTATTTATGAGAGATTGAACCAGTTGTTATAAAGTGGGGCATGCTTTGCAGATTGTGGTGTGTGAGTTGAAGATGTAATCTTTCACCATCTACTGGATTAGTTAGAGCCTACCATTCCCAGATCCAGAGGTGGGGTTCCAACAACCCCTTTGTAATGTATGTAAAACCAGAATGCCAAGCTGAATGAAACTTGAGATGTGGAGTAATAATTAAGTTTATTTAGGTTGAATTTCTTACTAATGATTTGAACAACTTACAACAATTTTCAAATACAAACAATTTTTAGTGATTAATGATTGGTTAAAGAATCATTGTACAACAAATTTCCTCCACAGACAGGGATATATGGTTGACTGCTGCGAATTATAGAAGTTTGAGATAACTTTTACTCAAATTGTATTTTCTTCACTCATAATAACAAAATATTAAACAACATTTTGATTCAAGCCATCATATTGACTATGAAATAGTTCCATGTGCTCCAAATCTCACATCTACATCACCAGGAGAGATTGTTGATTAATTCAGAAATCTGTAAACACTGACATATATATTCAAACAGCAGATAATGACCCCTTCTGATCACCGGGGAAACATTATGCAAAGAGAAATCAATATGACTTGTATAGCTTAGCTTATTGTGTGATATGTAAAGGCTGGCTGGCAGGACTGTATACAGCTAATAGCGTGGCTTGACAGTGTTGTCATACAATACCGTAACACATCTAATGAGAGTTCTGGCCACTTAACTGACACAGAATATTCAAGGACTGCTAATAAGGAGTAAAGCAGTTTGCTTTTAGAGAGAGCGCTGGTTAACCCCTTAAAGGGGCAGTAGCACACTTTTTGCAAATTTTAGTTTTTCAAATTTCCTATTTATAATGATAGTTTATGTCATTTATATTTACTTTAGAGGATAAAACTTCTTATTACACAAACCAATTATCCGTAGTGGTAATAACCGTGTTGGGTATAAAGCTAAAAATGCATGGTGGCCATTTTATTGTGAACACAATTTATTATTTCGAATGACATAAACGATTCCCAAGGCTTTACGGAACCATGTACACTCATTTTTAACTTTATTTTACAAAGAGAGAAGGGTCTTTTACTATTGGTGACATTATTTTTCAGAGATAAATTTCATCGACTTATTTCAGCGAAAAAACGTGCTACCCCTTTAAGTGGCTTTATTCTCTCTTTATTTCTCACTTGTGACTGAATTTATATATCGAAACATTGATTCTGATACTGTTGTTCTGTGCATTCATGTTGCCATTTCATATGAAACGTAGGCTGATTCAGGGAGTGGGGGGTGCACCCTTGGGGGTGATCAAGTTTGCATTCCAACTTTTTTAGGGTGGAATCCACCATTGTAAATATCACAAATACAGTATATTATATTAATGGTTAAGAACAATGTCATTTGGTTTAGTCATCAATGGTGTTAGAGCATGTTGGTGTCAGGATCATGTTTGTTATCGTGTACAGAATTTACTTGTAAGACTGGCTGTTTGTCAAGATTTAGACACAATGTCAGTGCACATGGCATATGATTTACAGTTATTGCCTTGTTTGAAGAGGGGAAGGTTGCTGTGTGTCCTTTAGTTTCTAGTAGGGGTGCCAATTAGGAGGATGGGGGTAGTAACTGTGATTAGGGTACTTAGACTTTGGTTTAGACAGTCTGAGTTCAAATCCGGTTTTGTCTGTAAGGAGAAATCTTTGTTAGAGAAAAAGGGAAGTTTCTATTGTGTTCAACTGCCAGGGAAATTACTCATGATGTTATAGTTTAGGGCTCAGAAGAAATGTTTCTCTTAATCGGGGCTTTGGAAGCATATTAGAAAGACACAATACTGTATCAGGTTCTGGCTTAGGTTTGGGTTTAAAAAAAAGTTTTTATATTTAAGTAGAAAGACTTAAGAACTCCATCGAGAAACACACTTTACAAAAACATATTTAGTGTAAGCCTTTTTCAAGGAAAGGAGAAAATTTACCCAAGCTGTTGTTAATTAGGATATAAAGAAGCTGTTCCTATCCTATCAAGTAACTCAGGAGAATTGATGTATTAGACTTGATGATAAAAACCCTTAGAACTGTAATATAAGGAATTTTATTCAGTCCGATGTCGTCTTGAGATACTGCCTAACTGTAGGTTGGAGAACTTGTGCCCTATCCTTTTCTTGAATGAATAAAATATATTTCAATCATTAAAACAGATACAGGTAGTCAGGGTGATGCTGGCTGCTGATGGAGGAACGATGTGACTAACCTGCCCTATTGTTCAGGAGTCAATTAGCAGCCAGTTTAGTTAAAGCACAGCTTCTATTAGACCGCGACACTTTAGTGCAACAAAGTCCAACACCGCCAGGATAAACAGTGATTGAGAGTACGGCCATTGTTCATTTTTTAGCTCCTGTTGATGGCCAAAGTAGCAAGGCTTTCAGTCAGCTTTTGCGAAAACGCGGCATCAAAAGTGCCGCGGACCGACATTACCGTGATAATTAGCGCTGCTGTATAGGTGTATTGATTGGCCTGTCAATAACACCTTCAGGCTTCAGTTGAGCTGAAATACATCATCTTTTCGAGGAAATAAAATCTCAGCCTTGTTGCCTGATGTGGCGGAGATATTTGTAATGAAGGATTGATTGTGCAGGGTATTGCTGTGGAATCTGACATCTGTCATACATAGTCATGTACAATATGGCCTCTGTGATCTCACCTCGTTCAACCTCTGAACTTGCTGACCTAGGTCCTCAGTTTCAAAATGTCATCAATATTGCCATATCAGAGTTTTGCATGAACACTCATGTACATTATGTTCCATAGAATGTGTTATATTTTTTATAGTCGTGATCTATATCTCAAATTGTCATCTTTAAACTTGTTTATTCAAGAGTTCTGATTCAATATCTATATCATTTATTTCACTGCTCTACATGTAATCACTGTTGCCCGACTTCTGTCCAGTAGAGTTTATCTGTGTACAAGAGCGACAGTCACATTCATTATATACAATAATACCTCTAATATCAAGGTCTGTTCCATTTCTCTTCCCCATACATATAATCTTGAACACGTTTAGCTTGTCTGTCCTCTCGAACCACCATGTTCATAGAGCTAATCAGTGTTCATGATATGCCGTAACGTACAATATGGACAATCATCAATCTATAAATCTTTCTTGAATCTTACCCACATCATAAATACAATACTGTTGAACTAATGTTAATCTGAGTTGAATAAATTATATGGATAACAACTTCTTTATTCATGATACATGACATTTCGACACATAGTTTTGTGTCGTTATCAGCTTGATGACGACACAAGAATCATGAATAAGGAAATTGTTAATCATATAATTTTCACAACTCTTTTCATTCAAACTTCTAAAATGCCTCTCAGAGAAGCTATTGTTGATTTCTTCCATACACAATACACTATTGTTGATCTCTTCCATACACAATACACTATTGTTGATCTCTTCCATACACAATACACTATTGTTGATTTCTTCCATACACAATACACTATTGTTGGTTTCTTCCATACACAATACAATATTGTTGGTTTCTTCCATACACAATACACTATTGTTGATTTCTTCCATACACAATACACTATTGTTGATCTTTTCCATACACAATACACTATTGTTGATTTCTTCCATACACAATACACTATTGTTGATCTCTTCCATACATAATACACTATTGTTGATTTCTTCCATACACAATACACTATTGTTGATTTCTTCCATACACAATACACTATTGTTGATTTCTTCCATACACAATACACTATTGTTGATTTCTTCCATACACAATACACTATTGTTGATTTCTTCCATACACAATACACTATTGTTGATTTCGTCCATACACAATACACTATTGTTGATTTCTTCCATACACAGTACACTATTGTTTATCTCGTCCATACACAATACACTATTGTCTATCTCGTCCATACACAATACACTATTTTGATCTTCCAAACTCAATATGCAGCCATGTTGTATTCTTATCTCAAATTTCTGTTGAATAAAATGATATGTTTAACATTCTCTGAAAGGTCAGCCTTGATTATCTTCTGCAACGAACAAGTGCAGTGAGTTCACCACTTCAGGAATATCACATTTACCATTGCTCTTATGGTTTTTGTGATGGATGAAATATTAATCATGTTTTTTTTCCAAATGCCTTCAAGGTTTAATATTTCTGTATGGATATACAAACAAACCTTTGAAATTCAATAACATCTTTAAACACAGCAGTATCACAACATTAAAAGAAAACAATGTTTGTGACTTTCATTGAATTATCAAACTAACTCTTTTGAGAACTTTTGGATATATATGTTGGTCCAGGAAGTTAAAGAAATCCTGCTTTCAAGTAACTTTGTCACAGAAGGTGATGTTAGAAGTCATGTGAAGCTGTTAGATATGATCCCTATTGGTGACGCCACTAAACACCCTCGTTCTGTACGTCAGTAGATACTTCCACCCTGTGTGTACAACAAAATGGACCATGGGGAGAGATCTTTTCGCAAACTGAAATGTGTTTTTTTAGATGTTTCTGTAGAAAATGGGTGAAGATGAGACAGGAGTTAGCTTGTACAGCTTTGGATCAAGCAGTCCTGTGTTTGAACCTGCAACGAACCCTGTTAACTCTATCTGCTGTACCGAGCTGTTCTGCATGTAGAGTTTGTAAAGTTTGGGTGCAACAGTACATTGTAATTCTATGCAAAATCATCTAATGTTCAGACGATACTTTCATCTCAGCTAGCCTTTATTGCTTGTTTTTGTCTTTCAATAATTTCTATACAGATAGCTGCTGGGCTGCTGTCAGTAGAATTACACAAAGGAAACTGATCATTTTTCTTATTTGATCCTCTACCATACAGGAGCTTTCCTTGTCACATTGGCAACTTCAAGATATAAAACTGTCAGTACCTTTGACTGATCGAGTTCCTTTGATCTACATGTACATATGTATACGTGCTGTATAAATTTATCTAATGTATTGAATGGTTTGGTTTTTTTCAGAATGGTACCATAGAGCCGACAAAGTTAAGCTTTGACAGTTACTTCAACTTCTACCATCAGCTGGTCGGCCGGACAGAGGTAGACAAGGTGTTTGAAGAAATGTGAGTTATCTCCCTTTGTATGGTTAATGTCAGAACAAATGTTGGTCACCAATAGATAGTACTGAATTTAGGATTTAAGTCATATATTTCAAGTGATAAAACTAGATTCTGATCTTTCTTTTTACTTCATTATTTCAAATTAGCCTGAAGTAGTATGAAGTGACATTTCACTTCAGGTATATAATGTTGCATTTCTCCAAAACTCCATCTTTTGATGACTAACTTCTCTTCCCCAGGGGTGCTAAGAAGAAACCGTACCTGACAGTTGAACAGTTCACAGATTTTCTCAACAAGCAGCAGCGTGACCCTAGACTCAACGAGATCTTGTATCCATTTTATACCGTCGCTCGTGCCCAGGAGTTGATAGACCAGTTCGAGACCAACAAGGGAATGGCAAATAAAGGTACACCTTACGATTTAGTTAGTTAGTTACTGGGAATATAATGGAATTATCTTGATAGTTTTAATAAAAGAATTCACAAATCTTTAAACAACATTTGTTGGAGGAACATAACAGATGTAAATGTCTTCATCAGGAAGAACACAAGAGTTCAAGGGTATGGGGGTCAGTCAGTTACTCCTGGATGTCATGTGCTCCATACCATCTGATAGCTCAGTGGTTTTTGTCTTCTGATCAAGAGGTTACGAGTTCAAATCCCATCAGGGGATCGAAAAATTAATGTTATATGCTGCAGAGACATTTTTCACATGTCATACGTTTAGGTGCAATGCTACATTCAGATTCACTGCAGTACTATAAATAGATTGTTAGTTCCAGACGATGCTCTTAGAATTCGTTACAAGTCATATTTCCTGTGGCATTGCAAGTTTTCTCCCTGCTATAAAGTAGTGATAGCAATATAAGTAACATTTTCCTTGAAAGTTGTTTTAAATCTTAAATCATTTCATCATTTTCTTTGCAATAGAGAAGTTTACACTGAGATATGTTTGGCTTAATTTTCCTAACAAAAACATATTGTCAAGATTTGAAATCATATTTTAGGTAAAGTTTTATTGATCACATTTATTTAATTATTGGACTATTAAAATTTATTTGAAATAAAATTTATAGCAGCATAAAACTATTATAACTTTTGACAGGGTATAAAATAATAATCATTCATAATCTTACCACTTTAGCTCAGGATCTTTCAGAGCTAGGTTCTTGTTAAAATTTGCCATATTTTTGGTTATTATTGCCTTATTCATATACTGAATAAGCACAGGTTTAATTAAGTAATTAAGCTGCACAATTGACAATTGTTTTAATAATACAAGAGTCCTAAATGAGACTTCATATAGAGTGAATCTAGATGATCTTTCACCACAAACATGCATGAGTGGAAGTAAAGGATTCCGTCTGACAACATTCCGCTAAGATGGGTTATCATGTGGTGAAGTTTGTTTCTTCTAAGTCCAAATGAAAATATGTCAGTAAATATGTCCTGCTGATGATCGCTTACCTCGATCAGAGATCCGCAGAGGAAATTCATCTTGCATTTAAATGGCTATAGACATGAAAAGTCATATGTGAAACAACAAAGATCTTCAAAGTGATTTCAAGGCTACTTCTTACCCCTTCTTTAGTCATTGACAGTCTAGTGTATATATGTAGTTCTGTGTATGTTGAATGCTATCTCAAGTCTAATTAAGCTGTCAGAATAGCGTTTATATTTACTTATCGAGGTGTATATAAAAGGGCTCTTAAAATGTTTGTGACGGATATGGATATACTTTTGAAAAATGAAAAGTTATCTATAATTGTTTGTTCATGTTAACTGAAATCGGACGAATATATATTAAAAATATATTTTCAAACATTCAATTTTAAAAACATTTGTGAAGTACAGAGTTTATAATTGTTATCTTTATATGTGTGTTCATGTCTAATGTTGTAGATATATATGATTCAGTAATTTGATGGTTTCTATGATGTTATTTTCAAATTTAGATACAAAAGAAAAGTGAAAATTTTTCGTTTAATCATATTTGTGTTGTCATTTATGATTAGTGATTGAAATAATCTGACAATTTCTTCATTAAATCACTTTCAGAGGAAGGTAAGGAAAAGTGGTGACCAAATAGACCCCATTAGAAAGCATATTTTGATTTTGGTTGGAAATATGATTAAACCAGTTTTATCTCAGAAAACGGCTTTAACTGAAGTTGAATTTGGACTACCCATTTTTAAAAAAGCAAACTAAAAATTGAAATATATTTATTTCCTTAACTCTACTTTTTATCTTCGTCCAAAACAAATATGGTTTAGTTTCCAAAAATGATAATTGATTTGTTTTGGTACTATACAATTAGAACATCAAAATTATTTTTCTAAATATGAAAATGGTGTTAATAAGTTAAGCCAAAAAAAAACGTTTTGGGTTATTGATTATGAAAACTGGTTTAGTATTATTTCTCTATATGCATGTTTATAATTTATTGTTTATTTCAGTGAATGCTTCTAGGTCAATTTTGTTTAATATTCCCATTTTACCAACTTTGTGTTGACAAATATTTAATCCAATGTAATTGTAAGTAAATTAGTTCCCTGTTTTGTTTTGTCTGAAGAGTTTGCCATTTGATTTCCTATCGTTGCATTTTGATTTTGTTCTGAAAAAAATTCCATGGAAATATTTCCTTTTTTTTGTGAGAAAAAACCCAGAAGAATTTGCTCAATTACATTATTGAAAGCTGAGATGATTCTTGACAAAATAAGAAGTATTGATTTAAAGTTTCTCATTTATTGAGAACTGGAGTGAAATAAAACACATTAAATTCAGATACTGCTTGATATAACTCACTGTTGTTAAAAATGAGGATTTTGTTTTTCTCGACAGTTCACGGATTTAACACGTAATAACTGTAATTAAGCCCCCTGTGAAATGGAAGGGGGCATAGGCTTGAGCTCTGTCCATCCAAGATGAAGGGCTTTTAAATAGCTTTTCTCAGAAACTGTTAAAGAAAGAATAACCAAAGATGGTGTGTGGCTTGAGGGTATTCATACCTTAATGGAATGAGAAGCTTGAAAAAAAAGAAGTTTGTTACCTATGTAGTTAAAAAGTCCTTTGTCAGCTTTCCAGTTCAAACTTTCAGGTTTCATTGCAATGCAAAGCCACAAAGGTGGTGCAGGCTCTCTCTGGCAAAAATAAAAACAATGTTGAAATCCAGTGCATCTCCCTTCACTGTGTATCAGATTAATTTTATAAACAAGCAATCTATGGCCATACATCTCCGATGCTGAAATAAGCACCATTATTGAGTATCAAGGAATAAACTCACCAGAATAAAGACCAGCTAAAAGCTCTACATAGAAAGGAATGCATTTATAATGCTTGCTTCCCTTTGTTTATATATATTTATTTGCAACATTTGTTTAATGAACCATATGTGTTTATTTTACTGTTTTGGATGACGACCTTGTTCATTCCCTGATCCAGAAGCTAGAAAACTGTTATATGCATGGCAATTACCTGTCTGGTTGTGTTTTGTCTGTGCATAGAGTCAATAAGTACTTATAGCACAAGAAAGCTAATAAAAAAAAAAATATTTTCATTAAAAAAAAACCTTAAAAATTCTTAGATTTTACATAAGAATCATTGCAAGGTAAATGATTGCGTTAATAATTATTTTAAAAAAAGATATTTTTTAATTATCATTAAAATGGTTAATTATCATAAAATGTTTATGTTACGTCTTTTCTTATGAACAATTAAGTTACAATTTGTAAGTTATAATTATTTTATAATTATTTGTAGTGCTTTTCAACATGTTTGTTATATCTGCAGGTCATTTGTCGCAAGAAGGTTTCCTGAAGTTCCTGATGAGTGAAGAAAACAACCTGATCCCACCAGAAAAACTTGATCTCAGTGAAGACATGGACCAACCCTTGGCTCATTACTTCATCAACTCGTCTCATAACACATATCTCACAGGTGGGTTCTATCAGTCTATACCCACAGGTGGGTTATATCAGTCTGTATCTCACAGGTGAGTTATGTCAGTCTGTATATCACAGGTGGGTTGTATCAGTCTATATCTCACAGGTGGGTTGTATCAGTCTGTATTTCACAGATGGGTTGTATCAGTCTATATCTCATAGGTGAGTTGTATCAGTCTATATCTCATAGGTGGGTTGTATCAGTCTATATCTCACAGGTGGGTTGTATCAGTCTGTATTTCACAGGTGGGTTGTATCAGTCTATATTTCACAGGTGGGTTATATCAGTCTATATCTCATAGGTGAGTTGTATCAGTCTATATCTCATAGGTGGGTTGTATCAGTCTGTATCTCACAGGTGGGTTGTATCAGTCTGTATCTCACGGGGTGAGTTATGTCAGTCTGTATATCACAGGTGGGTTGTATCAGTCTGTATCTCACAGGTGGGTTGTATCAGTCTATATCTCACAGGTGAGTTATGTCAGTCTGTATCTCACAGATGGGTTGCATCAGCCTATATCTCACAGGTGGGTTGCATCAGTCTGTATTTCACAGGTGGGTTGTATCAGTCTATATCTCACAGGTGAGTTATGTCAGTCTGTATCTCACAGGTGGGTTGCATCAGCCTATATCTCACAGGTGGGTTGTATCAGTCTGTATCTCACAGGTGGGTTGTATATATCTCACAGGTGGGTTGTATCAGTCTGTATCTCACACGTGGGTTGTATCAGTCTGTATCTCACGGGTGATTTGTATCAGTCTATATCTCACAGGTGGGTTATATCAGTCTGTATCTCACAGGTGAGTTATGTCAATCTGTATATCACAGGTGGGTTGTATCAGTCTATATCTCACAGGTGGGTTGTATCAGTCTATATCTCACAGGTGGGTTGTATCAGTCTGTATTTCACAGATGGGTTGTATCAGTCTATATCTCATAGGTGAGTTGTATCAGTCTATATCTCATAGGTGGGTTGTATCAGTCTATATCTCACAGGTGGGTTGTATCAGTCTGTATTTCACAGGTGGGTTGTATCAGTCTATATTTCACAGGTGGGTTATATCAGTCTATATCTCATAGGTGAGTTGTATCAGTCTATATCTCATAGGTGGGTTGTATCAGTCTGTATCTCACAGGTGGGTTGTATCAGTCTGTATCTCACGGGGTGAGTTATGTCTGTCTGTATATCACAGGTGGGTTGTATCAGTCTGTATCTCACAGGTGGGTTGTATCAGTCTATATCTCACAGGTGAGTTATGTCAGTCTGTATCTCACAGATGGGTTGCATCAGCCTATATCTCACAGGTGGGTTGCATCAGTCTGTATTTCACAGGTGGGTTGTATCAGTCTATATCTCACAGGTGAGTTATGTCAGTCTGTATCTCACAGGTGGGTTGCATCAGCCTATATCTCACAGGTGGGTTGTATCAGTCTGTATCTCACAGGTGGGTTGTATATATGTCACAGGTGGGTTGTATCAGTCTGTATCTCACACGTGGGTTGTATCAGTCTGTATCTCACGGGTGATTTGTATCAGTCTATATCTCACAGGTGGGTTATATCAGTCTGTATCTCACAGGTGAGTTATGTCAATCTGTATATCACAGGTGGGTTGTATCAGTCTATATCTCACAGGTGGGTTGTATCAGTCTATATCTCACAGGTGAGTTATGTCAGTCTGTATCTCACAGGTGGGTTGCATCAGCCTATATCTCACAGGTGGGTTGCATCAGTCTGTATTTCACAGGAGGGTTGTATCAGTCTATATCTCACAGGTGAGTTATGTCAGTCTGTATCTCACAGGTGGGTTGCATCAGCCTATATCTCACAGGTGGGTTGCATCAGTCTGTATTTCTCAGGTGTGTTGTATCAGTCTATATCTCACACGTGGGTTGTATCAGTCTGTATCTCACGGGTGATTTGTATCAGCCTATATCTCACACGTGGGTTGCATCAGTCTGTATTTCACAGGTGGGTTGTATCAGTCTATATCTCACAGGTGGGTTGTATCAGTCTATCTATATCTCACAGGTGGGTTGTACCAGTCTCTATCTCACAGGTAGGTTATATCAGTCTGTATCTCATGGGTGAGTTTTATCAGTCCGTAACTCACAGCGGTGAGTTATATCAATCTCTCTCAGAGGTGGGTTGTATCAGTCTGTACCTCACGGGTGAGTCGTATAAGTCGGTATCTCTGCCTGTGAAGATGACAGTGGCAATGTCGTCAATAGTGACAGTGGCAATGCTGTCAATAGAGACATTGGCAATACTAGCAATAGTGGCATGATAGTGCAGTAACAGTGGCAATAAGTAACATCTTGTTTCAGAGATATTCATGATAACTATCTACCAGCAGAAATTAAATTAAAATTAAATAAAATTGAAATTACTTATTGCATGTTGCAGGTCATCAATTCACCGGCAAGTCGTCGGTGGAGATCTACCGCCAGGTGTTGCTCAGTGGGTGTCGGTGTATAGAGCTCGACTGCTGGGACGGAACCAACAAGGACGAGGAGCCTATCATCACTCACGGATACACCATGTGTACTGATGTACCGTTCAAAGTGAGAATTTTTTTAAATCAATTTAAATGTTAAAAAATATAAGCAAAATCATGACAACAAAGTTTTAAGAAAGAAATTTCAAAATATACAATGGCATTGAAGTTGCAAACTATTTGAAATTTCATATATGCTTAACCCTTAACATGCGGGCGACGGAATAATCCGGGCGGGCTATAAGCGATTCGTAGGTACTCCAGTACGGATCCCGGATCGCTTACTTAGAAGAATTCACGCCTGTCTATGTACTGGGCTAGCCTCCATACCGGGTCCCGAGTCGATTGTTTCCGCGACTCGCTGCATGAGAATGGCTGTATTTATGCCTCGCAGCCCGCAATGAGAATAAAACTTTCTTCAGTGTCTGGTCAGAACGTCCAGCAAAATTCACACCAATTTGCGTGTGCATTGTTGACCCGTAACGCATCGATAATTAGCTTTACAAAAGGCCAATTTTGTCCTGCTTCGCTCCGATGGCTACACTGCCCGGCGGCTAATTAGCACCTAAGTGTCTGCACTGCCCCGGGGTGAGATAGGCCCGTACAGGCTTATCTGTCTCGCATCCCGCCACATGGGCAGATAGCCTATGCTTATCTGTCTCGCATCTCGCCACATGGGCAGATAGCTTCTAATTACGGGAAGATATTGCGATAAGCTACCTTTCTCTCGCACTTCGTATCATATGAACCAATTGGTTGTTTTCATTTTTTTTTATACCAAAATAAAGAGGAAAGAATGGCCTTTATTCCCATATAAAAATCGCAATTGCGCTAACATAACTGAAAATACAGCAATCGCACAGAGATAGCCGACTTTCGCACTTTTGAATTTTGATACATGTGGCGCATTTACCCCAACATGCCTCGGCGCTCTATTTCTAAGAAACTACTTGGGATATTTTCATAATTTTTTTATCAGTATATAGATAAAAGAATTGTCTTCAATTCCATATAAAATACGTGTATTTTCGGCAATAACTTTTGATGCGCCAGGTGTCGCGCAGAAGGTGATATTCGGCTTTGAATAAGTGGCGCTCTTAGCATATACCATCATTACGGGCTTTATAAATTGTGAACCGCAAGTCCGATTTTTATAATTTGTACATCATTGTAAAGAGAAAAACATTGTCTTCAATTCCATGTATAATGCGCATGTTTTCGGGAAGAACTCTGCATGCGCAAAGCGCCGCGCCAAAAGGTATAATTTTCGCACTTCATAACTTTTGAACCGTAAGTCCGATTTTTATAATTTTTACATCATTGTAAAGAGAAAAACATTGTCTTTAATTCCAGATATAATGCGCATGTTTTTGGGAAGAACTATGCATGCGCGAAGAGCCGCAATATTGATGTACGCATAAGTGAAGAAGTATGATAATATATAACTAAAATACTGTTCTTTTGATACGCAAATATAGAGCTTTATAAACGATGAACAACTGTCATGACGGAATTTTGTTTCCAGTTTTGGAAAAAAAAATATAACATAAAAGTGAAAATATATTTGAGTACGGGACCCGCCGCTCGGGGAAAAGCCTTTTCGTGGGAATATTTTCTCAGGAAAATATTTCACTTTTCGGAGTTTCTAAAAATGCGTGAACATTTTTGTTACTGATGCCATTTGCGAAAGGTTTTTATTTCTAAAATTCAAATGCGAGGGCGCACCTTTCCAAACCATTTGAATTGAATTTATTATTTTATCTTTTACATTATTGAATAAAAGACGTTTCATTCAATAAGATTTGAAGAATTATTTATATGTGTAGCGGACTGAACTGAGCAGATGGAGAATTTGATTCCTCACCACTTTTATTACCAAAGTTCTTTTGTATCACAATTACTTTTTTAGGTATTAGTTTTTTCGTGAGCAGGGGAATTTCCGACGGGATTCGCAATGACATAATGAGAAAAAATTCCCATGAACATGGGCGTGGTCCGTCATCTTCGGGACCGACCCACAAGTATAAATATCTACCGGGGGGTGCGCGGACCCCCCCGCTTTTGGTCGCCACCCCCCAAACTTTTTGTGCAAATTATTATTTTTTTTCTACTTTGAAATAAAGGTTCGTGTCATTCCGAGGTATGAAGGTTTCTGCTATATATGTCGAGAGGGCATGGGAACCCATTCCCAATAGAATCCGGGGTTCGTCCCATAGGATTGTTCCTCGGAGTCTCTCGTTCTCAAAAGAGAACATGGGAAACCTGTCCCGCGATTGAATCCGGGGTCCGCCGCGGAAGACGGGGACGGGAATTCCCGGAGAGCATGGGAGTATGCTCCCATGGGTCCGGGCTCCGCCTCGAGAGACCGCTCCTTGGATGCTCTGCTTCTCGAAAAGAGAAGTCATTCGGCAACTGACAACCCGAGCTTCCCTGACATAGTAGTTTATTTTCCGGGCCTCGCGCCCGGTGCTACACGTCGCCGAGGAAATCAGAAAATGGTCCGTTTGACATATGCGTCGGAAAAATCGGCGCGATGTCAGAAGCCATCGGCGCCGTCGGCGCTTGCGGCGCAGTCGTCCTAGATGCGCCGGGAGGTTCTGAAACTGGCAAATGAACGTCCATGAAGCTCACATTCATTATCTCTGTATGTTTATTGTCTCTAATCACATGTTATATGTTGCATACATCTAACGCATTTTCAATCATTTACAGGTTGAAGCAGAATGCTGCGCGGACGTGGACGCAAGGCCCTGCGACGGCCTAGGGCGTTGCATACTAGGACACGCAGCTTTGAAGCCGTTTCAAGCGACGACGACTTCATCAACGAGATCCATGCTGATGAAGCCTCTGATATGGAGTCAACTGACAGTGATGGTAGCAGTGGTTTAGACAGTGATGATGCATATGATCGGGACACTGTAATAGATAGTGAACATGGTGACACAGATGCTCTGAGTGATATAGAGACAGAGATTGCCAGAAAGATTCTAGCCGCCGGTAATTCCACCGAAGAAGACTTTAGTGGTTTTGAGGAGGAGTTTGCCGAAATACCACAATATAATCATGATAATTCACAGACGTTTGATGAGTGGGTGGATGGTCCGCGGCCACGTGTAAACTTGCCTTTCACTGGTCAAACTGGGTTGCGCCAGTTCATAGAACTTCCTGAGAACCCTGAACCTATTGACTTTTTCAATTTGTTTATACATAATGATGACTATGAGGATATGGCAACGGAAACCAATAGATATTTCAAACAAGCAATGGAGGACAAAATTCTAAGACCCCGTTCAAGAATGCAACAGTGGCAAGACACTAATGCAGAAGAGATGAAGGTATTTGTAGCCATGACAATTGCCATCTCATTGGTTGTGCAGAGAAACTTTGCTGATTACTGGTCAACAAGTGATGTTACCTCAACGCCTTTCTTCGCCAAGTGCATGCCCCGAGACAGGTTTTGGCTTCTTATAACCTACCTACACTTGGCTGACAACAGGAGGATGCCGGGCCGTAACACCCCGTGCTTTTCACCAATAAATAAACTGGGACACTTGTATAACCGGATAGTTCACCGTTTTTCAAGAGTGTATAAACCGCATCAAAACATTTCAGTCGACGAGGGCATGGTGCCCTGGAAAGGTAACTTATCTTTCAAAGTTTATCTTCCCGACAAGCCTAAGAAGTATGGGATAAAGGCTTTCATGTTGTGTGACTCGCACAACGGATACGTTTGCAAGTTCAAACTCTACACTGGAAAAACAAATGAACCGGTTTCTGAAGGTGGCAAAACTTATGATGTAGTCATGGACTTGGTGAACGACTACGTTGGACAGGGGCATCACATCTTTATGGACAACTACTATTCGTCCACAAATCTGTACATAAATTTGTGGGAGCGGGGAATAGGTGCCACGGGGACGTTGAGAGCCAATCGAAAGGGACTTCCTGATTCAGTCAAGAAACCTAAAAAGAAAGCCAAGCAAGGGGACATGACAGTTTCTCACAACCATGGCCTACTCGTTCTTCGCTACGAAGATAGAAAATCAGTGCTTCTCATGTCTACTGTTGAAGATACACAACTTGAACAAACAGGGAAGAAGAACCGGGCAACAGGGGAACCAGTTCTCAAGCCGCGCATTGTAACAACGTACAACAAGTACATGGGAGGTGTTGATCGGGCCGACCAGATGTTGTCGTACACGCCGTTCCGAGTGAAGACCCTGAAGTGGTGGAAACGGGTTTGGTTTCACGTTCTCAACGTTGCCATGTTGAACTCTTACATCGTTTATAAAGAATACAGCAAAGATAAACCTCTAAAAACAAGTCGGGAATACAGGAAGGCTTTGGCGCAACATATAGTAACATTTGCGGACAAGGAACAAGTTCCATCACTTTGCAGACGTCCCCGTGGTCGGCCGAGCACGAGCGACGAGAGTGTCACTCGTCTTCATGGACGTCACTTTCCGACGAAGATTGAGCCTGTCGGAAGGAAGAAAAACGTCACAAGGATGTGTGTGGTATGCTCTAAGGCAAAACGCGCCGTCCTCGCAAAACAGATTGAAGAAGGCAATGGGCCAGCAAGGAAGAAAAAACGAGTAGGCAGAGAGTCTTCTTATGAATGTACAGATTGTAATGTTTCTCTGTGCGCCGCACCATGCTTCAAACTGTACCACACCGCCACTGACTATTCCAGGGCTTACATCACTGCCACGGAAAAAGAAAGAAATGAAGAAGGGAATGAAGAAGAAGAAAATTGAAAGTAAAGAGAGCCGAAGTGTGGACTAGTATATACACATTATATACATACCTTGTTAGGTCCCTAAAGCTGTTCTGCGCACAACCGCAGGTAAATATTGTGTATATTTGTACATAAATGCATTGTAATTTCATTGTAATACATGTCATTGCAAATAAAATATTCTTTATTTTATCAAAGAGACAGAGAAAGTGAATGCGAGCTTTCATTGGAAGTTCAGCCAGAACCGCATCATAAAAAACACCCATAAATGCTGAACCGGGTGGCCGATTTTCATAAAACTTACATGGGGTAAAGAGGAAAGATTCGGCTTTGATTCAATATAAAATTTATACATGCGCACGAAAAACTAAAGTTGCGGCACGTGCCCCGATATGCGCGATAGTCAAAAAGTTGCCTCAAAGTACCGAGGGTACCTTCATTTGGCACGCTATAGCTTCCGAACGAAGTTGCGCATTTTTTTTCTTTTTACATCATCGTAAAGAGCAATAAATTGTCTTCAATTCCATGTATCATAAGTATATGCGCAGCGAAAAATAAACATGCGGCAAATGATGCGCCAGATGTCGCAAAAAGTTAGTTTTTCAAAAATGAATTTTCTAAGTACTGGGGGTGCCTTCCTTACGCTCTTCATATATTGCGAACCATTTGACGTATTCCAATAATTTTTATATCATTGTAAAGAGGAATAAATTGTCTTCAAGTACATACGTGTTTCGCATGCGCGCGAAATAATTTACGATTTTATAAAGCTGGAAATAAAGACAAACTTTACACCGCGCAACATGTATTGCGTTCGCCGCGGTGATTAGTGTATGCTGTGCTCATTAGTACCCATTAGTTCCACGCGCGCTCGGCTCTGGCACCCTCGAGGAGGTCTCGAGGAGGTCTCGAGGAGGTAACGGTACTGTAATTAGCACAGTCCCGGGGGGACCAAGCAGTGCCAGTAACTTGGTGCGCGTCGGGACCATTCACGTGGTACTGTCGGGGTAGCGTCACTCTCCTTTGGTTGGTTATATTTTCTGAACCATAAGTCGTATTCTAATAATTTTTATGTCATTGTAAAGAAGAATAAACTATCTACAAGCACATATAAATTTTGCAATATGCGCGCTCAGGAGTTTTGATTTCATGAAGCTGGAAATAAAGACAAACTTTAGATGACAATAGAATTATAACCATAGGTCGCATTCTAATATTTTTTATATCATTGTAAAGACAAACATCTGGTCTTCAAGTCCATATAAAAATTTCAGTAGCGCGCTCCAAATTCATGATGTTATAAGGCCCGAATTAAAGACAATCTTTACAAAGTAATAGAAAAGTAAAGAAAAATCGTAAAAAAATAATTAGAAGATGCGGGTATAAAGCAACCATTTGTGTACGGGTGCCGCGACTTGAATTTGTATTCAACGCCCGTATATAGCCCGTATTCGCCATGTAGATGCGGTATATTTCGTAAAAACGGTACCGGAATCGCCGCCTGGAAATTCCGCCAGCAGAGCTCGTTAGTGCCTAAGCTCAAACTACTGCTGCGAGCTGCGAGCCTGTAAATTCCGCCACAGGGGCTAAAAAGGGTAAAATATATATACGCAACGTAAGGGTTAAAAACATTTTGCTGTGAATTACTTGAAGGGTTTGTGGTTGATGTTCAAAGGGAGATAACTCTTGTTATTGCAATTCTGTGCTTCAATCCCAACATGATCCGTCTTTGCAATACTATTACAAAAGATCTGTGAAGTCATCAACTAACATTTGAATTGTCAGTGCAACACTTCCAGATTTTCTACTTTTAAAGATTATTTTATGCAAAGCATTTCTATAAATCATATGTAAATATTTGCTTTGAATTCACCTTTGCTAATTTTTTGCCAGGATGTTGTTGAGGCCATTGCAGAGAGTGCGTTCAAAACGTCAGATTATCCTTTGATTCTCTCCTTTGAGAACCACTGCACGTGAGTAGACCGTTTTTATTTTAATTTTTAATCAAATGTTCATTTCGATGAATGGTAGTTTTCAAGAAATGACTGAGTCATGAAAGACATCTTCTAATATGTAGTTCATTCAGTTTATAGAAGGAAATAAGAATATTTAAATGTGTGCATTTCTTAATTGTTTTGAGTACACATATTGTTGTAGACTAAAACAGAACAATAATAGTATTTTGTAAACCTGTTGATAGTTGTGTACTAGATGACCTAATGACATATGTATGTCAACTTGGGTTAAACCAGAGAATTAATGTTGGTAACGCCTTTGACGCAATTGGATGGAAAAGTGTTACTCATAAATATGCAGTAATATTATTTTGATGTATAATGACAATATTCATTTGATTTTTATTCCAAGGGTATATTGTATTGCTGTGTAATTTATGTAAACATGTAGGTTATACACCATTAACATAAGATTTTGTATTTACAGCCCCCGGCAACAGGCCAAGATGGCTCACTATTGTCGAGATATATTCGGGGACATGTTGCAGACAGACACATTTGAAGATCATCCTGTAAGTCAACATTTTTATAAACTTTTCTCTTTTTATCAAGGAAGCTGGATAGCACAGTGGTTAGTGCATTCGGCTTCGGATCAAGAGGTTCGGGGTTCGAATCTCGCCAGGGGCACTGCAACTTTGTCTGCAGTAGAGAACTGTTCTACATGTAGTAAGGTTTGGGTGCAATGCTACACTGAATTTCAGTGCAGTACCACCCATGGTTCACTATAGTTCAAGCAGTTGCTCGCAGGTTTCACCGCAATGCACACATGTTGTTACAACCTTTCTCCCTGCCTTAACACTAGCAGCCGTGATATAAGTGAAATACTCTTGAAAGCGGCGTTAAACCCCAACTCACCTCACCTCTCCTCACCTCACCTTTTTATCAAAATAATAATTCTTATTATCTTGCTTTCACAAAATGATGGTAAGTTTAACATTTGAATATTAATGCAATCTCAAACTTGATCCCACAAACTTATTGATCACTAAAGTGGTGGCACATGATCCTGTGTATGTCGACGTGACTGCTTTCATTTAGGTTCAGCAACAATTGGCTTGGCGGATGGGTGATCAGGTTGATAATCTGAAGGTTTGAAGGGTAATTCTCTGCCCTTGCATTGTGACCCCAATTCAGAGACTTGTGGCATTACCTTGGCAATCGATTTTATTCAAAGTGTGCCTCTGTGCCAGCAGTATAAGTGGGTACCTGGTGAAGGATGCAGTGGAGGAGACCTTTTAGTTATGTACTTGTCAGATCAGGTTGGACGAAGGGGATAATACTTGAAATAAAATGATAAAAATGGAAATAAAATGCCTCTCAAAACATTTTCCGGATAGCAAGTCGCACAGTTAAATGAATCATCATTTGCATAGAAATGCATAGAGAATATTTGAAATACTACCATGTGAATGACTGGGTTTCTGGATAAACAGGGTCCGGTTAAACGGGGTCTCACTGTATAGGTATCAAAAAGATGATTCTAGATTCCTCTATCTATCTTATAGATTGAAGCAGACATTCCCCTCCCGTCTCCGGAGATGATGAAGAGGAAGATTCTCGTGAAGAACAAGAAGAAACATTACCATAAACGTAGGTCTCCCAACATATCTTTGTCATCACACAGCTATCTTTGTTTCTTATGCCGAATGGTGTTGCATATATTCGCTTATTAGAGACCTAGCATTTATTAGAGGAATAATGCTAGTTCTCCATTCCTAGTTGTTTATTTTGCTAGTTGTTATGGTTTTGCAAAAATGCTATGGTGTCCTCAAAGAAAAACTGTCACATACCAAATATAATATCTATCTAAATGATCTATGAAATGGACGTCAGTTATATATAATGTTCTTTTTATAATAGATTAATTTGATATATGTTAGGAATAGATATAATTGACCTTTGTCCTCACAAAGACAGAAGATGTATTATGTGAGTAAATCTATTCACATGGAGATTTCAAAAACTGACTTGAACCTGTATTCTTTGAGAGGTTTGACGTTTACATCTATTTATTACAGCACATGAAGAAAAATCGACACCAACCAAAGTATCGGGGAAGTCATCAGATGCCAAACTGAAGGCAGCATTAGAAGCAGAAGAGAGCATCACATCAGTACAGTCAGACAAAGGTCCTGAAGACCACGAACCATTAACAAAGACAATGTCAGTGTCCAGTGAGGGTGGAGGGGAGAAAGCAGAGGGTCTGGGGGGAGGGGGTAAGACGGAGGGGGGTGGGGGTAAGACTGAGGGGGGTGAGGGAAAGACAGAGGGGGGTGAGGGAAAGACAGAGGGGGGTGGGGAGAAGGGGGAGGGGGTGAAGACGGTGGGGGAGGAGGATGTGTTCAACAGTGACTCGGACTCGGATGACAGCGAGGAGGAGGAGGAGGAGGAGGAGGGGGAGGTTCCGGGACTCATCTCGGAGGAGGAGAAGAAGAGGAGACAGAGGGAGAAGAAGGAGAGGGTAGGAATAAAATTCGGACATTTATTGATCATTCTTACAAATGTGATATAATTTGTCATAAAACTGACTGAAAGTACCTAAACTCCTTATAGTTCTATATGTCCTTATACTGTACAAAACGCTAAGCAAATACTAAAGACAAACAATAATTCTACAATGACATTCAAAATACATGTATTTGATTGACTCAGTAATTACAAATCATTAACAAAGTGAATGTATAATTCCTGATTGACCACTGGCTGTGTTCTTGGACCTTGAAAAGAGTTATGACTGAATGTGTGAATATAAAGTAACACGACGGAATGATGAATGAAGTAGGGCCAACCGGATGAGTACAATACACAATGCATATTTTTTCCCAGGGTACTGCTGGAAAGGAAGCGGAGGCCGCTATGGAGATGTCTCTCCTGGTGAACTACATCCAGCCTGTTCACTTCCATTCCTTCGAGATGTCAGAGAGTGAGTACACCGAGCATGTAGAGATCAATCTGACTAAAATCAGATCAAATTTAATACTTGTATTTCCATCAGCTGTCATGTCTCATGAATTTTCAATCAAGTCGATCAGCATGGAGCCAAGGAAATTGTTTTAACTATTCTTTAAATATGAATGCAGTGATTGTGAGAATTTATGTAAGATGAAAGGTCACAGAAAAGGTCACAAGAGCAGCACTCAAAACCGATGTATGAGTCCAAGTAGAGGTACGAGTATTACATTCGATCTGGTTTTAATGAGATTGATCGACTGCGCACGCCTTCTCGACTCATTCAGCGTAACTTCAAAGACATATGAACACAAACAACAATAATAATAATAATATGATATTATCTTCTCAATCACAGTCATTGGTGTTTAAATAAACAATCATTGATTACTACTTGATGAAATACAAGCACAAACTTAGATACATAAGGTGTTCATTAAACATGAATGTAAAACCAAACATACTAACTTCCCTAATTAGCAGCTCCGACTAAGTCGGAGCTGCTATCAGTTTTTGCGCAGTTTCCGTCGCCGCCGCCGCCGCACGCGCGTTTTGTATTCGCTTTAACTTTTTTCCAAGAAGGTTTTGAGAACTCATATACATAACTTCTTACTTATGCCCCTGGGGAATTTTTTTGACATGTTCATATTCAAGGTCAAAGGTCCGGAGCTGCTATCAGTTTTTGCACAGTTTCCGTCGCCGCCGCCGCCACCGCCGCCGCACGCGCGTTTTGTATTCGCTATAACTTTTTTCCTAGAAGGTTTTGAGAACTCATATACATAACTTCTTACTTATGCCCCTGGGGAATTTTTTTGACATGTTTATATTCAAGGTCAAAGGTCAAGGTCACGGGTTCTGAAAACGCTAAAAAAATCCTTGTAAACACGATAACTTGAAAAATATTTGTACTATCAGGCTCTTATTTGGTGTACATCAACTATGGAGAAAGGCCAAGATTTGAAAAGGTTTTCACTAACATCCGTCAAAGGTCAAGGTCACAGCGAGGGCACGACTAAAGGATGCTTTTGCGAAAATGTCTTATTTCAACTATTAACACTTTGAATCTTTAAATGATTGTTATACACAATGAAAAGTGATCACTGATTGTGTGACCTTGAATTTTAAAGGTCAAGGTCACGAGATAGGGTCAAGGTCACCAGTTCTGAAATCACTAAATAACCTTTTCCCAAGAAGGTATTAACACCTCATATACATAGCTTCTTTCTTATAAACCTGGTGGATGATTTTGACATGTTCACATTCAAGGTCAAAGGTCAAGGTCACGAGTTCTGAAAACGCTAAAAAAAATCCTTGTAAACACGATAACTTGAAAAATATTTGTACTATCAGGCTCTTCTTTAGTGTACATCAACTATGGAGAAAGGCCAAGATTTGAAAAGGTTTTCGCTAACATCCGTCAAAGGTCATGGTCACAGCGAGGGCACGACTTAAGCATGCTTTTGCGAAAATGTCTTATTTCAACTATTAACACTTTGAATCTCTAAATGATTGTTATACACAATGAAAAGTGATCACTGATTGTGTGACCTTGAATTTTAAAGGTCAAGGTCACGAGATAGGGTCAAGGTCACCAGTTCTGAAATCACTAAATAACTTTTTTCCATGAAGGTATCAACACCTCATATATATAGCTTCTTTCTTGTACACCTGGGGAAATATTTTGACATGCTCACATTCAAGGTCAAAGGTCAAGGTCATGAGTTCTGAAATCACTACAAAAATCCTTGTAAACACGATAACTTCAACAACTTATGTGCTATCAGGCCCTAACTTGGTATATATCAACTATGGAGAAAGACCAAGATTTGAAAACGTTTTTGCTAAAATCTGTCAATGGTCAAGGTCACAGCAAGGTCACAACTTAAGCGTGCTATTGTGAATATGCCTTATGTTAACAATGAACACTTTTGAGTCATTGCACATATACACAATGAAAAGTAATCATTGATGGTGTGACCTTGAAGGTCAAAGTTCAAGGTCATGAGATATTGGTTAAGGCCATGTTAATCTTTTGATCCAATTTTGAAATCAGAAATAGGTTTTAAGAACAAAGTTGTGAAAAGTGAACCCAGTGATGATTCAACTTGTTAGAATAACTTGCATGAATAATGAAAAACATTTTGTCCAAAAAAATTCCCATTTTATTTATGCTGAGGAGAAGGCGGAACAGGGAAAGGCGAGACCCAAAGTTTCGGAGCTGCTCTGCTTTTGCGGTGTCCCGCAAACGCTCTTCTAGTTTCTTCTACCTCAGTGGGATATCCTTATTAGCTCTCGTAATAAATGTAGTTAAATGAAGAACCAGTAACCTTATTACAACATCTTCTTTGCAATTGAGTCTCCTAGATTGTCTACCTTCTGATTTCTATTTTTCAGAGAGGAACAAGAGCTACGAGATTTCCTCCTTCGTGGAGACTCAAGCCGCCACTCTCCTCAACCAGTTCCCCGTGGAATTTGTCAAGTATCCTTAACACCAGACAGTAAGACTTTGAGGCTGTTCCACCAACCAATCTTAGCCCTTAGATCACTCGTAGGTCCACCCTTTCATATAAGCTAAGGTGGATCGAAGAAGTTAGATCCATTGGTGGAAGGGCACCATGTGCATTTTGTGCAGAGGAAACTATACTGGATTCTCTTGTTTATGCATTTATAATGTTCAACAAAATAACATCTGTAACAGTTGTGTAGTAAGTCTTCGAAGATAAGTTGTGTGCATCTTCTTGTCGTCTCTTCTTGTATCATCCTGCTCCACCAAGGTACGTTTATATACAAAGCTACTCCATGTCCCCTGATTGTCTTCTGAGCATTAGCCTTGTATTGATATGTATAACCAGCCAGGGGGCGGGATAGCGCAGTGTTTAGCGCATTCGGCTTCGGATCAAAAGGTCTAGGGTTCGGATCTCGCCACGGGCACGACAACTTTGTCTGCAGTAGAGAACTGATGTACACGCAATAAGGTTTGGGTGCAATGCTACACTGAATTTCAGTGCAGTACCACCTATGGTTCGCTAGTTCCAGCCTATGCTCGCAGGTTTCACCGCAATGCATAACCAAATGGCGTTGCAGGCTTTCTCCCTGGCGTAATACTAGCAGCTGCGATGTAAGTGAAATACCCTTGAAAGCGGCGTTAAACCACACCTCACCTCACCTCACCTATAACCAGCCAATGAAATTATGTGAAATCAAGCAATACTGACAGTGCCAAGATTAGGCTGATTAGCGACCATCAACTTTCAAATCACAGCATTTCATTGGCTAACAAAATGTGTGCTATATATAACGATGAGTAACCAGCCAGGAGTGTTACAAGGCAAATGCTCAGAAGTCAATCAGGGGATTTAGAGTTGTCTTTCATATAAAAATCCTCTGATGGAGTAGGACAGTTTTGTATCTAATTTCAGTGGATGTATGTTATGTAGAACATACAAATGCTTCATAAAGACATTTAGAATGTTTCAAATGTTTCCTTAACCACACCCAGTTACAACAAGCGACAACTGAGTCGTATTTATCCCAAAGGTACTCGAGTGGATTCCAGCAACTTCATGCCTCAGGTAAACTATCTCTCTTACAATGTATGTATTTACATATTTACCACTGAAAACATGTGCAACTATAACAAACGTAGAATTTAAACATACTCATTGTCATATACAGCATATGTATGTTTTATTCTGATCTTCTCTTCTCCCAGATCTTCTGGAATGCAGGTTGTCAGCTTGTGGCTCTCAACTTCCAGACTCTAGGTAAGCACATGGCATAAGAATGGTAGAGACTAAAGATTTTAAAAAGCAACCTTTGTAATTTTAAACCCAAATGATTTGTCATTTAACAAAAAATTCATAGCTTCTTTAGAATTGGACGAATATGGCATATCTTTATGCCAAATATCATAGATTTGATGCATCTTACTTTAATATGTGAATCCCCATTGTCGTTTTCCAGATCTGCCAATGCAGTTGAACATGGGAACATTTGAGTACAATGGAAGATCTGGCTTTATCCTGAAACCTGACTTCATGAGGCGAAAGGACAGACATTTTGATCCATTCGCAGAGTCGACTGTTGACGGAATTGTTGCAGGAACTGTCAGTATCAAGGTGGGTGTTTGATAGCAATAAAGTGGGTGATATTAGCATCAAGGTATCTGATATAAGAATCAAGACGTGTGTTATATAGCATTACGGTTGGTGATATAAGCATCAAGGTGGGTTATGGGTGAGATAAGCATCAAGGTGGATGATATAAGCATTAAGATTGGGGATATAAGCATTAAAATGGGGATATAAGCATTAAGATTGGGGATATAAGCATTAAAATGGGGATATAAGCATTAAGATTGGGGATATAAACATCAAGGTGGGTGATATAAACATCAAGGTGGGTGATATAAACATCAAGGTGGGTGATAGAAGTATTAAGATAGGTGATATAAGCATTAAGATGGGGGATATAAGTATTAAGATAGGTGATATAAGCATTAAGGTGGGGGATATAAGCATCAAGGTGGGTGATAGAAGTATTAAGATAGGTGATATGAGCATTAAGGTGGGGGATATAAGCATCAAGATGCGTGGTATACCAGTAAGCATTAAGATATGTGATAGAAGCATCAAGGTGGCTGATATAAAGATTGTTTGATTGGGACAGGATTTGATGAAATCATTCCACCTAGCTGATGTGATATACAGTAAAGTCAGAGCATACAGTGATGTCCGAGTTTGAATCCTACTGGGTGTGGCTCATAACTCCCTCTCTTACCCGGATGACTTCACTGTACAAGGACTACATTAGCAGCAGATCAGTAATGCCAGAAATTGTTTCTCTAAGATCAGCTTGAATTAAAAAGATCTCATCTCAGTGATGAAACTTCATCAGGTATATTTTGTCTGGACAAAATCACATGCATGGTAACTCTGATGTCAGAAATAAATATGTTGTATGATCCCCAGCACTCTGTCCCCAAATTAGTTGAAAGTCATTGAGTGATGTCTACACTGATTCTACCTGTACAGGTCATATCGGGTCAGTTCCTATCAGACAAGAAGGTGGGAACGTATGTCGAGGTGGACATGTACGGGTTGCCGACGGATACCGTCCGTAAGAAGTTCCGAACTAAAACCATTCCAGCTAACGGTATTAATCCAGTGTATGACGAAGAGGCATTTGTCTTTAAAAAGGTATTTCTAATAACTTATTTCTATATGTTTCTGCAGAGATATTTGGTAATTATACTTGGATGTTATTGGATATGATTTGTTATACATCAGCAATTAATTCTCGAGGACTTACTCGTTATGAATATTGAGATCGTATTTGCAAAGCCAAAGTCTTTTGCAATGCGATAATTCAGGTGTGAGATCATAAAGGATATAAATCCTTCATTGCATTTTATAATTAATTGCTGAATATTGAATAGTTGTCACCGCAGAGTTTTAAAAAATCTGTTTGTCTAAGGTCATTGATTTGCCAAATTTTACATTAGACTCATTGATATAATCAACAAAAATGCTTTGTTACATATGTAATTTGTAAAAAAAAACATTACTTAAACTTGCTATGTTACTTTTTCAAACTATTTTTTAATCCCTTGTGTCTCTGTCCACAGGTTGTGTTGCCTAATCTAGCCACAGTACGTATCGGGGTATTTGAAGAAACGGGGAAACTGGTGGGACATCGAGTGCTACCAGTTGAAGGCTTGAGACCAGGTGAGAGATTGAGAGCTTGGGGAGATGACTGACAAAAATAAATGTTATATAGATGTTTTTTAGTACTCTTTGTTACCTTCAGTACAAGTGGCTTTGGAAATTGTGTGTGTCTACTCATATATTAAGGCAGATATATATATATATATGTCAGATTGGCTTCTTTTCTTCCATACTATAACAGTAAATATGAAATGTGATCAAAGATTATCATTACTCAATAACTCTCAAAAGGAATTCATTGGAGTTTTATTGTGATGATTGTATGCACGTACCATATAAAAAGAGAGGTTTATTCAGTAAAGAGCCCACATGATCTAAGTAGGCCACATGTACATGAAATACACTCGCTGTCCAGAGGCCTGGTGCTTGTTGGGTCCCTGCTCTTCTAGCTAGCTGAGAATAACAAGACATTGTCCCAATTGTATCTACTTTGATCTAGTTTGATGTAAATATGTGGCTTATCTGGAGCTTATTTCCTTATCAATGCTTTACCCCTCTGGTTATTGGGAGGCTGGCATTTATTACGGACCTGACACTTATTAAAGTAAATACAAAGAGTTGACTATTTGACTTTTCTCTGTCCAGGTTACCGTCACATTCCTCTGAGGAACGAGTGTAACCAGCCCCTGATGTTACAGACTTTGTTTGTCCACATCAGCGTCAACGACTACGTACCCGACGCTTACGCAGGTAAAAATTGTTGTGTGTTATTTGTCAGTGATAACACACTCATAGCTTACATGGTTGCAGCCAACATGTGCAGGATTTTACCGCAATGTATAGCCACAATGGTATATACTATATGTATGTATATATGTATATGTTCTGAGATATAACGGATCACTGTTTGTGTATGATTGTTTTAAGATGATACTTTGATACTTTACTAAAAATATGTGTTTCAAAAAGATTCTTTGATCGAAAAAAATATTCCTTCAATTTTTTTTTCATATGAATATACTACAGTCATACTATCCATGTAAGTTTGTTATACCACAGACATTTACTATCCATGTAAGTTTGTTATACCATAGTAAGTTTGTTATACCACAGTCATACTATCCATGTAAGTTTGTTATACCACAGTTATACTATCCATGTAAGTTTGTTATACCACAGTCATAATATCCATGTAAGTTTGTTATACCACAGTCATACTATCCATGTAAGTTTGTTATACCACAGTCATACTATCCATGTAAGTTTGTTATACCACAGTCATAATATCCATGTAAGTTTGTTATACCATAGTAAGTTTGTTATACCACAGTCATACTATCCATGTAAGTTTGTTATACCACAGTCATACTATCCATGTAAGTTTGTTATACCATAGTCATACTATCCATGTAAGTTTGTTATACCACAGTCATACTATCCATGTAAGTTTGTTATACCATAGTAAGTTTGTTATACCACAGTCATACTATCCATTTAAGTTTGTTATACCACAGTCATACTATCCATGTAAGTTTGTTATACCACAGTCATACTATCCATGTAAGTTTGTTATACCATAGTCATACTATCCATGTAAGTTTGTTATACCACAGTCATACTATCCATGTAAGTTTGTTATACCATAGTAAGTTTGTTATACCACAGATATACTATCCATGTAAGTTTGTTATACCACAGTCATACTATCCATGTAAGTTTGTTATACCATAGTAAGTTTGTTATACCACAGTCATACTATTCATGTAAGTTTGTTATACCGTAATTCTTCCATAATTTCGCCCCCACTATAAGTTCGCCCAAGTAAGATCATCGGACAGCCTTTTTTCAAAATACCTTTCAAAATTACGACAGTGTACCAGATGTTCAGTATTGACAAATTAAAAATTCAACCACTTTCCAAATTTTGAAAACAAATTATTTACAGTCATGATATACAATCATCTTGTGATTTGTTTTCAGTGAGTTTTATGAGAAAAGCGCATGTTTTTTATTACAACAATTATTGGAAATATTTTAACTTGATCACGCTTGTCACAAGACATTCTAATCGATAAATGATTTATTTTCACACTTCTCAATTTATTCACTTACTGTACTTATGACATACCTTTATCAAGAATGATGTTACATCTTATCATATTATCCTTTATCAATGATTTAATTTTTCGTAAATGAAAAGGCAGCAATCACTTCCATGTGGGGCTATAAATATATATCACTTTGACTGTCAACACTGTAATGTTACACTATGAATTGAGTTTGTATTGAATTTTCTGATTGGCTAAGAAAAGGGAAGTCCCAAAGTTATCCAATGATAAGGCTTATAACATCTGGATGTTTGCTGGGGAGACTTGAAACAGTCACATGACTAATGATAAGTTCAATAACATCTGGATGATTGCTGGGGAGACTTGAAACAGTCAATTGACCTAGTTCCTTAAAGTATGCAGTGGAATCAGTCTATTATTGAGTAGGGATGACTGGGATATTGTTTTGCCTTTCCATTTTGGTAAGTCAATTTACTTATCAAATGATTAATTACTGTTGAAATATTATGACTGATGTTAGTTCATACTTACAAATATATTTCAGTTTTAAAAATCTGAATATATAATAAATTGTTTCAAAGTTGTGTGACCTGTTAATCCCTACATACAAATAGACTCAACCAAACACCCAGAGAGACGACTGTCAACTGTCGTAGATAATCAGAACCATATATGTTCAGGTATATCTTTCAAAATATCAATAATAATTGCCTCCTATTCAAGAACAACACAATAAAGGTTTAAATGTTTATTGAAGATTGGCAAAATCGTAGGCCTGGTTACATTGTGCCTACGATGATATTGTAATGAGTATATATATGTATGAATATTGTAAGTTGATAAATTGGTAGTTACATGAAATATATACTTTGCCAGTTAAAAACACGAGCAACAAACACAGACAATAATTGCAATACAATACAGCAAGTAGCAAGGCCTCAGAAAGGCAAATTGCAACAATATATTAACTTATGCTTTTGTAAATTAAATGTATGAGGTTAAAATATATATACCTACAGCAGGCAAAGCCTAATGCTGACCTGAATAGTTAAAAGGTTAAAACAAGTACCTCCTCGTGTGAGGTTTAACTACCAAGTGAGGAAGGCTGCGCGCAGTGACCCGGATGTGCGCAAAGGTTAAGGTCAGGTCAAAGGTGGGGTCACAGAAAATAGTGCCAATTATGAATTTTTTAGGAAAAAATGTGTAAATTAGTTTGCATAAATAAAGCCTTTCAAAAGTAATAGAATTATTCAGCTTTCATTGTTTATGTTTGTAAGTTTTTGCAAAGCAAGCTTGTTAATATATTCTACTTGATTGTCACGTACACAATGCCGTTTCAGAAAAAGTTGACAGAGAAAATATGCTTCCTAACTTGACTTTTATAGTAACAGACAATGGTTCATATTATAATTTATTGATGAATTTTACACATAGGACTGAACTAATGCAATAATAGTTAGGATTTACCGATTGGTGTATTGTTTTTTCTCAGTTCCAGGTGTATACGTTTGCTAGAAGGGAATTCCGTAATGACGATAGTCTGCTGTGATTGGTTTATACTAATATAGCAACCAATCAGATTGTACTTCCTTTGAAAACAAATGGACAGCCAGCATTGCGAGACATGCATGCTAAAGCTAAATTACGATTCATATTTCAAATTTCCTGATTTATTTTGTCAATTGTAAGAAAATAACAATTCAACTCCAGATTATTATTGTTTTAATTCATGGTACACAATTTAAAATCCAAATGCCATTAAAATTTCTCAGAAACAATAAATTGAGAATCGTGGCTTCGCCGATCGTGACTTGTCTTCTGAAAAAACAAATACGGTGTATTAGTGCATTATATGAATATAATTACCATATACATACATAATTAAAAGTTTTTGGTAACTAATATTTATGAAGTGTGTAACCTTCTTTTTCAAATTGGTTTTCAACATTTATTTGAAAATCTAAAATTTCGACAAAGATGGCGCACAAACGAAGGTAAGTGGTGATAATTTCGACCGTGAACATTTCGTTAAAATATTTGGAAAATTTGCGGGTCGAAATAATGGAAGAATTACGGTACCACAGTTATACTATCCATGTAAGTTTGTTATACCACAGTCATACTATCCATGTAAGTTTGTTGTTGATGAAGGTCCCCAGAGTAAGTGGTTTCATCATGCTACAAGTCATAAAACATAAGTACAAAAAGGAGGTCATTTGAATAAGTACACTAGAGGCAAAAAGGAAAAAACATTAATGATAGATATTTCCATTTTGAAAACTTCTGACAAAAAAGTTTTGATTTGTTTTCAACCATTGCATAAAGAAGATGTTTCAATTACATTTCTTGTTGTATATTCAATTTAGGTTTTGCGGATGCGTTGGCCAACCCTCGTGAATATCTGTCTAAACAAGAGAAACATGCCCAACAGATGGCAGTGTTGTTTGACGACGATGGCGTAAGTATACATGCACTACTTTCTTTATTTGCATACCTTCTTTTACATTTATACAATACTTTCATCACTTAATGCTTAATGATCTTTGCTATGAAAGAAAATGAGAATGTTTTGTCTTCAAAATGTTTGCACAAAAAATTTCTTTTAATTTTTCTATGAAGCTCATGCAGCATGTTTGACGACAAATTCTATTCTGAGCACAGTCTTTACACTTTCTGTGCGCCTTTAGATTTACAAGTTCCAGGTAGTGGCTTGCAAACTTAATTTTTCAATGTGATTTTCTGGTCTACTTTTATTACAAAGTTAAAGATATCTATATTTCATTATAATTTAATTGTCCTCTGTCTATCACTAGGATGACGAACCAGAAGTAAGTGACAAACAACCCGAACTGTCTGGTCATGTTGCTAGTGTTTGCTCTACCAGTGTTTGTAAGGCACAATTGGACAAGAACTTATTGGCAATAACAGTTCCATGTTAACCCTTAATATGTTGACCTTTTCTCTTCTTTAATTGACAATATCAAATTAGACAAAAATCTTTATCTGAAGTTGGTGTTTTAACTGGCGATTAACATTGTAATTCTATGTTTATAACTGCTCTTTGCACATGTAGAAACTACAGAGAATTTTTATTTGAAAATTCTAGGAAATTCCTCAGCCATTACTACTATAAAATATTTGACATGCATATCTCATTATGATGAAAAGACCTAAAACAATTATTCATAATAAACAAAAAAAATTCTCTTAAATTAAGATTCATTTTTTTTGCGTGAATGATACTCATTACACAAAACACTTTTTGACCTTATGCCTTCAAAAACTTTAAGATCTTCCATCATATAGAGAGTTAGAATATTTGTTATTTTATCACTTTAAATCTTTACTTTTACTCAGGTGAGTTAGGTCCAACACATCAAGGTTTATCTTTTACTGTTATTATTCAGGACCTAGATTTTCTCAGCTCTCTTGGTGCCAAGAAAGTCGTTGGTACCATACATTAACATTGGCTTATTGCTGTCTTAGTGCTAAGAGATCGTTGAAAACCTAAATCCTGAATGAATGAGTTCTCTACCAATTGTACCAGTTTTATTGAAATTTCTTGAAATGAATGTTTGTATGCATGTCTGACAACTGACTGAATGTAAATTAAGATATAAGTATACACCTCTCAAAACAATACCAGATATATATACCATACCAAATATCATGTAGGTGTGCCAACCACTTGTAAACTACAGCATGCCTTGTGCACATGTTCTTATGACTCCTTTGTAACCAACTTTCCCTCTACAGATTCATACAACTACATTTAGTGGATCTTATGTTATTTGATGTCACTATGAGACAATGGTAGCAACCCCTTCTGTAAGGCCATTTTACAGTGATCTGATGACCATTTAGAAAGTCTTAAATCGTTTATAAATAGTAAGCTTACTAAATAGCGGTTAAAGTCCCGTTTGGCATCCCATATTATCTGTCATGTCCATTCAAATGGTTTGGCGAAAACATGAAATCTACTTGCCTCTCTGCATATACATGTGTCAATATTCAAAGCAAATATTATGATGAAAACAATACACACTTGTTGTTCTTCTCCCTCATGTATACCTTTTGTATGTACTTTGATATTTTCACAAATTATCCCTGTCCTATCAACTGCACAATGAAGTCCACATATAGGCATAATGTCATCTGTAAAACCTTCTAGTTACACTAATATAAGTAATTATATGGTTAGTCACATGGTCAAATGATATGGTAAGTCACATGGTCAAATAATATGGTTATAGTCACATGATCAAATGATATGGTTAGTCACATGATCAAATGATATATTTTGTCACAAGATCAAATTATATGGTAAGTCACATGATCGAATGATATGGTAAGTCACATGATCAAATGATGTATTTAGTCACATGATCAAATTCTATGAGTAGTCACATTATCAAATGGTATGGTAAGTCACATACTCAAATGATATGTTTAGACACATGATCAAATAATATGGTAAGTCACATGATAAAATAACATGTTGTCACATGACTTACTGTAACCATATAAACAAGTTGGTGTTATGGAGGTCAAATGTATGTAAAAATTGTTGTATATTGGAATTTTGTGAATGCATGTCTTATCTTAGATATAAGTGTAAATATTTTATCCATTAACTATGTTGTTCATTTGTTGTTTTCATCTTGGAGTTTTGTTGTTTTTCTGCAAATCCTTAAACTCTTTTTCACATACATTTGACACTCTATAAAACCTGGCCATTATTATGAAATATCATAAATATAGTTACTTATATGATTAAATGGTTTTCAACTAATTATTTTGGCATGGTTGAGATTGATAGCATGAGCCTCTGTACATTAGATGTATCTAGATGGATAACTGAATGGAGATGTAGACAGGAGCCTAGCTGAATGTGGAACATGATCCTGTGTCATCTTTCATAGCCATAGTCTAATATATCTTTGAAATTGGTATCAAAATGTCGCCAATATATGTGTTATTCTGTGTTTATGGTTGAGATTCAGAGGAGGAATGAAAACATCAAAATGGACAGTTTCGTTATATAATATACATATGTTATTAGTTTTAATTGTTTACAATTGTTTCAGAAAAAAAGGTTCAAGAGTTTTGTTTCAAAAACATTTGATGAAAATAGTTTGTACAAGAAGTTGTCATTACAGTGAAAAATCATATAAAAATCTGTCTCTGATATTGATGCTTGTAAACTCACCAGTCGTCTTTATTAGGGAATTTGTGTCCGAAATTAAATCTTGCACAACATTCAGGATTACAAAGCTTCATATAACCATAAGGTTGTGGAATACTACATAACTATTCAAGCTTTATTATTGGTTACGACCTGAAACTTGCAATCAGTATGATAAGAAAATATAAGATACTCATAACTGTCAGACTTAGTCTATTTAGAATTTGTTTTGGTTATTTGATGAATACTTTTATCTGTTAAATTGAAATCAGTTTTACATGAAATATATATATGAAGTAATGAATTTTGAAATATGATGTATCTCAAAGCTTAACCTGTTCTCATTATACTGTGTAGCCTGTGTAATACATGCATCTCCTACAGGAGGGAGCCCAGGAGAACTCTGAGAAGGGACCTCAACGTCAGGACTCTGTCATCAGTCGAAAGAGCGTCAACAACAGCAGCATCAAGATTACATCGAGCGCTCAGATCGGGAAGCAGATACCGCCGACAGTCGCAGAGCGGACACTGGTGAAGCAGGAGAGTACACAGTCAGGAGCCAGCCAGGGGACAGGAGGATCAGGTGTGTAGTGTGAGATGGGGTATCATAGACTGGAGAGATGGGTTAGGTATGTATAGATCACATGTGGAGAAGAAAAGTTTGAGTTTGAGGAGATCAGGGGTTAGTATGAAGAGACCAGGAGTTAGGGTGTGGAGACCAGGAGTTAGGGTGTGGAGACAAGGGGTTAGTATGAGGAGACCAGGGGTTAGGTATGTGGAGACCAGGAGTTAGTATGAGGAGACCAGAAGTTAGGGTGTGGAGACCAGGGGTTAGGTTGTGGAGACCAGGGGTTAGGGTGTGGAGACCAGGGGTTAGTGTGAGGAGACCAGGAGTTAGGGTGTGGAGACCAGGGGTTAGTGTGAGGAGACCAGGAGTTAGGGTGTGGAGACCGGGGGTTAGGGTGTGGAGACCAGGGGTTAGTATGAGGAGACCATGGGTTAGTATGAGGAGACCAGAAGTTAGGGTGTGAAGACCCAGGGTTAGTGTGTGGAGACCAGGAGTTAGTGTGTGGAAACCAAGGGTTGGGTGTGAGGAGTCCAGGAGTTAGGTTTGAGTAGACCAGGAGCTACTTGTGGAAATCATGGGTTTGTGTGGGATACCATGGTGGTGTCATAGGAGATTAAATGTAAGTGTGAGGAGACCAGAGTTGAGTTAAGTGAGTTTGAGAAGACTGCATGATGGTTGGATGTGAGAAGACGAAATGTTGAATGTAAGGAGATAAGGGGTCTTGTTTGATGAGACAAGATGCATGATGTGCAGTGTAATAGGAAGAGGGGATACAATAGTTAAGTTGCAAGAAGAAGTGACACTAACTGTGAAAATACTTTAAAATTTAGTGTTCCAAGATGCTACGTTTGAGGACAAAAAATAAATCTCTATCATTATGCAGACCTACAGGAGTTTTTAAAATCCTGTCCCTCTTTTAGCTGGGAACCTGAACAGAATATCCAACACAATGCCGGGAGTTGACCAGAATGGAACATCCCTTTCAGTAGCGCAGACAACAAAACTAAATGGTGAGTTCAAAGTCTCTGATATCAAGTTTTCTATAAAGTTAGATTCTATCTTTTGCCAAAAACACCATTTCAATCCTCATATATAATTCCCTGTTTCTGCCAGACCCGGATATCCTGACGCCTGTGCCCCTGACCACGCTGAAGCAGCAGAAGCCGTTCCTGAAGACGGTGGGTAAACGTGACAAAGAACTGGAGACTCTCCGGAAGAAACACGAGAAGGTGGGTTGGTTGGAAGTTGAAATAACTTGTTTTTTCATAACGTTTCCTTGGTTTCATTTTCATCTCATCAGGCCTATAAGGAATTACTATCACCCCCAAAGAAGAATAAATCTCTCTGATATTGTCTAGGCAAGGGAGAACATGATCGATACCCATGCCCAGCAGCTAGAGAAGCTGGCTGTGAGTCAGGAGAAGCTGGGCAAGAACCTGGACAAGACTCACTGCAAGGTCCTCAAGAAGGCGGGCAAGTCGGGCCAGGGTCTCGGGGACGTTCAGGCCAAGTGCTATGAGGAGAAGAATCAGTTTGAGAAGGAGAAGGAACAACAGGTTCGTACAGGGACATACTTTTAATTCCTTGATATTGTAACAAGAATGGTCTGCTTATTTCCTCGATCCATTGTTCAATGATAAACCATGTAACTACCATTACTTACATATGGAAGGTGTCTTGCTTCATAATCTCTGATATTTCTTACCTTGCACCTCAAGATGACGGAGTTGAGACAGACACAAGCTCAGATCTACATTGCTCTGTGCAAGGACCACTACCAGGCCGAACTCAACATCTACCAACGGCACCACGATGTGCTGTACGCAAGTCTACAGCAGGTGGTCACGTCAAGTCATGCGGACCACATCAAGCGGCTGCAGGAACTACATGACCGGGAGGTAGGGGAACTGACCAAAAGGATGGACCAGCAGAACAGAGAAAACATGAAGGTTCTAGCCAAGAAGCACAAGGACAAACAGGAGCTCTCCAGGTGGGTGAAACAGTGCTTGTGTACGTGGTGAATTGAATGTGCTTGTAATCTTGGTGATTTGAGTGGGTGAAGTGGTTGTGTTCTTGTGAGTTGAATGGGTGAAGTGCTTGTCTTCTTGGTGAGTTGAATGGGTGAAGTGCTTGTGTTCTTGGTGAGTTGAATGGATGAAGTGCTTGTGTTCTTGATGAGTTGAATGGGTGAGTTAGTGGTTGTGTTCTTGATGAGTTGAATGGGTGAAACAGTGCTTGTGTACGTGGTGAATTGAATGTGCTTGTAATCTTGGTGATTTGAGTGGGTGAAGTGGTTGTGTTCTTGTGAGTTGAATGGGTGAAGTGCTTGTCTTCTTGGTGAGTTGAATGGGTGAAGTGCTTGTGTTCTTGGTGAGTTGAATGGATGAAGTGCTTGTGTTCTTGATGAGTTGAATGGGTGAGTTAGTGGTTGTGTTCTTGATGAGTTGAATGGGTGAAGTGGTTGTGTTCTTGGTGAGTTGAATGGGTGAAATGGTTGTTATCTTGGTGATTTGAGTGGGTGAAGTGGTTGTGTTCTTGGTGAGTTGAATGGGTGAAAAGGTTGTGTTCTTGGTGAGTTGAATGGGTGGGTTAGTGCTTGTGTTCTTGGTGAGTTGAATGGGTGAGTTAGTGGTTGTGTTGTTGATGAGTTGACTCGGTGAAGTATTGCTTGTGTTATTGGTGAGTTGAATAAGTGAGTTAGTAGATGTGTTGTTTGTGAATTGAGTTGATGAGTTAGTAATGGCTGTGTTCTTGGTGAGTTGAACGGTTATTGTTGTATCTGATATTGAATCATCATTTATTGTTTTTTCCAGAATAAAGCGAGAGGCCCAAACAAAGCACATCAGTGTTGTCGTACAGGAGAGGCAAAGGGTCAGTTACCGATATTTAGGATCTTTACATTCTCAAAGACTTGTAGTTGCAATATGAAATAAATCATATTTATCATAATTTTATCGCTAATATATTCTTGAAATTTAAGTTTGTTTGATAACTGAAGTTCAGTGATAAATTTTGGTAATTTGTTGGGTTTTTTTTCAGCTAAAAGATATTCTGGAGAAGAAATTAGAAGAATTACAGCTCAAACTGGGACAAGTCAAAACAGAGTATGAAAAGGAGAAAGAAGAGGTAGTTTGAAACATTTGTTATGTTGCTTTGTACTCTTCATTGTTGCTATAGTTACTTTGTTGTAATGCTGAAGGAACAAGCTCGAAAACATGATTTTGTCCATATTCATGGTGAAATTAAACACCTAAAAATGGTATCAGCCCAAAGCAAAAGTAACCAGGTTACAGAGTGTAGGACAGCTTTCATTTCATGCATTGATTCATATCTAGACCCAGAAACTAATCACATTTATCATATCCTTGCTTATAAATACAGAGGTTTTCATGTGCAATAGACCAAGTCTCCTGTATTAACCTGTATCAGCCTGTCATCAGGGCCAAAAATCAATATCAAACTTGGAATTGAAAACTGGTACATAGGTAGCAATATGATAATCATTGATTTTTTAAGGTATTGGTATTTTCATACCCAACTTTATACCGATCAATATCAGCCTTTAAGCTAAAGCTCTTGGACTGATATGTTGGTGTCTCTGGCTGATATATGGTAGGATTTATAAACCTATATATAAAATACTAGGGGTGACTATTGACCCAAGAGACTATTGCGATAGCGATAGTCTATTGCCACTTACTATTGCGATAGCGATAGACTATTGTAACTCACTATTGCAATAACTATTGCGATAGGATTGTTTGTACAAATACGCAATACTCAGCTAGATTTGTGTAGGTTTTAGTAGAAATGTTTAATTGATGTAAGGACTATGGAACCAAAATCAGTAAAGAAATCATAAATGAAAAGACTTTTAGTCATTTTGCTATTTCCTATCTCTAGTTCTTCCCTTTTGACATTCTAAAATGAAAATTCTTGAATTAAATGCAGCGAGGTTTGTGTAAATCATTCACAATTAAGGGAAATTTAATAGTTTCGATAGTACCGATAGTTAACCTTACTATTGCGATAGCGATAGAGTTTTTATATATACTATTGATATAGTACTATTGCCAAGCCAACTATTGCGATGCATCGATAGTTCGATGTATTGTTACACCCCTATAAAATACTGTCAGTGTATGAAATAAGGCCTGTCCAAAAGCACGGAACCTGATAACCTTGTGTCAGGGCTGGTAACTTTTGAGGTTTTGCCATTTAAATTGATGGAATAATTTAGCTGCCTTATTTCATACTATCTCTATATACCTCATTGACAGTAACACAATATGACACAATGTACACTCTCTACATGTCCTGAAGAAGCACCTATATAATCATCCTCGGTTACCCATGGTTTTATATATGCTCCGTTACTCTCCACTATATCACCCATGGGAAACCTTATCAGAAAAATCTGTACTCAAATTACCCGCCCTTGGCCGGCGTGACAAAGTCAGTAACCAAAGAAAATGCTCAATAGAATAAGACGGAAATGGTCAAGGGAGACAACCGGTGACGGATGGCTAACAAAATGACCTCGCGTGCTTTGCAACGAAGTGATATGAATTGTCATTGGGTCGCAGGTCCAAGCTACGTAGCAGATTGATTGGCTCACGCCGGCCAAGGGCAGGTAATTTGAGTACAGATTTTTCTGATGAGGTTTCCCATGGGTGATATAGTGGAGAGTAACGGAGCATATATAAAACCATGGGTAACCGAGGATGCTATATAATACTATCTCTATATACCTCAGTAACACAATATGACACAATGCACACTCTCTACATGTCCTGAAGAAGCACCTATATAATACTATCTCTATATACCTCAGTAACACAATATGACACAATGCACACTCTCTACATGTCCTGAAGAAGCACCTATATAATACTATCTCTATATACCTCAGTAACACAATATGACACAATGCACACTCTCTACATGTCCTGAAGAAGCACCTATATAATACTATCTCTATATACCTCAGTAACACAATATGACACAATGCACACTCTCTACATGTCCTGAAGAAGCACCTATATAATACTATCTCTATATACCTCAGTAACACAATATGACACAATGCACACTCTCTACATGTCCTGAAGAAGCACCTATATAATACTATCTCTATATACCTCAGTAACACAATATGACACAATGCACACTCTCTTCATGTCCTGAAGAAGCACCTATATAATACTATCTCTATATACCTCAGTAACACAATATGACACAATGCACACTCTCTACATGTCCTGAAGAAGCACCTGTACAATACTCTCTCTATATACCTCAGTAACACAATATGACACAATGCACACTCTCTACATGTCCTGAAGAAGCACCTATATAATACTAGCTCTATATACCTCGGTAACACAATATGACACAATGCACACTCTCTACATGTCCTGAAGAAGCACCTATACAATACTCTCTCTATATACCTCGGTAACACAATATGACACAATGCACACTCTCTACATGTCCTGAAGAAGCACCTATACAATACTATCTCTATATACCTCAGTAACACAATATGACACAATGCACACTCTCTACATGTCCTGAAGAAGCACCTATACAATACTCTCTCTATATACCTCAGTAACACAATATGACACAATGCACACTCTCTACATGTCCTGAAGAAGCACCTATACAATACTCTCTCTATATACCTCGGTAACACAATATGACACAATGCACACTCTCTTCATGTCCTGAAGAAGCACCTATATAATACTATCTCTATATACCTCAGTAACACAATATGACACAATGCACACTCTCTACATGTCCTGAAGAAGCACCTATACAAAACTCTCTCTATATACCTCAGTAACACAATATGACACAATGCACACTCTCTTCATGTCCTGAAGAAGCACCTATATAATACTATCTCTATATACCTCAGTAACACAATATGACACAATGCACACTCTCTACATGTCCTGAAGAAGCACCTATATAATACTATCTCTATATACCTCAGTAACACAATATGACACAATGCACACTCTCTACATGTTCTGAAGAAGCACCTATATAATACTATCTCTATATACCTCAGTAACACAATATGACACAATGCACACTCTCTACATGTCCTGAAGAAGCACCTATATAATACTATCTCTATATACCTCAGTAACACAATATAACACAATGCACACTCTCTACATGTCCTGAAGAAGCACCTGTATAATACTATCTCTATATACCTCAGTAAGCAATGTACCTCTCTACTTCTCCACCAGGTCCTGGAGAAACACCAGGAGGAGTTTACCCAGAAGTGTGAGAGCATCGTACAGCAACACAAGGAGAAGCTGCCCATGTCAGGGGGAGATGCCTCCAGCTACCCTATCAGCGCTAAGATGTCCCCTGGAAAGATCCCCTCAGAAACATCCTCCCCCTCTCAGTCTTCGTCTCATTCCATTCCCTCGAAACCTTCGTCACCGGTTCCAAACGCTGACAAGTCGGGGTCTCATTTAAACGGGGGGTCAGGGGTCAACAGCCGGGAGGAGACAACAGCGATGTAGATTACTCAGATTATAAGTGTCTCGGATTGCAATTTTACATTTAATTACTCAGGTTAGGCAAGCCAAACAGTTTAATATTGAGTTGTTTTATTGATATTAAATGTTTCTTAGATCCATCAAGATTTGTTTAGATGTGTTAGATATTTCTTGAATATAATAACTGTTTATTAGATTTATTGAATATTTTCATGCAATTACTGAAATGGTGCATGACAGAATTTAATTTAAAATTGTCAGGGTCTCAGTGAATCAAATATTGCATATTTTCATTAGAAAGACTTGAATTCCTAAACTTTCCATTATAATCAACACAATGACTTTTGAAATAGTTGCACAATTAAACAACAAAAACTTGTACAATTCATATATATAATGAGAAGTTTCAACTAAAGTTAGAATGTAACTTTTCAAGCTTTGAATGTGTAAAAAATATTTCATGCATTATTTATTTTGATGGCATATTAATGTGATTTTAGAATAAGATCTGTTTGCTCATGTTTACACTAGCTTGATTCTGCTCAAGAACATGATAAAACTGGTCTATTTGAAATAAATATATTCTGTCAGTTGTGTATATCAAATTAATATATTCTCTTAGTCAAGTACCGGGTATATCAAATTTGTAGCAGATATCAAGATCTTAGATTCACTATGTATCTGTAAATATTTTTATGTTTTAAATTATGTTTTGAAACAATTTTAATTTTAGGTGTTTTTAGACAGTTTTAGAATACATACACAATGGCAATTAGCCCACACTTTGTAAATATTGTCTTTTAATAAGTGAAAGAATTATTTCCCAGCTATGCCAAATGGCCCTGTTAGTATTGGTTGTACTCTAATTTAGAACTATTTGGTAGACAATCGTGATTGTTATGTGAAATGTTTTAATTAGAAAATGAACCAAACTTACAATGTTGACAATATTCAACTCGAGCAGTGTTTTTGAAATATTATATTTTATACCGTTTCTGAATATGACATGATTGAATAAACAGAAGAAAGCTAAGCCTATTGCTTGCAATATGAACCTGTACCACTAAGGGGGCTCTGATCAAGATGGTCGTCTTGTCATGTAGTTGTGGAAACTATCGTACCACTCTCACTATGCACTGAGTAGGCTCTGAAATACACCATATTCATTGGCTCTCCTACCATTGTTAACCTCTTCCTGGCAGATCTTTTATTCCACCATATAATGGTTTGTGACGGGCCTACTGCAAGCCTGGAAGAAATGGCCCTTGCTCTAAAAAAAATCTTCACAAGAATTAATTTTGATCATTGTTAATAATGGACGCAACAAATGCATATGGCTACTTTTCCAGCATTATTTTACTTTCAAATAATATCCTGGAAACATATAGTCATTTTCTATCAATCTGCGAAAGAAGGTTTGCCTCATTGCTAAATATAGCATTCACACTGATGAAGTGTCTCAGCTCTACAGAAAAGTGATAGGTTTTCTGTGATTGGTCATTCTGTTTTTCGTATGTCATTGGAAATTATTGTATGTTTCCATGGGACTGTATTGTAAACGAATACAGGCAGAAGCATATGGTCTGGATTCCATTACGGCTGAAGCTTGATAGAGGCAAATCATGATTTTATTTAACTCCCATGTTGTCAAGAGACAGATTGTGGTCACCATACACGGTTCTCTCTATAACAGGTTAATGGTTCATAGATCAAAATTTGTTTAGAATTTACCATTGTAAACACATGCAGCATTGCTTTGTGGTAGATAAGTGGGTATAAATTGTGCTCCATGGAAGTGTTGATCAAGTAACCTTTAACCATGACCTGTCACCATTCCTGTAGAATTTCCCTTAAAGAGTCGTGAATCCTGTAAATTGCCTACTTGACCTGCATGACATATTTCAAAACCTTAAGTGTTAACCCCTTGAAAGAGAGATTTTATTATACCCCCGACCAACGGTTGGGGGTATATAGTTATACCAACGATTCCGTCCGTCCGTCCTTCCGTCCGTCCTTCCGTCCGAAGACAATTTTTGTCCAATCGATTACAGAAAAACTATTCGTCTCATCCTTTTTAAATTTGGTACATGTCTTCTTCACCACTAGGAGAGGTGCAGTGCGAAGTTTAAACCGAATTGGTGAATTTTTGAATTTTTGGCGATTTTTTTTATTTTTTAACTTAGTCAAATTCTGAGCATTTTTTGTCCGATCGATTACAGAAAAACTATTCATCTCATCCATTTCAAATTTGGCAGATGTCTCCTTCACCACTAGGAGAGGTGCAGTGCGAAGTTTAAATCGAATTGGTGAATTTTTAAATTTTTGGCGATTTTTTAAATTTTTTAACTTAGTCAAATTCTGAGCATTTTTTGTCCGATCGATTACAGAAAAACTATTCATCTCATCCATTTCAAATTTGGCAGATGTCTCCTTCACCACTAGGAGAGGTGCAGTGCGAAGTTTAAACCGAATTGGTGAATTTTAGAATTTTTGGCGAATTTTTTTATTTTTTAACTTAGTCAAATTCTGAGCATTTTTTGTCCGATCGATTACAGAAAAACTATTCATCTCATCCTTTTCAAATTTGGCACATGTCTCCTTCACCACTAGGAGAGGTGCATTGCAAAATGTAACACGATTTGGTGAATTTTTGAATTTTTGGCGATTTTTTATATTCTTTTACTTTATCATAGCTAGAATGAATGAAGCTACATCTGTATTGTGATTTGTTGACTTCATCATTTTCTTTTTCATGTAACTTTCATCAAAAGCTACTCCTGTGTTCTCGTTGATTTTACTATTTTATATTTCCACTGGTTATATTTTGGGAAAAGTTAAATTTTCTTTCCTTTCAGCCATAAACTGCTGTATATCTCTCACTGTGCCTTCAGGGGTGTGCTTCCATGTACCTGTTGTTTAAAGTCACTCGAATGAATCATTATGATGGATTAATTTCCAAAATAAAGTTGAAATCAGTGGTAATAGCAGTAGTGTATTATATTACCAATACCTTTTCAAGTTACTTTTATTCCTATTTTGACTTAAACCACCTTTTTCACATGAAGATCGAGACTTGTCCTACCATTTTCACAAACAGTTTAATCTTAGCAATTACATTTCAAAGCTTATCAATCCTTAGGTGTGCAGACACCTCTCTCTTTAAGTAAAATAAAAATGTCAAACTGAAACAGTCGGGGGTATTAGTGAGCCACGCTCACTTTTTTGCTTGTTGCTGTTCATATTGGTTTATAGGAGAAAGATTTACATTTTTGATTCCAAGTATAAACATTGAATGGTTTGGCTCTAATTGGTTCAGCAGTTAGAGCTGATATATATACCGGTAGTCACAACATCAGAGCATTAGGTTTTGTTCCATGTCATCTCTCTCCATATTGCTTCATCAGTGCTACAAGTGACCAAAACCGACTTCACCAATACCATGTCACAGGTCCACACTCTCTTACTTAACTACATCTTTTTAATATTATAATTATTCCCTCAATAAAATATTTCAGTAATTAAAAATATGCAGACATTTTTCCTTTGCAAACTTAACGGTGATGGTTCAATGGTGATGCCCTAATGGTGAAAATATAACATAATTGTGATTTATAACACTTGGATGTATTCAATAACTGGTAATTGATTTAATGTTATTGTTGTACCTTGTCTGATAGAGCTTTTATCATGTGTCATGTATATTTCATGTTCATCTCATGGTAACGAAGATGAAAGGGTGGTCAGTGATTGTATTACATCCAGTTGGATCAGTTGACATTAGACAATTAAATGTCAAACATTAGATGATTACAGATGAAATTAGAATTATGATGTTTGAATTACGTCAAATTTTACATTATGTATTTCACTTAATCCATTGATTATTGTAAATCATTTTTTCATAGATATATATTCCATTAACTTATCCATTGTCTTTTTGAAAATATTTTAACCTTTCCTCAATGTTGTATGATTAGATTTTCTTCTTGAACAAACAACCTGAATAATTCGTCAGATTATTTTTGTTGTGATCAAGGCTTTTTAACCAGTTGTCAATTTCTACAGTGTAAAATATATATCTTGTGTATATACAACCAACTTTCATATATAGTTACACATAGTTATAAAGAATTTTGTTGAAAAGGTGGCATCTTCGTCTGTTTCCATGGTTTCTGCAGTCTGAGTATGTTGATACAGTAGCTAGTCAGTAGCAACATGGATATACAATTGTGATATTATTCCTTTTTACCATTATATGTATCATTGTGTATCATTGTGTATCATTGTGTATCATGGTGACTCATGTAGCTGTATGTACAAATAGCTCAAGTTTGTTTTTTAACTGTTGATGATTTGAAGGTAATATATGATAAGATATCGGTTAGGAAATGATTTTTGACAAAGTTTATTGCTTTAAAATATTTAATTATACAACAGAAAACAGTTCACGTTTTATTATCTTCAGAAAGTTAAATCACCTTTGTTTTTGCAAATGCAGATCTTTTCATCACATAAGAACGCAATATATGGCATTTATTGGTTATCCATCTTGTGCAATCTCCAAATGTACACAGTTTAGAATAGTTTCTGTAGATATTCATAGATTCAGAGAGCACTGGTCATTGTATTATAATCCTTTAAAACATAATGTTGTAATTGTTGAGGAATTAAAAGATTTTAGCAAGAAATATTACTTTATTGATGAAATGATATCCTGTCACACTGGAAATGCATTTAACGGACATTTGTCTTTAAACCAAAAGTAACATTAGTCCTTGAATGCTTACCGCAAACATTAATTTATTTCTAGTGATATGATATAAATATGTTATCCAAAGTCTTTGTTTAATATGAATCTCATTCTAAACAGTTATAAATAATCACTGACTGAAATTGAAAATTTTACCAAATTTTTATTTCGAACAGTCTTATCATATATATTTGTGTGTGTGAGTGTGTATGTATACTGATAATGTGAATGTATTGTACCTAAACATAAAACTTGTACACTGACCATTCATCTGTGAGATAGTCTCATAACAATTCTCTATACGCTGTTACTCAAGATTTATTTGTATATTATATGACCTGGCATTTAATGGTTGGAAGGGAAGGTATTTTATAACAATTTCTTTAAAAAATTTACAACATTTTACATTGACAAATCATAACAAAATATATGTTTCGTATAAGAAACCAAACAGTTTTTTCTTTATGCAAAATCAAATATTCTTATGATACAAATCAAGCTTATATATGATTAGTTTTGGACCAGATATTGTTCTCAATATAATATTAGCTGTCAGGGAAACAAATAAATTTTAATATTGTGTTGACTTTTATATTATTTTTTGTTATTATATTCCATTCGAAAGCTTATTTTATTGATATTCATATCATAAGATTTGTTAATTGAAAGTTGAATTATTTTATTTTAGAATTTCCCAAATAAAATTTAATCTTATTTGAAGTTGGATTATAAACATGTCGGTGAAAAAAGTGACGGAAAAATGACTTTGAAACTATACTGTCATCAGCTATCCCCAAATATAATTATCTTCATTCCTACTAGCTAGTCAAGCAGAGACATTCCGAGTATTATATCATTGTGGTTGTACCAGCAAATATACGTTAAAGGTTGCTCCTTGGAGTGGTTTTGAACCTTGTATATTTTATCATTGGAAAATGAAATTTGACGGGAGAAAAATATTTATGAATACAGAAAGTTTTTAATAATGTTGATCAATATGAAAAATTATCTTTGAAAAAAATCTGTTTTAATTTATTTAAGAAATATAATGTTTTAATAATGTTTCAAATATATCCAAAATAAAACTAATGCTTTCTTATAGTTCTATGTCATCTTGAAATTTTTGGTCCAAAAATGTTCAATTTGTATGATTTAATTGTTCCAATGAAAAGATGATCATAATATTGTTGTTTTTATTAGCTTTTAGCATTTGTTTGTTTGACTTTTGTCCCAGCTTGTACAGATGTTTTTGAAAATATTTGAAACACTGCTATTACCATTGCTTATAAACCAAAATGATTTCTTTGAATTATGTTTAAACTTTCCCAGTGTCAAAGTTCTTACTTGCTACAGAAATGTTAGAATGTAATCATGTTAGATAGTAGTATCTAATATATATTGTTGACTTAGTTGAGAAATTATTATTGTTCAAACAAGCAATTATGTGATTGTTAATTAATATTTTGTTGATTTTTTTAATTCAATATGGTATTGACCTCAGCCAAGTTCAGTGATCAGTAAGAAATTAAATAATCGCATGAAATTCGATCGAATGAATGGCAAGTTTCTGTCTCAAACCAAGCGGACATTAGACCGGTACATGAAATATATACATGAGATATGTACTATGTGTGATCCGTCAGTGTCATCAATCTCTCATCTCCCAAATAAGTTAATTCTCTAATAATAATAATGATAATTTTAATGCATACATTATTGCCCTGAAAGAATTGTACTTTTGGTGACATCACTAAGTGCTCAGCACGACTGTTAACAGTTGTTCCCATGTTAAGGTACTCATTTAAACAGCTTAGTTAAATTTTATTTGTTGATTCGGACCCGAAACATGTTATCATTAATGATCAGTTCAGACCCACACAAGCATGATCCTTTTGTTTCCAAAAAAACTTGATGAAATGTCATATGATCGTTTTGTAACCACAACAACTGTGTGACATGTCATATGATCCTTTTGTGTCCAAAACAACCATGTGACATGTCATATGATCCTTTTGTATCCAAAACAACCATGTGACATGTCATATGATCCTTTTGTATCCAAAACAACCATGTGACATGTCATATGATCCTTTTGTTTCCAAAACAACTTGATGAAATGTCATTTGATCCTTTTGTATCCAAAACAACCATGTGACATGTCATATGATCCTTTTGTTTCCAAAACAACTTGATGAAATGTCATTTGATCCTTTTGTATCCAAAACAACTGTGTGACATGTTATATGATCCTTTTGTATCCAATACAACAGTGTGACATGTCATATGATCATTATGGATCCAAAGCTGTCATGTGACATATCATTTTGTACCCAAAGTAACAGTCAGGTATGACATATCATATTGGACCACAATTAATGGTGTGACATATGATACAATGGACCCTGAAAAAGTATGTCATATGATCATTCTGCACCCAATAATAATATATGATAAGATGATGGATTTCATTGAATATACACAACCACCATTTGGATCAATGATGTGTCATGTCACATGAGCAATTTGGAGTCATCTCAACAAGGTATTAATACATATGATCAATCTGGACCCTATAATCTTTGATCTAATAACTGTTTGGAATATTTGAACTAAGATAAACAAGTATGATTGCCTGGACATTAATCCATGGTGTGACATGTCTTTAAACCTCTGTAATCATGTGATCGGTCACATGATTAATCACGTGACCAGTGCTAGTCAGTTTGCTCACAAAACTACCAACGGCAATGATAATGGCTAAGAGGGTATGATTTAACATTGCTTAGTCTTTTTAGGCTTTTCATTGTTTAATTAATTAGTCAGGAGTTGTTTTAGACAAAATAATACAATTTTTATTAATTGTTTAGTCCTCTACATTTATAACTTCTTCTTACTTAAATATGTCCCTCCTTGTGATATTTACAACTATTTTTTTCCTAAATATGCCCAAATATGCATAAGATTGTCCTATATTTTCACTTTTTGTATATTTTGTTTGTATAATATTTGCCTTGAAAGAGATGTACATTTATTCATCGTTATTTATATTCCCAATGTGAACCTCGATGTGTGTATATTTGAACTACGAGCTATGACCATGTATCATAAATGTTTTAGTGAGGTAAAATAGATGTATCCGTTATTTTGAAAAATGGCGGCAATATTGTACAAGAGAAAATTATTGTTGTTTTTGTAGGCGTGATGATGCCAACTGCCATGTTGTCTTTCCAACGCTACTGTGCTGGGTTGAGTTGTTGGTGTTTTTTGTTGCCAGGGTTATTTGCATTTTTGCAAAAATCTATCTTTCAACGCAACCAGTTACATTTTCATCCCCTGTCCTTCCCCAATTTCTCCCAATTTCCCCCATTCCAAAATGTCAGCTTTCTTTGTCTGTCTCAGTGCCATCTTATTCAGAATAAAACTTTGAATACTGACATCCTCTTTGTTTTAAAGTTAGACTACCAGGGGCTGAAAGTTCAGATCTTGTTAAAGGTACATCCATTGTGTTTCATAAAATTTTATTTGGCTTTAATACGTTCCAACAAACCATATGTGATGTTTACAATACAAATAAATTCACTTATCTTGCATATTCATCCCCAATCGCCAAACATATCATATTTACTATTTTCCAATTAAAATCGAGTAACATCATTATGCATGTGTAGAAACCGAAAGTGAACGTCCTATTTACATGCACAGTAGTTATATGACCTATTGAACATTATTAACCCAATTCTGTTATGTTGTCTGGTGTAAATAAGATTCAAAAATTACGTTTGACTCTGTGGCGCGCGCCACACGCGGTGCATTGTCCGGTTTTCGATCAGAAATCACTACTTTTACCTTCATATCGTCAATATACTAAGTCCAGTATCATTAAAATGGTTGTTTTCGGTAACAGTTGGTACTTCTCGATAAAATAAGACCATTTACAACGTTTGTCATATTTGACCCCCAACAACACAATGGATGTACCTTTAACTAATCCTGGACTACAAGGGGCTGAAAGTTTAGATCCTGTAAACTAATCCTCCACAACCAGGGACTGAAAGTTCAGATCCTGTTAACTAATCCTCGACTATATAAGGGACTGAAAATTCAGATCCTGTAAACTAATCCTCCACAACCCGAAACTGAAAGTTAATCCTCCACAACCAGAAACTGAAAGTTCGGATCCTATAAACTAATCCTTCACAACCAGAGACTGGAAGTTCGGATCCTATAAACTAATCCTTCAAAACCAGAGACTGGAAGTTCAGATCCTATAAACTAATCCTTCACAACCAGAGACTGGAAGTTCAGATCCTATAAACTAATCCTTCAAAACCAGAGACTGGAAGTTCGGATCCTATAAACTAATCCTTCACAACCAGAGACTGGAAGTTCAGATCCTGCAAACTAATCCTTCACAACCAGAGACTGAAAGTTCAGATCCTATAAACTAATCCTTCACAACCAGAGACTGAGAGTTCAGATCCTATAAACTAATCCTTCACAACCAGAGACTGAAAGTTCAGATCCTATAAACTAATCCTTCACAACCAGAGACTGGAAGTTCAGATCCTATAAACTAATCCTTCACAACCAGAGACTGGAAGTTCAGATCCTGCAAACTAATCCTTCACAACCAGAGACTGAAAGTTCAGATCCTATAAACTAATCCTTCACAACCAGAGACTGAGAGTTCAGATCCTATAAACTAATCCTTCACAACCAGAGACTGAAAGTTCAGATCCTATAAACTAATCCTTCACAACCAGAGACTGGAAGTTCAGATCCTGCAAACTTATCCTCAACTTCCAGGAACCAACCATTACGAAAATGTAATGCCAAATATTTATGCATAAACGAAGGACCTGATTGCTTTTCGAATTTGAACATTTTCAAATTCACATTCCATCGTAGCCGAAACCCTAAGACAGTGTCTCTACCTTAACCATCAGAGAGTAGTCGTGTAAAAGAGTGTTGTCCACATACGAGATTGATGTATTGCAATTTGGCGTGTACTAGAGATTTGCGTGCTCAATAGGGGTAGATACTAATTGTATTACCGGCTAAACATTTTTCATCGATTCCACAGATTGTATAAGTTCATGTTTTCACAAGCTTAAAATTATTTTGGTGACAATAATTGAGATCAAATCACATATTTATAAACACTGATAAAATAGCGTCATCACCGAAAGTAAAAAATTTCACAATGTATGAATTTTGAAAAGCAAAATCGGATCAAGTTGCCTACTTATTTGCATGCCAAAACGTAATATTTTACGTACGCTTCATTATGAAAATTGTTCAAACCATAATTTTAAGGACCATAAAGTTCGTTTTATCAAAATACATATGGAAATTAATATTATTACGTACAGAAATGAATGCTTGTCTCAGCTTATCGCTTATTTAAACAAGTGTAGAAACGAATACAGCTCATATATCCCCGCTTCCAACCAAAACAGCAATACACATATTGGTGTAATGAGGGTAATATGTTATTGACTTTATAGTTTACAATTTGATAAAAACTAGCGCACATTCGTTCAAATAAAAACAATGAGAAGCGAAGCCATTTACTGACGCTGCGTGTGTGGAAGGCTTTGCTATGACATTTATTAGTTGTAAAAATATAGCGTTTTTTCTCATTTCATGTAAATAAATAAAATGGCTCTGACAGAACCCTCTTTTTAATGTTGGTTTAAAGTTCATGCTTACTAAATTTGGATTTAGAATTTAGACTCAGTATGCATAGATATATTAGGAACATTTGTATTACGTTATTTGTATGTATCTAGTTTGTTTTTAACATATGTTATTCATTTCTTTGATGTTGAGGTGATGAAGGATGAAGACAATTTTATGGATCTGCAACTTCTTTATTCTGTGTAGGCGACTTTTCCACATAGATTATAATGGCGTTGTCTCTTGCTCCCATCACTTGCTTGACAAGGACAATAGAAAATATTATTAAAACTATGTTCGTCTGCAGTGACAGACTAAGGTTGTCGAATATAATGATGTATATATCTAAGTTAACATTTTGGATTTCGAAGCTTAGTATGTATAAGTTGTTAACAACATTCCTCATGTAATTTGTACGCATTATTAATTAATCAGCGGACAAAGGAACGTTCATTAAATATGATTAACAGGCAATAAGTAGGGGAGACCGGGGCAGGTTCGGCCCCGGGGCACGTTCGTCTTTTCTCTGTAATTTGTGTTAGGTGGTCACTTTAACTTCAGTTGGTGATTCCCAAGCAACCACGTGACCTAACTCATGTACACATAACCAAATGGTGGCGGTTCCACATGTTATTTGCGATCTGTGAAAGAAAAACCGTTTTTCATTCAGTAGAGTAATATTTCCCCCTTCAATTCAGTTTGTTTTTGACAAATATTGCCTGTACTTATGTTTGTGTTCCTCAATGGAGGTGAACCAACATGGCAAGGGGTATATGTAATGTTTATGTAATGTGGGTATGGTGGCTGTGTTTTATCGCAGAGGTAACATAAAGGGGACATGTGGGTCTGGGGCACGTTCGGCCCCTACTGACGGGGCACGTTTGGATACATATATCATAACTGTGATTGATGTTCATTGGGAATTTTGACTCAGTTCTCCTTTGTGCGACTAACAAATATGCATATTTGTTCATGGTACTGTTTTTTAAAACATTATTTATTAATAACGAGAAGGGAGCGGTAATTAGTTCACATTTCAGTCGATTGTATAATCAGATATGTTTCTTTCTGGGGGTACGTTCGGCCCTGTACATCAATTCTTAATTCATAAAATGAATACTGAATCTACATGATTATAAACTATATCTATACAAAGCAATGATATGTCGTATTTTATCGGAAATATATGAGAATAATCTATATTAAATAGTCAGCTGTTGCCTCTATTTTAGCTGATTAGGGCCGAACATGCCCCGTTTTGGCCAAACCTGCCCCTGGGGGGAGCCGAACCTGCCCCGAGGCGGGGTAAGTTCGGCTTTTAACCCCAGTGTCAAGAAAGCATAGTTATGGGGAAAAGTTATAATATTAGCCATTGTGAACAATTACTACAAGACAGTTAAGATGTCTCTCAATACGTGTACAAACAAGCGCAAGCATATGTCATTTAGCCAACCCATTACATTTATTTTGGTGAAAAGGGGACGAACCTGCCCCGGTCTCCCCTACTCATAATCATTAATGAAAGTGAAGTTATATAAGGAGGCTTTCAAATGGCGGAAGTAGTGCTAAATATGGATCTATATAGCGTGAGTCCGAGGGATGTAGTGCTCTAGACTGTGTGGCGGTCCCGACTGTTAGAGTCGACATTCTAGAAGAATTATGTTAAGGTCTATGAGTGGGTAAAGCTGTCGATTGGTGCCTAACTCTGGGTTTGAATCCATCAAGGAACTCGTTTCGAAACAAAAGTGAAAGAATGTGTTCTATTGCTGACAGTGTGGTCACATGTACAACAATGTTATTATATTATTATATTATAGAAGTTGGTAGTAAATATGACAACATTTTATGGATGATTAACTTCTATATTTCACATAGTTACGTATATTGCTATCGACCCTTACTGGCCTCAGACTTAAAACTGGTACAAAGATCTAGTGTATAGATATAAGACTCGCTGTTGTGAAAAAGTAGATTATCTTCGATTCTTGTCATCCCAGTATGTATACACCCATACCAGGGACAAAAAGAAACGAAAGATGCAAGATATCTTAGTCCGGGAGGCATCTATATAGATACGACTGAAACATAGTTACGCCATGTCTTTGTAATTTTTTAAACATTATCGCATGAGTCAATCATGATTCTGCAAAACACGGCTTCTAAAAATCGTCGTTTTGAGTTCTCCTTAACCAGGCGAGATGGGAGAGTGAAATGTGGTTTTTCTGACTTGTAACATGACATCCTACAGGAACGATGCGTCATCGATTTTCATAAAATTACATTATCTTTAAAAACCTCTTTGAAACAGCAATTTCAGCATCCAAAGTGTATTTGACCAGATATGTAATATTAAGTATCATCATCTCATGAATGAAATTGTGTATAGCTCTGTATCCGTCAGAAGTATTTTCTGTTTGATTCTTGAAATTTTGGTATCTTTTCTTTTGCCCCTGAATGTATGGCAATCAATATTGTCCGTGCATTCTCGTTGATATAAACAAAACGAGAACCTGTGGTAAGCAAAAAAAGCAAAAATACACCTGAGACAAGTAGCATACATTTAATTGATTTTTTAAATACATTTTCACACCCTGATTCAACGTGTATAGCTGTTGTTTCAGCCACCAGTTTTACGTGATTGGATAAAGATTTTACTGACGCTTGATGCACATTTTTAAACAGAAAGTCTCTATTTCACGCTCACATACCTTCTGCGTTTTTGAAAGAAATGTAGATTTTCTCCCTTCAATAAACCATTTATAGTTTCGACATAAATTGTTACTTATATTGTCCCGTGTAGGAGATCCACAAATGTGTGTTATTTCTAAGAATATTGATGTCATCATATAAATTTGCACCAACGCCATGATAACATGACTGCATGTAACAAGATTGCATTTGTGTTTGGCTGAGGCTTTGAATATTGAATAAACTGAGTTTGAATGACACTCACGAGACAGCTAAAAGAAATAAATAAACTGGATTGTATATCATAGCAGTCGCGACAGAATTGAAGTACATGTTTACTGAATAGACTAAACTTGAACAGCAACCACCGCATAAGTGAAAAACTGAATTATCTGATTTTGAAGAGGAGTCACGACACAAGTGAAATACTGAATAAACTTAATTTGAATAGCAGTCACGACAGACGCATCCTCCATCAGCGTATGTGTATCCGCTAAAGTGTACAAATATAGCGGATATAAATACACTGATGCAGCAGGGTGAGGCAGAAATGAAATATCACAGCTCAATATTACCTAACTAAACCCCGTCTCTGTGTATATATCAGAACTATCTACACGAAGTTTTAAAGAGACCGACGGTCAGTCTAGAAGAACACAGAATGCGAAGAATGGGAAAGAGGAATGCAGATTAAGTGACTGTGCATCTCGGCTGGAGGTTAATCACAGTGCGAGCAGTGACGAAGCTTACACCCAGTGATATATATTTGATCAATAAGGAACCAAGGTTCATTTAATTGTGGGTAATGGGATACTATATATGAAGTGTATACTCGTACTCGTATTTATCATTTATTTATCTACGTTTGAATCAACCAATGTTGATTTAGATTATAATCAGCTATAGCTATTATGTGATCTTGTAAAAATGTTGTATTTTACAACAGAGAATCAAGATGTTTTCATTATGTATACGAAGCTTTAACAAACATTAAAGTAAGATCCAAAAACGTTGAAAATAGAACTACATATGGAATAAGCCTTGTCAAGTTATTGGTGGATGTTTTTAAAACCTGTTGATTATCGGCTGAACAAATATATGTATTTCCTCTTTCATCTATATATATACGTAACGTAAATCCTACTCAACAGGTTGTAGAATCTTTCACGTATCACTAACAACATTACTATTGTACTCAGAGAAGTTAACAATAAAACACATGACATGAAATCTTGTATCTACATATCCTAAATATCGAACAAGAAGATAAAATAAGTCTTTGTCAGGGTCATACAGAACAATTAGGAAGATGAAACAAATACTGACAAAACGATAATATGTACGTGTATTTTATTTTTTGCATAGCTCATTCGCATACTTTATCTTGCATCAAATTACCATGATTGATACCACAATTTCAATCAGATGTTGATTATAATTTAATCACTACATTATTTACTGCTTCGGTGCCTCAATAGTCAGCGGGTTACGCTGACCTACCAACGCTAAATTATATACGAATAAAAAGGGGTAAATAAAAATACGAAGGAAGGAAGACAATAGCAATGAATAGCATGCTTGCATGACGTCACAGAGTGCAGCTGCACTGTATCGATCGCCAGACTGAATAGGCATTCAAGGCGCTGTTTCAAAATAGCACATGCTTTCACTTTACAGTGTTGCATTACGTAATCTAGCTCGGCCGAGTATACTGTAGTAGGACGTTTATACTGACACGGAGCGCCCATTAGCACCGATGAAACATCCATGTAGATCGAAGTTTGACTTTTTGACTTCTTTAAATGTATGAACAGGTATTTCTCCTCCCGAAGGATCGGCAGATACTTTGTTTTTGGTTCAGTCTCATTAAAATCAGATCATAATTAGTTGCACAATTGTGTGACGTATAGTGCAACTTATTACGTAATTACGTAAGCCAGAAAACGGTGTTTTTTTTCGTATTCGAATAGTGCGACGCATAAAGCGACAGTGGCGTGGAACTCTTCAGTGTGATAGGTAGATGGGTAGGTCTCATGCATGAGAATTTGAGTTCTGACAGCAAGGTGGATGACCATTCCATCTCTGTACCATGTTTAAAACTCTACTCTGAGTGTTTACGTATCGCTACATCAATCAGATCACATAAAAATGGCAGCTCAATGGAAAATTGACTCACGTGGTCACGAACCATGTACACTCGTTTTGGAACTCTTTTTACAGATTCATGAGTATTATTTAGCTATTGGTAACATTTATTTTTTGTTTTTGTGATAGCTTTTTATTTCAGTATGAAAATCGTGCGACAGCGCCTTTAATGGTTGTTGTATTTATGTATAAATGTAATGAAGAGATATTCACATAAACCACTGCGACATGTCTACTTAACCGTGTTCAATGTATTGAATAAAACATGTTTACATCATACAACCTCTTTAGAAATGCACTGCCTTGAAAAATGTACCTGTAGTCACCATAACCCTTGTTCCCTGTCAGTTTACAGAGATCGAGTACTGTAAAACTACGTTAGTCTATATTCTCGAAGAATGTATCTGCCATATCTGGGTATGTGCGAAATCTTACCAACGGTTAAAATGTTAATGGCATTGTATTTCGTCAATATGGTCTTAGTCTGAGTCCTATTTTTAGATCCTAGCTCATCGTTCAGAAAGTTGTTTTTTTCGTAAAGTAACTGTTAATATATTTTTAAGATATACAAATGAATCAAGGGTCAACTGTATTGAAATACAACTTTAACCCTCTAGCTGCCCAAAGCACGTATTTGGTCAATGTAGCTTATCGCTCACATGAGCTGTTTCAGTATTTGTTTGTTGAGAGATAGCTTAGGCCTTCGTGTTAATCATTGAAAATATATGTCAAAATCTATTTAGATGAAGTAGTCAGTAAAACTAGTAGTCCAGCATATAAATCTATTTAGATGAAGTAGTCAGTAAAACTAGTAGTCCAGCATATAACTAGACTATAATTTCGCACGTGTAGCCTTGGCGGAATACGAGTTTATAGATGAACTATTAAATAGTAAATGCAGATACTTCTTTACGTGTAAAATTAGAATTTAACATCATCGGGTGATTGAAGACAAACACGTGATGCCTTATTGGCATACAGGCCTATTTAGTGTACTTTATTACGAAAGCTTAAAGTTTACACATGTTCAAATGTTATTAATATGTCCATGAAGAAAGCAACTCTAATCGTCTAACCTGTCGCACAATGCAGATACATCTAAAATAATACATTTATTCATGAGTTAATCATCACTGTGCTTATTGACACTGACGTCACTTAGCAATGGTCACGGGGTTATGCATAACGGAAGAGCACTGTCACGACAACCGTACCCGGATCATGAGGGGGGTCGTCTCAAATATGTAAAATACTTTTTTTCCGTACTGTGGATTAAATCCTTCCCAAAGTTAAAATATCTTGTTGACACAATAAGCCTGTATAAATAGAATTAAACACTTAATTAAATGGTAAATAGATACACAGTTTGCAAAATGTAAGCTAGCAAATCTTATTGCAATAAACATTTGTGATTGGTCACCTGTGAAACGCATTGCTTTATGGGTAATTGCGACACCCTTGCATCAGCCGTTTAGTCACGGGTATTAATAGCACTTGGCTCATAATCTCTCTCACCAGCGCAGTTGAGCAGGCGATTTCAGATCGTTCGGACGTGTGTGAAGAAGCTCCAGCAGACGACACCTAACTCTTGAAAAATATTCCTCAAGAAGACTGGACTTGTACCACAGCGAAAATCCATCAACATAAAATCTAAAAACCCGCCCCACACATACACACTTACTTGCTTAAAAACACTTATAACTTGTAAGTGAAATTCACATATATAGCCTACCTCTCGAGAACTTCATGAAACATAATGTAAAAATGCTTTAATACAAATGTTCAATGAATTAACGACATTTAATCGAATACTTTTCACTCAATTACTAAATTTTAACAAAACAACAGCAAATCATTAAGTTTATAAAAAAAAAAAAACCTGTAAACTTATACCAAGGTATTAGATACGTCATTGCTAATACTGTATTCGATAATAATAACAATAACTCAAAAACTTCCGTAAACCAAAGCAATATGATACAAACGGTAAAGGGAAAGAACCGCTGTAGGATGTAATAAGAACCGGCAGAACGGGGAAGTGTATAAGCCTACAGCAGTTATTTCCCTTCTATGTGATATTTGTATATAACATGTTTTTCTATATTTTCCAGGTTTGCGGTCTCGGAAACTTCTGTGACGTCACTGTACTAGTGACGGACGGACTAGTGAAAATGACGGACGGGGACTTGAATGTCGATAGTTTGATAGCACGACTGCTCGAAGGTAAGACATTCTCTCCATAAATCATCCCACTTTTCAATTTCCCGAAATTTTCAAAGAACCATCTCATTCGTTTATGTTGAAGTTTAGCCTATATTCGTGTAACTTTTTGGATTGTGCCTAGATCAGTTTGTTTTGACAGCAAATTCTGTTTTGATTCGAGTTTTGCAGGAAGTGAATGTTGGAAAGTGATGTTTTCACGATGTGCATATGTATGCACATGTTTATAATTTTGCTATGTTAAGAGTGTTGAACATTGTTTGCTTATAGGACAAGTAAGGCTCATAAAACCTCGTCTGTTGGCTAGTTTATTACTTGTAGAATCGACTTGGGTTGGAACATGCATTCAATGTCAAACTCAGGAAATAATTCCATAGATGTATAGATACATTGTCTGTCAGCTGGTCCATGCTGTTGCTTGTCAGTCTAACATACATTGTGGTATATGTTAATTCATAATTTATATATTTTATCATTATCTTTGATTTAATACTTGCTTTATATTGTTAAAGTGTAAATTCATGAATGATATACAGGCCTATCTACTTGGACGATTCATACAAAAGTTTAGAATGTCACAAAACTTGTCTTTTGTTATAATCAACATGCAACTAACCTCTGAAAGGCATAACTCAAACCAGTCTCCATCACTGGCTTCACAGCTTTGCTGCATTTCATTTACTTTTCTGTGCTATCAAGTCAGACACGAATATGCAGTTCAGGTGTAGCGTGCTGATATGTTTGTACAGGAAAGTTAAGGAAATGCAGTAATACTTATATTGACCAGTGATGGAGACTGTCTCGAGTTTCGTCTTACGGAGGGAAGTTGAGGAACATGAGGAAAGCAAGTAGACTAATAAAAATGTATGATTAAAGGAAGAGTTCAACGAGCAAATTTATTGCAAAGTTGACATTCTCAGAGATCTACTTTCTGTTTGTGCATGCATTTATTCATTGTCACTACATAAAATAGGACTTGGATGATATATTGATTAGCAGCACTCAATAGCCTTCAAACAGTACAGTGATCTTGATAACTTTATGACTTGTGTAAAGTAATGCAAGTTTAACCTTTGCACTCGAACCATACAAAAAGAGTAACTCTTATTTTTGTTTTAAAATTGTATGATACAATGTGATAATATTTATCTATAAATTTCATTTTGAGACTATGTTCACACATGAAAATAATAAATGTTCCTCTGTATTTATGCTAAGTTATACATTACAGTGCGAGGATGTCGGCCAGGGAAGAAAGTTCAGATGACGGAGATGGAGGTTCGCGGACTTTGTCTTAAGTCTCGTGAAATCTTCCTCAGTCAACCCATCCTCCTTGAGCTGGAAGCCCCCTTGAAGATTTGTGGTGAGTTGAATATTTGTAGTAGAATTATTATAAATTATATCTTTAATGTTTTAACAATCCTTGACAGAATTAACTTTGAAGATATGTTGCATGCCATACTATTGTAATTATGGATGTAGTTCATGTTCGTAGGGCGTCCACTCATCACTCGGAAGGTCTGAGTTGAGTTCCAGCCTCATCATACCAAAAGATATTAAAGGATTCATTGAAGAGTTATGGCTTCCGAGCCTTCAGTGTTGTATGCATTATGTATTGAAAATCCTGAAGAACTGAAGGAATAAAGATACATATACTTTGTTAAAAAATAATCTTTGAGTATGACCTGTACTTGAATCCCACATCATACCCTAGTAGATGATCAGTGGACACTACTATGTTTCTACGAGAATGTGATAAATCCATCCAGTGTTTTAAAATCTGTAGTGATCATACATATTATAGTTGACATGTTGAAAGGGGTGGGAGGGTAATGTAGGATATCCTTGAGATGTGAACCCTAAGTGGAATGATGTTTAATTGATTTACAGCTATAGCGTTATTATAATGAGTATATATTTGGACATCATTACCCTCTAAAAGTTGGTTGATATAATTACTTATTCAATTAGCGATTGATCATCCTAATGTGGTATTCCACCTGCAGGTGACATCCATGGACAGTACACAGACCTCTTGAGACTATTTGAGTACGGCGGATTCCCTCCCGAGTCTAATTACCTGTTCCTCGGAGACTACGTGGACCGAGGCAAACAGTCTATTGAGACAATCTGTCTCCTCCTTGCCTACAAAATCAAATATCCCGAGAACTTCTTCCTGTTGCGAGGGAACCATGAGTGTGCGAGTATCAACCGTATCTACGGCTTCTATGATGAATGTGAGTTACAGTGTCGAGTTGTACACAAAGTTGGTTTAAACATATTTTTATTCAATAAGAATGTGGTTTGGCAAACAAGCAAAACTCTGCTTATGTGAATGCCTCACCACTACATAAAACATAAACAAATTCACAAGAGCTGGTAACATGTTAACAACAAATGAAAAAATCAAGACAATTAAACTATAGATATACGTACATAAGTGTTAATTGATAAGTTGATGATGTTGTACCCCTTGTATCTCTGTATCGTTAGCGTAATGCTCCTAGTCATATATTCTTCTCTAACTTTTATTTATGTATAAACTTAAATAAATACTGATTTCCAATTTCATGATGACATTCGTAAGATATCTCTCAGGACCAGTTATAAATATATTTAAAAAAAACTATAGCAATCGAAAAGGTGAAGCTATACAAATCTTAATTGGAATTCGTGATCTCTTCACAGTTAGAGTAGCAACATTTCTGATACTGTTATCAAGCATGTGATATGTGTGAAAATCAAAAGAGTTTTTGCTAAAAACATCTTCTGAAGTTGTAGTACAGAGTGAGTAATTAAAGAATTGTGAAAAGTTGTCAGTATGAGTGGGAAGGAGTTTTTGTTTCAATTATTTCTGAATCTTTTCATTGCAGGCCAAAGGAGACACAATGTCAAGCTATGGAAAACTTTCACTGATTGTTTCAACTGTTTACCAATTGCTGCCATAATTGACGAGAAAATCTTCTGTTGCCATGGAGGTGAGAATTTCATCAGAATGTTTCCAAATAACGATAAGAAAGGCACTGAGAAAATCTGTTGACATTTGAAAGCATGTTCTGTAAAGTATATCTTTTCGTTGTTGCGTGTTCTTTAAAATGTGGTTTATGAATATATTCATGTCAGTTTATCACCTTATGAAGCTGTGCATTTGACCTTTCTATAAGCTGACATATGTCATGAATATTCAAATCTGCCCTTTATTAAATCATAAATGTTATGTTCTGTTGGGACACTCCTTGCTGTAACCCTATTCTGAGGGTGTGGCTTTTAACCACAAGATCAATCTCTTTTGTAGATAGTGTGATTCCAAATATGACTATATTGTACTGTTTGAGCCACTTTTCTAGCAAGTCAACCAGACAACAGAAAATAATTTCAATTGTTTATTTCTCTTTGTAGGTTTATCTCCAGATCATAAGTCTATGATGATGACGAGAGAAAATAAATTCAACTCTTTGTTTCTTCCGCAGGTTTGTCGCCAGACCTTCAGTCTATGGAGCAGATTCGCCGTATCATGAGACCAACAGATGTGCCTGATACGGGTAAATAATGTTTTTCTGCTTGTCACATGTCAGGTAATTTTACATAAACACAGTGAATGAAATATGCTTGAAAATTAGGTAGCCCAAAAGGGTTATTTTGTTCATTTAACAAAAATAGAGAAACAAATAATAAAATATACCATTTATTCAAAAGTTACCAGGTTCCTGACTCTCATACTGGCATATCTCATGCACTGGAAAACAGTTTCAGTACTTCAGAAGTTTACCATTAAATTCAAAATAAATAATTATGCCTTATGGCAACTTTATTGTCAAGTAAATTAAATAAAGGTTAGTCTACAAATACAAATGGTCAATTATGTCCGAGTGTTTTTTATGTCTCCAGAGCTTCAATTTACTACTTACTTCTGTGGGATCCAGACATTCATTGCAATGTCAATTGGAATTTAATGGAGTTATAAATTTGTAGAGATTATTCTCCACATTGAGATTCACACATTATCTGCTTAAGGACTGCTGTGTGACTTGTTATGGTCAGACCCCGACAAGGAGGTCCAGGGATGGGGGGAGAACGACCGCGGAGTGTCCTTCACCTTCGGAGCAGACGTCGTCTGCAAATTTCTCAGTCGGCATGACCTTGACCTGATTTGTAGGGCACATCAGGTTAGTTAATGAAAAGAAACAATTACATCTATGCTGATGGTCAATATCTATTAGTGTTAGATTGTTGTACTTAAGGTATTTTAACTCTACGAGAACGTCCATCATATCTAACCCTATTCCAAGCATTTAAAGTATTGTTATGGATCTTAAAAACATCTCTTCACGTTTACAAATAGTCTAAATAATTGAGCTTTAGATGTCATCAACAAAGTCTTTTATTTTGTCAATTTTAAAGGCAAAATTGTTAAAAACCTCTAAAAGTTAAACGCTGATATCTGTTGATAGCATCATTACCCTTACCTCTGAGAAACAGCATCCTTTAAACTTTGTGTTAAGTTGGAATAGAGGATAAGCTCATCTGTTTAGTGAAGATAAAGCAATTTGTAAGGAAAATTTCTCCTTGAATTCACACTGCACTTTCTTCCTAACAAGAACGTAAGTGTGTTATACTGTGTCTGTCATCAGGTTGTTGAAGACGGTTATGAGTTCTTTGCTAAGCGACAGCTCGTTACACTGTTCTCTGCACCAAACTACTGTGACCAGTTTGACAACGCTGGGGGAATTATGTCTGTCGACGACACTCTCATGTGTTCATTTCAGGTGAGAATGATAGAATTCACAGATGAGTTACTTAGACGTACATATTAAGATGATCCTACATATTGAGTTTATCCTACATATTGAGTTTATCCTACATATTGAGTTTATCCTACATAATGAGTTTATCCTACATATTGAGTTTATCCTACATATTGAGTTTATCCTACATATTGAGTTTATCCTACATAATGAGTTTATCCTACATATTGAGTTTATCCTACATAATGAGTTTATCCTACATAATGAGTTTATCCTACATAATGAGTTTATCCTACATATTGAGTTTATCCTACATATTGAGTTTATCCTACATAATGAGTTTATCCTACATATTGAGTTTATCCTACATAATGAGTTTATCCTACATAATGAGTTTATCCTACATATTGAGTTTATCCTACATATTGAGTTTATCCTACATATTGAGTTTATCCTACATAATGATTGTATCCTACATAATGAGTTTATCCTACATAGTGAGTTTATCCTATATAATGAGTTTATCCTACATATTGAGTTTATCCTACATAATGAGTTTATCCTACATAATGAGTTTATCCTACATATTGAGTTTATCCTATATATTGAGTTTATCCTACATAATGAGTTTATCCTACATATTGAGTTTATCCTACATCATGAGTTTATCCTACATAATGAGTTTATCCTACATATTGAGTTTATCCTACATATTGAGTTTATCCTACATATTGAGTTTATCCTACATAATGATTGTATCCTACATAATGAGTTTATCCTACATAGTGAGTTTATCCTATATAATGAGTTTATCCTACATATTGAGTTTATCCTACATAATGAGTTTATCCTACATATTGAGTTTATCCTACATATTGAGTTTATCCTACATAATGAGTTTATCCTACATAATGAGTTTATCCTACATATTGAGTTTATCCTACATATTGAGTTTATCCTACATAATGAGTTTATCCTACATAATGAGTTTATCCTACATATTGAGTTTATCCTACATAATGATTGTATCCTACATAATGAGTTTATCCTACATAGTGAGTTTATCCTATATAATGAGTTTATCCTACATATTGAGTTTATCCTACATATTGAGTTTATCCTACATATTGAGTTTATCCTACATAATGAGTTTATCCTACATAATGAGTTTATCCTACATATTGAGTTTATCCTACATAATGAGTGTATCCTACATAATGAGTTTATCCTACATAATGAGTTTATCCTACATATTGAGTTAATCCTACATAATGAGTTTATCCTACATATTGAGTTTATCCTGCATAATGATTGTATCCTACATAGTGAGTTTATCCTATATAATGAGTTTATCCTACATATTGAGTTTATCCTACATAACGAGTTTATCCTACATAATGAGTTTATCCTACAAATTGAGTTTATCCTACATAATGAGTTTTTCCTACATAATGAGTTTATCCTACATAATGAGTTTATCCTACATAATGAGTTTATCCTACATATTGAGTTTATCCTACATATTGAGTTTATCCTACATAATGAGTTTATCCTACATATTGAGTTTATCCTACATATCGAGAATTTATCCTACATATCGAGTTTATCCTACATATTGAGTTTATCCTACATATTGAGTTTATCCTACATAATGAGTTTATCCTACATATTGAGTTTTTCCTACATAATGAGTTTATCCTACATATTGAGTTTATCCTACATAATGAGTTTATCCTACATAATGAGTTTATCCTACATATTGGGTTTATCCTACATATTGAGTTTATCCTACATAATGAGTTTATCCTACATATTGAGTTTATCCTACATAAGGAGTTTATCCTACATATTGAGTTTATCCTACACAAGAATGTGATTAAATTTAGTAATTGAGCTGTTTGTGTGCTATTTATTGCCTTTCATCCCAATTGTTTTGTCCAGATTTGTTCTCAGGTTATGACTCTGAGACATGGATAAATCCTTGAAGTGTGATCAGTTAATGGAAGCAATTGAGCATGTGGCGTGTCCCTGGCACCTTTCCACATATTTCTTGTACAAATTAATGATTCCCTGATTAGTGCTTAAATCCAGGACAACGAGAAACAATCATATTGATCATAATCATAACTGAAATCATTAAATCTTAACTCGTGATAAAGACTGATAATTTTCCTTTCAGATCTTGAAGCCCTCAGAGAAGAAGGCAAAGTACCAGTACGGAGGAATGAACTCTGGTCGGCCGATCACACCGCCCCGCGGGCCCCAGAAGCAGAAGAAATGAGCCTTATCATCAACATAATCATCATCGTCTCCATCGTCTCATCCGATGTACAGTAGTTACAGCAGTACGAATGAGTAGCGTTAAGAGCCGACAGACGGACGGACGACTCCGGGATGAATACCTGACCAAGAACCACGTTCACAAAGTCCCTTTAGACTAAGTTGTCATTAATCTAGGATTAGTATTGATAAACTACTAATAATCAAGGGATCGGAAATCATATCAGGAAGGAAACACAATTATTATATATACTGAATAGAAATAAGCAAAAACTTTTACCTTATTAGGGTGTATCAGCTACTGAGGATTATTTGTGTGACTGTCCCATTATTACGAAGAGAGTTTGAAGTAAGGAATAAGATAATATAAGCAATAAGATAAGTTTAAGCAATAAGATTGATTTAAGGAATAAGATCCGAAAAACAACATTTTGTATGATATTTCTCTGTGCATATCTTCCCAGCATATAAAGATTGAATGTTAACCTAATGAATCTCTGACCAACAGTCACTGTTAGAATTAGCGAAGTCCCTTCAGGATAGGTCATTGTTAATATACGATTTGGCTGTAATGCCTACTGAGTATTCTTTATTATATGCTCCCAATGGTAAAAGTTTTATAGCGATGTATTAAAGATGTATTAAAATCCTGGGTCAAATTATAAGATCTGAATGTTTATCTGTCATTTCATTGTATCGAAGGATTCATTTCCACTTAATTAGCGGATGATAATGTGTCTCCTTCATAAGGAGTGTAAGATGTCATAAAATACAAAAACAGTGCATGAAATTAGTAAGAATGATTTCTTGTATTTTTAAATGGTTTGTAAAAGACAGTGAATTAGCTTATTTCAGAGATTAATTTAACCATGCTGTCCAAAGTACCGGGTAGATAAAACTGAGAGGTCATTTTCACCCTTTTGTTGCATGGCTATATTTTGTAGTTTCTTTGTGTGAAAAGTCGACTCTACTTGCCCTTAACCCTCATGCTGCGACAGACCGGAGAGGCTGCCAAGTTCAGCAGCCAGAATCTAATCAAACATGGAGCGAATTGATCCTTTCCAATGATGATATAAAAGTATATGCACTGACAGGGCATTTGCTTGGTTATGAGTCAATTTTGCCTTCTGAATCATAACATATTTCAGAAGTGAGTATATTGGTTTCTTCTTGCAAATTGCATATTCTTTGTGACATTGTAAATAACTTGTTTTGTTACTGATTATCCTCGGATGATTTAAGGCCAGATTATCAGCTTGCTAGACCAAGACATTTGAAGTTATATCTTGAGATTGAACTTAATAGGATGCAATAAATTTGATGTCATGACTTTTAAAGATGTTTATATGAGAACTTCTGGATGTGTATTTTATTTGTTGCAAAATGAGCGTTGATAAGCTATTAGAAAATTGTCTCCTGGAAAAAACTGGAAGAAGAAATCAATTCCTGAATAATTATTTTATTGCTTGGTCACACCACTTTTTAAGAATTGTTCAATTTGTTGTCATTTTTCTTCTCTATATATTGTGAACTTGACATATTTAGACCAACGAAAAACGAAAATAGGCGCATGACAGATTTGTTCTTGTAGTGTTTTCCTTTGAGTCCTTTTATTAATTTGCTGGAACTTTGTTAACCAGTCTTATCCATTTGTTATCCCACCGGTATGTAATACCGTGGGTTAAAGTCATCGCCCCGTCCGTCTGTCCGTCCGTCCGTCTGTCCGTCTGTCCGTCCGTAATCATTTCGTTTCCGGAGCAGAACTCGAAAACCGTTCATGATATCTTTCTGAAACTTTCCATGTGTATTACCCACCAACTGAAGTGGTGCCTTTTGATATTTTCAGATTTCTGAAAATTTTATTTTATTTCGTTTCCATAGAAACTTGTTGAATTTGGACTTTGTTCAGAGACAGGTTCGTTTCCGGAGCACAGCTCCAAAACTGTTCATCATATCTTCCTGAAACTTTGCATGTGTATTACCCACTAACTGAAGTGGTGCCTTTTGATATTTTCAGATTTCTGAAATTTTTATTTTTTTTCGTTTTCATAGAAACTTGTTGAAGTTGGACTTTGTTCAGAGACAGGTTCGTTTCCGGAGCACAGCTCCAAAACCGTTCATCATATCTTCCTGAAACTTTGCATGTGTATTACCCACTAACTGAAGTGGTGCCTTTTGATATTTTCAGATTTATGAAAATTTTATTTTTTTTTCGTTTCCATAAAAACTTGTTGAATTTGGACTTTGTTCAGAGACAGGTTTGTTTCCGGAGCACACCTCCAAAACCGTTCATCATATCTTCCTGAAACTTTGCATGTGTATTACCCACTAACTGAAGTGGTGCCTTTTGATATTTTCAGATTTTTTCTGAAAAATGTATTTTTTTCTGTTTCCATAGAAACATGAGAGGGATGTTGGTTGTTGTTGATTTTGACTGCTTCTGGAGCTCAAGTCTAAAACCCTTAACATACCTGAAACTCAACATCTGTAATACCTACTAACTGAAGTACGGTAGTAGATACACTAGTATCTGTCAAAGATGTGTTTTACAAATTTTGTGGAACCGGTGGGATATGTCATCTTCTGATGACTCTTGTTACTGTTTGTTATTCCCTCCTGTATTTCCCACATTGCTTGTTATGAACCTTTGTAGAGTTTAGTTTATAAACCATGTAGTGCCTTGAAACAAGCTTACTTGTATTATAATGTTGGTGTTGCAATGCAGTCTTAATTACTATGGAAGTTTTACTTTGAAATGAGTGAAAAACATGTAACATGATATTGATATGTGATTGTTCTAGCTACCAAAGTAGCTTTTTGTGAATGTTATGATCTTGATAAGTGTATTTTTTGGTCTGAGACGGTCCTAATCCTTTGGTTTGAATCAGTACTATGTATTGGAGTGCTTTTTTCAACTATACTGACATGATTTTCAAAGTTTAACTGTTAAACATTGTTATATTTTAATCTAAAATCTCAAATATAGTAGTTGTGAATGTGTTATTTCCACATCAAAAGATTTCTATCTCACATTTGGTCCGGCTTATTTCCCAAACCTTTTCAAAATAGTGCAATTTGATCTGAATTGTTTCACATGTCACAATATCAGTTGTTTTGTGATGCCAGCTATTTGTTGTGTGTTGTGATTGGTGACTTTTGTAATATTGAAACTTCTGTAATAATATAATACTTGAACATGTTTTTCTCTTGATGTGCTTTGACAACCAACTTTGATGTAACGATCAAAATTCACTCCAACTTTTACCTCTGTCATTTCTGTTATCCTGCAAGGAGATGGCTTATCTTTCAATTCATGTACTCTTATTACTTATGAATTCACCTGTAGCTTTAGGAACAGTGTTGCTAAGACACAATTTTCGAGGGGATAATTCTGTTTCTGTACTTCTGTTTTACCCTCTGTACCTGTACCTATACCTGTAACAGAAGTGATTGTGAGTTTCAAACCCAGAACCTCTGAGAGGTGAGAGGCCAGCACTCTACCAGTTGCGCTAAAGGAATAGCTCACAAGCCAGTAGGAAGTCGACTCTTATCTCAACCTACCACAGACACCCCTTCCACAAAGGGATTCATTCTTGAGTCAAGCTTTCGAGACTAAGTTGAGAGTTGGTCTGACCAAATGTTGAACACCAAATGTAACAGAGGTGATTCAGACCTGTAACAGAAGTGATTCGAGGTCTGTGGTTAGCACGTTCACCTACTGATCTGTGGATCAAATCTCAGCAAGAGCTTGGCAACTATTCTATTCTAGAACTGTTCTACATGCAGTAAGGTTATGGTACAATGCTACACTGAATTTCAGCGCAGTACAACCAATGGTTCGCTAGCTCAAACCAATGCTCCATCGAGGTTTCACCTCACCCTACCACACTGTACAATGGAATATATTTCATAGAATATGTTTATTACATGCAGTTTTAGCATAAATACATAGCCAGGAATATCCTTTTGAATTGTGTTGCAATAAATAAATACCCATCATTCTCACCCGCATGTCATGTGCATATCAACTCTGACATAAAAAAATAAATATTAAATAAATAATAAATTGTAAGTATGTTATAAATAAGTTAGTTTCAGTGTACATAAATGTAATATGAGTGTTCACAGAACTGCTTCAATTGCCCTGACGTGCCTCAAGCTTTATTTGACTACAAGTAATGGCTGCAGAAAATGTGATTTATTTGCCTGGATAATACACAGATTTCCAAAAGGTGTCTCTGTTTGGTTCTGAGATATGAGTAATGACGGGGTGGTCAAACATAAATTAATTGTAACATCTGAAACCAATTTGAGGGAACACTTGGAAAGAAGTGTGCACTGATTTGTCCAATATTGATATTTCTCTTCTTTAGATGTCAAAATTGTTTATGAAGCATGACCCTTAAGGGAAAGCAAAACGTTATATTTTCTGTGAAACCAAAAGATCAAGGTGATAATTCTTTTTCATGCTTTTATGCAATTAATGTTCCTCTAAAATACATCCATGATCAACGTTTTAATTAAATTTATTTAAATCTTGTGTGCATTAATACACAATGGATATCCCTCTAACTTTGCTTCCCCCCAAGGATGCCTGTAAATAAGCGACCTCCTCGTCAGATGTTAATCTTGACTTTGTCTCATCGTCCTATTATCTTTCTTCACAAATTGTGACATTTTGGTTCCAACAAATACAAAATCTTCAATTTACAAAGGTGCAGATTCTGATATGTCTGATACTTTCGCAGCTATCAAGTTTTATCACATCAGAATTACTTTTAAAAGTCCTCAAGATGCCCTCATTCTGCTTCTGTGTAGGTGATATCGATTGCAACAATGTACTTGTTTAATAGCCCACCCCCATGTTTTGAAGATGTTTGTTTGCCGGGCCGGGCCGCGAGAATACGGTATTGAAAACAAAATCTTGAAATATTAAATAATATCTCTTCATCTGTAAAACATTAGTCCTGATATTTCTGATAGTTTTTTTCAGTATCTTTCAATTCTTGCAACAAGTCATAAAATGCGACCTCAAAATTAGGTATCTACATGTATCTGTCAAAAGAATGATTTCTGATATATCTGAGTCTGTATCACCTTCCATCAAGGTATTGAAATAAACTCTAAAACTTTACACAGTGATGTATTGCTTAGTATGAATTCACAATTAAAGTCAACTATGAAATTATGAACACGTTTTTCAAGACTAACACTTAGTTTAGATGATCTTGTAAAGTTTTGACAATTTGATTGTAAACTGTTTGAGAGGCATTCTAGAAGTTGGTGTTATGAAGAAGACGACAAGGGTATTTATGGATGATCGACTTCTTTATTGACCAATTGCTACATTTCGTTATAGATCCTTATACAAGCATCACAATTGTTAAATAAAGAAGTTGATCATCAATAAATATTCTTGTCTCCTTCATCTTGACTGTTACGATTAGGACAGTGTTCATGAACCATGACTGAAAATAATACATCTACTGAATTGCATTGTCCAGGTTGATAGCATGATCAAGTCGTGAAGGACGACAGTTAATGCACATTAGCGTCCACACACTTGGATGAGTCGGTACCTATGTTTATGTATTATTTATATCATTTATAATTAAAAAAATGTTTAATTTCTGCGTCATGTTTCTCTTTTCTCCCACAGTTAAAGCGGCTTTATAATCTTTGGTAATTCTTGAAGGATCGGCAGATACTTTGTTTTTGGTTCAGTCTCGTTAAAATCAGATCATAATTAATTGCACAATTTTGTGACGTAGTGCAACTTATTACGTAATTACGTAAGCCAGAAAACTTTTTTTTTCGTATTCGAATAGTGCGACGCATAAGCGACAGTGGCGTGGAACTCTTCAGTGTGATAGGTAGATGGGTAGGTCTCATGCATGAGAAGTTGAGAGTTCTGACAGCAAGGTGGATGACCATTCCATCTCTGCACCATGTTCAAAACTCTACACTGAGTGTTTACGTATCGCTACATCAGTCAGATCACATTAAAATGGCAGCTCGATGGGAAATTGACTCACATGGTCAAGAACCATGTACATTCGTTTTGGAACTTTTTTTACAGATCAATCTTTCTTACGTGTAAAGAAAGAAGTCGCCAATTTGACGTAATACATTTTATTTTATTGATCATTTTTGTCAATTAAAAAACTTAATGCCATCTCAGATGTTTCAGGGTTTCACGGCACATTGTCTGTGAAGGAAGATTTAGGTATCTGCCTCTACTTCAATAATAGTTTACATTCAGTATCTTAATGTTTGGTCTCTCTATATATGGAAATGTATACTACTTTCTTTGAATGTACCCATTACAGACCAATATCCTCACCCTACAGTATCTTCCACGATGCCTGACTGGAAATTGATTATGAATTCCTCTTTTGAAATTGAATTAATCATCGATTCTGATGCTCAATTTGAAGTATTTACTAATTTCGTACAGAAAATCACGATCACTGCACATTTATCCAAACCACGATCACTGATTTGTACTGATCACGGTGAGGTATGTACAGTATAATATTTTAACAATAACTTTTCACAGAATAAGCAAATATCTCCCATGATACAATGTGGTTTCTGAAGGCTAAAGTTCGTGTTAATTCTATAATTTGGTCGATATTGTGCGTAGTATTTGCATACGTGTTCCAATAAGGTTTTATTTTGACGGCCCCGACTAATAAACCACATGACCACAACATATGCATCATTAAAAGGTTAAAGTAAATACAGTTATGAATGGGCCATAGATTCAGCTTGCCATCAGTCATAATCATGTACTGTGTATTACCCATATGTTGCTTTACAGCTGCATTTTGTACACACATACAGCAATTATCCTCGCTAATCCGATCACTATCACTGCATCTCTCGCTGTACAAAATCACTATCACTGGAGCCCTGCAGTACAGGGTTCCAGGGGGTGACTTTTACATGAACATCATGTCTAGCTTGGTCTTAGTCTGAGTCCTATTTTCAGTGTTAAATACATCCTAGCTCATCGTTCAGAAAGTTGTTTTTTCGTAAGTAACTGTTATGTATTTTTAAGATATAAAAATGAATTAAGGGTCAACTGTATCCAAATACAACTTTAACTCTCTAGCTGCCAAAAGCACGAATTTGGTCAATGTAGCTTATCGCTCACATGAGTTGTTTCAGTATTTGTTTGTTGAGAGATAGCTTAGGTCTTCGTGTTAATCATTGAAAATATATGTCATCATATATTTAGATGAAGTAGTCAGTAAAACTAGTAGTCCAGCATATAATTAGACTATAATTTCGCACTTATTCTCTATTTATCAGTAGCCTTGGCAATATACGAGTTTATAATAGAAGAACTATTAAATGGTAACTGCATATATACTTCTTTACGTGTAAAACTAGATTATTTGAAGACAAACTCGTGATGCCTTACTGGCATACAGGCCTATTTAGAGTACTTTATTACGAAAGCTAAAAGTTTACCCACCGTATGTACTAATGGTATTGATTTGTCCATGAAGAAACCAACTCTTATAATATATATCGTCTAAACTGTCGCACAATGCAGATAAATCTAAAATAATACATTTCAATATCAAGACTTCATTATTCATGGGTTAATCATCATTGTGTTTATTGACACTGACGTCACTTAGCAATCATCACGGGGTAATGCATAACGGAAAAGCGCTGTCACCAGTCTGATTAAAATCGACCTTGTTCCGAGGAATAAAATCTGCAAAATTTTGCATCTGCCGGGATACGAACAGGTTCTGTAGATTCCTCGCCACAAGGTCTGAGAACACCCCGTATAGGCGTGTGTTCAGAACCAGTTGAGCGCAGCCAAAACCAAGTCAAATAGCTGACCAATCACATCATAGTATTTAAACGGTTGCGGTTTTGAAAGCATTCGGAACAGACAAAAGGATAGCTGTTTGGAGTTATCTGCCCCTGTTTCTCGCACCGAAAGCATTTGTTGGGCATCTTTTGATTGGCTAGCTGAATTGCGCCCGAACACGCTAGTGTACGGGGTGCTTTCAGACGGTTTGGCGTGGAAACCCACGAACGAGTTCGTATCCCGGTAGATGCACTATTTTGCATTTTTTATTCCACGGAAAACCGTCGATTTTAATCAGACTGGCGCTGTCACAACAACCGTACCCGGATCATGAGGGGGGTCGTCTAAAATATGTAAAATAGTTTTTTTCCGTACTGTGGATTAAAGGGGCAGTAGCACGTTTTTTCGCCCAAATAAGTTGATGAAATGTATTTGAAAAATAATTTCACCAAAAGTAAAACATCCTTCTCTCTTCGGAAAATAAAGTTTAAAATGAGTGTACATGTTTCGGTAAAGCCATGGGAATCGTTTTTGCAATACAAAATAATAAATTGTGTTCACAATAAAATGGCCGCCATGCAATTTTTGCTTTATACGCAACATAGTTTTTACCACTACAGATAATTGGTTTGTGCAATAAGATGTTTTACCCTCTAAAGTTAATTTAAATGAAATAAACTTTCATTATACATGGGAAATTTGAAAAAATAAATTTTGCAAAAAACGTGCTACTGCCCCTTTAAATCCTTCCCAAGGTTAAAATCTATTGTTTACAAATAAAGCCTGCATGAATAGAAAAAAACACTTAATTGAATGGTAAATAAAAAGATAATTTGCAAAATATAAGCTAGCAAATATTGATGCAATAAATATTTGTGATACGTCACCTGTGAATCGCATTACTTTATGGGTAATTGCGACAACCTTGCATCAGCCGTTTAGTCACGGGTATTGGCTCATAATCTCCCTCATCCGCGTAGTTGAGCAGGCGATTTCAGATCGTTCGAACGGGTGTGAAGAAGCTCCAGCAGACGATACCTAACTCTTGAAAAATATTCCTCAAGAAGACTGGACTTGTACCACACCGAAAATCCATCAACATAAAATCTAACAACAATCCCGCCCCACACATACACACTTACTTGCTTAAAAACACTTATATAACTTGTAAGTGAAATTCACATATATACCTCTCGAGAACTTCATGAAACATATAAATGTAAAAATGCTTTAATACAAATGTTCAATGAATTAACGACATGAATTTTAATCGTCGTATACTTCTCACTCAATTAGGCTACTTATCAAATATTAACAAAACAACAGCAAATCACTAAGTTTATTTAAAAAAGCGTAAACTAATATCAAGGTCTTGGGAATTAGATACGTCATTGCTAATACTGTATTCGACAAATGTCAGGATTTATAACTCAAAAACTTCCGTAACCCAAAGCAATATGATACAAACGATAAAGGGAAAGAACCGCTGAAGGATATAATAAGAACCGGCAGAACGGGGAGCGTATAAGCCTACAGCAGTTATTTCCCTTCTATGTGATATTTGTGTATAACATGTTTTTCTATATTTTCCAGGTTTGCGGTCTCGGCAACTTCTGTGACGTCACTGTACTAGTGCGTGAAAATGGCGGACGGGGACTTGAATGTCGATAGTTTGATAGCACGACTGCTCGAAGGTAAGACATTCTCTCCATAAATCATCCCACTTTTCAATTTCCCGAAGTTTTCAAAGAACCATCTCATTCGTTTATAATGAAGTTCAGTCTATTTGTGTAACTTTTTGGATTGTACCTAGATCAGTTTGTTTTGACAGCAAATTCTGTTTTGATTCGAGTTTTGCAGGAAGTGAATGTTGGAAAGTGATGTTTTCATGATGTGCATATGTATGCACGTGTTTATAATTTTCCTATGTTTAGAGTGTTGAACATTATTTGCTTATAGGGTAAGTAAGGCTCATAAAACCTCGTCTGTTGGCTAGTTTATTACTTGTAGAATCGACTTGGGTTGGAACATGCATTCAATGTCAAACTCAGGAAATAATTCCATAGATGTATAGATACATTGCATACCTCCTCTTCAGGTGTAGTGATCAGGCAATATTGCCTGTCAGCTGGTCCATGCTGTTGCTTGTCAGTCTAACATACATTGTGGTATACGTTGATTCATAATTTATATATTTTGTCATTATCTTTGAACTAATACTTTCTTTATCTTGTTAAAGTGTAAATTCATGAATGATATACTGGTTGGCGACCAATTATCGCCACATACCAAATATCGCCAACACATAGCTACATAGCTAAATACTTAAGTTGAATTGAACTTTTGATGGTTATCAGTTTGGTGATATCTTAATGTGTGAACTATAGGGAACCAAAGGACAAAGTTGTTTGCGCAAGCTAGCTATGTACGTGTTGGTGATAATTGGTATGCAGCGATAATTGGTCGCCAGCCAGTACAGGCCTATCTACTTGGACGATTCATAAAAAAGTTTAGAATATCACAAAACTTGTCTTTTATTACAATCAACATGCAACTACCCTCAGAAAGGCATAACTCAAGCCAGTCTCCATCACTGGCTTAATTAATTAAGCTTTGCCGCATTCATTTACTTTCCTGTGCTATCGAGTCAGACTCGGAATATGCAGTTCAGGTGTAGCGTACTGTTATGTTAGTACAGGAAAGTTAAGGAAATGCAGCAATACTTATATTGACCAGTGATGGAGACTGTCTCGAGTTTTGTCTTGCGGAGGGAAGTTGAGGAACATGAGGAAAGCAAGTAGACTAATAAAAATGTATGATTAAAGGAAGAGTTCAACGAGCAAATTTATTGCAAAGTTGACATTCTCAGAGATCTACTCTCTGTTTGTGCATGCATTTAACATTATCACTGCATAAAATAGGACTTGGATGATATATTGATTAGCAGCACTCAATAGCCTTCAAACAGTACAGTGATCTTGATAACTTCATGACTTGTGTAAATTAATGCAAGTTTAACCTTTGCTCTCGAACCATACAAAAAGAGTAACTCTTTTTTTTGCAAATTGTATGATACAATGTGATAATATTTATCTATAAATTTCATTTTGAGACTATGTCCACACATGACAATAATAAATGTTCCTCTGTATTTATGCTAAGTTATACATTACAGTGCGAGGATGTCGGCCAGGGAAGACAGTTCAGATGACAGAGATGGAGGTTCGCGGACTTTGTCTTAAGTCTCGTGAAATCTTCCTCAGTCAACCCATCCTCCTTGAGCTGGAAGCCCCCTTGAAGATTTGTGGTGAGTTGAATATTTGTAGTAGAATTATTATAAATTATATCTATAATGTTTTAACAATCCTTGATAGAATTAACTTTGAAGATATGTTCCATGCAATACTATTGTAATTATGGATGTAGTTCATGTTCGTAGGGCTTCCGCTCATCACTCGGAAGGTCTGAGTTGAGTTCCAGCCTCATCATACCAAAAGATATTAAAGGATTTATTGAAGAGTTATGGCTTCCGAGCCTTCAGTGTTGTATGCATTATGTATTGAAAATCCTGAAGAACTGAAGGAATAAAGATACATAAACTTTGTTAAAAAATAATCTTTGAGTATGACCTGTACTTGAATCCCACATCATACCCTAGTAGATGATCAGTGGACACTACTATGTTTCTACAAGAATGAGATAAATCCACCCAGTCTTTTAAAATCTGTAGTGATCATACATATTATAGTTGACATGTTGAAAGGGGAGGGAGGGTATTGTAGGATATCCTTTGAGATGTGAACCCTAAGTGGAATGATGTTTAATTGATTAACAGCTATAGCGTTATTATAATGAGTATATATTTTGACATCATTACCCTCTAAAAGTTGGTTGATATAATTATTTGTTCAATTAGCGATTGATCATTCTAATGTGATATTCCACCTGCAGGTGACATCCATGGACAGTACACAGACCTCTTGAGACTATTTGAGTACGGCGGATTCCCTCCCGAGTCTAATTACCTGTTTCTCGGAGACTATGTGGACCGAGGCAAACAGTCTCTTGAGACAATCTGTCTCCTCCTCGCCTACAAAATCAAATATCCCGAGAACTTCTTCCTGTTGCGAGGGAACCATGAGTGTGCGAGTATCAACCGTATCTACGGCTTCTATGATGAATGTGAGTTACAGTGTCTCGAGTTGTACACACATTTGATGTTGTTGTACCCCTTGTATCTCTGTATCGTAAGCCTAATGCTCCTAGCCATATATTCTTCTCTAAATTTTATTTATGTATCAACTTAAATAAATACTGATTTCCAATTTTATGATAACATTCGTAAGATATCCCTCAGGAAACAAGTTATAAATATATTTTTTAAAAACTAGAGCAATTGAAAAGGTGAAGCTATACAAATCTTAAATTGGAATTAGTTATCTCTTCACAGTTAGAGTAGCAACATTTCTGATACTGTTATCATTATCAAGCATGTGAAATGTGTGAAAATCAAAGAGTTTTTGCTAAAAACATCTTCTGAAGTTGTAGTACAGAGTGAGTAATTAAAGAATTATGAAAAGTTGTCAGTATGAGTGGAAGGAGTTTTTGTTTCAATTATTTCTGAATCTTTTCATTACAGGCAAAAGGAGATACAATGTCAAGCTTTGGAAAACTTTCACTGATTGTTTCAACTGTTTACCAATTGCTGCCATAATTGACGAGAAAATCTTCTGTTGTCATGGAGGTGAGAATTTCATCAGAATGTTTCCAAATAACGATAAGAAAGGCACTGAGAAAATCTGTTGACATTTGAAAGCATTTAGTTCATTGTCTGTAAAGTATATCTTTATTTTCGTTGTTGCATGTTCTTTTTAAAATGTGGTTTACTTGGAATATATTCATGTCAGTTTATCACCTTATGAAGCTGTGCATTTGACCTTTCTATAAGCTGACATATGTCATGAATATTCAAATCTGCCCTTTATTAAATCATAAATGTCATGTTCTGTTGGGACACTCCTTGCTGTAACCCTATTCTGAGGGTGTGGCTTTTAACCACAAGATCAATCTCTTTTGTAGTTAGTGTGATTCCAAATATAACTATGTTGTACTGTTTGAGCATCTTTTCTAGCAAGTCAACCAGACAACAGAAAATAAAATCAATTGTTTATTTCTCATTGTAGGTTTATCTCCAGATCATAAGTCTATGATAATGACGAGAGAAAATAAATTCAACTCTTTGTTTACTTCCGCAGGTTTGTCGCCAGACCTTCAGTCTATGGAGCAGATTCGCCGTATCATGAGACCAACAGATGTGCCTGATACGGGTAAATAATGTTTTTCTGCTTGTCACATGTCAGGTGTTTATAGTTATTTTACATAAACACAGTGAATGAAATATGCTTGAAAATTAGGTAGCCCAAAAGGGTTATTTTGTCCATTAAAAAAAAATAGAGAAACAAATAATAAAATGTACCATTTATTCAAAAGTTATCAGGTTCCCGGCTCTCATACTGCCCTATCTCAAGCACTGGAAAACAGTTTCAGTACTTCAGAAGTTTGCCATTAAATTCAAAATGAATAATTATGCCTTATGGCAACTATATTGTCAAGTAAATTAAATAAAGGTTAGTCTACAAATACAAGGTGGTCAATTATGTCCGAGTGTTTTTTATGTCTCCAGAGCTTCAATTTACTACTTACTACTGTGGGATCCAGACATTCATTGCAATGTCAATTGGAATTTAATGGAGTTATAAATTTGTAGAGATTATTCTCCACATTGAGATTCACACATTATCTGCTTCAGGGCTGCTGTGTGACTTGTTATGGTCAGACCCCGACAAGGAGGTCCAGGGATGGGGGGAGAACGACCGCGGAGTGTCCTTCACCTTCGGAGCAGACGTCGTCTGCAAATTTCTCAGTCGGCATGACCTTGACCTGATTTGTAGGGCACATCAGGTTAGTTAATGAAAAGAAACAATTACATCTATGCTGATGGTCAATATCTATTAGTGTTAGATTGTTGTACTTAAGTTAGTTTAGCTCTACGAGAGCGTCCATCATATCTAACCCTATTCCAAGCATTTAAAGTATTGTTATGGATCTTAAAAACATCTCTTCACGTTTACAAATAGTCTAAATAATTGAGCTTTAGATGTCATCAATGAAGTTTTTTATTTTGTCAATTTTAAAGGCATTATTATTAAAAACCTCTAAAAGTTAAATGCTGATATCTGTTGATAGCATCATTACCCTTAGCACTGAGAAACAGCACCCTTTAGACTTTGTGTTAAGTTGGAATAGAGGATAAGCTCATCTGTTTAGTGAAGATAAAGCAATTTGTAAGAAAAATTTCTCCTTGAATTCACACTGCACTTTATTCCTAACAAGAACATAAGTGTGTTATACTGTCTCTGTCACCAGGTTGTGGAAGACGGTTATGAGTTCTTTGCTAAGCGACAGCTCGTTACACTGTTCTCTGCACCCAACTACTGTGGGGAGTTTGACAACGCTGGAGGAATGATGTCTGTCGACGACACTCTCATGTGTTCATTTCAGGTGAGAATGATAGAATTCACAGATCAGTTATTTAGACGTACATATTGAGGTTATCCTACATATTGAGTTTATCCTTCATATTGAATTTATCCTACATATTGAGGTTATCCTACATATTGAATTTATCCTACATATTGAATTTATCCTATATAGTGAGTTTATCCTACATAGTGAGTTTATCCTACATAATGAATTCCTACATATTGAGTTTATCCTACATATTGAATTTATCCTACATAATGAGTTTATCCTACATAATGAGTTTATCCTACATATTGAGTTTATCCTACATAGTGAGTTTATCCTACACAAGAATGTGATTATATTTAGTAATTGAGCTGTTTGTGTGCAATTTATTGCCTTTCATCCCAATTGTTTTGTCCAGATTTGTTTTCAGGTTATGATTTATACTCTGAGACATGGATAAATCCTTGAAGTGTGATCAGTTAATGGAAGCAATTGAGCATGTGGCGTGTCCCTGGCACCTTTCCACATATTTCTTGTACAAATTAATGATTCCTTGATTAGTGCTTAACAGGACAAAGGGAAACAATCATATATTGATCATAAACATAACTAGGTCAGTAAATCTTTGCTCGTGATAAAGACTGATAATTTTCCTTTCAGATTTTGAAGCCCTCAGAGAAGAAGGCAAAGTACCAGTACGGAGGAATGAACTCTGGTCGGCCGATCACACCGCCCCGCGGGCCCCAGAAGCAGAAGAAATGAGCCTTATCATCAACATAATCATCATCGTCTCCATCGTCTCATCCAATGTACAGTAGTTACAGCAGTACGAATGAGTAGCGTTAAGAGCCGACAGACAGACGGACGACTCCGGGATGAATACCTGACCAAGAACCACGTTCACAAAGTCCCTTTAGACTAAGTTGTCGTTAATCTAGGATTAGTATTGATAAACTACTAATAATCAAGGGATCGGAAATCATCAGGGATAAAACACAATTATTATTTATACTGAATAGAAATAAGCAAGAACTTTTACTCTATTTATTACCTTATTAGGGTGTATCAGCTACTGAGAATTATTTGTGTGACTGTCCCATTATTACGAAGAGAGTTAGAAGTAAGGAATAAGATAATTTAAGCAATAAGATACTTTTAAGCAATAAGATTAATTTAAGGAATAAAGTCCGGATAACAACATTTTAGAATGTCTGATCAAAATATGTCGCAAATCTAGAATTAGAGAGAATGGCTGCTGATATTTCTTTGTGCATATCTTCCCAGCATATAAAGATTGAATGTTAATCTAATGAATCTCTGACCAACAGTCACCGTTAGAATTAGTGAGGTCCCTTCAGGATATGTCATTGTTAATATAGGATTAGGCTGTATTGCATACTGAGTATTCTTTATGAATATGCTCCCAATGGTAAAAGTTTTATAGCGATGTATTAAAGATGTATTAAAATCCTGGGTCAAATTATAAGATCTGAATGTTTATCTGTCATTTCATTGTATCGAAGGATTCATTTCCACTTAATTAGCGGATGATAATGTGTCTCCTTCATAAGGAGTGTAAGATGTCATAAAATACAAAAACAGTGCATGAAATTAGTAAGAATGATTTCTTATATTTTTAAATGGTTTGTAAAAGAAAGTGAATTAGCTTATTTCAGAGATTAATTTAACTATGCTGTCCAAAGTAGATAAAACTGAGAGGTCATTTTGTTTACCCTTTTGTTGCTGTGACTTTTGATTTAATAAAGTAAAAAACATCAAAGGGTCAAGATGAAAGAATTGACAGATAGGCCCTCAAGTCTGTCGTGGGATAACATAATCAAAATAAGATCATGCTTTTATTGTTCATTAGTATATTGACACATTATATATGTGTAAAGAATGAGATATAAGATATATAACCCATTAAATGAATGTACGTACACCAATCAAATATTGCCAACTTGGGTTATCAAGCATCACAAGGGAGGTGAGAGTTATCTCCCTTTGAGAAGTTTTAGCGTGAACTTTGATGACAACAGGACTCAAATTTTAGCTCTCTTTGCTTTCAGATAGTTGTAAGTGCAACTTTGCACTTTCACTGATCTTTCCTTTAAGAGAGTTTACAAAGTCTGGCAAGGTCCTGTCCCATTAAGCCATGATAGCCTCATCATCAGTTTAACTCAATATTAAAAAATGGGCTTACAGTTTATCTTAGGTCTAAGGTTAGTGGAACGGCTCCTAAATCATTGAAGATCATCTGCATAGTTTAAATGTTGAATGACTTTTGTGCATGGCTATTTTTTGTAGTTTCTTTGTGTGAAAAGTCGACTCTACTTGCCCTTAACCCTCATGCTGCGACAGACAGGAGAGGCTGCCAAGTTCAGCAGCCAGAATCTAATCAAACATGGAACGAATTTATCCTTTCCACTGATGATATAAAAGTATATGCACTGACAGGGCATTTGCTTGGTTTTGAGGCAATTTTGCCTTCTGAATCATAACATATTTCAGAAGTGATTATATTGGTTTCTTCTTACAAATTGCATATCCTTTGTGAAATTGTAAATAACTTGTTTTGTTTCTTATTATTCTCGGATGATTTAAGGCCAGATTATCAGCATGCTAGACCAAGACATTTGAAGTTATATCTTGAGATTGAACTTAATAGGATGCTAAAAAATTTATGTCATGACTTAAGATGTTAATAAGAGAACTTCTGGATGTGTATTTTATTTGTTGCAAAATGAGCGTTGATAAGCTATTAGAAAATTGTCTCCTGTAAAAAACTGGAAGAAGAAATAAAATTCCTGAATAATAATTTAATTGCTTGGTCACACCACTTTTTAAAAATTGTGCAATTTGTTGTCATTTTTTTTCTCTAATTTATTGTGAACTTGACATATTTAGAATAAAAAACGTTTGAATTTGATTTATGATGTTAACTTTATGTCAAACAAACATAGGCGCATGACAGATTTGTTCTTGTAGAGTTTTCCTTTGAGTCCTTTTATTAATTTGCTGGAACTTTGTTAACCAGTCTTATCCATTTGTTACTGTTTGTTATTCCCTCCTGTATTTCCCACATTGCTTGTTATGAACCTTTGTAGAGTTTAGTTTATAAACCATGTAGTGCCTTGAAACAAGCTTACTTGTATTATGAAGTTGGTGTTGCAATGCAGTCTTAATTACTATGGAAGTTTAACTTTGAATTGAGTGAAAAACATGTAACATGATATTGATATGTGATAGTTCTAGCTACCAAAGTAGCCTTTTGTGAATGTTATGATCTTGATAAGTGTATTTTTTGGTCTGAGACGGTCCTAATCCTTTGGTTTCAATCAGTAATATGTGTTAGAGTGCAAAGTTTAACTGTTAAATATTGTTATATTTTAATCTAAAACCTCAAATATAGTAGTTGTGAATGTGTTATTTCCACATCAAAAGATTTCTATCTCACATTTGGTCCCGGCTTATTTCCCAAACCTTTTCAAAATAGTGCAATTTGATCTGAATTGTTTCACATGTCACAATATCAGTTGTTTTGTGATGCCAGCTATTTGTTGTGTGTTGTGATTGGTGACTTTTGTAATATTGAAACTTCTGTAATAATATAATACTTGAACATGTTTTTCTCTTGATGTGCTTTGACAACCAACTTTGATGTAACGATCAAAATTCACTCCAACTTTTACCTCTGTCATTTCTGTTATCCTGCAAGGATATGGCTTATCTTTCAATTCATGTACTCTTATTACTTATGAATTCACCTGTAGCTTTAGGAACAGTGTTGCTAAGACACAATTTTCGAGGGGATAATTCTGTTTGTGTAGTTCTGCTTTACCTTCTTTACCTGTATAGAAGTGATGTGGGAGTGAGTTTCAAACCCAGAACCTCTGAGAGGTGAGAGGCCAGCACTTTACCAGTTGCGCTAAAAGAATAGCTCACAAGCCAGTAGGAAGTCGACTCTGATCTCAACCTACCACAGACACCCCTTCCACAAAGGGATTCATTCTTGAGCCAAGCTTTCGAGACTAAGTTGAGAGTTGGTCTGACCCAATGTTGAGCACCGAATGTAACAGAAGTGATTCAGACCTGTAACAGAAGTGATTCGAGGTCAGTGTCAATGTCACAATATCAGTTGTTTTGTGATGCCAGCTATTTGTTGTGTGTTGTGATTGGTGACTTTTGTAATATTGAAACTTCTGTAATAATATAATACTTGAACATGTTTTTCTCTTGATGTGCTTTGACAACCAACTTTGATGTAACGATCAAAATTCACTCCAACTTTTACCTCTGTCGTTTCATTTGTTCTGCAAGGAGATGGCTTATCTTTCAATTCATGTACTCTTATTACTTATGAATTCAGCTGTAGCTTTAGGGACAGTGTTGCGTAGACACAATTTTCGAGGGGATAATTCTGTTTGAGTAGTTCTGCTTTACCTTCTGTACCTGTAACAGAAATGATGTGAGAGTGAGTTTCAAACCCAGAACCTCTGAGAGGTGAGAGGCCAGCACTCTACCAGTTGCGCTAAAGGCTCACAAGCCAGTAGGAAGTCGACTCTGATCTCAACCTACCACAGACACCCCTTCCACAAAGGGATTCATTCTTGAGTCAAGCTTTAGAGACTAAGTCGCACCAAATGTAACAGAGGTGATCCAAACCTGTAACAGAAGTGATTCGAGGTCTGTGGTTGGCACGTTCACCTATTGATCTGTGGATCAAATCCCAGCAAGAACTCTGCAACTATTCTATTCTAGAACTGTTCCACACGCGATGGTTTGGGTACAATGCTACACTGAATTTCAGCGCAGTACCACCCATGTTTCGCTAGTTCCAACCAATGCTCCACCCGACCACCGTACAATGGAATGTATTTCAAATGAATATATTTATTACATGCAGTTTTAGCATAAATACACAACCAGGAATATCCCTTCGAATTTTGTTGCAATAAATAAAAACCCATCATTCTCCCCCGCAAGTCATGTGCATGTCAACTCTGACATAAAAAAATAAATACATTGTGTAAGTATGTTATAAATAAGTTAGTTTCAGTGTACATAAACGTAATATGAGTGTTCACAGAACTTCTTCGATTGCCTTGACGTGCCTCAAGCTTTATTTGACTACAAGTAATGGCTGCAGAAAATGTGATTTATTTGCCTGGATAATACACAGATTTCCAAAAGGTGTCTCTCTTTGGTTCTGAGATATGAGTAATGACGGGGTGGTCAAACATAAATTAATTGTAACATCTGAAACCAATTTGAGGGAACACTTGGAAAGAAGTGTGCACTGATTTGTCCAATATTGATATTTCTCTTCTTTAGTTGTCAAAATTGTTTATGAAGCATGACCCTTAAGGGAAAGCAAAACGTTATATTTTCTGTGAAACCAAAAGATCAAGGTGATAATTCTTTTTCATGCTTTTATGCAATTAATGTTCCTCTAAAATACATCCATGATCAATGTTTTAATTAAAAATTTATTTAAATCTTGTGTGCATTAATACACAATGGATATCCCTCAAACTTTGCTTCCCCGCAAGAATGCCTGTAAATAAGCGACCTCCTCGTCAGATGTTAATCTTGACTTTGTCTGATCGTCCTATTATCTTTCTTCACAATTTGTGACATTTTGGTTCCAACAAATACAAAATCTTCAATTTACAATGGTGTAGATTCTGATGTGTCTGATACTTTAGTAGCTATCAAGTTTTATCACATCAGAATTACTTTAGTTTAGAAGTCCTCAAGATGCCCTCATTCTGCTTCTATGTACCGGGTAGTTGATATCGATTGCAACAATGTACTTGTTTAATAGCCCACCCCCATGTTTTGAAGATGTTTGTTGCTGCGAGAATACGGTATTGAAAACAAAATCTTGAAATATTACCTTAAAATAATGTATCTCTTCATCTGTAAAACATTAGTCCTGATATTTCTGATAGTTTTTTTCAGTATCTTTCAATTCTTGTAACACGTTATAAAATGCGACCTAAAATTACATATCTACATGTATCTGTCAAAAGAATGATTTCTGATATATCTGAGTCTGTATCACCTTCCATCAAGGTATTGAAATAAACTCTAAAACTTTACACGATGATGTATTGCTTAGTACGAATTCACAATTAAAGTCATCTTGTTCACATTCTCCCTATGGAATTATGAAGACTTTTTTTCAAGACTAACACTTAGTTTAGATGATCTTGTAAAGTTTTGACATCTTGATTGTAAACTGTTTGAGAGGCATGCTAGAAGTTGGTGTTATGAAGAAGACGACAAGGGTATTTATGGATGATCGACTTCTTTATTTACCAATTGCTACATTTCGACATAGATCCTCATACAAGCATCACAATTGTTAAATAAAGAAGTTGATCATCCATAAATATTCTTGTCTCCTTCATCTTGACTGTTACGATTAGGACAATTTTCATGAAACATGACTGAAAGTAATGCATCTGTTGATCTGTCAACTATTAATCCCGATTTCTCCAATAGCATTGTTCAGATTGATAGCATGATCAAGTCGTGAAGGACGACAGTTACTGCACATTAGCGTCCACACACTTGGATAAGTCGGTACTGACATACAAGATAACGTATGTCCTATGTTTATGTATTATTTATATCATTTATAATTAAAAAATGTTTGTTAATTTCTGCGTCATGTTTTTGTTTTCTCCCACAGTTAAAGCGTCTTTATAATCTTTGGTAATTCTTTCACTCTGATAATGCCAGGATCCGGTGTCCGGGAGCAATATGAGAGTCTTCAAGCTGACTTTTACTTAAGTTGTCACTGTTGCACGATTGATGCGTAACGAAAACCCGACTAAGGTTCCACATTGATTAGCACGACCAAGGCCTGTGGAACTTTAGCTATATCAAGGTCCGACTCTAGGAGTGTTGACTAACTGGCAAGTTAACAATTACTTCTACATCTTACTACTCTTACTTATTTCACCTTTTTGTCCCCCGCCGCAACGCGGAACGGGGGACTATGTATTCAGCTGTGTCCGTACGTCCGTCCATCCGTACGTCACATTTCTTGTTAACGCGATATCTCAGGAAGCATTTTATCCAAAGTCTTCAAATTTGTTGCAAGTCTACATTGGGGGATGACGCAGACACCAGTAGATTTTGGTGACCTTGACCATATTTTCAAGGCCACCGTGACACTTTGACCACTTTTCGAACTCTTGTTAACGCGATATATCATGACTAGATGGACCCGAAGTCTTCAAATTTGGTGCCAGGCTGCATTGGGGGATGATGCAGACACCAGTAGATTTTGGTGACCTTGACCATATTTTCAAGGTCACCACGACACTTCGACCACTTTATTGTCTCTTGTTAACGTGATATCTCATGACCGGTTAGATATAATGTCTTAATATTTTCTGACAGCCTATATTGGCGGTTTACGCAGACACCAGTCGATTTTGATGACCTTTACCTTATTTTCAAGGTCACCACAATGCTTCGACCACTTTTCAAACTCTTGTTTACGCAATATCTCATGAACCCAAGCACCCAAAGTTGTCAAAGTTGGTGTCAGTCTACATTGGGGGATGACACAGACACCAATTGATTTTGGTGACCTTGACCTTATTTTCAAGGTGACTAAGACACTTGACCAAATGATGTGTCTTACTAAACTCAATGTTAACGGCGGCGGACATTGCCATGTTAGTGGCAAACACTTGTTTATGCTGATTTTAGTTCGCTGCAAATTAACCTTCAGTTAGTACTCGAATGCGGTCAGGAAGACGTCTGGCCACTGTCCTGCTGATAACACAGTGTAACGCTATTGCTGCTGATGTCACTGTGACCAAATGATTGCGTAGGTGAGTCGTGTGTAGCGGTCATCGTTTACGGTTGTGACCCTGGATCTTCCACTAATTGGCCGGTCCTGGGTCCCACCTGTCTGTGCAATTCGTGTTGGCAGTCTACTTATCGTAGTGCGGGTGCAGTTGAAGATACGAGTAACGTGGGCGTGACATGCCCCCAACTGCAACATACCAATTGCTCTCTCTCATTCCTCTGTGGTAAGTCTCGGCATGTCACTTGCTGTGTTTGTTACGAATGAGGTCCAAAGCATGCAGATTCGTGGTTTTTATACAGTTTGGTACCATATTAACGTGCATACCATTTTGCTCGAAAAATGTGTGTCAAATATTTGGTATACCGTAGTTTCTTTCGCCCCTGAGTTTATAACTTCTTTACTGCAGGGGTGCAGCGTTTCGGTGTAATACCATGTACATCAACCTAATTACCTATATAAATCTATCTTCTCGTTGATCACTCATTTTGTCTATCTAGCTTCCTGTATGCATTGTGTAATAACAGTCAACCTCTATGCCTGTGTAAACTTATATCCTTGAGCACTTCAACCTATTCAATTGTACAAACTTTTTCTCCACTTATGTATATATATTCATCTTTCAATCATGTACACAGACATGCCTACCCTTACGATTTTGGCGTAAGCCTTACTATTTTTTGGGTCAAATTACGACCTTACGATCGAGTAGAAAAAAATACGATAACATCAAATAAATCAAAATTAATTTTATTTTATTTCTTTTTTCATAAATCGTCTGTATTTCTAATAAATTCTGTGTGTGAACTTACCTGTGTTTGTCATTTATTAACTGTTTTGATGAACGAAAAGGTGGTAAATACTTATGTCAACACTAATCAACAGTTTCTGTCAAAAACCAGGAAGTAAACAAATTGATAAATATGGCAGTGCGCATGACTGTACAATTATTCATTCGTAATAATTCTCTTATACCGAGTTTGTCTCGAAGCAACTAAACGAAAGCCCCGAACTTTATTTGTAATAATTACTGTAGTGCTCATAAAATAGTTACCTTACTATTAATTTGCTGAAATTACTATTTTTAAAAGGTGCTCCTACTATTTCTTACAAAAAGGGGTAGGCATGTCTGATGTACAGTATCATTTACTTGATAATGATGTTATCTGCACTGAAACGTTGAAATCCTGCAATAAAGAAGTTGTAAATCCATGGAACTTTTTCTTCTTCATTAACAAGATCGGTGAACTGATAACACTGGTCAAAGTTTTGAAGCGACACCTTTGGTATATTTCTATAAACCGCGATTGACATGCACAGACTCATATTGGCCAAGTTTTTCCTGTATTGGCCCAGTTTGTTCTGCATTGGCCAAGTTTTTAGCTCATCAGGCCTGAAAGGCCCGATGGGCTTATGGCATGGCATGGCGTCCGGCGTCCGTCGTACCGTCCGTCCGTCCATCCGTCCGTCCATCCGTCCGTAAACTTTTCGCTTTTTCGACTTCTTCTCCAGAACCAATAACTCCACAGAGCTGAAAATTTATGTGCAGACTCCTTGGCTAATGGGGATTCTAAATTGTAGATTTTGTGACCCCATGACCCCAAATGGGGTCACAGGGGTCACAACCTTAAAAACCTATTTTCATCTTCTTCTCCAGTTCCAAAAGGTCTAGAGAGCTGAAAAGTTGTGTGCAGACTCCTTGGCTAATAGGGATTCTAAATTGTAGATTTCGTGACCCAATGACCCCAAATGGGGTCACAGATGTCACATCCTTAAAAACCTATTTTCATCTTCTTCTCTAGTTCCAAAAGGTCTAGAGAGCTGAAATGTTGTGTGCAGACTCCTTGGCTAATGGGGATTCTAAATTGTAGATTTCGTGACCCCATGACCCCAAATGGGGTCACAGGGGTCACATCCTTAAAAATCTATTTTCATCTTCTTCTCCAGTTCCTAAAGGTCTAGAGAGCTGAAAAGTTGTGTGTAGACTCTTTGGCCAATGGGGATTCTAAATTGTAGATTTCGTGACCCCATGACCCCAAATGGGGTCACAGGGGTCACATCCTTAAAAACCTATTTTCATCTTCTTCTCCAGTTCCATAAGGTCTAGCGAGCTGAAAAGTGGTGTGCAGAATCCTTGGCTAATGGGGATTCTAAATTGTAGATTTTGTGACCCCATGACCCCAAATGGGGTCACAGGGGTCACATCCTTAAAAACCTATTTTCATCTTCTTCTCCAGTGTCTAAAGGTCTAGAGAGCTGAAAAGTTGTGTGTAGACTCTTTGGCCAATGGGGATTCTAAATTGTAGATTTTGTGACCCTGTGACCCCAATCTAGGTCACGGGTCATGACCCAAAAACCTATTTTCATCTTCTTCTCCAGTTTATATGTAAAGCTCTAGAAAGGTGAAATGTTGTGTAGAGATTCTTTGGTCAAAGGTGATTCTTAATTGTTGGATTAGTGACCCTGTGACTCCAAATGTGGGTCACAGGGGTCATGATCTAAAACCAATATTATTTTGCTTGTTAACAATGTATTACTTGAGATAACTTAGATATTCAACCTTTGATAATAAATCAATAAAACCGTGATGAGCTACAGAGCCCATGGCTCTATTTTTTCTGTATTGGTCCAGTTTTCCGTATTGGTGAAATTGTGGACTCTTATGGTCTAGACAGTAAATACTGTATACATGCCATTTGATTGATAGTTAATCAATAATAATGCAAATATCATGGTCCAAGATTTAACAAGAAAAAAGTGAGCATGGCTCACATACCCCCGCCATCCGTTATCCGTTCATTGAGAATTATAGATGTGAAGGTTACTATGTTTAAAAAACAGCTTCAAGCATCATAATATTGTCCAAAATAATTTAAGGAACTGACAAAATTTCATTCACGCAGATGTAATATTTTTCAGGTAACTTATTTTTTCCCATTAGAGCATCACATCGGTAATTTGTACCAAGTTCAATTACAGATTCAAGGGCTTCATAACTCCGTAAAATATTTCGGAACTGGACTGTGAACTCAATGAAGAGTATCATCTGGACTACCTACATGTAAAATTTCATTCACCTAGATGTAATAGTTGCGGAGAAAACTTTTCCCAATTGGAGCATCACAGCTCTTTTGGTACAAAGTTCAATTTCGGATTCAAGGGCCATAACTCTGTAAAAAAATAATATTTCGGAACTGGTTTTCGAACTTGATGAAGAGTATCACCTTGACTACCTCCATATTAAATTTCATTCACCTATATGTAATAGTTTCCGAGAAAACTTGTCCCCATTGGAGCATCAGAGTTCTTTTGGTACTAAGTTCAATTTCGGATTCAAGGGCCATAACTCCGTAAAAATAATATTTCAGAACTGATTTTCGAACTCGATGAAGAGTATCATCTGGACTACCTCCATATTAAATTTCATTCACCTAGATGTAATAGTTGCCGAGAAAACTTGTCCCGATTGGAGCATCACAGTTCTTTTGGTACTAAGTTCAATTTCGGATTCAAACTCGAACTCGATAAAGAGTATGGTCATGAGTACTCACAACCAAAATTTCATTCACCTAGGTTGAACAGTATCCGAGGAAACTTGTCCCCATTGAACACAATAAAATTAAGTCCAAAAAGTGACGTTTCCATAGAAACGACAAAAAATTTAAATCTCAGAAAATTTAAAATTGTCTGTGAGCGATCGGAAGAACATTGTTAACAACTGTACAAGTTTTGGTTAATGTGCCTTTGATGGTTTTTGAGAAAATTGACCGGACGGAAGGACGGACTGACGGAATGACCGCTATATACCCCCGCTTACTTCGTAGTGGGGGTATAACAATATACTATCTCAAATGTTAAGAATGAACAACAACATTGTTATAAAAATCGTTTAATAAGTAGGCTTAATCACAGGTGTAATGAAAATGGACATTGCTCAATCCTTGTATCATCAACTTAAAACTGCTACATTGATATTACAAAGTAACAGATTGTATAACAAAAGCTATAATGTACTGAAATATCACCCAATCACAGGAGATAATTCCATAGAAAAACAGGTTTGATTGTTTCACAGTAACATAATGACCCTAGAATGAGTCAAGTAATGCTAGTAGAGTGGTGCTGAAGTCTATCACAGGAATTACTTCGATTCGGAGCTCGTGTTGGAAGACTTGTAGACAGTGAGGAATATCTGAAACTGAACGAAATAAAAAATATTGACAAACTACTAATGTAATTGTTTTCAGTACAAAACTATAGTGATTGATTCCACTACATAAGCTTGCCGTAACAACAAATCTTAACTAGTCCATGAGTCTGATGAAGGGGGTCTAACCCCCGAAACATGTACCGGGGTAACTACACACATTCTCCTGCTCCTGCTCCTCCTCCTCGTGCGGTTAACTTCATGTGTTTTGCGGCTCTCTCCTCCTCTATTTTGACCCAACTACTGTTGGTTCTGTGATAGTATCCTTCGGTGGATCCACATGCTGTTAGCCCCACCACACACATTTTTAGACAGGTCGTCAAGCGCCTCACCAAAGTTTTAACATTAATTAGTCCACATTTGCTTTTTTTTCATCATCACAACCTAATTGAAAGTAATTTTTTTGTTCTTGAGAAGCATTCAGATTAGTTTTCAGTTTGTTTTCTAATCCAGTTTTCTAAAATTTGGTCACAGTCATAGATTCCCCACAGAGATAATTAATGTCATTTCTTCCTTCTGTAATCTATGTTATAATTGGGCTATATTTCACAATTCTCGCTAAACCTCCTAGCGGTGAATGTTAGCAACACAGACACTGTTCTTCATTCTATCCAATTAAAGACAGACTGAATGCTCAGTTTAAACAACAACATCACTGATTGCACTATTAACTTTGATGCAAGCAATTAGGATATCGATTCTCAGTTGCCAGCCAAGAAATCGCTTACGTTGGAAAAATGTTTTCCTACCATCTTAGAAGAACTCTGGTTCGAAGAAGTTAGCATCCCCCGTCAACATGAGGTGACAGACGCGTGCGCTGTCAGTGCGGTGGTCGTAGTTGACGTAGTGGTGTCCGTTCACGTACACCTGCAAATAATGGACAGTATTGTGATTTACCCAAACACTTTTTTTTACCCATTTTGAATATTTTATTAGAAATACTTTCAATTGATTAGTATACCCTTGTTAAATTATTAGTAACTATTGTGAAATTTGTTGCTGTAAGTGTACATTGTACTGAATAGGTACACAAGAACTGGATCCTCAAGGTATTAGGATCCTGGTCCCATCGAAGCTGACATATATGCAGTGTTCGAAATAGCTGACTGCTCGCCATCAATAGCTGGTAAATTTCAGATCGGACCAGCTTCAGAAGTAGCCAGCAAGCCCTACCAGCTTGTGAGATTTTCTATACACGGAGCGTCTACACATTGAAGGGATTGGCAAACTTTGAGAAGGGTTAGTTTTTTGTTCAAACCACAAGTCTCAGTGTCAGTAAAAACTTAAAAGTATTTCCAACACTGCATATGTGGTATTTCAAACACTGCGTATGTGGCGCTTGAATTTGGCACAATTTGACAAAAAACAGGGTTTGGGAATAGAACAGGGCTGAAGGTGACATTACAAATCTCTCATGTTGTTTCAGTAAAACCAACTCAAAGATTATGAAGCATGTGTTCCATAATACCCATAATGATAACAGCAAGAAAACAACAATGGCAACACACCTTAAATTTGTCGTCCTTGCAGTTGATGGCCACTTCGAAAGCATCTTTAGGTTCGAAGGGGAAGTTGGGTTGGTCAGTCTCCTCGTCTCCCCAGCCTCCGTCCAATAGACTGTTCCGGATCGAGTCCTCCCCGCTGAAGCGTGGGTTGAAGTGGAGGGCAACATCATCGTTGTAGTCCGGACTTTCACCACACTGCAGGTTGATGGCAAACCTAGAACAGATGATTATCATCATGTATGTCAATATTTCGTGATATATCTCTGTAAAAGTGAATGATGTCATCAAAGAACAAGCAAAAAAAAGTGAGCGTGGCTCACTCATACCCCCGACTGTTAAAGTTTGACATTTTTAAATTACTTAAAGAGAGAGGTATCTGCACACCTAAGGATTGATTAGCTATGAAATGTATTTGCTAAGATTAAACTGTTTGTGAAAAGGGTAGGACAAGTCTCGATCTTCATGTAAAAAAGGTGGTTTAAGTAAAAATAGGAATAATAGTAACTTGAAAAGGTATGGATAACATTATACACTACTGGGATTACCAATGATTTTGGAAATTAATCCATCATAATGATTCATTCGAGTGACTTTAAACAACAGGTACAAGGAAGCACACCCCTGAAGGCACAGTGAGAGATATACAGCAGTTAATGGCTAAAAGGAAAGAAAATTTAACTTTTCCCAAAATATAACCAGTGGAAATATAAAATAGTAAAATCAGGCAATATGGCACTATGAGGTTCAGGTGCAATATGGCACTATGAGGTTCAGGTGCAATATGGCACTATGAGGTTCAGGTGCAATATGGCACTATGAGGTTCAGGTGCAATACGGCACTATGAGGTTCAGGTGCAATACGGCACTATGAGGTTCAGGTGCAATACGGCACTATGAGGTTCAGGTGCAATACGGCAATATGAGGTTCAGGTGCAATATGGCACTATGAGGTTCAGGTGTAATATGGCACTATGAGGTTCAGGTGCAATATGGCACTATGAGGTTCAGGTGCAATACGGCACTATGAGGTTCAGGTGCAATACGGCACTATGAGGTTCAGGTGCAATACGGCACTATAAGGTTCAGGTGCAATACGGCACTATGAGGTTCAGGTGCAATACGGCACTATGCTGAGGTTCAGGTGCAATATGGCACTATGAGGTTCAGGTGCAATACGGCACTATGAGGTTCAGGTGCAATACGGCACTATGAGGTTCAGGTGCAATACGGCACTATGAGGTTCAGGTGCAATACGGCACTATGAGGTTCAGGTGCAATACGGCACTATGAGGTTCAGGTGCAATACGGCACTATGAGGTTCAGGTGCAATACGGCACTATGAGGTTCAGGTGCAATATGGCACTATGAGGTTCAGGTGCAATATGGCACTATGAGGTTCAGGTGCAATATGGCACTATGAGGTTCAGGTGCAATATGGCACTATGAGGTTCAGGTGCAATATGGCACTATGAGGTTCAGGTGCAATACGGCACTATGAGGTTCAGGTGCAATATGGCACTATGAGGTTCAGGTGCAATATGGCACTATGAGGTTCAGGTGCAATATGGCACTATGAGGTGCAGGTGCAATATGGCACTATGAGGTGCAGGTGCAATATGGCACTATGAGGTTCAGGTGCAATACGGCACTATGAGGTTCAGGTGCAATATGGCACTATGTTAGCACAGAAAAGTTAAAAAATGCAGCAGGTATAAGTTAGCTGGTGATCGAAAGTATCTTTATGACTTGCGAGAGATTTCGTGGATGATGAGACTCTCTGTGTTACCCAGAATGCAACTTACTGTTGAGCTTCCTTCTTTGCTGTTCCGTTCACGATGACCCACCCTCCGTATTTCACCCCGCTTGGGATGCGCTCCACAAACGGAAGTTCCTGTAATAATTGATGTGAACACTCACTAAAGATTGTACACACTATCATGTTTAAAGTCATTAGTTTTATCAGGTCTGTGGATAAACCAGTTCTTTCACGGCACATTCTGTATATGGAAAGCTTCTAAACTAGTCAGCCCAAAGCATTATTTTGTCAATTCATATTTCACTGCTATCACATCATAAAGTTGGTACCAGTGAGACCCATGACTGTTCAAGAAGCCTATTGGCAATTTTGTGTTCAGATTCCTGATAACGGATGAAGAATGAAGTCTTTGAGGAACATTAAGAAGTGGCATACACATATTCCAGTCTGATTAAAACCGACGGTATTCCGCAGAAAAAATGTGCAAAATAGTGCATCTACCGGGATACGAACTCATATCGTTCAGAGATTTCCACGCCAAACCGTCTGGAAACAGTCCGTAGACTAGTGTGTTCGAGCGCAATTCAGGATGCCAATCAAAAGATGCCCAACAAATGCTTTCGGTGCGAAAAGCTAGGGGCAGATAACTCCAAACAGCTATCCTTTTGTCTGTTCCAAATGCTTTTACAACAGCGACCGTTTAAAAACTATGATGTGATTGGTCAGCTATTTGACTGGGCTGTGGCTGCGCTAAACTGGTTCGGAACACACGCCTATACGGGATGTTTTCAGACCTTGTGGCGAGGAATCTACAGAACCTGTTCGTATCCCGGTAGATATGTTATTTTGCAAATTTTATTCCTCGGAACAAGGTCGATTTTAATCAGACTGACACATATTCCACACTCAGAAAAGTGGTGTATATTTACATTAAAGAAGTTGTTATCCAAAAATTCATCGTGTTCTGATGAAGAATGATTAACTCATGTTGATAGTTTATATCAGAAGATATGTGTTGAGATTCTCAATCATACTCAAAAACTTACAAATCAAGAACATGATACATCTCATTAAGAAAAATCGAAGAACTAAATATCTATATTTGATGTTGTTAGTGCTTAGAGCATGATGTATTTCTTGCAGATCAGCACAATTACTATTTTTCCTATAATTATACGCATCTAATTTCTATCAAATTCTATCAATCAAAACAAGTCCAACATCTACATAAACGTACCAATCTCCTGATGAGTCGTGCCTTATACAACCAGGCATCTCCGCAAACATTGATACGTCTCATCGCGTCAACACTGCATCGGGACCGGAAACTTGTCAACTTCTTCCCATTGACATAGATCTGTAATTATCGAAACTAATATCACACTGAAGCACACATAAAATGAATGAAGTCTGGGTTCTCAACATAAAATGTTCTCATCCTTCTTTGTTTGATTCTTAGATATACGGTAATTGAATCTAACATAAATGACCAATGAAATCGTTTATAGGATCAAGCTCATAATATTCAAAATTATTATCTGCGTCCTGAATTACCCAAGTAGCATGGCAGACTTTATTCTGGATAACCCTCATACCATAAGTAAGACTTTAGCTTACACTTTAGGCAGCTGAAGTAGATATGTCCAAAAAAATATATAATATGCAATATATAACGGACAGATTTAAGCATTAAATATTACAACACTTTGGCAAATGATTTAAAACAGGTAATATTTTTTATGTTTGACAATGCCATTTTAACCCAAAGAGCCCGAAATGGTCAAATAGCATAGCTTGTTGTCGGTCCACATATGACATTTTAATTTTTTTGGGGAGATACTTTACATCTAGGGGATTAAACTTAATCTCTCTATATTTGATATATCTGAGGGGGAAAAGAAATCAGATTTGTATTTAAATCTCGGTTTTGGTAGGGAGGGGTTCTGGGGGCAGCTACTTGGATATTAGCCTCCATGTAATGCCTGCCAACACTGACCTTGAACTTGTTCTTCTTGACAACGATCTTGACCTCAAAGGGCATCATCTGCTCGAAGATGTCCGGTAGCGGTTCTCTCTCCTCCTCCAACCACTCACCGTCCACTCGGTTATTGAGCACAACTTCACCCTGGTCACGCCGCGGGTTGAAGTGGAGTCCAACATCGTCATCAAGACTGTCTCCGTTCATCAGATTGATTGCAAATCTTGGAGGGATAGAGTCATATTTCTATATACGGCTGTTGATGACAACTTCATCTTTGTCATTCTGACTGGCTCTGTTCAGATGGATTGCAATCTGCATAAAGCTAAAAGCTGTTTCTTCTTGAAATTTGTTTCTGCTAATATCAATTAAAGACCTTTTAAACTGAGCTGCATGTTAATTAGAGCCCCTAAATCCTAGAACTTCTAAATCATCTAAATCTTAAAACCTCTGTGCTTAGTCATTACTCTAGAGGCTCATTATTAGTCTCATATCCAAGGGCTCTTCATACAACAAAGTGAGTGAGTGAGTGAGTTGGGGTTTAACGCCGCTTTCAAGAGTATTTCACTTATATCGCGGCTACTAGTATTATGGCAGGGAGAAAGCCCGCTACGCCATGTGGCTATGCACTGCGGTGAAACCTGCGAGCATCGGCTGGAACTAGCGAACCAAGGGTGGTACTACGCTGAAATTCAGTGTAGCATTGCACCCAAACCTGACTGCGTGTAGAACAGTTCTCTACTGCAGACAAAATTGCCGTGCCCCTGGCGGGATTCGAATCCCGGACCTCTTGATCCGAAGCCGAACTTGCTAACCACTGCGCCAAGGTGCAATATTTGGGCTTCAGATAACCTTTTAGCAATGGATATTACAACATTTTTCCCAATGATTTGAAACCAGGTCATATTTTGGGTGTTTGACAATGAAGTTTTCGTCCTTTAAGCTGAAAATATGACACTTTCGCGTTCTCAAGAACCGCTACATCCCTTTAAACTGACATTTTTGGGGAGGTACCTTGCAAAATCAAAGTTTTTCTCTATATATTTGGTCTTAAATATCTGGATTTGCGTTTACATCTCGGTTTTGGTCCCACACAAAAAATTCAGGCTGTGGAAAAGTGGGGGGGGGGGGGGGGGGAGCTGCCATAGCTACCCATAGTCATGCTTCCTGGTATTATGATTACTGTGCTTACCTCTGTCCCTCTGGGAAGAAGAATCCTTTAACAATGATCATGTCACTCTTCTCCAGCCCAGATGGGATTTCCTTCATGAAGTTATCTGGCTGAAATCACAAATTTCAAAGCTTAAAATCACTCAGTTTTTTGTTTTTTTTAAAGTGTGAGTTCTGTGGGAAGTATCGGCCATATTGTTTTTGTGCTTACGTGAAATTACAAAAACAATATATTTTTACGAATTTACATTTTATTAATAATATAACATTTATCCAAATGTCATATATAAAGTCATCAAAATACAACACTCAGCAAAATGTTTAAACTGTATGAATCTAACAGGTGCTTGTCACCTACCAGAGGATCGTTGAAGTCTACATCACAGATGGAGATATCTCCGTTGATCTTCAGGTATCGAATGTTGTTGATATCACACCTGTGGTAGAATGAGCTGTAGAATTTGCCATCTACATACATCTGTGGAAATAACAAAGGAAACATCATATTTATTTATATATAGTGGTATTTTTTCATAATTTTCTTTTCCCGTAGAACCGACCCAGCAATTATAATACACATATGCAGTGTATGAAATAAACATTTTAAAAAATGCCAGCCCCAAAGTGTTATTCTTTCATATTAAATGGCAAAATTAAAGAGTACGGGTAAGTTATTGTTTGATTCCATACTGGCAGTATTGCTGTCATTAACTGCGACAAAGTATCTGAAAAACCTCAAAAGTTGCCAGTCTGAACCATACGTTACCAGATTCCAGGCTCTTAGACGGCCATTTTCTATACATGCCATAATCACAATTATCAAGTACAATTGATATTATTCTGAGTGAGCAATTGATAGGAATGACAAACACAGATGAAGAGTTAAAGTGTTTCTGCTTACGTTGATAGTATCCTGCATGCCGATGAAGAGGATGTCGAACATCTCCCCCCGAGCGAAGGGGAACCACCCCTGGTCCCTCTCCTCGTCCCCCCATCCTCCTAGGTCCGAGTTCCTGACAACCACCTCATCCTCCAATCTGGGGTTGAAGTGAAGTGCGGTCTCGCTGTCGTACTCACAGTTGAAGTTGATTGCAAAACTGGACAAAATGAATTGAATCAATGTGTCATGTCTATGTTTGTAACAGAGGATATAGTACATACAGTAATCTCTGCAACACCACTTCCCATACAAAGTCAAATATGTAGAGTGCTTCCTTGACACTTGCTATATTTGATAAACTGTGTCCACTTTTCTTATTTTTGATCTTCATCCAAAAGCCTGTCTTAGTTATGAGGAAATCTGTACATCATGCCCCCTGGTTTATGTGTACACATATATATGCCCTGAACATGGACAACAACACAATTTCATTTTAAATTTGTGCTTATTCGAAAGGAGGATCGTAACTTATCCTTTCAAAGCTCCACTAAGAGGTAAACAATGATTACATCAATTATGGAATTTCAAAATAATTCAGCTGTCAGAAAGTTGAAGGTCATCCAATTGAGGGTCAGAGATAAATGACCACATTGATTTAAGTGCCCCCATTTAGCTTCAACAAATCTATCTTGTAAGGAAAATTCAATCAGTTTATTCGTACCTTTCTGCGTCCTCATTGACCGCGCCTCTAATCCTGATCGCCTGACCTACACCGAACCCTTGGCGGAACTCTTCGTAGTATGGGTTGGTCTGAGACAGGAATTATGCAATGTAGTTATGACAAAGTTTGTCAGTGCATATTCATATTGATCCAAGATACATCAAGTCATAAAGCATAATCATAAAGCATAATCATAAAGCATAATCATAAAGCATAATCATAAAGCATAATCATAAAGCATAATCATAAAGCATAATCAAAAAGCATAATCAAAAAGCATAATCATAAAGCATAATCATAAAGCATAATCATACAGCATAATCATAAAGCATAAATCCACCAATGAGGCAATACTATTTTCAAAAGTCAATCAATATACATTGTAAAACTCTAAATATCTTAGATGCATGATCAATTTAACGTCAAAGAGGTTTGTGTGGTCAGTTTACAGTAACTGGTAATCACAGTTCGGGAACAATAATTAGTGATCGACTGCTGGTCATAGTTAGGTAACCCTGAAATATTCCAGGACCTACAGGTAAAGGGATAAAAGAGTAAAGTTTCAAAATATTTAAACAAGAAAGACAAAAAAATAAAAAGATTGAATAAAAAGAAAAATGTCAAAAATGAAATTACTCACAATGCTGTTCTGGATAGTGACATCATGGTACTCCGCCGTGGGTCTTAACTGAAGATAGCGGATCTCCTTCAGATCCGTGCGGTACCCGTAGTTGACGAAGTCGCGTCCATTGACGGTGACCTTGAACTCATCCTCTGCTGCGTGGATTCGAACCTGGAATGTTCGGCCCTCAAGGAATGGGAAGTAAGGCTGGTCTAACTCCTCGTCTCCCCATCCTTCCATGTACGAGTTACGCACCACACTGCTGTCAGCAGGGCGCGGGTTAAAGTGGAACGGAATGTTACAGTCTTCTGAGTCGCCGCACTTCAAGTTGATGGCAAATCTGAATAAGTAACATTTAATTCTCATAAACTTTCGGTAACATCTTTAAAGTCATATTTCAAAGGGATTAATTATCTGAATTCACATGAATGAAATCATATCTCAGAAAATTAGGGTAACAGCCTTAAAAGTCATATTTTAAATTTGTTAATAAGCTGTGAAGTCACATGAATTGTTTTACATCTCAAAAAATTATGTTTCAACTTAAAGTTTTAAACCATAATGTCACATATCAAGTTGATACATTTTAATATTTTACATTGAAATTGTTCTTTTACTTCACTTTGATAGTAAGTTTGAAACATATGAATGTATTGTTACTATTATAAAGTAAACTTATCAATAAAGTATAAAACTAAGATTTTCCATTGTAAGATATTTTTGGTTTGTGATATCAAGAATATTTCCGGGATATTGTTGGGAGGTAATATTACTGGAGCAGGAAAAGTTGCAACTTGTAACTATCAACTTGATCTAGCAAAGCATAGATGAAGCCTGATATGAACCAAATCCACTGCATGATATAAAACCTGTAACCTGGCAACTTTGGCTCCAGGCTGTTAACATTTAGAGCTTACCGGGTATTCATTTATTTTCCCATTTATAAATACAAAATTTAAATGTCGGGCTGGCTTGTTTTAAGCTTATTTTATACACTGCCTTATTGTACAACCTTCAAACTAAACTAAACTCTGCAAAGTTTAAATTTCCTTTTATCTCAGTTTGCAACTTTGTGGACTTGGAATATTTTGCATACTGTAATACAATCATTGTTTTGAATCTTTATGAATAATATCCTTATCCTTCGGTTCACAGTTTGGTTCAAAAGAGCACGGTGTTAGCAACACCCCTCAAACTGTCCACTTAAAGGGCCAGTAGCACATTTTTTTCAATTTTTAATTTTTCAAATTTTCCATTTATAATTATAGTGACATATATATTTTCTTTAGAGGGTATAACATCCTACTACACAAACCAATTATCCATAGTGGTATTAACGGTGTTGCGTATAAAGCAAAAATTGCATGGCGTTCATTTTATTGTGAACTCATTTTATTGTGAACTCATTTTATTATTTTGAATGACAAAAACAATTCCGATGGCTTAACTGAGCCATGTACACTCATTTTTAACTATATTTACCTAAGAGAGAAGGGTGTTTTACTATTAGTGAAATTATTTTTCAAATACATTTCATTGACTTATTTGAGCGAAAAAACGTGCTACAGCCCCTTTAAAGGTGCATCCATTGTGTTGTTAGGCTCAGATATATCAAACGTTATAAATGGTGTTATCTTATCAACAAGTACAGACTGTTGCCGAAAATTACAAATTTGATGACAGTCAACTCAGTATAGTGACAATATAATTGTTAAAGTAGTGATTTGTTTATTAAAAACAGGTAACGCTTGCGATTGAAGCACGCCAATTAGTCAAACATAATTTTGAAAACTTATTACAACAGAAAAGAAATGTTTGGGGTTGCATGTAAATGGGAAATGCAGTTTCGGTTTCTGCACATGAATAATGATGTTGCTAGATTTTCATTGGAAACTAGTAATCATGTTATATTTGGCGATTAAGGATGAATATGCAAGTTACCGGTAAGTGAAATTATTTGAACTGATTAGTCTGAACTTGACACTTAAGTATTTTGGCATGTTCTAAAACCCCCAAAAGTATTTTGAAACACAATCGATGCATCTCTCAATTCGTTCAGATATCTTTTGGAAATGTGGAAGTTACATCCAGTCTAGGCGTGTGATCCTGCACCGATGTTTATGTATTAGACAGCAATTCTAGATGGATGTTATGTATGGTTTACATGTGACTCATGTACATTTCCATGCGGACTCAGTGAACAATGAAATATCACTTACAGTCAACTCATTGTCATGAGACAAGGAAAAGAGAGCTATGTGTCAAACTTAACACACGCAGAGGATATTTCACATTTCTTTTTGAATTATACCACCACTTTTCAAGGTGTGCCAGTGAAGTAGAATTTGTTTATTTCACAAGTGGATCTGGATAATGTAAATATTCTATTTTAATTCATAATATCAGATTTACATGGTATTCGATGAGAAATGTCAAATGTTCTACTTATCATGATATTGTAATATTACATCAACACGGACGTTCAAATATGGAAAAATAATTGTTATTTTAATGAATTGCACATGATATTTCAATGCAAATATATTTTTTGGTTTAGATGTGATTATTGATATGCAAGATTTGTGATATGTTTTTATTGTTTAGTTTCTTTACGTTTAAATAAAAATAATGAGATAAATTCAACACTCATTTGCTTAGTTACTGAATTAGAAATTTGATATTCAATGTTATAAATACTGGTAACTAGAAATATGTGCATGTATACTATCAATGAATGGTTAAAACACAATCTAGAATGTGAAACACATTGGTCAGATTGTGTTAGTTTGACAATCATGCTTAGACATATACGATAGTGACTCCAGTCATTGCGATAACAAAGTGTAAACCTATAAAATTGGTTCTCCAAAAAAGAAATAACATTTATGAGTCCTTTTTTTGAAAATTAATTTCCTGTACACATGCGATAACACATGTACAGAGTGTTGTTCTGTGAGTCAGAGTTCGTGATGACATAGACTCGTTTCATTATCTGTACAGACTTGCTTCGTTATCTGTATTCATCAGCAAAATTAACATTTTTATAGAGTTATCAATCACATCACATGATAAATTTTTTTTAAGTGAGATTTACAACCTTTGAACAGACTGAAGATGACATTAAAAGTTTATTACTTGTTTTACATTACCATAAAAGTTGCAGAGTCCGAAGGATTTTTCTTTTTATTCACACTAGAGAATATGCAACTTTGGTTTCCAAAATGTGCATTGTTGAAATGGAGAGATAATGTTAAAATGTCACGCGGAGTAGAATGAACAAATACGATTAAAATTTTCCAGCCGCATTTTAAAGCTGCATCCATTGTGTTTCATAATTTTTTGGGGGGCTTTAATACGTTCCAACTCACCACAGTACAAATAAATTCACTCAGCATGCATGTTCATCCCCAATCGCCAAATATATTCCAGTTTCCAATTAAAATCGAGTAACATCAATATGCATGTGTAGAAACCGAAACTGCACGTTCCATTACATGCACAGTAGTTATATGACCTATTAAACATGACCAACCCAAATTTGGCATTTTTTCTGTTACAAATAAGATTCCAAAATTATGTTCGACTCTTTTACCTTCATATTGTCAATAAACAGTATATGCAGTTTCCGGTAACAGTCGGTACTTCTCGATAAAGTAACACCATTTAGAACGTTTTGAATATGTGACTCCCAACAACACAATGGATGTACCTTTAAGCTATAAGAAAAGAATATTTCTATTTGGCCTTCTATAATTGCCGAGCCCCAAGCAAGGAAGATCAAGTGGTATTTGGGAGTCAGAGCCTGTAATGACATAGACATGTATTGTTATCTAACTTAACAGTTATCAGCACATGTCAAAGTAGACTCGGTTCTGCTGACTATGTGACTGACAACATAGAACATCAACTCAGATCTAGCTAGCTAGGTTTTTCTACAGGGTCAGACTTAAATATATGTTTTCTCATTAGTTTTTAAAGGAGATTACGTTTGCAATACTTTTATTATATATTGTTCCATATTTTGTTATATGTTATTACAAAAAAAGTTTTAAATGAGTAAAAATACAGCATTTCTTCTCATTTCTCATTTACAATGTACAAAAACAAAAAGGATGCTACTTTAAAGGATAGATGCAATGACATATGGTCCAAATTGGATTCATTATAATGGGATGTCAAAATTGACAATTGCTCGATTTTAAATTTCTGAAATCAGTTCATAAATTACTTATATACGGCTTTTTTAAAAACACCTAATTTAGCCCCGGGGACCAGAATGAAAGTCTGCTGGGTTGTGGCCCGTGAAGGGATGACTTCTGTGACGTATCTGGAGGAATCTCATTATCGCTGATAGTCATAATTCAACGTAATTTCGCAACATTTTGATTTTGATTTCAATAAACCAAATTAAATTTCCAATATATCCGATGTTTAGATATCCAACTAGGTAATTCCGAAGATGACAATTACACAAACATGTCTTTTTGGCGATGTAATACACCTCATAAACTCATTTAGCGGCAGTGATAATCATCATTAATTAATTAATGAGACTCAGCTGAGAAGCTGTCTAACCGGCCCCGTCTGTCACTTATCACAGTCACGCCTCAGTTAGCGTTTTCAAAATGAATCGCCCAACTAATTGCGGTAGTGTTAAAATGGGTGAATTAAAATTGTCTTAATAATCAATTGCAAGTGTATATTGTCTCGATTTTATGCTCAATTGATTCCGATATACAATATACACAGAGGTAATCATCTGTCATTCTTGAGAAAAATGCATGTCATCAAATCTTTAATATAATAAAGTAAAAGGGCAACATTCAATTGATATTTCATAATCATTGTTGAAGAAATTTAAGACTGGATACTTAATTTATTCTAAACTGCCTTCTTTGATGTTTTTCACAGCCATACAATAACAGATGGGTGTACAAGTTGTCGATATTTTAATACAACCCGTGAGTTCTCACTTGCAGGTGAGCACCTTAGAGCCACCCACAACCCTCATTGTATGACACTTACTCAAACCATAACCCTCATTGTATGACACTTACTCAAACCACAACCCTCATTGTATGACACTTACTCAAACCACAACCCTCCTTGTATGACACTTACTCAAACCATAACCCTCATTGTATGACATTTACTCAAACCACAACCCTCATTGTATGACACTTACTCATACAACAACCCTCATTGTATGACACTTACTCAAACCACAACCCTCATTGTATGACACTTACTCAAACCATAACCCTCAGTGTATGACACTTACTCAAACCACAACCCTCATTGTATGACACTTACTCAAACCATAACCCTCATTGTATGACACTTACTCAAACCACAACCCTCATTGTATGACACTTACTCAAACCACAACCCTCATTGTATGACATTTACTCAAACCACAACCCTCATTGTATGACACTTACTCAAACCACAACCCTCATTGTATGACACTTACTCAAACCACAACCCTCATTGTATGACATTTACTCAAACCACAACCCTCATTGTATGACACTTACTCAAACCACAACCCTCATTGTATGACACTTACTCATACAACAACCCTCATTGTATGACACTTACTCAAACCACAACCCTCATTGTATGACACTTACTCAAACCACAACCCTCCTTGTATGACACTTACTCAAACCATAACCCTCATTGTATGACACTTACTCAAACCATAACCCTCATTGTATGACACTTACTCAAACCATAACCCTCCTTGTATGACACTTACTCAAACCATAACCCTCATTGTATGACACTTACTCAAACCACAACCCTCATTGTATGACACTTACTCAATCCATAACCCTCATTGTATGACACTTACTCAAACCACAACCCTCATTGTATGACACTTACTCAAACCATAACCCTCCTTGTATGACACTTACTCAAACCATAACCCTCATTGTATGACACTTACTCAAACCATAACCCTCCTTGTATGACACTTACTCAAACCATAACCCTCATTGTATGACACTTACTCAAACCATAACCCTCATTGTATGACACTTACTCAAACCATAACCCTCCTTGTATGACACTTACTCAAACCATAACCCTCATTGTATGACACTTACTCAAACCACAACCCTCATTGTATGACACTTACTCAATCCATAACCCTCATTGTATGACACTTACTCAAACCACAACCCTCATTGTATGACACTTACTCAAACCACAACCCTCATTGTATGACACTCAAACCACAACCCTCATTGTATGACACTTACTCAAACCACAACCTTCATTGTATGACACTTACTCAATCCATAACCCTCATTGTATGACACTTACTCAAACCATAACCCTCATTGTATGACACTTACTCAAACCACAACCCTCATTGTATGACACTTACTCAAACCACAACCCTCCTTGTATGACATTTACTCAAACCATAACCCTCATTGTCGAAAGGCAAACACATTTGCCAACTAACCTTCTACAGTGTCGTGCAACAGACAATAAGACAAATGTTATTTCTCATAAGCTTACATGTCAATTCAGTCAATGAAGTGAATGCAATGATTTGTTTGAAATTTTCTCAACTAAAACCACATTTTTTTAGTTACTTTCCTATTGAATACATATTGAAAATGTATAATATAACATTAGAAATCACATGCACTTGTCTTTATCAGATAACTATTGAACGGCCAGAAAATTAAAATGAATTGTTGTAAGGTGCAGAAGATCACACTCATTTCATGTAATGCATTTATAGAGGATATAATTGGAGGATGTTTACAACCCGAGTACTTAGACATTGGTATTTCCTGAGTGAGAGTCAGGGATAACGATGTTAGGCACACGTGTCGTAACATGGTATGATATCTCCAAGATACCAATGTATTATATTCAATTCATTCCCTCAGATGAAAATTAAGAAATGTTTTCAAAATTCTGGTTTGTTTCAACATGACAAAGTGATATTTTGTCCTTAGGACACGTACGAAATATTTACTTTGATATTTCTGTCCCTATAGGCCTTAATTAGCAATAATATTCACCTTATAAAATTATCATAGTTTCCGATTTGACACATTATTCTTTGAATTGATGATACTAAAAAAAGGTTTATTTCAGGCAAAAGGTGAACAAATGTCAAAATAGTAGAAGGAAAAGCTTCATATATAGTACACAATGTTTAGAAAGGAGATCCTTTCTGTGCCTGTAACAATGGGTGTGTGTACGCTAGGTGTGGTATGTGGGTCAGCTTGGTGAGAGATGTACACCATGAATGGACCAGGGGTCGATCCAGACATTTTAAAAGTGGAGGTATGAGGGGCCATTCACCTTTACATGCAAAGATTTGTTAAAGGGGGTGGGGGGTTGAACTCCCTTTAACTGCCTCTGGGTCCGCCAATGATGGAAATAGTTGATTAAACACTGCTCATAAAATTGTTGACGTTGGGTAAAATATGATTTATGAAAAGCTGATTCACATGTTGTAATGGGAGGGTTCACCCTTGGGGTTTGTCAAGTTTACATGTGTGTAGAAGTAATTAATACAGGGGAGGGTGGTGGGGGTGAGGAGGGTGGTGGGGTTGAGGAGGGGTTCTGAATGCCCCCCTGCATCAGCCACTGTCATTTGTGCATTTATTGTAATGATGCAATTTAAAAGATACACACTATATTGGAAATATATTATTAGAAATGTTAATATGATGAACATTAATAGCATAATTGCACAGAAATATCCCCTGAAAGTTAGCCTCACATAAAGACTGTCTACACCTAGCTGTGTGCAGTTTGTAATTAAATTAAAGAAAATCTACTCACCCATCGGATCCGTAGGGTGTTTTTCCTCTGATGATGATGGAAGCGCCAGGTCGGAGTCCCCCGGGGATGTAGATGTACTCGGGGGGATCCTGGGACATAGTGAAACTCATTGTCAGATATAGGATACACCTGGATCAATATACACCTGGATCAATATACACCTGGATCAATATACACCTCAAGTCAAGATCAGAAATCTGTCTCGGTCTCTCTCACAGGTGATGCCGAATGAGTTGGTCTCAAAACTATCTGCACATCAATGGGAGGTTAATCAGTATCTTTAGGTGATGTCACAAGAGTTGTTTCAATTATAGTTGAATAGACAAGACCAGCAGAACAAGCTTCACTCTGATCAGTGATTAGTCGTCTGGGTCACTCTCACAGATAGAGCCCAATGAAGTAATCTGGACGTTGTCTCACGTTATCATGTCTTCACGTGCTTCATGTATATGTATGAAGTGGGTGGAAATATGACTAAACAGGAACTAGAGTTGTACTTCAGCCCGGCTACTCTGGACAGGCTGTGTATCTTAGTCAATGTGACAGTGGAGATAACCTGGACCAGTGGACCGTACATACATGTATGCATGTAGACTTGCCTCGGGTCTTTTACTTATCTTTACTTACTTACAATGAATGATGTCTGGGCATGTGACCGGGTCAATTTATAAGCAGTGATTTACTTATACCAGTATGTAGTATGTAAATGTAAGTTAATACCCTGGGCCAAGCCCTAGTAACTTGCACATACATACAGTTTATGAAATAAACTTGAAAAGTAAACAACCTAAAAGGTTTATTTTGTCCATTTAAAGGGCAAAATTAAAGAAAACATTTGCAAAGTTTAGAGCCTTGACCAAAAGTTGTCAGATTCAAGGTTGTTGGTTAGACCTTGTTTCCTACACTGATATATAAACATATATGAATAGAAAGTAAGGAGTGGATTATCGCTCTGGGTTAAGCTAGCTCAGTAGAATGGTGATTTTTATCAGACCCTGTTGCCACCCCTTGTTTCGTTGTCTAACATGTTGTTGCAATTTATTATGAATTTTATTCAATAGATTTTATTGATGTGATGTATGTATATTATAATCACTTGTATAGATATTGTATTTGACAGTAGCTAGCATGTAAAGGTATTTCTACATTAAATTGCTGTGAGGGTTCACCAATGTCACAGTCAAGGAAGTTTATTAGGGCTGTGCAATATTACCGGTGATTATTCAAAATACAGGCACAGATTGTGCAGTACAATTCATATAGCAATAGCAATATATTGCAACAAAAAGTTGGAAGTGAAATATGCATACACCATAAGTCTTTCATGTTCTAAGGTAAAGTTGCATTCATATCATTAGATGTTTGATGTGCAAGACAATTTTATTGAGCTCTATTACAAGTGATAGTTGCTCTTTTGGAATCAAACCATTTTCAAATTTCTACAAGGAATTTTTAGCTTAAGTATAATGTTAAAACATGTAACATTGAAATATTAATGCAAATAGTCAGAAGATGCATGTGTATTGCAATATATATCGCAATACAAAAGTTGGTGCAATATCCAGCACATCAAGTTTCACTTACTGGTTAGGCTACATAAAAATTTTAAATGTTTCATGGGAATTTTTTTTTCAAGGAAACAAGGGCGGTTTGAATTTTTTATTATTTTTTTGTTGGAAAAAATAGTGAGGAGAGAGGAGAACATTTGATTTTTTCCATCACAATATAGCTTGGAGGGGCAGACAAAACAGTGCCACAACTCTTCCTGCAGACCCATATAATGGATTTTAGGGTTTAGCAAAAATTATGCAACAATTCTTTAATTTATCTTTTAAAATGACAATAAAAAAATGTCACACGCAAAATAAATTGATGCTCCTATGCCTGAGAAACATTTAGTTTTTTTTATTTACCCTTACTACAATATCTTACTACAATACCTTACTACAATACCTTACTACCAGGGGCGTAGCATCCATTATAGAAAAAAGCCCGGGCTTACACATGATTTTTTTGGTAAATTTGTTTGTTTGTTATTTTATGTCAAATGACAGACGAGAGACGAGAGGGTCAACGCCAAGTTCTTGGCAGTTTGTCACTGTACATTTGGGTGTATGGGCAGGTCTTATGTGCCTTTACAGATTTCATGACCTAAACTTTCAATGAAATGCGGAAGACTGTCCAGTCACTCCGAAAGTTTTTGTTGCCGGTAACTTTTCCAAATTCATTGAATTGAAGAGCTATAATGATTATTTATGTAATGTAGACCTGACGCAACACTATCATGTAATCATGTAAAACTTTTTGTTTATTTTGTGACCAATTCTTTAAAAAAATATATATATATTTATGAAAAGAATTGAATTGGTTACCAAATTACACTTAAGCTGATTAATAATAGTTTGAAATATGGTTGCATTAAAAGTAAATGTGTGATCATCTCAAGTAAGAAACCTTCAAGTCTGTGCACCAGAGGCATTCAAAGTAATGCATCTTTGTTGATCTTTTACAAAATGACAAGTCTTCAGATTCAGGGGTGATTTATCTTGTAAAATATTAATGTAGACCGGTCCGGTGCTTAAGGACAACATTCCACGAGTCTTGTATTTATTGTAAAGTGGCAAACGTTTAAAAGGATCAGGCAAGCGGTGAACACACTACATAATACAATCTCAATAAAACGTTTTCAAATCGTGTTACTTTAATCAACCACACACAATTCACAACACAAATGCTGACGTTATACAAAATCTAAGAAAATATTTCACTTTGTAGATATACTTTATAGTATACTTCATAAGAGATCAGTCAATAAAATTAAGTTTTGAAAAGTTAGCAAACTCCCTGGTAAACGCTGAAAATCGAAATTTAATGCATGGATTTAAAACAATTTCTTGGGGGGGCATGCCCCTAAACCCCCCTAAAAGATTTGGGGCACTTCGCGCCCTCACAAACTTCATCAACAATTGCGGGCTTACACATTATTTTAACCTTGCTACGAGCCTGACTACAATACCTTACTACAATATCTTACTACAATACCTTACTACAATATCTTACTACAATATCTTACTACAATATCTTACTACAATATCTTACGTTGTTTGTAATGTAGATGGGTGTATCTACTTGACCTGCAGTGGTCTGGGTCAATTACTTAGCATCATATTGCAGATCATTAGTTTGACTGTCTAGTAACTTAGTCTGGGGCTGTGCAAAGGTTGAGGGTGGTATAAGGGACTGCAGAATCTCCCCTTGGCTAACTTACTTATTAGTTGTTACACTTAAGAAACAACATTGTACATTCTTATTCACTCATTTTCAAAAATTACCAAAATCAAGTGAATTAATTAATTTTATTCTGGTACTGTATGCGTAGAATGATACTAGAGTCATAACTAAAGGAAATATGTTATAAAGACAATATAGTTTGTATTTTGAAATGTATACATGTATGTCCTTTATGAATAAAACATCTTCATCAACCTTGTGCTGTGTGACTTGAAATAATGGGCGCTTTGAGACATGCATCTTTACATGGAGAAATGCGCATTACAAATGGACTATTATTATAATTATTTATAAATGATCTTGAAAATAATAAACATGTTTCTAAAATTATCCCGTGACAGTTGTTCCAGTGACAAGTGGTACATGTGACATTCTAGGGGCATGATGTAATGCACACCAATGTCTGTATTGTTTGTAAGTATGTACTCTTGTCTTAACTCTCAGCTTTAAATATCAACAGGATGCATACAAGTAGTGCATGGCATAAGGCCCATACCATTCAAGTTTTGCATGTGATGGCAATTTTCATAGTTTTTAAAAAGTTTTGCCTGTTTTTTGTAAGTAACACTTATAAGACTTTTTAGCTTATTTCATAAGCTGATATAGGATAAGTTTGAATTTTTTTAAAACTACATAACATAAGAATTCTGCAAATTCTTGTTTTTCATTCATTGATCAAGATATGTTATTAAAGATCCATTTGACTAAATTTGCTTAAAATTGGATTTAATTGAATTAGGAAAAGAAAAACAGCACTTAAATATAGTTGTCTTTTTTCCATTGTACAAATGTTCACTAACAATATTTCACATTTTATAGCTGCTGTCAAAGACCCTTGTTTATTCCTGTGTGACCTGACATTCCTTACATATAGGTCAAAAGGTCGGCCAACAAACACTTTCCAATCTACACTGGGTATATATAAACACCAGCTAGCTGGGTACATGTTTGACTATCTGCTATTAAAAATAACTTGAGGAGGCCATGGTAACGTTGATCCACCCATTAAGCAGTCTGGGTGCTCAGCTAACTAGTGTTCAAACGGGGTCGAATTAGGATACCCTAGTTCAAGCTGCGCTTGTTAAGAACAATGTAAATTTCATTTAAAAAGTCATATTAAAGAGTCATTCTAGACTGGCCTTGGATAAAAGCATAGACACCAAAAACTTTATCACCTGGTTGAAAGGTTGGTGGAACTAGAAGTGGTGATCTTGAAATTGTTTTATGGAAGCGATTAGTAGGTCATAAAACAATGAAGTATTACAAGAGGGTGGTAAATGAAATGAGGGAGAAAAACATATTGAATATAAATAACAGGAGAGAACTTTTCTGTTACAAAATGGATTAAAAACAAAACAATGGTGCTGTATGCAATGTAAGACGCATCATGAACTTCTAAGCACAGATCTAGAGCAATAAGAACTGCTGACTTTGTACATTTATCATAGACATATTATCAGACATTTCTTGATGACCTAAGCTATAGATGTACAGGTTTACTCAAGTCCTAATGAACAATGGATGGGGAGAACGTGATGTGTTATATCAAATTATACATAACACCTATCTATATCTCTTTAGTCTATGTTCCATCCGACATCTTCTCCCTCCACGAAACAAAAAAGTTTGGCAATTTATCAACCTTGGAAACGCTTACCATAAATCTTTCACTTGTTTGATCCCAATACATGTATCACTATTCTTTCAAACAAAAGTGCAGTGGGAAATGGTATAACGGATATCCTCAGTCTTTGTAATTGCAGTTTTAAACTTATTGAACAATTCATTTGCAGCCTACTTACGATTCTGCTCGACCAAAACGCCATCTTCTGTTTCCGTTATCTGCAAGAGAAATGGCAAATTATCAAAAGGTCATCAGAGAAAGAAGCGTCTGTAAAATATCACATTCATCTGGCAGAGCACAGGATTACCTTAACATGGTTATATTTGTTATCCCAAATATAACCATGTTATATTTCTTCACAATCTAAATGGCAAGTATTTCTAAGGATTACCTTGTCTAAAACGCGGGCAAGAAAGTAGATATGTTAAAGCATTTTTAATATGTTTAATAATGTGGGCTTTTTTTTACTTAACGTATTTTAAAGTGAGAAAAACACACACATGTCAGACATTAATATTTAATTAATGATATATCATATATAATATTATAATAATATAATATAAAATTGATATAATTATTCGTCTTTCAATATTAAGAAATACCAGTTCATCAACATAAACAGTTACACTAAGACCTTATTAACGAATCTTTAGTCAACTTTAAATTTTCCCTTTGCAATTAGTTCCTTTATGTTGCTTTTAAATAACTGAAAGGTTTTACATTTAAAACATGTCTATTCAAGGATAATTGCAACCTTTACTTCGTATTACTCTTGCATATCACCTGATTTATAATTACACTAAAATATATCCATAGATATACATACAACGTGCATATATCTTTCCACAAGGACAAACAAACTACGCCATTGTACGTAAAAAGCTTGAGGTGATTTGTCTTAAAAAATATGTTAGGCAGTTTAACATTTTAGGTGCATTGAATAAAATGATAAGTGGGCAAGTCATGAACAATACAACAATTCAAAACCGGATATGCGGACGGGAGAGCGTCTTGAATGAAAGAGATATATGTATCAACGTCGTTTTGCCACTCCTACATGTCTTAAAGGTACGTAGACAGTGCCTCTAGATTGTTTACTTTCAAGTTATAAACATTTACTTTCAAGCTATAAACATTTCCCTCCATATGAAAACAACTAAATCAATTTCATTTCACTTTTTATTCCAGATTTATATTGTGCAACGTATTGGACAACATCTGGTAACATGACTACAAGCTGTTCTGTGACGAAGTAAGACGAGTCAGTGAGACACAAAAGGATGTTTCAGCCCAATGCATTCGTAGCCATAGATGAATAAAATAAATGTGTTCTCTTGACGCCACGCCGACTGTGAACCGTAGCCATCTACAAACCCAGTTTCCATGTGCAAAACGAGATGAAGTGAGGTGATTTATAGTCTAACACTTGGACTCTGAAAATAAATATTGAAAAAAAATATTCCAAAGGAGCCTCTTCTGAAAATCCCATTTCTTACAGTCTCCCTTATATGTTTTAATAAAATGGTGATATTTTCAGAATAAAAACCTTTTTCAGAGTCTGAGTGTAAAACTAGGTGATTTAGTGTTTAAAAGTTATATAAAAACGTTTTGAATTATATCACGACTGCTAGTAGTATGACAGAGAGAAAACCAGCAACATGTGCAATTTGAAGGTTTAGATAGAGCAAAAAGAAGTTTTCTATCAACACAACATTCCCAACAGTACATAAACACATTAGATTAGTTAATCAATCTGTCCTTGAAAGCCAGGTCTAGATTGTGAGAGCCCTCATAGTAACTTGACAAGTGACTAGGAGTTGAAGTATGCAGAGTATGTTGAGGAGTGAACCTATAGCTGTACATATTATACATTACGTGGTGTCATCTCATGAAGTCATGGGCTGCTGCTGATGTACCGATGCAAGAATGTTGACGGGTGACTTAATTATATGTACACCCAAGGACTAAACGTGTTTCCCCACCCTGGCATTTACCATAGACTAATTACTCCTTGCAAGACTATGTTTCATATTTAAACTGTCTGTAAATAATTATTGGTTATCAAATATATATCAGAAGAATCTGAAGATGGGAAATCACTTAAAGGGACACTGCGTCGAGGATAAAAATGAGATCACTTTTATCTCCCTATATGCTGGTTAACGTGTCTACTGACGAGTTACGCTTCGCTTCACTGTCTACATGCAGTAGTTTTTATTACTAATTGTCTGAAATTTAGGGTCTGTGACTCATTATCAGACACATTAATCAGCATAGGTATATAAATCTGATCTCATATTTATCATCGACGCGGTGTCCCTTTAAGCTACATACACATAATTTCCATGTTAATTTCTGTTGAGTGTTTAGAAAATTGTCTTCATATAAGAAAAGCAAATATATTAACGTTAACATGACGGCCAATAGGACCTTGGTTACTACAGATGGACTTGTATAATATACGCACATCAGTCGGGTGTCATTTGATGAGTGATCAACATAAAGATGAACGAAATTACAGCTAACATAATTTCAAAGATGTTTGTTACATTTTACAACAATTTGATTCCATCTTAACTTATGAAAATATTCTTGCAAAAGTTAATAAACATGTTAGTCTATGGTAAATACGTGTGTGGGGGGAAACTTTTGACCCCAGATTGTATATATAACTGCTTCAAAGCTTTACTCAAACTGTCTTGTACAACCACATCGGCATGTCACGTCAGGATTCACAATGCTCTAGCCACTTCTTCCTTGTCAAATGTACGCAGATCTCTTGGAGGCATAGACGATTTAGTTCATTAAAACTATATAACAGTAATGCAACAAAACATGTGACGTTTGCGAAAAATGTAACACATTATATTTTCTCACACTTTTCGCATGTGAGCATCGTATGTTTCCCCAGATGGAGCAACGTAAGTTTCCTCAGATGTAGCATCATATCTTTCCTCAGATGGAGCAACGTAAGTTTCCTCAAATGTAGCCTCATATCTTTCCTCAGATGTAGCATCATATCTTTCCTTAGATTTAGCATCATATCTTTCCTCAGATGTAGCATCATATCTTTCCTCAGATGTAGCATCATATCTTTCCTCAGATGTAGCATCATATCTTTCCTTAGATTTAGCATCATATCTTTCCTCAGATGTAGCATCGTAAGTTTCCTCAGATGTAGCATCATATCTTTCCTCAGATGTAGCATCATATCTTTCCTTAGATTTAGCATCATATCTTTCCTCAGATGTAGCATCGTAAGTTTCCTCAGATGTAGCATCATATCTTTCCTCAGATGTAGCATCATATCTTTCCTCAGATGTAGCATCATATCTTTCCTCAGATGTAGCATCGTAAGTTTCCTCAGATGTAGCATCATATCTTTCCTCAGATGTAGCATCATATCTTTCCTTAGATTTAGCATCATATCTTTCCTCAGATGTAGCATCGTAAGTTTCCTCAAATGTAGCCTCATATCTTTCCTTAGATGTAGCATCGTAAGTTTCCTCAGATGTAGCATCGTATCTTTCCTCAGATGTAGCATCATATCTTTCCTTAGATTTAGCATCATATCTTTCCTCAGATGTAGCATCGTAAGTTTCCTCAAATGTAGCATCATATCTTTCCTTAGATTTAGCATCATATCTTTCCTCAGATGTAGCATCGTAAGTTTCCTCAGATGTAGCATCGTATCTTTCCTCAGATGTAGCATCATATCTTTCCTTAGATTTAGCATCATATCTTTCCTCAGATGTAGCATCGTAAGTTTCCTCAAATGTAGCATCATATCTTTCCTTAGATTTAGCATCATATCTTTCCTCAGATGTAGCATCATAAATTTCCTCAGATGTAGCATCATATCTTTCCTCAGATGCAGCATCATATCTTTCCTTACATGTAGCATCGTAAGTTTCCTCAGATGTAGCATCGTATCTTTCCTCAGATGTAGCATCATATCTTTCCTTAGATTTAGCATCATATCTTTCCTCAGATGTAGCATCGTAAGTTTCCTCAAATGTAGCATCATATCTTTCCTTAGATTTAGCATCATATCTTTCCTCAGATGTAGCATCGTAAGTTTCCTCAGATGTAGCATCGTATCTTTCCTCAGATGTAGCATCATATCTTTCCTTAGATTTAGCATCATATCTTTCCTCAGATGTAGCATCGTAAGTTTCCTCAAATGTAGCATCATATCTTTCCTTAGATTTAGCATCATATCTTTCCTCAGATGTAGCATCATAAATTTCCTCAGATGTAGCATCATATCTTTCCTCAGATGCAGCATCATATCTTTCCTCAGATGCAGCATCATAAATTTCCTCAGATGTATTATTGTAAGTTCCCTCAGATGGTGAGGTGAGGTGAGGTGAGATGCAGCATAATATGTTTCCTCAAATGTAGCATCATATCTTTCCTCAGATGTAGCATCATATTTCCTCAGATGTAGCATCGTAAGTTTCGTCAAATATAGCCTCATATCTTTCCTCAGATGTAGCATCATATCTTTCCTCAGATGTAGCATCATATCTTTCCTCAGATGTAGCATCATATCTTTCCTCAGATGTAGCATCATATCTTTCCTCAGATGTAGCATCATATCTTTCCTCAGATGTAGCATCGTAGGTTTCCTCAGATGGAGCATCATAAGTTTCCTCAGATGTAGCATCATATCTTTCCTCAAATGTAGCATCATATCTTTCATCAGATGTAGCATTGTAAGTTTCCTCAGATGGAGCATCATAAGTTTCCTCAGATGATTAAATTCACAATTACTATATATCAAAGTGTTCCGTCAAATGGTTCAATACATGTTCATCATATAACTTTCATCGTATGTGACATCATCAGTTTCATGACATGTATACCCACGGTTCTAACATACATCTCATCAGATGTACATATATAGTCTTTCACTCAGACTATGAAAAAAGTATTTATTCTGAAAATATCACCATTTTATTAAATATTCAAAAGGAGACTGTAAGAAATGGAATTTTCATATGTAATAAAAAAGGCTCCTTTTAATTTTTATTTTTTAAATTTTGTTTACAGTCTAAGTGTTAGACTAGTACATATACTGAACTGCAAAATAAACGACACTTTTAATTATTATAGTTTCTGTTTGTAAATTAGCCAATGGTTTGTCATATCATTAGTACATGTCAGAGAACATGTGGAGCTATTGGTACTGTAGAGTACAGATGGTTACCATTGCTACGTAAAATGGTATCATTTCGCGAAAATGCACGTCACATGTTAATCATGGTAACATTATCTGCATGAGCCTGGTAAAATTCAAATTACTCGTGCTGTAATCCGAGACTTGTTCTGTGAAAAGGACCCCAAATTGTGACTCCAGCCTCAATGTTTAAGAAGTTAATGCTTGGTCAAAGCTTCATGGAAGTGTTAGCACAAGTTTCAATTGCATTTAAAAGCACATTGGGCCGTTCATTATCTGAACAGGAATGCATGTGGCTGTTTTTCCCAGAGAATGACTATGGCACAAGATAATGCTATCCAGAAGTTCTACACCAGTATTGATTTATCTTTAAGTCTGCATGCTGTTCAACACGTTATCAACATCAAGTCAACAACAGTGGACTGGCGTTTCTTTTGCTGTTCAGTATATTAAGTTTCATCAAGAGTTCAATTAAACGTTCCATCGTATGTATCACCCCGAGTTCTTTTGTACCATAGTTAATATCATTGCAAGTACCTTCGTAAGTTAAATTGCATAAATTGAGAATCTTCGCGGGGATCTGTTTCAGCATTAGTTCTTTGTGCGGTTACATTGAGTCAACTGACATCGTACGGATCATTCTAGTTACCATCGTGTGTACAGCATATCGGTCTTCATGTTTGTCACCATAAGTCTATGTGGCTGATTATGTGACATCGTACGTTTGTTTCATCTTGTGATTGCACGTAATTTAAGTATATACATGCCAGTACTTGCACCGAACCACGTACCGCACTAAGTGCTCAGTTATATCTATACCGCATGCAGGGAAGTTATCTAGCAGCCCTTTATAAAGGCATGGTCTGTATACAGGGAAGACATTAGTGTTGGGAAATGGTTGATTAGGCAATTTTGGATGTTACCAATAGGCGTAGCAGATGACGCCGCCACATCTGTATTCTGTAATATATACATCAGGATAGCATTGCAAAGAACAATTCTCAATGACAATAATTACCTTAGTAACTTATTCAGGGTATCCAATAAGCTAAGCTGTTTGGAAGGGATAGGTGCGTTGCAGACCTGTAATTAAGTAGTCGTCAGATAACGTTGGAGCGACATCGCTGATATTTTTAGGCCAGGATAGCCTTGCAGAGAACGAACACTTTTTAATGCCAAATACCTTAGTAACTTACGCGAGATTTTAAAATTGTTAAGCAAAGCCGTTTTGAAGGGGGTGGGCGTTGAAGATAACGTATCCACACCTGTAATCAATAGGTAAATACAACGGAGCGGTGTCGTTGATGGCAAAACCAGGGTCCCATGTCTACAACTGTTGAGCAAAGCAGTTTTGAAGGTGTGGGCGCGTTGCAGATAACGCCAACCCACCTGTAATCACGTAGACAGGTAAACAAGGTGTCGCAGTGTCCGTGATATCTAGACCCAAGTCCAGTCCTGTGAAGGAGGAGGATTCACATTCCATACAAACCTTCGCATGCGTCATCTGTCAGCAGGCCTGATAACTGAATATTCTTAGTAAGCAATAACGATAAGTTGGTGAACCTGATAACACGTTTCAGTGACATGTAGATAGACAAGAGAATTAGTGAGCACACCTCAATAATTATACCCCACTTTCAACAGAGAAAATGGTTTCAACTAATACAACGCACATCAATGTCTACCCTTTAGTCCTCTGTACGAACATAGCACTGTAATTTGTTGACAGAAGAGTGTGAGATTCAGAGATTCAGCAAGGCCAATATGACAATTTGCAGATAATGCACTGAGGCATAATTTGATCAAAATCACACAAACATAATTCAGACCAAGGTATCTTGATTTACATATGCGTATATAACAATGAAGCTAATATCTTTATTTGGGGAGATATGCTTCAGACAAATTGACTCATAGAGTCACTAGTATCACGACATGGAAACCACCAAAATTAAATTCAGATGAAGGTCTAACAAATACATTTGTGAAAAGTTCGGTGAACCTGTCAGATCTTCACAGGGACACTTGTACGATTTTAGGAATGTTCAATCTCGAAAGAAACAAAAGGCAAATCTACACATCATAACAAGTTTAGTAACCTTCGAACAAGTGGTGTCTTATAAGAGTGGAAAATTACTTCCTCGTAGATTCACTGTTCACGTCATACAAATTCAAACAAATTCCAAGTTCACGTAATATTAGAATTATGCAAATGAGCGTATAAAACATACAAAAGGCAGATGTACACATCAGAGTAATTACATATGTATCAAGTTTTGTGAAATTTGGGCAATTAGTGTCCGAGATGTGAGCGAGACAAAAGAGTGACGCAGTGAGTGTGAAAAAAAAACAACCTCTGATCAACACAACAGCTTATTAATCAATAAGAGCATCATGCTCATTATAAAGTGATGCCGCGAATGAAATTATTTTACGTGCGCTTTGGTTATTGTTTATTCAAATTTAATTACTTATATTTTTATTATTATCCAAATATATGTTTATCATAATTCGTGCTCGTTCACTCATCACTCGGTATAAAATAAGTTGTCAACAGCCTTAGACTTTCAAAATGGTCTGTCGCAGTCTCATTGAATGTGTCTTCACAATATTAATAAATGTGATATTACTTACTGCAGTGCTTGAGTGCCGGGTACTGTTTAGAGCTTCTCGTAAAGCATTGAGTGTAAGACCGAGTAAACACGTGGCCTATGTCATGTTGTCTAACGAGTTATAACCACAGAACTATTTTTAAACATTTGTAACATAAGCCCAATGGTCCTTTATTTATATACTTGAAAACTAACCCCTCTAATTAAACTACTTACAAAAGTAAAAACATGAATGTAATCCAAATAACATCCCTATCCCACACGCATTTCCTGTTTTAACAAGGTTTATCTTGAATTCCGAAACTAAACGTGATCCACTCTATGTTAATTAGCTCTCAATGCGCCGAATACCATTGTCAACCATCGTCTATGTCTAATGTGGCATGTAGGTGTTTTCTATATACAGACCATCTCTCAGTCTCTTAATTCATTATTTATCCTCTCTTTCAAACCGAGCAAAACATTATAATCTCTTGAAATGCAAGTCTAGATCTGTGCAGAATCAAAGTCCATTTCAGGGGATCCTTTTCATTATTTGGCCAATAGCCCTCCGTCATAAGAATTATATCAAGTCTACAACTTTTCAAGGGACCGAGTCAGTCTATGGTTCTTCACTATACTGTGTCGCACGGGCGGTCCCTTGTTACACGAGCCCATACAGGTAAAAAGTAAATAAACGTATGTTTAAACTTGGATGGTGTCCCAAGTTTCATTATCTCACTGGAAGGGGTGTCCTTCTGTCACCTAGTTAGGCCATCTGCCAGGTGTCCTTCATTTTGTACATCCAAAATTGTTTCAGTTGAAAATGTGTAACAACTGTGTATGTAGCAATATACAAATATCACAGACGTAGGTTTGGGGGATGGTAGCAGTACCTGCACTACCTCACGGGAGTGGTTTCCTGGATGTTTGCCTGGCTAGAGGAACTGACGTTCATTTGTACTTATACAGTACTGACGTGTCTATATACAGTTGTTCAGTACTTTTTGATGTTTTCGAACATTTCCTCGATAACAACTAAAGCACTCGTTCGAATATAATATCACTCATGTTTGTGCTAAACATGTTTTAAAAGTATAATAATAAACTTATAGTGTGTGTCATACGGGGGCATACAAAACGACATGATATCATATGTTGCAGGGAAAACGTAATTCCATGTTTGAAGTAAGAATTAAATTGAAAAAGAATCATACATGATTATCGTACATGGCGAGTTAGTCATGCAACACGATTGAAACCTGTTTTCTGGCCACCTTATAGATAAAGACTGTGCATTCAATCAGTAAGGCGGGGTTTACACTACGTCCGAATAAATCTTATTCCGTTGACGCATGCGATTTTGGGGTTTACATTACACGCGTTTTGCAAGCAATTTTAATGCGAATATCGTAAGTGAGTATGTTTTAGTTCCATATGTTATAATGTATGTATATGTATGAACAGATGTATGTAATTACTGTAGGTGCATGTACAATGGGTGTATGTACAGGTTTTATGTATAGAATCTTATGTATGTATGAACAGATGTATGTATATGTACGTGTCGATGTATATATGCACACATGTTTGTATGTATGTATGTATGTATGTATGTATGTTTGTATGTATGTATGTATGTATGTTTGTTTGTTTGTTTGTTTGTTTGTTTGTTTGTATGTATGTATGTATACAGGTCTGAATGTATGTTTGTATGTGTTGATCTGTTGGCTTAATTGTATATAATTTCTTACTTTGAAGTTTACACGGATTCCCGAACTTTGGTTGGTTGAGAGCACGGTCAGGTGATCAAAATTTCGAGGTTCATTGTCCATGAACTCATGGAAAATCGTTCATACTCGTGTGAACGTTTTAAGGTCGTGTGAACGTTCGATTGTGGTACTGTAGCGTTCTTTCCTGATTGAGCGTGATTTTGTTAGCAATTTTCCAACGGTTACCATGCATTTACCGACTTATTTGATTGAATAACATAAACTCAATATCATATATCTTCTCAATTGTTAAAATAAATAAAACATTTCAATAAAAGATCGCGCACAACTGTTTGATGTTGAGCTAAGCGAGTCACAAGGCCTATTTCTAGAACCGAACGGCGAAAGACATTCACGGTCGCTGGCTGAATACAAATTGTGCAATCTATAAGCAAATACGCAGTGTATTACAACTCATTGAAAATAACGTGTTGCGTTCTTGTGCGATTATTTTTAACGCATCGCATCCAAAAAACGGTCGTAGTGTAAACCCCGCCTTAACAGTTCAGTGCAGATAACTGATGTATCGGACCAATATCGTGTTTGGAGTCAGCGTTCATGCAGATCGTCATGAAACACCTCTGAAGCACATTTGATAACAATCGTCAAATTTACATCCCCCCAACGAGAAAAATCTATTAAATTTTCTTGTTGATGACGTCACTAAAAACAATGAAGCAACAGTAAAATACGCCCTCCTTTGTGGATGATCGCCCTTGACGCACTCTCTTGGCCAGTAACTAAGATGTTTCACCTGTCTGTTTCACCAATAGTCCTCTTAGTTTTTCGTGCAAAAAGTACATTTTTGCATACGTTATTGATCAGGTAGATGCGATTTAGGTGTGTCATGTGTCATGTGATTTATTTTTTTTTTCAAGAAAGAAGTTGTTGTATTTCTAATGATTTTGTCATCAGTTGTTAACTTCTAGGGACACTATGAAGGTGACGTTTCTTTTGTTGATAATAAAATACCGATTGTCATTTCGTTGAAATAATTCTCATAGAATATATTAAACGAAACGAAACGTGAGAAATTGTATATTACCGACTAAAGTGCTTTTTAAAATGTTCAACAAAGTTTCACACAACAAAATATTAACTCTCTCCAAGTGAGATGTATCGCCAGTGGTATAATTATACAAAAGACAGTTAATTAACAGTTTATGTTATATGATTACAAATGTATTAATTTATAAACATTTAATACTATATGAGTACAAATGTTTTAGTTTATGAAGCATGTATCTATATACATATATAAATTGTGTGTGATTTCAATGTTATACATATATAATCATGGTAGGTGAATAGTGTCTCTATAGAAAAGTTCGCTGTTAGATCGTACATCCACGTTCTTATGTCATTGAAATTGAAATCAAAACTTTTCCCTACACTACATTTCCCTTCATTATACTCTTGACACACTTTACTGAGACAGCTTTTGATGAGAGGAGCTGCTATAGCTCACCGTCTTTACCTCGTTTCTGAAGGATTCAATGCAATACAACCAATACATTGTACTAGGATAATAGATGACAATGTATATACTATATATAACATAGACTACGTACACAAATCGTAGTGCTAGTGAGTGAGACAAATGGTTAATCGTGAACAGTATGAGTACTGACGGATCGCATACTTGTGGTTATAAAAAAAATCATCACAAGGCCATTTCAATCTTATACCGTTCAACTCACATACTTTATAATTATAAGTTTTCAGTATAGCATATGTAAACCGAGATGCTGATAAGTATATTACCATTATGGCATATCATATATCAAGCACCGACACAGCTGGCGGAGAAACTCACAGTGTCACGCCAAGTGGGTTACCAAGACCTCTGTAATGTAATGTCGACTCATCACTTCATTACACGGCATGTCTAACGATTGACTCCGCTAAAACAACGACACAGCACTGCCCAGAGCTATGCACAGAAAGGTCACGGACGCCCATGATAAATAAACATCCTCTCACTTGTTGAGCCAGAACATTCTCCGAAACCTCCATCCTATTTATAGAGTGACGGTTTTACTTATTATCCTATACACATGTCTACACATTGAAAGTTTCCCTATTCATATACGCTCGTCCCTGTGTGTATGTCTAACACTAAAAGTAAAACTCACCTGTCAGCTGCAACACACAACTTTCTTGTGATTGGCAGGTGCGTGAAATGCACGCAGACAGACTGGTCACGTGACTCACTGATTCACCCTGTGTCGAATCCGTTACGTCGGAATGTGATGTGTTACGGTGTGGGATAATGGCATTGGCTATAGATCTCATAACAGATGTGCCTGTCTATTAATGTGTTATTATGTGTTGCGTCACCTCACATGTGCTAACTCATTAAGTTGAGCAAGTTTGTGTTTGTTGTATGGGATGTGAATGAGCTTACTAAACAACACGGGAGAGTCATTGATTGTGTTTTTCTAAAAAAAAAATTCGCTTATTTGAAGAGTTTAATAAGCTGTTTGAAGCTTCGGAATGTTTGTAAACTAAACATAATAATGAGATATACATATGTAACACAGTACGCTGAATGTCATTGCATATTTTATAAAGCTAAATAGGTCAGTATCTATGTCCGTTTCATTTAAACAACAAATTTGATGGGTAAAAGGTAATTATTATGTTTTTAAAATGTGTATTATATTGAACAAACCTAAACCACAGACCATGTGTAATAAAATCGTTGGTCTCTGTTTAAACAACGTCAAGATACCAATATAATCTATAATAAGTACATTTCGCCGCTACTTGAGTGACTGCAAAAAATGAGTAGGCTTACATGCGAGGGCTTATATTTGCGAAAATTGAATTTTGAAAACATCCCGGGATAAAATCTAAAAGCATTTACAAAGTATAGAACATACGCTGACTTGTCAGTTTAATATACATTTATGTAATGCAAGATAAATCCTAATAAAAGTCGATTCGTGTCCCACGATTATAACTGGTCTACCCCTCCCCTCAACAAATCTTATAGATAACACGAGTACACTTCTAGCACCACCTAACTACAGAAGAAATATACAGCCCCTATTGTAAAGATATGGATGTGTCTTGCAGTACTTTATGAACACAAAGTGCATTTCAAATTAATTTGACGTATAGGTTTGTTAACAGAACTTCGAGAAAATCTAATATCGGTTATAAAATGGATATAAAACAAATCCTCTCCCCACAAAAGAAGCCTCGCCACTATTAAAAATGATATTGAGGATTTATAGTGGGTGTGGATAATTTGTTAATAATCCACACACACACACACACACACACACACACACACACACACACACACACACATACTTTTGGCTATATTGGATACTCTCAAACTCCTGTGATTTTGTTCTAGAGACTTCAATATAAATGTATATATAAAACGACATTTACGCAACTGATATAAATTCAATCGCTCTACTTCATTGAATACTGCATTTCGGTATCAGAATCTATCATTTTCAAATGTATGCCCCCTTAAAACTATAATATTTTCAGGTTAACGACAGAGATATACTATGTACTATGTATACTAAGATATATACATTGTTGTCCCTACCTGGTTTCCTTATGTTCTGTGAGGACCCTCCCTAGACCACGAGCTGGCTACAGAACTAGTTGAGTGTCAGTGCTCAAGCCGCGGGGACCATGTATACAGCACCCCGCCCACCCGATAAGATATGATTTAATATCAACTCACATTAAAGGGTTACTTTCCTTGGAGATCTAGCCATTTCTTCTCTTCCTGTTGGTGTTATCGGTGACACTAAATACCCCAGATAAGACGCGGCCAAGATTGTTTGTAGATCGCCATTGTTTTTACGTATACAAACGAATAAACTGAGTATCAATCTTAATAAATTTGGACCGACATAATATAGAACTGTCTTTCTATTTTATTTAGATTAGCTGAATGTAGAATTATTTATCAGAGTATGTCCAATGGTTTTCGTTTATTGTTATATATATATATATATATGTCCAGGTGTATGGCTGCTTCAAATTATCAAAAAATTAAATACATAACGCCGAGTTTTTTCTCCTACCGGTTTCATTTCATCTTCAGGGAGAATGATTCGTTAAACAGAAGGTTATGACGTCATAGTCTATATATTATTACGTAATACGTCAATATAATATATATATAATAGTATGTTTTTGTTTAAACATCATTATTTATACTCACCGTTGATAGTTAACAATATGCCCAATTATCCTAATCTGTCTAATCCCGACAATCTTTACACAGCTTAAAGACAGAGTTATCGCTCAAGTGAACTGCACTCACCACTCACCGGCAGGTGGCCTACCTTATATGGCCATTGCTTCTTCTGATGGACAGACACGAAGCCGAACGCGACCGAGGGGAGGCCGGGAGGGAACTTACGATTGTTAACTATCAACGGTGAGTATAAATAATGATGTTTAAACAAAAACATACTATTATTTAATATACTCTCCGTGATAGTTAACAATATGCCCGATTGCCACAGAGGTGGAGGGGAGCGAGAGGCCCCTAAGAGGGATAGCTCTGTCTTAACAAGAGTCAAGTTGGTGAGCCAATACAGCGTAACCAGCCTGAACCCCGATGGGGTTCATCTGTCAACCGGAGGGTTAAGCTTGACCCAACTCGTAACCGGAGGGACTCTCACCCGCGTGGTCACCAACTAAAGAAAAGACAACAAACGCATCACTAAAATCATCGAGACAAGGAGCAGCCGAATTAACGAGGGGGGGGTAGGCCTCTTCGGTACGAGGCCGACGGAACTCGTTGCTGGGCGTACACCTGTGCGCCCAACCGATGAATCCCCTCCATGTCCTCGTTGGATACGTCTCTAAGATAGTGATTGGCGAACACCAGGCCCGACTTCCAGAAACAGCCGGCCATGATGTCCGCCACTGCCATGTTACTGTGAAGAGCCATCGTAGCCGAGATGGCTCTGATCTCGTGTGGATTGGCCTTCGCTGGCGGGTCGAGGCCCGCGGCCTTGTAGGCGTCCAACACTGCCGAGCGGAGATAGACGCTGAGTTGACGCTTGTCTAACTCCCGAACACTAGTCTGGGAGTGCGGAAGAAAAAGTTTCCTTCTCCCTTGACGTAGTGTCTTGGTCTTTTCGGTGTAGATCCGCAGGGCTCTCACCGGACAAAGGAGCCGATCCTCGTCCGTCGGATCTATGCTACCGGAAAGAGACGGTAACGAAAAGGTTCTACCCCTTTCGTCTGCGGCTTGGTTCTTGCATATGAACTCAGGGGCTAACCCCAGTGACGCCGACCCACCGTCTCTCACCTCAAAACGCAAGAGGTCCGCCTGGAGAGCGTGAAGCTCTGAAATCCTGGCTGCGGACCCCATCGCAACCAAAAAGGCTGTTTTGATGGTGAGACGGAGAAGAGTCGTCTCTGTCAATGGCTCATAGTGGTCCGACTTGAGATGGTTGAGCACCACTGTCAGGTCCCACTCCGGAGGCCTGAGCTTCCTCCGCCCGTCCTCATTCCGGTAGGTCTTAATAAGTTCTTTAAGGACCGAGATGTCAACCTGGGGCTCACGCTTCCTAAGGACTGACATGACCGCCGCCAGGTTGGTGTTAATTGAGGAAGCTTTGAGCTTCCTCACCTCTCGTAGGTACACCAGGTACTCAGCTACCTGCGGGACCGTTACCGCCTGGATAGCATACCCCTCCTTCGCGCAGAAGGCGGCGAAGGCACCCCACTGGGCGTCATAGAGATTCCTCGTGGAGGATCTCTGCGAAGATGCGACCGCTTCGGCGACGGACTTGGAAAACCCCGCCCCTGTCAACCCCCTTTGGAGACAAACCAGGCGTGAAGGTGGAGCGCCTGGGGGTTCTCGTGAACCCGCCCGCTTGGTTTGCTCGTCAATAGGTCCCATCTCAGAGGGAGGGGGACAGGGTCTTGGCGGCACATCCTCCTCAGGGGAACGTACCAGGCCCTGGCTGGCCACAACGGAGCTATGAGTAGGAGTTGAAGTACTCGTGTCTCCTGTACCTTCGCCACCACGTGACTCAGGATGGCGTGAGGGGGATAGGCGTAGGCGACCATCCCCTCCCATCCTAACGCGAGCGCATCGAGAGCCCACGCGGCCGGGTCCGGTACGGGGGACACGTACGTCGGCAACTGGTGGTTGAGCCGAGTCGCAAAGAGGTCTATGTGAGGTTTGCCGAACCTCAAACACAGACTCTCGAACACCCTCGGGTGCAACATCCACTCCGTCGAAGGAGGTTTGTCCGGCCGAGACAAGGCGTCCGCCAGGACGTTCTTGGCTCCTGGGATGTGCACCGCCCTGAGAGAGAGTCCGAGACTGTCCACTAGGTGAAACAGCTCCGCCACCAGTTGAAGTAGAGAGTCTGCCTTGGTTGACCCCTGCTTGTTTATGGCCCAGGCCGCCGCTGAGCTGTCCGTGTGAACACACAGGACCTGCCCCCGCAGGTGACCTGACCAATGGCTGATCGCCAGCCTTATGGCGTCCAGTTCGAGGACGTTGATGTGGCGTCGTGATTGCGCTGGCGACCACACCCCCGCCGTTTGGTCTGAATCTAGGTGGGCTCCCCACCCCTGGGTGGAGGCATCCACGTATAGCTGAGACGTCGCTGGGGGCTGCCTGAGGGGCACTCCCCCCAGCACGTTGGACTCCTGCTGCCACCAGGAGAGGTGGTGTCTCAACTCGGTTGGAATCGGGAAGACATGACGGCAAGTCTTCTCCCTGACGTGCGCGTTTACGAAAATCTGCAGGGGCCTGAGCTGCAACCGACCCCTTCGAGTGAAGTGTTGGGTTGCGCTCAAGAACCCCAACAGCCTCTGCCACTTGCGGAGTGACAGCGGCTCCCGGAGTGCTAATTCCAGGAGATCTTTGTAGCGCCCCATCCGTTCTGTAGTGACGAAAGCTCTGTAGGTCACGGTATCCAGGCGAGCTCCCAGAAAGACCAGCGACGTCGTTGGCTCCAGGTCTGACTTGTCTAGGTTGACTAGCCATCCCAGCCGCCTGAACAACGTTATCACAAAGTCTCGTTGCGCCTCCAGAACAGATGGGGATCTGTTGTGAGTGAACCCGTCGTCCAGATACATCGCGAACTGCACGTCCACTCGATGAAGGTATTGGACGATGGGCTGGGTCACGCGAGTGAAAAGCCATGGAGCCGACGATATCCCGAACGGTAGAACGTTCCACTGAAAGTGGCGACCCGCCAGGACAAAACGGAGGTATCTGCGATCGCCATGGTAGATGGGAATGTGCAGATACGCGTCCTGCAGATCGAGGGATATCATCGAATCCAAGGGCTCCAGCAACCGCATCACTGATGGTACGGTCAAGAGACGAAAATATGGCGGCCGCTCTAGGAAGGAGAGGTTGAACTCCTTCAAGTCGTGGATCAGCCGCCACTTTTTCGGGTCTCGCTTCGGTCGCACGAAGACCGGAGAATAGTATCCTGGAGTGAGGTTTTGGGGCAGGAGTTCCTCCACCGCCCGTTTGGAGATGAGTGTCTCCACCTGTTCCAGCGTCAGTGCGAGCCGATCTCGTTCTAGCGGCCTCTCTGTTGGAAAACAGGTTAGCGGGGGGCGGTGTGTCACGGGAATACGAAACCCCCGCTCCAAAACCTTGCAGACGAAAGGATCGAGCCCCAATTGCGCCCAGTTGGCCACAAACCGAGAGAGTCGACCTCCCACTGGCCCTTCCCACGCCGGGACAACCTGTGGAGGCAGCTCGGGGGCCACCCACGAGTCACTGCTTCCTCGGGGTACCTCCATATGCGCGGCCCCTGCCACGCTGACTTCCCTTCTTGGGGGTGTGCTTGGGAGAGGGGCCGGCATTGAAGTCACGACTTCTGTCCTGCCGACCCCCAAACCGAAAGGAAACTCCGCCAGTCTTGGCGTTACCCACGGGAGTGTTCGCGCCTCCCTTCCTCTTCTTGGGCGTATGCGTCTGAGAAGAGGCTCTACCCCCGCCAGCGGCCAGTCTGTTGGTCAATTCCTGCTGCTGACACTCCTGCCGCTGCCGGAGGACCCCGGCAATCTGCCCATCAAAGAGAGATGAAGATGACGCGGGAGCGGCCCGCAAGCGGTTCCGGAGCTCCGCCGGAAGGTTTGTCCGGGCAAGGAAACCATCTCTCCTGAGATTTGTGACCCCCGCCGAAATGCGGGAGGCGCACAACATCATCTGAGCGATGTTCCCCGCCACGGCGCCGAAACCGCGGTAAAGAGCCTTCGCCCCTCCCTCCATCCCCGCCTCCTTCGCAAAGGATGCCATACCCTGACAGGCATGCGCCACGTGATTGGCCAACCCCAGGATGCTCCTAGCCTCTTTGTCAAGATGGCTAAAGTGAGCGTCCGACACCTGGTGAGGTACGGAGGGGACGGCCACCCGGCGAATATCGTCGTCCAGGACAGGGGGACAGAGGGGGAAAGAAGACTGTGCTACTGGGAGGGAAGCGCGCTGCTTCTCACCCAGAACCAGGGGGGGCAGGAGACGGCCTGGCGCCGCCGCGGCGACATTGGCGTCGTAATCCCTGCCCGCCGCCTGAAGGAGTCTGTGTGGCGGCAGTGCCACGAGGCGTTGGGTAGGCGCCTCTTCCTCGGTGCAGAATGTCTCCATTCTGGCCAGCTTGGTCGAGGAGGGTTCATCCTCAACCTCAACTAAGTCCACTTGACACCAGTCGGCGATAGCCGCCAGGCGTTCCTTGAGGTCAGGGGCATCCACTTGAGGCGTCTCCACAATGGTCAACTCGGGAGAGGATCTCCCTGAAGTGGACATCCCACCCTCCTGGGAAGCCACCTCCGGGGCCGACTTGTCTGGATCTGAGGAGGTGCCGGCAGGTGAAACAACCACCACCCTCCTCCTCTTGGGCGTGGACGGCGGGGAGGTCGAGGGCGAAGTAACCCCTTCCTCAACCCTAGTCTGCGCCGGCAGTCGTCTGTCCAGCATGGAGGAAACCATGTCCTTGACTGAGGACAGAATATCCTCAGTCAATCTCCTTGTATCAAAGGGAGGAGGAGAAAGAGGCCTCAACCTCCTCTTCTTGGACTTGTGTTTCCTCTTCCTCCTAGGCGAAAGTCGCCGGTCTGGAAAGGACTCGGCGTCAGGGGAGGATCTCCTGATGGGAGATCTCTCACCCCCACTACCCTGTGAAGAGACGTAAGTGTCCTTGGCGGCCGCCTCTCGACCCGATCCCGCCCCTGCCTCTGGCAAATCGAATTCCGCCGTGTCCTCCGAGATCACCAGGTCTGAAGCCGGCGACCTGGGATCGGACATGGCGGTGCCGGCGCTAGCGGTAGCGGTGGCGGTAGCGGACGGAGAGGGCCGCCTGGACGCCCTCAGCTTAGACTGACTCTCACTCTTCTTAACGGAGTTGCGATACTCGCGATGCTCCGCCACCGAGAGGTCAGCACATTCCTCACACCTGTCCGCTTCCGGACAAAGGTTGAGGCACAGGCGGCAAAGGGCGTGGGGGTCAAATCGCGCTGACTTCCTATAGCCACACGCCCCACAGAACGCCGAGTATGGCGAAGTCATACTCAGCAAGCAAAAAGAGAGAACGCGCGAGCGGCCGGCGCTATCCCCGCGCAAGCGGCAAGCGCTAAACAAACGCAGGCGGCAGCGCAATCCAACCCAGGCGACAAGCGCTGTCCAACCCAGGCGACAACCTACCAAGAGGAGGCGGCAGGCGCTATCCCCGCGCAAGCGGCAAGCGCTAAACAAACGCAGGCGGCAGCGCAATCCAACCCAGGCGACAAGCGCTGTCCAACCCAGGCGACAACCTATCAAGAGGAGGCGGCAGGCGCTATCCACGCGCCAGCGGCAAGAGCAACCAAGCACAGGCGGCAAGCGCCAACCGCTACAGCAGAAAACAGAAGGGCAAGCGGCATGACCCCCGCGCCAAGCGCAAGGGACAGGCGGCACGCGCAAGCGGCCCCGAGATCACCGACCTGCACGGACTGCACGTGCAGAACGAGCACCCCGAAATCAACAACAGTTGACACGTCAACTGCAGTCAACAACCACTAAACCTGTCTAAAGGAGAGAGACTACTTCGCGAAAGGCAGTCTAACCACCCTCAGACAGAAAAATTACAACTGAGAAGGAGAACAAGTCGAGACAATAATCTTATTACTATCGAATTAGAGAGCTATCAAAACACAACATGCTTCGATGGCCGACAGAAAAGCAATGACCATATAAGGTAGGCCACCTGCCGGTGAGTGGTGAGTGCAGTTCACTTGAGCGATAACTCTGTCTTTAAGCTGTGTAAAGATTGTCGGGATTAGACAGATTAGGATAATTGGGCATATTGTTAACTATCACGGAGAGTATATTAAATAATATATATAATAATATTATGGTTATCAATATATATATATATTGATATTGAGTTACATTTTTCACTTTGATGAGTGACTTTCACAGTGACTTTACGTAATTGACCCAGTTTACACAATTGACCGCGACTTTTCAGCCCTGAATCGACTGTATCTGTTATAGCCAGGTCCTATATCGCTGTCACATGGCACAAAAGGGGAGGTTATGCCATCGGTACCATCAACTTGAATCATGGCTCATCTCACGATCCTCTTCTGTCTGACCTACAGATTCCAGGCCATCTGCCCTAGAACGGTTGATCTTATATAGGCCTACCCGTGATACGCCAACAAAATTGTAGTACCTTGACTTCGAACTGTGGGCAATACATTTCTCATATTATTTTTCAGTTGCTCAATTCCATGTGTGTAAACTCTTCTGGATCTCCTATCAATAGTTCTTCCTTATCAACATAGCGTTTCCCAGAAATATGTTCTTTCAGTTTTGGAAAAAGGGGGACGTCACTAGGGGCAATACAAGGTATGGATGATGAGAAAGCTCTTCACACCAAAACTGATGGACAACAACCCATGTCAGCCGGAAGGTGTGGGACGAGTAGTGGTGTACTGGGGACGAGTAGTGGTGTACTGGTTCTTATCATACCATATTTGAAATGTTTTATGAATCTAGTACCTTTTAAGTCTACACGGCTGGATGTTGTTTTTAACCGATTTTGTAAATGTTTCATATGTTTAATAACAACATGTGACACGTTATTATCAACCTACCAGCCATATAACGTGATACTTGAAACGACCTTTCTAAACCGTATCACCCGTACGAGGGACTTACAACGGGATGCAGAAAACCCGTACCCAAAACGAACTCGCCCCCATCGGGAATTCATACCCACGGATAACTCGTACCCAAAAAAATCGGAGAACTCGTACCCACTTTTTTTTTCATAGATAAATAGGAGAGACAGGACAATAATATTGCTTTTGTATGATGTTTATTGCATAGTTTCGTAATAATATATATATCGCCATGTACCAAACGGCGATATGTTGGTTGGTCTATTCCTGTATTGCACAATCTATGCTGCCGGTGTAACAGTCTCAAATGACTCTACCGCCCCATATGACTGTGATTCATCAAAACTGAAATTCCCAGAGACTTTCATGTTAATTAACCTTTGCAAAATAATTGTCATTAATTAATTATTAGTTGGAATGCTTGCAAAAGGTATCTATAAGTATATATCTCCGGTATATATCAATTATTTCCATTATATATTCGGATGACAATAAAGAAAATTGCAGCTACACACAAAAGTCAGAAAATAACGGCAACTTTATCATGTTCAACATGCCGGTGTAACAGTCTCAAATGACTCTACCGCCCCATATGACTCTAGAGTTATTTGAGGCTAGCCCCATTTGACTCTAGAGTTATTTGAGGCTAGCCCCATATGACTCTAGAGTCATATTGGGCTAGCAAATTGCTGAAATGAGTCCAACCTCAAATGACTCTATTCAGGCTCAAATGACTCTACCAAATAATCTGTGAAAGAAGATTTACGAAAATCATAATTTCATATTTTTCTGGTCTTAATTCATTTTCAGAGACCGTGGTTCGTTGCACTCGACCTTGGAATAGTCTGAATTAAATAATCTTAGAAAAAAGTACTAGAGTCAAATGAGCCTAGGCCCAAAACACTCTAGAGTTAAATGAGCCTAGGCTCAAAACACTCTAGAGTTAAATGAGCCTAGGCTCAAAACACTCTAGAGTTAAATGAGCCTAGGCTCAAAACACTCTAGAGTTGTAACCAGGATGTACGTGTTTATTACTTATTATTTATTAAGTTATTTATTTTTGTAATTTAATTATAGAAAAATACATCACTCTTGATTAATAATAATATAAAACATTAGTTGTATTTATATTATTAATACATATAATACCAAAAATAAAAAGTGGGTACGAGTTCTCCGGCGGATTTGGGTACGAGTTCTCTGAATTTTGTGGGTACGAGTTCGTTTTGGGTACGGGTTTTCCTACAGCCCTTACAACATTGTAATTCCCTCCAGGAGGGTTTACACAGACAATTGTAAACCCTGTTTGAAGGAATTATAATGATTGTAAACCTTGATATACTTGTTAAGATGACGGCTTGAAAGTTTAGATCTGAAGAAACTATCTTTAACTATTTAGAAAAATTTCTTAAATATAGCACATTATGAAACGCAAATGTTTTTAACGAAAGTGCGTCTCGAACCGTACCTAGTTAGACCAGTCTTTCATAATCCAACGCCTTAGACTGCTGCGCCACGAAGACACATGGAAGAAAACGGTCAAGAAGAACCTTACATAGAAATCTTTGCCGTACTGGGATTGAGACAGTGAACAAGGATTTTACGAACGACTCTATATAGAATCCGGGGTTTTCAATAACGGGATAAGAAAGCGTCTTTTATACTTAAAAACGGTTGATAAAATAGATAAGCCATTCTACCTCGGATATGGTAAGGTTGTAGACCCTGATAGTCAGGAAAAACCTTCCTATCAGGGTCCACAACCTTACTATATCCTCAGTATCATGACTTATCCTTATAATAACATACTGTGTTTCTTCTTCTGTTCTGTGCTTTTAACTTAGAACGCAAAGCTCAATATACCATGGCGTTTCTCTTTGACAGAAGTTCTCAATGTGTGGAATAGCCCAGAATAGTAGGCACCAGTAATTCAAGACCACTATGATCATAACGTTCATCACTGACATTGAAGACTTTGATTACACCATGTCTCATCCCGTCACTATACTTTTAAAATCATAAAATGTTGATCAACCAATTATAAACCTCTGAAATATCTATTCCTTCCCCACCACAGGGATATCCTATTCTTGCATGTATGGCCTTAAGAAATAATATGAATTGACCCATGGCTTCGGTGTTTCTTGTTCATGTTATATGCAAGAATACATTCTTCCACAGACTATCCTGAATCTTAATTCATGACTGTTGAGGGTTGTCCAAACCAGATCAAAGGGTTGTCCAGACTAGACCAATGAGTTGTCCAAACCAGATCAAAGGGTTGTCCAGACCAGACCAATGGGTTGTCCAGACCAGACCAATGGGTTGTCCACACCAGGTCAAAGGGTTGTCCAGACAAGACCAATGGGTTGTCCAAACCAGGTCAAAGGGTTGTCCAGACCAGACAGGTTGTCATCATCCAAGCTCTTCTTTTCAGACATAAAGGACAATCATTACAACACACCTCCAGAGTAAATAAACCTCATAACATCAGGGTGTTCCTATTAATAAATAAAATAAAAGTTTTAAAATAATGCATCTATCGGAAACGAACTAGTTCTATAGTTTCCTTGGAGAAGAAACTTCTGAACAGTATGAGTTCGTATCAGGTAGATGAACTATTTTGCAACTTTTATTCCTCTGAAAACAGTTGACTTTAATCCGACCGGGACCCTGATATACTGCAGGGATCTGCTGTGTTGACACTAGTTGATCAAATGGAATAAAAGAACTGGAAATAGGTCCTTCATTGATTCAAGATCAAGAGACTAAGATAATTTCGGATTCCTAGATGTTATGTAGATGTTCATGCTCTCTTCAGTCAGACACATATGTGGCTATTTTCATTTACCTTCAATGATGTACTATGTGCCCTGTGAGCTAAGCTTAGAATGTTGAAATAGCTCACACTGAAATTACCCATTTGGCATGTTGACTAATTAAATAAGTAATTTTAATAATTAAGTAAATTTGAATGGTTATCTATGTTTTTAGAGCACAGGTACTGGTGCTGTAGCTCCAAGTTTAACTGTTCATATGTCTCACTTCCTAGTCAAGAACAGACAGCTTAACAATGCACATGGCTTCTGATTCACTGTTATTCTAAGTTTCAAAAGGAGACTCTACATGCTTGAATATGTAAAGGTAGGTCATCGCAGATACCTAGATTACAATTTGTTGTAGAATGAACATTGAATTTCGGTATTAAATCAGTGAATAAACTGTCTACCACGCTTTCTTTAAACGGTCACCATGTACACAAATGAGAGTTACTTTGTTATAGGGAGCACTTTTAATTACATATTATTGTTAAAATCATATCATTAAATAGAATACTTAATGGAGATTGTCAATAGTGTATTATAATTCATAAAGGCAATGGGACTAGAGATTTCACAACAGAAATATGGGATTAGAAATACATGCCATTTAGATAGTGAACAAATATAACATGATTATATTTTGGATAACACCTCAAGGTGAAATGGTCCTGTAGTAAGCTGCTGGTATGGTCAGTGCTGGTGATAGTTGCCTTACTCTGATAGTGTGGGTTAGAATCCCGCAAGGGACTCAGCAAAGTACAAGAATTTGAGCTATTGAAGGTAGTGTTATCCCAAATATTATCATGTTATAGAAATATGGGAGCTTGTAAGTAAGAGAGAAGTCAAAGTCAATGATAAAAAGTGTTGAAATACTTTATTAAAATCCATTTATAAACATATAATATATTTCAACAGATGTCAAGGACAATTCCTTCACTGATCCAACCAACTAGGGGAAAGAAGGGCAGACTTTCATAATCAACAACAGCCGCATAAAATTCAATAAAATATCCCATCAAATGGAAAGCTAAAATTTTACTGCACAGGAATAAAATAGTAACAACAGAATCATAAGTTAGTCAGATTTTATGATGTTGACAAAATAGATAAAAATGTTCATCATTTACACAATGGATATATTATACATAAATACTGAAATGTACAATTCAAGTTATATTTTGCTTTATTAATAGAACATTTTTCAAGGTGTTATGTACAAGTAAATATTTTCATCAACATTCGCACAAATTCATTCAAAATAGATGAAACAAAGCTGTGCTCATACATCTAAAGTGTTTTACATAAAAGGAAATTGATTTCAATGTTCCAGTTTAGAAAATGATTAATTGTTTTACTGGACAATGATCAAGAGTCTTTGAAAATTAAAATCAACTTCTTATGAAGATATTCTAAAAGTTCTAAATTTCTAATTAATTATTTCCCAGACTGGAGCAAATACATGAACACCACTGAATGAAATATGACTGAAGAAATGCCTTGCAAACAACATTTATTGCACTATATGCACAGGGTTTAAAGACTGAAAGTTTATACAGATCTTTATAACATACATAAGAATATCCAAAGATAAGAAACTAAAAATATCACTTTTCAACTTCTTAAAGGCCCATTCTGACTGTAAAACTTGTAGTGGCTCGAGGTCGAGCATTTTCTTTCCAGGATACTCCCTTCAGATCTTCTATCATAACCTCTGTTATATATAGTCGATATTCTCACATAACCTTTTCTGACGGTGAAAGTTTGCAACACTGGTAAAATCCTTATTTTTGTCCAAATAAACATTGTTTTACATAGACCATTGCTTGTAAGCAATATGTGCGCATCCCACAGATGAAGCAACTCATTTTGACAGTTACTGAATGCTCAGTTTGAAACAACCAATCAGGATTCTCCATTTCTAGCAGAGAAAGTAACCTAAATATAACAGGTTACATCAGAAAATCTGAAGGGAGTAACCTCTGTGGGTAGAGAATGGAGATTGAGATAAGGTGTGTATTTGCAGACGAGAAATCAATTTAAACTGAAACAATTTGAATAAAGTGTCTACCCGTTAATAATTATCGAATTGCATACAGAGAGAACAGGCCTTTAAGATTGGTTATTAACAGATCTTGTAGTAAGACACCATTTTTTAATGGACATTTGTCTCTTACTATTACAAAACCTAGGTTATGATGATATTTAAGTAACAATGACAGAAGCTTGAATGATGGCTTTCTATATAAGCTGGAGCAAAGGGTGTGCAGATCTAACAGACGACCTGGCCGTTATTAGACCAAGTGTGGTAAACTGCAAGTGGTTATCGTTGATAAATTGATTAGAATGTCTTGTAACATAAACTCCTGTATTATCAAGAATCACCTCAGCCAATGTTTTGGGAGAAGTATAAAGATTTTATTATGCAAATAGAATTGCACTGGACCTAAACTAAACCAACACTTGTAAAGTTTGAAATGTATAAATCAAATATTACATATTTGTTAACTCCGGTGCCAATTCATTGGCAGTTATTTAAGTCAGTATATTCATGATTTTAGTACTTAAAATGATCATTTATATTCTACTCCATTTGGATAAATGATGATTAAATTTCTGTACATTTATAAATTGCTTCTTCACATAAAAACAAACTCATTCAAACTTCAAACACTAAACTTTGACCAGTATATGTTCAGGTGCACAATTTTCTCCACACAAATAAAACCATTAGATTAACTCCCACAAAGCTCCTCCTCTAACAAGCTAACCTACAAATATTACTACAAGTTCAATGTTTTGAGGAATGTATGAATAAATTGCAAAACAGGTAGGTAAAACTGCTGGTAACACCGTGATCCTACCTACCTCGACGGCCGTGAAAAGGTTAATATCTAACTTGAGCAGCAGTTAAAACAGCCAGTCCAAAATATTAGTCCAATATAAATACTTCGCTGGTTATCCAAGTTTAATTTGATGCTGTCATTCAAACTGATTTTTGCCCTAAGATCATTTAAGAGAGCATATATGAACCCTCTCATTGCCCTAGCAATATGCCCTATGTTACGGTCTGTAGAATCTATCCTAGGTACCTTTCCATTAACAGATAGAACCAAAATCTTACAATCAATCATCCCGTGAACAATATTAGCCTTACAATGAATCTTTCAACTAAATGTCATAATCAAGTTTAGCCTTACAATTAATCTTTCTATTAAACAATATAACCATTTGAAAGTCATACAATAGATCTTTCCACTAACCAATATAGCCTCATAGTCAATCTTTCCACTAATCGATATAGCCAATATTAACCTCATAATCAATCTTTCCATTAAACGATATAACCAATATCAGCCTCATAATCAATCTTTCCATTAAACGATACAACCAATATTAGCCTCATAATCAATCTTTCAACTAATCGATATAGCCAATATTAGCCTCATAATCAATCTTTCCATTAAACGATATAACCAATATTAGCCTCATAATCAATCTTTCAACTAATCGATATAGCCAATATTAGCCTCATAATCAATCTTTCCACTAATTGATACAAAAAAAAAAGTGAGCATGGCTCACATACCCTCGCCATCCGCTATACGTGCATTGAGCATTATAGATGTGAAGGGTATTATGTTCAAAAAACAGCTTCAAGCATCATAATATCGTCCAAATTATTTTTGGGAACTGGCTTTGTTATTACAAAATTTCATTCACCCAGATGTAATATTTTTCTGGTAACTTAATTTATCACGTTAGAGCATCACACCGGTAATTTGTACCAAGTTCAATTACAGATTAAAGGGCATCATAACTCTGTAAAAAATATTTCGGAATTAGATTGTGAACTCGATGAAGAGTATCATCTGGACTACCTACATGTTAAATTTCTTTCACCTAGATGTAATAGTTGCTGAGAAAACTTGTCCCAATTGGAGCATCACAGCTCTTTCGGTACTAAGTTCAATTTCGGATTCAATGACTCCGTAAAAAATAATATTTCAGAATTGGTTTTCAAACTCGATAAAGGGGGATAATAACCAATATTAGCCTCATAATCAATCTTTCCACCAATCGATATACCGGTAACCAATATTAACCTCATAATCAATCTTTCCACTAAATGACATATCCAATATTAACCTTACAATCAAACTTTTCATTAAAAGATATCGTTAATATTAACCTCATAATTAATCTTTCCACTAAATGAAATAAAGGATATTCGGCTTACAATCAATCTTTCCACTAACAGATATATCCAACAGTAGCCTTACAAATGATCTTTCCATTAAAAATTATAACCAATATTAGCCTTACAATAAATCTTCGTCAATGATTTAAAAGGATCTTAGATCTTGGTGGGAGGAGTTCCACAACAGATCTTATTCAGAACTCCCATGTTTAAAAAGCATATTTTGTTAAAATTTAGTGTCATGGTGTGTTGGTGGTTACAGTTAACACTTGCCTATTTGGATGACCTTGAGTTGCAGGCCTAGATTGTTGGTTAATGCTCACAAATTCAGGTATGCAAAAGACATTCTATGGGATAAGTACACCTCTTTTAAAGCGAGTCACTGTGAGAAGGCCTAATCGTGAAAGACCGGGCTGATTAGCCTGCCCGCTAACGAGCCAAGCTACGCTATTCTCATTCGCTGATATAAATATGGGTCCCCACGGAAAAGCTGATCGTGACCTGCTTTAACCTTTTGCTGGATGAATTTGTTCCCCAAATATGTCTGGACTATATCGTCTGTGGCAGGGTTGACTTTAGTGCAAAGATTGCTTTGTAGCGTAAACACTGGTGTATTATTAACCATTCTAACATGTGCATTAAGCAATTATTACAAAAGCACATTTAGGGCTGAATAATCCAACATAATTTAATCAGCATTTTGCACAACATTGCTTTTCTGCAAAATACGAAACAAGACATTTGTGAAAGTGAAAGACATGGTTCCAACCAAAACACTTAAAAAAAAAACATCAACTTTATTTCACTCAGGCTGATGTTTAAATAGAATATGTTAACAATTTAAAAATATTTTAACATTTAAATTAAAATAATTAGGAATAAAACATTTAAGTTAAGGCACTATCCAAGTATCATTAATATATTACTTTATAAACAATAGGACAATCCCTTCATAAGATCTACAATAAGATCTCGTTCTTGTTCTCACATATATATATATAAAGATCGGCATTCAATCAGGTAAAATTCATTTCTTCATAAATTATTTAAATACAATTTTAAGAATTCCTTTTATTTTAAAATTAAAATTGTAATATTAAAAGAGCATAAAATCATCAACTTTTGTAGCAAAACATGTCTAAAGACCAGTGTAAACCGTAATAATAATATAACCAATTTTTAAAACAGTACTGACATAAGTACAATAACATAACAGACTTTATCTGACCTTCATCAAACATGCACATTTGTGCACTTGCATTATGCATTTTATGAACATTCTCTTTATCTTGCTAATCTAATGTGTGAGCTCAATATGGATCGTGGAGTTTAAAACAAATAGGGTATTCAGTTGTCTCCCCTGACAGACCACTCTTCCTGGAAGAGGAAGAAGGAACGAATACTAAATCAATTTTTACTTTTACTTTACTGTGGATTCAACATGTGTCTTTTCTTTCAGTTCCTATGAACATTTTATTTGCATCTGTATTTGTTCTTTAATTCAAGATTGTGCAAAATTGTTCATTTCATAAAGACCAAGATAAAAACAGGTTCCCTTCAGTGTTTTAAGTCTAACATTCTTACAAATATCACTTTAAATTTGTCTAATTGTTACAATGGATATAAACAAACTTTAGTAGTCATTTGTATAATATGTCATGTTCAAGGCATACTAACTGACCTGTGTTTGAAACAGCTGAATTTCTATTAGCCAATTATTGGTTAGTTTCAGTGGCAAAAAGGTTCAGAAAGCCCATTTGACTGCACTTAACACACTGGAGTGAGATGGGCTTGTTGCTTAATATGCTTATACAAACCACACGCACTGTTGTTAAAAGACTAAATGTTATTTCGGATACTGATACTGACCAAAGGCATTCATGGCATTTATGAAATGAATAAATCCCAAAGCAAAAACTATATTGAAGATTATACAGATTGACGTACGGTAATTGTAAAAGTGTCCAGTGAAACACCACTGATTAAAGCAAGAATGAGGAGTCCATAGCGCTTGAGAAGCAAATACCTGAAGCATAATGAGGTCAATCGCCACGTACGAAGTATATTATGCACGGAGCTATTTGTGGCTGCTATGCTAACGACTAGATCATTATCATCACTCCTTGTTAGAATGCAAACACAAAATATTATATTATACAATCTGTGCAAACATAACAGATCAAGACTGTTGGCGATAACAAACAATGATAAAATGGTTGCAAAGGATTATGATTTCTGAGCAAAAATTTGCCCTTGGAGACAAATTCTGGAAAACAATTTTTTTTGCCCACCACAAGAACTTTTCCATAAAGATATGTACTGTAACCTTGACACTACATAATCCTCACACCATGGAATATGATGTTAAATGATCCTCCTCACTTGACTTGAAGAAGAAAATAACCACAGATAAGTTTAGATATCACAGATCCACTAATCAATCGTCTATAACAATGGTTCCAGTCCGTAATCGCTTCACAGAACCGTTTGTTGATTTATCATCGTCCTTGTTACGACTCGACGGGAATGTGTTTCCGATGATGACACAATCATCGTCGTCTTCTTCTACAATCTGGTGTTCGGCCATATCCAACTTGCGTTTCATTCCACGGGTGACACAAACATCCTCTTCAGTAGTGTCTGTTGAATTTATACGAATCACAACAGTGTCCTTCGATGTGGACGACAACGGACTGTCTACACGAGCACTTTTCAGCGGGACAAACCCTGTGCTCCAAGTTGATCCCTGAGATGTGTTCGACGTGCTGGAAGTGTTTGACGCTGTCCGCACCGGCGACTGTCGCACAGGTGACTGGGTCAAACTGGACGACACTGTCGAACTAGAGTTATTTGAATCTGTGGAGCTACTTCTATTGTCTGCCGAGCTTTTCTTAGCTCTGCGTCGTTTGGCCAGTGGAGCGGTTGCGACATCTTGTAAGCGAAAGCCTTGTTTGGTGGCCAAGTGGAAAGCGTCCATTGTCGCAGAAAGTAACACATTTAGAGAGTTATTGTTATTCGAGAGCACACCCGGTGTTTTCAGCGGGCACTGAGAGAAGACTTGAGAATTTCCCCCGTTCAACCACTCGTGTTTCTCCAGGTCCTGCATTGTCAACCGTTTCTTCGCTTCAACTCGTAATAAACCTGGAAGATAATTAGACTTAGATAAATCGATACAAGGGAACATTTAACCGTTTACTTACAATGCCAGGAAAGGCAATCTTAAGCCATTGGTTAATTCAAGATTACTCTGTTAACAAGTAAAGATTCCTTTAAAAAGTTGAATGAATGAATGAATTCACCAGCTTAAGTCTAAAGATTGAAAAAGATAATAAAACTGTTAAATCTTTTATTCACACAATTTATATTTAAATTTAAATTTTGTGTTTACTCCAATAAAGCAGCTGACCTTTTATAAGTTTTTTGGCAGGTTCTGACACAGACTTCCACTCTGGTTTGGTGAGATCGAACTCTCCTCCTTTGATTCTCTGCATGATCGCCTCCGCCGTGTCGTTACTACTCTGTGCTTGGAACGGGGCCTTGCCAGACAACATTGTGTACTGGAAAGCAGATATAAATTGAAATAAATAAACACCCTTCTTTAATTTCATAAATTCTAGAGGATAAGGAATGTCAAATTACACTCAATTTAAACTATGTCTTTTTTGTTTTGTCATTTTATATCATTAGCTATTAAACAGAGGTATATTTTGAGATGTTCATTAGCGGTATGGCCTTGTCAAATCTACAAATAAATTAGAAAGTCAACAACATTCTTCCTGTTAGAATGGTCCTTTGTCTTGAACCACCCTAATTCCATTCCGATTGTTATGTCATGCTCTTATTTGAGTGATTTTATTTGAAGCATTGTAGACTTGTTACACTTCTTTGTAACTGAAGATCTTTTCTATCCATAATTTATCCAAATACATGACAAAATTAATCTTTCAATTGGCTATTTTCAGGCTTATTTTATACAACAGCACTAACCAGTATAACACCCAGGCTCCAGAGGTCACATGACTCATCATATCCTGTGTCCTGATTGGTCGTCTGTCGGAGAACTTCAGGTGCGGCGTAAGGCAGGGAGAAACAGGGCGTGTTTAGAGGCTGGTTTTCTGGGTTTAGCCTCGCGAACCCAAAATCTACTATCTTTATCATTGCATCATTTGATTCATCCTTGAAGATCAGATTCTGGAAATAAAAAACAGCTATTGGTTCATTCTGGATAATGGCCTATATGAAATTTTTTTAAATAAATATTGTTGCTTTTGAGTAGTCACATCTTCCTATCAAAGAATTACAGTGATAGAAATCATTATTTATCTTGGTGCTCTTAATTTTGCTACAATCACAATTTTCTTGTAAAATGACTATTTGTCCACTGGTAGGTTGTATCGATGGAATTCTAAAAGTAAAGAAAGTAGAACTGACTCCCTTGATCTGTGAATAATGGTCAAATCATGAAATCATTGCAAATCAGTATGCAATCTTGAAAAATATTTCAGCAGATTAAATAGTTGTCAGCATCGTACACTATGAGAAATATAGTTGAAACATTCAAACTTAATTCCACTCTTTGCTAATAAAAAGAATATATTTCACCTCTGGCTTGAGATCTCGATGAACAACGCCTTTCTTGTGTATAAAATCCACAGCCTTGACTAGCTGCAACATAATGTCACTCGCTTCCGGTTCCTTGAAACTTTTCTTCCTCCGTATCCGATCAAATAACTCTCCTCCTTTCAGATACTCCATCACTATGTAGGTGTGAAACTGGCAACAGAGAAAAAAGTACTTACGATTTTGAAAGTAAACACAGGTGGATCAATCTGATCAAATTTACGTTCATGATAGATAATGCAATTGATAGAAGCTGCCATAAAAGCATATGGCAGTTTCTATCTAACATCTCAAGTCTGACTATAGGGATAAATGTTTTACTTTGGGATTTCAGCTACTTTACTTTGGTGACTTTACAGTTATAAAAGTATAGTAATGCACTGCGTTAAGAGGTAGTGAAACAGATTTGTCAATAACATTTATTTTTGATAATCAACTAAGTTGTAGTCGATAACACTGTCTTACCAATTATCAAAACTATCTCTAAATCATGAAAGAGATCCACCTAAACAGAGACAGGGGAAACAGATGATTTAGGTAAAAGTAACTCGGATGTTACTCAGGTGGTAGAACACCTGCTCAGTACCAGGAAGGCTGTGTTTACTTTCTGATTGTTTCATACCAAAAGACATTGAAAGATAGGAAATATTGCTTTCTTGTTTGGCACTCAGCATAATAAGAGAATAATTCTTGCAAAGACATTGCGTTGAGTGTACTTTAAGCACAAACCAAATTTCCAACGTACTTTTTATTGGGGACAATAAAGAATCAAAGTTCATATCATCTACAACCATAAGACCTCTGCCAAGAGACTCACCTCGTCATAAAAGACGTCCTGGAGCTGGACAATGTGCTCGTGGCCCTGACACAGACTGAGCAACTGTATCTCTCTCTGACAGTCCACTCGCCGACTGATGATCTTCACCGCGTACTGGACCCCGGTCTGCTTGTGGCGACATTTCCTGTACACATAACAGAGGTAGAGGTCAGAACAAATTCCTGTGCAAGACAAGCTTCTACTTTGTAGCAGTTCAATGTCTTTTTTGGATGACTGCAGCTCTGTATAGGTTAAACATAGTGCCAGTTGGAAGTATGACAGTTGACCTACTGATGATGAATAGAGGCAAGCTTGTTAGCTATTGAGTTGGTATTCCTGTATCAAGTATTCCTGGGTCTGGTTACTGGTTACATGTTGAGAGCTTTAGGATAATTCAACAAAATTGCTAAATCTGTTACGAAGTGTTGCTGTATAATTTGGTGACAATCACCACAATATACAACATTATATCAACATAGACGGACGTTAAGAAGCTGTATCCTGAATATACAGTGATATGATAACACCTTTAAGGAGAGATGGGACCCAGAAATCAAACTCGCTTACGGTAACAATTTGCGACAACAAATTAGTGTAGTGAATAAGTCTAAAAATATATGGATTACGTTGTTTGGGGCATACGCTTATCCATACACTAACGGAAAGTGCTTAAATTTGTCCGTAACGCATTTTAACGGTCATTTTACGACATGCCGCATAACGTTATTGTCACCTATATTCGCGGTAAATATGTTACTTTGTGTGTTATTCGAATTACATACGTATCTTTAGTTACTGACGAATTTAAATCGCCTGGTATAATCAGCTGATAGTTATTCTTCCATCATGCACTCCTAGAGTGATAGTATGTTCAATAATGATTACACGGTCGGCCGTCAAAGTTACACTTGAAACCATCAAAATTGCCGTGACGTTATGTTTTTACTTTTATGAAGGTAATTTAAAAAATTACGTTAAACTGATGAAAAACCTCCGGTGACCCCCTTTTTTTATTTCTGAATTCGTTTGTTTATTCAAATGTGAACATTATGTTGCATTTTTAGCAATATCTAAAATATGTGTGTCAGTGAGAAATTTCAATATGCGAAAAACGATGAGGAAAATGCCGTTTTTAATTAAAAAGCGCTTAATTTAATTTTGTTTCTCTTTTCAGTGTCATTAATTTTCAAAATATAGACTTGCTATGCATCCCTGTATGTAACTGAAATGTATTTGAAAGGATTCTGAGCTTATTCGTTGAAAGCGAGCGCTTCATCTAAATACATTAAATCAGTCAAAAATGGCGTAATTTGCCGACAGGAGTATTATCATTAATGCTGATAACTCTTTAAATCGTTCGGTGACCCCCAAATTTTCTTACATTTTTGGATAAAAGACACAATAAACCTGCTATTTTGAAAAAATAAACAAATTCTAAAATATTTTGTTTCATCGTCCCATCTCTCCTTAACATCACACAACTGTTATTAAACCCCCATTCAGCATGTTATGTGGAACAACTATAAAACAATTCATGACAAATTCAAACACCTGTAAATAGAAATTATGGAATCCAAGAGATCCAAAAACATACTGACACCTTCCTTAAAAGGTTCAAACTAATATTAAGATTATATAATAAGAACAATGACTTGAAATGCAGCAATTTGTAAGTGACACAAAACTTATGTACTTACCTGCATATAGAGAAACTGCCGTCTCCTAGCGGCGGGTCCTTCAGATCGAGATCGTAGTGCTGGAAGAATGGAGAACTCTGGAAAAGAAATTAGATCAGCAATGATATAGGAGAAATGTTGATAACCATGTCTAACATTGTAAATATAAATTATAGAAATGGCGGGACTACAACATATCTGAGATCGGCTCTGCAAATCCAATCCTTCCACTTTCATTTACAAGTTTAGACCAAAAGCACCTCAACTTCACCATTATCCAATCCACATAAAAGACATACTATACTGAATAGCACAGTTATCAATTAAAGAGGGCTGGGGCGAGTTGAAGAAAACAAAATCAAAAGTGTCAAACTTAGGATAACTTGTAATACATCTTTGGTTTCTTCACTTTAAGTTTAAGATGATAATGCATTTTCAATATTCATGTATGTACTATAGCTCAGAGCTTGGTATACACTTTATGTTCACAGCTACCAGATAACCACAGCTACTAGATAACCACAGCTACTAGATAACCACAGCTACCAGATAACCACAGCTACTAGATAACCACAGCCACTAGATAACCACAGCCACTAGATAACCACAGCTACTAGATAACCACAGCTACTAGATAACCACAGCCACTAGATAACCACAGCTACTAGATAACCACAGCCACTAGATAACCACAGCTACTAGATAACCACAGCTACTAGATAACTACAGCCACTAGATAACCACAGCCACTAGATAACCACAGCCACTAGATAACCACAGCCACTAGATAACCACAGCTACTAGATAACCACAGCTACTAGATAACCACAGCTACTAGATAACCACAGCCACTAGATAACCACAACCACTAGATAACCACAGCCACTAGATAACCACAGCCACTAGATAACCACAGCCACTAGATAACCACAGCTACTAGATAACCACAGCTACTAGATAACCACAGCTACTAGATAACCACAGCTACTAGATAACCACAGCCACTAGAGACTAGATAACCACAGCCACTAAATAACCACAGCCACTAAATAACCACAGCTACTAGATAACCACAGCTACTAGATAACCACAGCCACTAGATAACCACAGCCACTAGATAACCACAGCTACTAGATAACCACAGCTACTAGATAACCACAGCTACTAGATAAGCCCTGAGCACGCACCTTGAGATGGCTGGTACAAAGCAGGTTGGACTCATCTGGCTGGTTCTCTCGGTTTGGCACAAGCAGACTGTTACTGATGGTGTTCTCTGTGAACAGGATGGACGGCGCCACATAGGAATAGCCCTGAAATATAGGTACAAGATGTGAACAAGATGGACGACGCCACATATGAATAGCCCTGAAATATAGGTACAAAATGTTAACAAGATGGACGGCGCCACATCTGAATAGCCCTGAAATATAGGTACAAGATGTGAACAGGATGGACGGCGCCACATAGGAATAGCTCTGAAATATAGGTTTAAGATGTGAACAAGATGGACGGCGCCACATGGGAATAGCCCTGAAATATAGGTACAAGATATGAATGGGATGGTTGCTATTATAGTTAATTTCTGCTCTTTTCGATTTATCTGAATGTCATGTGATATGACAGCGTGACTCGAAACACGACTCGACATTCCGGTAATCATAAACATACGTAAGGTCGAATTTGCATTAGTTCCGCACTGTGGGTTCAGTTCAGCACTACCCTCAAAGGTATATTGACTTTCCCCGAGGAGAATTGTTGGAACAGTTCATTGTTCCACAGTCATTCAAGGGAAACTAGATTAAGTGACTGAGTAATTCAATCAGTGAAAGAGGTTAATCTGCTTAAGCAGGCTAATTGGTTTCTCTCCAATTCACAAGAGCAATGATACAGACCACTTTCTGCACATAACCCAATAAGTAGAGGGAATCATGAGTGCTCACCTTGAAAAGCTTCTCTCCATTCATGGGTACAATGGCCGGGGAGTCTGTAGCCTGCATAGCGGTAAACTCGGCCGAGAAGTTGCTCACGTCCAGTTCATGACCAATCTTTGGCACAAATGGGGCTGGAACCACCTTCTTAGCCAAATCAGGCCAGGAGAGATTCTGCAAGAAACAAAATTGCACCTGTAAGAACCAATGAAATGTTAAGGTCAGGCCAATTTGGGATTCTGGAACAAGAACAATATTTAGAGAAACAGAATTGAATGATTTGAACAATAACTTGCTAAATCAATTTTGAAAGACATGTTTTCTTTTATCCGCTTTAAAACATAAATCAGTGATATTTTTTAGAGTAGACTGAATGCATAAATCAGTGATATTCTGTAGCATAGACTGAACGCATAAATCAGTGATATTCTGTAGCATAGACTGAATGCATAAATCAGTTATATTCTTTAGAGTAGACTGAATGCATAAATCAGTGATATTCTGTAGCATAGACTGAATGCATTAATCAGTGATATTCTTTAGAGTAGACTGAACGCATAAATCAGTGATATTCTATAGCATAGACTAAATGCATAAATCAGTGAAATTCTATAGCATAGACTGAATGCATAAATCAGTTATATTCTTTAGAGTAGACTGAACGCATAAATCAGTGATATTCTGTAGCATAGACTGAATGCATAAATCAGTGATATTCTTTAGAGAAGACTGAATGCATAAATCAGTGATATTCTTTAGAGTGAACCAATGATATCCTCTAGACTGAACAGTATTTTTAAACCAAAACTTGTTAGTATGTAGCAGTGCTATCACTCTATCGCTCTTCTATCACTCTAATAAAAATATAAATTATATTCAAGGAAAAACCACATTCTCTAATCATTCACAGTAAAGCAGAACTTACTGTACAGGTTGCTCTTAACATCCATAACCAATCTAAATAGCTGTATAAAATCTCACTTTGAAGAATGGATGTTTCTTGATTTCCTCCGCGCCCCGAGAGCCGAGGCGTTTCCCAGGGTCCTTGGTAAGGAGTTTCAGGATGAGATCCTTCGCTTCTTGTGAGAACTCCCGCGGGATTGGCGGATTGCACTTCCATATTCTCCTAAAAATACAATCATCAAAATCAGATACATTTCTTACAATTTCCATTTTGGGTCTGAAGCATATCTCTCTAATTTTTTAAACTCTCGCTCACAGAATCATTTTTGGCAATAGTGGGTGTTGTTCTGGACTTGGTTTCAGTCAATACATTGCTCTTACAAACTTGCTAGACATTCCTGACCAGAAAATTTACATTCATATTATTAAAACAATGAAATTAAGGAAAAGGAGTAGCAATGGTTTTAGTTTCACAATTCATCAGAGCATTACATGAACATCAGTAACACTTTTTAAATATGTAATGAGATATATAATCATTTTCTCAAATAATAATTTCACAATTCATTTAAATAGCACGTTCCCCTTTTGACAATAGTTTCAGAGACATTTCCAGTGTTTGTTTGCCATATTTATGATAATAACTTACTTTGAAATTTCGGACTGTGAGTTTTTCTCTCCATCAACTGTAAAGGGTGACGCCCCAGTAAGTAGTTCATATGTGAGCACACCGAGTGACCACCAATCAACAGCCTACAATAGAAATGGTGCAGAATTTAGATCACTGTCATCTTAAAACAACAGTTGTCAGTATTATCCGACACAGACATAAGTACTTTAAAATGACATCTTAACCCTTAACATGCGAGCGACGGAATTATCCGGGCGGGCTATAAGCGATTCCTAGGTGTCTGTATACGGATCCCGGATACAAGACTTAGAATAATTCACGGCTGTCTAAGTATACTCTATCACCCATACCGGGTCACGAGTCGATTGTGTCCGCGACCCGACCCATGAGAATGGCTGTATTTACGCATCGCGACCCGACATGAGAATAAAGCTTTGTTCAGTGTGTGGTCGGAATATCAAGCAAAATTCACACCAATTTGCGTGTGCATTGTTGACCCGTAACGCATCCATAATTAGCTTTACAAAAGTCCAATTATGTCGGGCTTAGCCCCCGAAGCATTAATTCGCTTGAGGCTATTTTCACCCACGTGTTTGTATTGCCTTGGGTTTGCCTCGCCCGAGACTGCTATCTGCCTCGCATCTCGCGAGACGGGGGAAAAAATCGCTAACTCGCCTTACTCCCGCACTTCATATCATGTGAGCGAATTGTTTGTTTTCACAAAAAAATACGGCAAAATAAAGGGGAAACAATGGACTACATTCCCATATAAAATTAGAAAATCTCAAAAAAATAATAAAGACACAGCAAGCGCCGTGAAAAAGGTCATGTTTACACTTCATAAATTTTGAAACAATCGGCGATTTTCACAACTTCTAAAACATTTATCAAGGCTAAAATACTGAATGCATTTTCATAATTTTTATATCACAATAAACCGAAAAGAATAATCTTTTATTCTATATAAAATGCGCAGATTTATTCACAGAAATAAAGATACAATTTTACCTTTCTGAGAGGCATGTGAAACCAAACGGCACACAAACTAATCAACATATTTTCATCAGTTATGGTTCGAGGTTAGCGTTTATTTGAAAAGTCAAACAACATAACCATATTTGGGTTGACATGTGCTTATTTGTCAACTGGTTCGAGATTATGATTTCTTGGAAAAGTGCGATGAACGACCGTTTGCAATGCCGCATACATGTTGTAAGTATTGACGATTTTATAGGTGGGAATAAAGACAAACTTTACATAGCTATAGAATTATAACCAAAGGTCGCATTCTAATAATTTTTATATCATTGTGAAGCTAGACATCTTGTCTTCAATTCCGTATATAAATGGAATTTTTTTCGTTTCGTATTTATGATGTTACGAGGCCCGAATAAAAGACAATCTTTCGAAAGTAATAGAATAAAAACGAAAAAACATAGAAAATTCATTCAAAGTTTCGAGTGTGAATTAGCCATTTGTGTACGGGTTTCGCTACTTGAATTTGTATTGAACGCCCGTATATAGTCTTTATTCGCCATGTAGATGCGGTATATTTTGTAAAAACGATACCGGAATCGCCGCCTGGAAATTCCGCCAGCAGAGCTAGTTAGTGCCAAAGCCCAAACTACTGCTGCGAGCTGCGAGCCTGTAAATTCCGCCACAGGGGCTAAAAATGGTAAAATATATATACGCAACGTAAGGGTTAATATTAACTATGATGGTTCTAACAGCTATATACCCAGAGAAGGATGTTTTTCAAGAACAAAAATAATGGTAAAAGACTTCTATTTGTGTCTTAGGTCTAGTTAGGGTTACCAAATGGAAGAGACCTAATGCCATCTTTTCTTTGGATTTCTAGGCTTTTTGATTCAGATTTTACATTTTAGATTTCACACAACAAAGGTGAATCAACTTTCAACAAAATCTATGAATTGATCAGTCGTACAAAGGTCAGAGATTACACCTCTGGTCAGCTATAATTACCCATAAAACAGCTGTCACCGAGAAGACGGTAAAGATAATCAATTAATTGATCAATGGTTCAATCGGATAACTTCGTTGTCAACAAATGACAATTGACAATGTGAAACTAAACAGATAGTTTCACCATGAGGCCAGCAACATAGTGAAATAAATCTTGCTGAAGGTGCAAATCTCACTGCCTATTTGTCCTCGTTTTTTAACTAGATTATAACTTTACTTGTGAAAAGTCCAGACCCTTATATGAAGTGTAAGTTGTAGGGAATATTTAATGGAATTTGTTAAATACCAGATTTATTTCATTAAGTGCAATGGGTAAAGTTTGTATGCCAATCATGAAATATCAAGATGAAATAAAGCTGATATTTGAGAAAATCCATGAAGTGTTCTATTCATTATGTAAATTTTGAAAATAATATGTTATTTAACATATTTTTATATACCCAAGTAACTTTCTTTGTTTACATAGTGGAAAGTAGTTGCACGTACTGAAATTGATCTCTTCAAACAGCTTGATATACAGTTTATTTCAGTGATAAATCTGAGTATTTCATTGCTAATTAAGAAATCTTTAACATTTTAAAGTACCAGTATCATGAGCTTGATAAATGGATATGAAGAGAGCTCATAGATATTGCTTTTCATTTAAATTTTTTCCTGGAATTTCTATTGATGGACTAAACTTTAGTCTATCAACAAACCGGTGAAATCTTAATCAAATAATACAGGCTTTATCCGTTAATTGTACCATGTGCATGGGTGAGAAAATAAACCAAAGTTGAACCTACAAAATCATGGCCTGATCCGCCTTTAACTACCTCCGGAGCCATGTACTCTATTGTTCCACAGAAGGAGTATGCACGATGGGTCTGAAAAACAAAAATAACTTTATCAAATCATTACAGAAAACAATTTCTACAGCCAGAATTAACGCTTTACACTTAAGCTGCTTAATTAATTAGTGTTGAACCATTCTCAGTCGCCAGTTTACACAAATCACAACTAGCTAACAAAGGGTATAATCTGATCCTCTCATTTGTGTTCCTCATTTCATTTCGTATCGCTAATTTACAATGCAGATTCGTGTCTTTATGCGTGCAATTTGATGCTTTTCGTTGCAGTTAAAATTTTAATTCGGTAAGACTGAATATGATATTCTAGAGAGAAGAGTGAATGCAGACTCACAGCATCTGATGCGAGGAACTCCTTGCTGAGCCCGAAGTCGGTAAGTACGATGTGTCCGCTTGAGTCGAGCAGGATATTTTCCAGCTTGATATCCCGGTAGATGATACCCAGCTGCAATATAGGATTCAAGGATATACTAGTATGTACTTACTTATTGATCAAATAATGTTTTCTTTCTCGTATGTTGGTATTACAGCCAGGCACAGTAATGTTCTAATAATTTTATTCTTTTCTTCAACGCTGGTATTATTGAGATAAAAAGAGCATGCATTATAAAACATCACACATGAAAAATCATAGGAAACAATTCCCTGACAAACAAAATATTCAATAATCTGGGATTGTAATTGCAACTTGACATTTTCTGGCATGATCAATCAAACCCTACCCTCACTTATCTTTTTACTTATCTTTAAAAAAAACAATTTAAAAACAAATCATATTGACATCGGTAAATCTCATTCAGGTACAGTCAGACTCCCGTTTATTTGCTATCTGTTAAACTCTTACCTTATGCAGTGTCTCAAGGGCTAGCACTATTTCCCCAATGTAGATGCGGACCTCATTCTCCTTGAAGTGTTCCCTCTGGTAGAGATGGGTGAACATCTCCCCGCCCCCCACATAGTCTGCAGATATACAACACATAGTACAGATTACAGCTGGAACCAACCAGAGACTCACTCATATAACCCCGCTTCCTACACATTGGTCAAAGAATAAAGCTTCAAAATTGTAAAAGTTATATCAATGTATATTCTTTTGAATGATACCACTGCAGTTTCATGAAGGCAGAGTGTGATGTTTCAGAGATACACTTCAGAAAGGACAATTCTACAGTTTAATAAGTCATAATTTGATCAAAACTACAAAAGTATAATTCTCATCTCGGGATCACGGTGGACATGTGTATAAATGTTTTCATGAAACCAATGTCTTTAACTGAGGAGTAATGCTTCTGTCAAAATTACTTCCTCATAGTCCCTGTTCATGTCACGTGTCCATTGGAGACCACAACACATAAATTAATATATCATTACTCTAACGCATACAAGACACATCTACGGATCGTGGTTGACATGTGTGACAAGTTTGGTAAAACATACAAAAGGCATAGTGATTATATGTATAAAGTTTCCTAATATTTGAATAATGGGAGATTGATCAGAGCTATGAACAGAACAAAAATGTGACGGATGAACGCATGGACGGACACACTATATACTCCTGACTATATTTCATAGCGGGGGTATAAAAAGTGTAACAATGAAATGAAACCATATATTTCTAATGGTGTTCAAGTTACAGTTGGAACGAAATACAGAATAAAGAAATAGAACAATAAAGAAACAAACTCATATCTGAGAAATAAACAAGATTTTCAATGTACAGAAATATAGTTATTGTCTCTTGTGGACATATATCGCAATAAATGCTTCATTTAACAAATAATGAATATCTTACACAAGAAATCAAGTATTTGATTTTTTTAAATTCAGTTGTAGAAGGAAAAATAGATTAATGAATAAGTCTACAAAAACCTTATTCTGAAGTAATCGTTACAATACAATGGTTGCAAAAAATCCAATACTAATTGAGAAATGAAACTGAGCTCACACAATTATATCCTCTAATTACCTCGAATTTTCTTATGAAGTCAATTATAATAGCAAAACAAATATGTTAAGCCCTTAGCTATAATTTGCGATTATCAATCACTAACTTAATTACATACAATGGTAAGGACTTTCAGCATTACTTGTACTTATGAACTTCCAACAGCCTACAACATGTAACATTAATCTAATGTTGACAGGCTTCATATATTTATATATTTATATATTTATATTATATTTATATATATTTGATAACTATTTCTTACAGGAAAAACTTCATCCACATTTCTGAAACAAGGATTTCGCTATGGGTGATAACAAATCAATAACTCTGCGGCATAAAATACATCATCTTGATTTTACTCAAGTGCAGTCTACATTATACTGCTGATAGTGTAATTACATCAATGATCAATAGCAATCGGCTTATGAACTAAGATGAACTTAAAAGACTAAATATTTTTATTTTGACAATGAAAACCCAATCCAATTATATTATCACATGCAAACTCATTCTTGAGTGGCTAAATTACTGGAATTGAGTGTTACAAAGCAAGAAGGTTGTCTGGGTTTAAAAATAGGGTGTAAATTCAGTGGCAGAGGAAGTCAACCTCCCCAGAAAAATTTGACAAGCACCCTTTAGCATATGTGAACCACCCAACCCTCTGCCCAACGTCCCATGATTCCAGGATCAGCCTATGAAATTCAGGATTCGGAAAATATTCAAAGTAAAAGGGAGAAACCTTAAATAAAGATACATTATATTAATTCTCTCATGAAAGTCCCAACAGAATATTGCTGACATTGCATCCAATCACAGATCAATCAATATGCAGCAGCTTACCGAGGATGAGATGGAGTTTAGCGTCGGTCTGGAAGGCGTAGTGTAGCGTGACGAGGAAAGGAGATTGTCGGATTGCCTCTAGGACCTGACGCTCGGTCTTCGTATGTTCTGTTGTTTTGGTTTTCTGAACGATGCTCGCTTTTTTCAACACTTTCATAGCATACAGCTTCTTGTCGTCAGAGCCGCCCAGTTTACGAACAAGGAATACCTTTCCATATGCTGAAAGATCATTTATAAGTTATAACTATAAGCTATAAGCATACATATTCTTGCAGTCTCTGCCATCACATTAACAACCAAGGGATGTCTTTATCTTATGATCTTAATCAGGCTGAAAATCGTTCAAAGAAATACCAATTTTGGATCGACTGAATAAATACTGTAATGGAAGTGTCCCGCTGGTGTATAACATAACTGGGGTCAACAGGGATTGCCATCATTTGGAAAGACACCTTGGACAATGGACCATTTTAGGGCTTTTCGTCATTTTCGGAATTAAATGGGCCATTCTCTATGCAGCAATAGTAAAATTTCAAATTTTAATGGGCCATTTTTTCATCCAATGTGCAAAATGGCCTATGACCCCTACCTTTCCCAATCCTTGGGTGTCAAGGTACATACACCCCAATTGTTAAAATGTTCTTACACATGGCTTATGATTTAGTTATTGCAAAATCTGAGGATTAGGAGGGAATGCACCATGTCTCTAAATGATTATCAAAGTACAAGAATATCAAACCATATACCTGGACAAATTCTCTTTGGATTTGTTAACTTTTTTTTATGATAACGCTCTACAACGAAATTTCAAACGAAAAATCAAATTCCATATTCAAAATCTCACCTCCAGTTCCAAGAACTTTGAGAAGTTCAAAGTCTTCCATTCCGACTCTGTCCTTGTCGCTTCCGGTCATGTTAACTGAAATGAACAAAATTATGAAATATGAGCACAATACATTTAGGAATGGTAATGCAAACTAAGAACATCAAATTAAAGATGTTCATGAGAGTTTTTTCCCAATATTTTTTATCAAAAGTCCTGTCAAAATTTAAAACAATATGAACATATTGTGTAATAATTTGTAAACAGGAAAATGTTTTATAAACAAGTTTACTAATGAAAAGGCAAATTCCCTTGCAAGTCATAACTTGTGTAAATCTCCATCACTGGTTTATTTAAGCCTTGCTGCATTTCATCAACTTTTTGTCCCAGCGTAGCAGAATGCTGCTCCTGAACTTTATAATGCACACTGTTCTCTACCCCAGAAATAGGTAACAAAATGCAGCAAGGTTTAAATCAGCCAGCGGCGAAGACTGATGTGAATTATGACTTACAAGGGAAGACGATCAAAATAAATCTGGTGCTTCAATCACTTCATTTTGCGCCTCCTTTATCTCATGCTATGTTACACATATTCAAACTGAGACATACTTTTATCACTGGTAGGTCTAGGAGCATGATTAACGCTTGCAGCAAGGTGTTTGAAACACTCGTCAAGAGACAATGGTCTGACATCATCTCCATTGTTACTACAGGTGTCCAACCAAACTGTTGTCTATGTGAGACAACCAGGGACTGAAGGTGATCTACATACTCAAAATATCACCATACAATAATACATTATGATTCATTTACTAAAATTCAATTATAAAAAATTTCATAATATCAAACAAAATTTGAGCATGAGACCATCCAGGGAGTGAACATGATAAGCATATTCAAGACATCACCGGAATTGATCAACAAGGATTTTAAAAACCTATTTATTTCATAATATCTAACAAAATTTTAGCATCATATCTTTCACTCCTACAGAAAAAGATTCTTCGGAAGTTTGAGCTAGTCAGTTAAATTCCCTAGTTACACCAAAATGTTCAGGTAAAAGAAAAGAAGATATGACTTTTATGGAAATTGTTTCAGATCATAAGGGATATATTTATCTTAAACGTATTTACAGAATCTTAAAACTTAAAATCTAAAACTTATGCATATTATTGTCAAGAAAACTTGAAATAAATAATTAAAATGTAAGTTGCCCTAGTAAAAAAACATAACAAAATGTTTTTGTTAAGTAACACTGAGCAGTTACTTTTCTATTGTTACTTTACATACCTTACTATTCTTTTGTTAAAACTGGTCACATTTATGGTACAAACCTTATGAATCTATTACTGAAACTGATACAACAAAAACGATTCAATCAAAGAGTTAAAAAATTAATTTATGAAGTTTTTCTAAGCGACATTTGAAACAGATCCATCAAAAGGACATACAGTCAAGTTATATAAGAATAAAATGCAATTAACAAATAAAAGTTTTACATGATAAAATAAATAGGCCTTAGAATTATAGATCATAAAAAAACATTGTAAAGATTTCAAAACATGTTACAAAAGGAGAGCAAAAACTTTTCATTTTTTAAATCTGTTTCTTCAAGAGTGTCAGACTTCTGTCACAATCTGTGTTACATTAGAAGATCATCTCCTCTAGAAGACAACTCATATCATACTCCTATGTGCTGGTTATATTCTTATATTGCCTGGACTTTACATCAGCACGTTATTCTTATCCAAGGCAAGAGATTATTCAATACTATTTGTAGCTACATATAAGCGCCTGTTGTACTTTATTAACAATGGTCTATCAGCAATGCGTTACAACATTCATAATGTACTAGAGCAAAATAACAGTAACCGGTTTTTATCTTAATGGAAATAATAACTCATGTGAGGTGAGGTGAGTTGGGGTTTAACGCCGCTTTCAAGAGTATTTCACTTATATCGCGGCTGCTAGTATTATGGCAGGGAGAAAAGCCTGCAATGCCATGTGGCTATGCTTTGCGGTGAAACCTGCGAGCATCGGCTGGAAGTAGCGAACCATGGGTGGTACTATGCTGAATTTCAGTGTAACATTGCACCCAAACCTTACATCGTGTAGAACAGTTCTCTACTGCAGACAAAGTTGCCGTGCCCCTGGCGGGATTCGAACCCCGGACCTCTTGATCCGAAGCCGAACGTGCTAACCACTGCGCTATCCCGCCCCCAATAACTCATGTAATTATATGTAATATTATAGTTTGAATCAATTTTCTTTTTAATTTATAAATTCCTTTATTCAAAATTAAATGTAAAATACTTCGAAAATAAATCAAGCCACAATTGTATAGAAACAGAACAAAACAAAAGAAAGAAATCTTCCTCATATGAAAAGTGTTGTAAACAAATCAAAATAATTATAAAAATGTTTCAGCATTAAGATATCTCAAGCAGAATCACAAAAATATGCATATTAATCAAGATATGTTTGAAACAAAGATCAAAGCGATATATCAAGTTTAAAATGAGTTTGAGACTAGGAGGCCACAGGGACTATTTCCGGGGGTGACAGCCAGACTGCGGGACGACACCATATGGAGGAGCCTGTATCAAACATCAACTCATACCTAGACTCAACAAAGAAAGTACCTGTTTTTGAAAGTCCAAAAGCTTCATCCTCAAATTTAAAACTTGGATCCAGCTGTATTTCACTACCAGCAACCATTGCAGAGATAGAAGACACAAAACTCAGGTCAAATCATATCATGAAAGTTGGCCATCTCACGACACATACTGACAGTAAACTTAGCTAAAAATAGCTCTTCACCGGGCAGTGGACCAGAGAGCTGTAGCTCTATTTATAGAAACAACTCTCGGTATGTTTACAACTCTCATGACTTTAAACAATGCTAGAATTCTCCACATTTTCCTCATTTTGTTAGACCATACTATGTGTTGTTTGCAGGGAGAAGAAATAGGTTTCTGGGAAAGTTTGATTCTGAGAAGTGAAAGTTGCGTATTGTGCTCTATAAATACAGCTGAGTTTGTGGAGGAAGAGCAAGCGGTTGGTTAACCTCGTAAACAGAGCCAAGTCATGATATATACAACTGTGTCACCGAGCGGTGACAGACAGTCACAGGTCCCTATAACGCAATCAGCAGAAATACACTGAGCCAGCTCAGTTCAATAACAGCTTAATATGACTGTAAACATATCACACTTATTGCTTACCAGTGAAAGAAATGTTCATGTTATGTAGACTATATAAATAGCCAAGCCTAATCACTTCCATAACTGTTAACACAAAGCTTCATATTATTGCATACATACTGTTCCCATTTCTTATGAGCATTAATGCTCCACTTTATTTAAATTGATTTTTTATAATTTTTTACGTTGATTAAACATTTTTCTAAAAAAGGATATTTGACTGCATGATTGAAATTCTTGAAAGTAAACATGTTTCTGTTTCTTAATAGTAAAAGCTGTATTGAATGTTACATAACAAGTTATTTGATACACATTTCTCTATACCTTCACATTCAAACAAAACTGCTGAGCTTGGCCCATTAAAACTCAATCTATCAATCAAGGGTAGAACTCAAGGTGGTCAATGCAACAGCTTTTAGATTTGTCCTTCCATTTAACAAAAGTAGCCACTGGTCTGCCATAGATTTACACAAGGGAAGGAAGCAAGGTGATGAATGCAACAGCTTTTAGATTTGACTCTCCCAGTCTCCGATTTAACCAAATTAATCATCAGTCTGCCATAGATTTACAAAAGGTAGAAATCCTAACAGGAAATGTGTTTCAAGCAGGGGTGGAACATGGTTCCAAAGAATAAATGTTTTTGTACTATTTGTTTACTATGCAACTATATTGCTGCAATAACTATTTCATTGCCATATCAGGTTTACTCGGTCAATTGTACAAAGCCTGAATAGCCTAAGCAGTATGCAAAATTAAACTATTTTTCGGCTCAATTTTGAGATATGAAGAGATATTTTGAGATATGAATTATAATTTCATTTCTATTGTGCTCACATTGACTGACAACTTGGTACAAATTCTCCTAGGTGTAGGTACTTCCCCTACATTTGTTAAGCATTGCGAATCACAAAAGTTTGCCAGAAGACGGTTGGACGCAGGAGGAGAGCCAATGCCATAAGCCCATCTTGCTATACAGACTTGATGAGCTAAAATAGGCAAATATTTTCTTGTTTAGGGTATGTTTATCAAAACCATGACCAATCCACTTTGACATGTTTACCCCCCTCCGAGAGCCATAAAATTGTTTAGAAAAACACTTACAACGATGAAACCAAAATGAGATTGCAGTGTTGTTCCTGGGTGATCATCTGTGGAGGTCATTTTGGACAATTTGGAACAGATGGGACCTTTGCAATGATAAATGTATCCTTCATTTTCAAATTTTAAGGGACACAAAGCCAAAAGGCGAGCAAATTTCCAAAGGACCTCCTCTAGGAACAACACTGAGATTGGCTATTAGAGATATGCGCAAAATAAGGTGTGAAAAATCAGACAGAGAGCTGTGACAGACAAGGGGATGTCGAACACATTGTTTAATTTGTCTGCAAACAAGAAATGAGTCAAATGACTGGCATAGTAGTGGTGATTAGCCTTCAGGACTGACCAGCAATTGCTTGGAACAGCATAGTAACATAAGGCAATAGAGCTGAGCTTAAATTTCTATGTTATAAAATCACAATTAGTAGCAATGTTAAGAAGCAATCAGTTAACAATCACAGCAAGATGCAATAGCCAAGGATCCAGCAGGCCAATTAGTGAGTTCTGTGATAGCTAGTAAGTGACCCTATGTAGCAAGCCCCTGATAGACAGTTGGGGGAACCAGATGGTGAAGCTAGCCCCAACTGAGCTCCCAGTAGCAGGTACTTGTTTCATCAATGTTCCAATTCAGATTGACCAATTAGTAATTGGGAAGGGGAGGGGGAGAAGAGATACTGTGTGAGAAGAGGAGATATTGAGTAATATCCAAATATGTAGTTCAGGTGCCCGTCAGAAATTGGTTTACTATACTGGGCATCAGACAGGCGATCCTAGACCTGGAACCTATTGAAGGACGACGGGGACCAAACTGGTCACCTGAGAATCAAGCACATACCTGGACAATCAAGGAGAAACAAGGTTGATCAGCTGACCGAGCCACAAGGCCACAATGGGCCAGCACATTACAAACAGCTGTTTCAGGGGTCAGAGGTCGACAGCCCCTAATGGGAGTATTAATTATGATTTCAGCGCCTCACAGTGGGCTGCTGATTAACATGGATATTGGCACTACATTCATCAGGATGGATTGTTGAGCAGCACATTTCCAATCATGAAATTAGACAGAGAAATAACACCTATAGTTTGACACTCATCAATCTTTGATATTCACCCATTTTTCTATCAAAGATAAATCTCTTATTATAAATATGAATCTTATATTTTTGCCTCTAGTCTTACACTCAGACTCTGAGGAAAGTATTGATTCATAAAATATCACTATTTATACTGAAAGGTGACTTGAGAAATGGGATATTTTCCCCCCAGAGTCTAAGTGTTGGTCTATTTAGCCTCCTAAAAATGTCTTTTAAATTCAAGTTGTATTACATCATCTATCTATCTATCTATCTTAATGGTTATTATGAAATTGTCACATGACTATTGCAAATGTTTATTACCAAAATTGGATCTTAAAAATCATAAAACTAAAATATTTTGGACTAAAATTTCATATATAAGAATATTTGTTAGCTTTATGTCTGATATAAATTTTGCCTAGATCTTGAAATTTATAGGAAAGGGGAAAAAAATGTTTGAATTAAAAATAAAATTTAACTGCTTGTCACTCACAACTGTCCATGCATCATATTTAATATGTTATAAATTATTTTTTATATATAAGATTCTCTATTTTTATAAAGTAATATAGACCTTTTACTTTTTCCATGAAAAGATTACTTATTTGTATAAAGTATTAATATATAAAAATATTAAGGTGATAATTTCCTCCAGGAAGCTTATAACTCGACTGCAACTTCCCAGGTTATGCACTTCATGTCCCCTCAATTCTTTATAATATGCAAAATCTTTGTCTGTGCACAAATTAATTATGTAGGCTGAACATGCCCAAGGTATTATGTCACCGCAAGCTGTGAGACTGTGACATCAAGCAAGTAAGAAAACCATGGATGTAGGGAAACTGTGAAACCATGCAGGTGATTTAAGTTACCAAGAACATTATACAAGCAAATGAGTTAATCTTTCCCTTGCTGCAGTCTGCTGAAGTCACTAAATCAACCGAGGATACAGGGACATTTAAGATTTTCCAGTAAAGCTAATGTTACTGCATTTAACCCTTTGAGTGCTTTGAAAACAACATATAACTCTTAGGTATGCATTTAATAATTAAATGCAGCAATAAAACCTCTTCTGAAACTTACAATTAAAAACAAATTTTATACATGATCGGAAGATACCATTTCAAATAGTACAACAAGTACAGTAAGAAAATAAGGACTTATTCCGTTATTGATGTCAGAATTATAGCCACTGATACAGCAGCATTGCTGGAGGAAAAGTCACAGGAACTAGGTCTTGTAAACAAAGCTATTTCAGCTTTGAAAGTATGTACACAAAAAAACACTAGAATTACAACATCAGAACAGAGAAATTGTTATGCCTTTCTCATGTTTATCTTTCATAACCAAAATATGGCCTTCATCTATTTTTGAGATACAGAGGACGTAAAGATTGATCATTAGATGACAGCAAGATGTAAGACTGTGCTGTCTACTGGATAAATGATCAATGAAGACTAGTGTTGCTCTACAGTCTACTGTATTGCCGGAGAATCTGAGATGAGATCCTGGCAAGAGTTCGCCAGTTCATGGACTCACCTGGTTTAGCAGGCAGATTCTCAACTTGGCACTGCAGCATATCCCTTAACATTGTTCACAAATTTGAGAGCAATATTTGCACAATCAAAATCAACAGTCATTCAGAATGCAAACAATGCTGGTAATTGAACATCACAGTTGATTATTTGAAATCACAGAGGACACAAGGATGCATCTAGCTCCCCTGCCTGCACATTATTAGTGGGCACTTCCTTGCAGTAAGACAATCCAAGAGGAGATCTATCTGGAGGCTACAATCTGTGGATGTAAGGTGTTGACACTGTGCAGTACACACCAGGCCAGCTCTAAGCTGCCAGTCCAGCTCTCCCCAGTAGCCTTGGGCACTGGTTACTGTTACATCACCACTGTCCAGGCTCATATACTCTAGCTGACCAGTAGTGACCTTATTGCATATCCCCTGGGGGGATAATAATCCATATACACCAGCAGGCCTAGCCAACCAGAACCAGCAGGCCTAACTACCTGGCCATGTGCTATAATACCACTGTTATTCTATAGTGTTGACAATCCAAACACTTTTTATTTCATGTTTGTTATGTAAGGATGAGTCAACTGAGTAGTATGTAAATAAAAGACACATCATGATACAAAATTATACACAAAATATAAATATGAGTTGACCTTATTTTAAAATCATATCATATAATACGATTTTAAAACTATAAGAACAAACAGGGAAAAGAGGAGAATATTTTGATGCAGCCAAAATCAAATGCCAGCAATTCGTATCCGCAAAAGTCAGCGGATCGTTTGGTTTGCACTTACTGTCCACGAGAGTTGCCTGGTTCATGCAACAAACAGTACTAAAGCAGGTTATTATACCCAAGCTCTATTCATGGCTATTAAAAACATCCTTTTAACTCACTGAACTTTGGTTCTGCTTGCATAATTTCCCTCTGTACTCAACCATTGTCTAAATGAGAATGACTGAAAAGAGGGAGAGAGGGATTCATCTTCTTTACATGCTTGTCAAGGCAAGAAGAACCAGGGAGTGGTTTACTGGGCTTAGAAAAATACAATAATTATTTGTCTGTGTTGTTCTTGCCTTTTGTTGTAGGAATTAGTTGTTGGTCAGGAAATTATATCATCTTATTTTGGGGGAAAATGACGCCCAAAACCAATGAGAAGAAACAATATCTGAATTAAATGGTGCAACACAAAGTCACAAAGAATCACATTTCTTAAGAAATAATTTCTTTGCAATCTGAAAAATACTTTCAATGTTATAACGAAACATTCAAGGTAACACAAACATTAGATTAACAACAAGAAAAAAGTGAGCATGGCTCACATACCCCCGCCATCCGCTATCCGTCCATTGAGAATTATAGATGTGAAGGTTACTATGTTTAAAAAACAGCTTCAAGCATCATAATAATGTCCAAAATAATTTTAGGAACTGACTGTTATTACAAAATTTCATCCACCCTGATGTAATATTTTTCAGGCAACTTAAATTTTCCCATTAGAGCATCACACTGGTAATTTGTACCAAGTTCAATTACAGATTCAAGGGCTTCATAACTCCGTAAAAAATAATATTTCGGAACTGAACTGTGAACTCGATGAAGAGTATCATCTGGACTACCTACATGTAAAATTTCAGTCACCTAGATGTAATAGTTGCCGATAAAACTTGTCTCAATTGGAGTATCACAGCTCTTTTGGTACAAAGGTCAATTTCGGATTCAAGGGCCATAACTCCGTCAAAAATAATATTTCGGAACTGGTTTTCGAACTCGATAAAGAGTATGGTCATGAGTACTCACAACCAAAATTTCATTCCCCTAGGTTGAACAGTATCCGAGAAAACTTGTCCCCATTGAACACAGTAAAACTAAGTCCAAAAAGTGACGTTTCCATGGAAAAAAATTAAATCTCAGAAAATTGAAAATTGTCTGTGCGCGATTGGAAGAACATGGTTAACAACTGTACAAAGTTTGGTTGATCTACCTTTGATGGTTTTTGAGAAAATTCACCAGACGGATGGACAGAATGACCGCTATAATTATATATTAAAAGCCTTAGGCATAACACGAACATATTTCACAGGAACCCTAGGAACAACTGAGCTGATTTGAGAATAATAAAACAGCTGAAAGACAACAAACAAGATCATTAATAGCCAATGTGATATTTAAGAATAGATAAAAGATTATAGAACTTCTTAACAAGCATTTCCTTTGTCAATGAGATAACAGAGATACAAGAAGAGCTGTGTTGTTCTTTGTTTAATGCATACACATGGGGTCTTGATTATTGATACTTTTATATAGCTTCATTTGCTGTATTCTTTGAGAAAATTGTATTTCACCTTTTTTCAATAACTAAACAAAGAAAGCAACTTTCGTATTCGTAGCCCAAGGAATTGAAACAATAACGAATAAACATCACAAACTGTATAGAAAGAAAAACAAATTCTTCTTTAATACATTTCAATAAAATTTGACAATCATTACTAATTCCACATTTTTATAAGTAAAAAGAAACAGTTAAAAACAACTGGGGATGCATCGTTAATTAATTAATGAGTTGGCATGTCACCTTTATTGCTAGTGATCTGCCCTCATACCACCCCGGGGGATCATAAAAAGGGTCAGTTTTAATTAGCACCTTCACAAAATGGTATTATTCTCTAACCTTTTCAAGCGGTAGCATACACACTCAACCATCATCCGACTGCTGCAATAATCTTCCACCGTAACCCTCTTCCTGATGCTGCAGTTATATTCAACCTTAACCCTCTTCCTGCTGCTGCAGTTATATTCAACCATAACCCTCTTCCTGCTGCTGCAGTTATATTCAACCTTAACCCTCTTCCTGCTGCTGCAGTTATATTAAACCTTAACCCTCTTCCTTCAGCTGCAGTTATATTCAACCTTAACCTTCATCCTTCTGCTGCAGTTATATTCCACCTTAACTCTCTTCCTTCAGCTGCAGTTATATTCAACCTTAACCCTCTTCCTGATGCTGCAGTTATATTCAACCTTAACCCTCTTCCTGCTGCTGCAGTTATATTCCACCTTAACCCTCTTCCTTCTGCTGCAGTTATATTCCACCTTAACAGGGGTCGAAATTAACCTTTTCAATGCAGTAGCCATTCCGACTAGTGCATTTCTAAAAGTACTAGTTCACACTTATTCCAGCTAGCCAAATACATCTCTATGATCATTTCAACTCAAATTTTAACTAGTCTTTCGGACTACCAGTTTTTACACTCTACTAGCCCAGTTTCTTTTTCACTAGCCATGGGCTACCGGACTAGTGCTAATTTTGAACCCTGCTTAACCCTCTTCCTTCTGCTGCAGTTATATTCCACCTTAACCCTCTTCCTGCTGCTGCAGTTATATTCCACCTTAACCCTCTTCCTGATGCTGCAGTTATATTCCACCTTAACCCTCTTCCTTCTGCTGCAGTTATATTCAACCTTAACCCTCTTCCTTCAGCTGCAGTTATATTCCACCTTAACCCTCTTCCTTTTGCTGCAGTTATATTCAACCATAACCCTCTTCCTACTGCTGCAGTTATATTCCACCTTTACCCTCTTCCTGCCGCTGCATTTATATTCCACCTTAACCCTCTTCCTGATGCTGCAGTAATATTCAACCTTAACCCTCTTCCTGCCGCTGCAGTTATATTCCATCTTCAGTAATACACCTATTATTATAGTCAAACAACGTACCAAGGATACATGCAACAATTGTGCTCAAATATGACTGAATATTCATGACTAAGTTCATACCTAATCTTTAAATCATTATTACATGTGATATCCTTATTATCCTATCTTAATATTAATATTCAAAACAAGCTTTTAGTCGTTTAAAATGTAGCAATCATAATTTGACAGTAGAAGTAGAACGAAGAACTGGTGTTGATATTGAATGTAGATTATGTACCCAGTGTTTGTTAAATTATGTACGTAAATATATAAACTGTAAATATATTGTAAATACATCTCAGAATTTTTTAATTAACTTAATAAACTCCACTTGTCAATCAACTATTTTAAATCTTGGTAAATATACATATTTTGCCTTCACATAATTGTACTTCACATAAGTAAGTTGTAATAGCAGTAAAATGTTGCGTTGAAAAAGAATTGTAAATGTACATTGTAACGGGTGCAACGGTTTATAGATATAACATTAACAGGAGTTTGAAAAGAGATCAAAGTGTCATTGTGATCTTGAAAATAAGGTCAAGATCACCATCGTCGTCTATGTAATCCCCTAATGTAGACTAATGCCAAATTGTGAGGCATTTGGTTCAACGGTTCATGAGATATCGCACTAACAAGAATATGAAAAGTGGTCAAAGTTTTCTTGTGATAAGGAAAATAAGGTCATGGTCACTCAAGTTGACTGGTGTCTTCATACTCCCCTAATGCCAAAAATGTTAGACAATGGGTTATACAATAATGATAAAAAGCGTTAACAAGAGTTTAACAAGTTTTGTCTTGACTTTGAAAATAATGTCAACGTCATCAGAATTGATTATTGTCAGCTTAGAGCCCCAATGTTGGCTGTGAACAAATTCAGAGCATTGGATGCCATATGTCATATGATAATACAGTTGCATGAGTGTGACACACAAATCCCCAACAACAAGGAACAACTGAGGGACATTCTTGCAAATTTTCAACAAAATAATTTATTGTGATTTTAACATTAAAAAACATTTTCAAATGTTCCTTGGCTACGCTTCTTTTGTACGTTCTTAACACCAGGGTATTGATGTAGGTTGCGCCTTGAACAGACATTTATGTCCGGGTAAGTGTGCAGTATAAATACTCATAATTATCATTGTCAATTACATATAATAACAGTGACAAATAGCCCTAACCGTATCACACAGAAGTACCTGGCAATTGATTTAACACTTGCTGTATCTAGCCATATCACTTATTGACATGCCAACGTTATCATATGCTAAGAGAAGTTGGCACACAATTAATCTATCGTATTTCCCAAAATAAGCGCCCAAACACTTCTTCAGCAGCTCAGACACGGTCACACGGCACTTATCAGAGGCCTCACACTTATTTGAGTTCACACCCAACAAAATGGAACATATTTCCCAAATGCGGTTCTTTTGATAAAGTTCCATTGTAAGCACATGGCATAAGCGACGCTTATTAGAGACACAGCATTTTACTGAGACCTTGACCTTTGCCTGATTAAAATCAACCTTGTTCGGAATATTAAAATTCGAAAAAATAGTGCATCTACATGGATATGAACTTGTTCAATAAAATTCCTCTCCACAAAGGCTGATCGAGGACATATAGGTGCATTTCCTGTACCATGTTAGTTTGGACAGAACCCAATCATTAGCTAGCAAATCATGTTATTGTTTTTAAATGATCGCCATTTTAAATGTATTTGGAATCATTCGTTAGCAAATTCCAATTCTTACGGAAACAGACAGAAGTATGACTATGTCTAGTGTTACTTGCCCCTAGTTTCTTGCACCGAAAACTTTCGTTGGAGCACAAGTTTATGATTGGCTGGTTGACTTTGTGTCAGAACATTCAAGTATATACGGACAGTCATCAGACAGTGTGGAGGTGAGGTGAGTTTGGGTTTAACGCCGCTTTCAAGAGTATTTCACTTATATCACGGCTGCTAGAAAGTCCGTGACACCATGTGGCTATGCATTGCGGTGAAACCAGCGTGCAATGACTGGAACTAGAGAACCATGGGTGGTACTGCACTGAAATTCAGTGTAGCATTGCACCCAAACCTTACTGCGTGCAGAACAGTTCTCTAATGCAGACAAAGCTGCCGTGCCCCTGGTTGGATTCAAACCACGGACCTCTTGATCCGAACGCGCTAACCACTGCACTATTCCGGCCCCCCAGACAGTGTGGAGAGAACATCCCAAAACAATATGAGCTTGTATCCGGCTACTGCATTATTTTCATTCCTCTATTCCAGTCCTTTTCTCTTCAGACACTGCTTGATCCACTCATAGACAGGTCTTATTTGAGACCCACAGGTAGTATAATAAATGCATAATTTCCAATTCTACTTATCCAAAATTACAGTGTAAACTTTTGGCACATTTGTCACATAATTGAGAATGCAAATGCTGCAGTTATTTATTCAGCCACTGCTTAACCCTCATCACTTAAACACCATCAGAGTTATGAGCATATGAGCCTTGAGGATTAACGTATTAATTTTCAAATCAGTGTTGTTCCTTGACAATCAGTCAAGACCGAAGGGGGTCATTTTGGCCAATTCTGAACAGAATAAAGCATTAATAATGGTTTATTGAAACACCCAATCTCATTTAAATCAGATCAAATGTAACACTTATACCTCACTCGTCGATCTGAGCACTACCCTGCACAGGTCATATTAGGTGACCTTCACTGAGGACTTTCACCTTCAATTATTTCAGGCCTTACTAGATACAATATTGAATATTGTGTTTCATATGCCAACTCAAGTCAGTCCGAAGTTGTTCTAGCTAGTCACTGATTGGCTGGAGTGAAGGTAGGATGTAGGTCACCTGACATGACCTCAATGGTGTAGTGTTCAGATCAGAAAGGCAGTGAGGTACGAGTGTTAAGATCTAATATAAATGAGATTGTTAAAACACCATGCTCAGGGGCGGATCCAGAGGGGGGTGCAGGGGTGCGCATCCCCCCTTTTCATTTGAGATTTTTAAAAATGACCATTGAAACCATCCTCAAAACATTTACACTGTATATTCCCCATTACATCTTGGTTTTTTTTCACTAAGAGAGCATTTTGGAGTGATAAGAATTGAATACGTCTTTGCTTTGGAGCCGTTATAACCCCCCCCCCCCCCCCCCCCCCCCCCCGAAGTCATTTTCGAGGTCTGGAATTGTGCACCCCCTGTTTCCCAAATAGCTGCACCCCCCTGATGATTGGTTTACCACTAAGCTAATCAGAATCATTGTTGATTTCATTGTCATATTACATTTACATATGAAGTGAAATCCATTATTGGCCAATGGAATAACTTGTTTACAGTTTATTAATATAATTATGTTATCTTTCTTTGAAAGCATGACCAACATAAACTTACACACAGTGAAAAGTAAGTATATACAAAATGATAACATGAAATCAGAAACACTATTGTTTTTTTTAAATTCAAAGTATTTCTTTTTATCAGGACACTCTGAATGTACCCTGTGTCCAGTAACTACATACAGACATCTATCAACAGGTTATTGTCTTTTGATTGTTAGAACACTGTGTAGGCCTTATTGGAGCTGGAGTTTTTTAAAGGAAATAATGTACCGCTTCCTTTGACTTAGAAGCTGTCAGACTCAGTATAGTAACTACTTCCATATTAAGTGTTTATTGTCAATATATATTGAAGTTGTATGAGTTAAACAAGTCTTTTTAATTAGTATTGATTCCCTAGATATATAACAAAAATAAACAAGATAGAATCTACAAAAGACTAAAAGATGAGTTTGACTAAAAATTTCCTTCTACTTTATAATTATTCTCTTCCGGTGTTGACAAATTTAATAACGTTTTGTTCATTTGTAAAAATCAAGTCACATACAATATTCCCCAATACTTCGTGAGATTATTTTCCAACAAAAGTGCTACGTAATTTCACTAATTTGCACCAAGGAGCGTTCCAAAAGGTCATTTTCAGTGCACCAAGTTGTCCAAGTAATGCAGACGATACTGGTCGCGCTCATCCAGTTTGACCTACATACATTCACCGAGATCTCGCTCAAGGAAACCAAACACACGATCCAGTTAAATATCTAGATATAAAATATGGAGGAAATGAGGAAGACAATCCGCGAAAATGCCACCTGTTATTCGCAACAGCGGAGCTACGATTTGGGCTATAATTAAAAATCAACTTCACACTTGGCGACACCGCAACAAGTTCACTCAACGCATACACGATCACCAGCGCGTGCTTACCGTTTTTGAGCTCCATGGTGACCGTATCAGAACCCCCGCAGAACGCCTCGAGGACAGTCCTGGTCGCCATGCTGCAAATATTTGGAAATTTCTTGTTTTTGTAAACAATATTTCTTCTGTTGTTTTCACGATGGACTGGAGACTCCCTACCCAAAATGCTCCACTTGCTACCGGAAGTAGAATTTACTGCTATATTTAGTAACAAAGCACGTGGATTTGTTTAGAACGACAACAAGCCACGTGACGTTAACAGGTGCCCGGTATTTTGCTGCAAGATCTCGACCTTGAATATATAACGGGGATGTTAAATCGAAGATCATGTAACGTAGACTTCAGTGTTTTGATGGATTTGAAAGGTGTTTTTACAATAAAGGAAAACTGCAGATTTCTGTTTTTACTGACATTCTAGAAATTGAGGTGATGAAGAATGTTATGGATACACAACCGATTTATTCTTTGGAGGCCACGTTTCGAAATAGGGCCAACAATGTAGGCCTAGATTCTAATGTCGTTGTGATGCAAGAAGAAGAAACATTGTAGAATTATAGACATACATTGTTTTACACTAGATTGGAGATTACACAACAAATAGGGTTGATGGTATATGATATGTTGATAGTAAGTAAATCATTGCAAAACAAGTATTATTTGTGTAGGCCAGCATACAAATATTGTATAATATATAAGTGAGGTGGTTGGAAGCTAAATGAATGTTTATTAGATGAGGTTGATCTACATGGGATAGATAAGTTGTTACAACATATGGCATGATATGGAAGTAAGGTTGGGAATAATTATCTGGTAATAATGAAAACACAGTTATATGATATAAACACAATAAAAAAAGTTAAGCACTCCCAAATTAAACATCGTATATCTTCAATAGTTTTAGGGCCTATTCTAATTTCCCGTACTATGAATAGAATATTCATGTGTATTTTGGTTATGAACTTGTGTAATATTTGTTACTGACTACTGTCACGAATGGAGCAATAGACACGTGGATTATGCCACCCTAGATTTTTTTTTGGCAATATGCAGTTTCACCTTTTGGTATGAAATGTGTAATAATCAATCTTCTGGACTTCAATATAGTTTTGATACCACTTCTATCGGACTCCATGGCATTCAGCAGGACAGTCCTACTAGACAATTGGTAGAATAACTTGGTGTCACCTACAATGTAGCCAGCCGTCTTGTGAAACATTTCTAAACAATTCATGACCGTCCCCGTTCTGGTAGGTCCTGTGCAATAACGTCGTGTTCGACGTCATTCGTTTGCCCCCCGTAGGCCTACAGGTCTGGGCCCCGTTCAGTAACAGCGAGCGCTTAAGTTGCTCATTGATCGCTCAATGTAGCGCTCAATGTAGCGCTAATTCTCTCTTGAACGACACAGTGCAAATTCCTCGAAGTTTGTTCGCCTTGCTTCGTAGCGCTACATTGAGCAATCGCGTTCAAGATAGGTTTAAAAGTAATCGCCCATTTTGAAACCTATCTTGAACACGGCCGCTTCAAAATTGCCGTTTGACAGTAACCATGCACCATGCAGGCTACGGGCAACCGTCTCAACGCTGCTGCATTGAGATCCAGAAGAGTCATCGGAAGTCCATACCTGAGAGATCGACGTACATATATCCAACGACTTTGGTACATGGACCGGCAACGGTGGAACTTGAGGTCATAGAGGAGGACACACTGGTCCGAGGAAAGTGGGGCGAGTCAGAGTATGGAGGGCGACAGACATGCGTTACCCACCTATAGGAACATCATGACAACCTACCATGGCGCAGGATGATGGATCAGTTATGGTGTGGGGATAATTCTCTTATGACTGTAAGCTGTATTTGGTGACACTACAAGGGACACTTACATATGCTCGCTATATATGTCCAGGAGGTGCTGGTTCCAAAAGTTATCGATCATTTTGATGACCACTCAGGCACCGACTTGTCACTAGGTCACTCTTCGTGGATGATAATGCTCGACCCCATCGTTGTAGAGCTGTGATCCAACATCTGGAGAACAACGGTGTTACATAAATCCCGTGGTCAGCAATGTTCCTGATTAAAGCCCAATGGATTGGTAGAAGAGACCAGATGGGCATGGGCCGTTGTCCGTTGTCCGTCGGACGTCGTCCGTAAATTTTTCACATTTTCGACTTCTCCTCCAGAACCGCTTCACCCATAAAGCTAAAATATTATGGGGAGGTTACTTGCACCCAGAGGATCAGAGTTTGTACATTTTATCCCGACCCCTCCTCAAAAATGGGCGTGACAGGCATTATCTCTGAAAACCTTCAACGACTTCTTCTTCGAAAGCAGTTGACATAGGAACTTGAAACTTTCAGAATAGCATCTTAATCAAATGTAGTTTAAAGTTTGTTTATTTGGACTTGACCCTCCATCAAATATGGGCGTGGCTGGGGGTCCACCCTAAAAGCTTTAAACGACATTTCCTCAAGAATCAGCAATGCTATAAAGTTCAAATTTATAGATGGAGACTCAGATTTGTAAATTTCATTAGCCAACTCCGAAAAAGGCGTGCAAGAGATGCAATTTAAAGTTGTGTTTTTTTCACCTCAAGAACAAGTAATGCATTAAGCTCAATATTTGACAATATAGTCGTTGATGAATGGAGACAAAGACCTGTAAATATCATTAACTTTCTTCAAAAAGTAAGGGCGTGGCAGGGGTGCAACTTTAATGTGTTTTATTTTGTTAAATATAAAGCACAATCTCTTGGCTACATGTGAAATAAATGACTTGTAATCTAAACTATCTGCAATCAGTGCAACCTGTTCTCTATTCGCCTACATTCCAATTGGCCACAGTCTCAAACAATATGTAATGTCTCATTACTCATTACGCATGGATAAACTAGCATCACCTCTTTAATGTCATCTCGTAGAAAGAAAACAAAAGAAGTTGGATTTTGCTTGATGAATAGATTGATTTTATTTTCAATCCCTGAACTTTCTGAAATTTCCTGATACATGTTTTCCTAAAAATTCCTGAATTCCTGACATTACGGACAATACTGATTCAGATGAATTAATCGTATCCTTAAACGACATTTGAATCGCTCATGTGCATGTTCTCCCATGAACGAAACTTACTTGTGATGAGATTTTTCCAAATTTTAGACCATTTTGTTTGATGATTCGGAATATGTTTATTTTATTTTAACTGGAAGGATCACATTTTCTTCAATATCTTTGGCGGAATTTTGACACATGGATAACTCGTTTTATCCAAATTTAGTCAAGTCATGTTTTTTCGTTATGCACTGACAATTTCAAGACTTAAGATTTTTCAGGGCTAGGGATTGTGCTTTATTTTGATAGCAATCTCTTTCAGTCTTCATCATCAAACAATATAAACCCCGATAAGTTACCGAGCCCATTGTAGGTCAATACCCATTCCATAAACAGAAATAAAGGATAGGTTTAAGTAAAATATTTACTCGCATGCTGTAAAATTGTCAACAGTTGTTTTCAAAATAATTTTCACCGAATAACAAACAAATTGTAGGGAAATAGACATTTGCCATACCTATATCTGTAAATATGTGTGAAGCGCTACATTCATAATTTATATGAGGTATGTGCAGACCATAATCCAACTTGCTTAACCTGTGAACGATCGATTAGATCGCACACCTTGACTCGATTAATTAAGTAATGAAGCAATCTAAGAACGGAGCCAATCACATCTGAATCAACGATCGTACTCTCTAACCTCACCAAGAACAGGCTGAAATTATTCGACACGACTGAAACAGAGATACGTCATCAGAAGCCAACTAAACTGAACTTGAAATTTAAAAACATTATCCGTTAATTTTTCTGAGAAACACACATTTAAAGAATTCTCAAAATCGTTTGCTTTCGAATCCCCTGAACTAGACGAGATACGAGAGTATAAAGAACCGCATTTTTTTTGCTTGTTTTATGACGTCCTACAATACAAATGCGTCAACAGATTTAAGTCCGAAAAAGGTTATTTATGTTGACAACATATCTTATTGGTCAAATGTCTACTTTTGACACATTCTTTGTCAAACCATTTTGAAAAAGCGATTTCACACCCCAAGTATATTTGAAATGACAAAAATAAAAGTATCCAACTCCAATGGATGACATTGTGAGTACTTCTTTATTAAATATGTGTCTATTGAATGCATTCAAAATCTACTTTCTCCGGCAGTAGTATTTTGTGTTTTACATTGTTGAAAATGTGGTGACGTTTCTTTTGCGGTTGAGTGTATGTACAGTGAATTGCTCCATAACAAATAGCTCTGTAGCTCATCAGGATTTCATTGATTTATTATCTAAGGTTGAATATATAAGTTATCTCAAGTAATACATTATTAACAAGCAAAAAAATAGGTTTTTAGATCATGACCCCTGTGACCCACATTTGGAGTCACAGGGTCACCAATCCTCCAATTAAGAATCACCTTTGACCAAAGAGTCTCTACCCAACATTTCATCTTTCTAGAGCTTTACATACTTCAGATAAAGATGAAAATAGGTTTTTGGGTCATGACCCGTTACCTAGATTGGGGTCACGGGGTCACGAAATCTATAATTTAGAATCCCCATTCGCCAAGGGGTCTGCACACAACTGTTCAGCTCTCTAGACCTTTTGGAACTGGAGAAGAAGATGAAAATAGGTTTTTTAAGGATGTGATCCCTGTGACCCCATTTGGGGTCACGGGGTCACGAGATCTACAATTTAGAATCCCCACTGACCAAGGAGTCTGCACATACAATTTCAGCTCTGTGGAGTCATTGGTTCTGGAGAAGAATCGAAAAAGCGAAAAGTTTACGGACGGACGGATGGACGGACGCCGTCCACAATGCCATGCTATAAGCCTATCGGGCCTTTCAGGCCTGATGAGCTAAAAAGTATGTTTTGTTGAAAATATTGCAGGTTAATGTAATCCATAATACGTGTTTTTTTATAGATTAATTCTAATTTGAAATACTACAATGAACTTCCTTTCAGTCGAAGCTTGGGGAAAACATAGTTCTCTTTCATAGAGAAATGCATAGGAAAAAGCTGTGGAAGAGAAGGTAGAAGGTTTAAAAGTCTTGCAATAGCACTCCTTCCTGCAATTTGAAGGTATCGATCTCAGGCTTATGACGAGGGAAATAACTCATAGTGTTAGCGTAATGGCAGTTTTTGAAATCTGACGAAACTACATAATTTGTTCCTCATTTGAATGAGGATAGTAAGTCAGTGAAAGTCAATGCTCAAATGATAGATAGCCATGCCGGGTTCGAAAACAGTTCATGTCCAATTTATATGTTTTGTTTTATTTAAAAGAAAACCGAGAGACATCAAGACTGGCGAGTGGTTTACGGATGAGTGAATGTGTTAACCTTTGACAACGGACCAGTGTCATCCTGCTGGGTCGTATATCGGTCAAACCACCATCAAAACGATAATATTGGACTTTATTTGAATATAATATAACTGTCACTGATTATTGCCATTGATGTACATCGTTTACCCCAGGTTGGATTATTCCTTGTTTTCTTTTGAGGCATACATGCTACCATTCTCTTTCCATAGAGGCTACTCCCTTCAGATTGTATATCGTTACGATAGAAAATCTGATGAGAGTAAACTCTGTAGAAGAGAATGTCCACGTGGTGTCCATCCGTGTGTCCCACTCATATTAACGTATTATCTCATGAAATGTGGTAACCAACGCCTCTGAATTTGGTCACAGCCAACATTATCTGAAAAAAAGTGTGTAAAATCCCAAAATATGTTCTATTCGGTGACAGAAAGATGAACATTATACACAGTAAGTTAAGAAATGCTTGCAGTTCCCTGATCTCAATCGCGATCGTGTCAATGCATCTGAAAGTAAATCTTGCATTTGTGGTGCTTTGGTTGAAGATGTCTATCATTTCTTCTTAAGATATCCAAGATATCAAGATATGCTAATTTCCGTTTAGAATTAAAGCAAAATTTAAAGGCAGAATTAGATCTAAATACAATCCTGTAATCCACATCTACCACAACCAGTCAATGAAAACCTGTTTTACCATGTTCATAAATTCATTGGAAAGAGTCAGCGTTTCAGTTAATACATAAATACACGTGCATGTATTAAGCATATTCATAATGTATTTGTCATAACAATACTATTGTATAATAATGTATGTTACATGTTTACCCACTGAAACTATGTAGATTTTAAAATTCTCTTCTGCATGTGTTATGTACTTCATGCAGCCTTGTCAAATGATTTGTTGATTATGTGAAGAGGGCTTCTATAAGTTTTATAAGTTGTGCCCAATTCATTTCTAAAATGAATATAATAAGTTTTTAATCAATCACAGACACTGGTCAATTTCGATGACCTTTGCATTATTTTAAACGTCAGCACGAAACTTCATTTATTTAAAATTTATTTATAATAATTGTTTTAACTCTTAACTCTCGCGTTTTATCACTATTGTCACTATTGTTCAGCTATTTGTCGAGGCATACATTTTACGAAATATACCATCGGGTCTTGAAAAGGGAATCTATCAAATGAAATATAGATAGACGTATACACAGAGGTCAATTAACACTTTTAAGCTAATATTTTTCGTTAACGTTATTTAAAACAGGGTGGACTGTTGGAAAGAAATACAGCATACACCATGTCCATCTATACTACCAACAAACTCGGACGAAGACTTAGTTTGGAGAAGTTAGTGAAGAATTAAATAAACACCTATAAGACATGAGCAACAATAAACTAGTACTACACGTGTATTTAAGGGCAAACACTTGTCATTGTTTTTCTCTTCTAGTGACAAGAATTACCTACTACGGAATTCAACCATAGCAAGTGACCAAACCACCGAGACAGAAACCCAGTGACCGTTGTAAACCTATCGTGCAACCATGTCCCCTGCCATAGCTACGTCACATTGAGCGGACCCACCTTGAGGGCGACGACGTCGACTGGCGAAGTACACGTTGGAGGTGTGGTGGGTGCAGCTAGCTTCCATTACCCCCAGTCATCCTCCCTCCAGCCCCGGTAGTCCAGTGGGTCGGTTGTGTGGTGGTTGAGTACAGTCAGGTTCAAACCCAAGTTGTAGACTGCATCCCGTTGAGCTCTCAATGGGGTTCCACGCTAAACAGTACTTCCTCTACACACTACCGTATTACTGAAGCTTTAACGTCGTCCAGAGTCGAACTGAAGTGCGGATCTTTGCTATAAACTGAATAAAACTGTCATAAAGTCGGAAGGTATGCACCACATGTTTTACTGTCAATTATGTTCAAATATCCGTGAGATGAGGAGCATATTAGACCATAGCGTAGAATGTATATGTTACTTATCTGCTTGAGGTGTGAATCTGTGTCTAAAATAGCTTGTTAGTGTAAACTGATAAGCTGTAGCTCAGTCTATAATATTTTATAAAAACAATTAAAAAAGGTTATCAAATACATGGAATTAAAAATGAATTTACAACTGAAGTCATTTACACAATCACGTTTCAGGAGAATAAAACATATACATATACATATATCTCTAAATGTACATTATTTTTCATTCGTTCGTTGCCTAACTGTTTGACGTGGCGTATGTGTTTAAAGCCATTTACCCCCTTCAACCTTTATCAATATCATAATTAAATTTGGTCGGAATGGTATGAAAATGCATTAACCTTTTTCACTTTTGTTTATTTCCAGGTATTGAGAAATAACTTTATGCATGTCGTAATGTCTGACTTCCTAGAAATATGAAATAAAAACTACTATTTTGTCATAAGATTTTATTTTAAATTTATTTTTTAAATACATTGTGCCCGATGCATGGTTAGTTGTGGTCGCGGTTTTCACATTCTCTTCCCACAGAGGTTACTCCCTTCAGATTTATAGGAACGGATATCTGAAGGGAATAACCTCTGTGTGAAGAGAATGCGGTTTTCAGGGTTCATTAACATTTTTGTAAAGGGACATCCAGAATGTTGTTTTATTACCGAAAATTGTCAAGAAGACCATCTGAAAGAGGCGGCGGCATTTGTTCAATCTAACATTCATACCTACTTCTACCTACTGCTGTTCAACGTGTGGGTTTAAAAAAAAGTGTAACCCGTTTGTTACAGTCGTCCAAATATACTTACAAGAACTGTTACTCATTATGTGTAAGTGACAACTACGTGTGTTTTGTGTCACTTTACGGTAAGTGAATCTACATGGAGTCTACATTTCCCTATACGCCCAGGGACCAGTGTACATCCAACACGTTGTAACACTGTGTCGTCTTTGTCTCATTCTCACCTATATATACTATTTACACTATGCGACGTACTATACATTGTCGGTGAACTTTGAACACCACAGCGATGCTAAGTGTAGGTTTTACAACATGTAGGTTTTTAATGTATGTACCGATTACGAGACGTCAGCATTCATAAGCTTTGGTTGTGATCAGCATTAAATATATATCGAAATGTGATGACTTTATCAGCTAGAAGTTTGGAGTTAGAGGCGATCTCGTCCATTGATTGGCAGGATGTTGTATGTTAGAGTACCACACTATAACTATACCACACTAGTATTTGCACTGTGTATGGTTACCCTCTCTCACCGTTGACTTGACTAAAGCTTCAATGGTCGATTTTTAAATGTTCACATGAAAAGAGGGGTTCGATTTATCTCCTAAGGTTAGAACCCCAATTATTTAACATTTCACCAAGGTTATCTTACTTTATTAATCTTAGTGCATTTGTCGACGTTCGAACTTTACGATCAGACTGTCTGAGTGGAATTTGTCACAGCTTCATACCCACAGTCATCTGGCCATACAGACTCTGAGCTGCTTCTTACCTCCTTTCATATGTTTAGCTTCACGTTTTGTTGCTGGAGAGAACCTGTACTGCTATGCATGGCGATGGAAGCCGAGATAGGCTCGCAAGATTCTGTCATGCATATTAACCACCATGTACGATGTATCCGGGTTTCTTACAATCAAATTTGCGAAAATGTTGTTAAAAATAATTCAATGAATGACTGGGATTGCAAATGTGGGGACATTTACAAATAATAAACAGAGATTAGGTCTCTCATAAGTTACTGAATCTTACATTTGCCAGAATAACATGTTTTATGTGTAGAAATTCTGCATGTGTCCGCTACAAATATCTATGTTCTGTTAACAGTCTTAATCCAACTTTCCCCACTGGACATATCTAACTCGCGCCAGTCTCTATCACTCGCGAATTAAAGGCTTGTTGCATTTCGGTAACTTTGCTGTGCCGGCGTTGCAGCGCGCACTATGAAATCGGGTACAGCGAGCTGCTACGCTAATTAACACAAACAAGTTAAATGCAGCAAGACATAAATTAGCCAGTGATGGAGACTGGCGCGAGTTACGACTTGTGTGATTGTGTTGGTGAAACAGAATAAACATATAAACTTTGATCAGGGAATAACTTTGTTATTATGTTAGTTTTCCCCCAATTAATTGTGTACCCTAAAATGTTTTTATTTTCCTTTAATTTTTCTAAAGTTTATGATTCCTGGTCTTCACGTGGTGCAAGCTCAACACGTGCTCTTCATCTCAATACAACAAACCCCTTTTTCTTTATGTTTACTTCATAATGTGATGTACTCAAAGATTACTTCCACCCAAGCAAATATTTCCTTTAAGGATTATATGATGCATGACAGCATACACTACAGTTGCACCGACAGTACAACCACTGAAGCAAAATGCTGTCCACTGTCAATTGATCATGATGAAGAATGACAATAGGTTCCTATCTTATAGCAGATTTTTGTGATCTTCACAGATTTGTACAGGGATATGCCCTACATTGTTTGTAGTCGTAAAAAGATGGATTACATCCGGAATGAATGGCAAACCGTTATTACAGCGAAGTAACATCGACAGCAAATCGTAATAAATCGGCACCAATCGTTGGAACATCGTCAAGAAACGTGTGAACAACGATCGTGAGTGTGTCGTACATGTAACGTGTTGTAATCAGGAAAGATATGCTGTTAGAAGGGGACATCGTCCTAACTACAGTGCATCACTCGGACCATGGGAATGAGGAATAGACGCATTGTCGGATATAGGCCTACATTGACGGCGATTGAATGCTGGTATTTTACAGAAATTTACAAGTATGTTTAAGAATTAAACTTTATTTCTGACATATACTGTATTAACTGAAACCTTTTTAAATACAGCCTTGAAAATGGACAGGTTCGTCGTTCTCACGAGAAACGTGATGAAACTTCCTTTTTAACATATTTTCAAAATATCAAATTGAACTTACACATAGCAGCATACTTAAGCGGACATAAAATCGCCCTTTTGGCCCACTCAATAACTGATAGGTCATTCATTTTAAAGCTAATGTAGGCCTACGTTAAGAGACTACTCCTGAAATACGAGATAACGTTTTGATAGGATCTCAAAATTTTAATTTTTAAAAATTTAAATCAATGTCTCTACATGTACCGTGATATAGACGACATTAACAGCTTTAGGAAGAAATTGATTTTGCAGTAACATTGAAATTGCTTTTGAAGAATGTTGATCTGAGTTGAATGTCAAAAGGTTTGAATGTCGAGAATGAAAGCTTATGCTACTTTTGACTGATTTCAGTCTCTTGTGAAATCTTTTTACTAAATTCGAAAAGTCTAAACGGTTCATATTTACTGCCTATACGGTTCATATTTACTGCCTATACGGTTCATATTTACTGCCTCTACGGTTCATATTTACTGCCTATACGGTTCATATTTACTGCCTATACGGTTCATATTATTGTAATGCGTGTTCTCCTGGATAATACGTTCAACCCTAATCTCCATCCGCCAATGATAAAAGTGCACATACTTTTGGATGCGTGTTTTTGCGTACATTCTACAGTCATTTGCTCTGTGTTAAAAACCTTTCATCACATAATATATATTCTTCTATAACAGAGAGACGCCGCCACTCAGCATGTAAATTGCGAACACATTTTCTAAGATAGGACACATATCCTGCTACAGGAATGGGAAAGTGACAATGACGCCAATCCTAGAAACCATGGTTCGGTTTTGTTTCAAAGTGAAGCGAGCGAAACAAGGCTGGGCCATGTTCAAGAGAGGTTTCAAAGTAATCGCTCAATTAAAGATTACTTTGAAACCTCTCTTGAACACGATTGCTCAATGAAGCGCTTCGTAGCAAGGCGAGCAAAAGTCGTTCAGGAGAGAATGGACGCTACTTGAGCGCAACATTGAGCGATCATTGAGCAATTATAAGCGCTCGCTGATATGGAACGGAGCCCAGGTTTCCAGGATGACCGACGTCGTGCAAAGATACATTTAGCAATAAGCACGTAGCCAACATTCACATTGTCACTAAAGTTAATTCGATATAAGATTTGCATGGACGTCCCTCTACGATTGACTAGCAAACAACGGAGTCATAAATTGTCTTGATATCTAATGATACAATCATCATCATCGTTGTACTGTAAGATGCGAACTCTTGAATGCTTTCTCTCAAAGTAAAGACCATAATATACCGTTAATACTGTACATTGGTTGTCACCGCTTGATTTGATTTCTGATAGACTATTTAGTCATTGAATGCAAAAGTAATTTTAAAAATAATTTCAGAAAAGTTTCATGCAACACCACATCTACATTAACTCTCAAGCCTTGGGGAGTGTGCAACTTGGTAGACTTGATGGAACTTGGAAGTTCATTATACCATCTCATTCTTCCTGGTACCCACGTTATTGCATTAAAACAGCTCACAATCCAAATTTGAAGTTTCTAAGATTGCAAGATATGCTCTGAACCAAACACAATGGGAAAGAACATGCTTTTGGAGATCATTTCCATATTAAATTTGCTTCCAGGACATCACCTGTTTCAGTGAAAGGTCTGTCAAGCTGTGTGGCAGTAGATGTGTTTGTAACAATTGTGAGGTAAGGTTACATTGATTATAAGGTCTAGGCTGATATGAGCTCCTGGATGTATGCTGGAGACAGCTTTTTTATAGTTAGAAATACCTGCTTGCCATCTAGATGCTGTTATTTGTCGCACCTTCTCTTTATGTAGTGTGTATGAGTTTTGATATAGTGTGGTCTGAACAGGACAAAGATCACCACACAGTAGTATTTCTGTTGTTTTGTGACCCTCATGGGCCGACCGCCAAATTCTTTGTATGACTTATCCTTCTGGCTGCTTTAGTCAGTTTCCCAGGTTACCATCATTAGTTGTAGGTCTTTTAATTCATGTTGCAGTGTGGAGCCGGAATAAACACTCTCATGAAGCCTTACTATGTAAAGGGTCACCCATCCAGTCATCTGATTTGTCCATTGTTGCTTAATCTGATAATGATTTACAGTGTTATGAACATTAGATTAAAAGGTACAATTCATCGTCTCCATACTCTGTATTTGTGAAATTGACAACAACAATCATTTCACTTTGTTGACTTCATTTATTGATGGAAATTTTACACAACCTAAGTTCATAAATATTAACAATTATCGATTGATTTTATCTACATTGTTACACAGTAAATGTCTGATCATAAGCACACAAAAATATTCTTTGTTTACAGACAATATACATGAGAAACTGATATGTATGTCTATGATAGGCAGAACACCAATGCCCTCCGATATTTCACACACATCTTGAATGTACAGTTCAAATTCATTTTCATGATCATGTCCTACCAATAACCTTGTGAGAAATTAGATATTGTTTCTGTCAATGTTAAATGCATGATTGTTATTTACATTATAATGGTTTTGAAATTACATGGGAAAATAATCACGGAAATTTTTAATACACCTCTCTTCATTATTTGTTAATTCTATGTCATGATTTAGGAATGATAGGAGATCAGAATTTTCACCATGAACATATTTGTGATCTGTCCTTTTCAATGAATAAATCTACTACAAATTTGTGTGGAAATGCATAAAGTCACATTCAGTTTTTTGCTTGTTAAATTCTAAATGTTAATATCAATATCAAACAATTATTATCTAAACTGCTCAAAATTACATAGTGACATATTGAAAGGCATTAATTACAATGCCTTTGTTACCACAATTCAGTGTTAGTTATTAAATAAACTAATGTTATCAGTCACCATCTTATCTATTAATTGAATCTAGTTCACAATACAAATATATATAATAAGACATTTATTAAATGTGATAAATAAGTTAAGGCACAACCCGCGTTTTAAGAGTGTATCCCACAAATAGACACAAATCACCAACAGAAGTCTGTTGATATATATAGATAGTTGTGCATACAGTGGGTAAATAGTATTGCTAGATGTAAACACTCATCAGAAGAGGATGCAGGAAATGTTATTGCTAGTTGACTATGTGGATGTCAATACATGATGATATACGATGGTTACGGATTAATCAATGACTTTATGGGTGGACGGATGTTTTGTTTCGTTTATTTCTGTCTTTTAATCCTGAGTGAATCTAAGTACATTTTACATGCTTGCTTTCATCAAATACTGATCAAATATTCATCTTATTGCTTAAATATTCTCATGATTGTTCCGCTCGTGAAATTCTCTTTTAGACCACTCATGATCAGTAAAGAAAAACAGAGTCATTGATGACTTACAATTATAGAACACAATGGTATTCAAGTCTTAAGAAAATTATTGCTATATTTCAAATTTATCATAAAATTTGGGCAAATTAGGGAAAACAAGTTATTGCTAGAATATAGTTGGTTATTTTCATGATGTTTCCCATATTACCTGATCGTCAGAAGGAACATAAGAAATGAGGGCCACCCATCAACCACAAAACACAGTACATAGAACCACAGGGCTGTATTGATACAGAGTACATGAGAAAACCACATAGCATGCTTGGAAATGTTCTGTTTGAGAAATCATGAATCGCAGCAGTTGCAGCAAATATTGCACCACAAATCTTACCAGATGATCTGAATAGATAAATAAATGAAATTAACTTTCATGAATACATTTTTGAAAAGTTTTTTTTAAAGAAAATAGTGTTTTTGATGCACTTATGTTTTCCTGCTGATGTAAGCACAGTTGTGAGAGATGAAGGGTAGTTGGGGAACACAACAGTCAACATGCGATATATTATGTTGTCTTTTCGACAACATGTTTAGTTCCTTCAATCTTTTAATCAAGGGAGTCAAGGAAGCACATGACAGCCACAATTAAAAACATATAAGACATTTTTTTTCACATTAGCAACATTTTGAATCTAAGATCACAACCAAGTTAATTTGATTGTCAACACTTATTGATGTAAGTTAGTCATTTACATTTAAGAACGTTGTTCAATCTTAAAGTTTTTTTTCAAAATCATTAAAAAATTAGCAAGATGCTGACTGTTGTGTCCATAGATTAAAGTTACAAGAGCGAGCAGATAAAGGGAGATAATTAGTAATGAGGCATGCAGGAATTGCTTGATTCAGGGGAGGTCACTCTCGAACACTCAAATTTGTTTATTGGCATGAAATAATCTCAAATGAAACAATGGTTTTGGAGTGTCAATTTACTATGCAATAAAGCATGAAATGTTCAATTTTCACGTTGATCGCCAACTTTCCTCGAAGTGTCCTAAGTAAGCCTGAACAAGGTGCGAATGAGGTTGCCATCAACGTCCACGAGGACTCAAATCAACAATTCAACAGTAAATGGGAAATAATCAACAAAACATGCAACCAAAGTAAACAAAGAAAACTTTGATTGCGTGCAAACAAAACAGCAAGTCCAACAAAGCACATGATATGGCGAACAACCCATTCCAAGGGAGATAACTGCCCAGGAGGATGGCTGGGCAACAACCCTGCATGCAGGCAGGCAGTAAGCATGTCATCTTCGACGCCTGTTGGAGAGAAAATACCAGCACCCGTTAATTACAAGAAAATGGAGGAAGGACAATGGTTGGTTAGGACAACAAAACATGCCAAGATGTTAGGTGTTTTCTTGTAGCTTGTTTCTTAGCAGGGGTGGCCAGAGATTGCTTGAAACATTTCTGATAATAGTGACCAAATGGGATCTCTTTCTAGCAGGGGGTCAAGCAATTTCTGGAAACATTGCTTGCGACACATGACCTCTCCTTTCAGGCAAATATTGGAAAAATTAAAGCTTAAGTGCAAAAGCCATGATGAAACTGATCTTTATTGGTAAGGAATCTTTACTCTGGCAAGCATGAACTGCTCGTTTTGTGGCGGATGAGCACTAAAAGAGCTGGAATGTTGGAGTGTTAGATTGAAGAACAAGCTTAATGAAAATCTTTTGAATAAATGTACATCTTTGCACAAGAGAAATTTCATGTTTAGGTGATGAAAAAAATGGTATATTTAACATTTATTTCATATATGCACAAGGAGAAATTTTATAGGGACATCAGAGAAAAAAATCTAAATGCTGTCCATTATATACATAACATTTACTTTTAAAACTATGATATATACTGTCCAAAGAGACTGGAATGTTCACATAAAACAAGCTATACACACAATCAAACACAACCATACTCATACCAAACTGAGTTCTTGTTTGGCGGTTGCCCTTGACCTTGACCTTGCCGAGGTTGTTGTTGAGTGTTTTGCTGCTCCTCAGCTTTGACAGACCGAATGGGCTGCGAGGAGCGACTCTGCGGAGGTTTGGTTGTGGGTTGGATCCTTGCGGTGGGAGGTCGTGTGTTTGGGAGGAGTCGGGCAGCCGCGGACATCTGATTGACTGGTTGTTGAGGTCCAGGCATGTTGGAGGTGTCGGATGAGGATCTGGAACTTGTTGGTTCCCGAACTAAACTCACAGCTCCGCCCTGAGGTCCTGGCTCTCTCATCTTTCGGGGAGGAGGAACCGGAGGCACTGCCCCTCGCCTCTGGGACGGCTGATAGTCATTGTTAGCATTGAACAAGTGGGGAGGAACTGACTTTGGTCTCTCGGAACGGTGTTGACCATAAGTGCTCTGACTAACTGCATAAGGTCCGTTTGTCTGAGGTGCAGAAGACTGAGATTTCATCCCTGAGCTGCCCTCCAGAACAGTTGGCCTGTTGCCGTTGTTCTGACGTACACGATCAACAGAGGAATATATGGGTTCATTCCGACTTTGTGACCCTTGAGAATTGCTCTGATATGATGGCTGACCCATGACACTAGCTGGACGGTTTGACGGTGGGCGACTAGACACATTGTTATATTGTTTATGTTGGAACTGGGCTGCAGCTCCAGTTGGACGACCGTATGTATGAGGACGGTCTCCCTGTCCTCTCTCAAGTGAGCCACTTGAGGAGGAGTTGGGAATGTTAGGACGTCCTGGCGTTGCATAATGGTTGCCCCCTGGAGAGTGAGACCGGTAGTTCCGAGGTGGAGCAGGAGATTGACCTCGAATTCCACCCTGAGGCTGAGGTCTTGGCTCTCGACTCTGATGACCGGAGGTCATGTCCCGATCATACCCTCGACCATCAACTGACAGACTCTGTCTGCTACTGTAGAGTCCAGAAGGCTGGTCACTCGATGAGGAGCTTACACTGCCCATCATGGTCAAGCGGTCAAGCCTCTCAGTTGCTGCCAGTCTCTCATTAGGAGTTGGAGGCAGTTCTCTGTTCTGTGAGGGAGCCCTGGTGTTGGGCAATGGTGGAGGTGATCTCACTGGCTCTGGACTCAACTGTGAAGAAGGCTGATTGTACTGATAGGAGCGACTGGGGGTGTTGAACTGACCGTCTGATGCCTGAGGTCCTCTGTAATCATCTCGGTGCTGGTACGGAGGAGATCTCATGTCCTCAATAGGGAGCCTTTGGGCAACTTTCTGATTGTCCTGCCATTTTGAACTAGTATCAAAAGCTTTTTGTCTGTATTGTCGTGGATCATAGGGGTCAGTGTTAGGTTTAGGTGTTGATGTCTTCAGATCTAGCATGTTGCTGGGAGGTGGGGAGGTTTCTGGAATGTTTCCACTTCCTCCAGATATCCTGGACAGTCCAGACATGTTGAGGTCGGAATGAGGATGAGCTGACGCAGCCACATCAGGGATATGACTACTGTAGCGGTGGTTTATGTCTGTATGCTGAGAGACAGACGAGGGTTTCCGAAGAACCACACCTCTGTAGGCGGGATCTGAACCTGCACTCCCTGTACTCCTGGACTCAGCGTCGTCCTGACTGCGTCTGTCAGCAGGCTTCTTCTGTAATAAACAGTACATTCAAAAGAGGTTTATAAAAATTTGCATATGGTAGGCAACTTATGTTGCATATGGCAGGTGAAGTATTAACTAGAACACTTTACACAATAATCCTGTTAAACAATCAAATTAAACTAGCTCAATTACTGGAATTCTTCTTGGGGCTGACTTGAGTAATGGTAATATCTTAAATTGAAAACTACAGCATTCACTGTGGGATTAATGCTGAACGGGACTGAACTGTCAATATCTAGCATGATTCAATATACCGGAGGAGAGTTCTTGTTTGCCTCGTTGAGGAACTGAGCGAGGGTGAGCATCTCACTGCCAGGTGATCCTGGTCGCCGGGCAACTGGAGCTTGTGGAGACCGGGGGGACAGCGGCAGGAACCCGGCCTCTTGGTCTTCTGCAGCATTGTAGGTACGTCCTAGGCCTGGAACATGGGCTCAGTCATCTAACTCTCTCTTGCAAGAACGATCTTATCTCTCCAACATTACATCAAATAAGTTGCATTTCAAGACACTGGTTGAAAGTGAAATTTATTTGCACCATCCAGTAAATTGTATTGGTAACATTTGAATGCTGGCAAACAAAACATACAACCATGGTTTACTATAGCATTGAAAAGTGTTCATACTAAGACATACAACAATGACATGCATATCAATGAAATGTTGTCATCCTGAAACTAGCAACATTGATATGGGTCCAATAAACATTTGTCCCAATGTTATAAATCTTAAACATTGCTTGAAGATAGGTTTAAGATTGATATCTGGTCCACAATTGCTTAGAAAATCCATTAACATGCACCTCCTTATACCAGCACAACATTGCCTTACATCGCTAGCTCATAACACTGCACGCTACCTGGTAGAAGCTGTGTGGAGTTGCCAGATGACAGTGAATCCTTCTCCCCACTTCCGTTATGGGAGGAGTCGTTGGTGATATCCTCGCTCGACTTAGCACCTGAAGCATCAACTACCCGTTACCGACAAGCTCTACACATACTGACAAAGCTGTGCACATACACTGTACCACTCTACCTGCTGGGCCAATAGGAGATGTAATTGCATGGCAGCTTATCTCGTCAACAGCACGTAGAGGGTTAACACAACATGTAACATAACTCACAACATGTACAACAATCTTCAACCAACATGACTGAACATCAATAATTTCTTTAATGAAACACAACATTAATTAAGTAAATCTTGAACATGAACTTGATAAATAAACACTGATATGTATGTACGAGTTTGGATAAAGAGGAAACATTTTGATTTCAATATATTTAGAAATTATTTATAAATAATAAATCATGCAATGAATGAACAATAATAAATAACTGAATAGAGCAATAAACAAATCCAAAACTGAATTAAGTGCATGTCACGTAGCATTCAGAGTTCAAATAATTTGGAAATTCTTTTCCCGAAAGATTCCAAAATAAAGGTGATTCCCAAAAGTATTTGTAGCATAAATGGTAGTCTTACAGACTCTGAATAAAGTATTATTTCTTAAAATATTTATTAAATATTGAAAAGGACCCCACGAAAAATCTTTTTGAAAATCCCATTTCTCATAGGTTCCTTTTCAATATTTCATTAAATACTTTTTTCAGAGTCTAAGCATTAGACTTTACAAAGGGATATGAACATTGTTAACTTCGCCAAATCCTTTTCTTATGGCTGTAATTGCAGCAACCAACATATTTTTAAACTTTTGTTACTCAAAATGCTGTGCATATTCTAGAGTCTTGTATAATTCATTTAAAATGCTTTTTAAGGGTAATTGAAGATTTTTTAAATTTATGACAGAATTATCGTTCAAAATTTGCATAAAACTGAATTGTAAGTGTTAGAAAGATCAAAACAACACAAAGACCAGAGTTTAACCCAGAAATTGACAAGAACAGAAAATCAAGAAAGAAAAGCAAGAAAATGATTAAAATCACTAATTACTAAAAGAAAAGACTAAACTAATAATTAAAACATTTCTTGAAAAAAATCCATTGAAAATAAAATTCTATCAAAATTATTAATGAAAGCAAGATACAATTTAACATTTTAAACTTTTATCAAAGGTGGAATGTAAAACCTAAAATAAAATTTGGATTATAAAAATGTCTTCAAAAACACATCTACACAACATATTAACACTCTGATAGCTAAATGCAGCTTCGTGAGGCGAGCATTTGGCATCAACACTTAATTATTCCCAGGTACCAGTACAAAACGGACAATAATCATGCAAAACAAATGGCGCCTTTACCCCGGACTTGTGGGTTTATTACCTCTAAGTCTGCTAATGTCCAGGGGAGAGTGTGTAAAGTTGAGAGCGGTTGTTGATTTGGCGAGACTTTTATTTTGTTTAGCCAGTTTGGGTGTAGTCAGAAGTGCGCTACCCTCGCTACAACGCCTCGTTCGTTTGTCTAGGTTAGTCGCAACAAACAAACAAACGTGTCAAAACACAACAAAATAAGTTAATGTTCTCTATTTTGTATGAAATTATCATAAATGAAACATATGATTACTGATGTTAATGACGATGTCTGATATAAACTTAGTTTTTTTCTTTTTAAAGTTGAAAATTAAAATGCAAGGAAATGCAAACTAAGTAGATATTCATATTGGAAACATTATCGATAGTACTGAATACGATTCATTTAAAGAATTTATTAATATTCATTGTAAATCAAGAATACAACAGCTAAAACCTGTGCACTTTACTGTAAAAATCATGCTTGCAGTTAGCCATTCCCCTAACATTGGAATTAATCAAATATCGGTATGACAACTAATCCTTCTATGTGTGTTAGAGTGTAAACTGAATGTGTTAGGTTTGAGATCAGTATGAACTGTGCAAGTGTGTGTTAGTTCAAGTGTCAGAAACATTTTAAACAGTTTTAGAATCCAGAGGGGTTTCTAGAGGTTGACGATTAGGCTGATTTGCCAAGGAGGTCGCAAGAATCAGATGTAAGGAGGTCACGAGGAATCAGATGTAAGGAGGTCACAAGGAATCAGATGTAAGGAGGTCACAAGGAATCAGATGTAAGGAGGTCACAAGGAATCAGATGTAAGGAGGTCACGAGGAATCGAATGTAAGGAGGTCACAAGGAATCGAATGTAAGGAGGTCACGAGGAATCGAATGTAAGGAGGTCACAAGGAATCGGATGTAAGGAGGTCACTAGGAATCGAATGTAAGGAGGTCACAAGGAATCAGATGTAAGGAGGTCACGAGGAATCAGATGTAAGAAGGTCACGAGGAATCGGATGTAAGGAGGTCACGAGGAATCGGATGTAAGGAGGTCACGAGGAATCAGAGGCAAGAAAGTCACAAGGTTCAGTTGGAAGGCAGAAAGGAAAATACGCAGTTGCGCAGGAAATATATATGCATGCCTACAACATTGATAAATGGGGCTGAAATGTTGATGGTCTTGCAAAAAGCCACCTTCTGTTTTCATGGTTTTTCTGTTAAACCAGAAGACTTTGCATGTTCTTCATTAGTACTAAGGTGGCTTTGTGCAAATGGTCCAACACTGTTTTACCAACATGCCACTGTTTATATTTACAAAATATTCAAGCTAATTATTATTCCTACATGAGCTCAGAGGATAATTCATCATACAGGACAGATACTTGAAGCCTCTCAGTGCCAAGGTAGTGTTTAGCTAAAGTTGATGTATGGTACTTACGACTATCTTAGCACTAACAGAGTTTCAAATATATATGTCCTGGAAGATATTCCTTCCTCTTCTCTTGGAGAATTTACGAGCGGTTTCCAGCGGAAACATCATTTTGTATTTCCCCAAATTAATCACCCATCTTTATTTCCATGGTGGATATAAATGTGTCTCTTCACCACGTTAGTAACGAATAACATTTCAACAGTCAAATCTCATTCAGTAAATTTTCAATTAAAGGTAGCCAGAGTAGAGTAAAGAGATCTGTTTGAGAAATGACTATTGACTGAATTAAGCTACTTCATCTATAGTTGTAAATGGGATGAATTGCTGTATTCACAGCACACAGCAACAGTTGCACAGGAGCAGAATGAACAGAATAGAACATAGATTGACTAGGGGGATCACAGTAAGTTGATTTCAGAAGATCCACTTTCATTTAATGATTATTAAGCCAAACCATTCGAAGTAGAATTCAAAAATGATATTTGGCCCACAGATGATGGGTGAATAAATACCTCGGTTTCCTGCAAAATATGTCTAGTTCTAAACAGAGATGTTGAAGGCTGGCTTTGTTACTTAATACAGAGGTTAGTCAATGCAGAACAACAAACAACTTTGCTTTCTGTGCAGTGATCGTTTTCTGTGCTGTGACCATGTCAGGGTTCCATGCCCCCATGCTGGTTCTACTAGCAGTAACCATACCTGATTTACGACTATCGTTGACCTGATCGGTGGTGTCAGCCTGAGATGTACCTCCAGCTGTAGAGTCGTCTGGACTCTCGGACACCAGACTGGGTCGACTCTTGCTGCGCTGCCTCTACACAAACATTCAAATATAACATTGATATTCATCATTTCCATTATTAATATGAGGATGGCTATTGAACATGACTGAGTGATTATTGCATAACATTGTTCCAAATAAGTGTCACAGATTTTACAATTGTTTTTCTTTGTGCAACTATATATAATATGTTTGTTTTATTTGTTTAACTAAAATATAACTGTTCACAACATTGTATTAACATGTATTGAGATGGACAGGGTATCAGGACCACCAAAATAGGCTAATGAACCTCTTGTTGCAACTGTAGAGTCCAGACTTACCCTGGATATGATTCCCCTTGCCTTCTTGGCAATCATTGCCCCGATGCTTCTGTTCCTGAAAATAACAAAATCATGTTTTCATTCAGGGAAATTCTAATATTCATATAACAAATCACATTAACATTTAAATTTGTATAAACATTTGTTAACATAAAAATATAATTATTTTATAAAAAAGATCCTACTTCTTGGGCGAGTCCCATCTGTTCTTGTAGTGCTCCATGATCTTCTCCTCCAGTCTTTCCTTCTGGCGCCGCAACTCAGCCAGCTTCTCCCTGCAGGATGGTAATCACAGAGCAACTCAGAGGATATTCACTAGTATAGGATGGTTATGTTTCTCAGTGGGCAGCGGTAAACACCAGCATAGACAACATAGATAACAATAGTTCAACTTGCATACAGGCTAGTATATCCAAGGAAACAGCGAGACTTTGAGCAGGCATACAGCGAGACTTTCAAGGTTGTACAGAGACAAACTACCAGCCTTTTTTTTGTATAGGCTGTCAACTATGTGACATGATATGCTGATACAAAAAGACACACTGAACATACAGTTATTTTATGCTAGAGTTCCAGATCAAGGATCTACTGAAAGACAAGGAGGCCAGTGTGTCCAACTCACATGTATGACATCTGATCCTCCTGTTGCTGATCCTTGCTGTTGAGAGCTTGTGTGAGCAGTTCCTGGTTCTGGTTGAGGAGTTGCTGCACCTGGTACAGCAGGGCACGGTTCTCCTCGTCCAGCTTCTGGTTCACCTGGTACAAAGCCTAGAGAGAGAGAAGAATTAGATTATTAGGAGCAGTTCCTGGTAATGGTTGAGGAGTTGCTGCACCTGGTACAGCAGGGCACGGTTCTCCTTGTCCAGCTTCTGGTTCACCTGGTACAGAGCCTAGAGAGAGAGAAGAATTGAATACTCAACTGCAAATAAAAGGGTTTAAGTTCCTACCCAATTTAGTCAAATACACAATATAACTAGGGTGCCAAAGAGATTTAAAGCCAAATGTTTGAGTGACAATCTGATGCTCCATGTGTCTCCTTCTATCCCAGAGTAACAAGCAGCCTTAGAAAAGTTCAGAGGAGTTTAAACTCTTCCTAAACACTACAAAATGTACTCAACGTGAAACAGTTCAGTGAACAGAATCAATTGTTTAACTCTTCTTACATAGTAGGTACTCACATCGAACCTGTTCTCCTGCTTCTGTATCTCTATGTCCATGGCTGTGATGGTGTCCTTGCACTCTCCCAGCTCCCCGGTCATCTCCGTGTTCTTCAGGTTCAGTGTGTTGTTACTGCTCTTCAGCTGCTTGTGGTCGTTCAGAACCGTTCTGTACTCCTGAGTCAACTTGTCGTACCCGGTCCGCAACCGATCATGTTCGTCCCTGAGTCTATCATAGTCCATCTGGAGGTTACTCAGAGCCCGCAGCTCAGACTTCAGCTGCTCTCTCTCCCGTTCCAGAATATCTCGGAGCTTGTTCACGTCGTCCTTCCCCTGGAGAAGGGAGTCAAGTTGTTCCTGAAGATCTCTGAGCTCGGTCTTCAGAGACTTGTGGATGGACTTGAGTGAGCCATGTTCCGATATGAGAGATTCATAGTCAGTTGTTAGTTGCTCATGGAGCTGTTGGAGAGACTCGTGATCCGAAACGAAAGATTCGTGGGAGGACTGAAGGTCCTCGTGGTTCTGGATGAGAAGTTCGTGTTCCGACTCCAGGGTAGAAATCTGGCTCTGGAGAGCGTTGTTGTGTGAGAAGAGTGAGGAACACTTGGCCTGAAGGGTCGTGTTCTCCACCTGGAGTTTGGCGTTCTGGGACTGGGTGGATACAAACTGTTCCTGGAGGTTGGAGTTCTTGGAGTGCAGGTTGTTGTTCTTGTCCTCGAACTTGTGGATCTGGTCGTACAGCGTGGACAGCTGCGTCTTCAGGTTCTTGTTCTCAGACTCCATTGTCGCATTCTGGATGGAAACAGTTGTCAAATAGTTTGTTACAAATTGAAAAAGATGACTTGTAGTTGAAAAATAAATTTCAATGAAATGATCATTTTAAAAAAAAAGGATTTAGAGGGGAAAAACTATGAAATTTGAAAAAAGTGTCTTGTCAAGTTATTCATGCATGATTTAAAGATTAAATCCTTTGACTGCTAGATGAGTTTGATCTATTTTGCCTTTAGAATGAGGTATACACATGCAACATTGTAATACAACCTAAATGGGTTTACACTGAAGAAGAACAAAGGAAAAACATGCATGAAAAAGTCTACACAATTGAAGGTATCCTTTCAATTAAGTGACGCAACATAAAGTAAAATGTGAACTTACCGCCCTCTCCAACTGAACGAGATGATCCTTGAGAGCCAGAATATCCTGGGTGGGACTTGACTCCCACTGGACTCGCAGCTCGGATCTCCGCTTGCTGTCGGTGGAGAAAGGAAATTTGTTAAGGTGTGTATTTAGGTCACAAATTATTAGCTTCCTAACCATGCTACAAACCCAGACCTTTACTCAATATATTGACATACATCTGCATATAAAACAATGTTGTGTAATGATTTCTCCGAGATGACATGAAAATAAATAATTTAAACATTTCTGTATCCATTACAAAAGACAAAGGTATGGAGCACCTGTCCTCGACACCGCGTGTGTTCTGACTCTCCTCCTGTCTCTGTTTTAGCACCTCCGACTCACAACGCGCATCTCGCAGCTCCTCGTTCAGCTTCTGGTTCCAGCTCCGAGACTCCTCTAGCCTGAAATTAGAGGTTTCACAATTAAATTTCATTTTCTAGTAGAAATATAACAATATCAATACATCGCTTTCAAGAGTATTTCACTTACATCACAGCTGCCAGTGTTATGGCAATGAGAAAGCCTGCAATGCCATGTGGCTATGCATTGCGATGAAACCTGTGAGCATAAGCTGAAATAGCCGAAATATGCTGAAATTCAGTGTACCATTGCGACCAAAGTTGACTGCATGTGTATAGAACAGTTCTCTAAATTGGCGATCAAGATTACCAACCTGCTCTCGAGGAGTTGAATCTTCTGTTCCTTCAGGCTGAGACTCTTCTTGAAGGCGTCCTCCATCATCGACTCCAGCGCCTTGTAGCGGCTGCAACAGTCCAACACGTATGTGAGAAATCATATGGTCTTACTTTTTGTATTTATTCACCGCATCATTAGTAAATAATTGGTCTTAATTGAGGTGAGGTGATTTGGGTTTAACACTGCTTTCAAGACTATTTCACTTACATCATGGGTGCTAGTATTATTGAAGAGGGAAAGCCTGCAACTCCAGTATGACTATACATTGCAGTGAAACCTTAAAGCATAGCTGAACGAGCTGCCCATGGATGGTACTGCGATAAAATGTCCTCATTGAAATTGTGACATATGTTGATATCTATTACTGAATTGAAAATAATTATTTGCATGAAATATTACTTAAAACCAGATCATTACTTTGTAATCTTTACACATAATTTGCATTGTAAAAACAAAATAAATAGATATTCAAGTAACTAAATGTATAGTTCCCTACCTATCGTCCTCAGCGGACGACTCCGCCAGTGCCAGTTTCTCTCGGTTGATTCCAACTCTTTCCAGTTCATGACTCAGCGTTTCAAAGTCGTTCCCCATTTTCGTAGATTTTATCTTCTCGTTTACAAGATCCTGAAACATTAGGTAATATTCTAAACTGCACTAAATCAACAGGAGTGAATAATTAAGAATATAAACACCATTTCCATATTAATTCTTCACAATGAATGACACATATACTACAAGTGATTAGGGTTTGGGCTTGGGGGTTACTCTGCTTTCTTGAGGACAATGGTACATGTAGTTGTGAATAGATACTACAATACATTGTGTATGTTCAAAATAATAAAGAAGTTATCCAGGAAATCTTGCTTTTCTATTGTATATTTCACTTCAAAAGAACCTTCAAATATTTGGCGTCTTTATCGCACTAAAACATTTAATAGCCATATATCTCTATAGATAAATTTTAGATGTATCAATCTGAGAGCAGGTTGAAAATTGGAAAACAAGAGGAAGTTTTTTTCCACTGATGAACTGGGACAGTGACCCGAGGACTGACCAGACTTGATAAATGTCTATGTTTTATAATGATCTCTGACCATGAACAGACAGACAGAGAGACAGACAGACAGACAGACAGACACGTTGATTAACACGTGTTCCTCAAGTCTGAACTGAACTAGTCAGGTGTTGATGGATGTCTATATGTAGCACATCAATAGTGACAACCGACATGTGTATAACTTGTGATCATCATGGTTGAAGTATAGTCTGACGAGCATTAAGCAATTTTTATGGACTAGAAATGCTGAGTAAGGCAACTTGAAATTTATAGATACAAGAAGACGTTCTTCGAATGCATGACACTGACAGAGGCCAAAACATATTACCATTTCATTATTTTCTCAAATGTTCTAAAACCTCACTGATTGTACATAACAATGTTACAGTTCACAACTCTTGATTGAAGATTGAATTACAACAGATAACATTCTCCCTGAGAGTAAACTGTAATGGTAGAGGATCGGAAAGTGAACCATTGTGATAGAGGACGTACCCCTGAGAGTGAAGCATAGTGTTAAAGGATGTACCTCCAAATGAATATACCATATCGGAAAAGGAGGTACCTCCCTGAGAGTAAACCATAACGGTCAAGGACGTACGTCCTTACCGAGGGTAAACCATAACGGTCGAGGATCTACGTAACTCCTTGATAGTAAACCATAACGGTCAAGAATGTACATTCTTCCCTGAGAGTAAAGCATAATGGTAAAGGACGTACCTCTCTGAGAGTAAACCATAGAAGATGTACGTACCTCCCTGAGAGTAACCATAGAGGATAATGTACCTCCCTGAGAGTGAACCATATAGATAAAAGGACGTACCTCCCTGAGAGTGGAGATGGTCCTCTTCTCCAGTTGAGCCTCCTGAATCAGTTCCTTGTTCTCCTTCTCCAGCTCCTTCACCCTGGCGAACGCATCCTTCATCCGTTCCATAGACTTCTTCAGAGACTTACGTTCGTGTTCTAGGGATGAACATTTCGATGTCAAATCGTCATGAGATAATTCCCGCTGATCCAAAGAATGTCGTAACTTTTTGTTCTCCTTTTCAAAAGAGTTCCGCTCTTTTTGAATCTCACCAAGTTCTGTTTCAATTTCTAGTGCTTCTTTTTCTTTCTCTTCTAACCTTTTCATTGACACTTTCATGGATTCTAATGTCTTTGCTAACTTTTCATTTTCGTTTTCTAAGTCTGTGTTGTCGTTTTCTAACTGTTCCATGCGTTTTGTGGTTATGTCTAGTGTTTTCTGGATTCTCTGGTTTTCGTTATCTAAATCAAGAAGTTCAAACTCCATCTGTTCTTGTTTAACTTTGTGAGCCTTCTGAGATTCAACATGTTTCTTAAGTTGCTGAATTTCTCGATTTAAAGAGTCTTTATCATTTTCTAACTGCAGATTCTTTTCTGTGGAATCCTTTATCGAATCTAACACTCGTTGTAATTTCTGGTTCTCCACAGTTAAATTAATATTCTGTTCTTCTAAATGTTCTTTCTTTTTAAGAGAATTCTGTAAAGTTTCTACGGTTTTTGTTAATCGCCTTGTCTCCACTTCTAACTCAGTGTTCTCAAGTTCAACAGTTCCTAGTTTATCACAGGTTAGCTCTAACGTTGTTATCTGTTTATGCATTTCAGAGTTCTCTTTCTCCAATTTTGCATTCTCGGCGTCGATCACCGCCATTCTCTCCTCGTTCTCGTTCATCTTCTGACACGACCGCTGCAACTGCTTCATGTCAAACTCCAATTTCGAAAGATGTCCGTTTTTAGTTGTCACCGTTTCATGAAGCCGCCGATTCTCACGTTCAAGATCCTTCAACCGAACATCATTACTCTTTTCATTCCGTTCACGCAGATTCTCTACTGTCTGGGCAAGATGTTCATTCTCTACCTCAAGTTCACGAACTTGACGATCACCATTTTCCTTCACCATCTCCATAGTCTGAATCAGCTTCTCCTGTTCCCGCGTCAACTCCTCCTTCTTGGCTTCGAGGTCGAGAAGGTTCTGGTTGAGCGAGGAACTCGACTCCTGGACCTTCTCCAGCTTCTTGGAGAGCCTCTGGATCTCCTTCTCATTCTCCAGATTGACAGCTGTGTTCTGGATCATTGCGTTCTCCTCAGCTTCCTGGAGTTTCTGCTGCAGCTGTTGGTTCTCCAGCTGGAGGCGGAGAATCTTGGCGTGGGACGTCTCGCTCAGCTGGTCGGACAGGGATCCGCCCACCACTGGAAGAGGGAAAGAATTAATGGAGCTACATGGAAGAGCTCTAGGGGATTGATAAAAGATGGAAAGGTTGGAATTTAATTTATTGTATATTCAACATTAAACTGATAACTCATAAATATGTTCAAAGTTTATACACACAAGAATGGGAATGAGTGTTTAAAAAACTTTACCAAAGGCCAACTCAAATCAGCAGAAAACTTTATACTCTGCACATTCAAATAAATTAGGAATTCTTAATGTCAATGCAGAGAGAAATGCTCACCCCTGAATACCATAAAGTTACATGTCTGTAAGTGCACGCAAGATTACGTGTGTCCTGGTATACTATACTCACATCCAGACTTGTGCCGAGCATCCTGCAGTTCCATCTCCAGATTGGCACTCTCATTCATTGAGTTCTTCTTGTCCAGCTCCAGACGTAGGATCTCTTCACTCAGCTGTTGAATTTTCTCCCGATCGGCATCTCTCTCCTGGAATAGAACAAGACGTAGATTCATCCTTAACAGTACCTAGGTTACCTGAGTTAAAGGACTAATAATGATAACTTTGACTTTTGGCTTTATAATAAAAGATGTAATAAGCTGCTCACCGATGTCATTTCCTGGATGCGTTCCCGGAACTGCAGCAGCTCGTTCTCGAGTTCCCGGACTGTTTCGACGCGCTTGTGGCTGCTGGCGAGCTGGTCCTCCAGAACCGACTTGGTCTCCTCCAAGATGTTGTTCTCCTCTCGGAGTTCCTGGATCAAGTTTATTCTTTATTTGAACTTTCAATTGCAATCAACAATGTAAATATATTATGCTAATATAGACTTATTCTTATCTCGTAGTTCCTACATAATTAATTCATGATTTTATTTATTTCATGATAAGGAGTGTTGTGCTATATTTCTGAATGATATACAATTTGATACATTGTGATTAACTATTCATAAAATTTTAATAACAATTAACAGGGTAAATTTGGACATGATATTGAATTCCTCACTAAAAATGTTAAATTTTAACGGATTATTATGTGAAAACACAATTATTGACATATTTAGAGTTGATAAAGTGTCACAATATCATCCTTACTTATAAAGATATATATTGTCACAACTTTATTATAAAAATAAAGGATTCAAAAGGGCTCTTCAAGGAAAGAGTTTTATATTTACTACTTACATGTGCTTGGTAATTGGTAGTAATAATTATAGGGTGAAATATGATCTCCTAAGGTTCATGCAATCAGTATGACCATTAACTATTGAAAAGAGATCTCACGGTATCTCAAATAGTCAATTGTTGATAGTGTGTGATAGGTCATTTAACAAGATAACAAAGATTACATTCATTACCTATACAACCTAGCATTCAAGAGGATTTCCAGGATAATACACATTCAACTGTTTATATTTTATTTATATTTATCACATGTTGGTAGATTTTGATCAATTCAGTCGATTAACCAATTTTATTCAGAAAGTGTTTATATACTACAGCAAAATGTCTCAGTGTAGAATCTCTTCCATTAAATTGTTCCAGCCAACCTAGATGTTTATGTTTAATGATGAAATCTCTCTCACCTCCATCCTGGCCCTGTAGAACTCCAGTTCGTTCAGTTTCTCCTTGTATTTCTGTATCTCCTTCTCATAACTGTCCACCTTGCTCGCCTGTAGCACAACAAACATGGGATAAATATTATATTTACCTGCATAATGGGACAAATGATTACTAGTGTATACGGGACAAAATAAATTATTGGAATGATAATGATTGATAATTTATCTGTGTTCCAGTGAATAAATAAATCTGTATTTAGAATTTTTTTTATTTTTACACATATCCCTAACTATTTTTGTTCAGTATATTTCCTCTGACATAGAAGAAAGGGGTAATGAGATAATTGGACCCATGATACCCGACCTCAAATAGAACCAGGCCTCCAGCAGTCCTGGGGAATAAGGGGTTGTTGAACAAAGTAGTAGAACCTTGGGGTTGAATTAAGAGGAAATACAGCACATACTATCTACGATTTTTTCTCAGGGGCTTTCCCTCAATTTCACAATGATGGAGTACAGCATTAATAAATCTTCTCAGTGTCAATAAGTCATGAACTTTCAGTTTGAGAATAGAGCTTACAATAAAAGTCAAATTGAGTTATTTGTCTGAAAACAAGCGGCAATTCAACCAACATTTTGGTGAATATTCAGGCGAGTAAAACGTCAAATTCGTTGAGTCAGCAACCTCAGATTTTTTAAACCTCAGCTGAAGTCATTCAAACTGACTTAGTCTGATTTAACATACTACACTTCAGTGTGTACAAGTTATATACAGTTAATGAATGCTTCACTTGCGATATTCTCCAAGAAGCAATCTTGTGCTTGTGGTTGAATATCCTTGTGCAGCTATTAGTGTCTTCGTTTGCAGACATAGATCCTCTATGTTTTTCCTAGATTGTTTATCCTGTACCATTCCCCATCTTCAGTATTCTCATGGAGAAATACGAATATACGTGCATTTATGCCTTATCAAGATGGGCAAACAACTTCACCAAGACAGAACTTGTCATGAAAGCTTAAATCTAATTCTCCTCTAAAAACTATGCACAATTAAATGGTTAAAATATGTAAAAGGATTCTAAGGGACCAATTTACTGTAAACACAAATATAAACTTAAAGAAAAGAATAACCCTGTATTGTCCACTGGCTATGCTAGAATATTTGGGAACATTGCCCAAAGTACACATAGACTGATGTAAATGTTTGTCATACTTAGTTTTTATTTTGTAATCATTACACTGTCGTCACACACAGAATCAAGCACTAATATCATGACATGATGTGTGAAGCATCTCGAGAATGTGGAGAAATTCCCATTAAATATTAAATTTTAAATGCATGTAAAGGTTAAGAATTAAACATGATATTAAATATTTTCAATTGTAAAAATCAAACACAATTGTAGTGTAATTTGAAAATTAATTATGAAAATTAATTAATGAAATTAAATTTTTAAAAACAACAATTTTTAAAATGATTTTGTAGTTGCTGAAATGGTAAATAACAAATTGTAATATTGACAATGATCTATCTTACAACAACATTTATAAACAAATGATATAATACACATAAGTATAAAGAATAAATGCTAACAGGTATAAGCAATTTCTTAACACAAAACGTCAGTCCAAAAGCCTACCAGTGATGCTTTGAAAACTTTACAAGGTAAGATGTTCGCTGATGTATTTAAACATTTAAAGCAAACATCCAGCCCATGGGATCTGCTCTGTTTCACATACAACTACAATTTACTTATATATTGTAAAGCATCTGTTTGTTTACCTACCTAATACACTATATAGGTCTCCATCAGTAAGTACCAAGGACAATACACTGTCGCCCAGATTCAACTGACTCACTCACAAGTTATTTCATCCTATCCATAGAGTATATTTATATATGACAACCCATAGAGTATATATGTGTGACAACCACTTAGAAAGACATCTGGCATACAGACGTGTGATACATTTAAAAAGAATTTCAGTAATTTAAATTTTATGAACAATACTATCAAACATTTTGATTTTGTATAAAGGAAGAGTGGAGTTCAGTTATAAGTTATAATTGAATTCAAATTTCTTTTTAATCTTTAAATTAAAAAAAAAAATTAATCAGAGCAAAGAAAAAACATAAACATATTTTCAATTTTAAATTATTCAAATTGAATGCATAATGCTTTCTTTTTTTAAAAATAAGAAATTTTAAGAAATAGAGTGGATATCACAATACAAAGTTTTGAAAATTTTCAAAAAGAGCCCATTTATCTAACAGTTGTAAGCCATGCAATCCTTTCCTATATCCGTGTGTAAACAGAATGAATGAGTATGTGTAGCTATTATATATACTTATTTACACAAGTCCTATTTTTGCAGCTGTGGTCCATCCCAATGCTATTTCTGCACATGTGTCTTCAATGTAAAGCACTTACTACTGGGGTGACTGCACCTTAATACATACTTTATAACTGTTATAATGCTGTACAACTTTATTTGTCATAACACAATGTGAGGAGGATTTGAATGTATTTTTTTAATGTTCAAGATTATTCTCAAACATGAGGTTTCATACCAGTTTTGATCTGTATTGATAGGTTTATTATCATTAAATACATGGAATAAACAGCTTTAAGAAGTTAAAACTATTAACTATGTTTTTTGGTTGCAAATATAATTTTTTTTATTTTTTCAAAATCAGTGTAGATGTCTATGATGTCTGAAACATTTTTTAATAAACAAAACATAATAGAAATCTTATCACAAAAGACTCAATCCAAAAACTACAATTAGAGTGTTGACCATAAGGCCAATAGCCCAGAGAAAAAAGATTGATTGATAAGAAATTAATCTCACCTTTTCCTTCACAATATCCAACTCATCTCTCAAGGCACGTGTAGCTCTTGCGTCCTGTGTTAGGTCCAAGTTCTGAAAGATGATTTAAATATAAACAACTTTTTTTGTCAAATTCCCGCCCGTGGCCTTTTCACAACTCTGACCTATTTCTGTCAATAACTCAATAACGCGACCGCAACCACCAACATTGAGGAAACTAATAAACGTGAATTTTCCTTGCTTCACTTTACGCTATCAACAGCCACTGTAATAACTGAGCTGTGGAAAAGCAAACATGCTCAGCGAAGCGGCAAGCTCAAATACATCTTATTTTGTCATTAGCTAAACAGGACAGTAACATCTTGCAATGTTGGGGTCAGGAGGTCAAGCTAGGAATTTTCAGCGGTTTTACGTTTTAAGGTAACAGTAACGATGTCAGAAGGAATGATGAGTGACGATTTGTTGACTCGAGGCTAGCTTGGACGGGCTTACATCAGTGTATAAATTACAAGAAGACCGTGTATTGTAGCTCGGGTTACAGGCCTAAGTGGACTGTATAAACTTCACTACTTTCTATGTCAAGAAAGGTATAAATGGAACATTCCAGCTTTGTTTAATGGTCAAATTTCTCTTCCAAGGACATTTAATTGAAAACTTCTTTTTTTTGGAGTAAAAATAAATTCATCATATCAACTTACAAGCTTACATAAATTTTAATAAACATCACTATTTTTTAGAGCAATAAATATTGTTACATTCCAGGATATTTCGTAGTCAAAATGTTAATTATTACGTCACTTGTAAATATTTCATGACCGTAGAATATAAAACTATGCATATAAATGAGTAAAGAAGCAACTCCTTATCAGGAAAGGTATGTTATCAATGAAGAGGTTTTCTTTCAGCAACTTAAAAATATGACATAACTGCGATAGGAATTTGTAAGGAATTAACTTCGACATAGAATTATAATGACATTACAACACTATCTCTACTGTATGTCAGAAGGGAAATAGGAAATATTCCCTTACGTTTAATAATCATGTCTTAAATTAAGTTTTCCAGGTATTTTAGGAAATAATTTAAATCAGAATGTCATGTGTGTTAAATACTGCATTAAAGAGAAGGTTCTATCAGAGTTTCCACCATATTGTTTTGTGCATTGTGCAAACTTAAAAAAAGTATTTTACTAATATGAAATCTTTTTAATAGTATAGTATATTTATAATGCTCACATATCCATGCACAATGCATGCTCAAGGTGCTACACAATTATTACCCTGAAGGAATCATACTTTCAGTGCTGCCTATGAAGTGCTCCGCGCGACCGTATAGGTCCATACATTCCCATGTCCAGGTACCCATTTGTACAGCTGGGTGAACTGAGTGCAATGTGGATGAAGTGCCTTGCCCAAGGACACAACACAGTATAAGACCCAGGTCACAAATGTTTGGTGTCTCCACCGGGATTCGAACCCGGGCCGTTGGCGTGAGAGACAGACATGCTAACCACTACCCCACTATGCTCCAATGGAACACATATCATATTGATAGAGTCTACTAAGTCAAGCTCACCTCTCATTGCATTGTTTTTGCACTAGTCATCATTTTTAAATAATAAAAATATTACCCTCACTCAGTAATATATGTTACAAATGAATTACTGTTATAATCATTTATTAATATAATGTTATTAATTAAGTATTTCCGTATTGGCCCAGTTACAGGTCCGAGGTCCGTTGTATTGGCCCGAGACGAAGTCGAGGAAATACATAATTAATGAAAATTTTATTAATTAACTTCTTTTCATTCTATTTGCACAACACTAGACATCTCATTTTTATTGAAGTAATAATTATAAACAAGATTGGTGAACAAATAGCACGGGTCAAAGTTGTGAAGCGACAGCTTTCGGGCTTTCACCGAATGTGCAACTGCACATGCTCAGACTCATATTGGCCCAGTTTGTCTCGTATTGGCCCAGTTGTCAAATAATATGGTCTAGGCCGTAAATGCCGTATACATGCCATAACATTGATAGTTAATTAATAAAAACATATACCGGGGTATATATATGTGTTACAGGAATGTCCCTTTGAATTACGTTCCACAACAAACACCTTGATAGAACTTTCCCTTTAACTAATTCGTTCATTAGGTGAAACATGAGGAAATATTACACTGTTACACTACAATCATTTAGATAATCTGTAAGGTAAATGGCATCAGGGGAAAAAAAATCATGAGGATATTATATTGGATTTACAGACTTAATCAGATCTTACAACAGGTTAACAGGAAAATATTACATTGAACATGCTAGAAAGTTGTAAATTATCAAAAAGGATTAGACCCGATTTAACATTTAAATCTATACCTATAAGGAAGATCATAAATAAGATCATATATAAATATGAATAAATAAATATATCAAGTTATAATTGCTGTACTTATATAGTCATACATATTAAAGATATTGATAATTTTAGATGGAAAATCAGCCATATTTTCATTTGAAAACAATTTTTTCACAAACAGTTGACACCCCACTGAGCAGGTACGATGACAGGTATATCCCATATTCTTATAAAAAACATCGTTAATGTTAAGAATTACATAAAGGCTCAAAGCAGTTTTCAAATATTGCTTGCAAAATCTGTCTTCACTACCCTGAAATTGAGAGTTGAAGCCAGAGCAAGTCTGTCAGTTGAGATGGTCAGTATTTCCGAGCTTCACGATCTGGTCATGCTAGCCTATGTTTATCAGTTTTGCATCATCTTCGCCACAACGCCACAACGCCACAACGCCACAACGACCAACTCGTCTTTATTTCAGTTTTCATTTAAAGAGGGTACTCATCAAGATAAATTTGTTACCATGTGTGTTTGTGATTTTGATATGGAGATTTATAATGTGTCCGAGTTAAATATCAAACTCAAGCTTCTTCTCGTTTGATATGTAACTCGACAAAATTTAATGTAAATAGAGGATATCTGTGTTTTTTTTCTTGACAAATACCATGTTTATATCGAGAGAGGAAAAATGTAGATAAATCTGAGTGGGGCAGCCACTAGTGTAGAATAAACTTTCCACCTCAAAAGGAGAGATATACATGGTATTTGTCAAGGAAGACAGATAATCTATTTATTATATCATTATTTCTGTGTTTTATGTTAAAGTTGGGTGATTTCAACAGTAAACTTACAGCACTTGTAAGCTGACACTATGATTTCATAAGGTTGTCCTATTGATTTCACACAATTGGTGATAGAGTATATCCCCTTTCAGGAGAGTGACGATAAACGTTTCTCCACTGCAGGTTAGAGGGTTTATTTCACTGTTAGAACCAAGTGTCTCACTCCACTTTATATAATAAACCTCCCTATTTAAGTTGCGGACACATGATTACAAACGTCATCATCCAAAACTCCACAGGAGATGCAGCTTGTGCCAGATCAAGTGATATTGTTTTGACAGTAGATTTTGAACAATGCAATGTCACTGTCAACCACATGATATCACAGTGATTATACATCATCAAGTTATGACTCTCAATGGTATGACCAATAAAAACCTGACATCATCAGTGCCATGACATAATGATGTCACAATTCACTTATGTTGATGTATTTAATATCAGAGGAAACTAGGGTAAGATTCTCTATGTATATATCGCATCTCCTCACCAGATTATAAGACAAGACACTACACTATAAGGAACTGACACTACCAAGCTGCACATGGCTTTTGATTTATGACTATTTTCAAGTGAGAAGTGGATATAGGTTGCTTTACATATTTGTATGGGGGATGGGGGATGGGGATGGGGGATGGGGGATGGGGGATGGGGGATGGGGGATTGTTTGTGGGGTTGCAGATGCAGGATAGGGGTGCTACATCGGTAACGATAAAGACACTGTCAGGTTAAAGACTAGACTAACATTTAGTCTCAGAAATATTTTGTTCCTACCAACACCATTTTACAAACAATTCAAATACAAAATGGAGCTCTAAAGATGCCTAGCTGAGTAAGCTAGACTTGCTATAATTTCTAGACTGGGCTGGTCGCCAATTGGATATTTTGCTCTAGGGTGTGGATGACAGACTAGTAAAAGACTACTGACCTCAGTTCGGAGTCGAGAGAGAGTCGACTTGTTCTCGTCCAGCTCATCCTTCACGTCCGATAGCTGTTCTTGTTTCTCTTCTCTGTAACGAAAAGTTGACTTGGTTTTAGTTTATAAGCAATTAATAAAGTGTGAATTCTACAACTGAATCTTCGCAAAGATTGTGTTTAACTAATTTTGTATGAGCTGAATATTTCAGGGAACAGAATGCAAAGTTGTGAATATTAAACAGACAAACTTCAAACTTCAATTTCAAACTTAAAACAAGATAGAAATTTGACTTAGAGCAGATATAAGCTGACTGTACATGGTCTTAACAACTTCAGTAACTGAAAATCTCAAATTCTGATATTTTAAAATCTAATGACTTTTTGCAATTTCTAAGACTTTGAAAACCAAGGCACAGGTTTGAGAACCTGCACACTAAACAAAAGATAATGGTAACAATTCAATACCATTGAGCGATAAAAACACGGTATTCAGTTTATCACAGAGAATATTTTTTATGGGTGAAACAAGGTGAAAATTATTACTAATCAGAGTGAAGCACATGCAAATTACCTGAGGAATAAGACAAGTAAATCCAGAATGGAGAATAGAGAGGTAAGGAACTGTGTGAGTTTAGTGTAAACAACCTCCGACCAGACACCGGAGATACTTCTTCTCAACATCATCATTGTACACGTCTTGTTCTCACGTCATAATCCTCATTGGTTCCAGACATAAACATGGGTTTGCAAATATCAAATATCTTTCACCTCACTCCCAGAAGAGCTGTATTATATACTTCATTGTTGGAGATATGCACAAAGATACCTATGATTTTGATAATCATGTAATTCTTCCTTGTATTAAATTTAATTCGGAATCGTAATACTGGAAATATTATTCCTGCCCCAAAAATGTAAATGTCAGAAGCAGATAAAACTGCATTGTGAGACTCGTTCCTTCTCCTGCCACGAGATAATTCATTTTGAAAACTCTTTCAAGTCCTCTCACACAGTTCACATCAGTAGGCTGAATGAGCCAATACATCCTCTGTGACAGACTGAACAGCTTTTCTGAACGCTATTGTAACTCTTGAGATATCCTCTCTATTGAAAATGACATCAGAAGAATAGAAGAATCAATGCAAGAGAGGACACTATACCAGCCACTTCCGTACCACAGTTCAGGTCAAATCATAAACACTGCTCAATGAAACTATGACACTACAGCTGTTGAAAACAACGACAACGAACACATGGACATGGATGTAAAATTCAACAGCAAGAAGGTCAAAACAACAACCGTCCCAGTGCAACAGTTCAGAAAAAGCACATTAAACAAACACTGTCATATTCAGCCTCAACATATACTCCAACACTGCACAGAAATAATTCAAGGAATTCAAGTATCAGTCATCCTGACCACATCGATCTTCACGAGAAATCTGTGTTATTATCCACGATTGAAATGCTTCAAAACAGCATGTGGTAGTGTACACAAACACAGTTCCATATCTGATTCATCTTCCCAATGTGCATTACACTAATCTTCATCCAATCACATCACATCACCAAGAAGCCAGCTCTCCATCTCGTTAGAATCAAAATAAGAACCTCCATCCACCATTGCTCTTCATCAAGCTGCACAATCCTAAAACGTCAGATTCCTGTAGCAGACAGATTCAAATATACCGGGCAGTCCTTCTGAGGCCATCTGGACCTTGAGTTAGCCCCACCGACCTTCCAGCTGGTCAAAGGTCAAAGGTGGAGAGCTTCTTTGTGAGGCGACCCCACACGCGCCTAAGTGTGGAGTCTGGGTAATTAGGGTTCCAGGAGATTACTCTCTATTTGCTGTCCATCTTCTGATGGGAACTGGTGTGAGGGAATGTTCGGATATCAGGTCGGAAATTGAAAACTAACGACGTCAGATTCCTCCTTAATCCAACTTTATGCTTTCGGTTTAAAATAAAATGGCAATAATGTAGTTCAATTCAAGCACTCATGCCAGAAGATTAAAAATAAATGAGGATGAATTACTTCAATAAAATTTTCGTGATTTTCAATGTCAATAGAGATATTTGGTGCAGACAGATTATGACAGATAATGAAATATACACAGTCTCGAATTCAATCTCGCATTGCAAACATATAATTTTTTTCCCTAAGAGAACATATTCCTTTGAGGTGTGTGCACTGTACGAGTTATCTGCATTGATTTTCTCAATATTCAAACATTTTCCATCGTTTGTGAGTTTTCTCAACCGATCGGTTCTTCTGATGTTGAGGATCTGTGATGTAAGGGTGATGAAATGACAGCAATTCTACAAGGAAATCAAGAGATCTTTCTCCACACTTCACGCACCAATCACACGGATTTGCTTTCATCTGACGCAACTTCAAACAAGCATGAAACGAGCGGGAGAGATTTCCCTGTAGCCTCTGTGAAAACTCCACCATTCATCGTCCCTCCTGAATGAACACTATCAGATTCAATTACCAGCTTAGGGGTGTTTGAGGAGAGGGGTTCCCTTTACAAAAAGAAGGGGGGGGGGGGGGGGTCAAAGAAAAGAAGATGACAGTCTAAGGGTATAAAGACATTCATCAGCTGAAATATAAATAATAATCGAGGGGGAAAGCATGGTGGGGGAAATCAACTAAAATTTAGTCTTTGAAAATATTTTATCGAAATTAATGCAATGTTAATGGCAATTTCTTGCAAATTAATTGGTCTTTATCAATTGAGTCTAGACTTGATGAATGAGGTCCTAGAGTGAATTGAATAATGAAATGGTTCACAACTACATTAGTTGAACAGCGCTATTTCCTTTTGGTTGGCTGCACTGTGCATCAAAGTGTACTCTTGTTTTGCACCGCATATCATATTTTATGTGATTAATTTAATAAATTTTAAAATGTTTTCATTCATACATCCATTTGTCTTTATTTTTAAGAAAATATGTTTTCTTGTGACAAAAGTTTGCTGGGTTTTTTATTCTTGAATCAAACCAAAAATGTAATGGATTGTAGGTTCTGTACATCAATACCAGGAGCTCAAGTGTTTTCACCCTAGTACTAAAAGCTCTTATTTCATACAAAGTCAAGGGACTAAGGGATAAATGAAGGGTGGAGAAATGGTGAGAAGGGTGGGATCAGAGGAAAGGAAGGAGTGAAGATCCATTGTATATGTGAGAGATTTTCATCATGATTGAGTGTAAAACATTATGTTTCTGTCTTTCTAAGTTCGGATTTGTGCTCTGCAATTTTGCGTGCAAGGCTATGATTTAGAGAAATATGTAACAATGTTAGATTTTCTTACAAAAAAAAAAAAAAATGTCCATAAACTTACAGTTCCTGTCTTGTTCTCCTGAGTTTAGCTTTACACTCCGCTAGTTCCACAGCTAGGTGATGTTTCTCCGGGGTGACGCTGGGGGTGATGGGGGTCGGGGCGCCCTCTACCTGCGACTGGTAAAAGTCACGCTCCTGCATCAGGTCACGTAACTCCTGGAAGAACGAGTTCAAAATTGTGTAAAAAACTTTTATTTCAATTAAGATATCTCAGTAATCATGGTATACGTCAGGACCCGTTACCCCTGGAGCTAATAAAAATGTTCTTATCTGGGGAACAAGATTCATGTGGGCATTAGAGCTACCCCTCGCTACCACAAACACAGAAATTCTGATTTTCACAAGACAGAATAAAATCAATTGATGTCAGAAGCATAGAAATAACAATAAAAACAACTAGATCAAACACGGTGAGAACATTAAATCATGAATATTTTCAGAGAAATGTTCTGGAAATATCAGAAAACTTGTATTTGTCTATTGGTTTCAGTTTTAAAAACTTTTTATATGTGAGAAGCTTTTTTTTGCTCCTTCTTTTCATATTTCAATATTTTCCTGAAATACTGTTATCTTTTCCATTTTAAATGATAAATGATCTATAATCAAGGTTCTTTTATTTCTGTTAATTGCTTTCTTTCTCAATAAAATGTGAAAGCTTTGTTAATTGAATTTTTTGGCAAAAGCATTCAATTGATAATAAAATATCTCATTACGATTGAAACAAATACACTTTCTTCAATAAAATGATTTTGAAAAAAAGAGGTTCAAAGTCTGTCACATTACACCGCTCTCGTCAGAGTGAGTTAGTGTCAAAGAAAGATCCACATCAAGAGAGATTGCTCCTTTTGAAGCTCGTTTCATCTCGCGCATATTGTCATACAGAAATTTGACAGACCAGGGTCCTCTTTCACAAGAAAAGTGCTGAAAAAAATTATAACTGGCAGACAAATCTTCTCCTTAATTAAGAAATGCACCTAATCACCCCTAAATTAGCATACATTAGGTTTAGACACCTAGACTTTCTGTTGGTCTTCTGAATAAAACTTCAGCTTCTTCTTATTGATTGAATATCATTCTTTAGCTTCCAATTAGTTTTGCAAATTATATATTTTAAGTAAAATCTTACAATTAAAGCTTTGCAAAAGATGATGGGCATCTTATTTTTTTAGAAAATGATTAGAGTACTGGTGGAAAAATAATACATTGAAAAAGGTAAATTATTTGTTTTATATGATGAAATTCAAATTACATTATTCCTATTGTAATTGTAATAAAAAAAGGTTTAAATTTTTTTTTCATAATAACATTTAGAAAGGTGTCAGTTCACTTAAGGTAAATTTTGTTCATTCCATCACTTAATAATACAGATTCACAGGTATGATAGTCAATTATTTTAAGAAGACATAATAAAAGTAATTTGACTAAAGTTATGTTGACAGTCACATCCAACTTGTTTTTAAACCTTTGAAACAATCTAGTTATGTAGTCTAGAGTAACACTGTAACACTACCGGTATACTAGTAATTCAACCCATTTGTCCTTTTACAGAGAAGGTATCTAAGTTGGAGAATTTGTTCCTAATCCTTTTCTTATTGAATAAAATATGTTTAAACATTTCAATCCTTTACATACCATTTCAACCAGTGACAATACAAATTATATCCTTTTTATTAACTTCAAGAGCAATCATATTTTTCACAGATGCCCTAGGGCAAAATATAACTTTGTCATTGTTACGTGACGTCATGAACAATGTTATGATATCCCTTAAAATTAAACAACATTCATTCTTTGATTTTTTAAATAATTTTAGAGCTGAAATTGAAATTTCCTTATATGGGCATCTGTGATTGTCGATGTCAGGTTCAGTGTTAAAAAGTAACGAGCTCTCATGACAACATGTCATTCATGACGATGACATTTTGCAAGAAATAGACAATAAGTCTCTGGCTAGATTATCAGAACATATTTTACATTGATGCGTTGTTACTGCTTAACAAGATATTCTTTGAAAGAAGTTGTTCAAGATTGTGGAAAATATTTTTGATATTTGACTTTTACCCTTATTTCAAACAAGGTTATTTTATATTAGGTTATTTCAGTAATTTTAATGTGCTTTTAACAATGAGTGATTAGAATATATCTAAAATCATTTAAATTATAAAACTTCTATTTATTGATTCAATTATCACTCAATCTTTGAAACTCATATTATAGAAATTTGAAGTTGAGCAAAGGTATTTTATGAATGCTTCAATGACCAACACAACTCTTCAAGCATGGGAGAAAAGATTTTAGAATAGTTTCCACCAAATAAAAGAGCTTTTGGAAACAGACAAGACAAAAGATTGAAAGTTTCCAACATAATTGTTTAAAAAACCTTAAAAACAAAAGTATTCTAATTACCTCATTATATTCATCCCTTTCTTTAATCAATCGTGTGAGGTGTGTGAACATCTTCTCTGTGTAAGGTTCCAACTCGGCCGGTGGTTCGATCGGTAGAATAGACTCACTGTCATCTGTGATCTGCAAATATAGGGGTTGGTTTAATGACATTATCTAATTGGTAAACCATGTAAATTCTACATATTCTGCCCTCTTGGATATGTGAAAAAATCTCAACACTTTCTTCATTAATAACTACAGCAGTAACACAACATTAAGAAATTCTTTTTGTCAGAGTTATGTTTCATGATATCTGTTTGAGTTGCAAAATCATCAGTTTTATATAAAAAAACAACTCACTGTCCTTTGTAAAAATAAAATAATTTTCTCTGGCTAAACAATGAAGATTCACATATTGTCTGATTAAATTCTGAATGGGAGTATAAACATAGCAAAAAATTCACCACAGAGAAAATATCAACATTTCTGTTTCAACTATCTCAAATGACGAATTGAACCAACAGACTTGTTCCTTGACGACCATATGAAGGGGGGTATTATGTCAATTTTCAATATTAGTGACCCTTTATCACAAAGGCATAACATATTAAAGATCAATGGGACATCAAACCAAAAGGGAAGGCAAACAATCCCTTGGCAAATATCAATAAAAAGAATTGCAAATATCAACAAATTCATATCTTCAAAAACAATAATTAAATGTTTCTGTATTTAAGGCAGTAGTTGGTATTTTAAATATTTTTTATATTAAAAATTAACTCAATTCTACAAATTGCTCAAAGATTAAGGTAATCAAATACTCCAAAAACAATACAAATAATCCTCCAGTTCAACAATTTCAAGTTCTCAATTCTAGAACAAGAATTTTCCCCAAACAAACAATGAGATTCGCAATAATTTTTGTGAATGGAAGAATCCCATGTTAAGCAAATTGAAATATTTGAAGAACACAACACACACCAAATATTGTAGACGTTGAGAATCGAATCTAGATTTTTCACTTAACTATAAAACACAATGAATGAATTGTGAAATATGAAGAAAGACAGTAAACAATTTTTATGCCTTTTACTGAGATCTAAAAGGACATTGAGTTAAACTCGAATGACTATGTGAAGTTGTCTGAGAAGATTCAGAATATATCCTTCTGTCGTGTTTATGTTCATGTTCCCTTGTCATATTGTTTGCTTCCATGTTTGACTTTCATGTCTTTCATCGTTCGTTCCGCTGTGTATTATGTTTTTCTCTTCCTGAGCACATCTTTTTGTTTATCTTCATGTTTTCATATTTGATAAACTGTTATCATGTCTCTACTCTAGCAAGTATTGTCCCAGATTCCTCTTCTCTCTATCATGTCTCTCTGACATCTGAATTTAGTTTCTTTCGCTAGAGGCCTTGACCAGTGCCAGCTTATACCCTTTTTTAATGGAACAGGACTCCCATACATGGGTCACTTAAAAAGGTTTTGGCAGCATTCATTTAGCAGTTATTATGTCACTCCCCATTCTGTTTAAGTGACACATCATGATGCGCTTCAGAGACAGATTTTCTTTTGAAACAATCTACCGACCAATTGCTTTTAAGCTGGGTGACCCCCTAACGTCCACCCCCTTCCCTAAACCTTTATGAAATGCAATAACTGGAATTAAAGCAAAGCGAAAGTAAATGTCTCCTCAGTTCTAAAGCAATTTAGATAGTAGACAATTCAAAATGGTGCTGCGATCGAACCAAGGAAGGCAACGAGCTGTAGCAAGGCAAGGCAGTTTGTCAATTGACTAGTTATGCTTTCCCGTCGTTAATTAACTTGACTACTAAAATGGTTACACTCTTTAGTCTCATGTATAGCATCCTTTTGGTCCTTGGAACATCTCAACTAGCAGTGCAGACACTATCAGTGAAACCCCACATCTGTACCAACATGCCTGTTCTAACTTAACTATACAGAGAGTGTTTGATACATTTGCATCTTCCACATATCAGCCCCAGGGAGAAGCTTGTTTAGAATTCTACTGGGAATACTTTGTTAAATCTTTGAGGAAAGGCCAGTGTTGATTTAGCAGGAATATCTTCAGTCCCTCTGGGCACATCTTCAGTTAATCTGATTTGAATGTCTGGTGAACTTTTGGGCACTTCTGAACATCTTGATCAATCATACCTTAGATCCTTTGAATGGTACAAGAACACATTTTGACAGGTGTGTTCACTAAACTTTTCAAAATACTGATGGGTTTTCTGATTTGCAGAACAGCTTGATACAAGTGATACAAATAGTATCCATACATTAGCATGTTACTTTAGGGAATATTTTAAAAGCTGAACTTGTGAAATATTTTCTAGACAACATGATTCTAGTTGTTTAAATTAAATGATCAATGATGATGATAATAAACTTGGTAATATACAGATGTACAACTCATTTGGCCTACAAGCAAGTAACGGGTGAGTTATGATTTAATGCAAAGGGTTAATACTAAATGATCATTTCTCCCAGAAGATAAAAGGTTTATTACCCCCTTGCTATAATATACAGCAACTTACTTCACATGCAGCAGGGAGAGTGTTAATGATCCTTTATATTACAGAGAGACTACCAACCACCCATCATGCTCAGGAGTTTAATTTACTTTATCAATGAACTGGTCATCAGGAAAGTGTTTTCTGAAATTAATACCCAACCGATTCCATACAGTCAACAGTCATACATTCATATTGTCTTTAGATTTTAATTTGTCTTTTGAATCAAGACTTACAATAGCCCTGGATCTATTTCACAGACAAATGTTAATTTTGATCCCTGCATGCCTATTTTCTTTACCACTATCCCAGTATACCACCCTTCACGATAATAATGATAATGGAGATTACCCAATTTACCATTACCAGGCAGGTGGTCTAACAGACTTCCGTGTGTACACTCTCTCTCACACGTGTGAACAATCACAGAGAAAGCAAACAAACTATGTGTACATGAATTACATTACAATAACAGCCCAATTATGTTCTACACGCTTCACAGATTTAGCTACATGTTAATTCAAGGATTATTATAGTGTAATGAAAGAAAATTGACGCATGAATTCACTTGATAAGCAATAAAATGGCAATAACACTTTGCTAGAATGATAATTTATTGACTGAATATGGTTATGAAGCAAATATTACTTGGCGGTCAATATATCCTTAACTTAATAAACACACTGTGGCAACAGCATGACACATAAAACTATTTTTGACAATGTTCAATAAATAAATAAACCCTTTAAACATTTTCTGTTCATGATTAAAAACCCAACAGGCAAAAGTGACATGAAAAACTACTTATTATTGTGGAAAGATTTGATAGCATGACATTAATGATCAGTCTAATAATCAGTAAATGATGAGTTATTTGTTACTTTGTGGATATTCTTTTAATAGACATGACTAGAATACTTTCATCAAATGCTAAGTAGCAAAATACTTAAAATATTCAAGCATCAAGATACAAGATACAAACTACCATCACTCGGTTATCAATAACTATAAACTAAGAAAAGATAACTACAGCTAAGAAAATATTTGCATCTAAATAAATCTGCCAATGAAAAATCGCTAAAGCAACCGAGGAAAACATTTCTGTCAATGTCATTAAGGATGTCCGCTCCTTCCTGTTGAACTTCAAAAATGAAATATGATTAAGTAAAGATTTTTTCTCATCTTTATTGACTTCATGATATTCTACATCATCTACATTCTTTTTAAAAAACAAATGAAATAAAGAAAATGTCAGTCTGATTAAAATCGATGGTTTTCCGTGGAATAAAAATTACAAAATAGTGCATCTACCGGGATACGAACTCGTATCGGTCGTGGGTTTCCACGCCAAACCGTCTGAAAGCACCCCGTACACTAACGTGTTCGGGCATAATTCAGCTAGCCAATCAAAAGATGCCCAACAAATGCTTTCGGTGCGAGAAACTAGGGGCAGATAACTCCAAACAGCTATCCTTTTGTCTGTTCCGAATGCTTTCAAAACAGCAACCGTTTAAATACTATGATGTGATTGGTCAGCTATTTGACTGGGTTTTGGCTGCGCTAAACTGGTTCTGAACACACGCCTATACGGGGTGTTCTCAGACCTTGTGGCGAGGAATCTACAGAACCTGTTCGTATCCCGGCAGATGCAAAATTTTGCAAATATTATTCCTCGGAACAAGGTCGATTTTAATCAGACTGAAGAAAATGTGACTTTAAAATCTTTAAAAAGTGCTTAAACAGCATCAATGGCCTAAATCGGACTAAAAAGGGGGTTTTTCAGGTACATTTTGTGTCAAAGCTTAAAAAAACCCACACTACCATATATTTATATTTTCATCGATTTCGGTAGGGGAACATGAACTTTGTAACATATAAAAAAAGTAGTATTTTAAAGGTTTTAGCAGTTTTTTCTCATTTTCCCATAGACTCCCATGTAAAAATTGTACTTCACCCCACTATCTTACAGGCGTCATATCTCGAAAAAACCCACACTACCCCCTATTTTTTAATGCTGATTTTTCAATCATATACTTTGATCTTTTAAAAAATATATATCCCCTGCCTTTGGGAAAATTTATTGAAGAATAGTTGTTGAATAACAGTGACTATGAACCTTTTTCAACTAAACACAACACACAAAATTTCAGCTCCTTAGACAAAGTGGTTCTGGAGAAGAAGACAAAATGCTAAAAGTTTACAGACGGCTCGACACTGTGCAACGCCATAAGCCCATCGGGCCTTTCAGGCACATCTACACATGATGATTGTTCCACACACCAAGTTTCGTTGAGATATGTCTTATAGTTTTCGAGTTCTGTTCCGGAAACGAAATTCTAAGTTACATTTCCATGGAAACGGTCAAAAAATAACTCTAAGAAGTTGAAAACCCCAAAAGGCACATCTACACATGATGATTGTTCCACACACCAAGTTTCGTTGAGATATGTCTTATAGTTTTTGAGTTCTGTTCCGGAAACGAAATTCTAAGTTACATTTCCATGGAAACGGTCAAAAAAAATAACTCGAAGAAGTTGAAAACCCCAAAAGGCACATCTACACATGATGAGTCTTCCACACATCAAGTTTAGTTGAGATATGTCTTATGGTTTTCGAGTTCTGCTCCGGACACGAAATTCCAAGTTATATTTCCATGGAAACGGTCAAAAAAAATAACTCGAAGAAGTTGAAAACCCCAAAAGGCACATCTAGACATGATGATTGTTCCACACACCAAGTTTCGTTGAGATATGTCTTATAGTTTTCGAGTTCTGTTCCGGAAACGAAATTCTAAGTTACATTTCCATGGAAACGGTCAAAAAAAATAACTCGAAGAAGTTGAAAACCCCAAAAGGCACATCTACACATGATGATTGTTCCACACACCAAGTTTCGTTGAGATATGTCTTATGGTTTTCGAGTTCTGCTCCGGAAACGAAATTCTAAGTTACATTTCCATGGAAACGGTCAAAAAAAATAACTCGAAGAAGTTGAAAACCCCAAAAGGCACATCTACACATGATGATTGTTCCACACACCAAGTTTCGTTGAGATATGTCTTATAATTTTCGAGTCCTGTTCCGGAAACGAAATTCTAAGTTACATTTCCATGGAAACGGTCAAAAAAAATAACTCAAAGAAGTTGAAAACCCCAAAAGGCACATCTACACATGATGATTGTTCCACACACCAAGTTTTGTTGAAATATGTCTTTAAGTTCTGCTCCGGAAACAAAATCGGGACGGACGGACGAACGGACGGACGGACGGAGCCCATTTCAATATCCCCCCCAACTATGTTGGCGGGGGATAAAAAAGTTTAATACTATAAATTTGAGGAGCGAACATCCTTAAAACAAAATTATTTAATCTCATCATGACACTCGTGTTGTATATGTGCTCACTGCAGCCTAACCATATTGCGGTGCCAGCTCAAGCCTAATGCTGTATTTACAATACCATATTTCCTCGAATACAACTCCATTTCGTTCAACAACCCCTTACCCCGGGGATGTATTCGAGGAAATATGGTACTGAGTGCCAAGTGTGGAGTAAGACACCAAACGTGTGTATTCATAGTTAGCTCTACCAGTGTATGAAATAAGGCTCATAGGCCTGCATGAATCAAGGTAACTTTTCTCCAGAGATGGTAACTTTCTGAAGTTTTCCTTCAATTTTTCCATATGAATTTGCCAATGTTACACATTTGGGCTGGCTACTTTTCAAGATGAGCTCCACATACTAGGCTTCATAACTGGTTATATCTTATTACAGATAATTTCATGAGCAGTGAGACAAGATCAGACTCTGGCCTGGAGAGAGTTATCTCCCCTGTGGTTTCCTGAATCCTGGAGGCAAGCAAGCCTGGATAGTTGTAAAGCATGCAAGGAAATCAGTTTTGACATCCTGTGAGGTGGAGACAGAAGTAATTATCTCCCTTGGATTCAACGATGGCCAGACATATTCTGTATTCTCTGATCTTCAATCTTCAAGGTATCCATTCCAACCATTAATTATGTGCAGTTTGTTAGTTTTTGAAGTCCTAATTAACAGTTTCAGAATATTCCATAAAACAGTTACTTGTTGTGAATAAATAAATTAAAACTCACAGCTATTTAAGAGACTAATTGTCAGTAAAATATTCACCAACCCACAAATCTGTAAATCCAACTGATACCCCTTACCTCTTTAATGTGTTCGACGATGTCATGTTGCACGTCGATGTGCAGCTGTTTGATGTTTTCAATGAAGCTCTGTTTGTGTTCGCATTGTACCGCACACCCCAGCACGAGGAGTAGCACCTTCCGGATCTCCTCGAAACTTGTGTCTGAAAAATAGAGAATAGTTTTATCTACAACCGTTCATTGATAAATACTACATTGACATTGAAAGTCTTACATTCAGACTTTGAAAAAAGTATTTATTTGTAAAATATCAATATTTTATTAAACATTGAAAAAGAACCTTTGAGAATTCAGCAAATCCTATTTCTCACAGGTTCCTTTTCAATATTTTATAAATACCTTTTTCAGAGTTTAAGTGGAAGACTAAGATATATCCTCCTGATCAATAAAAAACGTGTGTCTACATAATTATTATTATATATATTAAACATGTTATTACAATGTGGCCTGGGAAGAGCGGCTAGTATCTCCTAAAAAGTTTTATCTGGAAAAAAGAAACCCCACTTAGTACTTTGCGGATTCAAACCCGCACCCTCAGAGCTAGGCACCAATTGCATACTCTGACCATACCAACACTGGTAGTTTTACAATCAGTACACCTCTGACATGTTACATGGCACAGCTCCCAAAGGATGAATGCATTAGAAATACATGCCATTTAGATAAATATTTCAGTAATAAATTCTACATTTGTGATATACTAAATTATGTTTCACCTTTGATATTGGCTTCAATTTGATATAAAAGTATCTGAATACTTAAAATTGCCATGGAAAGGATATTATCTTTCATAAATAAGTAACTTTCATTATTGAACTTCATGCATCAAAGATTTTTTAATGGATACCAAGTCAAAGTTTTTACTGAAGCATCATAAAATACTTATATATAGACAAACAGTCTTGTATTTTCCATGATTACACTGTAAAGGTAAGTTCACTAGAGAGGCTAGAATGAAAAGTTCCCGATTGAACATGCAATATTACAGCCAACAGCGGCACCAGTCATACTGCAGTAAATCCACTACTTCAATGTCCTTATTATCAATGTACTGTCTTAGGGTTATGAACCAATCCAGGACAGATAATAGTCTTACATTTAATTCCATAGGATTACAGATATTTTGCTTCGGGCTTTCAATGGTATTTGAGCTTTGGTAATAACGAAAGGGTCATTGGATCCCTTCCTTTCCTGAGAAAGACACTATTACTTAATCTATACTTCCTTGATGTCTAGTCCTTATGTTTTCAACTTCATTACCGATTATAAATCATTACTGATATACTGCTATTATCTAATAGTAATAAGACATAAAATATTCACAAGGAGTTGTCCTATCTGCCACTACCAAGAAACAGAATACCTCTCTCTGTGATGTCACCAGTAATAGAGGAAAGACTCAGAAACATGTTTCTCACAATAACGACCTTGAAAACTTTGCTCTTTGCATGATATTCCTTTGAGCAGAACTTACAGACTTGCGGAAAGGCTATGTAATTGTCAAGGCATATCAGTACATAGATCATTACTGTAGCACATAAAGGTTATGCATTGGCTGGAGGCAAAGATGTAAATCTGCATTAGAATAAATCCAATTCTTGCAGCACAGTTTACATGGAATACAAGAGGAATCAATGGTCAGGGCGTTATTGGCATTGATGCAATTGCACTGGTGCAGCCTAATACAATGTATTGCCTTGTGAAGTTAGGTATTTTCTTGGACTAAACAGAGCAGTTGAGAGTTCCGTGTAAATATTTTTATAAGAAGATATAGATGAGAAGGTCAGGAAGAATATTTGAGGGTTTAACAACACTTTCAAGAGTATTTTACTTATATCACGGATGCTAGTATTATTAAAGGGGGAAAGCCTGCAACACTATTGTGGTTATTTATTGCTGTGAAAACTGCAGATATCGGCTAGAGGGAGCAAACCATGGGTAGTACTGAAATTTTGTTTAGCACCGAACCTTACTGCATCTCTCAGTTCTCTACAGCAGACAGTTGCTGAGCAAGCATGATTCAAACCTAAACCTCTTGATCTGAAGTAGACATGCTAACCACTGTGCTATCCCACCCCTCATGGAACCAATTAGAGATCAGAGCAACTTTTCACACACTGGACAAAAGCTGTGATACGCACTGGGCGAGATTGTATGTTGCAGCAACCCTAGACAGTAAGAGTTGCTTAGGGCCATATGATATAGATGTGTCCAGATGGGATTAGAGCAGTCGCCAGGTATGCATGGCAGGATTCCCTCGGTAACGGTGACATGTGACAGCATAATTAATCCAGTGTAACCCACGCGAGGACACTATACAAGGGTGCTGATCAATACGGCGTCACGGGTGAGCGGTTCATGATATTTCCACGTCGTGGACTGAATCCAGGCCCCGAGGTTATAAAACTTTCTTGAGTTTGATTTCGTGCTCAACTCAGGTTTCGTGCTCAACTCAAAACTCAGACTCAGAGTATGGAGGTTATAAAACTTCTTGAGTTCGATATCGAACTCAGCTTGAGTCTGAAAACGTACTCAACTCAAGTAAGGTCCGACCCTTACTTAACACCGTACTCAGCTTCAATAATGACAATACACATACGATATATCTTTCGATCTACGCCCTGTATGCGTGTGGGAATAGATTTCGGGGACAGAAACAACATGTTATTAGGAAAAGGGTCATTTTGAGACCCAACACGATATTTCTACTTTTTATAATTAGTCTCATGTCCCTGGGTGCCTGTCTCCCCCTACACAACAAACATTTTCCTCAACCCCTGCAGGTGCTTGTCTTTTAATTCATTTTTATTTTAAAGAAAAAAACAACACATTTTTACATCAGGCTTTAGATAAATAGTAAATACTATTCTGTGTATTTCCCTAAATTTCTATTTTTCCATTCCATTTGAACAGGCTTGCCATTAAATGGGATACCCCGATCAACTTTATAGGATACATTTTCACTAGGATAGCATAGGCCTACTCTTCAGTTGAGGAAATAGAGCCTTATTAAACACAGAAATAAGGGAATCCGTATGCAATATAACTTGAGAGACTAGAAAACAAAGGGAAAGCTTTATATGTAAAATAACTATTTCGATGGACTTAGTATGTATAAAAAAAGCATGATTTATTTTATCTTTTTGTTATATTTATGCATCGACAAAAAATTATTTTATTCTGGGAGATTGTTTTTGAAAATCAGAGTAAGAACATGTGTCATAAAAGTAAAATGTATGTGTAAAAAATATAATCAGTTTATTTTATAAATGAAATTGGTGACTAGAACTCCCATTATGCATCATCTAACAAAATGAAAATTTACAATAGAAATAAACAGGAGTTACTTCCCTTATCAAGTTGGCCTTGACATTGATGTGCAATGTGACAGAGGGGAGCAATGTTGTGATTTAAAAGGGATATAAAATCCAAGAATAGGTAAGAATTTGAACAAATCATTTTTGTAGATCTCAACAGCATATGTCTTGCAACATACACAACATGTCTAGTATTCATTCATTACTGATAAAAAGATTGTAGAAACTGTAAAACCTCTTCTCAGATCATAAAAAGTGTGTGATACTGCAGACACAAATATTATTGTGCTTGACAGGGTCTATTTTGTTGTTTGTATACTCAGCTGAGTTTGATTTCGTACTCACTTGAGCACAGACTCAAGACGTTTTATAACCTCAAAATTTGAGTCGATCTCAACTGAGTCTAAACTCGCTGAGTTGAGCACAGAGTTGAGTTGAGTACAGAGTTTGTTTTATAACCTCGGGGCCTGCACGAACTAGGAATAGCTCACTTGATGGTTTGAGCAAAGAGAGGGACTTGTGAGAATTTCTTGTATTTAGTTGGTTCTGAACATCTAAGATTTGAGGTGGACTGGAAGGATGACACTGATTGTGTCCGTTATCAATATTAGAATGGAGAAGTCCCTGTGTGATTATGTGAAAAGGAAGAATATCTATAATATTTATGTGCGATAATATGTCATTTAAAATATATATCGAAAGGATACAATAAAGATAACTCCAGAATTATGTTTCTTTAATATTTTCTACAATTCAAAGACGTAACCATCTATGAAAGACACCTACAAAGGAAACCTTCTTTAAGCATGTACGTCTCCCATGGGACAAGTGAACAGTATGAATTAGTCACCTTTGAGGACTAAGACAAACAGTCAGGTTACACTCTCCCCAGGGTGTTGAGGAAGTACAATGGAAGTACAATGGACTAGTCAAAGCAGGAATACGGTATGTCAGCACTTTTGATACCCAAGTGCATAGTGCCACATTGACAGAAACCCTATCATTGAACCAAAATTGTTTTTATCAAACTCCTTAAGAAATTTGTAGATAAACAATTGTTAATTTAATATATTCCCTTAATCTTCTACCTTCGCAGATTTTTATGGGATGATCTAACTTGTGGCGAGTTGCGCGTCATGGATTAATCCTTTTGTGATTCGGTTCAAGTGCAAATTCCTGCAAATTGGTCACTCAGAATGGTACAAAACTAATTCATTCAGCAGCTAGAGGGTTAATTTGATAATGGTATTTCTTTTAACTATATCAAGTCATCAATGTGTATTGATCCCCTGTTTCAGTATAGTGCTGTGAATATTGATCAGCTTGTAAGATCTATGTTTGATGTTCTGTCATCAATTCTTATGTGTGATTGATGAAATAACACTTAAACACAAAAACTCAAACTCAAAATTCAAACATCATACTTGCAACATTAAAAGAATCACTTTATGATGATATTTGTTTGCAGGTGTTAATTACCATTTGAAAACATCAATTTAAACAACAAAGAGCAAACATAATCAATGTGTGCAAATCTTGGAGAAAGTCCATAAATGTTATTGAAGAGCATGTTTAAATTATCAAGACTTGAGTCAATATATGTATAATGAACAGTATTTCCTTGAATAGACGCCTGCCTGCACAGGGCTTTCTTAGAAAAATAAAAGCCTGCCTTAATTAAACGCCGGATAAACCAAATTTAACTTCTACTATCTGCTTCCTATCGTAGCCGTCTGTCACTACAAGCCTTGTTGCGAAATAGACGCCTGCCTCAAATAGACGCCTGCCGCCTGGCGTGTAATTAAGGAAATACGGTATCCTAAATTTATCAACGATTAAATTTTGCGCATCATTAACATATACTGAGTGGTTTGTAAATGCAATAGAACTGTCCTTCAACTTATTATTACATACAAATAAATGTATACACAATTCTTTTCAGAAAGAACAAACGACAATGCCAGTGTTCAGTGCACTGCTAATAATACTGTATGTACCCTCAGATACACTATCTCCTAGATACTTCCGAGAGCTAGTCAACACACTGTTGACTCAGTGACTACACACGACAACACAGACCAACACACATACTGCTTCAACAGTCTCGTCTCACACTAAATTACAGAGCACTCAGGCTAAGACTGTATTTACTCTAAAAGATAACACCCTCCAAAAAAATCTGTAGCTATAAAGATTTGAAAACAATTGAAGAAGATTCTTGCAGACTCTGGATATTATATCAATGAATGTTTGTGACCCTGTCTTTGACAAACACTGTGACGCAATAAAAGCCGCGGACTAGAATTGTGAAGTTTGTTACTTACAACTGTTTTATCAATATGGGAATTTGGAAACTCTAGGGCAAGGTAACTAAAATGAAATCTAACTTGGAATTTCCTCGGGCCTACTATAAAAAACACAGTTTAAATATACTCTATAAATAATTGTTGTTAGCGATAGTTAGTAACATCTCTGAAATGCTTATGAAAGACAACGCAGGTCTAGTGATCTCAAACAGAGGGGAAAGGAGAAAGACAAGAGTGGAACCCCTGGCACCTATGACAGTATATACGGTAGAAGTACTTTGTCAGGTAGAACCAAAGTTATGATTTGTTGTTCTCTAGACATTGTTTCCGAGTGTATATTTACCTGTCATAAAGACATATGACTCCTGTTATTAGTATGAACTGTTTCCTGTGTAGATACACATGGCCAGACTCCTATATACCAAGCATACAATCTACAGTTGTTCTTCATTGAAGATGCCAGCATTGTGTATCTACCTGTCATAAAGATTGACGACTCTTTCTAGTGTAGATACAATCGACATACCATATACACAGCAGACAATACCCATACAAACATAACCGAGATTGAAACATTGTATTGCTACAATATAAACAATTGAATGGAATTTGACTTGTTTACAAAATTTTGACATTGAATAAAGAAAATAACAATGAACTAGAAATCAAAGGGTTCAAAGGATAAAAAGGACTTACTTTTCATGTAACCAGTTTCTTCAAATTTATTCACTTTCAAACTGATCAGATCAACCATTTTGAAAACTACCCAATTATAACAAATAACAGTGTTGAAGGATCAACGGGCACTAACCACATAATTAAGTGAACACTCCAGCTTCTATTATAGTTGCAACTCCATGACCATCAAAGGATGTAGAACATATTCTGCAGAAGAAATAACCTTGGACCGTCATAACCAGCAGGTAAACAGTTGATACCTACATTTATTGAACACTTGGGTTACAACAAAGTAGTACAAGAACTAAAATTGTTGTCGTTTAAACTCACCTTTGTGTGGCTCCTGACAGATAGCGTGGATGTTGGGCAGTTTCATTATCAGCAGTTGTTGGAGCACCTCCTGGGGACAGAACAAGAGATGTGATATAGATCATAATAATACATACAAATGCAACATTATCACACTATATAGTACAATCGGGACAAGTTCCTTGCAGGATCTGAACCCACACACTCAGAGTCAGGCACCAACAGCTTATCCTTCTGGCTAACCGAAAACGTACATTTGTTCGCTGTCTTTACAGCATGTATTTCTAATACATGAAACAAACTTTTCTGAAATAATTTTCATTGCATCAAATGAAGGGACAAGGATAGTCTGACCCTTAACCTCTGAAAAATTATTTATGTTTAAAAAATTACCATTATATTAACCCTTAACATGCGGGCGACGGAATTATCCGGGAGGCTCATAGAGAAAAATGTTAGAACCCTTGGCGAGACCCGTACGTTGGACTTAGTGCATTTACCGGGTCAGTAATAATTCTATTTGCCCCCCAGGCGAAATGCGAGACGAAGTGTGTCCGTATATCGCCACATGAAAACTTGTTTACATACATCTCGCAGATAGCCACGATAACAAGTCTGTGTGAATGTCCGGTCGAAATATCAAGTAAAATTCACACCAAATTGCGTGTGCATTGTTGACCCGTAACGCATTGATAATTAGCTTTACAAAAGGCCAATTTTGTCGGGCTTAGCCCCCGAAGCATTAATTCGCTTGAGGCTATTTTCACCCACGTGTTTGTATTGCCTCGGGTTTGCCTCGCCCGAGACTGCTATCTGCCTCGCATCTCGCGAGACGGGGGAAAAAATCGCTAACTCGCCTTACTACCGCACTTCATATCATGTGAGCGAATAGTTTGTTTTCAAAAAAAAATACGGCAAAATAAAGGGGAAACAATGGACTACATTCCCATATAAAATTAGAAAATCTCAAAAAAATAATAAAGACACATCAAGCGCCGTGAAAAAGGTCATGTTTACACTTCATAAATTTTGAAACAATCGGCGATTTTCACAACTTCTAAAACATTTATCACGGCTAAAATACTGAATGCATTTTCATAATTTTTATATCACAATAAACCGAAAAGAATAATCTTTTATTCTATATAAAATGCGCAGATTTATTCACAGAAATAAAGATACAATTTTACCTTTCTGAGAGGCATGTGAAACCAAACGGCACACAAACTAATCAACATATTTTCATCAGTTATGGTTCGAGGTTAGCGTTTATTTGAAAAGTCAAACAACATAACCATATTTGGGTTGACATGTGCTTATTTGTCAACTGGTTCGAGATTATGATTTCTTGGAAAAGTGCGATGAACGACCGTTTGCAATGCCGCATACATGTTGTAAGTATTGACGATTTTATAGGTGGAAATAAAGACAAGCTTTACATAGCTATAGAATTATAACCAAAGGTCGCATTCTAATAATTTTTATATCATTGTGAAGCTAGACATCTTGTCTTCAATTCCGTATATAAATGGAATTTTTTTCGTTTCGTATTTATGATGTTACGAGGCCCGAATTAAAGACAATCTTTCGAAAGTAATAGAATAAAAACGAAAAAACATAGAAAATTCATTCAAAGTTTCGGGTGTGAATTAGCCATTTGTGTACGGGTGTCGCTACTTGAATTTGTATTGAACGCCCGTATATAGTCCTTATTCGCCATGTAGATGCGGTATATTTCGTAAAAACGGTACCGGAATCGCCGCCTGGAAATTCCGCCAGCAGAGCTCGTTAGTGAATAAGCTCAAACTACTGCTGCGAGCTGCGAGCCTGTAAATTCCGCCACAGGGGCTAAAAATGGTAAAATATATATACGCAACGTAAGGGTTAAATGAGAAATGGTACTTTTGACCCAACTTTAGATTAGCTGATCAAGGGTGGATGATGTTAAGGTTAAAATATTATGAACTACAGTCTTTGAGTTAGACACAGACAAGGACAATCCAGTAACATCAGCAGAAACATGAAACCTCCACATCTCAATATCACAAGGTTCATAGATTGTAACATTCACTGCAGAATCAGAAACAAGATGGTCATTGGGCCTTCCTAGTAATAAATTACTCAGGGCAAAATATTACAGTTATATATATTGAAGAGAAAGGGAGCACAACTATATAAAGAAGCTCATTTGGTGAAGTCGAAAGGATAATAACTCCATGTTGACTACAGCCCTAAATAAACCTTTTCTACCTTTACATCCGGTGGAACATTATCACTTTTATGATTATTATACTACCGGTAAGTACATTTGATGTCAAATCACTAACAATGTATATCCACATAATGCAGACCAACTGTATATACCACTCTATAGATTAAGTAATTACTTTATCAATTCTGTATTGACATTGGGAGTGTATGTGAACACACACCTGCCTAATGACAAATTGAGATCGTACCTTGCTTGGCACCGAGCCAAAGACTGACTGGAATTCCATGATTTGATACGCATTGCTGAGCAGTTGGTCAATAAAAGGCTTATCATAGTTTCCATATTGTCTATTGAAGACTGGAGGGTGGAAGTGATAGATTGAGGGTGGGGATATAAGTACAATAGGTTCTGGAGGTAAGTATAATACCTGGGTGTGGAATATAGGTTTACACTTATGATATGATGTAAGATTTTCCTTCTTAAGAAGATGCAAAATATGGTTTATTTTTCAAATATTTGGATTACCATAAAAACAATACTATAGAAAAACATTACCATAAAAAACTTTTTCTACACAAATAGTAAGTGCACAACCATACAAGCATACATGTATATGAAAATAATATGAATCTAGATGCTCATGATTACACATTTGTTATCTTCCCAATACAAACAGGATTAGCTGATATAATTCCTCTCATTATCTTTACTACAGGTAACATATATCAAGTCTTTGTCATCCTCAAACAGATTTGTAAGTTTAACCAACGTCTCAGATAACCTTGTGGACATGATTGATAACATGTATTTTCATCATCTGTGAAGGAAACTGTCTTATCTCAGCCTGTACTAACAATTACAGGAGGCAATTTAGCCGAAAACAGGATGTCTCGATTTTATACTTGTTTCAGTCAGGGTTTCCTGTCTCTTTTAATGGCGAGTGTGTGGGATAGGGGTTGCAATGATAACAGGCTATTTGCTAAAATAATTATTCTCATTACTTGAGCAAGCTTCCTCAGTTTGTTGTGTTTCTTTGAAACTAGAATATGACGAGGGATTACTGGAGTGTGGGAAAGTAAGATTTTATTTGGAGTGATATATTAAAAATTATAATTTAATGAAGCTGACAAAAAAATAAACAAATTTTGAAAAGTATGTTTCTTATTTTGAAAAATCACTATTACTTTTACAGAAAATCCCATTATCGTTTACCAGATTCCCTCTTATACAACCCAGGCCTGGAATAGAACCTGGGGAGTAAGTATAGCATAGTAGAATCTGAAGTCAAATAGAACTTTACCTCAAAAAGGGGTTAATGGGATGCTTAAGGAAACAGAAACCCAAGGCTGTATTTGAGGAAATATGGTAAAGCAAAGGGTTATGTTCTTCCACTGAGTTTCTCCAGGGTGGTCTGTCTGTGTACACGCAATGGATACCTACACTACAAGGCTCACCTTTTTGTTTTGTTGTGGTACTATTTGTTATTGGGAAATAGATTTACTTGATAAACAATCAGTTTGTGGTGTAATTCACTTACAGCCTGGTTCTCTCTCCGAAGTGTTTTTGTAATCATGAGATACTATCTCGCATCAAATACTCCTTACTTACTGCAGAGGAGCAAAATGGGGAAGTATGTACTGGATCGAGTGTATATACACTCAGATCATTACCTATTGTGTGGTTTGGTTCAGATAAGATCCTTGTTGTTCATACAGGAAAACTATCATACCGCACAATTAAGTGTTCAACAGGACACTCAAATGATGAGATCACATTGTTTTGTTAACTGCGGTTTCGAAGGTTCACAAGAAGTTCTGTTGTCCTTACTATGAAGAACAGAAATTGGGAGTATGCATTGGAAAACAGACATGGACCAATATTTCTCTGAACATTTACTCATAAGCCATATACAGCACATTGTATGCAATATTCCTCCCTCCTATAAATCGCCAACTAATTAAAGTATTTTTTTTATTAAAGACCAGATATGATAAAATGATAATTTTATGTTCTTTTTTTTTATCAAAGTTACATATTAGAGCTGGGACAGATAAAGTATTTCTACTCACGTATCATCCCCCTATTACTCTACACTACCTGAATATTTGTTTTGTTGACCCTCAAGATCAAAATTGTAAGAACTAGTTCAATAAAATTTTCTTATGATAAAAATTGACTTTAATGTTTTGTTTGAAAATTCCAATACATTGCAATCTTTTAATTGTGAGAGAATTACAAATTAAACTGTTATACTTAGTCATTTGATAGTGTGTTCCAACGGATGTGAAGAATACCCGGGTACCCATCATCTTGGGTATCTGGGTAACCCATTCAGTCCTAGTATATTATAGATTGACAATTTAATTTCTTCATTAAACCAAGATCACTACCTGAAGTTCTCCCATTGACGTCATGTCATGAATCGTATATCGTATCGTATATGGGGAAAGTTTGTCATGGATAACCTTTCTCAATCAAGACTACTATCAGAACGATATGATAACAGCTCATAGGACAGTTTGTCAATAAATACAGTGTATTCTCTCCTCAGAGGTTACTCAACTAATTCTTCCCATGTTACCTCTGTTGGGTGAGTATAGGTCGGATGATATCATAAGACTGTTTGTCAGATATATATACAGTGCACGTTTTTACAAAAGTGAGCCCTGTTGTTCTGAACCCAGCACTTTACTATGTTAGATTACAGACTACAGACATCACGACTCATCGGACACAGGCGCTGGTAAACAGATACGGGACCACCTCTGTCCATCATATGCTTGGGTTGATTTTCATATAAACACCTTTGAAGACTTTCTTAAACATTTTCTCAACAAAATCTTGACGTCGTGGTTAAAAATATATTATATAGAGAGTACTAAACGATGTCCCGTTAAATAAAATGTTTATGGTATTAAACTGGATCAAACATTTAGTATTTTATTCATTACTTGCTGATTTAACTCACCTTATAATGCTAAACACATCATTGATCAATAGTACATGCCATTCTGGTTTTGTGGCACTGATATTGGGACAGTGTGTTATATGTTAGATTTATTAAACACTGATATCATCAAGGGGGGAGTAATAAAACTGTTCTGCTTGTGATGATGAAGAACGATTTCACCATGTCAGATGTTGTTTCATGTAATACAAAGGAAAAGGGAATAAAATAATTTTTAAACATTTTTTATCATTAATTATACCTATCACTTGTGCAGATTGGAAAATTAGGAAAGAAATGATTTTAATAACTTTTTACCACAATGCCTATTCTTACTTGAGGTACAAATATATAATTGTTTGTTTCACTATAATCGGTCATTAAAATGAAACTTCAAACTGTTATTTCTATACAATCATTTAAAACGTCTTGAAAATTTTCGTCAACATCAATGACATCGATTAATCAAAATTTTTCTAGCTTGGGCAAATCTCAAGCATATATTCCTGAACATGATTAAAACAAACAGCATTATCTGAGATATGAATTATGGTCTTCATAACCATAATCACACAGGAAGAGACAAAGACCCAGTGACCTTTGACCCGCGAGTGCAAACAGATAGGCTTGGTCGATTATCGTGACTTGAAGGTGAGACTTTCGTACATTGCAGCACAGGTAAACAGTGGAGATAATAGAAATTTGTTGTCAATATACCTGGCGTCACGTCAACGAATAGCTTAATTGTGTGCGAGCAGATATATGGTCAATCCCTATCACGATCTTACCTACAATCTTAATGGAGAAGAATTCTCAATGTTGGATGAATGAAAAGTGATTTTCAATGGTGAAAATTGGGTTTCTTTGACGAGTATATTACCGGCGTGTACATTCCTAGTGTGTAATAATACTGTGAAGGTATTTGCTTTATTGAGAGCTTGAATGACTGGGACAGACAGTGCCTTATCACGTATATATCACACTAGACAGGCCGATATTGTTTGTTATATACTTGCGGAGTACTATAGGTGATACGACAAGTCATAACCAGCCTTTGATGTCAATAGAGAAGTGCTTGTTTTCTTTTCTTACGGATCAAAACCTTTTTCTTTCCCTTTTGTTACCTAAAAACTAAAAGACCTACAGTAAGTTACATGATTGTATGCCTATATCAAATACATTTTTATTCATTTAAACACAAACCTCTGAGCTCTAATTTGACAACTTTAAGATTTATTTTTAAAAGCCCTGTCAGTTTTAAACAATAGAGAAACTTTAATCCCCATATGAACTTTTCAACAGCATGGATATAAACATTCCACTTGAAAGCCTGACAAATAGTGACACTCATGTGCACACGGCTAACAAAGGGTTAAAGTTTGACAGAGATTTTCACAACATGTCTGTCAAGAGGATATAAAAATGTGAGAGCTTATAGCCACAATTAGTACACATACGAACACCTCTGAACTGCGGGCTGGTGCAGGGTCACGATAACCAGAATGCAAATTCGTGTTGCTCTGAGGACATACTTCGACAAGGGGACACTAAACATTGGCGTTTTGACTCTGGAGACCCGCTTGACTTGCCTATTTGCCCAGAGATCGGGGAACTAACTTCAACATTGGCTCCGAGCCTCGCCACACGGAGTCCTGATCCTTACAGCCTAAATACAACATGCTGCAGGCCCTATGTAATTGTCACAAACCTTCCACAAAGGCTTGCAGAATCCACTGTTGGCAGACCCTTCACTAAAACACGACTGAACTGTTAACCCCCTGGTGCATAGACATACAACAACATACTATGATGAAGTTTTCACGTCCCGCATTCAACATCTCATGTCAGCTTGCCCTGGACACTTATTCAAAAACTATTCAACTTTTGATTGTTTACAACCATTTATATACATGTATACATGTCAAGTTATGCAAGAGATAAACATAATCTAGTGGAAATTTCTGTCACGTTTTCTTTGGTAAGTGCACAAAAGCCAGGACACAATGAATAAACATTCAATACATTGAATATCAAACAAAATTCAAATTGCAGTTATGTATATTTGTTTAATCACACTTACATCATAAGATTAATTTCATGATAAAAGAAGGCATTTGCTCTTTTTATGGAAACCAAAACCTCCAAAATCATTCTTCAAAATAAATTCTATCAGTACTAAATTAAATAGCAACAATAGCATGTAATAGATTTAAACCATCATAACTCTCCCAGCTTATAACTCATGTAATAACACTTTGTCATATAATTATATTCAGAAGATTCCCCCTCACATCAACAAGTTTTAAGCTTGTGAGGTGGAGCAGTGAATTTGTTCACAAAGAGTAAAACGTTCACTATTATGAACATTCAATTATAGTTGACAAGAGCTCCCTTCAGTTGTGTTGTTACCGAGTGGCAGGGGCTCCCTCCGCACAGCCATTAAACACAGCGATATACAAAAGTATAATACGCCAGGCATGTCACATGTCATTCCTGTACAGCCCTCCTACAATAACTGTCAAACATACCACCAGGTGGCAGGCCTGTGTCATCTGACGTTTTTATTTTGGACGGAGTTCACTTTCAACATTTGAGAATCCATTTTTAAAATAATTGTATGAAGATTATATAAATGCAAGACTTAAATCTTCCAGTGAACATCAAGGCATTGAACCAAACTTGCATATTGCAAACTTCACTTGTCTTTCATAACTCATCCAATCTAAGTATTTTCATTTTTCTTCACTTCTGCATTTTTCATTAAAGTGTCTGCTAAATGAATTTAAAAAGAGTATGTTTGTTCAGTGGCTATGACTAATATCATCTGCAACATTTCATATTCAAATTTAATTTCTATTTAAAGAAAGAGATCTTTCTCACATGTAAATACTTTACAATGACATAAAACACCTGCTGTTCTGTAATGTTTTTTGTCAATTTTAACTTAAGTCATATTCAAAACAGTTTTAGAGATTGAAGTTTTCTCAAAATTGATGAGATAAGTGTTCGACAACATATAGCAACTGCGAGTGACTATGGTGATGTTCAGAGCTTGTCCTGGTAGTACGTTCACTTTTTACATAATGCAACGGCGTCTTACTCTTCAGCAAAAAAATGCAGTATTCAAAATTTCAACATAATTTACATATTTGCATTCTGATTAGATAAACCTTGTAAAACAAGCATTTCTATTATCAGAAAGTTAAAGGACTTGAGTGAAGGTTTCAAGTTTGCAATTGCAATGTTTAAATGTTACAGGTCGCAATATTTGCTATTGCTTTAGTCAATTTTTCTGAATAAAATTTTCAATCTAGCAATTCTTTCACCATTTCATTATGTCTAATGAATTTTTGAAAACGAAAAAACATTTGGATTTCTTTGATGTTCATTCTAGACCATTGGGGATGGAAATATATAACAAGCTCTGTAAATATACCGGTTCAACTTCTTTATTCTGGTGAACATGACATTTTCACATTGATTCTAATATCTTCTCTTGATGGTACAATAAGTATTTACATTATGTCCAAATGTCGACTTTATAGAAAATAGAAGTTATATAAACCAACAAATGGCACCATTCTTACCTCTGTTGTCATCGAGTCATGTGAATTTGAAATCAAAACAGCATTTCAAATTAGAAAACATCATAACATTGATTTAATACCAATCTACCTCTTAATCATATCCAGCACTCAAAGCAACACCAAGCCAATACCTCATCCTCAAATTACAGCGTTCCACGATTACATCAGTTCCTTAGGGGCAATTTGTGTTGGGACAAGAGATAAAGGAATCAAACACGCTTGATCAGCTTTATTATCCCGCTTAATCACTTGGCTTGCTGACCAAACACTCTCGTAATTTGTTACAGGACGGAGGTTCAGTCAGCCTGTGACCTGTGCCGGTCTGTTGCACGATGGAATCACGAATCAAAGGAAGAAATGCCTCTTCATCTTTTATCCTGATCCCCAAAAAGGCCTTGATGACTCAACCTTGTTTTTTCAAACCATTTTTTACCAAAGAAACAATATTGATGTTACATTTCACAGGCGACGTGATAGATGTTGATTGCTTGATTTTGTTATTGCAACTCCCTGGTTAGAGTGGAGATAATGACGCTGTGTAATAATGATTCCAGAGACTTGCACTCAGTCTATATCAACCTGTTATTCTCAACCACTTTGCTACATTATCACAAATTACAAATTTAAGCCTTTCCTAATTAGAGCCTCCATCGATTATTGAGAATGTTAGCGTATAGGACGCTTATTATGTTTATAATGGCATTAGACTTTCGTTTTTCTTCTTTGGTGTTACTGTGTACATTCAATATGCAATATTACAATGTGGCATTTCTTTACCGTTAACACAAAGGTGACCCTATGTAATAATGATTCAATAGACTTACACTCAGTCTATATCAATCTGTGACAATCCCCAGAATCGCTTACCTCAACCTTGAAAAGCAAAAGCGTCTAGATTAGGCATTTAATAGACAACACTTTTTCCTCTTTCAGGTATTTTCAATATTTATCTCTCAATACACAATTTGTCATACCGGTATTTCCTAACTAAAATGTTTAATAGAGACTGACAAAGTCTAGATCCAATGTAAGTGTTTAAGTGCACTAAAAGTTCCTAGGTTACATACATGTTATGTCACAGGACACAAACCTGACATTCTTACTATACAATGTTTGTCAGTTTGTAACGTCACAACTGACATGACAGACAGTCTCCCGGTCGCCTAAATCACTATTCAAATTATTTCACACTGCAACATGCAGTTTCTTGAAAAGCATGCCCTGGGCCTGTATTTTGGAAGCTCTCTTATTGGTATGATAGTCATTTGGTTATGAATATCTAAGTGTTAAGAGAACTTTCAAAATTTCGGCCGAGTTTTGCCCCTGTAGAACTAAAGACTGATCAAATTCAACTGCTTATGTTGTAAAATTAACCCTTTAACTGCTATTATGCACTTATTGGTATTAATCATATTATGGAAATATATTTTATACACCCAGTGGCCAATGATTAATCCCCTGTAAAAAATACATTTCTTTAATAAGAAAGTTAGAGGACTTACACAAAAAGGTTTCAAGTTTGCAGTGACATTATTTAAATGTTACAGGTTGCCATATCTGTTCATTCATGAGGAAATACTTCTATACTTTTCACCATGTTTTTCAGCATTATGTACAATGAATTTTTGTTCAAGAAAAACATTTGGACTCCTTTGATGTTCATTGCAGAAATTGGGGTGATGAAGAACGATGATAATCTCTGTACACATACAACTTCTTTATTCTTAAGTCTTAAAGAACTAAACACTTTCTGATGGAAGTGATGCTGGTTCAACCAACAGACCCGCTGACGATCCTGAAACTGTCAGCTATTTCAAGGGAACAGGACATAGACGTACCTATGTGACCCCAGGTACATCTTCAACACTTAAACAATGGCTGGGCCTATGATCACCTCTCTAAGTGTATTGACACAACGCCAATCTTGTGTTTAACTACGCCTCCATTATACCTTCAAACATTGCCTTTGTCTCTCTAACTCTTACTGCAAAAATTGTCACATCAGCATATTTGAAATACTTGAATTGGACATATTAGAGCAAATTATATAATTAATATGCTGACAGTGTGCAAGCGTTGGCCTAATTAACAATGCTGCATAAATGAAATACTTGATAATGGAAGGTTATATTTTCAAACTCTAGGATCACAAAAATGATTGTATTACTTAAATGAATTTAAATTTATATTAGTTTGTCAACTTTTAAGTTAAACCACATTCAGCTATTATACATGATGAGGGATTTCTCTTAATATTCCATGCCAAGAGTTGTATTATTAGTTGGGTAATGACATCTACAGTACTTCCATAATGAAGCAAGTCTTAACGGGAGATATTTTATGACATACTCTAATGATTTGCTAACAACTACTTTCAATAGGCACAATATGAGAAGCCAATCATTTCAAGCCATAAATCCAGATTGCACAGCTAGTTGTTTAACAGCAAAGGGTTAAAAGAAAAGTGCTTTACGTTCTATTCATAGGTTTTGTAATGATATCGACGGGATACATAAGAAAAGCAATTTTTCTTTATATGACTTCTTTTTAATAGAATATAGCATTTATGGATACAGGATGTTTCAAACGGGAGTGATTCGCAAAGCTAATCCTATTATACAACAGACCACACTCGACTTCAATTGGTCTTTGGGGATTTTCAAAAAGGGGTTTAGGTTAAAATCCCCATAACCCCCTCCTTCTCAAAGTAATTACTAGATTATTAACTGTGACATCATATTGAAATCCTGTTGGGTTGAGTATTCATGTGTTGTATTTTTAAACAAAGAAATTCTGTAAAATCCAATGCATTCCCTTTTTATAGAACATGACAAGACAATAAACTGTGGTTGCTACACTATGTAACGCCCACCTCCAGGCGAGATCTGTCTATTTCATCCAGTTTTTGTGAGATTAATCTCAGAATTTGCCAGACTGGAACCATTTATCTATGATTATGGCTGCATCTCCAGAATTAACTTGAGAAATGTCTCCCTAGAGATTTGGGGATTCTGTTATTCTCAGTTATTCCATGGCAATGAGGGGATAAACATTTTTTAACATTTCCTTGCCAGAATATAGAGGAGCCCCGAGGACTAAATGATAAAGACACACGACCAACCATGCTGACAACGATTTTATCCGAGGGAAGATGTGACATCTTTAGTACTAGAATAGAGATATTCATCTTCCGTGCCTGCAGGAGAATAAAGGGTGATACATTTCTTCTTTTAGTTAAGAAATGAATTATATCAACTTTCTATAACTTGTGTTATCTAATTGTGAATATAAAACAGAGGTCCAACCATCCAAACAAGAACACTAACTGGTGTAAAAAAAAATAAATGTTTTTGTATATTTCAGGACTCTTTTGGAATGGAGATCTGAGGAAGGGAATTGAAAGAGTCCCGAAAGGTAAAACTTAAATTCTATTTATTTTTAACGCCATGGATGATTCACCTCTCTTTCTTCTGGCCTATTTGTACTGTTGTTACATTAGCCGAACCAAACCAAACTAGTCCTCGGCACCAGGAGGAGAGCGCCTCCTCTATGTGATATCCATAAAGTGTTCATGATTAATTTGGAGCTTAAAGTTAAAAAAAAGAACACTTTGAATGTATATTATTGATCAAAGTCACGGAGCAGGACTAATGTTTGTATACAACATGCACCGGTTCACACAAGGTCAAATCATAGCCTTCAAGCAATATTCCAATCGAATGGAATTAACACCTCAACAACTGTACTTCGTTTTTACAGCTTGACCTCATGTGACCCCTGAATTAAGCGATACACTCGTCAACATGCTGTTAACAAGCAGGGCCATGTTCTGAAGACATTCCCCGACACTTCCAGATGTTCCATGTTTAGATGGACAGGCTTCACTCTCATCATAAGCTTTATAGACGCAGGCTCCCCGCTCAATTTGAAGTCAGTTAGGCATCGTAAATTAGTACCAGGTGGACTTCCTAGGCTCTGAAGCCTCGTTAACACGGGCAGGTAAACGATTGATAAACACACAGTCTATTAGGAACACATCTATGTCGGTACTACTGATAGGAGTTTGTTGGTTTGGGCTTGAAGAGCCTATTAACAATATAGGCTGATTAGTTGCTGAATGGATGCAGATTTCAAATTGTAAATTTTGGATTATCAACACAACCTATATCTACCTAAATTATTTTATCTTTAAGAAATTCTTACAAATAATTGATAACATAAGTTTTTATTATGAAATTTACAAAACAAGGTTTATACAAATTATTAGCTAAAAATGACGGCTGAAAAAATGTAGACTTAAATACCTACAATCATATCTACTTGAATCATAAAAACAATCAAGAATAGTACCATTGTCATTTGAAAGCGATAAGTTATGAAGAATCAATTAATATTTATTTCCAAATTCAACCTGTAGATGTACATTATTAACAATGTTTTAAACCAATACATCAGTTTAGAAACATATTAAAACTGCTAAATGTGAATCAGTTAACATTCATTGCTATTCCTTTCAGGAATTCTAATCAAACCTGCCTTCGATGCAGCTCAACCTGAAAACACGGCTCCTCTGTTCTTAAAAAAACATAAATTTCATGGATTTATAACGGTTATTTAAACTATGTCTGTCCTCTTAACGATCTCCCTATGAATAGTTGAGGCGATGTAAACTTCACAGTCACAAAGAGAATGAATTACTGCAACATTGTAACTCCTGCAGTATAATCACCCTGCGCTAATAACTGTCAGAATATTTCCAGTTGGTTTAACAAGTGGTCCGGGTTTGAACCCAGTGACTCAATCAGAGTCGTTATTAACTCCATAAAACTGGCTCTGCCTTTACAAGAGGTTTTGCTGGTTTGATGAGATTTTAATAAATGCCTCCACACAATCTCCCATGCATTAATCGAAATGAGAGGAAATCTTGAAGCAAACTCTTGAAGTAAGAGTCAGCCATTGTGCGCTTCAACCTTCAAACTGTCTGCCCGAGGAACAAAGCAGGCTTAGCTCCTCACAGGGACGTTAATGAAACCTCCACATGGTTCAAGTAGGGAAGCGTGCTTACCCTTAAAACCACATCACTGTGCAGAGCTAGGATGATTGCCCTTGATTGACATGCTAAGCAGATCACAAATTCTTTTAATTTGAAGAGAAATTCAGGTTTGAGAATCAGATTAGGGCCTTGATTCACTCAAAATAGAACATTGACATATAACGGATCCCTTTTAGCCTTCTAACCACTTCTGCAGGTTGGCTGAAATTACTTTTGATAGTGAATATCTAAACTTTCAAGCTTAACACTCATACAATATCTGTTAAATTGTTTAATACAAATTTCACATTTAATACTTTTGGATTTAAATTTGGATTTAAATGTATATAAGACTTAAGAATGTGAGTGATTGATTTATTGTTAAATGCCACTCGAGGTGAGCATCAGAAAATGAGGTCACAACTGATTGAAATTGTTCATCACTTTTTCATGGTGTAGCGTCAATAAAACTGAGATTCTTTACAAATTGAATACCAATTCGTACTATTTCAAGCAAATAAACTTTGAACTATTTCCCCTGTTGAGGTAACAAATATGGGCTGTTTACAGATCACCTATGTAAGTTTGTACCCGGTGTATGTACTAGCCCCGACCATACAGGTCTGTGTTCATGTATGCTGGCAATTAGCACGGTCAACTCCACAACTCGGACAGTGTTGGTTGACCACAACATCTCCGTCTCCAAACACTGACCAGCGCCCTGAGGGGTCATTAAAAGGCTGGTTGTCAAGTCTTGCACGAGTCTCCGAATCAATGGTGGACTCACTGGCAGAGGAGACTTGAGGCTAAACGCAGACCACATATAAAACTGTACAGGAAGTGAATCATTGATTTGGGTAGAATTTCACTTCACCATCACCATTGTCTTCAATGCATTACAAAACTAACGCAAAACTGCTCATCAATAATCTTCACAGGACTTGGTGCAGACAAAGACATTGGGATTAAACAAAAACTAAACTGGAACTTCATTTTAGCACCAGAATGGTTTTCATTGACCACTAAAAAGCTTTGGCTTTATAACAAACATTGTGAGAGGTCGAAAGCAAGTCATCACTGGACTAAGAGTACAAACAGAGAACCAGTACCACAATGTTCAGTGAAGAATAAGTGCTACAAACCATAGAAAACGAAGGACTAAAACGGTCCCACTCGACAATTAGTTGTTGGTTTGAGCTTGAATCTTCAGCATCACGATGGTCTTCAATGGGCGGAGTGCTAATACTGTGTCCAAATTAAACCAATTAAACGTATGGTCAACCCTGAGACAACATAAGAGCTTGTCCTAGTTTGAATCTTGCTTCAACATCACAACGGCCTTCAAATCAAGTAAAAGTGTTAAAACTGCATGATAAAGGCCATCGCGGACACCATCTCAGATTTGTTTCCCACAAATGGTTGGGAGAGAAGCATGATGACAAATGACATAAATAGTCAAAAGAAATTTGCAGATTTTTTTCTTTTGTCTCCTAAAATTAAAATACAGGATGCGTTACAAAAGCTTTTATTAATTCACTTCTAGCTCAGAAAAAGTTGATAAAAAACCAACTCAAATCAACCACTTTTTGAACATCAGAGACGATTAAGATATCCATATGAAATTTCTATTCCAAAGATATGGATTGAGAAAATGTTAGGATATTTGCCAAACACAAAAAAAGAAACATAGCAACACTAAGAAAACACAGCTCTCCATTCTTCCTCTTCCTATAAAAATCTTTGTCGGCTCATCCTTTATATGCATTTACAAAACAAATATGAAGCACAAATACACACCGGTTATAGGAGAGACAACAAAGTGTTTTGTCTATCATCTTTCCTAACCCCCTGTAAACCTGGTTTCCATTATTTATGAAATGAGGCATGAAACGAAGTGGTCAGACAAAGTTACCTTTGTCTCCACTCAAATTTTCCTAAAATGGTTACATTTACTGCTTCATTTAACCAAATAACATTTTTAAGGATTGATAGAAACATTAAATCTTCAGAACTTGTGTTATAGATATACATGTATGTAAAATAATAAATGTGATGATACTTGAGGTGGTCAGACAGGATGCCTATTGGCCTGATGCAGATTCAGTAATCTCTGCCATTACAAATCACAACTTCATTTACTGCTTCAATTAGCAAAGTTACTTGTCCATAGTACCGCTATTATTGGAAACGCATCAATCTATGCAGCATGTGTGAATCATCTTTGTTAAAGAGCCTAACTCTAACACACTGCTTGATTGAGGTATTAGTCTTTATGATGTCAGAAATGATGTTAGATGAAGTGATTGAGTCTTAGGTTGTACTTTAAAAGGTGAGAGAGACATGTTTGCTCTAATACAAGCTGATCTAACAAATGCTGGGGGTATGTCATCGAGAAAAATGGGTTCTGCTCAGTAGAATACTAATTAGTGCTGCGACAAAGGATGGCAGAAAAATATATTTGATATAGTTACAGAATGACCCCTATCAAAGAAACATACACAGTAATATTTGTTTTCATGATGAGCTACTTGCTCAATTGAAATTTTGAGAAAATGTAAGCTTTTATTCTAAATATTGATTTAAGCCTTCTGTTAACAATTCATGACTCCTGCCATCCTCTGTTACCCATGGTTTTATACATGCTCCGTTTCTCTCCACTATACCACCCATGGGAAACTTCATCAGAGAAATCTGTACCCAAATTAAGCACCCTTGGCCGGCGTGAGCCAATCAAACCGCTACGCAGCTTGGACCTGCGAGCCAATGACAATTCATATCACTTTGTTGCAAAGCATGCGAGGTCATTTTGTTAGCCATCCATTTCCGTCTTATCGTATTGAGTATTTTCTTTGGTTACTGACTTCGTCATGCCGTCCAAGGGTGGGTAATTTTAGTACAAATTTTGCTGACAGTGTTTCCCATGGGTGATATAGTGGAGAGAAACGAGCATATATAAAACCATGGGTAACCGAGGATGGACTGATGCTAATTGACAAGTTACTTATTCAGCAGGTATGTGTTAAAATTCAGGTTCCTTCTTTGATAAACTCCGGTATTCTTGTTCTCTGAACTAGTTTCAATGAAGGATAATACCTGAATAATGTTGAATGATACTCAAATTAATTGAATCACAAGTTGACAAAAGCGAAGACCTGTAAATTCCTTCTCGTCATCGTTTTAACTCATCAAAGGACATCCTCTATTGTTGCTCACTAATTGTATACATTTACACCAAGATGTTAAATACTCCACAAGTTTACAAATCCAACCCTAATCTCTTCCTCATGTCCATGCCCAACCATCAACATACGGTCTAAAACACACTATAGGTCTGTGTATCTGAGCCGTGGTAAATAGACATACCCCATATACGACAGTGATGAATTTGAAATGTTTTTGCTTTCAAAGTAAATACTTTTCTGTAAAATATGAAGTCTTTAAAGGGCATTTAGAAGTGGCATACAAAAGAACAGGAACATTTTCTGGATAACAACCTCTTTAATGTGAAAAAGAGTTTCAGAGTACATACTCACTCCTTCATTCCACCGTGCGAGTATATAATTCGTAACGTTGTGTATTTTCACATTAAAGAAGTTAATTGAGTGTCAGTTTTTGAACGACTGATGTAGGTTCCAGTTCAAGTCAATCAATTCCTGTGGAAAAGATGACCGTCCTTCTTGGTTCATTCCTTTACCAGTTTAAATCTGAGTTCTGCAATGAAATTTGACTGGACTTTTATTTGAATTAAAATAAGGAGTGTTTTTGTGAAGTGACTTCATGATACTTTGATTGCTCAAGTGCAAGAAAGTTCTCTACAATATGGTAATGTGTGTATAGGTGGTCCTAGATGATAGGACTCCACTGTTAAGAATATTTCACCTAGTGAACCAGCAAGAAGAACAATTAAACATTTTATATATACATGCTATTGACATATTGTCAAGGTTATGATGGCTGAATGGATAAGCTGGTTGTATACCGGGAGTCAGTATTGGCAATATGTGTCGGGAAACAGTGCAACAAATTTTAATAATGTCGCTGATATAACAATGTTAAAATTCATGTTAGTCAAATTCTAATTGTAAAGTTCAGGTAAACAAGGACAATCAAAGAATAAAGAACATGCTAACAGAAAATGGGAAGTAGAAAGTGGTTATATCTCCAGCTGCCTTAGAGCTCAGGTCTTCCTTAGGAATCAGAAGATGCGGACAACAAAGATGGACCAATAATGATTAGAATGGAGTTAAGGTAAATTACAAGGGAAAAGAGGTTGTCCCCCCCGGCTGCCTATACACATGTACTCCAGGACTGTCTCCTCCGGATGTTGTGGACATAGCAACTCCTTACACGGTCCTCAAACACAGAAGGCCCTGTGGAGGAGTTCTTTGTAGTTCGGTGCCGAGATCAACAACTGTATGTTACAATGAGGAAGAGACATGGATTCACAGTAACATGTGTCCTGTGGCTGAATTGCTTCAGGATGTTAATCGGGCAGACAAACACTGAATTTAAATGCTTGACCTCTTGAACAAAAATCCAAGAAACGGAGATGTTTCTGATTAAATTAACTATATCTTAATCTCTTGATTTAAATTAAATGAAAACTAAATTAAAATGTTTAACCAGTGGAGTCATTTCATAATTGGAAATTATTTTAACATATTTCGACGTCCTTTTTTTTAAATGATCTCTTTTGGATTTGTCAGCCTTAAACTTCATAATACTGACATGCATGTTCACAATGTACTAAACCTTTCATGTGTTTATTGATACCATAACATATTTTGAATTGATGTTTTCTAGTCTTGGGATTATGCTGTAACTTTCAATAACAGTTGGTTGTGGATTATGCAATAAGTTCCTATTAAGACAGTTGCAAGTTGCACACTACAGTAGTAGTGAAGGAATGACATCCACGTGGTTAGCTGAAGTCTTGTAGGTCCAGACGTTACTGTCTGTCAGTGTCAGATTAACACCTTGTTTCTCAACTAAACTCAAATATCATCCTTACTGAACAAGCTTGTTAAAACTAAGGTACAACAAACAGAATTTAGATTTGTTTCATAGTTCAAAGCCAAGAATTGGATCACCTTGGAACCCTGATGAAATCAATTACCAACACCTATCAAGAGTAACAACTGTCCATCAGTAACTAATTATCACCAAGTGCCTTGACGAGTTTTTAATTAGCACCGTCCCTCAACATTCATAACTATACAATGTTGTCAGACATGTAACCAAACAATGTTGTCAGACATGTAACCATACAATGTAGTCAGACATGTAACCATACAATGTTGTCAGACATGTAACCAAACTTTGTTGTCAGACATGTAACCATACGGTGTTGTCAGACATGTAACCAAACAATGTTGTCAGACATGTAACCATACAATGTAGTCAGACATGTAACCATACAATGTTGTCAGACATGTAACCATACAATGTTGTCAGACATGTAACCAAACAATGTTGTCAGACATGTAACCAAACAATGTTGTCAGACATGTAACCATACAATGTAGTCAGACATGTAACCATACAATGTTGTCAGACATGTAACTATACAATGTTGTCAGACATGTAACCATACAATGTAGTCAGACATGTAACCATACAATGTAGTCAGACATGTAACCATACAATGTTGTCAGACATGTAACCAAACTTTGTTGTCAGACATGTAACCATACGGTGTAGTCAGACATGTAACCATACAATGTAGTCAGACATGTAACCATACAATGTTGTCAGACATGTAACCAAACAATGTTGTCAGACATGTAACCATACAATGTTGTCAGACATGTAACCAAACAATGTTGTCAGACATGTAACCATACAATGTTGTCAGCCATACAATGTAGTCAGACATGTAACCATACAATGTTGTCAGACATGTAACCAAACAATGTTGTCAGACATGTAACCATACAATGTTGTCAGACATGTAACCATACAATGTTGTCAGACATGTAACCAAACAATGTTGTCAGACATGTAACCATACAATGTTGTCAGACATGTAACCATACAATGTTGTCAGACATGTAACCATACAATGTTGTCAGACATGTAACCATACAATGTTGTCAGACATGTAACTATACAATGTAGTCAGACATGTAACCATACGGTGTTGTCAGACATGTAACTATACAATGTAGTCAGACATGTAACCATACAATGTTGTCAGACATGTAACCATACAATGTTGTCAGCCATACGATGTAGTCAGATATGTGACCATACAATGTTGTCAGACATGTAACCAAACAATGTAGTCAGACATGTAACCATACAATGTTGTCAGACATGTAACCATACAATGTTGTCAGCCATACGGTGTAGTCAGACATGTAACCATACAATGTTGTCAGACATGTAACCAAACAATGTTGTCAGACATGTAACCATACAATGTTGTCAGACATGTAACTATACAATGTAGTCAGACATGTAACCATACAATGTTGTCAGACATGTAACCAAAAATTGTTGTCAGACACGTAACCATACGGTGTTGTCAGACATGTAACCAAACAATGTTGTCAGACATGTAACCAAAAATTGTTGTCAGACATGTAACCATACAATGTTGTCAGACATGTAACTATACAATGTAGTCAGACATGTAACCATACAATGTTGTCAGACATGTAACCAAAAATTGTTGTCAGACATGTAACCACGGGGTGTTGTCAGACATGTAACCATACAATGTTGTCAGACGTGTAACCATACAATGTTGTCAGACAATTTGAGAACCGAACCGTCAAATCTTCTGCAATGCTTATCATCAGATACTATTTAAAACCTTGAACTGTTTGAGGGGCATTCTCGAAGTTGTTATGCAGAATATAGAGAAGACAAGTATATTTTTACCAAAAATTCGGCTTTGATAAATAAAGAAGTTCATCATTCATAAATATCATTCTCTTGCTTGCTATCCAGGTAATTGCTCTACGGAGATACTGTGAGGATGTCAACCGTTTGCTCATATTCAGCTCCAGTACAGGCTGTACAGCCATTGATATCAACAATACAAGTTTATGGATCACTTACACCTCTCTGTAACACAGTTTACTGTCTAATTAACACCCTGCTAGTTACCTAGACCTTCTGACATCAGGGTAACCCCAAGTTACCATCACGTTAATTACAGCCAACTGCAGCTCCACAAATAGACCTCCATTGATGTTAGACAGGTGCTTGACACCGGCCATCAGCACCCTGGTGTCACAACTTAGGAGGGTGCCATGGGGAGGGTCTAGCAAAATAGAACAATAAACTCATGTACCATAGCCACAAGACTTCTGCTTACTAAGTCTTGTTTCAATACAAAATGTAAAAGATTTCAATTTGTTTAATTACAAATGGTCTGACTTTATAGAAAGACTGCGAACAGAAACAGAAGAATTTTAAATTTTATGTCACAGTATTTCACTTGTATTTCACAATAAGGGATTGAGAAAGGTAGGGGCTTTGGGCTATTTTGCTCATTTGATGAAAAAATGACCCTTTTATAATTTTGAAGATGACTAAAAAAGGCCCCTTGTCAAAGGTGTTTTTTTCCAATCTCGGAACAATGCATCAAATATATAATATTCTAAAAAAAATTGAAATAAAAAATACATGAAGTACATCTGATTATAACACTTTAATAACACATAACACATAAATATTAATTCATCAAGACTTGTTTAACAATAGCACAACCTCCTTCTCAGGGACAGGACAAAGCAAGCACAATAGACTAGACAGTTTGCCTGAAAGGAATGTCGAACCTTATCAATTATTTAACCACATCATCAAGAAAAATGTCTCATTCTATCTGATCTAATTTACTACAAATCTTTAAGAACAGAAAGTGATATGGCTGAATAATTTAACCGAATTTATACTGTTGTGAGTAACAATAGTAAGTTAGTCAAAATGGGACTATTAGACTATTTCATCAACACATGGAGTTATCCAGAATTATGATATACATATACAAGTATGCCTTCAGACATCTTAATCAATAAGTACAAATATGGGGATCTTCATGCATTTAGGGGGTGGTACAAGAATCAGTCAAAGTTAGACTGATGTAACATGTGACATTGGATATATTCAATACTATTAACCTGGGTCATTGATTGCGAGTCTTGGCTATACAAATACAAGTGTACAAGTCAGGAGCCATGTCACAGATGTATACTATGTAAACCTATACAAATCAACATGAAATGCGTCGATACAAACACAATGTAAACAGTAAGTGTCAAGCCTATCAAAAAAGATGTGATATTACATGTAATTGAGTTTAAGAGATTTTTCAAAACTAAGATTGTTCAACTTCAGCACAGAATTTTCAGAATTGTAAAAATATTAAACAATTTCAAACTTCAATATTGATACAAAAATCACTTTGAAATATTTATTTTTTTAAAATTAGATGAAAACGATAAACACTACAAACCATGTCATTGTTCATTTACTTTTTATAAGCATCTTAACTTCCCTCTAAGTTATTAAACTTAAATAAAGAACCGTTAACATATGATTATACTCTTTAATTTATGTCTTCCACAACAAAACCCTTTCAATGTTTGACAGCCAAAAGATGCATTTCCAGATGTTATCATGATATTGAAAGTTCAGGTGTTTTCTCGTCAAGAGCCTGTTACCTGTCAGGTGAGAACAGGTAGGCTCGAACAACAGGTAGCATGTCATACATCAATTCCGATTAATGGACCCTGACATGTCCAACTCCCCCTTTTAACACAAATACCCTTGGGATCAAGTATCCAGGGCGGAGAAGATGAGGGGAGGGTAGAAAGGGGAGGGGAGAGGGGGGAAGGGTGTCATATGTGGAGGAAAATGAGAACGCCTTGGCCATATTTCAACAACAGTTAACACATTTGGACAGTCCACCCTTTCAAACCACTTTATTCCAACTCTGGTGAATTGACCTCGAATTCAAGTGTACTCTAATTACAATTCTCATGTCACTGATGTGATGAAAAGGTAAAACATGTAACTTGATAAAAAAAATTTTTGGGATTTCTTGGAATAATTTGTTTTTAAATTATATAAAAACAGTATTTTCTTACAATAATTATCTCAACAGACAAGTTTGAGAAATTTTTGTATATAGGTTTTCATAGAAATTGAAAAGAAAAAATGTTTATTTGGAAAAGTGTGAAAGAGAAATTTATATTTTCACTGTCATTAAAAATAACTATTTATTCTCATGTCTTTATAAACTAGTATAAACTGAAACTATAATACATGTTGGTGAGACGTGGAGAAAGTCTAGTTTTCTGACTGGGAACTATAATTGATTTGCCCTGAGTACAAATGCCTGTCCAAGATTTAAGTAAGGCGGGTAGCTCGGCTACCAGAGGTCTTTTGTTTACATTTGGCACTCGGTAAATCGGGTGGATTATGGGTGGAAAAATGTCTCAACTAAATGTTTAAAGATGGTAATTTATAGGTTTGATAACAAATCCTTCATTGTTATGGAGACAATGCATTGAGTATCTCACAGTGAATAATTGCATACAAGTCTTGATTTGTAAAATAATGTGTATCAACATGAAATTGTTTAAAATTGAGCCCATATTCAAATTTAACCTTTGTCAAAGTTACGGAAATACAATTTTTGAATAGTTAAATTTTCACAGGTATATTTTAGTCTTCTGTGTTATTTACTGCACATGTGACTGAAAAACTTTCAAATATGTAAACGATATCCTCAGGTTTTATCAAGTGAAAAAATTATTCATGTACATACGTAATATTTTTTAGCTGTGCCAAGGTACAGACTACAAGATTTCTCATTCAAATTCAGATATGTTCCACTAAATCTTTGTGAACAGAATAAATTCATGTTTTCCCCAAGCTTACATGTTGATACCATCTCGTACAGTCATTGAAGCACAGAAAACTTCTATTATACACTCAGTTTATCGTTTCATCAACACAAGCTGGAAACTCTATGAACCTTATAAATGTTATCAATAATATCTAGTAAGCCAGGGTATATAACGTGAATATATAGTTGCCTGTATGGACAACCAATAAAACCTATGACAATTTGGCACTAAAGCGTTAAATCTTATCTTCATAAAACCCACCAACAGAAAAATCTGGACATAAAGGCGTCACTTCAAACAAGAATTGTACAAAGTCTCTCAAAAGAATAATCCTGTAACTTTTCTGGACAACACCTGCGTTGGTCAGGGAGAATTTACCTGGGAAAATAATCAAAGCAAGCAGATCCCCTTAGACCTGTATTACCTACCCCTGACAAACGTACAATAACTGGGTATTTACCCTGTCAACAAATCGTAAAACTTATTCGTATCTCGGCAGAACAAGCTTAAGTTGTAGTGTATTGGGAAGAAAGCAACAAGATCTATTGTCACTGTTGGTGAAATGGATTTGTACAATCTCAGCTAGACTGTTGCACTGCTGGCCATATTATTATTTCCACTTAATTGTAACTCTCAGTGGAGTTCAGCAACACTGGGCAAAGCTCACTAGATGGGTGACTCTCATCACCGCTTGAAATATAGAGAGATAAAAGGATTGATATCCTGCCCGACATCAAGACATGAGTTGATTACTAAAGCAACACTTTGGGTAAGAGGTTTAATTTATTCAAAATGTGCCTCTGTTCACCCAGCAGTACAAGTGGGAACCTGGTGATGCCGGTGTGGTGATGACCTTCAATTAAGTGCTGTAACACCTGGCACCTTGGGTTCCTGGTTCGACTCGGATATTGATGTGAGTAGCATCTTGATCAAGCATGTGTGAATAAGTACTCCATATATATATAGAGAAAGTAATTTCGTAAATGAGCACGGATATAGCAAACACAGATATAGCGAACACATGGATATAGCAAACATGGATACAGCGAACACACGGGTATAGCGAACAGTCCCTTCAAAAGCCCTATGATTAAAATAATATGTGTATAGCGAACAACGGATATAGTGAACTAAATTCTATGGTCCCTGTGAGTTTGTTATATCCGTGTTCTTCTATACCTATAGAGATGACGCATAACAAGTTAAACAAATAAGCGCAATATAAATTGAACATATTATACTGTACCGATATCCATAAAAACAATTTTATTAAGGTATTTGTTTTATGAATCTGAACTTTGATATCAATAATACGTTATTTACATTACAAACTTCACCAGTCTATATTTCCTCCTGTAGCCCCAGTGTCTGAGGTTTGCTGTAGAAATCTTTCAGCATTCTTCTTTGCTCTGTGTTCCCAGGACAGTGATATCTAACATATTGACAAAACCACAGAGAAGTTTATTAAAGAGGCCGTCCCAGCTCTATAGTTTGAGGTTCTTTCCCAAATTGTAAATAAACCAAAACAATTTCCCACCAGATAACTGAATGGGCAGATTCAATCAATGACATTCCAGCCTAACAGATACGTGTGGAAATATTTATTGTTTTTACACCTAATTTAGTGAAAGGGAAGATCTAGTTTATGACAATCAAATTAATTTTTAATTATGTACATTGTATATATGAAAATAAATACCCACAAAATATTCCTAATAAATGCCTGAACTGGCAATAAAGGAAGTTCAAAAAAAGTATTTTCAGAAATTATAGAAAACACAAAACATTTGAAAAGATTTAACATAAAGCTTTCTTTTAAAATAGATATCTTTATTAGATTAGATAATAATTTGATTGTGTCAATAAATATTTCCTGCCAGTTGTAGCTTTAATTTTCACCACCAAAATTATTCAGAAGAGAGTAATTGAAAATGACAACTTATAGATGAGAAACATAAAATATTGAAAATATTCATAATAGTGTTCTCATAACAATAAGTCCTCTACAACTTAAAAGAATATCCCTTTGACACCTGTCGGTCATTAATAACTCATCTTCAAGTCACTATTCAGATCGCTCACAATATCTGTCAGCTGATCCTCTCAACATTATAAACCATGACACTTTGTCAACACATTACTAGCAAATAAACATCAAATACGACTCAGTCTAAAAATAAGCAGATGACGCAGAAAACCCATTGAGAAGGGTCACATACTCTAACCCCTCGTATTTACCCGGCTAATGTGTGATATAGTATTTACCCAGCTAATGTGTGATATCACCTACCCATCAGACAGTGCCCAGGGGTGTTGATATCGACACCTAGATGGGAGATATCTAGATACAAAGAACATCAGACATCTGTCTCAAGGCAAACAAACATCAATAGAGGTTCCTTCACAATAAGATGGCCAATTCAATTCATGAATTCAATAGTGTTTTCTTCATGATACACAAACAGCAGCCTGTTCAATAGAGCTTTTTCCACAAAAGATTAATCCTTTTTTTTTCCAACAGGAATTGATGATGTCAACTAATATGTTTTCGTCTCCAATTATATATATGCTAAGGTTTGTCATCTCATGCTGATCAATAATTAATGATTTACTAATTGTTCCTGATTGGATGTGTGCTCAATACTTGTAGCCTTGAGGCATACACCAGTTCAAGTTGATCAGCAATCATGTAAACTGTTGATTGGCATTGGGAACTGAATGAAAAATTGTGGGGAAAATGATATGAAATCAAAACTGAGCTTGTAGAGAGATTAATATTTTTTTCAAACAGAGTCTACATTTAATTCACTTTCTGGTCAATTCAAAAATATTCAATTAAAGGAACATGTTTACATCATTACACAAAGTATTAAAGATATCAATTATGACATGGTATAATTGTCACTGACATAATCAGCTTCATGCAAAATATCTATTAAGAATTGAAACATTTTATAAAAAGATTATTTGCCAAGAAGAAAACAACTTTCCAACCATAAAATACATAATTCCCTTTCAGCTGCTAATCACATGCACGATGTCAGTGCTAAATGTGGGAACCATCCATATACGTGTCACATATTTCTTCAAGATTAATTCAAGTCAGATTATGATAAGTTGAGATTTATTCAAGTCAAGAGTAACTACGCTTACACTAACAAGCATGTCCATCTATTGACGGGTCGAGGGCGTGAATAACGGCAGGGACAACATTACCATTCCACGCTCCAGTAGATTTCAAAGCTAGACTGTCTTCAGTCTCCATTCACCATTTGTCAGTTGGAATATATAAACGTTTTGTTTGTCAATGGCAAGGAGACCATTATTCTAAAAAAAATTGTCGTCCTGCTAAAGTTATATTTAATACAAGACTGTCAGAATGTTGCATGTCAAAGTTCTTAACCCTTCACATATTGAAAATACTTTTTAAAAGTTTAAAAGATTTGTATATATACTTTGTTTGTACACCAGTTCTTTTCTTGGCCTCCGATATATTGTTCATTTATTTTAATTTATACAATTCAAAATTCGGTTAAAACAATCCCAAGTGGCAAATCTACGTGAATCACAACTTGTCTACATAATATAATAATAGTCGAAGATTGACCACTGGCTGAAGATAATTCCATCCAAAACACTACGGGTCAGGGGACTAGCAAGGAAAGGGGTGGAATACTCATATTCTACCAAGTTACAATTAATAATCTGGAGATTGACCGCAAGTCTAGTTTAAACTAGCCCTCCCCTTGCATGTAGGAGCAGTGGACATTAAGCCTTGCCGTGAGAGATCAATACAAGAAGTGCACGATTTGAAATTCATAGAGGGCCGTGCCGGTGGAGCAGAAAGTACCCTGGGGTGCAGGTTTCTATGGTGTTAGAGCGCTAATCAGCTGATCTATGTGCAGCTTCACAAGCCTGGAGGCGACTTTCACACATATCATTACAATCAAATCTACAAGTACCTCAATGGAGGCAAATCTTAATCTCTGATGGATTTCAAAGGAGAATAACTTTAATCTTATTACTGGTTTTTCAATTCCACTTGGACTGGTCAGCTATTGTTGACAATACAAAAGTGAAGCTAATTGCAATAATTACCCTTCGTTCCTTCTGATTATTCTGTATTTGAGTCGCAACTACTCTTGCTTCTGGCTAAAAATTAGCATACATATAGATGACTATTGTAAGAAAATTTCAAAAGAGTATGAGCGAATATGAAATTCTCTAGCGGAAATCTCTTGTAGAAACTTTGGGGAGTCACCACCTTTAGTTTTTTTCAAAAATTTAAGTCAAAATTCACATGGACATGAATGCAAGACGGAGAAATCCTGTGTTTATATAGCGCACAGTGCATGTTTGTCTTCCCCATTACAGCTCTCAGACAAATTTGGCCGGAATGTTCCTGCAGGCCACACCTCGGCTACTATAGAGTGCACCCTGTTATGATTGTGTTTATCATGTGTGCAGTTTATGATTTCCCCTGCATAACTATATGGACCCACTTTGGATGTTGGTTCAAACAAAAAACATTCACTTATTGAAAAGGAGGGGGAAGCGGGGGCTGGGAGCAGGGGGGTTGGAAAAGGGAGTTGGGGTTGTCACCTTTGGGGCTCATCAAATTTACATTAAAATATATCTAAAGTGGTGGGGAACTATTTTCAAACACTGCTTCTTCACTGTTTCTATACTCAACAAAACAATATAAGGACCATCCCCTTTCCCTTCAATATTTAAAAAGAGTGTTTCTTTATGGATCTTGACATGGCTACCAAATACCTCAATATTGAAAACTGGGGTGATCCCTTGATGGTTTGTTGAGTGTACAGTGAGTGCTACATGCAGTGCTTCTTTGAGAAATGTTGGTATATTGGTACAGCAGATATGTCTGTGATAGTTGATAACACTACAATCAGTTGATGTCACTGTAAACAAGGAATGTGACCCCTTTCAGGTTCCTATCACCCCCAACCCCACAGGAAGTATAACAAGGGGTTGACCTATTCTTGTGATACTATCTCAGACATGTAGAGATTATGATTATCAATATTTGACTAGGGATTGCCCTGTCTACAGTCATACCTGCAGGATATCACATTGTGACCTAGTAACTCATACCTGTGATTGTTTCCTACAGTACCTTCACCTGGGGCATGTATGGGTAACACCTGGGGCATGTATGGGTAACAGGTGAATAACTATGCAAATCATTTCTTTATTGTTTTACTCTGCATTTCCAAATTGGTTATGGAGCTTGCTTCAGCATTCTTTGGAACGTTTTTTCTAATTTTCTTTCCCGATCACAATTTTTAATTTAGGGGAAGAAGTAAGCAAACAAAATTTCTCCCATGACTTTTAAACGTTTACATCTGTAAATACAAATGGCTCAAATCTTAGAATATAAAGAAAATGACTCCTAGTTCACATCCCGTAATTGATCAAAAATCTCAAATTCACTAAAAGTTTTACTACATTCTTATCAAAATGTATTTATTTTCATAACAGCAATGATTTTACAAAGGAGAGAATTTGTCTCCATTCATAAATTGTTCAAAACATTGCAAAACATAATGCCAATCTTTCTTTTCTTAAACTGACAAAATCAATTTGACATGTAAACAAAATCACATCATCGACAGCCTGCCATTACCTAAACCAACGAGATAATCTTTTTATGCCTATTTCTTCACGTGTTTCTTCCTTCCTACAAGACTGCTTGATGTACCCCAATACTGATGGTGGGGGAAATACGCAAAGAGAGACAATGTTTGTCAACTCAACAAACAAAACAAACTTGGTGTAATAAAGGGAAGCAACTGTTTGTTATAAGATGTCACGGCAACGTGCTAGATTCCTGTCGAACATGGCAAGAGACGGAAGAGGTGAATCTCCTTCAAATAGCGAGGCCAATAAATTGATTACCTCGTCTTTTTTAAAATTCAACACAAAAAAATCAACAATTTCAGGGAGAAAAATTTCAAAAACGTTGGCTGTCATGGAAACTAATTTTACAGTGCAATGTTATTGCAAATCTGGTTGATTGATTGCTTTCCAAGAGTGTTAGACATTGTAGCATTGGGCTTTGGCTGAAAACCTAAAATGATCCATATTTTGGGAAAGGAGAAATAGGTGCCATGGATAATTGTACAAATGAAATGTTGGTTTACTTATAAGCTTGATATAAGAATTAAAAGCAATCAAAATTGTGAGAGTCTTATTCTTATAATATTATATATAGTGATACTCTCATTTTATTTTTCATCATAAAGATAAGCTCACTTTTTATAACCAACATTTTTAGATATAATTGGAATATACATGCATACAGGAGTCAAAATTTATTCTATGAAAATATCATATGTTCCCATTTTAAACTTGAATCTAATAAACCTCTTTACAATTTTACATACAATTTTGCTCATTATTACCATAAATTTACATTACTTTATGGCTATTCTAGAAGTAGAGTGGGTGAAATGTAAAGACAATTTTTAAATGATGGCAATGACATTATAATAGAAGTTGCCTGCATTTTTCATACTGCACTCGTTACGGTATTCATCAAGCACAAAATCAGCACGATCTATTACAAATATGATTCTGTTGTGTGTTATTTTGTTCAAACCAAAATACAATTTAAAATGTGAAGACTTCAGACTGAATACTGCAGACTTTAAAGACATGCAAATCTTCAACTCATTTTGTAGGACAACCACAAACACTAATGCATCGAGAAGAAATCATCCGATCATAATGGAAGGCATCAAATCATATCCAATAAATCAGAAAATAATAGGACTGATGGTCTCTCCCCTGTTATCATTCCCTCAACACATTCCCCCATGGTGGATGGGTTCTTGTACAGAAGAGGGTGATCAGAATCTCAATAGAGTGACTCACGTTGTACAGCAATCAACTGGAGATGAGACTCAATAGCTTTGGAATTTAAGGCAAAAGGAATACAAAGAATCTCTAAAAAGACTGGAAGTTATTCAACTTACCACATAGTAAGCTCTTATATTCTTCACCAGGAGATCCCAGTTTATCTGACGGAGCGCGACGTCGTCTTGTACCGACCTCACAACGTTCTGATACGCCGGTCGAGGGTCGCTGGAAATAAAATGAAATTGATTGAAATGAAAGAATAAAGAGGACAAAAGTAACTGAAGGAAACCAATGAAATTCTACAATGACTTAAGAAGTATAACATATAAATTTTTAAAAAATGTAATTGAATTGAAATTATGTATTCAAGAAAATGAATGAAAAGCTCTTTTGAAATATTATTCAACTGTTGAATGAATTCTGAAGAATAAAATTTGCTTACAGCTCAATTAGAGCTTAGTGCTCTTAAAATAGTATTTGAAGCATGAAATAACAACTATTAATACCATATACTTTTTCAAGAATGTGAAATCTTAAGTTATTTTATCAATCAATATGCCTTTGCCTAATATTCAATATTTATTTATTAGGAGAAGGCCTAATAAGTGTAACTGTTTCACTTGTGCGTAATCCATTTGACCTTTATGTTAATAAAATAAGTTTAAACCAATTCCATATTTAATCCTCGGCATAATCATTATAATCATCATAATAATCATCTTTCATTATTAATTGGTTCATAAAAATATCATTTACCTTGCAAACTTAATGAAATGTATTATAAAGTAAATAAATATATCAATACCACACGATAGTGAATAACATTGATTTCTTTCACTGATCGAACTGATAACAAATTTCATGTTTGCCTTTGGCACTGTAGGACATTCAACTCATTCTAAGTTTACATAATCTACTTGTAAGAGTTTGTTAAGCACTTTAAAACATTTCAGGACAAACTGAACATTTGTACACCAGCTTGCAGGAGATATAATCTGTGTAACAGAATCTTGACACCTGTACGATATATACTTACTCCTCAATTACCTACTTAGTACATAACTGTAGTGAACTCTTACCTCATTTATACAGGTGTAACGCAAGGTACGTGCAGGTATAGCGCTAGATACGTGCCGATACGTAATTAACTGAAAATGGTTAGAGTAAGGCTCGTTCTTCCACTGAATGTTTTTTGTCATAACACCTTTAGATTATAAATGTAGGTTTTCAAAACATCAGGATCTGGGACAAAGGTGGTCGTCTCAACAACAGTAACATCACAACACTGACAGATGTAAGATATGGAAATATAGGTTTGAGCTATCAATATCAGTCATTAATAATCAACCAATAACAGTTAAAGTAATGCCTGTATGTTCAGCTTTTATCTATGATGTTGTTTGATTTATTCTACATATGGACATTAGGACAGCAACATACTTGGTCCAACAGTACAGTAGAGCATCATGGTTGCTTTTGTACCAATTCCTAAACATTTATCAATCCTTTTCATGAATCATGGATACAACAGCGATTTCAAAATGAAGATTTCAAGATATCTTGAATAATTATCTTAAGTCTTCAATCAATGGTTTCATGAATTTGTTTTCAGTTCTGTACTTTTCTGAAATGAATAAACATTGAGTATAACAAATGTATATTTGAAGCACAGAGAGGGACAATTACCGTATCTTGAATATCCGCCAGTTTTCCTCACTGGCTACATAGGCCTTGCTGCATTTCACTACACTAGCACAGAAAAGCAAAGCTTAAATTAGCCAGTGATGGAAACTTGTGCATGTTACAACTTGCAGGGTAAGTTCACAGAGGGAATGATGTTAATAAAACAGTTTCCAATGTAAAAATATTGTTTATTCAGTTTCCATGGAGATGACATGAAGAGTGAACAAAAGTATAGGAACCAGTTAAGTGCTTAGTGATTGTCAACCACTACAATAAAGAGATCTTGTCAATAATGATATACATCAGATCTTGCCAATAACGATGCAAACAGTGAACGTGAAAAATACACTAAGTGCCTCCTCAGACGTTATATATTCCCCTGTTGACACCCGAAATAACACCACAAGAGTATAAAAACCATGATTGAGTTTCATTTATTTGAGATAGGAGCCATTATTGGTTATAAAGACGTGATATACATACCGTATACTACTAGAGTTTATAGTAATGTCTTAAGGTGTAAATACTTCTGTATTGTAAATGACTTGAAATGCATACCTCATGGCACTGAAGTTTGGTATAGGCATAATTTCAGGTACATTCATTCAACAATATGGATAAATGTTTAATGTTTATATTTTACTATGAAAAATCGGTGACCAGTTTGTTATAGTCAGTGCTCGCTGATTTGAAGGTGGGTTAAGATTCTTGATTATCAGAGAACAGGAATTGGTAAAACTCTTAAAGAGAGGGTTCAATAACAGTATCCGCCATTTTGTTTTTGTCAATTGGAAACTCCCTGATTTAAATTTTTATACAAATGATCACCTAAATCTAGCAGGTTTATTTATTTTTTCTACATCATGAAAACGAGTACTCATAACAAAATTGATAATTAGCATAAAATTAACAGACTCAACTCCCCCCATGAGTCACAACTAGTACCAGTTTCTATCATTGATTACTGATTACTGACATTGATAACTTAAGCCTTACTGCATTTCATTAACATTTTCAAGTAGATAGGCACTGTGTACTGCAATGATCAATCCAACATGCTGTGATATTAGATATACAACAAAAGGTTAAACACAGTCTAGAGAACACCAGACCGACTGAGAATGGCCGAGTGATTGGGTGACTAGACACCCTGTAAACTTCAGATTCAAACCAGATGTTTCGACAGCTATTTGTTTCTCCAGTATTCCACATCAAAGGCTTTAACAAGTACCTGACTGGTCGGTGGTCAGGAGAAGTGACCTCACTTGACCAGCAGAATCTAAACTGTGGATAGACACAGAATCTACTCCTGCTTAATTCCTGATTTAACCTTATCCCTTCTGAAGGTTTCAGAACTTGTCAAACACAGCGTTCTTCCTAGAGGAAGTCCTGGGGATATTTACCCACAACACCGTTTGGAGTTGGTGTTCCTCAAAATTCAGAGAATAGGAGACTTTAACCAGTTCAATGATGTACTTGAGTATTTAAGAACATTTGAACTTTTGGAGTGTAATACAGTGGAGCTAATGATATTCTAAACACACAATAATATGCTTTGAACAAACAGAGAAAAGATAATGACACCAATGACACTTGAAATTTTAAATATTTAAAAGATATTTTGTCTTTGAAAACTTAACCTCCTGTCTGAAGGATTAAGATTTGTTTGAAATGTTAATTGATTAGGCAACTTGACCCTCTATCAGAATTATAATCCTTATGTTCAGAAACATAATCCCTATGTTCAGCAACATATTCCCTATGTTCAGCAATGTATTCCCTTTGTTCAGCAACTTATTCCCTATTTTCAGCAAGGAAAGAGTTAAACAATCTATGATAAAATGATTAAGAGATTTTTCTGATTAAAATGGATATCTTTCTCAATTGATCTATAAAATTTTACTTTAAATCAGATATAAAACAAGAGTCATCAGAAGATGACATATCCCATCGGTTCCACAAAATTTGTAAAACACATCTTTTACAGATACTTGTGTATCTACTACCGTACTTCAGTTAGTGGGTATTACAGAGTTTCAGGAATGTTAAGGGTTTTAGACTTCTGCTCCAGAAGCAGTCAAAATCAACAACAACCAACATCCCTCTCATGTTTCTATGGAAACAGAAAAAAATAAATTTTTCAGAAAAAATCTGATAATATCAAAAGGCACCACTTCAGTCAATGGTTAATACATATGCAAAGTTTCAGGAAGATATGATGAACGGTTTTGGAGCTGTGCTCCGGAAACGAACCTGTCTCTGAACAAAGTCCAAATTCAACAAGTTTCTATGGAAACGAAAAAAGAAAAAAAAATTCAGAAATCTGAAAATATCAAAAGGCACCACTTCAGTTAGTGGGTAATACACATGCAAAGTTTCAGGAAGATATGATGAACGGTTTTGGAGCTGTACTCCGGAAACGAACCTGTCTCTGAACAAAGTCCAACTTCAACATGCTTCTATGGAAACGAAAAAAAATAAATTTCAGAAATCTGAAAATATCAAAAGGCACCACTTCAGTTAGTGGGTAATACACATGCAAAGTTTCGGGAAGATATGATGAACGGTTTTGGAGCTGTGCTCCGGAAACGAACCTGACTCTGAACAAAGTCCAACTTCAACATGTTTCTATGGAAACGAAAAAAAATAAAATTTTCAGAAATCTGAAAATATCAAAAGGCACCACTTCAGTTGGTGGGTAATACACATGCAAAGTTTCAGAAAGATATCATGAATGGTTTTCGAGTTCTGCTCCGGAAACGAAATGATTACGGACGGGCGGACAGACGGACGGACAGACGGACGGACGTACGGACAGACGGGGCGATGACTATATCCCACGGTATTACATACCGGTGGGATAACAAATCTTAAAGGGCCGTTCTGTCGGCAAAATCCGCCATATTGGATTGTGTGCATTACGTGAAATGAAAACACAGTATATTTTACCTCATTTTACAACATTTTAATGATAATGGATATACACTGATAGAAAGTTCACATAGTAACACATAGCGTGTCATAAAACTAATAAACAATTTGCTTTTATACTGTAGAAAACTTTTCCCCACTCGCAGCGCCGATGAATGGCTTCCGTTCTCATTGTTTTTATTTTTCAACAAATGTACGCTTGTTTTTATTAAGTTCTAAATTTATAAATCCATCAAAATATTACCTTTATTAATATCTTTTAACTTGACATTTATTAGTAGCATATTAGTGTAAACGGGGATATCCTCTCGAATTTCGTTTCCACAAAAAATACCCTGATAGAACCCTCCTTTTAACCCAATGCATGTTTCTGCAGTAATATTTATGAGAGATCCTGAATGATGTTTTTATACCTGTACTTCAGCATCTAAGAATTATTTTGTAATTAGGCACGGAAAGGGTTAATATAAAACTATGAATTAATTTCTCTCAACAATCTCTTATATATATATATGACATATTGATTTATGATGTTAACAGTATCCTACATAAATCTGACTGAATAGGTAACGGTCCAATTATCAAGATGGCTGCCGAAATAGTTGTATAGGTTATGAGACACCCCCTATTCACCTGGTGAGATAATCACCCATCTTTTGTAGAAGCGACTCAAGGAATATGGCGGGATTAATCATCCATAATTACACCTGGAAGTGACATACTGCCAGTACAAAGGGAGCGGAAATTTAACAATGAGACGAAATACCTCATTAAACAGACATGCAACTAGAAATAGCTTGCTACTTAACCATTATTATCGGCTCAAACTTCTCAAAACTTGTCTGGTTGGGTGGACACAAAGCTGGTCAGTTTAATAGCTGGACAATGTCGAGACCATCCAAGATTTATGCCTGAATTTTTCCTTCAACTTTTGAACTATCAAAGTTTGCCATGCTCTGATAGCTACCTTCGGCATGGAACATGTTAAATTACCATTGTAAAATATTGAATATTGGTGTGGTTCTGGATTTTTATACTGAGTACTGAAATATAATGAAGAATGTATAGTATTTATGTCACTTTAGTGAAATGGTAAATTTTGCAGTATTATAAATATTATAGCCCTATTATTTGAATACTTTCAAAGGGTTATAAAACTTGGAAAGAAAACAATTATGACATTATTTGCAGCAGAGATCTGACGTGACATGAAAATTTTGAATGCTTCAATAGTCACATAACTAGAAAATACATTAAATATAACAATAAAAAAAGAACATCGTGTATTCTTCAAAGGCATTAAATAATTTAGATAAACTATATCCAGGTGTTCAATTGTACCTATAAAAGAAGCATGGATACAATACATTTAAATTAACTTAAAATATTTTTCCCTTATTAAAACAATATGGAGAAGGAAGACAGTTAAAACAATCCTTTTTTATGTAATAAACTCTACAACAATGTGTGCACGAACAAGATGAGTTTTTCCTCTGCCGACTGAACAAGGACATAAAGATAAATTCCACAGATACATTTTAATCTGTCTCTTCAACTCTGCATGAAAACGTCTCAATCTAGGTTGAACTGGCAGCCAAATTTTCTCACATTGCTGTTACAAAATAACACTTTTTAGAATTTTAGATAAAATCCAGGAAACAGGAGATAGGAGAACTGACAATAAAGCTGGTGTCCTGCCAAATCTAGACTACAATGTCAGACATTTCTATTCTGAGATATCTTTTGACAAATACTTTAACTCTGGGAGTGCAGGAGTAGAATACGTGGTACCGAGGTAAGTATGTCAGCAGGTGGAGGGTTAACCTAAGCTCCTCAGTAGACACATTGTGCCAAAGACGGCATCTCAATGCAAACTGGCAGCCTTGGTTTAGAAAAAGACAATTTTCTAATGCTGTCAAAACTCACACGAGGGTTTGAAATACCAACAAGCATTGTGGCGACAGTAGGGGATTGAGGTTCCGCTCTTGATCAATGTTTTGTGCAACGTAGCCAATAGTGCGGCCCGCTCTGTTGAGATAAACTATCTCCTGGGGAAGAACTGACATGAACTAAAAACATTTATTGACCCTGTTTTTTGCATCCTCAAATACCAGGTCAAAAACTGTGTTTTTCAAAGGATTTAAAATTTGCTTTTTCTTGCATTTATGAACAACTGATATTATCAATAACATAAATATTAGATAAAAAAAAAAGGTTATCAAGAGAGAAAAATAAATCAAATTGAAAACACCACAAGTTCATTATTGAATATGGCTATAGCAATCAAACTGTCTATTTTTTAGCAAAGCAAAGGGGCAGTGTCCGGACCACTATTGATATCTAATTTATTAACCATATTCAAGTGAACTCTTGACAAGAAACTCTACACTCTATGCCCAGAGTGGGAGATCCTAATTTACTCCAATGGTCGACCGTCCACCTTATCTCTATTCTCATTATATGAATTCTCTCTCACGCCTACCTTATATAATGCCTTCCTCTCAATTATCTTACAAATAGTTTTAATTAAGCCTCCTCCAGACCCCGCTAATGTCAAGTCATGATCTAGTTATCTTCCAATTTATCTCTACATTGACACAGCGTCTCAGGTATCTTCACAAACAGGTAACGAATTAACAGATAATGTTCATTATTGTTACACAGGCTGCAGATTACAATTATCTGTCCCATTTTAACCAATTATCTCAACCATAAATTTGAAGCAAACTGTAATTTTCTATACTGACTGTAGTGACTGACTATCAATCTCAAGTCTGTCTGGCAGGTCTATTTGCTGTCTGCATGGACCAAGTAAGGATTTTCATTGTCTAAAAAAACGAAGAATGCGTATACCTTTACCAAGAAACAACTAATTCATTGACACTTTGTCAATATTATAGAGACACTTAGAAACTATTGACAAAATAACTGATAAATTTATCTACATTGTTTGACCCAGGTCACACCTTCCTTCACAGGTAACCTACTCTTATCAGGTGAAAGACATCGAGCATTGAATAAACATTGACCAAATAAGGCAGCAAACATCTTTGAATTGAAAACCCATTTCCATCCCCGGTACTAAAATAAACACATTAATCCATTAATTCACCAATCCAATGTATTCCTCCAGCCACATGAACTAAAATGCCTTTCATAGCCAGTGAAGGATAATTCCTTTCATCCTCCAAGCTGCACACATTAAACCTTTGATGTTTTCACCTGTAATCAAGATTATCTAACGCCAGGTGAGGCCAGGTGTAGTGACACCTGAAGAGTGATGTTCATGCTGGGTACAACTCAACTGCTCCCCTTTCCACGTGGGGAGGGGAATTGGACATTAATGGACATTATCAATAGTGTAGTGATCAATAGCGGCAATCATCAGTTGAATGATGCAGGGTACACCTCTACCCACTGACCCCCCCCCCCTCATCCAGCTTATATGATCGCATGTGTGGTAGCAAATACACATGTGTACAGTCGCTCTCTCCTTCTACCCTCTCCTCTGGACTGCCCCCCACCCTGTGTAGCACATGATTTTTAAGAATTTTTTAGGGGAGGGTTTTGGGGGGTATCATCTGTGGAAATGCTGAGTCCCCTACCCCTCAACTTGTTCTACCCTGTTTACTGTTTAGTACATGAGTTATAGTTTTAGATGGATAAAGAGATCTAAGAATTTATTTAGGGGAGGGGGCGAGTAGGATTTGTAGAAATGTGAGTTACCCCTCCTGTCCCAACCATCAACTGCCTTCACCCTGTGTAGCATATGAGTTAAGGATTTAGGATGAAGAAACATCTAACAATCATTTGAGATAGGGGTGGGCGGATAGGATCTGTAGAAATGCTGGGTTAACCCCCTACCCCTCAACTGCCTCCACCCTGTTAGAGATGGGAGAAAACAGATCTTATTATGTGGGGCGGGTTGAGCAGGTATGATCAGTAGAAATGCTGAGTTGACCCCCTCTCCCATACCCCTCAACCATGACCTCCCTCTCCGTCCCCATTGATAATACGACTAAGACCCAGATTACCTTTCACTACACCCTGCCGAGTGTGAGAGGAGGGGGGTGTGTTACCTGTGTTACCTGGAGGACATGCTTACTCAACCACGACTGGGGTATTTGAGTGCTTTTGAGAACTCATGTTTTCATAATATTCAAAATTATTTAAAAGTATCTGTTTTATTTGTTTAGTGGGCAAAATGTTTCAGGTAACATATTAGATCACTGTTTGAACGCACATATATTTATCTTTTGAAAAAATATTTTCAACATTGTCATTCATCAAATGAACACTTTGTTCTTTAAAACAGGTAGAACTATGAACTTAAGAAAAAGAGTCTTTTTTAAATAAAAATATTCATAAATATAACAATTAAACATAACTTGATTACTCACATCTGCTGCATAACATCACAGAGAAATACTCCATTGTATAAATCCTTGTATTGCAGGGCCGAGCTTTCACTGTTCCGAAACGTTTCAACCTAATATGATAAAAAAAAACACATGAAATTAAAAAAAATTAATTAAAATTATCATATTCAAACAACCTCAATTAAATATTCACATGTAAATTGGACACTTTCTAAAAAGAATTATACAATAAAATTGTTTCATGCTATAGAAAATATGATTAACAATACAGACATGTAAATTCTTTAATAAAGGTAAAAGTATATTTATTTTAACTCTCTAATATAAAATGTTTCCACTCACCCATACAACAAGTGGGTTGGACATGAACGCCCTGTCATCCATGCTTTCAACTTTTACTGTATCCAGATTAGTCACAAATATATTCCTGTCAACCGATCTACCCCTTTCATACTCAAACAGCTCCTTGTAAACACAGATCAGTGATCATCAATAAGTCGACTGATCGAAAAACGGACTTGGGACACCAAAATACTCCAAATATCACCAACTTCTCTTTATCGCACGTTTTTGCTTATGTGTATCTTATAATCATCAGGTAATATTCCATGAAAACAATATAATCCAAAATCACGAATCTGTTATCATCAACACTCCTTCCCAGTTTATGAAATGCATTCCATTCGATTCAGTGTTCTGAGACCATACGAACAGGTAGAGGCATGCCCATGTTTTGAAATACACAACACTGCGACAGAAACGATCAAGCGATCGCGTCTTTAGAAACTGCTTACGAACAGGCGCGCGTTTTCCACAAACGTCTGATGCGTCTTCTGTTCACATGGTCATTTCCTGGCTGAGTGTCCAGCGTGTTTTTATCGCGTATAGGAAATGACACATCTACACTACCTGCAAACATTCGAGCTACCGCGCTCAGCTATCCACATTTTACACTCAAACAGTGTCACTCCATTGCACACCGATTCAACCAATCAGGTCAGCGCGATATGACCTTTGACACCAGTACGTATCACTACGCGTTCGATATTTACAAGTTACTATGGTTTTCTTACTCGTACGCTGAACAAAATATTGCTGTTTTATGCATGTTCGTTGATGAATAAAAACTTCACTCTTCAGTTCTCTTCGTGTTTGTATTTTAAAGTAAATGTGGTTATTTGAGAACTATATCACCCATCTGCATGATAAATGCAGCGACAAAGACAATACACACAAAACGGGCACCTGCCAAATTGAACGTGCCAAGGGAAGTAACTCTTCTCTTTATCCAACAGTTCATACTCTGATACCTGTTTTTCTTACCTTGCACAAGGAATTTGATGGATACGTCTTTGCCTTGCATTAAATACTACATTCAGTGGCAAATTTATAGATTTGATAAAGAGAAATTAAAACATTTGACAAATGTAGAGAAATGTTTTGATATTAATAGAATCAAATGAATCAATGTTATAAAACAAAAACAAAATAATGATTGATTGAAATTTGGTATCCTGGCCATATTTTCATCATTATAGGCCTATATTAAGTTATTTTATTTTAAGTTGAAACTTTAAGCAAATTTATAAATTATAATAGAAATGGTTATTTAATCGAGGCGCATGTTCATAAACTTTTAAAATGGGCAATATGATAATGGCTTACAGTGAAATATGCAAATGACTTTTTTTTTAAATGTATGTAAACCTCATTGTCACTTTTTCTGATTCCGAGTTAAATGGTTATTTTGACCTAAGGTAAAACAATGTCGACTGAGCAATATCCGTGCCATTCTTCGCTTCCAGGATGGTATGGACGTATCAATAATTTAAAGCGTACGTAAAATGTAAGCTAACTCATTGATACGACATAAACTAATCGGATAATTGAAACCATGATAAAATAAGAGCTAGTCACGATCATAACATAGAACGTAATTTACAATCATGTCACTTGATAATGACAATCATCTTCTACTGTATTAGCTAAGTATGCATAGCTCTGACCTCGTCAGACGTCAGAGCTATGCATACTTAGCTACTACTGTATACACTGCTTGTTTGATAGACGTGAAATGATCAAAGCAATTGAAAATAGAGTATCGTGCTAACTTTGTATATCATTCTAAATATAAGTAGACTACAGTTAGTGCGTTCCCTGGTAGTCCGTAAAAATCCTCGAATGATTCGCGCCCTCGGGTTTTTCCTTCCTATCAGGGTCCACAACCTAACCATATCCTCGGTATTATGGTTTCTCCTTATAGTAGTTTACTTGATTTAACAAGATGATCATTTTTGTTTCACAATTTCACTCTGAAGAAACGAATTTATTGCTTTATGATGTCTTGCAGAAACTGTTAAATGTAGTCACATCTCTCACACGAAGTATCGTTGTAAAGTTGTAAACCAGACACGGCGGCCATTATGTATCAATGGTTCAGTTGGTGAAGGTAGTCTGAACAAAAACAACCGTATTCCGATAAATATAACTCACAAAACAGTGAATCTACCGGGATACGAACTCCTATCGCTCGCAGGTTTTATTCCTCGGAACAGGGTGGATTTTAATGAGACTGCAGTAGTGCTATAACTCACACCCGACTTTAGCCGAGTCCGGGTAGGTCACAGTTGGAACAGTGTTAATGTGTTAAAGGTACATCCATTGTGTTGTTGGGGGTCAAATATGGAAAACGTTATAAATGGTCTTATTTCATCGAGAAGTACCAACTGTTACCGAAAACTACCAATTTAATGATACTCGACTTAGTATATTGACGATTTGAAGGAAAAAGTATCGATTTCTGACCGAAAACCGGACAATGCACAACGTGTGGTCCGCGCCATTGAGTCAAACGTAATTTTGGAATCTTATTTAAACAAGATAAAATAACAAATTTGGGTTAATAATGTTCAATAGGTCATATAAATACTGTGCACTTTCGGTTTCTGCACACGCATTATAATGTTACCCGATATTAATTGGAAACTAGTAATTATGATATGTTTGGCGATTGGGGATGAATATGCAAGCTGAGTGAATTTGTTTGTATTGTAAACAGCACATATGATGTGTTGGAACGTATTAATGCCAATTAAAATTTTATGAAACACAATGGATGCACCTTTAAGGAATCGTACCCTGACTTTTTAAAATAAGATATCGCCTTATGAGAACCATGTTTACGTACTCTTAAAAGGTAGTTTTTGGGGTCGAGTACAGTATACAATACAAGATACAATACTAATAACACCTGTAATATTCATTCGTGTTCAATAAAATGTGGCACGCATGTGTAACAAGTAACGGATTTTCGAAACATTTATATTTTCTGAAAATCCTTAATTATTTATATAAACGTATATCAACTTTCTCCATTTGTCTTATTGAGCGCGACTGATTTAAGAGGTATTATTTTTATATATGGTACTTCTGAATGTTGATGTTGATGCATTTTCTTTGCTACTGCTTTTGCGAACTGATGGGTTCTTTTGCTATCGTGAATCTAAATCTATAGCACCATTATGTACACGGGGAATCATCATTCAAACTCATTAATCCAGGTCACCCATCCAAAGTAACACAACATTGACAGCTGTCAACTAAGCTATGCACACGACGAAACAATTTTTTAAATAAAATATTATTCCGTAATAAGGTGTTGAATGTATGAAAGACTACCATGTATGTTTCAGACAAATAATCGCTTCATTCACGCGTGTATACCCAAGTCCATTTGTACGATATATGTTCTATCCTTAGTAGGCCCATAGTAAGAGTATATTTAGGTACATCACGGTCTTTTTCATTTCAATATTTCGTAAACTTGTACATTCCTATTCATTTGACACTTTCAGACATATTCGTACATGCAAGGTGATAAAGGTTAAGCTTGTTGCATTATTCACCGAAAATGTCTTTGATCAGCGTTTTAATATATATTTTATGTCCGCTTTAGTTGGTAGTTATTCTCGGCAAATCGAGAATATGTCAGTACATGTCATTCGCTTCCCACAGAGGTTACTCCCTTCATATTTCCGATCGTTTGGACTGAAGGGAGTAATCTCTGTGGGAAGAGAATATGTAATCATACATTTAAAAATTGCCAGGAACGCTGTTTTTTTTTCGATTTCATAAAAGACCATTCTAATATGTATTTCATTTCTAAATGCCCTTTAAAGACTTACTATTAATTGAACAGGAAATAAGTATATACATCTAATCCAACGAACGTTTGAGAACTTTAAAAAAGGCTGTTTCTTATATCTAGATCACAGTCACTATTCGTGGTGACGTTAGCACTGTAACCTGAATGATTAGTGTTTTAAACAAAATTTTGCTAACGTCCGAGAAATATGGGTCTTTTATTCTAGATCGAGATTTCGTTTGAATCAAACCAATGAACTCTTTTAACACTGAAATCGTCAATTGAGATCACAGGGGCATGTATCGCTTAGAAACAGCGTTTGAAAGACATATACGATATGGTCTATAGGTATATGTCTTTCAAACGCTGTTTCTCGTACATGCCCTTGTGATCTAACGAACTTCTATATGCCTCTCAAAGAAACTAAACTCACGTGCAAAAGAAACGTCCCCATACAACATACACAATATTTCAATCAACGGGGGATAATTGCGACTGAAACAACGTTACATCATGTCTTCAGAACCCAACAATGCTAAATATGAGTTTTCAAAACATTGTCTGTTCATGTCTCTGAGAAACACACGTTTTAAGAAATGGTCGTTTTGGAATCTCCTTAACTAGACGAGATAGAAGCCTCAAAAAGCCAGTTTTGGCTTGATTTGTGACGTTTTACAGTAATGACGTGTCAACAAATTTATATTGAAAAAGGTTATTCATGTCGAGGGCATCTTTAATTAATTAAATTTGTATTTTATTTTTTTTAAAAACTATTTACACCAAATATTGTGGCCAAAGCCCATCTTGAAAAAGCGATTTTAGCACCCCATGTGAATTTGAACAGATGTGAAAATAAAAATATCATACTCTGATGTATGAAATTGTGAACACGTCTTAACTAAACATCTGACTATCATATATATTCAAAATCTACTTTCTCCGACATCAATATTTCATTTTATACTGTTTTCAAAATGTTAGGACGTTTCTTTTGCACGTGAGTATATTTAAATTTGTCGAAATGAAGATTATGATGTGAAGCCCTCATTCTCTGATTATTTACAACCATGAAGAATGAACATGTTTTTTTATATGGATGAAAAACTTTATCCCACGTAGACGACATATTTGAGGCTATTTCAGACCTGATCAAGCTCGAAAATGGTATTGAGGACTAATTACACCCAGGGGCAAAAGAAACGAAACGAAACCAAATACAATACATTAAAATCCTCGAGAGATACGTACCACTGATTCGAGTTCAAATTTAAAAATATTATATCTGTTCATATTTCTGAGAAACACACGTTTGAAGAAATCGTCGTTTTCAAATCTCCTTAACTATAGGCGAGGGAGGAAAGTCAAAAATGGCGTTTTGGCTTGTTTCGTGACGTCCTACAGTAATGATGCGTCACTAAAGAAGGTACATTATTCCGACAACATATCCATATTTCATAAAAGTTTACCTTAAATACCAGGTCCAAAACACATCTTTGAAATAGCATTTTCATCACCCTATGTGTGTTTGAACGATGTCATAAATTATATATTAAGTATCATACTCTCATGAATGAATTTTTATATAATTCTTTACTAGATATATTCTCATCACAGACATTCAAAATCGACTTCATCCGGCAGTTATGTATGTATATGACTCTTTTGAACATTTTGCATCGTTTCTTTCGTCCCTCTGTGTATATGCCAGTTATATGAGTGTACTAGTCAGTGGAGCTTGTAAGTAAACATCTTAAGAAATATAAGAAAACAGGTTGTTTATGTCAAATGAAATCAAACAGGATCTATACATTCTTCAGCTACAGTAAACATAAATGAATATTTGTAACAAAGTAAACTTCACACAGAGTAGATATACATTAAACATGGATACCTTTATGAACAAATATACTTCACACTGATATAATGGTGATATTGTTCAGTCACATGACCAAAATATGGCGTCATTAATCTAATCGTATCTTACAATCAAAAGCAAGAAAACCTGTCACAAATAAACTTAAAAAATAAAAAATATTTCTTCTGCTCAGTAGTGACTATAATAGCTGTAGCAGTTTTATTTCTTACAAAAGCACATTTTGTCAACTGAAAATAATTATTTGAAGTCGAAGACACTTACAAATGAAAACATTAAATAAAATGTAATTTTGTGCTAAAACCCATTGTCTCTATAAAATCACAAACCTTCAATTGTATTGCCTCGTACTTCCAGTGTGTTAAGTCTCTAGGACTGAAGTTCATCAAAGGCTTTGTTTTTGGGTTTGATAAAGAGTTTGTGGAGTTAAGTGTACAAACGTAGAGACAACTTCGTATCATATACATGTCATGGTATAGATTATGATTTTATTAATGAATTTCCCTAAAAGTTTTCAAGAAATTGCTATTTTGAGTTCTTATTTTAAAAATGGGGGCTATGTAGACCAAATGTATCTCTTGTTTAGTAGACTTACATTTTATTATATGTTATTATATGCATTTTTGTAATTGCTTTGAATATGTTGATGATGGTTAGGTGTGAAGCATTGAATGAAACCTGTATTAAACTGGTTAACAACCACTTTTAATGTGATGTGGCGTTTTTACTAACAAAATATACAATTGGTCTTCATTTACCATAATTGTGCATGGCTACAATGTTTTCATTTCCATGTGTTGTTGGAGAGTGTGATTTTGTTTTGGATCCAGCCCGCGTGTCTTGTTTTACATGTTTAGATGCTAAACACATGCATAAATATATTAAGATAGGTAAACGTGTTTAGTTGCTAAGCAGATTCTTAAACATGTTCATGTAGCTAAACGTGGTTAGATGCTAAACACACCCAAACACACCCCAAACACATTAAGTCAGCTAAACGTGTTTAGGGATCTAAATGCGTAAAACACATGACAAGATACGCTTTCACTATTATATTTAGATCCAAAGCACCATTTTTACAGTGTAATTTAAGACTTGCTTCATTCGTTTCGTTTTCTGCTACGCTAGCACAGAAAAGGTAAAAACATGCAGCAAGGCTTGAATTAGCCAGTGGTGAAGATTGGAACGTGGTATTGTTTGCGGGGGAAGTTGGGTTGATATTTAAGAAATAGAAGACGAATTGGCGTGCTTTATTGTTGAATAAAACATAGCAGGGACCATAAAACACGAAGGGCGCAACAACGAGTCTTCTATTTCTTATATGAGATGCCCTTAACTAGTTACTCGCTTTTCTATAAAACCCGTGGAGATATATATGTTGTTTGTATAAACTATATTTTGAAAATATTAATGCCTCCAGTCGTAGAACACATTCTCTACCATTGAAAAATCAAAGTGACGTAAAATGTGACGTCATTTGCTAAGCGACTCTCTAACTCTCGTCTAAAATCACGAGCATGGTTTATTGTCTCATAAAGCACGCTGTCGGTCCCATTGACCGCCAGTGTTTTATTGCCGTATAGGCATCTTATATATAGCAATAACCAACATGTTATTTCTTACACAAATACAATTCTCTGAGAAAACAATTGTTATAATATTATCTAAATCAATGATGATCATCTTCATTCTATTTAAAGCTTACTTAAATGGGACATGTAGAATCAAAACAGAAAACGAACACCAGAAAAAGTGTAGTATAGTGTTGGTACATATATGTTTTTCTCCACCAGTGGTTTATCCACAAGACTACTACAAATCTCTAGAAGCCTCTGTCGTCTCTTTTAATATTAAAGTTTATAGACTTGCTATGATCCGATAGATTTGCTTTTAATTTTGATTAGTATATTTTCTGTTTTCTTCAAATTTTGGACATTACTTTCTGAACCTTTTCCTTTCAAAGCCTAAATGTGTACTGTACTGTGCCACTTTTTTTGCATTTTGTTATAATGTTCAAAATTGCCCTTTATAATAAATGTAAAGCTCTATATTTTTATTTAAGCACAGCCCGATTATCTGTAGTCGTAGGAAACGGTGCCACGTATAAACATAAAATTGCTAGCGACCACTTTAGTGTGAACACCTTTTAATAATTCGAGGAAGGCATACTTCGAGGCGAGTCAGAGCGAATCAGAGGCAACTATGCATTCAGTGATGGAGTTTGCAAGTTATACTCTGCATATAAGGAACTGAATCAAAACCATTCGTTTTAGAGCTTTATTTATTAATTGAAGAGAACTCTTTTGCAATTGGTAACCTTTCTTTTCCATTTTCTCTGTAATTCCACTATATATATATATTTATTCTTTATTCAGGTGTATGTAGGCCATCGGCCCATTATACATATTACATCATACAGCCAACAAGCGGCTATTGCGTTGCTTATTCGCATAGAAAATGTACATAGTCAGATTACGCAGAACACTGGCGTTATCAACATACTTCAAGGCATTAAATTTATGCAATGAAGGATAAGAATAGTAATTTGCAGGGATATAAAGCTTACGAATATTATTGTAGGCAGAACATATTAGGATAAAATGAAACTCGTTCTCCGTGTGACCATCATTACACATATGACACAATCTAAGGTTCCTAGGCGTATTGGTATATCTACCCGTTTCAATATTTAATTGATGTGAGCTGAAACGGAACTGGGCAAGAGCAGTACGGAAACGTTTGACACTTATACAGCTTAGATATAATTCAGCAGAAAATACATGTTTATATAATGAATACGAATACGTTTTCGAGCTTGAAGTCAAAGATTCATGCCAGTCCTGTATATACATATTCTGAGTCCTGGTCATGAATTCAGACAGAAAAGAATCAAACTGGGAAATGTATTGATTCTCCCATACATAACCAAAACCCATACTATTCAATAGAAATCGAAGTTTAGAGGCCCAGTTGGATTTACCATATGAAACATCCAGCAACATTAAATTATAGCACTTTCTTGGGAAACGAGATACTGGCATATTTAACAACTTATACCAATATTTAATGCAACGTTTGTAGGCATAAATAGATAAAGGAAATCTGCCACATTCTCCACGAACAACCTGATTAGAAGTAGACTTCTAAACACCAAGAAAATGTTTACACGCCAAGGTCTGTACTTTTTCCACGTTAGAACTAATATAACAATCCAATCCCCACACTAGAAAACGTGCTACTACGGGCAGAGTGGGGAGGAGGGAAATGGTGAGTAACATTATTTGAGAAGGTACCATTATTTGAGAAGGTGCCATTATTTGAGAAGGTACCATTATTTGAGAAGGTACCATTATTTGAGAAGGTACCATTATTTGAGAAGGTACCATTATTTGAGAAAGCACCATTATTTGAGAAGGTATCATTATTTGAGAAGGTACCATTATTTGAGAAGGTGCCATTATTTGAGAAGGTGCCATTATTTGAGAAGGTACCATTATTTGAGAAGGTACCATTATTTGAGAAGGTACCATTATTTGAGATGGAACCATTATTTGAGAAGGTACCATTATTTGAGAAGGAACCATTATTTGAGAAGGTACCATTATTTGAGAAGGTACCGTTATTTGAGAAGGTACAATTATTTGAGAAGGAACCATTATTTGAGAAGGTACCATTATTTGAGAAGGTACCGTTATTTGAGAAGGTACCATTATTTGAGAAGGTATCGTTATTTGAGAAAGTACCGTTATTTGAGAAGGTACCATTATTTGAGAAGGAACCATTATTTGAGAAGGTACCATTATTTGAGAAGGTACCATTATTTGAGAAGGTACCCTTATTTGACAAGGTACCATTATTTGACAAGGTACCGTTATTTGAGAAGGTGCCATTATTTGAGAAGGTACCATTATTTGAGAAGGTACCATTATTTGAGAAGGTGCCATTTTAACATAAGGTAACATTGATAAGGTAAAGTGTTTTCAGAGGATCACGTTATTTAATAAGATCAAGTTTTTTCAGTAATTTCAGAAGTCCATATAGAGATAATCAAGGCAATGTCAATCTATAAACTCTAATCCAACCAAGAGATGTCCGCCCAGCAGAGCCCTGAACCCGCCCTGGAGCCATCCCCCACAGTGCGGTTGATGCCGAAGTAGAGGACACGGTCTGATTTCCCCTCTGTGTCAGGCTGGTCCTCCAGCGCAAACAGAAGGTCAGTATCGAGGTCAAAATTGTTCTCCATTCCTTGGTCATTCCAGACAACTCTTCCGTCCGAGATCATCACTTGAAAACGAGTTTTGATGACCTCCTGAACCCTTCGAAACTGCTTTGCCCTCGGATTTGGTGCGTTTTCATTCATATATATGTAAAAGTCATCTTCTAAGGCGTAAATCTCAGCGTTTCTGGAGTTGTCTCCCTCGTCACCTCCTGAAATATATACGTTACGCTAAATCACTGATAACAATTGGTCATGTGGGAAAAAAAAGAAACTATGTTCAATTTTGTGTTCAGTTGAATTCTTTTTGAGGTTTCTTTTTAAAGTTTGCAATCGTAAGGGTAAGTAAGTGTGACACGAGATTATCCGTGCTGGAATATTAATCTTTATTTATTCATTTTACACAGTACACAACACCATTTATTCATTGTCTTGTTTGTAGACAGACAGACAGACAGAAATATTTTATTTAAGTGTCACATGATATGTTACAAGTAAAATATCAATTGCATGTAGTGCATGTAAGAACGATTCACAGAACATCGTTTTACAGGCTAATTTACAAATTCAATCTCTTAAAAGTCAGCTAATCCTACATGGATAATACAAGACAAAAGTGAGCATGGCTCACATACCCCCGCCATCCGCTATCCGTCCATTGAGAATTATAGATGTGAAGGTTACTATGTTTAAAATATAGCTTCAAGCATCATAATATTGTCCAAAATAATTTTAGGAACTGACTGTTATTACAAAATTTCATTCACTCAGATGTAATATTTTTCAGGTAACTTAATGTTTCCCAGAGCATCACACCGGTAATTTAATTTTGTACCAAGTTCAATTACAGATTCAAGGGCTTCATAGGCTTAGGCCAGGAGATTTGTAAATAACAGTTGGTCGACGCGAACTCTGAAAGTAAATGGAAACTGTCCAGAACCATCGTTGTTTGAATATTCGTCAATGTTGTGGAAACGAAATCTTCAAGAACTCGAAAACCGTAAAGCATAGCTCAAACAAACTTCAATGGAGAATAATATAATGTGCATGCTTCTCTCGGGGGCATTGCGGTCTGAAGGCTCGGTGACACTGGTACGAAGATGGTACATCAGACTGTATATTATTACCCTCGGGTGACACTGGTACAAAGATGGTACATCAGACTGTATATTATTACCCTCGGGTGACACTGGTACAAAGATGGTACATCAGACTGTATATTATTACCCTCGGGTGACACTTGTACAAAGATGGTACATCAGACTGTATATTATTACCCTCGGGTGACAATGGTACAACGATGGTACATCAGACTGTATATTATTACCCTCGGGTGACACTGGTACAAAGATGGTACATCAGACTGAATATTATTACCCTCGGGTGACACTGGTACAAAGATGGTACATCAGACTGAATATTATTACCCTCGGGTGACACTGGTACAAAGATGGTACATCAGACTGTATATTATTACCCTCGGGTGACACTGGTACAAAGATGGTACATCAGACTGAATATAATTACCCTCGGGTGAAGTTTACAACATATATGTTACATGCTGAATTTAATTAAGCTTTGTCTTACGGTTTTGAGTTTTGCTCCGGAACATGAGTCCAATTTGCGTTTCGATGGAAACGGGGGAACATAATTCGTTGCGTCAGATTCATTGCTTCATGACGTCAAATCATAAACTTTAACCTTTGAGTAATGATGACATGTAGTGCCAATTCAACCTATTTAAAATATAATGTACTCACTACCGTGAACCGATAACAGGTTTACTTCACTAATAGAACACGATATGTTCTCAATATTCACTGATAAGAGAAGGTCCTTAACTACACCTACCGTATCCATCGTTACTCGGGGAGTCTCCAATGTTGAAAGTGAACCTTGTAGGGTTGCTGTTAAAGGTCATGTCCACGAAGATTTTGTTTCTCCTCATCCCTGTGGGGGAGGCACTGAAGTTCAGCTTCAGCACCCCGGTATTCGAGCAGAAGGATACGTCGTTCGTCAGGGACGACACCCAGGTAATGGAGTCGTCACCAGCTGGTAAATATGATTCATACGTTCCATCGTCGGCATTCACGGAAAAGTCGTGTCCTAGAAAATAAAAAAATATTATGTGTTTTCATACGTTCAATTGTCGGCATTCAAGACACCATGTCATAGAAAAAAAGTAAAAAACGTGTTGCCGGGGAAGAGCTTCGGCCCAGTCAATCTTTAAAGTCAGAGTTAATAGATGTTTTTTTCCTAAAAATATCGCAAGAAATCACGACATTCTTAGTACAACCTCAAGTTTATGCCTGCTGTTTGAAGGAAACTATTATAGCTTTATGCTGTTTAAAACTTACAAATGACTGAATAAAATCCTATATAAGGTTAATCATTATGAACTGAATGCCCAAACCATTTACAGATGATACACAGCAGAGGGCTAGCAACAGAGACACGTGGGACAGACACATCTTCACTCGGACACTGCTTTCTTGACAACTGTTTCTGATGTTCCAATCACGCTGACTCGATCCTTCAGTAAATGTGCTTTGAAAGCAGTGGCAATCGTCCAACCGTTTCATAATTGGAATAACATGTTTTCAAGGTTGACTGGATAAAGTAGTAAGCAGCAGGTCAACAACATTTGAAACATAAATATCCATTAGATATATGCAAGGGTAATTTGTAACTCTACGCGTGTCATTAAAGGAACATGTGATTAACAGGGCGTGAATTCGTTATAAACAAAAACAGCCTTTAAAAAGCAACCTTTGGGTCACCTTAATAGATACATGTAATGGATTAAATGAGGTGATTCGTGGGTGAAGTGGAGGTTAATATGGGTGCTGGGTGGATTGGCGGGTGGACGGATTTCCGACAATATCTGATGAGAAGGTTGAGAGAGGAACATGCACATGGAAAGTTAATGCGTTTGACGTTGTTTACATTAACTATATATTTCTGGTTTGTGACAGTTCTTCCATCCAGAAAGCAAATACAAACACACATTAAACATCAAGCACATGAATGTGCAAGTTTTCTCGACCCGTTCGACACTATACGTTGGTTCTACACTCGTCTATACACAATCAAATGCATTGATTCTACGAGATGCGAGAGGAATCAGAAGATTTGGTTAGGTTGTCAAGTACATTTATGAAGTGATAAACCGAACTTTTCCTTTGTGTCTTTCAAAATTTGATTCCGAAGCCATGTTGACATGAAAACAATATCAGAGGACTTGTTAACAACGCTTATCTTACTGAAAACGCCTCTCGCAGCAATTCTTGAAAACCAACCAGCAAACTTATCCAACTTCGACGTTGCCACATTCTGATTGTCAATAAACTATTCCATCCTCAGACTTTGTCCCGTCTTACTTGTCAATGTGAATTATGTGAATTATGTGAATAGTTTAAGCGCCTTAGAGTGATAATATATATATCAAATAGGGCGCTATAAAAATGCTGTATATCATTATTATAAACTATTCCATCCTCAGACTTTGTCACATTCTGATTGTCAATAAACTATTCCATCCTCAGACTTTGTCACATTCTGATTGTCAATAAACTATTCCATCCTCAGACTTTGTCACATTCTGATTGTCAATAAACTATTCCATCCTCAGACTTTGTCACATTCTGATTGTCAATAAACTATTCCATCCTCAGACTTTGCCACATTCTGATTGTCAATAAACTATTCCATCCTCAGACTTTGTCCCGTCTTACTTGTCAATGTGAATTATGTGAATTATGTGAATAGTTTAAGCGCCTTAGAATGATAATATATATATCAAATAGGGCGCTATAAAAATGCTGTATATCATTATTATAAACTATTCCATCCTCAGACTTTGTCACATTCTGATTGTCAATAAACTATTCCATCCTCAGACTTTGTCACATTCTGATTGTCAATAAACTATTCCATCCTCAGACTTTGTCACATTCTGATTGTCAATAAACTATTCCATCCTCAGACTTTGTCACATTCTGATTGTCAATAAACTATTCCATCCTCAGACTTTGTCACATTCTGATTGTCAATAAACTATTCCATCCTCAGACTTTGTCACATTCTGATTGTCAATAAACTATTCCATCCTCAGACTTTGTCCCGTCTTACTTGTCAATGTGAATTATGTGAATTATGTGAATAGTTTAAGCGCCTTAGAGTGATAATATATATATCAAATAGGGCGCTATAAAAATGCTGTATATCATTATTATAAACTATTCCATCCTCAGACTTTGTCACATTCTGATTGTCAATAAACTATTCCATCCTCAGACTTTGTCACATTCTGATTGTCAATAAACTATTCCATCCTCAGACTTTGTCACATTCTGATTGTCAATAAACTATTCCATCCTCAGACTTTGTCACATTCTGATTGTCAATAAACTATTCCATCCTCAGACTTTGTCACATTCTGATTGTCAATAAACTATTCCATCCTCAGACTTTGTCACATTCTGATTGTCAATAAACTATTCCATCCTCAGACTTTGTCACATTCTGATTGTCAATAAACTAATTCATCCTCAGACTTTGTCCCGTCTTACTTGTCAGTAAAGTATTCCATCTTCAGACATTGTTACGTTCAGATTCTCAGCAAATTATTCCAACTGTTGATTTATATTATAAAAGGTCTTGTGAACTGTGAAGTCTTTCCGATGAACTATGGTTTACATTAAACTTAATGTACCTAGGTCTACCGTAAATGATACTTAACTGAAAATAAAATCGTTGGTCAATGTTTGTTATATATTTACAATATGTTATCTGGGCTACATCTTGCCCCTTATTCAGGTGGAAGTAGCCCAGAAACGTCGTGTGAAACAAATAAAGAAGTTGTTATCCATAACATTTGTCTCTCATTACTGTACTAACTTCTAAATGCCCTTGAAGAATTTCAATATGTTATCATTTACAACCTTCTTGTCGTTGCTTCATCTCAATACACTTGATTTATCATTATTATCTGTATCTGTGTTTGCTCGTGCATTATTTAACAATAATTTCATAGAGAACCAAGATAATATTCTTACAATCGTATTAAGATGTTGTTGAATGGAATTGGAAATATATGCATGTATAGTGTATTATCTTATTATAAATTAATAAGACATAGAGTTAAGTACATATAGCCTTGTAGCTGTTATGTCCATTCTCAGTAATAAATTACATGTGCATTAGATTTTAAAAAAAATATATACAAACGGCTAACGGTAAAAAACAGAATCGGGCAATTTAAGGCAGAATTGAAATGACCCAGCACAGATCCAGTACTAGGACAGTAGAGGCTAACTAAATGAGCCAGAGGAATGGTATCGTTCTAGTTAAATACTTGATACTGGGCCTAATACCGTTAGCCATCACTGGATTATCAATCATGTTTATTCAGTAGTGCAGGCCACATGGCCCATGGTACAATTGTATTTGAACAAGAGAAAAAATAGTTCCCACATGACCAGAATTATAATGATCTTAAACTGAAAATTTTACAAAGGTATATTGAAGTTAATCGAAGTATATTTATATCATGCATGCGTGTTAAATATTAGTTGCAATGTCAATTTGGCGTTACAGTAATGTTTCATGGACATGAAGTATTCATTTCGGATATGAGTATATCTATTACATATACAAAAATACATGGTATTCATTTTCAACAACATTATGATTACAATGCAAACAAATTGAATCTGTATCAGAAATATCATTATACTTCTTATTACGCTGATGATTTACTCTAAAGTCATGCAGAGAAATGCGAAATTTACACATGGATCTGACCAAATTACGATTATTAAGCTCATGAATATATTTTTCGCATTGGAAGAAATCTTTTATATTTGAATAATGAGACAGGTAGGATGATAATTCAATATTTTCTTTCCATGATTGTATATAAATGTCAATCAAAAAGTTGATAAAAATACAGTGGCATCACCAACATCTTGTACAATCCAAACATAACTAAATCCATTAATAAACAACATTTCACGAACATGAGAAACCCAATTAACTTTACCATTTTCATCTTGTATCTTAAGCATCTCATACACATGTATTGGAATACGAGAAACATCCATTCTTAATAACTTAATCCAGTACTTTATAGCTTAATCTGTGTTTTTATAAACAAACAATATCTTCCAGTTTCCCCAAGAATAGCCTTATTTGCAGCATATTTACCAACACCAAGGAATCTTTTTAAAAAGCTTGTTTGTACCTTTTCTATTAGTTCTTGGTACTTTACACCCCATATTTCCGAACGATATGTTAAAATTGGAGATATTTTTTAATCGAATATCTTACAAGCAGTATTGAAGTTTATATGTTTGTTTTTATTCAATAAAATGATCACTGGTTCCAATGCTTTACGGGCTTGCGTAGCTAGAGTTTCACATGCTTTTGTCCAAATTAATCTAGATGAAAATACAATACCAAGATACTTGTAGTAAGTAACAGTTGCAAGTTTTATATTATCATAAGTCCACGTTTCGTGCTTGGTTAATATACCTCCATTTCTGAAAACAATAATTTTGGATTTGTCTAAGTTAACAGTTAATCCCTATTTCAAACAATATTCATATAATACCATGATCCAGTTGCCGTTGTAGACCAACAATAGAAAACGAAAATAGAACAACATCATCTGCAAATAATAAAAGCATTATGTCTTCAATACTTTTATTTACAAATATACCATAATTACATACTTTGTACATTTCATGTACAAGTTCATTAATGAAAAATATGAATAACACAGGGCTTAAAATACACCCTTGCTTAACTCCTGAAGATGTATTGAAAGAATATGTGGTATAATTACCAACTTTAACAGTTGCTTTTACAGAAGAGTACATACTTTTTAATACAGTATAAAGTTTACCATGACATCCATTTTTAACAAAGAGATATAACAATTTTCTTCTATCAACAAGGTCAAATGCTTTTTTAAAATCAATAAATCCACAGTAGAATCTGCCTTTATGTTTACTGAGATATGTTGTACATAACCCTTGCAGAATGAAAATTTGGTCTGTCGTGGAGTATTATGAACGGAACCCAGCTTGTGATTCTGCTATTAGTTCATTTATACCAAGCCAAAATCTTAATCGCTTTTCAATAATAGATGTGAATATCTTACCACAGCAGTTTAAAAGAGATATACCCCTGTAATTGTTGGGATTTTTTCTTGATCCTGATTTGAATAATGGAATTATCATACCAATATTCCAACTATCAGGGAACATTCCACTATCCAAAATGTTGTTAAATAACAAGAGTAGATAAGGCATGAAAAATGAATGCGACAGCTTAACAAATTCAGGTGGGATACCGTCGTCGCCGGGAGCTTTACCAGGTTTCAAGTCACTAATACTATCATATATTTCTTTCTCAGTGATTATGCTGTTAAGCATATCGTAGGTGAAGTCAGCATCAGAGCCCTCACATGATTCACACGTGTGGTTATCTATTAAACTATATACTTCCTCGTCAAAACAGTTTAGTTCAGAAATTTGCGATGGATTGAGAAGATCCGAGAAGTACGAAAACCATACATCTGGTGTGATATTACTCCCTCTTTATCTGACAACAGTCTAGCTTTCAGAGTTCTCCAAAACCGTTTACAATCACCTTGTGAGGCGGCGCTTGAAATCTCATCTGCGATTTTTTTTATCATACTGATCTTTTTTCGTTTTACAACAACGTTTAAATTTTACATCCTTGCTTTAAGCCACTGTTAACATTGAACCACTCTGTAAAATGTCCATTAATACGCACACAACATTGTACATCCTTATATAGTGAGACAATAGCATTGTACAGATTACCACATATGCCAATAGACCGTAGTTTCTCCTACACGTATCAGATCAGGGCAATCCTATTGGAACGTATGTTATCGTAGACCAACCGTGAGTATATTGTATCTAAGCGCAACAAAACGTATTCAAACCAAGTATTTTATATGATAACTCATGATATATTTTATGTGTCTTAATGTTTATCTTGTATATACACCGATTTTAATGTGTCTCTCGTAACCCTCCTTAAATGTATACATCTTTGTATTTTGTGTAATATTGTTCAAGGTGAGACATAATAAATTATCTGTCTGTCTGTCTGTCTGTCCATATTCAACCAGAGAGAGGTCGTCTGATCAGCTTCGAGTGGTTGGGTATTGATGACACGACAGCGGGGAGCTAACATTACCATATTCTTCTCTCGTTTCATTCAGTAAGACGTTTGCTAATCATTGATATTGGCTAAAAGTCAGATGCTAAAATTAGGATTGGTTCAATAACCATAATAATATGTTTGCATAATGTTCAATTATATTTCATCGGGACATACGGTTCATTAAAATAACGCAAATAAAAATATACAATGGCTTTGTTCTTATGAAGTGACGTTTACCTTCTATCTGTGTATATCCAATATTAAAGGGACATGTCCCTAATTATTCTATGATAATGGAAATTTCCTTTACACGTGATCAGATACTGTAATCAATTTCCTGTCTTATGTACTCAAGATAACTGGTTTTGATAATCTAGGACATAGTCTTTGGTGCCCTTCCACTAACCAATGTTAGCCCTAAGATCAATCATAGCCGATGTTAAATAATGACCGTAGATTGAGGGCTAAGATGGGATAGTGGACCGGCCTCAGTGTATATCAAGGAGGTTAATTTGATACTACCATAGTCGTGAATGTGTCTCTCACTTTTGGCACTAACAACTTGTTTCACAAGATATTTATTTTTACATGTTTTAATCCGTTTATTCTCTGTTCGCCAGGTTAGGGGTAGGTCTAGGGTGGAGGTGTACCTCAATTAAAAGCATAGATACGAACAATTCATTTTGATTTATTTGAGTTTATTTACAGAGTTTATTTCAGAAATCAAACAGAATTCTGGATATTCAACATTCTTCCACCTCCCAGATGATGTCCAGTCCCCACACAGTCGTCACGTTCGTGTCAAGTTTGTACACTGGCTCATATTCATCTTCTTCCATGACGTCACTTCCGCTTATGTCAACAACACTAACGAACGTGTCCACATCCTCCCACAACCCAAAGTTGCTAACGTCGTCTCCAAAACGAGGAACATCCACAACTCCGAATTCCACTTCATCCACAACTCCGAACTCAGCTTCACCCACATCTACAGGAGAAATCTGCCACCAGTCAGTGTTTGCTGCTAACACGTAGTCGGGGTCAAATATGTCGTATGATGGTTCCGAGTTGGGACTGATTTTCTCTCCCGAGTCCGACAAGAAGCTTTCACTAGTCTCAACCACTAACTGTGAATATCTGCTCCCAATCTCTTCAGGTGATGATATCTTCTCTTTTCTAAACACTTCCGGTTCCTCTGAAGTCTTCGCAGGAGAGTTGTTGGTTGAGGTGATGACGTCATTCAGTAGTTCTGGGAAGTGTTTTAGCACTTCCGGGTCAGTCAAGATTACGGGAGGTACCCGGATGTCGGCGGATAGGGACGTGGTTGCTTCAATCACATTAGGTGCCATCTTTTATCCTGCTAAAATACAGAGAGGATTTAAAACAAATATTTTGGAGGTCATGTAAATTTAAACCATGTGTTATTGGATTTAGCGATGATCATTAAATAGTTGAAATTCGAGATTTTTGTTTTATGATAAATTAGTTTAAAAAATAACTCGTTTACCTATCTATTTTTGACGACTGTCTGTCCTCTGGTAATGATCAATTCATACGTTTGTATGTATGCATGAATAAACTTCCTTCCTTCTCAAGCAGGTGGGAACATTGTGAAAGTAAATGCAGAACACAGATACTTATAGCAATAGACGAGACTCGCTAATCTCTTCACACGTGAGATGACGTCTAATATCACTGACGTTAAACAAAGTTTACTTACTAATATACACACCTGTCACCTGTCCTGCTAATTGACCGACTGACCTTTGTTGTGACAATAAACGTGAGACGGGAATGCTCCGTCCACCATGCGTGACGCACTTCCGGTCAACCCGCATTCATCTGACCATCACTCGCTTTTGTTGGAGCAAATAGTCGACGGCGTTCAAGAAGTTAAGAGACATTCAGTCTCTTAAATGATATATTTGTAAAAAAAAATCCAAGTACGAACAAATTAAATTAAAAACAAAAAGGAGCCTCTTAAACTGAGCTGTGTTGTCTTGTTGTAGAAGTGTCGAGGCTATTAATAATTAAGGGATTTGGATGACATACCGGTGATGCGTGACATGGATTGTGACGTCAATAATAATATCTAACCATATGTCTTCCTAGGCTGAGAGACGCTGTTCAATGAGAATATCACCAACGGAGTTGTTTACAAATGTTCAGTGTCCTTTCGTGAACCTAAATTGAAAGCAGACATGTTTATCGGACTCGCATAAATTATTTTAAAAAGAATGGTAAATGTTGTATAATTGCGTGGTCGACATGTACAATTTGTTCAAGTGTATTTCCCAAGAGGCCGGACGATTCGCGTACACAAAATTTAATTGAGGATATTGTTATATATTACATATGATATAAACTACCGGGCGAAAGAAAGTACTCACCTCAGTTGATTTTATCATATGTAGGATTTTCAATTGCAAATATCTCATGTTTTCGATGTCATAATCCAAAACTGATAAGTACAGGTGTTTAGTTAGCAGTCAAAGAATACTTCTACGTGTTTTTTAATTATTTTTAAAAAAATGAAATTTTAAGTTTAATTTTGTTTTTAAATTATTGTTGATGATACACAACTGTTCATCGACATATAAGACATATCCTATGTGAAAATAAATAAATGTGCCTGATTCTGCACACATTTAAAACATTTTAATCAGGGCAGGGGTCATGTTGGTGAAAATTTCATTCTTAACCCTGTCTTCATTACAAAAAGATATTTGAACTAAAATTTAACCTCAGTCACCAACAAACTCATTCAAACTACTGCAGATAAGTATTATTGTATCGTGTCATAGTCAAATACATCTGATTTCTTTTAAATATTGAATTAATCGAAATAAACTTAGGTGAAAACTTTCTGTTGCCCGGTAGTTTATATTCTCTCTTTATACGCCATTTTCTTATTTTTCGAATTAGTTTTCTCAATTCTTTCCTTCTTTTACGGCATATACATATATATTCCTGGTTCAATATTTGCAATTGTGTAAATAGCAAACATTACAGTTTGCCTGTTCTCCATGCATGCTATGTGATGGTCAAGTGCATTGATTGTCAGATATTGACGTATGATTTTGTCGACATGTTGTCCACCATAATAATAAGCACTGTCGACTGTCTCAAAAAACAACAAAAGGAAAAATTAATCCAAAAGATGTCAAAACAATGTGACAATCTTACATCGCCATATTCCATTAAACTATCACATAATGCATATTTTATTTCCAATTTTAAATTGTATGTATTCTTGGCCTTAATCCTAATTAATTACTGACTAAATCTGCCCGTCTGCCAGTAAGCCAGCAAGTCAGTATTTTAAGAGTAGTTCATTAGAAAGAAGTACAGGTTTACTTTTCACACCATGTCATGTCAGGAAATATCAAGAACAACATAACACGTCAGTATTGATCTTTGCCAAAGTCATTAACGATCACTAATTAGTGACATGTACCGTGAGCTTCACACACCGCCTGGCCGTTGTCAAAACATAAGAAGCGAGTTCTCACGACCCTGTTAGGATTTCATGACGCAGACAGACAGTAGTAATTAACAGCTTCATCATCTATCATGACATATCTATTAAACAAACAAAGTTTCCTGGTCCCTGATTGGCTGATTAGTGAAGAAACTGACGGTATGGGCTCTCTGATTGGTTGATAAGACAAGAAATGTGCGTGGACTTACTTCTGATTGGTAGTTAGGAGTAATCAGTGACGACTTGATGACATCTATTAACGACTGACTGATATTAGGAAGTATATCGGCAGTGAGATATCGGCCTGGTCACCGAGAAATGAAGAAGCTCTTGTCACTTGAGACTTGGACATTGACTTTTTGTTGTTGGTAAGTCTGGTTTATTTCAGAAAATTATTTCTTATGAAACCTTGGACACTTACGACAAATGTCTCGTAAATGAAGCGTGAAGACATTAAATTAGTACATACCATTGAACAATGGATCTGTTCTATCCAGGTTTGACCATTTAATTGTCATTATACACTAGTCTTTATAATTCCAAAAGAGTAACGCGTTCCGTTTCCGTCATGTTTGTTCTTTGTATATCTAAGCAATCACTTTGTCCTATCATGTTAACAATAACAGATAATAAACGAACCATAATCTATTAATGTCAAGAAAAGTTTTAAAGTTTAAGTTGTGTATATTTTTAAAATGTCGCTCTATATTTCAAGAGATTTAAAATTTCATTTTGTTATCAAATGTATATGTATTTAAAATGTTCAATTCCAAGTGATTGGGGTTTTTTTCAGAGAAAAAAAAAATGGGCCCAAATGACGTGGGTGTTTTCAAGATGTGTGACATACGGGTCCCCCCTCTATTCATCACAGATGCCGGAGAGCTAGATTCATTCCCGGAACTACTTTCACATAACGATGGATTCGTGTCAGATTCAAACTCAGAAAACCGTGCGATCCAGAAGCATAATGAACACAAATCAGTAAGCACTGTAAACAGCGTTCACGGAACGTTTGACATTGTGAGCCATGATCACTACATTTCATGTTGTCGCAGAACCGATTCCTCCAGATGGACAATTTCCGAGGAAAGGAAGGGTGACATTATAGAACCATCACATGATGAGCACATGCTATTGGCCAACACCGACTGGTCCCCTGTTGGTGGAACTGGGTTCGGAGTTGACGGGGGAAATGGGTTCGAGGTTGTGGATGTTCCTCATTTTGGAGATGACGCCAGCAACTCTGGACTGTGGGAAGATGTGGACACGTTCGTGAGTGTTGTTGACGTCAGCGGAAGTGACGTCATTGTTGAAGAGGAATACGAGTCAGTGTGCAGTCTGGACATCCAGGCGACGGCCGTGGGGGGATTGGAAATCATATGGGAAGATGAGGAATATTTATGAATTTTTATATGATTTATTTTTCTAATAAAAGCGATTTTTTAAACCTATATGTGTTGTCTATACTAAATGCTTCTGTATAAGTTTGTGCATGCCACATTGTGTTGACCAAAGTGCGTTTAATTCCTAGAAGATGACTGATTGAAAAAGTACTTCGTTCCTTGTTATTGCAGTGCTATCCAAATTCTTATAACTAGAATGAAACGAATTTGCATGACTTACATACAGTGAATATAGGACACATTGAACCTGTAACAAATGAAGAAAAATCATCAACTTAATGATGGCACCTTGATATCCCATGACGTCGCAAACGTTATGACACGATATTACATACATAAAGTTCATGTGGTTTAAACATATTGTTATTTCCAAAAAGAAATCTGGATTGGCGAACAAGCCATAGGCTTATTTCAACGCCGCTCCAGTACAATGAAAGCAAAAGCTGGACGCAGAAACAAGTCAATGAAATAAGGTAGACTTAAAACAAGAAAAAGCCTTTACAATTATTTTCCAAGTATAAAAAGAATTTTTTCTCTTGTGTTGTTTGGTATGCCTGGTAATGACGGTTGCTGCAGCGGTTATTCAGTTATGAAACATATATTATAAATACTATTTGTCTGTAATAAGTCTTATATAAGGAAACGGTTACTTTTAGAAATGAACTGGTGTAACGAGTTAAGAATTTCTTTATTTCTTGAATTATCCAATAGGCCATTTCCATACAACGTAGTTTGAACATCATATCCACGAGCATAAAAATACATTTTAATTCTTAAGTTTTGATAAATCCGACATGTGAAAAGGTAGTGTACTACGTCTTCGCTATAGTGACCACATGAGCACTTCCGAGTTTCCGATATGTGTCGATTTTATCTGTCGGCGTTTAGATCACTACAGCCGAGCTTGAGACGACAATGAATAATTTGACAGAATCTACTTCCGAAGTTTAAGTCGAAGTAGCTAGCCGTTTGTTCTGGTTTAATCATAGTTTTAAAATGATTAAGAGATGCCGCGTTTGTAACCTCGACGGGCAAGGAGTTCCATGCAGATATAGCACCTGGTAAAAATGATTTAGAATATCTCTGCGTTCTACAATTAATTTCTTGAATGGAAGAACTGTTTCTGAGATTGTAGTTACTTTGTTCCGATACGCTACCTGGTACCAAGTCATTTAAATAACCAGGAGCCATATGATGATACATTTTATAGAAAGTAGTGAGTTTGAAGCGATATCTTCTATTTTCTAAGGTGCAATAGTTTGTTTACCTGTATAACTTTTCATGACATGTGCCTCGAACTGCACCGCATATAGTTCTTAATGCATCCAAGTGAAGATTTTCCAATATATTTGTCTGTTCTATCGTACAGTTATCTCAAACATGACAGCAATAGTCAAAAAGTGGTGAGACAAAAGATGTATATAAAGTATTCAATGTTTTACGAAATAGACGATATTTTAAACTTCTCAGACAATTTATCCTTGGGCTAATTTTCTTAATCATGTCATTAATATGTACTTTCCAAGAACAATCGCTTTGAAGTGTTAAGCCTAAATGTTGTTTGGTGTTCAACTTCTTTGATATTTTCCCCACCCATTATTAAGTTCGGTCTGACGTAGTCTTTCGTTTTCCGACTAAATGTCATACTCTCAGTCTTACTAGGGTTGAAACTAACTTGCCACTTCAACTAACTTATCCACCAGTACTCACCGGGATACATACTACATTCTTACGTGGATACAGCACTGACACAGGCATCATCATACCAGCGGATCCAATTCTATTTTATATACATATAACCCTGGCTTCCCAAGCATCTTGTATATATATGTACATATTCTTGATGTATCTTGCCAATCACCATTCACCTGACGAAGGGGCAAGGGATAGACCAGAATCGTTGATCTACAATACAGAAGGAGCTGACATCCATAATATTGACTTTACTTGAATACGTCAACTTCTAACATGCAGAAACATTGCATGTACTTTCTTAACTTATCAATAGTTACAATTTATTCTGTAAAAAGACAACGAAAATTTAACTAATTATGTTTTGCACAGCTTTCATTATTTTAATTTTCTAGTTATAATTAAGTGAAAACGATGTTGGTACTTCTTCCCCTGGTCAGAGGTGTACACCATACATCTTCATGAACACATCAATGTAAGGGAAACGATGCCAACGTCCAACATCAACAGGAAGATTTAAGTATATAATACTAGCTCTAATATAAAAAAGGTTGTGTAACTTTAGTTGCTACTTAAATGTAAACTTTGGTGCCATACATTGATTTAACAGAGTTATAGAGTTAAACATTGCTCTTGTGTTAGACTTCCTTTAACATTTCAGATGAGCCAAATCATAATTACAATATTTTGTTATGATTAAACAAATATATGATAAACCACAATCATCTGAAGTAGTTTTAACATAATGTAAACACGCTGTCAGGTAATATTATCAACTGCTAATAATAATGTTATAGTATACACCCAGGGGTAAGAGAAACGATACCAAACAAAATACAAGATAGCTCTATCCACGGCGGATATATGCGCCTGAAAAAAGACTAAAGTTATCTGTTCATATTTCGGAGAAACAACGATGTAGGAGAGTCAAAAAGAGCTGTTTCGCTTGTTTTCATGCGTCAACAAATTCAAGTCCAAGAAGGTACATTATCATGACAACATCTTATACTAAGATGATTTCCATATCAAATAAACTTGATAAACATTATGTCCAGAAAACCCCTTTGAAACAGCGATTTTAGCACCCATGTGTGGTTGACCAGATATAAAGTGTAAAGTATCATGAAGTTTGGTTTCTTTTCATTATTTAAAAGTTTACACTAACAGGAAAACACTCTCTTTTTGATAATGAATTAACTTTCTGGATCTTCAAGATCTTCCAATTGATTTTCATTTATCAATGTTATCTTTTGATAATAGATTATTTCTCTTCCATGAATATATATAAAAAATTTCATGAAGTCTCCTAAATGTTTTACTTTACTCAGCGTTATATATTTGAAGAATGAACAACAACAACTTCATTCTATATAATAGGCGACGTGTCGACATAGATACTAATGTCGTTGTCAAGCAGATGATGCAGGTGACAACGACATTAGTATCATGTCGAAACGTCGCCTATATAAAATAAAGAAGTTGTGTATCCACAAAATTTATCTTCATTCTTCATCACCTCAACTTCTAGAATGCCGGTCAAAGAGGTTATATATTTGTTTTAAAAATATTTTGGTTTCCATGAAATATGAGATTGGCCAACAAGTAAAATTATGCTTGCATTAGACTGTTTGAGATTTTCTTTTGATACGGTTTTAGTTGAAGTCACGTTTTAAAAGCTATATAGTTATTGACCTTTATGAAAGAGGAAGGAGGCTCGACTCTCCTGATGTTTTGTCTAAACAACCAATCAGTGATCAGAAAGCGTTGTTTGTTTTATTGATATGTCACCAGCATGACAGATAATGAATGAAATACGATTGTCTGGACAGGTGATGAAATCGCAACAGGGTCGTGGGAACCCGCTTCAGCTAGACGGTGTGTGAAGCTCGCAATGTCACTAATTAGTGATCGCTAATCCCTTTGCATAATAGATCACACTGAAATGTTTATGTTATTTAAAGTAATTAAAATTTTTAAATCGTTGCCAGGCTAATGAAGTGAAAATGTCGAGGCATTGTGATAACGTCAGAAAAGGACATACATCGAATGTCCTTGTTTCACCCTCGCATAAGACACAGAAGACTGATTGAAATAACATCAGCATACATGTTCAGATATATTACTGCTTTGAAGAATACTTGAATAGAGTAGTTGAAATATCCCATCCTGTTAAACCCCACGTTCCAAGCTTTTCCTGGGAAATATCGTGTATCTTCTCAATAAAGAAGTTGTTATCCAGATATTATTGATTTCTCATTATGTTATACCCCATATTCTACCTGATGAATATGTAAGCATACACTTCGAAACATTATACATGCTCACAATAGAGAAGTTGTATCCAGGAAACCTTAAACCTTCGAAACAGTCAGATCCCCTTTTATACTGGAAAGGTTGCCTCAATTCTGCTACATTCACTGATATAAAACAGCTTCATTTGCAAAATGATTGACAATTACAACTTAACTTATGTCGACAACTTGTTTTTTGACAGAATATCTAGAACACAGCAGAATGTACAAACATGTAATATAGAGTAGTTAATATATACTGCATTGTCGTATCAGATTGGGGTGTAGCAACTTAAATGGTCATACATTCGATAGATTTATTGGTGATGATTCACGATGTTCCTGTGGTCATGCGTATGAAGATGCACGTCATTATCTATTCATATGTCCAAATTATACGAATATCCTCCATGTAAGTTTCTTTTATGTTAATGGTTATGACCTCAATACTGTATTATTTGGTAACAAAACCCTGTAAAATGATATTAATACACAACTAATTCAGTCAGTTCATACGTTCATTTTTCTTAGCAAACGTTTCTTATGAATATCTTTGAAAAATGATGTTATGTTTTTCTACACCGATGTATATATTGATAGTATTTATGATGTAATTATCCTGTATTATTGTTCCTTTGGGGAGAGACATTTATATAGGGGAAACCCTGTTTGTTGATCCCCCTGAACCAAAGTACAAGAATAAATATTGTTTAAACCAGTTATATCAAATTAATAAACATTGATATTGTGTCATTCTAAAATACAGTGTTTATATATTACGATAAATTAAACTAAGTGATTGACAATTAAAAGACAACATACACAGTTTAACTAATTTGTCAACTTGACGCAAGATAGATAAACATTTCAATATCAGCTTTATTTTCCACGTCGGCGCCTTTCAGTCAGGTGAGACGCTAATCCCATCAGATGGTAAGATATCATTAGTGACGTCACAACATATCACTGCACAGATAATCTCCTGAGCGCCGTTAATCGTTGACTCCTCTGTCTGTTTTTCCAGACATGCGCGTCAGAGATCATTCAGCTTGACCAGAGGTACGTCACACATGATGTTCGGAGCGAACCCGTCTCACGTCCATTGTCACAACACAGGTCAGTCGGCCAATTAGTCGGACTGGTGACAGGTGTGTATATAAGTAAGTAAACTTTGTTTAACGTCAGTGATGTTAGACGTCATTTCACGTGTGAAGAGATTAGCGAGTCTCGTCTATTGCTATAAGTATCTGTGTTCTGCATTTACTTTCACACTGTTCCCACCTGCTTGAGAAGGAAGTTTATACAGCAGTTGAAGTACACGCATATCTAACGACTTTGGCGAATTTACCAAGGTTCTGGCAGACTAGCGACACACAAGGTATGTAGGTAGAAAACATCATGAAAACGCAAATATTAAATTGATCATTTGCCAGCATAATTGTTGCTATGTATTGATTAACAATTTTAAAAAATCGAACTTCGAACGTATTTTAAACTTTCATTAAGTTAAGAAAAGACTATTTTTCTTATTTAAACCACTGCTAATGATTCCTCTCAAATATCAGATTACTTGACATAACATTTATTTACGGTCTACCAAAAGTATCTTTCAAGTATTTTCAAGTCATATTTTCTGTTCTCCGAAGGTTAGAAATGGCACCTAATGTGATAGAAGCAACCACGTCCCTATCAGCTGACATCCGGGTACCTCCCGTAACCTTCACTGACCCGGAAGTGCTAAAACACTTCCCAGAACTACTGAATGACGTCATAACCTCAACCAACAACTCTCCTGCGAAGACTTCAGAGGAACCGGAAGTGTTTAGAAAAGAGAAGCTATCATCACCTGAAGATATTGGAAGCAGATATTCACAGTTAGTGGTTGAGACTGGGGAAAGCTTCTTGTCGGACTCGGGAGAGAAAATCAGTCCCAACTCGGAACCATCGTGCGACATATTTGACCCCGACTATGTGTTAGCAGCAAACACCGACTGGTGGGAGATTTCTCCTGTACATGTGGGTGAAGCTGAGTTCGGAGTTGTGGATGAAGTGGAATTCGGAGTTGTGGATGTTCCTCGTTTTGGAGACGACGTCAGCAACTCTGGGTTGTGGGAGGATGTGGACACGTTCGTTAGTGTTGTTGACGTAAGCGGAAGTGACGTCATGGAAGAAGATGAATATGAGCCAGTGTACAAACTTGACACCAAATTGACGACTGTGTGGGGACTGGACATCATCTGGGAGGTGGAAGAATGTTGAATACCCAGAGTTCTGTTTGATTTCTGAAATAAAAGAAGAAATTGAAGCAAATTGTTATACTTTATAGTTATTTTTTAATTGAGTAACACCTCCGCGAGCCGAGAATAACACGTTTTAAAACTATCTAAAATATTTATCTTGTGAAAAAAGTTTTTACTACAGCAAGTGTTTGAGACACATCAATGACTTTGGTAGTATAAAATTAACCTCCTTAATATACATGAGGCCCCACTAACCGGTCTCAGCCCTAAGATCAATCGTAAGGTCATCATTTAACATCGGCTATGATTGATCTTAGAGCTAAGACCGGTTAGTGGAAGGGCACCAAGGACGATGTCCTATATTATCAGAACCAGTTATCTTGAGTACATATAAGACAGATAGGGATTTTCCATTAGCATAGAGGAATATACACAGATAGGAAGTTGAACCTTACTTCAAAGAAAAAAAAGTTGTATAAAATATTCTTGTTTCGCTGTATGAGCTGTTCAAGTAATTGAACATTATATATACATCTTGGACATGGTTACCAAGTTGTGAATGAATTATAATTTGGAGTTGTAGATATTCCTCGTTCAGTTTGGAGACGAAGTGAGCAACTCTGGCCAGTGGGAGGATGTGGACACGTACGTGAGTGTTATGAGCATGTGTACAAATTTGACACCAACGAAAGGACTGTGGGGGACTGGACATCTGGGAGGAATGTTGAACGAACACTTTCTGTCCCCTATTGTAAAGGGATAAATAGAGCCATGGGCTCTGCAGCTCATCAGGTCCTTCCATACAATGATATGGACAAATCTAACACATCAAATCACATTCAATCACTCATGTGTTTTTTGTGGTTTGGACACATTCACAAAGTTCAACATGTTTTCCTTTTAATACCTAACAATTACCAAAAGCGTTGCACTGCCTATATGTGTGAGTTTTCCTTATTGCTGTAACTGGTGACTTTTAAGACCAATACTAAAGTTTGATCAGTGAAATATGAAGAATAGAATTGCACACATTAAAACGACCAATATTCACCTTAACATAATAGTACTTGTACATCAAATAGCCAAATTTGTAAAATTGCATATTAATCAAATGCAGTGAAACATTATCTTTTATCTTTATAATTCTATCATATCATATCATATCAAACAATTATTTGTACTGTCACATGGTCCCCTATGTATATAAAAGGATAAATCTAACATATCAAAAAATATGGCATTATTCAAGTGATCCTTACAATATGAACACATTATAAGGTTCAGGAAGTTTTGCTTTAATATAGGTTTCCTAACTACCTTTACAAAACTGTCAACTATGTTTCTGCTACATCCCCTTATCTTCCCTGACCCATCACCAGCCCTAAACACCTCCTCCCAACCTTCAGGTAACCAACAGGGACACTTCTCCCTATTCTCTTTGCCATTATTATGTAAGACACCACCTGTTAATAAGCACCTCTGAAACAAAATACACGGGGCACAAGTACTCTGGAGCTAACTAACAAGCTCAGTCTCTTACTCACTTTTTATGAAATTTAATATCTAATATGAAATACTATGACCTATTGGTATACATAGTACTGGGAAAGACTAAAGTGTGAAAAAAAGAAATCATTATACAACAAACACATATTACAATAGCAGAAGTCACTATGTTGCTAATGTCTTTAATTAAATTATTGTCCACTGGGTATTTACGATTAAGACATTAAGAATTAAGACATTCCATAAGGTGTCAGTGAAGGAGAACAATTAAGCCACATTTAGAATATTTATTATGATACAGACAAAACAATGACTGCGTTAGAAAGCTCTTGAACATACCTTTTATCAACTTCCCAATGCAAGGCATAACTCTTGCCAGTCTCCATTACTGGCTGATTTAGGCCTTGCAGTATTTCCTTAAGAAATCTGTGCTTAGAAATCCAGACCCACTATGCATTTCTGGTGCAGCTATCTAGGCACAACAAAGGGAGGGAAATACCGCAAGGCTTAAATCAGCCAGTAATGCAGACTGGCAAGAGTTATGGCTTGCGTTTGGAAGTTGACCTTTTATATCTATACCTTTATAAAATTGAGACATTGGACACAAATAACATGCATTGCATTTAAGAAAGGCTTGGAGAATAAGTGATTTTTTATGCGAAATGTTTTCATTTATAACTTTCCTACTTTTTATGCAAAAGTCTTGAAATTTGGAACTCTTGATATTCACTAAACAGAGACGATATCCCCAAAAGTAGAGTGTTCTAGGGTCATTTGTTTCTGAGATGAAAATATGCTTTTACATAAACCCCTGGCAGCATTAAAAATTCAAACTTTAGGAAATGAAATTTACAAATATTAATCTCCATCTTTCAAAGAAAATATTGCCAAGGTTTCGGGATATCTCCTATTGCTTGTTCATGAGAAGAAGTGCTTTGAAGCTTTGAGGGTGAAGCCCCTGCAAAAGTTCATATTTCATAATTTATCTAAACCAAATTCCCACAAAGATCTTAATGACAAAATTTCGGATTCCTATATCAAGCGCTTTCGGAGAAGAAGTCGCTTAAAGGTTTTACTTATAACGCCTCTGGCGGCCATATTTGTTGGCGTTGGAATTCACGATGAACCCCTAGGTGCCAGGTACACACCCACCAAATTACAGCTTTGGGGATATAGCGGTTTTGGAGGAGAAGTCGAAAATGTGAAAAGTAAACGGACGAGGCCCGACGACGCCGGAGAACGGCCCATGCCATAAACCCATCTGACCTTTCAGCCCTGATGAGCTAATAAAAAGTCAAACAACGCTGACCATCGTTTAGTATGTTTTCACTTTTCTCAACCATTGACGTACTGAAAACGTCACTATTTGTTACATGCTGTAAATATTGTTTATCAAATGAACTCAATAACCATTTACTGGTACATCCATTGTGTTGCAAACGTTATAAATGGTGTTACTTCATCGAGAGGTACCGACTGTTGCCGAAACCTACCATTTGGATGATAATGGACCTATCATATTGACGATATGAAGGTAAAAGTAGTCATTTCTGATCGAAAACCGGACAATGCACAGCGTGTGGCGCGCACCAATGAGTCAAACGTAATTTTGGAATATTATTTATAACAGACAAAAAGACAATTTTGAGTTGATAATGTTTAATAGGTAACATAACTACTGTGCATGTAAATGGGACGTGCAGTTACGGTTTCTGCACCTGCATAATGATGTTACTCAATTTTGATTGGAAACTAGTAATTATGATATAGTTGGCGATTGGGGATAAATATGCAAGCTGAGTGAAGTTATTTGTAGTGTAGACATCACATGTGGTGAGTTGGAACGTATGAAAGCCAAATAAAATTTTATGAAACACAATAGATGTACCTTTAAGCGCAAGCTGACTTATAGTCAATGAGGTACGACCTGAAAATTGAGTTATCGGTACCATTTGAGGTGACCAAGGTATGCTGTATTTTTTTAAAGCTGAATACATCCAGTTTAATAAAAACAATGATAGCAAGCTGGATGACACAGCTTAACCCTTTCCTGGCTACTTGAATATAGGTACCCCCACTGCAGCAAAACCTCCTCCGAATCATGCTTTTCACTGTACTAAGACAGTAGCAGGAGTTTGTATGAACTACATATTCATCATTTTGATAATTCAAGACAGATATTGCATCTAGTATCTAGCATCAAATAAACTTGTTTATTACTTACATTCAGATTTCACAAATTTACTCATATTCATATATATTCTTATGTATGTGTTCATATAGAGCTGTTAACGAACTAGTCTGTTGAAGTTGTTGGAAGCATTTATCAGATGCAAGAAACTCTATTAAAAAAATAGATTTGTAAACCACATAAGTTTGGAATAAAACAAATCCATTTCAGGGAAAATGATAATATATATCATTATGGCAATAGGTCACCTTATTATCACCTACAGCTTGAATTTAGTGGAAGTATCCACCAACACATTCACTCACATTTTTGGTAATAAGTTACTGAGCAAACTCCTCATCAGTCTCACTGTCTTCTCCTGAAGAAGAATAGCTTTCTTCTTCATGATCATCAACTAGTTGATTTGAACAGTTTGTCAGTCGACACAGTTCTGAACACTTCAGTTTGTTCACAATGCAAACACGCTGGGGTAGAGCACATTCCTTGCGGCATGGGCATGAGATGAGCTCAAGAACACTCTCAGGTGCTGGGCTGCCACCCATCCAATCAAAGATTAATTTTCCAGTTTCCAGTGTCCATCCATGTCCAGAAGATAGCGGGATTTCTGGCATCTGCACTAGACTGTTCCTCCATATGACACTTCGGTAATTGGCTTTGTAGGGCATCGGCATATGGCGGCAGTTGATGGGGTTCGATCTTTCCCTTTCTGCTGGCAAACATGTCATACCTGAGCTTGTTGACCTTCTTTGTACTAGTATTGGCAGAATACAAGAGGCAAGTGAACTCCTCCAGCTGACTCTGAAGAGCTTGGGATACCTGCACTTCCAAGCAGTTTGAATGTGTCTTGCCACGGCTGGTTACTTCTTAGTAGTTTCAATGCTGATAATTTCTCTTGGCCAGCAAATGCACTTACCGAGTCGCATCCGGTGAAGGCATGTAGCCCGGGTTCACATAGAGATTTACCAAGTGATGCTGAAATGGCGTGAATGTTGATGTACTGTACTCTCAGTCTTGACCCAGCCTTAATGAAGATCTTTGCTTTGATTTTCCAGCTGTACATCAAGCACATCACAAATACACCTGTGTCGTCAGAAACCATCAGGGTGTTGTGAAAGCCTTGGTTTGCAGCATGAGCACTGTGGACTGGAGATCATCTGTGCGGACAGAGCCATCTCTTCTGATCATGAAACAATCCCTTTCCCTTGTCACATAAAGCACTCTCCCAGCATGTCTCTGCTTTGAGGTTGTTGCCATTCATCCACTAGAAATTTGATCAGTTCTGTTTTGTTGTTTGTTTTCAAAAGAAACTGTCTCCACTGAGTTATAGTCTGCTTTGATGAAATGCCCTTGTATTGAACAGTTTCTGCATTTGACATTCCTCTCAGCTGTCTCTCAACATTCTTTATGGAGGTCTGGTTGTAAACATAAAAAACAATGTCTATTCTTTCAGCTGTTCGTCCCTCGCATAATGCCACAGTTAAGATTGCAGATGCCAGTTGACCAAAAGTCTTGCCATCACCCTTCATTTTCTGCACCACAGCCATGTCATCAAGTATGCATGCTTGATGTTTCTGGGGAACTTTCTCTACAACTGGGGTGGTTTTCTGCAACTCCTTAGCTAACGTTGCCTTTGTTGTTTTTCTCGGTGTACCATCTGAAGTTGCTAAAGACCAGGGAAAGGGTCCAAGTGGATGCTGCAAAATTTCTCTCATGTCCAACTTCCGCGTCTGAACCATCATTAGCATTGTGCCAAAAATGTTTGATGTAGTCTTCAGCATGACTTCTCTTCCATTTGTTTTTACCTTTCTTGATTTGCACATGAAAGTTATCAACTTTTGCTTTGAGAGTTTGTCAAAAAACTTTGATGAACTGCCTTCCGACAATCTCTCTTTCTTGAAATCCTCATAAGCCTCTTCCCCTGACTTTTGTGCTCTCATCAGACCCTTTGTGACATCAGATGGAGCCACAGAAGCACTGGCAATGTTGACTAGATCAAAGTCCTGTTGAACATCAAAAGGATTCACCATCTCTTCAATAATATTTACAAGGTTTGAGACTGCCTGTTCATCCTTTTGAATTCTTGTTTTTTGCAACTTGGCATGACTAAATGATCTTGATGTAATTCCAAGCATACTTCTGAACAGGTGCATATAGTCACTCCGATGCTCCGCTGTTAGGTAAAAACGACTGACTGGTCCCGACTTGCTTCTGAAGCGGCAAGTACCTCCTGCAGTTTGAGTGTCTTTGTTCATCGTTTCTTCAGTTGTTTGATCCACAGGAATTCTTCCAAAGGTGTTCTTGTCCCCTAATTGCACATAAACTCTTCCTTCTTTGAATTGATTGTAGACATCAGGATGCAACGAAATTTCTGCGAAGTAGGCAGTCAGGTACCTTGCATAGTTGATCTTGTCATAAGCGAAGCACCAGGGGATCATTTTCCGGATTGCAGACATATTCAATTCCCAGTCACCTTCGCGAGATGCTCGAATCAGTCCAAGCATGACACCCGCCACCATATCCACGTAACTCATCCAAAATCCAGACAGTTCACCATTCCTCTCTCTCAGAAATGACAAGGACTGGTTGAAATTTTCAAGGAGTGACACGGTGACACGGTGACACGGTGACACGGTGACACGGTGACACAGTGAGTGGTACCAGCACCAGTCAATGTTTCTTCAAGCCTGTCAATATTGTCCCAAGACAAAGTTGTAAAGACATGTGGCTTCATGACTTCAGAAAGTCCTGTCATCTGTGATTCCCCTGAGAGTTTAGAGAGCGCTAGCTCTGTCTCATTCTCCTCCATGGTGGTATACGAGTTTCCATGACCCAGTCTGTTCAACGCACGAATGATTTCAACATTTCCTGTCAACGACTTCACAGCATTTGGCAGCAAGATTTGTTTTGGTGGGGTTATTGCTCCACGACTCACAGCATAAATCATGTCTTGACTAAAAGAATCAATAAGCCACTCTGATCGTTGAGATATTGAATTTGGTGATGGTTCCCTAATGATAATTGGACAAAAGAATTCTTAACAGGGGCTGGAATCCTGAACATGTCTTAACTTGGTTAGGAATGAATGGCCACATCTTTGGTGAATGATACCGCTTGATTGTATTTCTCAGATAGGTAGCTGCTTTGACCAAAAGTGAGTCTGAGTTCTCTGAAGAAAGTTTTGTAATTTCCAGCTCTTCTTTCAAGTTCTGATTCTCTCTAACAAGTTCTTCTCTACTCAGTTTATCTGGGAATACCAATACTTTTCCTTTGTCAGATGTTGTGAACTGCAAGGCCTCCTTAAGTGCAAATAAAGATTGATTGATTGAACTGCAAGGCAGAATCAAATTCTTGTTGGAGCTTACGTTTGATGTGCTTCCTTGTTGATTGTCTGATTCGTTGAATATCCAACTCTGTCATTTTGCTCAAGACCATATCTTTCAAATCTGTAAGTGGCATGACCCTAGTATAATTAAAGAGGTCTTCCCTGATGAAGTTGAACAAAGTATCCTGAGCAGTTTCTTCAGCTTCTTTGTATGTCTGATCCTCCTGGTCTTTTGTTGTCCCTGTTGTTATTGTACCATCCTTTGGTTTTCCCGTACATTTAGTGTACTTCTTGTAGCAGGACTTGTGGTACCAGGCCTCTGCAGCTACAAGATCTTGAGTTGTCACCAGGGGTAGGAGCATCTCATCTTCTTTCTCAAGTACAGCTCTTCTGATGGTATTATCGGCCTGCAGTTCCACGCACCGTGTGAGCTGTTCCCTGTAGTTGGAAGCCTTGAGATACTTGTTGGGTTCTCCTCGAGGGCAGAAAATACATATTTTCTCAAGTATGGCTGTAAAGTTCTTATCCTTTTACCGGGCTGATTTTCTGGAATACCTTGCCGCTGATTCATCTTCTATGTCATGTTTATTCAAATCTCTCTTCATGGTAAATAGTTGTCTGCATTTTCTGTGATAGTAAACAGTGGGTACAGTACCTTCTGGCAAATGTTCACATAAGTCAAGGATGACTGTGTGTTTTTCTCTCAATGTGGCAGCCTTTAGAAGTGTAGCCCAAGACTCCAAATCTCTAGGCGACACGAGATTGGTTGACAGTTATATTTTTTTTCAGGCCAAATACACAATGAATTAATTGATTAGATTGGCTGCCGATTTCAGGGATACATATAAACATTTTTATGTATGGACAGTTTCAAAAGAACAACGTGGTTAACCTACGACAAGCCTCGGATATGTGTTACATTAATAATTAAACATTAATCAACTTGTGGTCATACATTTGATATCTCAACTTGACATCTCTATCACTATGTATCTTTGATGATTGTGTTTATATTTGTGTCGAGTGTCCAGCTGAATTTTTTTTAGATAATCATACAATGTACACACAGTCTGAGAAAATATTGTCTGGCTTTATTGAGGTCATATCTTATAACTGATCAAATGCTACATACAACATACAATTACAACCAAAATATGTTTTTTATGACAGTGTTCTGATAGTTTCGTTAATACGTGAGAAATAACCTATTGTCATCTATGAAATTCGGTATTGGAACGACACGAAATTGACTCTGGTCATGAGAATAAGAGATTAAGTGTTCAATACAAAATAATATAATTATAATTAATGATTTCTGATGATATCCAACATTATGAGCTTTAGCTTTGTGTAAATGTGTACAGCATTGGCCATTGTTGCGACCTGCGTCATTTAATACCCATTTTGTTAATGGTCACCATGCCTAGTTGTTTGTTGGAGAACTGGCATCTATTCAAGCACATAAACCATCAGCTATAACTATCATGCATGATATCGGCTTTATGGTTCTGTTTGAACACGACCCGACTGTGCCCCATTGGCTCTGGTAAATCAGTGACATTATATATATATATATATATATATATATATATAGAATGTCGCTTGGTAAATCAAGCAGTCGGGCTTATAGCACGATGTCAAATGAAGTTCACAAGATGACCTGTACCATGGAAAAGCTTAGACTATAGAAACCAACAAAACTAATTCCTATAATCGTATATTGCAGGTTTATGATAATTGCTGTTCAGGCTTTCTCGTTTAAAGGTGTACGTGAAACTGTAACTGAAAAGGAGAAAACTGAAGAGGCATCTCTCATAGTAAAATAGAGGTTGAGATCGGAAATACCGGGGATGTAGCTCAGTTGGTAGAGCGTCCGCTCATCACTCGGAAGACCGGAGTTCGATTCCCGGTCGCGTCATACCAAAAAACGTTAAACGATGTTTGAAGTGGCTGCCGGGTGCAAAATGCAAAAAAAACCCTAATTTTCTACGTCAATGTATTGAGGACAATAAAGAGTTGTGAAAAAAAGAATGAAGGGAGTAAACACGACGAACAAGTAAACCTTAATATATACAACATACAATAAGTTACAGTTATACAATCCTTTTAACCTTATAGTCTGTAAGCAATATTATGTTTGAATCTTTACCATACCGAGTTGAGTAGAATATGTCTGCATATTTTGAAACGAATCAAATGGACAGGCGGACAGGTGCATGGGTGGACGGACGGACGGACGGGCAGATGTAATCGTTGGTATTATATACCCCCGAACCGGTAGTATTATAAATAACGATTGGTCATCTATAGACTGTAGTACAGGGTATGTCACGGTTGACTGAGAGGGAAATAAACATATTAATCGTACACCTGTGTACCTACCCCACATGTGATTGGATGATACTTAACTGGGCACATTATAAAGAGGCTACTGCCACTAGTCGGTGAACAGAAGCAGTAATCAAGAAAGCAGACCCTGATTAAAGATGACTCGACTCCCAGTGTCTCTCCTGGTCGGCCTCTGCTGCGTGTCCTGTGTACATGGTCAGTTATAATCCACTTATGTCTTCTACATTTATTTGGATCATTAAAAGACATTCTCAAAATCTGAATCACAACCTTGTTTATGTATTAGTAGTCTTACACTCTATGAAAAAAGTATTTATTCTGAAAATATCACCATTTTATTAAATATTGAAGAGACAGTAAGGAATGGCTCCTTTTCAGTTTTAAACTAATGTATTAGTCGTGATCTCTTAATATCGCTCACAAACTTGAACCTATTTACCTATTAAAACTTGTTATCCTTTTTCAAACCAGATTCTAAATCCGACTCATTCTGTTCCAAGGAGAAAATATCCGAGAAACCATTCAAGTTGCCTTTCAAGTTTTCAATTCAAAATGACTTTATTTTACCCCTTTTTTCATGTTAATGATCAGTTGAATTTGTATTTTTGTCACCAGTTTTTACATTGCCCATTCAGGAAAATATTTTTAAAATGTGTATTTTTACCTTCCCAGGATACCACGTCCTCATTGACGCAGATGAGGGACGGTTTGTTCAGACACTGGAGAGTCCCGAGCACAACTCTATAACGTGGTCGACCACAATGGAGAAAGGAAGGTCTGGGAGGTGTTCCCAGCGAGGAGTGCTCAAGCTGGACTTCGACGGCGAGGATGGTCGGACGAAGAAGGACAAGGTTTTACTGGACATGTGGTTCGACCATCCTTACGGGATGACCTTCAACATAGGGGACTCGACCACCAACAACGGCGGGGGTATGTGTTACTGAATATCATCTATGTAACATTTAAAAAAACGCCTTGCAACATCGGCGACGCCAATTTCCCTTCGAACGGCCATTTTAAGGCTGCTCGAAGCAGTTCAATTGATCTCACTGGTGTAGCGATACCTAAACACTTAAGAGTATAGTTTTAAATATGGTACAATGATTGAATGGTCAACACCATGCTCTCTGAACTTTCAAACTCGCATGAGACTTATAAATCTACCTCACACTGAAGAATTCCTCAACATTGTCGCTTTAATGATGAGAGGTTTTAACCTCTATCGTAAAAAATACATTGTATGAACTTGAATGATAAATAGCAGATTTGAGAAAAAATAATATGCAAAACACGTACTACAGCGCCTTTTAGGTGTTATAATGTACATGTATATTAATAACCACTAACATTACTATTGATATGTGATATGATCTTATAACATAATGCAGTTATGCTTATGAACAGTATCTGTATAGCGAATTGAGTGTCGAACGGACATTTACAACATTAAATATAATGTACTTCAAAAGATATAGCTAAAGTGATTTGTTTTTCTTATGCAAACTTGAACTAAAGACTTAAACTTTTTATACTGTTAAACAAACATTAATGATACGTAATGGATCAAAACCGTGTCAGAGGCTTTGTTTATGGAGTATGCCCGCGGGGGAGGGAAAGGGGAAGGGCCGATAGGCCCGCCCCCCTTTCCCGACGCCAAGGGCATACTCCACAAACAAAGCCGAGGACCAGGTTTTGATCTTACTTATGAACCGACAGAAATTATGATTTAGATATAATTTCAATAGTTTGTCTTCACGTGGCTTCATTGGTATATACTGCTGGGAGTTCAACTGCTATGAAGAGAGCACACCCGCGCCCTGCACGTGCTTTGCGCTCGCTACCCACGCCGTGCACGTGAGCTGCATGCGCTATCTGCCTCGTGGAGTTCACATGATTGTCACTGTGGAAAATACATCATTGTTCTCGTGGGCTTTTATAGCCGAGTTGTCAAAGGCGCCAGTTTAGTAAGCGGGTGGTGCAGGGTTCGAAACCAGGCATTCAAAGCTTATGTTTGTGATTTGTGATTTGTCAAAAATGTGATATTTTGTGATGGGCATTCTTGGAGAACGCTCGGCAAACTGACAATAGAGGTTTACCCGGTAAAAGTAGAACCTAATAGAACAATAAAGTGACGTCACTAGAGGTTTATAAATGACATTAACACATATCATTAAACGGTTTTTATTTATTTCCAGGTGGCGATGCTGGTGATTTCTCAAATGACGCCGAGATTTACAGTTTGGGAAGCACACTTAACATTCATGGTAACGAACTGGCTGGGAGGAAACCTTTAATCACTCGTAGAGGCATCGTTCAAAATCGTCTCCAAATGATCCTCTCCGAAGGTCAAATAACGTGGAACAGTTTCGGGAAGGAGTTCGACTCAATATTACATGACGCGCACCTGTTTGCCTTAAACAACCAGAGCGACTCTTCCGGGTCCTCCAACAGCGACGTCTATGTTGGCATCAACCGCAGTGTCGGCGCTCCGGGCCGAGGCCTGTTTGCCTGGTTTCTACGCAACAGTCGCGGTCTCTGTAGAATGGAAATTACATGGCTCGACTGGAGCCCAGACTCAATGTAGGAATTTCCAAAACATTGTCCATTTTGCATCCTCTGGAAGAATTTTACACTAGTATACATTTCTTCGTGAATGGAAATGATGTTATGAAACAGAATAAAATTTGCCTAAAATGTTCTTTTAAGTAAGTACATGTGATCAAAGTAGATTTGTCTGAAATTATATTGTATATAACTTTTTTTCTTTTTACTTTACTTGCTATCCCTATTTTACTGTTTCAAAACAGATATTCTTATTTTTGTAATAAAACAATTACCGGTATCCATGCGTTGAAGAGCATTAATGCAGACTCAATATATATAAAGTTATGAATAAACTAGTATCTGCATGATTGTTTTCTAAATTCACAGAACGCATGTTTTACTCAATGGGATGACAAATGCACAGGTGCTTGTATTGCTGAAAACAAACAGTTCCTAGGTCCAATACTACGATGCGATATATATCCTATACTAATAAATAAAGAAAGGGATGCAACGCCAATTTCACCACCTGTCCAAACAAGTTTACATTTCAAAATGTCAACACACATTTTACACGTACTACATTCTACAGAATTAAAGCACAGTGATTTCTCGTTCGATTAAGACAAACATCAACAAAATCGGTGCATTATTTCTCAAGTTATGACACACGATTTTGTACTTGTCAAACTTGAGTGGGCCAAAATGGTGTCTCAGTCTGATTAAAATCGACGGTTTTCCGTGGAATAAAAATTGCAAGATAGTGCATCTACCGGGATACGAACTCATATCAGTCGTAGGTTCCACGACAAACCGTCCTTGTGGAGAGGAATCTACAGAACCTGTTCGTATCCCGGTAGATGCATAATTTTGCAAATTTTATTCCTCGGAACAAGGTCGATTTTAATCAGACTGAATGGTGTCTCAGAGATACATCGATAGAAATCGAGCAAAAAGGTCGATATTTCATTACTAGCAAAAGCAATCAATCTCGAAAAGAGTTTTCTACTATCACTTTACACCCCTGATACATGTGTCATACTTGAATAGTTCAGGTATCTTACCGTAACAACTTTACTGCAACTTTATAGTAACTACAGGCAAATATAGGTCAAACATTCTGGCCAAAATAACATTTTGAAAAAGCTATTTCAACACCCCAAGTGTACTTGAACAGACATTAAAATAAAAGTATTACACCCTGACGTATGCAATTGTGGGTACCTCTTTACAAATAATGTCCCAATGAAAATCATTAAAAATCGTCTTTCTCAGTCAACAGTATTTCGTTTTCCACCCCGTTGAAATTGTGGTGACGTTTCTTTTGCGGTTGAGTGTATATGACAATGACACATTGCGCTGCTCTCTTATACTAGTCATTTCTGATATTCATAGTATGGCATATACACATAGCAAGATTTTTTAATTACATTCTGATTTTCACATTTTAATAAATGTGAAAATTTATCTGTAGAATCATGGACATACTAGAATTATTTAAGGTATTTTTACGTAATTTATCATATACATGTAATGGACACATAGGCAAAAATGATATTCACTTTCTAATACGTTGATATTACATGATTTACATAATCTATCTTTTCTTTTTATATTGAAATATATGCCTTTTTCAATCCATAAAACATGTGATGAACATCGGGAACGTGATAAGCTTACTCTAAATGTTATTATAGTAACACATGATAGATGATATATGGTTTAAAGGCTGAATAATAATCACAATTGGTAGAGTTTATGAAGCCAGTTTTGTTGGTACATGTATATATATATTAGCCTTTGCGTGAAGGAGTTTATAAACGTTGTGGGAAATTCAACATTGTGTTCATTCCATTTGTAATTACATCCTGTTGAGAAAAATAGCTTTTTAAAATCCGAAACCCAGTTCTTGTGTCCATTTTAGTCATATAAAATTATGTCATCATGTTATACTTCTTGTTTAGTTTTTCGCTAAATATGTATTTATAGATGGCAGGAAAAGCTCTCCACTATATATAAAACCATGGGTAACCGAGGATGAGCTGACTACACAATAGTATGACAGGAGAGGACATTTACTTTATTTGTGTGACACACGCTGAACTTAATTCGCAAAGGTTATTTTGGAAAATTAAGGAAGTGCTCTTAACATCTAATTCTGGAATTAGTCATTCATACGACTCGTTTATGAAGCATCGTATTGAATTTAGCTCTCACCAGGGCCGTGTTCAAGAGAGGTTTCAAAGAAGTCGCTCAATTAGCGATTACTTTTTAACCTCTCTTGAACGCAAATGCTAAATGTAGCGCTACGTAGCAAAGCGAGCGAGGTTTTGCACCGTGTCGTTCAAGAGAGAATGAGCGCTACTTGAGCGCTACTTGAGCGCTACTTGAGCGCTACTTGAGCGCTACTTTGAGCAGTCAATGAGCGATTATAAGCGCTCGTTGTTATGGAACGGAACCCAGGATACGCGTTGATCTTAATTGAATTGATGGTAATAAAATCACATTCATTAAGACGAATAGGAAGGAATAAAAGCCCTAAAACACCGCCTCTTTGCATTGTGATGAAGGCTCCGAGCGTCGACTGGAGTGACCTATCGTGATACTGCATGTTGTCATAGACAATACAGCACTGTGACTAGTCTAACACTTAGAAAAAAATTAATTGAAATGGAGCCTTTTTTTAGTATGAAAATTCAATTTCTTTCAGTCTCCTTTTCAATATTTAATAACATGGTGATATTTTCAGAATAAATACTTTGTTCACAATCTGAGTGTAAGACTACACTGCGACCAACCCTTGCAATTCCTACCTGAGAATATTCGGCTACATAAGCATGTGTTGTGATGGTCCTCGCGTCATATACACATACTGTTGTGCTTTCGTGACGAATGTAAAGACCGTTTTGGCCTGTAGGTAATGCTGGAGATAGTGTTTCAGAAAGTTCAGCAATTGGCGTTCTTGTGGTCTAAGTATACCCAAGGGCATAAGATAAACACGGTTTCTAAATCAATATTTTTATTGTGAAAAGTAAACGGTAGGGAATATTTAAAAATAGTAGGCCCTGACATAGTAAACGTATTTAAAAACAATGTTCATATTCATCACTTAATGTATCGCTGGTCAAATCTGAGCACTCTTGTAAACTTTTATGAGCGCTTCAACAAATGCTCATAGCGTTACAATACAACAGGGACTTTTAACTTATACTCACGTGCAAAAGAAACGTCCCCACATTTTCAAAAGTGTATAACGTTAAATATTGCTGTCCCATAAAGTAAATTTAAATGTATTTGATAGACACAGTCATGCTTTGTAAAGAAGCACTCACAATTTCATACATCAGAGTGTAGTATATTTTTTTTGTGTCTGTTCAAATACACATGGGGTGCTAAAATAGCTTTTTCAAGATGTTTTTTTCCACAATTTTTGGTATTTAAGTTTAAAAAAATTAAAAAGTAGAAATCTAATTAATATACGATGTAGTCAACATAAATAATCTTCATGGATTTAAATTTATTGACGCATTATTACTGTAGGACGTCACAAAACAAGCGCTTTTTGACGCTTCTATCTTGTCAAGTTAAGGAGATTAAAAAACGGCTATTTCTTAAAACGTGTATTTCTCAGAAACAATGAACAGAATAATGTTTTGAAAATTCATATTTAGTGTTGTTGGATTCTGAAGACATGATGTAATGCTGTTTCAGTCGTATTTATCACGCGTGGATTGAAATATCTTGTATTTTGTATGGGGACGTTCCTTTTGCACGTGAGTTTAGTTTAATTTCTTGTAAAACTTTCCAGTGAAAAATAATATGATACAAACAAGCATACTTATTACATACTACCTATCTCTCTACCTGCCTGCCTGCCTGCCTGCCTGCCTGCTTACCTACCAACCTACCTACCTATCTGCCTGCCTGCCTGCTTACCTACCGACCTACCTACCTATCTGCCTGCCTGCCTGCTTACCTACCTACATACCTACCTACCTACCCACCAACCTTTGTACATTTCCTTTTATGTTATCTTCCAATAACGTGGTGTACAACCTCGTTCCATTAAAACATGCACACGCTTCCTTAGATTATACACAGTGCAAAGGTGGCCCTTTCGTTTCGATTGTCGATGCCTGTGTAATAATTGATCTTCAGTACATCGATACATTTCTCCCTATAGAGGGTACACACATCATATCTTCCCACATAACCTCTGTTACAGCACTGCTGTTCCCTGGAACAAGCAATGTTGAATTTGATCCATTTCAATTAAATTGTTGCTAAGCGCAGACGCTTTTTTAACCTGAACATTCGTTTTTTTTCAGGTAGAGAGTTTCCTTATTCAAACGAAGCGCACACCTATCATCTAAAACATAAAGTCTAGTGATGTCAAAATAATAAAAATTTGTAACTGAAAAAATGTTCAAATCAGCCACTGTTATAAAAGAAATGTAGTGTTGGGTACCTTTTTACAAAATATAGGTTCATTTTTGAAAACCGAATACTTCGATTTGTGAACAAATACACTATGTGACAACGGAAAACAAACACGATTACAGATGGACCGATATTGTTTCAACGTCTCATCTTACGTTTATATCAAATATACCAGGATTTAATGAAACATTACATTATACACAAGGCATTCCATTGGAATTATGCGAGACATTAAACATGAAATAATATCGACATACTTTACAATGAATTACCACTATACACATCTACACAGACAACAGCGGGTTACAGTTTCAATTACAGAACACAGCTTTAAAAAGGAAAATAAATCTATGTTTACATCCCCGAAATGTACAAATATACATATAGAGTACAAAAACTGTACAGTGAAGGTTTAAACACGTGTAGTTTATGGTGATGTGCAAATAAAACCGTATGTCGTGCAACAAATGTGCATTTAATGTCTTCATTGACTGCTGGACATTTCACATTAAATGAAAATGAGTTTTTATTATGATGATTTTTCATTGGAATTTATCCGTAGGTGTGAAATCTTGATTTTTGTCAAGACTTACCTGTACATTAGCGTTTTGGTTGATTCGACATCAAAGAATCCACAAATATTCCGATGCTCCTAATGTGGATATTTGCAGTTCTCGCTAGTGCAATGCTTGGGTGCCAGATGACAGGGGTTTTAAAACATGACTCCAAAATTGCGGATACAGCTCGAGGGCAAGACAGTTAAACTTTTTGTAGTGATAAACTGAATATAAAATGCTACCACACTCTCGAAAAGAGTACAAACCTAGACACTGTCTCTCGGAGAAAGTTGGTTTTGAATGCCTTGGATAAGCAAATGTTTTGTAAAGAAGTACTGACAATTTCACTCATCAGGGTACGATATGTTTTATGTATGTTCAAATACACATGGGGTAAACTGTACCAATATATTCCGTGTATTCATTTAACCCTAATATACTTCTTACTTAATAAAATAAACTCTTTTTTTTCAAACTTTACTATGATATTTAATTTCAAACCTGTATAATAGCATATGTTTAATTTGGATATTGAATATTCCAACAAAGATTCTAGATTCAGGTCTCCAAGTAATTACAAATATAAAACATACCTACCAATACCTGTCGAACTTGTATTGATTTATACTGTGCATGGGTACTCATGAAACTGAGATGATCATTAAAGTACACTCAGGTAAGTATATGAGCATGTTGAATCTATCGGATTGCCTTTAAAATACCATTATTTTTACGTCGAGTCAATTACTCCCTTTCTTGAAAGTATTTTTTTTATTCACAGCCATGTTTATTTTCGACTGTTCACAAAAGGTTTCTAGTTCAACATCCTGTTTTCATCTTGAGACCAGCAATAGTAATTGAGATAAGAGCAATGTCATCTGCAAATAATATAAGTATAATTTGAAACAAATCATTATGTAAGTGGATTCCATTTTTGAAATTGTGTTCTCTTTGCGTTGATAATTTATGATAAAGAAGGACATAAAAATGGACTGATTACACAGCCTTGTCTAACACCGATTTGTACATCAAAACAATCGGATTTTTCATTTTTATTTCTAACAGAAACTCTCAGATTCTCATATAGGTTGGTTAATAATATTGTAAGTTTACTGTTCAAATCACCTATTTGAAATAAATCCAATAGCTTATGTCTTTGTACCGAATATTTTTTAAAGAGAAGAATCAACTGCTAAAACGTAAACACTACTCACTCTCATGTATTTGGCACTTTGAGATGACTTTGGAGTTGATTGAGATATTTTGAATTTAAACCAGCACATATTGAGTTTTGACATTTACAACCAAATTAAATATCACAAAAAACTGAAAAAGCATATTAAATGCAAAATGTTTACGTGAGCATGTTCGGTTCAGGTAATTTTAATAAAATTACGAGCATTGAAAAATATTAATATCTAGCTGTTATATATATGAAATATACTCGAAGTGACTTCTTGCTGCGCCTGCTTTTTGGAAAAGGATACTCATGCTATGCAATGTTCTGATTACCCGCACTGCACGGGTACTTTAGATGAGAATTTTTAACCCGACGACAGAGCAGATATATTTTATGATCGTCCAATACAATAAATGTTTTGAAATAATGCCATGCACCTTCAAAGTTTGACATGCTCAACTAAACTGACACTAATTTCATCTGTATTAATGGCCAAAAAACCCAAAAGAAATCAAACAAGAAAACACAATTCTTTATTTAACAAAACACACTGTTTCAGTATTTTATATGAAAAATAATAATTAACGGTAGATGACACATGTAAGTACATTATTACCCACATGGATAAAAATAACCTAGTTGATTATTGATATGAGCGCATGTGCACATATCACGTTTGCCTAGCAACCATTGTTCCACCGCGACTTCCCGTATTTCGTCGTCTGTGACGTCATAAAACAATTGTTCTTGCTTGCCGTCGCCAGAGAAGTGAGTCGTTTCCTGACTGATTTTACGCGAATCAAATTTGAATAGAATGGGTAATAAAGAAATGATTACAGTCGAAAGTTTGCCATATGACTTTTACGGAACTCCTGCAAATTTATGTATAACTCTCGCTCGGGCAATTACAACAATTCTCAGTCTTTTTGTAAAAATCATATGACACAATTCCTTGGGTAATAATCTCTATGAATTATTCCAATTTATCCACTCAAGCAGATCCTCAACTTCCAATCGATTAGTGAGGAGTTGTTCCCTGAGGATGAGCAGATCTGCAGACCATACAATATATAAGCTGGACAAGGAACAGTCCTACTTGTACTAACTACAATCCCAATGATATCACGAGTGCTCTGGGAGCACAGCAACTGGCCGTGAGCAATAATGAATTCTCTTATAGTGCAGTTGTAGTGCAAGGGTAATGAAGGATAACATTTTCCACTCTGCATGAGTTGTTGAGCTTGAAAATTATTGCCCTGAATGGTCTGAAGAGATGGGACACACATTTCAAATATGAAAGGTCTATCTGATCACTAAGAGGTAATGGCAATGATTAAATGTTTCAGAAAACATGTCTGTCCGAGATGTAAAATTCGAAATTTTGACAGCAGTATACTCCGGGCTTCGAGGACAATAACCTAATGGTTTAGTTATTTATAATCAAATAATTCCAATGTATGTAATTCATTTCTCTTATGTACATAACATAATACTCTGAAGTTCATTTAGTTGGAACATCTGGGAGATAACTCCGCGGGATGTTTTGTCTTATGTATATACCGTTGGTGTTAAAGACTTGTTGTTTGTACTTGTTCAAACGTTTTGATTACGCATGGTTCCAAGTAATTGAAGGCCGATTACAAGCAGAAGAATACGTAAGAAAACAAGATTTTCTAATTTTTTTTATTGTGAACATAAACGACGTTTCGGAGTATAAGCATATACGGTATGAGCATATACTGCGAAACATCGTGTATGCTCACAATAAAAATGTTTATTTCTTACGCACTTCCAGTGAACAAATACCCATATACGAATATCTGTCTGGACGCGTGGACGAGGGCTTTGAATACGAGTATAATGACAGCAAGCGTCGGTTCTATGTAGGCAGGGTTTAGCTACAAAGGTTTGTATATTCGAGTCTTGTCTCTACTATGGAAAAAACCTTTTTCGATTGAGTACCATTCCCCTGGATACCTGCAAGGTTAAAATTAAATCCGATGTTGGCGACCTTTCAGCTGTTGGTAAAATCTTAAGTTGTAGATGATACTGAGAAAAGAGACTGACGGGTGCGCCTCAGCACTTCCCGAACACTTATGTGCAACCAGAAAGTCACATCTCTCTCATCCAACAAAATAGCTACACACTGTGAAGATATTCAAAATGTATGGGTCAACGGACATTACGTCATATTTCAATTTCATAAATGATTGGCTGAATAACACCAACATAGCCTTAATAAGAACACCTGCATTAGAAGCAGTATAAGCTTTCATCAATGATTGGCTGAATGACACCAACATAACCTTTATAAGAACACCTACCTTAGAAGCAGTATACGTCTGTTTTGGTTGCGTTGAAGACACAGAAAACCGTTGCCGAGAAGCCGAGCTCGAGTAAAGATGGATCTGCTCCAGGCTTCTCTGGTGTTGCTCATCTACTGCGTGCTTCCTTTACATGGTAAGTTACTCATGCACTATTTTTATAGGACATTGTGACCGGCACGTTTAGCTTTTTCGTATAAACGTAAGTACTACTTATGAAACAGAGAACTCTCTCATTTTGATATTTTCACAAAATTAATGAAAATTACGCCCAAAATCATTCTATGATATTGGCAGCATAAAGTAAAACACAATTTCAGAATTATAACTGAAAAAAACCAAACCCCAAAATACTTTCATATAATTTATAAGAATGGCTAGTTTCCTGTGAGATTAATTTATCTTATGAACACACTCATCACAATTGATAATAACAGTTATGAATTCTGGGAAATATATCATTTTTCATCATCTATCTCATGAGCGTGTCAAGAGCATAAACAGTGTTTGACTTGTATGGATTTATTTTACTTTTGCAGACGCATAAAGGCAAACAGCATTTTATCACCCAATTCACCCAATTCAACCACATGAGAAGAACATTAATATGAAGAATATTAACATTATAGTCTTTCATCTATATGGGACCTTCACACCCGGTACTAAATAGAAGCCCGGCGCTCTTTATGAATCTAGGGCTTACTGTTTCAACTTGGATTAAAATACATCATCCATTCGTGTTTCGTTTGAAAACCACATTGTAAACTTGTGACAAACCCGGGGTTATTGGAGGCCCAGCATGTTTTGGAGACCCGGGGTAAATTTATCAAAAAGTTGCCATAAATGTGGAGCTCTTTATTGGAGATACAATATAATATTCACTAAATGTAATTGTTTATTTTAAATAAAATGTTTGGATTGAATGACATTGACATGACAGCGAGGTGTCAAGACGGTGAGAACTTATTCAACATTCATATTGCTATCCCGCCACAGCTGATCTTCGACGAAACTCCTTCTATTTACACGAGGCGTAGTTTTATTGTCATGTCTCCCATTAAGGCAGTACATGCATGGTGTAACGATTGTCATAAGTTTGATGAAGCTGAATCAATTTCTGCTATATGTGGATTAGCGACTTCTTTATTGCAACATCGTTTCATATTCAGCGGTCGCAGTTGGAAAACATTTAACGAACTATAGAACGTCTTCTGCTTTATTTTACAGCTTTTGAAACGTTTCTCGAGGAACAAAATTATCTTACCATTTCAATGCTAACGATGGGTACCTAATTAAGGATATTTGTGGGTCTTTAAAAATTGCAGTTGATTTATATATTGATTTAATGATATATGTGAAAGACCCCGACATGACTTTGACCAGTATACGTAAATGAAGCTATGATTTTCGTATTTCAAGGTAAGACCAACTACATAAATGAAGCTATGATTTTCGTATTTCAAGGTAAGACTAACTACATAAATGAAGCTATGATTTTCGTATTCAGGATATGACTACTACATAAATGCAAACAACGGAAGCGTTGACAGTAACCTCGATGATAGCGAGAGCAGTTCCATAGTGTGGATCAAACCACTGTTGCCAAAGCCTAGAATCCCATTAATTACTCTTTCTGGTCCATGTTCCTACTACGGTGTTCTCAAACTGGACTTCGATGCTGAAGATGATCGATCCAAGAAAGAAATTGTCCAGATAGACATGTGGCTGGATAATCCTCGGGGGATATCCTTCAACATCGGCGACGCATCAGACAACAACGGGTTGGGTAATAAAACTTGCTAAATCATTGACACTGTGTGACATTGTTTATTTCGTCTCCCCGTGTTATAAACTACCAGGCAAAAGAAAGTACTCACCTTTTCATTAACTACCAGCTGATCCAAATATGGAAATAAATATACATGAGATGTATTTTTACAATAAATTGGAGATGCGTTATTGAAACAATACATATGATTGATATACAGGGTTATATTCGATATTTAGTATATTGATTTGATGTCAGTTAATATGTCATGTAATTTACATAACGAATACGAGATTAAGGGGGATTGGAAGGCAAGTGAATGTTTATTCAATAAACAGTTATGGCCAGGATAAAAATAAATTCCTGACGGACGGGTTGGTTGAATATATATATATTACTTATATATATATATTTAAGAAATAGAAGACGAGTTGGCGTGCTTTATCGTTGAATAAAACATAGCAGGGAGCATAAAACACGAAGGGCACAGTCCTGAGTGTTTTATGCTCTCTGCTATGTTTTATTCTACGATAAAGCACAACAACGAGTCTTTTATTTCTTATATGAGATGCCCTTAAACAGTTACTCGCTTTTCTATAAAAACCGCGGAGATATAATGTTGTTTGCATAAACTATATTTTGAAAATATCAATGCCTCCCGTCGTAGAACACATTCTCTAGCATTGGACAATCAAAGTGACGTAAAATATGACGTCATTTACTAAGCGACGCTCTAACTGTCGTCTAAAATCACGAGCATGTTTTATTGTCTCATAAAGCACGCTGTCGGTCCCATTGACCGCCTGTGATTTATTGCCGTAGGTATCTTATATATATATATATATATATATATATATATATATATATATATATGGGTTGGTTGAATATTTATATATATATATATATATATATATATATATATATATATATGGAAAAGAGTAAACATCAGATGGTTTTGACTGGATCAATCTTCTTTAATACAATACGATGAGCTCATTTCGACCCTTATATCGGTCTTTTCAAGTATATATATATATATATATATATATATATATATATATATATATATATATATATATATATATATATATAATATATATATATATATAATATATATATATATATATATATATATATATATATATATATATGGAATTAAATGTCTATAATATATATATATATATAATATATATAATATATATATATATATAATATATATATATATATATATATATATATATATATATATATAATATATATATATATATATATATATAATATATATATATATATATATATATATATATATATATGGAATTAAATGTCTGCAGGTGCCAGTTCAAGCACATCCTCAAGAGATGCCGAGATCAGTGGTCTGGGATGTGACCTGTTCATCAAGACTAGTGACGGCAGGTCCACACGGAACGAAGGAGAACTAATCAACTCGACCCTTGTACGAATCGTGATAGCTGATGGTGTGGTTATCTGGAACAGCCTAGGGGAGGATAACATCTTACTTGGCAGAGAATATCTCTTTGCGTTGGGAAACCAAACTGACGACCTGCAGGATAACCCACATGATGCGATCTACTTTGGCATCAACCGTCGCGTTGGACCAATACTTTTCCCAAGTTTTCTAGTAAGTGGAAGGGGTCTCTGTCAAGCCGAAATCACCTGGCTTGATTGGTTTGAAGCACCTGGAGAAACTCTTCCCTTACCTTGAGGAACCCTAATTACGTCTTCACTTCCGGTTTCATTATACTAGCTTGTCTCTTCAATCAGAAACCGTCAAACCCATTGACAAGAATACATAATTATTATGAAAATACAATGTCCTCTTGATAAACCAACAAAAAATAGAACTGCCTTTTTGTTTCATTGATTTGAACAATTGCAAGATATTTTTATCACATAATTTTCTTATAAGGTGTAGCAATAAGGGGACACTTAACGACTTGCCATTTTTATTATTAATGATTTGGTTTAAAACGAGCGAATGCAAGTTTGATAATAAATCATTCCAACTGGTATTATATGGAAGGAAGTTTACTTTTCTGTTTATTACTTGCCGAAATTGCCGACAGTGTGCTGGAACTAAGGTTACCGCGGGTCATGTAACACTGTGATGGCGGTAGGACAATTGTCATATCCATGTCATTTTGAATGTATAATTGGTTTTAGAAAACTTCAATAAGTATATTTTAAGTCACCACATGTCACATTGGTCACATATGTATATTTTTAAACCAACTTTGGAAAATGCTTTTACACGTTCACGCTAATTCTTCAAAAAAATCATTTGCAATCTAAGAAAACATGTGGAACTTAAGGCATTAAAGAAATCCGAAATTGAAGCGGAAAACGTAGTCATCAGCATATAATAATATATAAATGATATCTTTTAAAGCTTTATCAAGATATCATATCATTAATTTATATAAGGATAAGTCATGATACCGAGGAAATGGTAAGGTTGTGGACCCTGATAGGAAAGAAAAACCCGAGGATGCGAAGCATCCGAGGGTTTCTCCTGACTATCAGGGTCTGCAACCTTACCATATCCGAGGTAGAATGGCTTATCTATATTATCAACCGTTTTAAGTATAAAAGACGCTTTCTTATCCCGTTATCGAAAACCCCGGATTCTATATAGAATCGTTCGTAAAATCCTTGTTCACTGTCTCAAGATTTCTATGTAAGGTTCTTCTTGACCGTTGTCTTCCATGTGCCTTCGTGGCGCAGCAGTCTAGGGCGTTGGATCATGAAAGACTGGTCTTACTGGGTACGGGTTCGAGACGCACTTTCGTCAAAACATTTGCGTTTCATTTGTAAGAAAATTTTCAAAATAGGTAAAGATAGTTTCTTCAGATCTTTACTTTCAAGTCGCCATCTTAGCAATTATATCAGGGTTTACAATCATTATAATTCCTTCAAACAGGGTTTACAACTGTCTTCGTAAACCCTTCAACAGGGAATTACAATGTTGTAAGTCCCTCGTACCGGGTGATGCGGTTTAGAAAGGTCGTTTCAAGTATCACGTTATATGGCTGGTAGGTTGATAAAATAGCATAAACATCGTGGCAGATTCTCGCCTTGGTGTATTCCAGAAGGGAAGAAATATAAAGTATAACCATCAAATGCTGGATTTTATTTTTGTTTTTGTATAACCCAGAAACATTTACCAGAATTGCTTTTAAATGTTTTATTTCACATTTATACAAAAAATGGTAAATTCAGGCAGCAATAAATCGACAAATGCATTATCAAACTTAAGTTGGTACAGCAAAAAAGTGGCCAAGCTGCGTCAAATTATAGTTGAATACAATATAAACGTGTTTTTTGTTTAAAGGATAGATGTAATGACATATGGTCAAATTCGGATTCATTAAAATGAGATGTCAATAATTTCACAATTGCTGGAATTTAAATTTCTAAAATCGGTCAATAAATAATTAATATACGGCATCTTAAAAAAAACACCATATTTAGCCCCGGCGACCAGAATGAAAATCTGCGGAGGTGTGGTCCCTGAAGCGATGACTCCTTTGACGTCTCTGGAGTTATCTCATTGTCGGCGATAGTCATAATTCAACGTACTTTCACAACATTTTGATTGTTAATTTCACTATCAAATTTTCAATAAAACAACTTAAACTTTCCAATATCGAATGTTTAGATATCCAACTAGGTCATTCCGCAGATGACAATTACATGATTATTGCATAAACATGTGTTTTTGGCGATTTAACAAAACATGAATTCATCTAGCGGCAATGATAATCATCATTAATTAATTAATGAGACTCCACCGAGCGGGTCACAGACGACCCCTCTTCTGTGGTTAATCAGTCACGCCTCAATGATTATTTTCAAAACGAATCGCTTTTGCTCAATAGATTCCGATATATAATTTACGTAGAGGTAATAATATGTCATTCTTAAGAAAAATGCATTTCACGGGATCTCTAATTAACATATTAAATATAAAAAAGAATGGAAACCATATGTCAGAAAATGTATACATATCCAATGTACCATTTCGTCTTAATATGAAATTTCAAAACGGCATGGATTTGTTTCAAAACTGAATGGAAATTGTACAATTTTGCCATTATATATTTCAAAGTGCAAATATAGAAACTAGTATATATACTAACAAACATTTATTATTTAAAAATTCAAAACCAAATCAAGGTTTTTGTTTCATCAAAAGCATGTATATTAACGAACCTTTACGACATGATCAAAGAGGATATTTACAACATGATTAAGATATATATATATATATATATATATATATATATATATATATATATATATATATATATATATATATATATATATATATATATATATATATATATATATATATATATATATATATATATATATATAACGATGATTGCTTAATCATTTGTTAATTTGTTATTTACCCGGACCCGGTCATCACCGGATGATATTTACAATCCTTTACACATTTTACAAACCATGATTTCAGAGAATATTAGAAAACCAATACCATATGATTAACATTAATATTTACAAACCCTTACAACATGATTACAGACGATATTTACACACCCTTACAACGCATTTAAAGATGATATTAACAAATCTTTACAACATTATTTACATTTAGAAACCTTTACAATATGATGAACGATACAATTTACAAACCTTTGCAACATTGTTGAGATTATATATATTTACGAACATTTACAATATGATGAAATATTCTATTTACAAATATCTGATTCATCTTCTCAACTTATTGAAGATGATATTTTCAAATATAAACAGCTATTGGATATTACATTCAATATATGTTGTATTTAAAAAACACATATTAAATATCTTTTTGCTCAAGCGTCTCCGGCACTTTGATTTGAAAACAATCTTCTTCTCTCGACAAATTTTAATATTCCCAGCAAATAAAAGTTTTTTGTCGTAACTTCATTAATGGTCTCATTAATCAATCAGTTATCAAAACTTCACGTGGTCCTGTGAAAAGCTCAATGAAAATGGTTCAGTGAAACCCTAAGATGTCCAAGAGAGTTCCAATCAACGTATGACGAATGCGATTGAAACGTCGTAAAATCATATATATACCCAGGAGCCTCAATTTGAAAAAGTATCTTATCATTTTTCTGAATAACACGTCTTTTAAGAATTTTTTTTTTTATAGAAAATATGTATTTGAATAGATATACTAATACAAGTATTATACCATGATAAATGTAATTGTCAATATATATATCGAAGCTGAACTTTCACAAGGTTCAAGTAGAGCATCCAGTCGAAATGGTCCTAATCAGATACATTAAGTAGATAAAGCTGATGATAGGACAAAACCCCTCGGACAAAATACTTCCAGACAGAATTCACCTAGGACAAAAGCCACTTTGGAGAAAAACTACCAAGTTATTTTGTATTATTATATGATTGCAGGTGAAATACCGGGATCTATCAATGAAAATAAACCGTGTTATCAGTCACTAGTGAAAATAACAATGGAACGTGTTATCAGTCACTAGTGACTGATATAACAATGACCTGACGTCATAAAACAATGCTCCGACGTCATGACACGTTCATGACGTCACATTGTTGCTGAGGCGACAGGCTCATTCTGGAGCCGACTTAACGTTTATGCAAGTCGATTTCGGTGAATATGCAAGGATTTGGTCATATAATAAATAGAAAATTTGTCTTTTCTTGACAAATACCATGTTTATCTCATCTCGTGAGGTAGAAAAGTTATATATTTTCACTCGTGGCTGCGCCACTCGTGAAAATATAACCTTTCTACCTCACTCGATGAGATAAACATGGTATTAGTCAAGAAAAGACAAATATCCTCTAAATATACTAATAATTTAGAATGACAGGTATGTGAACGTAACTAGTATACTTTAAAGAGTTGATTATCCAAAAAGTTCGAAGATGGGTTATTCAATATGTTTTCAATTGTTCAAAAGATAACGATTGCCTATCTAGTTTACAGTCTGGCTTCATACTTGGTGATTGCACCACGTTTCAGTCAACATACTTGTGTAGTCTTATTGAGCATATGCTTTAGAAAATTGGAAATAAGTTAAAGCAATATTGTGCGACATTAGCAAATTTAAACTTCAACAAATTATGAAACAAAGGTATTGCGAATAAACTGCAATATTTGGGCATGAATTTAAGGGTCCTTATTAATTTGGTTTGAAATTTATTTATCTCACAGAGTAGCATTTGGACGGGTGGCTTCCAACTGAGTGGCTTTTGTCAAGGTGACTTTTGTCCAGGTGGATTTTGTCTGGGTGGTTTCGTGTGGTTGGGTTTTGTCTGGATGGCTTTCGTGTGGGTGGCTTTTCTCCGGATGGCTTCAATGTGGTTGGCTTTCATCCGGGTGGCTTTCGTATGGGTGGCTTTTGTCAGGGTGGTTTTCGTGTGGATGGCTTTTGTCTGGGTGGTATTCGTTGGGTGGTTTTTGACTGGAAAGCTTTTGTGTGGGTGGCTTATGTCCTGATGGCTTTCATGTTGGTGGCTTGTGTCCGGATGGCTTTCGTGTGGGTGACTTTTGTCCGGATGGCTTTCAGGTGGGTGGCTTTTGTCTTGGTGGCTTTTGTCCGGGTGTATTTGGTCTGTGTGATTGTGTCAAAGTGTCTAGGTGGCTTTTGTCTCGGTGACTTTGGTTGGGCTTTTGTCTGTTTGGCTTTTTTCCTGGTGGCTTTCGTCTGCGTGACCTCGTCTGGGTGGCTTTTGCCTTCGAGGCTTTTGCCTCGGTGACTTTCGTCTGGATGGCTTTATCCGAATGGCTTTCATGTGGGTGGCATTTGTCCTGGTGGATTTAGTCTTGGGGACTTTTTTTCGGGTGACTTTGATCTGGATGACTTTTGTCGGGATGGCTTTTGACTTGGTGACCTCGGCTGATTGACTTGTGTCTTGATGACTTTTGTCTGGTTGGTTTTTGTCTGGTTGATTTTTGTCTGGTTGGCTTTTGTCTGGTTGGTTTTTTTCGAAGTGGCTTTTGATTGGTTGGCTTTTGTCTTGATGACTTTCGTCTAGTTGACTTTTGTCCCGAAAGCTTTTTTCTTGGTTGAATTTTTCCGGGAGGCTTTGTCTGGGTGGCTTTTATCTGTGTTACTTTTGTCTGGGAGGCTTTCTAAGGGTGGATTTTGTATTGCTTACTTTTGTCCTTGACCCGTTGTCAGCACTTCAACCCAGCTGATTATATTACATACCCGAGACGATACCCTGTGAGATTAAGATGAGCCCTTGATCAGTTAAATCCATGAACTGTAAATGTAACTCAAATTAACCTGTTTAAAGTATAATAAGGAGGAATATTACCGTAAGCTTTATTTCACGGTGCTCCAATCACCAGTTATGCTTTACGGAGGCGTAGACGCGAAACTGTGAAAAACTGTCACGTCTACTTACGTATGTGGATGCATAAGTGGAACCCCTGTGTTATATATGAAGTACAAACGCAATCACTCAATGTCGATTTGGTTCCTCAGCAGACTGAGTATTTTGTTTTTGGCTCTGTTTTCTTAGCGTTTCTTTTGGACGCTATAGTTTGTGAAATGCATTTGGAAATTAAACACAGTATATGTATTGTTAGCATGTAAGGATCCAACTTTTCACTGAGCCACTTCTATAGTTCATTATCAACGGAGTGAGATAACTGCACCGAAACGTCATATTCCTTCAATAAGGAAGTTGCCGACCCTTGTGTGTCTCTTCTACTTTAAGTTGCTTCTAGGCATTCTGGGAAATACACATGGTTTATAATCACTGCCACTCTCGCCTACACATGCTCTCCTGTTCATCCGGAAATATGAATACGTATACACCAATTGATAACTTTTCTTTACGCGTAACCTTAGGCAAATTGTGATGGAGATTACTAGCACATGACGTATACAGATATGGCAAAAATCAACCAATCGTAATTTTCTCTGTCATTGTCAGTCACCACGTGTTCACTGAAGCATGAAATATAACACCATATACTTCGTCATGCATGGTCCCCCCGTTGTACAAGATGCAATATTTTTTATCATAAAATAAAGAAAATGATAAGGTGTGTAGTGACTAATCATTGATAATTGTTATTTTTGGGAACATTTAATATCACCAAGTGTGCTGAAATAAAGTAAACCAACCCTTCCATACACGATTTACTCATTCGGTTTTCATATAAATACAACCGCAAAAGAAACTTCACCACATGTTTAACAGTGTATATACTGCTGCCGGAGCAGGTTGATTTTAAATGGTTTATATCGGGACGTGATTTTTAAAGAGATAACAGCAATTTAATTTATTTGATTATAATTCTTTTATTCTTGTGTTTGTTAAAGTACACGGGGTTTTGAAATCGGTTTTTTTTTCAAAATGATTTTTTGCCAGAGTGTTGTCATTTAACTTAAAAATCATTAACATGTAGAGAAAATAATCAGTGAAATATGTTGTCGACATACATAACCTTCTTGGGCTTAAATTTGTTGACGCATCTTTACTGTAAGACATCATAAAACAGCCAAAAAGGTCCTTTCTGACTCTCCTATCTCGTCTAGTTAAGGAGATTAGAAAACTACGATTTTTAGGATGTGTATCTGAGCAATATTAACAGATAATTGTTTATATTTTTAAACTTAGTTAGTTGGCTTCTAAAGATTTGATGTTTCTATGTTTCAGTCGTGTTTATCATTCGTGGATTGAATTACCTTATAGTTTGTATGGTGGCGTTCTTTTGCGGTTGAGTATAGGCAGGGACTCTCTAATTAGACAGACAGACAGACAGACAGACAGACAGACAGACAGATACTTTCATTAGCACATATCATTTTGGCCTCTGGCCATTACAAAAAAAATGTGTTATGATTGCTGGGGGAGGATGTACAGTAATGTTGTAATTAGTTATATAATAAGCAATATTTGCCTAACCTTTTCAGTAGTAGTAGAAGTAGTAGTAGTAGTAGTAGTAGTAGTAGTAGTAGTAGTAGTAGCAGTAGTAGTAGTAGTAGTAGTAGTACAGTAGTATAAATTTATAGTATAAAGGTTTGGTGGTGTAAAAACCTCTTATATATGTGTTGCGCAGTTCTGCATATTTAAGACAGACGAGTACGAAATGGAATTCCTCCTCAAGTTCCATGAGGCTGCACATCGTGCACACGCGCTCGTTGCGTGGTACCCGGTTACTTCCGTGTCGACCCGTCTCTATGTGGAGCAAGTGTGACGTTAGACGTACTTTACACAGCGCTTTCACGTGGTTTACATTTTTTACTTTGTTGACATAATCCTCTTATTCGAAACTTGTCTTGTATTCTTTATATAAGTAGAGTGGAGAAGAATGATTTAAGTTTGATTGCCAGGATGTAATAAGGTTGTTTTCTAGTCTTCGTCTAAACACGGGGGTAAACTCCCTGGGGTGGTGATAGTGGGGTTGATCCATATACATGTATACCCAAATCCATTTGTTTCCAAAGGATTTTTTATTTCACGGATCCAGTTTGAGGGAATTTGTGTCATAGAATTTAATATAGTTTGTAAAATGCAGTGTTCTGACGAAATTAGTTTGAACCAGCATTTGATCATCTATATCTACTTGCATATTGATATACAAAGTAAAACGTCCAAGTTCTCTATATATATTTGAATGTTTTTGTGCTTTTTTTCACTCCTAGAAGTTGTTTTAGAAATTTCCGATGAATTCGTTCAATTTTTTTCTGCTTCAGCAGTTCCCCAAATTTCGCTTCCATTATTAAGCACTGGGGTCGAAGATTTCAACAGAAGTTTGTATATCCAAGTTATTCTTTCGAATTTGAAATAGGAGAGCTGTTTTTGATCCTTCATCTACAAGGAGTTCATTGCTTTTGTGTATCTCCAGTTGTATGACATAAGCAGACCCTGATAATTATATTCATCCTGGACTTCCAATACTTGACCGTTGTAAATGAATCGAGGGTTTGTTGGTAGGCTTGATTATCTGAAAAACACGATTTTGGTCTTATTAATATCACATTAACGATCACACATCAGAAATTAATAAGATTACACTAATGACTTTTCTTATAATATGGACTGTACATGTGGCGACACGTGTTTATACAAAACAATGGTTGATTTACACAGAGATACAGACGAGCCAATCACACGAAGGGACGTAAAGGATGGGCATAATAGTAAACACATTAATATCAATATTTCTTGATCTTCTATGACGATAACGACATTAACAAGTCAAGCATGAATATGGATGTCCGGGAATGTGTCCGCCTATATTCTGATTGGTCAAAATCGAAGAAGGTTGCTATATAAAGTCAGTTATAGGAAAGCAGAATTAACAATCAATTGCATAGTTATTGTCCGGTATCGAAAGAAGTTATAAAGAAGATATCCTATAGCAAAAAGATGCATCTCTTTCTTCAAGCGTCCCTTGTTGTGTTGTGCTGTATTTACTCGACATACGGTAAGCTTAAAGTTGTTTTTTATTTATTACTTTTTATGGTACATGTACATTTCACATTGGTTAAAATAAGTGCATATACACAATGTCAAATGTCCTTTTTAACTACTTTGCGTTTCCATGTTTTAAAAAAAAAAAGAACGTATATATATTATCTCATTTTCAATGAAAAATGGCATTAATGCGAATACATTCAATTAGCGAGTAAATTAAACTTGTAAAATTGTTTTACTTCCTTCCAAATCAAAGATCTAGAGAAAGGGAGAAGTATGAATTGCATATAATCCTTTACTGTAAAATCTGGATTAAAAGGTCAATATATATTGCAAAACTACACGTGGCTTGTTACGGCGACTATATATTACAACAAAAGTTCATTGAATAATCTAGAAATTGATTTGGCATGCTTGTAATCAAATGATCATTTGAGAATGGTGAGGATTTAATTTGTTTAGAGTTCAAGATTATTACAAATTGCAATACAAACCATGAATTGATTAAAAATAAGGCTGAAAAGTTACAGAGAGTGATAACGAAAATTTATATTATCTCTAGGTTTAATCATATATTTCTTAATCAGTCTAAAACTTGCATGTAAATGGTTGTTTATTTTACTCACAGTATTATATTTTCTAAATATTAAATGATTGGACATTACAAGTGAAATTTAGTGAGTCTTTTCTGTATGAGCTGTCATCTGTCTGAATTGACATAGAAATGAATGCCTTATATTTTTACGTCAACTCTTAAAAAGTACAATACTCTTACAGGGTACGACTTCTTCGTGAACGCCAACAATGGACTGGTCGTGAGTAACAGTAACTCCATATCTTGGAAGACTTCATTAACAAGCGGAGGTCCCGGCAACTGTAGGCGTAGGGGTGTTCTCAAGCTGAGCTTTGGAGCTCCAAAAAGTAAAGACAGGAAAGAAAAGGTTTTAATCGACATGTGGTTCAAGAATCCTACGTCGTGGGCCTTCAACATCGGGGATTCAAGTACCAACAATGGTTACGGTAAGATAGCTCTGCGTATATTTGATAAGTTGAATACTCATAAAGGTTAATATTTTGTCTTAACGAACATTGATGCTTCGACAAGGAACTGGCTACTATATGGTCAAGTCAAGAGTGCTGAGAGCGTAAGACACAACGTTTCATAAATAAAGAAGAATGAAGACAATATCTATGGATAATTGGATATACAACTTCTTTATTCTAATGTCGTTGTCTAGCAAGTGATACATACGAGGAATATGGACGATTATATACATGAGATGTTTATACAGTAGATTGGGATGAGGAGAATATGAGTTCTTGTTACAGTTGATTTGGTTAATGAACAAATATGGAGTAGGAGTCAGGTGTGGAAGCTGTACAGTTTTTGTACAGTAGAAGATGCTGATGTACATAAGTGTTGAGGATACGAACCCTTTCAACCCTGTAGTGATAGGCGTATTAGCGCTCTGGTTTTCGAAGCTCTCATAGCGGTATGATTGTCTTAAAGACCCACAAACCCCGACCATATCACTTTTCGGTTTTTATTCAAGCATATTCCAAGATTACGAGGATTCCACTTGATATATGTCAATTCAACCAATAAACACCTTTTATAACACCTTTTTAGAACGCCGCTCAATTACGCCTCGTAAAACTTTAGCCGAGAGCGAATGCCGCGTGCTCGGCCTTATGGCGTAATACACAGGAGTCGCTTGGCGTCTAATGACAGAATCCACTAGAATTAGCCTTACATAACTGCCTAAATAACATATTTACCTTTGTCCCTATACAACAAAATTAAATATATACACGCCCCGTAAAACGTACCACAAATGGCAGCGGATGTCAACACTGTTTAATACCGGATGTGACCATTGCTGAACCCGTAATTCTGCAATGTGTTTTTGAACAATTCATATCGTTGCCCAATATGGTGGCACGCATGTCAGATGATGAAAAAACGTCACAGAGATCTATTTCACTTTTAATAGGATTATAACGGTGTTAACACGCCTCATTCATTGACTCATGGTTAAGTTGAATAATGTTTGTTTTCACATTCGTCCAATTGCAAAATAAGAAAATATATGTTCCTTATATAGGAAAATGAGAAAGTCAGATGTTTTTTTTAGAAAAAGCTCATGCAATGCTATATCTAATGAATGTTTGTGTTAGGTCAGTGGTATTACACTGAATCTAAGTAATTGTAAATGTCACGACTATAGATTAAAAGATAGCCCGAATATAAAAAAAAATGTAAACCAGTAACAGTGATGAAAATTATATGATTTTTTTTAGGTATAATGCAACTATTTTATTAGCAATATAAAGTCACCCTGAGAAATATTGACGCAGTAGATTTCAAACTATAGGCCTCTTCAAACACAAAACCAAGCACAACAAAAAATTTAAATAATAATGACGTTTATAATAAAACAAATTGCATGATCTTTTTATTTTTGAATTGTCAGTTATTCATTTCAAAACATATTGTAGCCTATAAGATAACCTAACACTCCGCTCGATTGGGAAAAGAACAAATATAAAATCAGCGATTGAATATCGAAAATTGCTCCTAAAACTCCGAAATTACTCCCTACGGACGCACGAATACCTATTCTATCGGAAACTTGTAATGTTGAATCTTTCTTATTATGTTTTACACGATTATCGACGAAAATTCACAAATCGTCTAAGGATTTCATTAAGCAACTCCTGAGTATGACGTCACATCGCTAACGAAAGCTAACGGCGGCCCGACAGGCTGTTTAAGGATTTGGATATTAGCAGGCCAATTTTACTCACTTTGAATGGCAACATCTTATTAAGTAGGTGACGCTTCGAAATAATCTTTGGTGTTTTGTTTACTTGAAAGTATTGTCTATATGAATAAACGAGTTAACATCGAAAGAAATAGAGAGATGATATTATCTTTAAGCCAAAGTTAACGAATGGTACTTGCATCTATCTTAACACTAAGAGAGCTTCGAAAATCTGGGATCTGGTTTCTTAGTGATAAAAAGTTTGTAAGTAAGTATTACATTATAGATTATTAAATGTCTTCATTATTCAACATATCAACTTCTAGAATGCAACTAAAAGACTTCACCAATAGCAACTGGCTTAAAGACAACATCTTACCATGTTCTTAATCTCCAGGTGGCGATGCATCAACGACCAGCAGAGACGCTGAGGTCCACAACCTTGGTCGCCATTTTCTTATATATGGAAACGACAACACCAAACCAAAACCAGGCAAACTTATCCGGAGAGTCAACAACATCATCGGAGACCGACTGCAGATCATCATCGCCAACGGTCTGGTCATCTGGAACAACCTTGGAGCGCAGTTCAACTATGAGCTCAACTTCAACCTTCTCTTTGCGCTCAATGGTCAGTCAGATGGACGGAAACGTCCGAACTACGACATCTATTTCGGCATCAACAGGAGTATCGGCACCGCTTCACGCCGGGGTCGTGGACTTTGCGCGGCAGAGATCACGTGGTTGAATTAAGTAATTAGGAAAACTGGAAAGAAAGTGTCATCGGTGTGCTGATATTGTTTGTTAAGATCGTTTTGTAATTTTGGCCCATAATATAAAATCTCATAATACGTTAACAAGCTAAAGTCATATAGGCCTACTATACAACAAATAACGTGATAGATATGAGCTTTACATTTCCCAGCCTTGTTTCGTGAAATACCGACTTGATGAATTCCAACCACCTCTGCCAACCAATGGGTGTGTTTATACTGTGCGCACCTCTGCCAACCAATTGGTGTGTTTATACTGTGCGCGATCCTCCATCCTTATACCTGTGTACTTTTTATGTATATTTATATTGCTTTTGACCGATAATAAAATTATGATATGTTTTAATGCTGTTCTTGGTGTTGAATATTGATAGATTTTCATTGAAAACTGGTAACTGCCGGGCAGGCCTTTTTGGCATTTGTGGGGATGAATATGCAAGTGGATATGGTATTATTGAACGTTACAACGTCAAATGAAACTCCAAAATCATTATTATAATGTCATATTAAAAGTTGATTATCGTTCGCGGATCCATTGATATCTGTAGGACATGGACTGTCGATTGACTAAAGACCAATTGTTCAGGTGTAGAATGCATTCGGAGTGAACGATTCGAATTCGTGAAACACATTCAAGAATTCTTCATTTCGTAATTACCCATATTAAGAAAACCAATATTTTCAGTTAAAATTCAACATACAAAATAAAATATTGGTTCCCAGTCAATATTTTGAGAAATAACAGATGACAAACATGGAAGTTTTCTTTGTTTTGGCAACTGGATTGCAGAAATCAGAAATGACGACCTCTTATACATTAGATAAACTGGTGTACTATGACACAACGACGTTGAAATCGGAGTTCGCTGTACTTGCACTCCTCATATAACCAAAACAAGTTGAATTGTTTGTTGTTTGAAACTGACTAGTTTCCTACTGCTACTTTTACATATTGCTTTAGGTTTTATAGGTAAACTGGCAATAACCAAAAACCATAAAATAGCCAAAACATCTACCAATAGGCGAATTTTATGCACCATTAACCTGTTTAAAACGTATTTGTAAGTTAACACAAACCCATTTCTCTGTTTTACAAAAACAAGTTATAGCTACTGAAGCGGATAATGTACCAGGTGTGAAGGAGGACCTTCTATAGCCAGAGGTGCTCCTGGTGTTTTAGCATGTACTTACATTGTATATGTTGATTAACAAATGAGTTTACCGACTACTTTACATTCGACATGCCTACTTTCCTGAAAAATATTTATCCATCAATAATGCAGGATAACGGAGATGTCTGACAAAATCACGATGTAATATATACATGGTTTCAGTATGAATGCTTATTGATAATTTAAAAAATCAGACACTTCTTGTTCATATTGTAAAGCACAGCTTAAAGATGAACTACATGTAATCCTGGTATGTCCAGCATATACAAACTTGCGAGTTAAATATATTCCACCATATTGTCATCCCTATATAATTATTTACAAACTGATTTACCTGTTTACTATGACTGATTATGATAACCTTTACAAACCTTTTATTTTCTTAGATAATGTGTTTAAACTAAAGCCTATGTCACATGTCATTACATAAGTAATTTACTCACGTAAGTAAAAGAAAATTTAAATCATGTTCACATGTTGTTATCGCCAGGTATAAGTAAGCGTATACTATCGTGATCAGAATAACAGAATTTTCATCACTTGACAAAATGTCATTGAGAAAGCTGCCCATACAATAACGGATCTGGGGTTTGTCGTGGGAGAGAAGTGTATGGAGACGAGAACGATATCACCGTTGGTGGTCTCAAATCACGAAAATGTCTTTTTATGACACCATTTGGATAGAGAACTTTCGTATGACTAGAGAGACAATGTATATATGTTCTCTGTGTTACTCAATTTAGTATCGATGTAACTACCCTCAGAGTTATCTTATGATGTCTTAACGAGACATTGAGTATGTTGATAAAAATGCAGGAAAAAATCCCAAAATCTTTTATTTTCAAACGCAAAGCATTTTGGTCGACTCACACACAGTAAACAAACAAACAAAAGAGAAATACATATGAGTAGATGGACTCACAGAAACTGAAATTACCTTACGTAGTTCCTAATGATATTGAAATAACTGTTTTTTGCCAACTAGCTATTATGCTTGAAGCATATATAGAGGATATTATATGAGTGTCTATGTCATACTATGTTTACGACACGAGTGCCTGAATATTAGTATTTCCCGAGCGAGAGCGAGGGATATACCGATATTCAGGCACGAGTGTCGTAAACATAGTATGGCATAGACACGAATATAATATTCTGTTTATTACCGAAGTCGTAAAATTAACGAAAACACGATAGGCTGGCGACCCGCCGTCACGCATTTAGAACGCAACGTCATAGACGAAACGTGACGTCATAGCATTGTTTATGACGTCACGTCACCATGACAAAGTGATATGTTGCTCTAGGGCATCGTATGAAAAATATGTACCCCGATATGATTGCCCCCGTAGGTAATAAAATAATATATGTGCCATAGGTTGCTGGTATAACAATATACCGTTCAACAGATGGAATGCCAATATTATGTGTATTTACAAGACGTTTAAATACACATTAATATAACTATCGTCACATTAAAGGAAAACATAATTCTATTATAAAAAACAGTTGCTAAAGAAATTAAAAAATTACCCTCATTTTGCAAATTGGTTAAAAGAATCAGATAATTAACACTAATCACATACTCCCAAATGTAGTGAGTTGTGTTGCTTTATAAGCTGGCTGAGAAAAATTGTCTTCGGTCAAAATGGTCAACCTTCAGAGAATTGAGTTCATAAGGTCACAGGCTGGAGGTCAACGGATTCTTCATGCAGGCTTTCGTTAAATACATACATACATATATACAGCATGTAGCATATATGGATTTGGACCAGTGTCTTTAAAGGGACAGTAGCACGTTTTTTTCTCTCAAATAAGTTAATGAAATGCATTTAAAAAATAAGGTCACCAATAGTAAAACATCCTTCTCTCTTCCGAAAATCAAGTTAAAAATGAGTGTACATGGTTCGGTAAAGTCATGGGAATCTGTTCTGCAATTCGAAATGATAAAAGGCGTTCACATTAAAATGGCATTTCTACTTTATACGCAACGCCGTTATTACCACTATACGGATAATTGGTTTGTGTAGTTAGATGTTTACCCTCTAAAGTCAATATAAATGACATAAACTTTTGTAAATTGAGGAATTTAAAGACGAAAAAATTCATTTTTATTTTCATTGGGATTTTTCTAGCTTTTACATGAGTATGTTTATCCTACGCTTTTAAATATTTTGAAATAAAAACATGCTTGCAAATTAAATGTCCAAAGCTCCTTTAAGTTTCTATAGTTACAAGTTAGACATTTAGACATTTTATGGGCAGTGAGGTTTGGGAACTTGTCCTTTATGTTATATACACCTTTGAATATGTTGTCAGACAACATTTGTATTTATCAGTGTGGGAGATCCCCGTGCTGTACATACATATTTATGCAGGTACAGACATATTGCAGCTGCCATGCTTAATTAAAGGGGTATTTAGTGTGTTGTTTGGAGTCACATATCAAACGTTATAAGTGATGTTATATCATCGAAAAGTGCCGACTGTTGCCGAAATAATCATGTTGATGCCAAAGGAATCAATATAGTGACGATATAAGGGTGAAACTAGCAAGTTCTGATCCAAGCAATGCACATCGGCTTCCACGCATCGTGTATGTTTGTGATTTAAACAACTAATATAAAAACTATAAAAATAAGTCCCGGCCCATGATCCGGTATTGTTGAATGAGAAGTATTAAGTGTCCCATAAGGAACGCTACCTCCCAGAGCAAACATTCTATGAAGCCAGTATTGGTGTTGACGGGATATTATAGCCACTGTGTGGAGATGAGACTGAACTCAATCTGAACATCGTCTTGTAGCTCACGTGTTAACTCTCATGGTCAGATTAATGATTGCTGGGCAAACAGACTTATTCTGAGATAAGCGGATAATAAACATGTAGGCCTATTTTTATATATGCAAAGTTGGCGAGATACCGAATAAGGGTGTGAAAATAAACTGCCCGGCAAAAGAAAGTACACATTTGGTTTCGATTTATTCAATATTTTAAAGGAAATTTGATTGATTTGATTACGACACGATACAACACCACTTATTTGCAGTTATTTGAATGAATTAATTGATGATTGGTTTTTAGTTGAAATATCTTCGTTTAAATGTAGACAGGGGTAATAAATGAAATTTACACCAATGTAAATGAGTACAGTAGAGGTACATTTATGGACTTTTAGATAAAATAAACTCATCAGCAAAAGAAACTTCTCACCTCAGTTGTTTTTGATTAATGCAATATTTAAAAGAAATCAGATGCATTTGACTGTGACAAGATATAATAATACTGCAGTAGTTTGGATGAATTAATTGGTGACTGTGGTTACATGTTAGTTAACATTTCTTTGTTTAATGAAGACAGGGGTAAAAAATGAAATTTCCACCAACATGATCCCTACCATGTTTATAACGTTGTAAATGTACATGTGTGCAGAATCAGGCACATTTATCAATTTTCACAAAGAATATGTCTTATATGTCAATGGACAATTGTGTATCATCAAAAATATTTTTTGAAGAAGTTTAAAATTTAAAATTTATTTAAAAAAAAAACACACACACGTAGAAGTATTATTTGACTACTGACTCAACACCTGTACATTTCAGTTTTAGATTATCATTTCGAAAACTTGAGATATTTGACATTGAAAATCGTACATATGATAACATCAACTGAGGTGATACATTTCTTTTGCCGATGAGTCTATATCATATATGTCGATTGACAGTTTTCATTTATCCAAATTAATTAATGAAGAGTTTTTAAAATATTATAAAATTAAAAACGACTTTGAATTATTATTTGACATATGACTAAATGCCTACACTTTTTAGTTTTAGAGTACGACGTCTTAAACTCAAGATATTTGTAATTAAAAATAATACATAATAAAACCAACTAAGGTGTATGCTTTCTTTTGCCTGGTAGTTTACATAAGGCATATGTGTTGGAATAACATGTACACACAAGACAATAACATAAAAACTATAGTATATGCAATGTAGATCAAACATATCCCCATCCATTTGCACCAGTAATCACAAGCTGAAATGGCAGCGGTTATCTTGGATGAGATGAGAAAAACCGGACCAAAATCCGTTTTTATCTTCCTTCCAAAGCATATACACTGACATATTCTATTACTTACTGTCGATTCTTCATTAGGATGTACTAATCGTTAAATGGCAAATGTTATCGGAAACTTAATAACTTTTTGTCCAAAACCTCGCAGATACATTGATTCAAGCTGAACATAGTATAGAGTAAACATTATCATTGTTTACACTTATTACTACAGTAGCTATTTTCTTGTTATTGTTTCCCCCTTTTGGGAAACAAATACCTTGAGTCTTAAATATTTAGGAAATAGACAATAGACAGTACGTTATTACCTCGAAAGAAATAATTTTGGATCACAGAGCTTTTGATAGTATATAACATAAAACAACACAAAACACTCCTTTTGAAAAAAAAGATAAAATAGGTGGTTTAAAAAGAAGATTCGGGCTCGTTTGTAATACATTTCGATAAACAAACTTATGAATTAGACTAATCTGTAAAATGGAATATTGGAAAAATTCGCATAAACAAGAACATGGCATCCACCTTGAGACAGAATTGTTGATAATATGTGATAATTTATGACTTCTTTCGAGTTAAATTTTAATCTGAATAATATGTTCAATGCGTTCAGGATGACATATTTGAAAGTAGTGTGTAACCGTGACTATATTCTTAGTTTAATGAATATATTAATTGGGCTATATACCCATCTATGTCACTTTTTGTGACATGTACACCCATCATACAGGTGCATTAATGTTTTACAGCTCGACTTCAGTTATGTTAATGTTGGCGTAATATCCAAAACGTATTTATTTATTTAAGTATTGTTTTGAGATCTTATCAGGTCCACAATTCATGTATGACCTTCCTCTGTTTCATCACAAAACAAAACAAAGTCATACCTGCTTATATCAATATTTCATAAAATTTATAACGAACTCATTCACAGCGCCATTAAGACTTGTAATGTGTACATTGTATGTGTACCTAAAATCGGTGTCTCTATGGATAAACAGATACTGTTCTAGTGCCGAGATCTGGTCCGTGTTTACAAATTATCTTAGCCCAGTTCCTGAGTAGTCAGGGAGAGACGAGTCTCTGTGTATCAGAGGGAAGATGGCGAGGTTCTGGACTCTGCTGTTCGTCTCCACCTGTCTTACAACATGCTGTCTGTCTCTCAACCCTAGTCACTTCATCCTGGAGACTGACGAGTACGTAACTAATGGCATTTTTGTTATGTAGAAGCTTTTATATAAATACCACCATCCTAGTGTTTACTGATACAGCGCTGAACATGGTTATTGTCGATGTATTTTTTAATGATGCAAGGTGCATGGTGCATGGTGCATGATGCATGATGCATGGTGCATGGTGCATGATGCATGGTGCATGGTGCATGGTGCATGGTGCATGATGCATGGTGCATGATGCATGTTGCATGATGCATGATGCATGGTGCATGATGCATGTTGCATGGTGCACTGCGCATGATGCATGGTGTACGGTGCATGGTGCATGGTGCTCATGTTTTATACGTGGTGTCTGTGCGTTGTGCGCGATGTGCAATGACTAAATTACGTCTAATCAGTATGATGCTTTATACGTGTGCATATTGCATGATGATGATGAGCTATGCAAGTGTGCAAGTCTTCGTTTTTGGCGTAAACTTAATATTCTCGAGTCTTATAGAATACCTAGTATTATCAGTAGATGGTCAGGTCGTTGGCGAAGATCTTGGTATAATGGAGTTCATAAATTATTGGTCAGCTATCATTTACCTGTAACTGATTTGTTTAATATTTCTTATGAGGAGTTTACTGTGGCTAGAGAACATCTTAAGGCCTTAGACTGTTATGATTGGTTTTCTGGACTTTGGAATGATAGCGGGCAAGAAAATGGAAATAAACTACGTTCATATCGTCTTTTCAAAGATTTTCTGCAGGTTGAACGGTATGTTGAAATTATTATGCCTCGGGCTCACCGTAGTGTATTGAGTAAATTTCGCTGTGGCACTTTGCCATTAGAGGTAGAAGTGGGTAGATATTCTCGTCCTAAAGTTGCTCTTCATGATAGGGTTTGTACCCGTTGTAGCAGTAATGTTGTCGAGGATGAATTGCATTTTTTGGTTGACTGTGATTTTTATTCAGATCTCAGATATAATCTTTGGATAGATGTAACGACAGCTCATCCTACATTCCAGTCCATGTCATCAATGGATAAAATGGTTTTCTTACTCAATAATAATCAGTATATAAAGCCCCTTGCCGCTGTACTATATACTATGTTTAGGCGCCGAAATATTTCAGCAGAATAGGATTTTATCTTCACTTTCATTTTTAAATATGTATATGTATGTATGCCAACGTATGTATGGATGTATGAGTGCGTGAATTAGTGTGTGCATGAGTGTGTGCGAGTATCTATGTGTATATGTTTAAGTGTTATTTTAGAACACTGTTACTTTTAAAGTTTTATCGTGTCTCATAGGCCACATGGCCGGATGCTGCTTTTATAAACATGATTTTATACAAACTGAATTTGATTGTACCATGCAGCATGTGACACCTTAATAAAATATGTTTCTTCTTCTTCTTCTTCTGTGTGTTGCGTTGAGCGTGGTGCGTAACGAGTGATGCATATTCTGTGATGATGATGCGTGAAGCACGTAGTGCTTGATGCTTGGTGCGCATCCATGACGTGAAATGTTTGATGTTTGTGTGCATATTCAGCGACGATGATACGCGCATATTCAGTGATGGTAATGCGTGAAACATGCACGTGGTTCGTGATGAGTAGTGCGTAGTGAGTGGCATCGGATCCATGATAAATGATGCGGTGTTTGTAAATGATGCATGTGCATATTGAGTCACGATGATGGGTGAAGCTTGCACGTGATGAGTGCTCAAAGAACTTAGCTACGTCTGATCCTTGGTGTGTAGTGATTGATGCGTGTACGTAGTTTGTGATGCATTGTGGGTGTACGTGATACATGATGAACAATACGTGATGTGAGATACGTGATGTGTGATGTTGCGAGTGATCATGATGCGTGAAGCATGCATGCACGTGCTGAGTTATACGCGGAGTGGGAGATGATGAGTATTGTATGCTATCTCTGCTTCTTATCAACTTATTAACATTTTAATGCACGTAATGCAAACGTGATATGCTTCTGCCACTGCATATTCTTTTGTGTATGTGCACTTCAATGTAACTTGTTTATGAGAGATGCCCTGACACACCGATCTTATTCTTTGCAGAGACAGACAGACAGACATGACCTTCACTTGCTACACGCAACAAACCATAACTCAACCAGCACACATGTCCGACATTGTGTCATGCGAAGTGACACCGTGTGTTCTCTTTTATGTATATATACTCTTATGTGGAAGGACCAACGATTAATCTTATATGAAATATACTCCTCTCTGTGGTTAAACGTTCCACTTTCCTCGTTCTCTAATGGAAACTGTAAGCCAAATGAAAATAATGTTACATGGAGAACTAAACTTAGTATTCACGTTGATTAGAACACTTTTATAGAACCTAAATTATATCCAGAAAATCTTGTTTTTTTAAAAACTTTATGTGAACGTCGCCTTAATTTTCAATGTAGAAATTATGCAATGACATGGAGAGGTTTGACGATTACAGTAGGATTAAGCATTCTGTACATGTATTTAGCGTATTTTAACTCCTTCTCTGCCGCATGTGTCAACATGTCCAAGCATGTCGATCTTTGCCATGCAAGTCTGATATAATCGATCCTTTCACCAGGGAGAAGGGATAACATTACGCGCAACAAAGGGTCCATACATGATATAAACAATATACAGTTTTACATCTATTATTTTCAGTTAATATACATTTCAGTCAAACTTCATATGCTGAATAATTATCACCGATGCCTTTAATGGAAACTTATTCTTTAATACAGATTTCCTGAAGATGACCGATTCCGCCCCGCCATTGGTAATGGTCACGTGGCTACGAATGCACTCAGTGACACCGTCTATATGAATGGCGTCATGAACGGAAACGGAAGTGAGAGTCACAGAGCTAGAATACCGGCAACGACAGCCGTCGACGTCGCTGATGACGTAACTTCGACACGCCATTACTCCCTCGATATGCTCACAGGTGATTGATACACCTAATACGTAGGTTACATCACTATTTCTTAACACATGTCATTAACACTAGAGGTATTTTAGATGGTTCATTAATTTAGGTTATACATATTCTTAACAACCTTTTTATGTCTATTATATTGGATAATGAAACACGTCGCTGATATGATACTGAAATTTTATCGGTCTGGAAATAAGCTTACAGTTAGGCATTGTCAATCAGTCGTGTTTGATACAATATAGTTTATGTTAACAAAGGAATACAGGGCTCCGTTCCATAACAGCAAACGCTTATAATCGCTCATTGATCGCTCAATGTAGCGCCCAAGTAGCGTTCATTCTCTCTTGAACGACACGGTGCAAATTCCTCGAAATTTGTTCGCCTTGCTACGTAGCGCTACATTGAGCAGTCACGTTCAAGAGTGGTTTAAAAGTAATCGCTCATTGAGCGATTTCTTTGAAACTTCTCTTGAACATGGCCCGGATTAATACTTAATTGAAAATTAAATGAATTATACTTAGGATCACTAACTGAAACTATCTTAAGGCCATAAGACGTAATCGAGTTTTGACGAGGAACAAGATCATAATTTTACTTTTACGGGACCGTATTGGTGAAGAAATCTTATACAGACCCAGAGGCGGATCCAGTGGGCGGTGTACAGGGGTTCAACCCCTTTTGCAATCACTTTTCAAAGAGCCAAATTCCCCCAAAAGAGTGTATCCGTCACTTTGACAGCTTGTCATGTACCATACTTAATACGCCACTCGGTTGGTCCAAGTTTTACTTTAAACAAAACAAGTATCACAAAAAGGTATGGAAATGAGACGTTTAAAACAGATTGTCAAAATTAGATAGCAAATGTCAAAATCGCATGACCTACGTTGAATTGTCTGGAACATGTCCCTGTTCACTGTTATTTGACGTATCTGATAATGTTTAGGGGTCAATTTGACCACGTTAAAGCTTTAAAGTGCGAATAATATCTTCTTCTTTTTTTTTTTTACATTATTTAACATGAAAAACATTGCCATTTTACTAATTTAATTTTTTTAAGTAGTAGTTGCGGATCTCTAATTTTTCAAAGGGAAAACAGTAAAGTTGAGTGGTCATAAAAACAACATGACAGCTGAACCAGAATATTACAAATTTGTTTAAGTAACAGCTGGTATGCAGCTACTGCTTTGGTTGTAATACATCAGTTTGTTAACTCTTTTTGGTAAACGCAAATTAAAATGTCCTCTTTTTGTGGTTACATTTTAAAAATGCATATTTTAAGCCAACACATGTCGAATTTAATTGATATTATTTTCTAATGGAAACCAAGCAGAATCTAGCCTTTTCCGGCCTGTTATTTGTCCATGTTAGCGCTTTTAATATCCATAGTGCAATGTCACCAGAGGATCAAGTACGACATGGACACAAGGAAAAATCTTTGCATCATATCTGGAATAAATATTTACCAACTGGGAGGATCTAGTAAATAATCCTTAAGCCAACGTGCTCTCGTAATATCAGCCAAGTTAAACGTATTTGCGTAGCTAATATCAATAGTTCGAAACGGATTTATGCGACTTGGCTCGCAGGTCACTACTCGCGCCAGTCTCCATCACTGGCTTATATAAAACTTGCTGCATTCCATAAACGTTTCCGTGCCATGTAGTGCATTGCACCTGGACTTCATAGTGCGCAGTGCAACGGTTGCACGGACATGTTAGCACTATACAATATATTTGAGTTAAAGAATTAATGAAATAGTTAGCATTCTCACTCCCTAAAATGTCAAATGATGAGGCAACCAGAATTTAGACTGTTATTCGCTATTTCGAATGACGAATAGCAATTTTTTTTGTTGATATTCGTCTTTCATATTGTTCACATATTGGAATGACGAAAAGCAAATGTATTAGCTATTCGTCTTTCATACTGTAGTGAAAAGTGAATGACGAAAAACAATGAGAGGAAATGTTGAACCTATACTTAAATTACAATAATTTATAATTAAACGAAGAAGCTGGCCTTCGGGATCTCCACTTTCCTTCTCCCATGATTGTTCATCCACACGAAAACCCCAAACGATGTTGTTATCCGATGAAATTCTTTATCTTTTGGTATATGTTTTCATCTTATTACATCTGTCTCTGGTAAGGTTGCCTGTAGAATGTGTCCCACATATTGTCCACCAACTTCCCGAGGCAATACATAACGCGTACCAGTCTCCAACACTCGCTAATTTAAACCTTGCTGCTTATATAGAGACTGTGGGTAAGTCATGCCTTGCGTGATGATAGCCCTCCAGAATAGCTAGCTGTATCTAACCGCATCTCTCTTCAATGGTGTTCAGTGTTGTTTCCTACTAAGCTTACCCAAGACTGTGAGCCATGTCAAAGTTTACCTCTACAGAGATGTTCATCAAAACCGAAATACGGGGATGATGCAAAGTTTCGCCTACAGATCATGTTTCAACAGTCATTTTCTTGATTATGTTGATTATTATTTCTCAGGGCTGTCCACCCAAACAATAACCCGGGACGATGCTTGCAGTACTTAGCCCACATGTCCTTGTCTACAATACCTTTTAATATATCGTATTTCATCTTTCTCCAGGCGTGTTCACCCAGACCATCAGCCGGAACGATGCTGAGATCCGCCTGCAGTACTTTGCCCACAGATCCTTGACACGTTTGCTAGTCACTGTCCTCACCGTCACCAGACGTCACCAAACAGGGGACATAACTCTTCACCTTTCCCTCAACTCTGGGGAACAGAGTCTGGATTTCGAAAATTTTGATATTCTTCATCAAAATGAAAGTTTGGTGTGAGTTTCAAAATATCAACATCATTATTCACGTTGATAGCAGAGCGAATTAACTTTGCAATCCCTTGGACATTTTCAAATGGGAAGAGGACGTTAACGTGTTTTATAAAGCCTGCAATAATAGTAACTGACATAAACGAATAACACTTTTAAGCAGTAACTTTAGAGAGTTTTTAACCTGTGTTTTTTAAAAGAAAATTTGATGCATTTATTTTGTAAGATGAGATTGTTAACGTCACAACTCTCGTCGTTTACCGGAATGTAAATAGAAGGACCCTGAATTCAACACAATTAGTATGTCCTTATTTCAAGTGTGTCCACTTCAACGATCCGAGTACCTGAGGTGCCTGGGACAGACAAGACCCGAATCTACCAGTACTACACAACTGTTCCTGAACGAGTCGTGTTGGAGGCGGGAAGAGAAAGTTTGACGTCTGCTTACATAACATCTACCAGCACGGAGCAGACGGACGGGGAACTAGCCTACCAGAGGGCGCTGGAGATGTCAATTGAAGATCTGATACACACTCATAGCAAGGTGTGTAGTTAGTATATGTTTTATGTATTTATCGAAACCAAAGGTTTGCTGAACAACCTTACTTAGTAAATAAGGTACAGTAAATGGTCAATCAAAGTTCATACTGGGGTTAGGCATCCATCATTGCTTACATGCTCATTACTTTGTCACTCACAGTAACATTATCAAAACATTATGTCAACTTCTATATTCGTTCTTTCGTAAGTAAGTATATTCGTAAATTTCTACCATTAGTTAGCAGCTTTGCTTTTTTGTGTAAAGAAAAAAGGATTGCTTCATATGACAACAGATGTTCACCATTCATGTTTTAAGGCCTGGCGTGACGTGTGGGAGGAGGGTCATATTGAGGTGAACGGTGATCTCGATCTTGCCAAGAGTTTGAACGCTGGCCTCTACTACATCCTGTCTTCTACACCCCTCGTCTCAGATCCATCCAATCCATTCAAGGGTCTCAGTCCAGGTAGAGTGAACACACACGTACTTAGGTCTCTACTACATCATGTCTTCTACACCCCTCGTCTCAGATCCATCCAATCCATACAAGGGTCTCAGTCCAGGTAGAGTGAACACAAACGTACTTAGGGCTCTACTACATCATGTCTTCTACACCCCTCGTCTCAGATCCATCCAATCCATTCAAGGGTCTCAGTCCAGGTAGAGTGAACACAAACGTACTTAGATCTCTACAACATCCTGTCTTCTACAACCCTCGTCTCGGATCCCTCCAATCCATTCAAGGGTCTCAGTCCAGGTAGAGTGAACAAAAACGTACTCAGGCATCTACAACATCCTGTCTTCTACACCCCTCGTCTCAGATCCCTCCAATCACATGTGCCTTCCATTCCTTCCAGGTGGTCTATCTAGAGGAGGACTTCCTTTTGCTAATAAAACGTCCCCGTACAACGACTATCTGGGTCACGTGTTCTGGGACATGGACACGTGGATTCTTCCACCAATCATGGCCTTCCATCCACAACTAGCAAGCATTATGATTGGTTCACGAAGCAGTGTCCTCCCTACAGTCAGAGAACATGCTGATGCTACTGGATACGCGGGAGCAAGGTTTCCATGGGAACAAGGCGTGTCGGGTATGAGATGACAAGTTACAAACAGGCTAATGCTTTGAAAAGTTTTAACCAGACAATTAGCAATGTTAGTAATAGTAACGTAATGTCGAAGAAGGTCAAATTAGACAAGAAGTATTTGAAGTCTGAGATTGGTCTTTGGGGACTGTTGAAAAAGGCATCGTATTATTTCGTGTTTGTAAACACAATCATTACCCGATTCAAGTATGATCTTCAAAAGACATTTACCGTTTATGTTTTTTCTTGCCCAGGTGGAGAAGTTTGTCCATGGCCTCCCGCCACCGAGTACCAGATCCACGTGACTGCTGAGGTCAGTCTGGCATTGCGCCAATATCTATACGCCACTGATGACGTCACTATCCTGACTCAGAGGAAGGGTTTGGAACTAGCCATGGACATCGCGAGGTTCTGGCAGAGTCGGGTCGTCAGGAATCAGGACGATATGTATGAAATTCATGGTAATGTTGTTGTTTTTAAATGGTCACTTGCGTGTCAGCCCATTAGACTAGCTTGAGTTACACATAGTAAATACGGCCACAATTGAGTAGTCAGGAGACATGGATGTTAAACCCCATATTAAGAGGGAAGTCTTTTGATGTTGATGTTGTACTGAATTATATGGGGACAATGATAATCGACTCTTTCAATCGAAACATGCTTTCATCAGCATAAAGAATGGTTAGTTCTTCAGGTTTCATGATGATGTATAGTTGTCTCCTCTGGATGGTGACGTCTGGTAATAACAGTGACGGGAGAATAAGTAAGGGTCTCATAATTTAAACCAAACAATTGCATTAAATAAATTTCGTATTGCAGGAGTTATATTATGGGCCCTGACGAGTGTGTTATGTATATTACTGTCCCATGTTATTGCAGGAGTTATGGGACCTGACGAGTATGTTATGTAAATTACTGTCCCATTTCATTGCAGGAGTTATGGGCCCTGACGTGTATGTTATGTATATTACTGTCCCATTCTATTGCAGTAGTGATGGGCCCTGACGAGTATGTTATGTATATTACTGTCCCATGTTATTGCAGGAGTTATGGGCCCTGACGAGTATATTATGTATATTACTGTCCCATTTTATTGCAGGAGTTATGGGCCCTGACAAGTATGTTATGTATATTACTGTCCCATGTTATTGCAGGAGTTATGGGCCCTGACGAGTATGTTATATGTATATTACTGTCCCATTTTATTGCAGGAGTTATGGGCCCTGACGAGTATGTTATGTATATTACTGTCCCATGTTATTGCAGGAGTTATTGGCCCTGACGAGTATGTTATGTATATTACTGTCCCATTTTATTGCAGGAGTTATGGGCCCTGACGAGTGTGTTATGTATATTACTGTCCCATGTTATTGCAGGAGTTATGGGTCCTGACGAGTATGTTATGTATATTACTGTCCCATTTTATTGCAGGAGTTATGGGCCCTGACGAGTACCACTTCAACATCGACAACTCCGTCTTCACCAACTACAACGCTAAACTCAGTCTACAGCTTCCTGCTTACATAAAAGAAACATATAGACCGTATGTAAACTATACATTTATTTAATTATGTCAAGATATATCAAGATACGGTCACTAATAACAGTTTAATCACATAACATTCATCCACGGTTACCCATGGTTTTATATATGCTCCGTTACTCTCCACTATATCACCCATGGGAAACCTTATCAGGGGAATCTGTTCTAAAATTACCCGCCCTTGGCCAGCGTGACGAAGGGCCAAGGGCGGAGCATATATAAAACCACGGGTAACCGAGGATGCATAACATTATATAACACCCATAGCTATAGGATGCTTAATGCAGGTCTGCCAAATATATCTGATTATCAGGCCAATTTCGCTACTCGATAAATATGAAGTTTGCCATGTCACTTGAGGAAATAAACTTGGGTTATCTACATGTATATTTGACAAATTCCATTAAATATAATTAAATAAATTAGTGAAGTCAACGTTATTTTACCGAGTTGTGATAGCGTGTTTCTTTTGACAGAATGGACAGTAGGATGACGTCATAATGTTGACGATGACCAAGTATGCGATTTTGTTCTGAATTCTAGAGTCGAGTAATTTTTTTGTTAAATTATCTGTGTAAAGTCGTATCGTGAAGTGAATTCAAAATGATATAGGCCTACATACATGATTTTTGACATCCAAAGTCAAATATAGTCTTACCATATTTCGTTTGAAGTAAACAAGTGAAATACTGATAATTTTAGATACCTTACGGAGTCTGAAGATAGCGAGATAAAGCAGTTCTTCGAGATTGGCGAGAAAATGCTCATATTGTACGACAGTGAGAACAAATACCACCCACAGTTTGAGGGATTCATGTTGAATGGTAAGATTAAGTATCTTAAATAGGAATCCTAAATCCATTTGGTTCCTCAAGTTATTCTCTTATACAAAGAAGATTAAAAGATAATTAGATGGTATAGGATGCTTCTAAATACTCTACATCCTTTGTCATCAGGACATTTTCATTCGTACGACTTCTTAAAAAGACGATCATCAGATTTTAAATCACCACATTTCAGTGGGTGATATTATACATGCTTAAAGGTGCATCTATTGTGTTTCATAAAATTTTATTCGGCTTTGATACGTTCCATCTCACCACATGGGTTGTCTATAATACAACTAAATTCACTCAGCTTGCATATTTATCCTCAATCGCCAAATATATCATAATTACATAGTTTCCAATGTAAAATGGAGTAACATTATTACATGTATGCATGTGAAGAAACCGGAACTGCACGTCGAATTTACATGCACAGTCGTTATGTGACCTATTAAACATTATCAACTGAAATTTGTCTTTTTGGCTGTTATAAATAAGATACCAAAATTACGTTTGACTCATTGACGCGCGCCACACGCTGTACATTGTCCGGTTTTCGATCAGAAATCACCAGTTTTACCTTCACATCGTCAATATGCTAAGTCTACTATCATCAAAATGGTAGTTTTCGGTAACAGTCGGTACGTCTCGATAAAGTTACACCATTTATAACGTTTGCAATATGTGACCCCCGACAACACAATGGAGGTACCTTTAATAACGATGCGTAACCACGTTTAATCTCACACACGCAGGGCATAAATAAGTCTTTCGGATTAAAATACCCCGATGGCGCAGGATGCATACATGCATAGTCATTATTCAGCTTTGTACGTTACCGTTTTCATTGAGATGTATATATACAAAAAGGCATGGTCTTTGTTCAATTTGGATCCTGTGATCCAAATGTCTCGCATCCCCGCTGGAGAGAAATTCGACGGTCTTATACAAAAGTCATAATGCTGCTCGCTTTCCATATTCAAACAGTCCGTTGATCACCTTTATTTCATTGAACATCTACCAGTAAGTTAATGGTGTTACTATCATTACATTATTCTCAAAGGGTCTGCCCGTTCTTCATTACGTGTGTCTGTGTTTTAATGAGTTGTTTTGACTCCTTCCTTCCCAGAGAGCATCAAACAGTCTGACGTGGTGCTGCTCGGCTTCCCTCTCATGATGCAGATGACACCGGAAGTGAGACGCAACGATCTCCTCATCTATGAAAACGTGAGTTGCATGAATATAAGAATATGTCCATAAGTTGTTTAGCACGTTTAGAAGGCCAAGGCAGTATAATAATCAATCATGTGTACTCATCCATGTACGTAAATCTAACTTAACCGTGTTTCTGCTCGGTTTGCAATTGGCTGCTGATGTTATTAAGAAATGTCTTGTGCATGAGCTATTTCAATTAAAATAGGATTGGTTTTTTTCCTGTTTGACTCGACAATGAGCCAATTACGTTTGGTGAATTAGTGTTCACTGTATCATACACTTTAAAAAAAGCAGTCCTTTCTCGTTAAATATTTATATTAGTCTTTTATATACAATTTATGGTCAGACGAATCTAATGCTAGTTTTAAGGGTACATCCATTGTGTTGTTGGGGGTTACAGCAGACAAAAAGACAAATTTGAGTTGATGATGTTTAAAAGGTCACGTAACTACTTTGCATGTAAATTGGACGTGCAGTTCCGGATTCTGCACATGCATAATGATGTTACTCAATTTTAATTGGAAACTAGTCATTATGACGTATTTGGCGATTGGGGATAAATATGCATGTTGAGTGAATTTATTTGTATTGTAGACAGCACATGTGGTGAGTTTGAACGTATGAAAGCCAAATAAAATTGTATGAAACACAATAGATGCACGTCAGGAGTCGATTTAGAAAATATGTAATCGAGCTACAGTGAACACCTCTTCGTTTCATGTGAGTCGTTATTACATTATTACATTTTCATAGACAGGTAGCTCTCTACCTTTCAAGCATGTTTCACTCACCTATCCGCAGCTGACAGACCAGTTCGGACCGGATACAGGCACGTGGAGCATGCACACACTGACTCGTCTGGAACTGGATGAAGAAGAGGAAGCAGCAGACGACTTCCGGATGATGTTCAGAAACATAAACGGTCCTTTTAAAGTAGGTCTGACGGTGTTCAGAAACATAAACTGACCTTTTCAAGTAGGTCTGATGGTGTTCAGAAACATTAACGGACCTTTTACAGTAGGCCTGATGGTGTTCAGAAACATAAACGGGCCTTTTAAAGTAGGTCTGACGGTGTTCAGAAACATAAACGGACCTTTTAAAGTAGGTCTGATGGTGTTCAGAAACATTAACGGACCTTTTAAAGTAGTTCTGATGGTGTTCAGAAACATAAACGGACTTTTTAAAGTACGTCTGACGGTGTTCAGAAACATAAACGGGCCTTTTAAAGTAGGCCTGACGGTGTTCAGAAACATAAATGGGCCTTTTAAAGTAGGTCTGACGGTGTTCAGAAACATAAACGGACCTTTTAAAGTAGGTCTGACGGTGTTCAGAAACATAAACGGGCCTTTTAAAGTAGGTCTGATAGTATAAACGGACCTTTGAAAGTAGGTTAGATAAACTGGCCCTTTAAAGAAGGTCAGATATTGTTCAGGAATATAAACGGGCATTTTAAAGTAGGTCGGATATTGTAAAACAGCATCATCATCTGATGTACAGAGACACTTATTAAAGTAGGTCCGATGTTGTCCAGGCAAATATACGGACCTAACAAATAGGTCGGATGATGTTCAGGAGCATGAACGTAGTCGGTCTTACCCCCTGTCTCACTGCACTGCGTTCTCATGGCGTTTTCACTGCGTTCTTCAAAATGACCTTTTGCATTCAAAACGCATTGTGAACCCCGAAATACATCGTGTTTGTTACATCAAGAAGCTTCTAACTCGTTTTAGCTGCGTTTTCGACTCAACTACCACGCTCTCAATACAACCATGTGCTATGCAACTATTGCGTTACGTTAGACGTTAGATCTAAATAATAATAATAATAATATTTAATATCAATACGTTTTTAAGCAAACATGATTTGAATAATCGAGAATCAAGATGGTTCATTTTGTCCTGTGCAACTGGTAACTTCAGCGGTACAGTATATATACGAATAAAGCAGTATAGTTTGTAGTAACATATTTTAATTAACTACATATAAGTTGTTGACACCCATGTTATCTACATGTAGACAATAACTATTTAATGTACGGCATAATCCACTTATTGTAAAATTGTAACGTCAGAGTTTGCCAGTCCCTACGTACGAATCTGTATTTCCAACTCTCTCACTGTTTACTTCTGAAAGCTCATCCTCACTTGATTCCTGGTGTTCAACTCAATGTTGATTCACAATAGGTTCATACTGATAAGGACGGATGTTATTTATGTCAGATGGTTGAAAATCAACGCTGTCATCGCTATCCGAGAAAGCCATAACAACACTACGAACGTAGGAAAAGACACTGGCTCAGCGCGCGGGAGAGCATCTTTGACATCATATCACGTGACTGCTGCCAGCCTGATTAACTCTCGGGGATTTCCGGAAAACGACTCGCACCGAAAACGTTTATTCAACGTTTCTACATAAAATGTCGCATTTTAATAAAATTTTTGTCACACTTTGTCTTAAACAATACTGTTAAACATGTTAAACATGTGTACTTTATTTTAAGTGAAAGAACGATGTCAGGAATTGACAAGGAAGCATTTAGGATAAATATAGACTAACGTACGACAGCTTGTGATGGTACCCGAGAACCGCGTCTTTGGTTGGTTCAAGTTGACTTCCAGTCGCTGACTCCATTGGTCGGTCAAAACTCGCCAAAGGTCATCGATCTCCACTTTTCCTCAATCAATAGTTCCCCAAATGTAATGATGGATTATACGGTTCGTATCACAGTACAGCTAGTTTTAACTTGAGCTGTCAGTTGTGTCAGCTGACACGGGACATATGTTGCTAACGTGTTATTGAGAACACTTATTCATTGTGACCCAGTTCTTTTGTTATAAACAACGCTATCTCTCTCTATATATATATATCACCATTGAAAATCAATATCATCAGGTTCGTTCTATGTCCCCGTTAGGTATTCAGCGAGAAGCCGCCCAACAACCCCCAGGGAGTGCGTGCTGTGAACTTCATCACTGGAGCTGGGGGTCTGCTTCAAGCCGTTATATTCGGCTACGGAGGAATCAGACTGCACAACAGCCATCTTGAAATAAGACCTCATATTCTCCCCAAGTCCACAGAGTGGGCGCTTCGCGGTCTCCACTACAGAGGATTTAGACTCGACGTGGATATTATAGCCGGCAAATTCAAGGTATCAGTTCTCAATGAAAAGAAGGACACGTTTGTGTATTTGAGTGATAGAGACGACGGCGAGGAAGAACTGTTGAAGATCGGCGTCCCAGTTGAACGACCTCTTTCTAAGATTTCACTGACAGTTAAAGAGCTTCCACCCCCATCTGCCTGTGTGTTTTCACCAATGGACATGTGTGCTGAGCAGCAATACCTTCTTGAAACTGATGAGTATGTATTTGAAACATCCATTTTCATCCTTATTCTATCCTCTCGGTGGTGAGTTGAATTATCTTGTCTGTCCTCTCGGCAGTCCACGTGGGGAGCTGCATCGATTGATTTGCAGATTTCTACCAATCAGCTGACTGTATCTATAATAAGCATGACTGCAGAGAAGTGTTAATTTCATTTGACCTGTGGGTCTCGATAACTGCGCTTTGGGCATATGACATATGGATAGAGGACTACAATGTCTATAAATACTCATTTGTCGTTTATAATACCGAAATATCGCCTTTAACTGACTTTATATAACATTACTTTTTTATAATGCTGTTTTTAGTAATAATGACAGCTGAAATGCAAGAATAAATATTCACAGGATTATCGTTTTTACAAAATATTCCGTGATGACACTGTCCCTTCAGCAAACTTAGAGACTGAGGAAGATGATTTTTTGGACATGTCTCCTGCTCCCTCGTGGTATTGTAACACTACATATTAACCTAAGGTGCCAAGGTGTCATATTTGTGTCATATTCTTTTCTCAGGTGAACCTCCTATTCAAGGCCATACAGAACTCTCTTGGGCATTTCTATATAATATCCCTGGGACATTCTCTAAAATACCTCTGGCCCTGAAAGTAGACTTTTACGTGAATTGTTAATTCCGGAATAACCTCATTTGATGTTTTAATCACAGAACAAATCGAAAATGATTCTAAGTTAAAATTTCACACTTGACATGATGAGATTCGAACGTGCATCCCTTCGCTCCTTAAACTGGACGCTCTTCCACGGAGCCACAAAGGACCTGACAATGAAACGTTATCTATATAATATATCAATATAAGGATAGTAAGGGAGACATGCTCTTTGTAGAGCGTGAGATTCACGAGCTTATCGCGAAGGTCGAACAGTCCCCGGTTTCGTTTGCGCGATACGTTTTTGTTCACGGCATGGCTATGTCATTTCATAGGAAACATGTTTCACAAACAAAAGCCGGTTTTGAAAATTTTGTCGCTTTTTCCTTCGCTTTATATGACAAATATAACACTCTCCCTCAGTTTTGGTTGAAAATGTAAACATTCGGGTTCTCCCTCTCCCTCAAAACCTCGGGAGAGTGTGGTTTATCCCTTACTTAATACCCTGAGTGTTAAACGGCTCTAAATAACCACCTAATAAAATTACATGTACTCGAGTACTACCAGCAGTCCCGGGAAGAGCGATCATCAACTTTCAAATCACGACATTTCATTGGCTGACAAAATACATGCCATAAAAGCCATATGTAACCAGCTGGTAATCTTTACGAGCGTTTTCCGTATTACACATTCACGATATTAAGCATTATAACGGATTAAATCCATTGAAGGAGCAAGATGGAGGGAATGTAACCTAAACAAGTATTCAACATCTCCTATCAACTACTGCAGGGAGTAACATGCATCCGAACTCAGTATATGAAAGAGAGTCTAGAGACAAATTTGTTATTAGGTGTGAAGTGACCATACTGTTTTCCGTGTATTGACTCAATCATCAAATTGTCCCTAGGTTTCCTGACGATGACCGATTCCGCCCCGCCATTGGTAATGGTCACGTGGCTACGAATGCACTTAGTGACACCGTCTATATGAATGGCGTCATGAACGGAAACAGAAGTGAGAGTCACAGAGCCAGAATACCGGCAACGTCAGCCGTCGACGTCGTGGCTTCAGGAAGGGCAACTAAACGCCATTACTCCCTGGATATGAAGAGGGGTAATTGATGAATATCATATGTTAATAAATTTACTAAGCTATGATTTATAGCTAATGAATTTAAAATTTCATTTTATACCCCATATCAGTCTCCGATACAAATGATAATGATACAATATATATACTGTTCTTCGTCAATTTTTTTTACTTGTAATGCCCGCAAGTAAATTTGTCCAGCTTTGTCTTAATTTTGAAGTCTTGAAAACATGTCCTTGTCCAAAGATGGTGACAGTAATATATTGTGATGTATTTGAAGCTAAGACAACTAATTCGTCTGTTTTAAAGTTCAGATTTCAATAGATAGTGTTACTATATACTTTTTTCAGTTTGTTTAATTGACAATATTTTTCCGAAGACGACTTTGCAATGTCCTTGTTTATTGGTCCTTGAAGTTGTTGTAACTTCTGATTGAACTATCAGTCAAATGGTACGACAACCAAGAAAATGCAAGGTAGAAATGGAAGGTTGTCACTCGACTAGAATGGATATCGCCTTGAGCAGGACTTTGCAGATTTGGTGCCAGGAAGTTTTAATCTCCATGCAGTGTTCACCTAGATCCAATATATGAGATGATGCTGAGATCCGCTCCCACCTCTTCGCCCATATACCACTGTCCAGTTTTCTCTCAAGAAGTAATCACCTTGGTCATGGCTAGTAGTTGGCCTCGTCTTTGTCTTATACATCTCAAGAGATTTCACCCAAACTATCAGCCGGAACGATGCTAAGATCCGCTACCATTTATTTGCCCACATGTCATTATCCAGTACTCTCTCTAGGAGTAATCACCTTGACCTTAACCAGAACTTGTCCCCTGGTCTTTGTCTTTGATATGTTCTTATAATCTCTCCAGGAGTGTTCACTCAGACCATAATCCGGAACGATGCTGAGATCCGCCTGCAGTACTTTGCTCACAGATCCTTGTCACGTCTGCTAGTCACTGTCCTCACCGTCACCAGACGACACCAAGCAGGGGACATAACTCTACACCTCTCTGTGAACTCAGGGGAGGAAAGTGGGGATCTTGAAGATATAACTGTACTCCAAGAGACTGACAAAATGAGGTGCTTGTCATGATTCGATCAATCTTTACTGATAACAATATGTAATTAATTTAACATTGCAGTCAATGAACGTCTTACATTTTAATGGTTCCTTTCTACACGGTGATCTATGCAAATCACAAATCAATCTGTGTTTTCCGGTCCTTTAAATTTAACCCTTTGAATAATTTAAGCAGCTTTCTCCATCTTGTGTAAAGAACCCACTACCACACATTGATAACCAGACCAAACTAGCTTCTGAACTAAAAGATGGAATCTTTTATTGAAGAATCGGGACGGTAAAACACACTTAAATGGTCTCTTTATACGATTGAAGAGTTGACTCAAGCTTATATTTCGCTAGAACAAATACTTAACTGTTTATAGATACGTGTGCTCTTTATCTTTGGGTTATAATAAGTTAGTGCTACGGCATAGAATACAGCAAGGTGAAACTTGATAGATCCTCTGCATCGGAAGATGATGAGCATGCTGTCTGTTTATTGAATTATTAATATACAGAGCAATTCACACAACGATAAAGACGCCTGAGGTGCCTGGGACAGAGAAGACCCGAATCTACCAGTACTACACACCTGTTCCTGAACGAGTCGTGTTGGAGGCGGGAAGAGAAAGTTTGACGTCTGCTTACATCACATCTACCAGCACGGAGCAGACGGACGCGGAACTAGCCTACCAGAAGGCTCTGGAGATGTCAATTGAAGATCTGATACACACTCATAGCAAGGTGTTTAGTTAGTCTAAATATTGTGTATCAATCACAGGCAACGTAAGGCTTTGCTGAAAGATAACTAGTGAGGTGCAGTGGGCAATCAGAGTTTTCTCACTGATATTAGGCAAAACCAATGTTTACAGTCACACACATACACTCGATGAATAAATGCTTTAAAAGTCCAAGAGGTGTGTTGAATAGACCCTACTACTTGGACTTCAGAGTACGTAAATATACGTTGACAGGGTATTGCATTACCTGAAGTACTTAAACTTCCACGCGTTTACACTGTACACTTCAATGTTACATGGTTACATGCCATACGATTTCATTGTTCCATGATTACATGCTATACCATTTCGTTACCATGAAACGTTTTGCAATGATTCTTGCCATTCACTTGGATTTTTACTTTCATATTCTTCACAAGAAATTCATGTTTAAAGTAAACATATTTACGACCATGGCGTTTAAATCGATGTTTTGTGTTTAAGCAGTTGATTTAAACCATTTGCTAAGTTCCAGTAAAGACGGTTTCACTCCAATCAGATTGAGCGGCGAGTAGCAATTATATGCTAAATTGAAATTAATCATAGATTTGTAGGAATATTATGGAATATAAAATTGAATAATTTGCAGGCATGGCTCGATGTTTGGGAGGAAGGTCACGTCGAGGTGAAGGGGGATTTGGATCTTGCCAAGACACTGAACGCGGGTTTCTACTACATCTTGTCTTCTACACCCCTCGTTTCAGATCCCATCAATTCATTCAAGGGTCTCAGTCCAGGTAGAGTGAACACGTACTTGCAGAAGTCTCAACTGCATCCTGTCTTTTACACCCTTGTCTCAGATTCCACCAAAGTCCCTAGGCCTTAGTAGAGTATAAGCGCAGACAAACTTAGGTTTCTACTACACCCCTTGTCTCAGATCCCACTTATCCTTTCACAGATCACATACTTGCTGGCAGACGCATCAATATGCCCCCGACTGCATCCTGTCTTTTCACCCCTCAGATTTCATCAATGCTATCAAGGGTCTCAGTTCAGACAGAATGAACGCAGGCGTACTAAGGTTTCTATACTGCATAACGTCGTGTATACCCCTCGATTCAGATCCCCCCAGTCCACCCAAGAGCCTCAGTTCAGACAGAATGAACGCAGGCGTACTAAGGTTTCTATACTGCATAACGTCGTGTATACCCCTCGATTCAGATCCCCCCAGTCCACCCAAGAGCCTCAGTTCAGACAGAATGAACGCAGGCGTACTAAGGTTTCTATACTGCATAACGTCGTGTATACCCCTCGATTCAGATCCCCCCAGTCCACCCAAGAGCCTCAGTTCAGACAGAATGAACGCAGGCGTACTAAGGTTTCTATACTGCATAACGTCGTGTATACCCCTCGATTCAGATCCCCCCAGTCCACCCAAGAGCCTCAGTTCAGACAGAATGAACGCAGGCGTACTAAGGTTTCTATACTGCATAACGTCGTGTACACCCCTCGATTCAGATCCCCCCAGTCCACCCAAGAGCCTCAGTTCAGACAGAATGAACGCAGGCGTACTAAGGTCTCTATACTGCATAACGTCGTGTACACCCCTCGATTCAGATCCCCCCAGTCCACCCAAGAGCCTCAGTTCAGACAGAATGAACGCAGGCGTACTAAGGTTTCTATACTGCATAACGTCGTGTACACCCCTCGATTCAGATCCCCCCAGTCCACCCAAGAGCCTCAGTTCAGACAGAATGAACGCAGGCGTACTAAGGTTTCTATACTGCATAACGTCGTGTACACCCCTCGATTCAGATCCCTCCAGTCCACCCAAGAGTCTCAGTTCAGACAGAATGAACGCAGGCGTACTTAGGTCTCTATACTGCATAACGTCGTGTACACCCCTCGATTCAGATCCCCCCAGTCCACCCAAGAGCCTCAGTTCAGACAGAATGAACGCAGGCGTACTTAGGTCTCTATAATGCATAACGTCGTGTACACCCCTCGATTCAGATCCCTCCAGTCCACCCAAGAGTCTCAGTTCAGACAGAATGAACGCAGGCGTACTTAGGTCTCTATACTGCATAACGTCGTGTACACCCCTCGATTCAGATCCCTCCAGTCCACCCAAGAGTCTCAGTTCAGACAGAATGAACGCAGGCGTACTTAGGTCTCTATAATGCATAACGTCGTGTACACCCCTCGATTCAGATCCCTCCAGTCCACCCAAGAGTCTCAGTTCAGACAGAATGAACGCAGGCGTACTTAGGTCTCTATAATGCATAACGTCGTGTACACCCCTCGATTCAGATCCCCCCAGTCCACCCAAGAGCCTCAGTTCAGACAGAATGAACGCAGGCGTACTTAGGTCTCTATACTGCATAACGTCGTGTACACCCCTCGATTCAGATCCCTCCAGTCCACCCAAGAGTCTCAGTTCAGACAGAATGAACGCAGGCGTACTTAGGTTTCTATACTGCATAACGTCGTGTATACCCCTCGATTCAGATCCCCCCAGTCCACCCAAGAGTCTCAGTTCAGACAGATGGACGCATGCTTACTTAGGTCTCTATAATGCATAACGTCGTGTACACCCCTCGATTCAGATCCCTCCAGTCCACCCAAGAGTCTCAGTTCAGACAGATGGACGCATGCTTACTTAGGTCTCTACTGCATACACCCCTGTACACCCCTCGTCTCGGATTACGTCAATTCCTTCTCAGGACAAGTACATTGAGATTAGACTTGATTACGCGTTGCAAGTAGAATATGTAAGTAAAAATACACCCTGAAATCAATGGTGTAGAGTTGTCTTTCTAGTCACATTGTCCCGTCATCACCAAAATATCCATGGTAATTGGGACAACTTCAGCAATTTAGGCACATACGGACGTTAATCTAAGCACGTGAATTGTAGATTAATGCGTTATTGCTTTGAATAAATTTGGACAGGTAATTTTCGCGACAAACAAAACAAAACGATTGAACGGTTTCAACCTGTCGTCGATACTAATGTGTGTAATTTGTCTTTTTTACGTTAACTTGACATTTCATTATGAAAATGTGATCGCAAGGAATTTCAAGATATATATGACATATTGTGGCTTATCTTAATCAAGTTTTATTATTTACTATTTTGCCTTTCTATGTTACAAAATATCGTAATCTTCAGTCCAGTATAAACTGTGTATTGGGGATCATTTTCGCATATTGGTTACGGTGTCCTTAAGTTATACAGTTAATGGTCTGAAGACATTGTCTGATAATAAAGCAGGTACACGTTTGTTTAGATAGTTGTGTGTAGTCTTATTGACCATTTTATAAAATAGGTATTTTGTACGTAGCTTCTTATACACAGTGTTTTGCATTTAGTTTCTCTGCATATGATGGCTATTCTCAGAGCTTCAAAATTCAAGTTTGTGTCTGTATCGCCACGTTTTATCGCAAAGACTTTCTCGATTTGAATAACGTAGGGGGTGGCATACACATACGTCTACAGTTGCTCTACTGTATTCAGAACAACGATTTCAACCAACGGTAACTGGAGACTTCAAATCTATCTATCTGCTGTAATTAAAAGCTACATAAATATATTATCAGAACCAATATGTAAAATGTTAGTTTCAACATTATAATTAACCAATTGGGCTATTAATATTGCACTGATTTGATAAACCATGACGAAATATTTGTCAATGCGTCTTCAATTCAATTCAAATTATTGTATATTTATCCATGCTTTACATCATTTTATTGTTATGTAATAAAATTAAAATAAAATGCTAATTGATAAATATCAAATAAAATCAATTATCAATGTTATTCAACGTATTTACAGGAGGCCTCTCTCGAGGTGGTAAGCCGTTCCCAAAGAAAACGTCCCCTTACAACGACTATCTGGGTCACGTGTTCTGGGACATGGACACGTGGATTCTTCCACCAATCATGGCCTTCCATCCACAACTAGCAAGCATTATGATTGGCTCACGAAGTAGTACTCTGCCAACTGTAAGAAACCATGCAAAAGAAACTGGGTACAAGGGAGCGCGGTTTCCATGGGAACAAGGTGTATCCGGTTTGCATAAACTATTTATTTTTGCCTAATGTTGCTGTAAAATACAAAATATTTTCTTCCTGAGAGAATGAAATAGTTATATACATATCTAGTATCGTTCCAAATATTAGTTGTTGTTTTAAAGCATATATTCCTGAAATATAAGTTCCGATAACCATGAAATGGTATAATTTTAACAGGTTACAAGACGTATGCGTACTTTAATTATCAAAATTGATGAATAAAGAGTATGTTGAATACAACCATTTGATTTTATTGAATATACATTACACATCTATAAGGATTCAGTGACATTGTGCTTATATGCGCGTTATCTCCAACTTGACAAGTGTGTTCATATTATAATAATGCAGTTAAATGTACATGCATATTGAATTGTTTAATTTTGACAAGGTGGAGAAGTAATGATTGATCTTATTGTCATAAATCTCTTGTCATAGAACATACTTACATCTATTTATTAGGTGGAGAAGTATGTCCATGGCCTCCCGCCACCGAGTACCAGATCCACGTGACTGCTGAGGTCAGTCTGGCATTGCGCCAATATCTATACGCCACTGATGACGTCACGATCCTGACTCAGAGGAAGGGTCTAGAACTGGCCATGGACATCGCGAGGTTCTGGCAGAGTCGGGTCGTCAGAAATCAGGATGATATGTATGAGATTAAGGGTGGGTATGATGCATCAATAAACAAAATGAATTAGATTTGAACTGAGATGGTTATGTTGCCCCATGTAATTGCTTTACGCAGGCTTATTGATGATGAATTTACGGCTTATTCTAGATCGACGTCCTAGCTGTTCAAACAAATGTAGGATCTGAATCTAAGGTAAAAGTCAGTGGAATATTCCATTACTTGTTTGCTTGTACTCCCCTTTGCGATATGCGGGTTGAGTTGACGAGCCACTCCTACTTCTTATAAACACATGCACGCACTATATATCCTGACTACCACTTCTACATTACACCATATAAGAGGGAAGTCTTTTGATGTTGATGTTGTACTGAATTATATGGGGAACAATATACCATAAAAACTATGATAATCGACTCTTACAACCAAAACATGATTTCATCAGCATGAAGAATGGTAAGTTCTTCAGGTTTCATGATGATGTAGAGTTGTCTCCCCTGGATGGTGACGTCTTGTAATAACAGTGACAGGAGAATCTCAAAATTTAAACCAAACAATTGCATTAAATAAATTTCGTATTGCATGAGTGATGGGCCCTGACGAGTATGTTTTATATATATATTACTGTCCCATTTTATTGCAGGAGTTATGGGCCCTGACGAGTATCACTTCAACATCGACAACTCCGTCTTCACCAACTACAACGCTAAACTCAGTCTACAGCTTCCTGCTCATATCATTGATACTTACAATCTGTGAGTCATAAAAATGTAGTAATATTGCATCATTATTCCTATGAAGTAAAGAAAATATGGAGCACGATTTATGCAAGATGTGCAACAGATGTTTGTTAACCACATTCGAAACATTACCTACGTTCTCAGTCAGATCAAGCCCGTCATTTTACATTGGTTGATTCGGAAGAGCTACCCAAAGGTCTTTTCAAGTTGATGAAACGTTAGAACCACAATTTCAAGGACTATTTTAATAATAGTTCAACATACACCGCTGAGAAAAATAAGAAGCAAAATACAAATTTGTTGTAAATTTCAATTTTACACTGAATGTTATGTTTAACTAAAACAAACCGCTTTCTATTATAGGCACACTTTTTTTCGATATATATTAATGACATATTCATTCTTTCTGGAAAATATGTTGAGCTTCAACAATTTTTCGTACTTTAATGCGTTTACTTCTAAATACACTTCATAGAAAGACGTTCTTATCGAACCAAATATCCCATGTTGAATCTTCTCCAGTATGGCGAGTGATGTTGAGAGGGAGGAAATCAGAAACTTCTCCGACATCGGGGATCGGTTGCTGATCCTGTTTGACGAGGAGAGACAGTACCACCCCCAGTTCCAGGGGTTCTACCTGAACGGTAAATATTCTGAGACATAAAGGAACCGTGGCAGTTCCAGTGGTTCTACCTGAACGGTAACTATTGTGAGACATAGAGGAACCGTGGCAGTTCCAGGGGTTCTACCTGAACGGTAACTATTCTGAGACATAGAGGAACCGTGGCAATTCCAGGGGTTCTACCTGAACGGTAACTATTCTGAAACATAAGGAGCCGTGGCAGTTCCAGGGGTTCTACCTGAACGGTAAATATTCTGAGACATAAAGGAACCGTGGTAGTTCCAGGGGTTCTACCTGAACGGTAAATATTCTGAGACATAGAGGAACCGTGGCAGTTCCAGGGGTTCTACCTGAACGGTAAATATTCTGAGACATAGAGGAACCGTGGTAGTTCCAGGGGTTCTACCTGAACGGTAAATATTCTGAGACATAGAGGAGCCGTGGCAGTTCCAGGGGTTCTACCTGAACGGTAAATATTCTGAGATATAGAGGAACCGTGGTAGTTCCAGGGGTTCTACCTGAACGGTAACTATTCGGAGACATAGAGGAACCGTGGTAGTTCCAGGGGTTCTACCTGAACGGTAAATATTCTGAGACATAACGGAACCGTGGCAGTTCCAGGGGTTCTACCTGAACGGTAACTATTCTGAGACATAGAGGAACCGTGGCAGCTCCAGGGGGTCTACCTGAACGGTAAATATTCTGAGACATAAAGGAACCAAGGCAGTTCCAGGGGTTCTACCTGAACGGTAACTATTCTGAGACATAGAGGAACCGTGGCAGCTCCAGGGGTTCTACCTGAACGGTAAATATTCTGAGACATAAAGGAACCAAGGCAGTTCCAGGGGTTCTACCTGAACGGTAAATATTCTGAGACATAAAGGAACCGTGGCAGTTCCAGGGGTTCTACCTGAACGGTAACTATTCGGAGACATAGAGGAACCGTGGCAGTTCCAGGGGTTCTACCTGAACGGTAACTATTCTGAGACATAGAGGAACCGTGGCAGTTCCAGGGGTTCTACCTGAACGGTAACTATTCTGAGACATAGAGGAACCGTGGCAGTTCCAGGGGTTCTACCTGAACGGTAACTATTCTGAAACATAAAGGAACCGTGGCAGTTCCAGGGGTTCTACCTGAACGGTAAATATTCTGAAACATAAAGGAACCGTGGCAGTTCCAGGGGTTCTACCTGAACGGTAACTATTCTGAGACATAGAGGAACCGTGGTAGTTCCAGGGGTTCTACCTGAACGGTAATTATTCTGAGACATAGAGGAACCATGGTAGTTCCAGGGGTTCTACCTGAACGGTAACTATTCTGAGACATAGAGGAACCGTGGTAGTTCCAGGGGTTCTATCTGAACGGTAAATATTCTGAGACATAGAGGAACCGTGGTAGTTCCAGGGGTTCTACCTGAACGGTAACTATTCTGAGACATAGAGGAACCGTGGTAGTTCCAGGGTTTCTACCTGAACGGTAATTATTCTGAGACATAGAGGAACCATGGTAGTTCCAGGGGTTCTACCTGAACGGTAACTATTCTGAGACATAGAGGAACCGTGGTAGTTCCAGGGGTTCTATCTGAACGGTAAATATTCTGAGACATAGAGGAACCGTGGTAGTTCCAGGGGTTCTACCTGAACGGTAACTATTCTGAGACATAGAGGAACCGTGGTAGTTCCAGGGGTTCTACCTGAACGGTAACTATTCTGAGACATAGAGGAACCGTGGTAGTTCCAGGGGTTCTACCTGAACGGTAACTATTCTGAGACATAGAGGAACCGTGGCAGTTCCAGGGGTTCTACCTGAACGGTAAATATTCTGAGACATAGAGGAACCGTGGCAGTTCCAGGGGTTCTACCTGAACGGTAACTATTCTGAGACATAGAGGAACCGTGGCAGTTCCAGGGGTTCTACCTGAACGGTAACTATTCTGAGACATAGAGGAACCGTGGTAGTTCCAGGGGTTCTACCTGAACGGTAAATATTCTGAGACATAGAGGAACCGTGGTAGTTCCAGGGGTTCTACCTGAACGGTAACTATTCTGAGACATAGAGGAACCGTGGTAGTTCCAGGGGTTCTACCTGAACGGTAACTATTCTGAGACATAGAGGAACCGTGGTAGTTCCAGGGGTTCTACCTGAACGGTAAATATTCTGAGACATAGAGGAACCGTGGTAGTTCCAGGGGTTCTACCTGAACGGTAACTATTCTGAGACATAGAGGAACCGTGGTAGTTCCAGGGGTTCTACCTGAACGGTAAATATTCTGAGACATAGAGGAACCGTGGTAGTTCCAGGGGTTCTACCTGAACGGTAAATATTCTGAGACATAGAGGAACCGTGGTAGTTCCAGGGGTTCTACCTGAACGGTAACTATTCTGAGACATAGAGGAACCGTGGCAGTTCCAGGGGTTCTACCTGAACGGTAAATATTCTGAGACATAGAGGAACCGTGGAAGTTCCAGGGGTTCTACCTGAACGGTAACTATTCTGAGACATAGAGGAACCGTGGCAGTTCCAGGGGTTCTACCTGAACGGTAAATATTCTGAGACATAGAGGAACCGTGGTAGTTCCAGGGGTTCTACCTGAACGGTAACTATTCTGAGACATAGAGGAACCGTGGCAGCTCCAGGGGTTCTACCTGAACGGTAAATATTCTGAGACATAGAGGAACCGTGGTAGTTCCAGGGGTTCTACCTGAACGGTAAATATTCTGAGACATAGAGGAACCGTGGTAGTTCCAGGGGTTCTACCTGAACGGTAACTATTCTGAGACATAGAGGAACCGTGGCAACTCCAGGGGTTCTACCTGAACGGTAAATATTCTGAGACATAGAGGAACCGTGGCAGTTCCAGGGGTTCTACCTGAACGGTAAATATTCTGAGACATAGAGGAACCGTGGTAGTTCCAGGGGTTCTACCTGAACGGTAAATATTCTGAGACATAGAGGAACCGTGGTAGTTCCAGGGGTTCTATCTGAACGGTAAATATTCTGAGACATAGAGGAACCGTGGTAGTTCCAGGGGTTCTACCTGAACGGTAAATATTCTGAGACATAGAGGAACCGTGGCAGTTCCAGGGGTTCTACCTGAACGGTAACTATTCTGAGACATAGAGGAACCGTGGCAGCTCCAGGGGTTCTACCTGAACGGTAAATATTCTGAGACATAGAGGAACCGTGGTAGTTCCAGGGGTTCTATCTGAACGGTAAATATTCTGAGACATAGAGGAACCGTGGTAGTTCCAGGGGTTCTACCTGAACGGTAAATATTCTGAGACATAGAGGAATCGTGGTAGTTCTAGGGGTTCTACCTGAACGGTAAATATTCTGAGACATAGAGGAACCGTGGCAGTTCCAGGGGTTCTACCTGAACGGTAAATATTCTGGGACATAGAGGAACCGTGGCAGTTCCAGGGGTTCTACCTGAACGGTAAATATTCTGAGACATAGAGGAACCGTGGCAGTTCCAGGGGTTCTACCTGAACGGTAAATATTCTGAGACATAGAGGAGCCGTGGCAGTTCCAGGGGTTCTACCTGAACGGTAACTATTCTGAGACATAGAGGAACCGTGGTAGTTCCAGGGGTTCTACCTGAAAGGTAACTATTCTGAGACATAGAGGAACCGTGGTAGTTCCAGGGGTTCTACCTGAACGGTAAATATTCTGAGACATAGAGGAACCGTGGTAGTTCCAGGGGTTCTATCTGAACGGTAAATATTCTGAGACATAGAGGAACCGTGGTAGTTCCAGGGGTTCTACCTGAACGGTAACTATTCTGAGACATAGAGGAACCGTGGTAGTTCCAGGGGTTCTACCTGAACGGTAAATATTCTGAGACATAGAGGAACCGTGGCAGTTCCAGGGGTTCTATCTTAACGGTAACTATTCTGAGACATAGAGGAACCGTGGTAGTTCCAGGGGTTCTACCTGAACGGTAAATATTCTGAGACATAACGGAACCGTGGCAGTTCCAGGGGTTCTACCTGAACGGTAACTATTCTGAGACATAGAGGAACCGTGGTAGTTCCAGGGGTTCTACCTGAACGGTAAATATTCTGAGACATAACGGAACCGTGGCAGTTCCAGGGGTTCTACCTGAACGATAAATATTCTGAGACATAACGGAACCGTGGTAGTTCCAGGGGTTCTACCTGAACGGTAAATATTCTGAGACATAACGGAACCGTGGCAGTTCCAGGGGTTCTACCTGAACGGTAAATATTCTGAGACATAGAGGAACCGTGGCAGTTCCAGGGGTTCTATCTTAACGGTATATATTCTGAGACTTAGAGGAACCGTGGCAGTTCCAGGGGTTCTACCTGAACGGTAAATATTCTGAGACATAGAGGAACCGTGGCAGTTCCAGGGGTTCTACCTGAACGGTAAATATTCTGAGACATAGAGGAACCGTGGTAGTTCCAGGGGTTCTACCTGAACGGTAACTATTCTGAGACATAGAGGAACCGTGGCAGCTCCAGGGGTTCTACCTGAACGGTAAATATTCTGAGACATAGAGGAACCGTGGTAGTTCCAGGGGTTCTACCTGAACGGTAAATATTCTGAGACATAGAGGAACCGTGGTAGTTCCAGGGGTTCTACCTGAACGGTAACTATTCTGAGACATAGAGGAACCGTGGCAGCTCCAGGGGTTCTACCTGAACGGTAAATATTCTGAGACATAGAGGAACCGTGGCAGTTCCAGGGGTTCTACCTGAACGGTAAATATTCTGAGACATAGAGGAACCGTGGTAGTTCCAGGGGTTCTACCTGAACGGTAAATATTCTGAGACATAGAGGAACCGTGGTAGTTCCAGGGGTTCTATCTGAACGGTAAATATTCTGAGACATAGAGGAACCGTGGTAGTTCCAGGGGTTCTACCTGAACGGTAAATATTCTGAGACATAGAGGAACCGTGGTAGTTCCAGGGGTTCTACCTGAACGGTAACTATTCTGAGACATAGAGGAACCGTGGCAGCTCCAGGGGTTCTACCTGAACGGTAAATATTCTGAGACATAGAGGAACCGTGGTAGTTCCAGGGGTTCTATCTGAACGGTAAATATTCTGAGACATAGAGGAACCGTGGTAGTTCCAGGGGTTCTACCTGAACGGTAAATATTCTGAGACATAGAGGAATCGTGGTAGTTCTAGGGGTTCTACCTGAACGGTAAATATTCTGAGACATAGAGGAACCGTGGCAGTTCCAGGGGTTCTACCTGAACGGTAAATATTCTGGGACATAGAGGAACCGTGGCAGTTCCAGGGGTTCTACCTGAACGGTAAATATTCTGAGACATAGAGGAACCGTGGCAGTTCCAGGGGTTCTACCTGAACGGTAAATATTCTGAGACATAGAGGAGCCGTGGCAGTTCCAGGGGTTCTACCTGAACGGTAACTATTCTGAGACATAGAGGAACCGTGGTAGTTCCAGGGGTTCTACCTGAACGGTAACTATTCTGAGACATAGAGGAACCGTGGTAGTTCCAGGGGTTCTACCTGAACGGTAAATATTCTGAGACATAGAGGAACCGTGGTAGTTCCAGGGGTTCTATCTGAACGGTAAATATTCTGAGACATAGAGGAACCGTGGTAGTTCCAGGGGTTCTACCTGAACGGTAACTATTCTGAGACATAGAGGAACCGTGGTAGTTCCAGGGGTTCTACCTGAACGGTAAATATTCTGAGACATAGAGGAACCGTGGCAGTTCCAGGGGTTCTACCTGAACGGTAACTATTCTGAGACATAGAGGAACCGTGGTAGTTCCAGGGGTTCTACCTGAACGGTAAATATTCTGAGACATAACGGAACCGTGGCAGTTCCAGGGGTTCTACCTGAACGGTAACTATTCTGAGACATAGAGGAACCGTGGTAGTTCCAGGGGTTCTACCTGAACGGTAAATATTCTGAGACATAACGGAACCGTGGCAGTTCCAGGGGTTCTACCTGAACGATAAATATTCTGAGACATAACGGAACCGTGGTAGTTCCAGGGGTTCTACCTGAACGGTAAATATTCTGAGACATAACGGAACCGTGGCAGTTCCAGGGGTTCTACCTGAACGGTAAATATTCTGAGACATAGAGGAACCGTGGCAGTTCCAGGGGTTCTATCTTAACGGTATATATTCTGAGACTTAGAGGAACCGTGGCAGTTCCAGGGGTTCTACCTGAACGGTAAATATTCTGAGACATAGAGGAACCGTGGCAGTTCCAGGGGTTCTACCTGAACGGTAAATATTCTGAGACATAACGGAACCGTGGCAGTTCCAGGGGTTCTACCTGAACGGTAAATATTCTGAGACATAACGGAACCGTGGCAGTTCCAGGGGTTCTACCTGAACGGTAAATATTCTGAGACATAACGGAACCGTGGCAGTTCCAGGGGTTCTACCTGAACGGTAAATATTCTGAGACATAAAGGAACCGTGGCAGTTCCAGGGGTTCTACCTGAACGGTAAATATTCTGAGACATAGAGGAACCGTGGCAGTTCCAGGGGTTCTACCTGAACGGTAAATATTCTGAGACATAACGGAACCGTGGCAGTTCCAGGGGTTCTACCTGAACGGTAAATATTCTGAGACATAACGGAACCGTGGCAGTTCCAGGGGTTCTACCTGAACGGTAACTATTCTTAGACATAGAAGAACCATGGCAGTCATATATATTGAAGATTAGTTGCTGATAAGAAAAACATGTTCGACGCCATCTATGGTTCAAGTAAATCTATTAGAACGGTAGGTCTACGATTCTTACACATAAACATATTTCATTTACCAAATTTCTACATTTTATGAATTTTTAAGTTAAATGACAAACATTCTGGCCAAACATTATTTTGAAAAAGCTCTTTCAATTCCCACTTTAATAACAGACATAAAAACAAAAGCATTATACTCTGACACATGAAATTGCGGTAACCTCTTGATAAATCGTGTCTCCGGCAGCAGTATTTAGTTCTTTACACTGTAAAATATGTGGGTATGTTTATTTAGCAGTTGAGTGTACCTTTCTGACACATATATCCAGAACTATCCCGACACTATATAATATGAAAGATTATTACCCATATGGTGGAAAATAACCGAGTTAATATTATTGATATGAGCACATGTGCACATATCACGTTTGCCTAGCAACGATTGTTTCACCGCGGCTTCCCGTATTCTGTCGTCTGTGACGTCATAAAACGATTGTTCGTGACGTCACTGTTGCTTGCCGTCGCAAGAGAAGTGGGCCACTTTCTGGTCACACTGGTCACGCTGGTCACGCTACAGGGATTTTATCTGACCCTTGAAATATATCAGTAGGGCAAAGCACATATACATCAATAATATAAAATGTACACTACAAATAGGACATGTATTGGGTATTGTGTTGAAATATTAAAAAATGGGAGCTGGTGAGAACCTTAAATGTGATAGTTAAGACTATTTCTCAAGTCCACATAAAGGAAAACATAAACAACAATGAGTTAATTTTTAAAATAAGTGGATGCATGAGATAAAATCAACTTAGGCAAAATATTCGTTCTACAAATATGCTTACAATTTATAATTCACAAATGTTCAAAAGGTTTTTATACAACTTCTAACAGATTAAACCTCTTTTTCATTGTGAGTTATAAAATTTGAGCTTTGAGGGTTTCTATTGATTATTGTATAATTTCCTTTTTACACTTATTTCTTTACATGATATGTTAAACAAATGGAATGCAATTATGTTGTTCAAGTTTGTTACTATAAGAAATGAGCAAATTATAACTAAATCAACTGTTAGATTTTTTTTTATAAATGTGCCGATAGTTATGTAAATATAATATTGGAAATGAATATCACCAGCGTATATAAAATCTAACCATGTACATGTAACTAGTTTCACATTATGAAATCAGATATTTGCCTATATAGGTGCGTGTCACGAGAAAATTAATCCCTCATTTAATTCGAATAATACAAGTAATAGCAGAGTTAATGGCAACCCAGTGATTAGCTATGCATGTTAGATCTGCTAATGTTCGTGACAGAATTGTGTTTTGTCATAATGGAACAATATCGAGTCCTTTTTCACATTCATCTCATACATATGAAGATTTCAATTCTAGTTTTAGTAATCTCTTAATCGCCCCATGATTCTAAAAAATATAGTTAACAACGTGGATTATTGTCTTATCCGTGCAATCTGAAATAAAATACCTATTACACATACGCCATACAAATGATCAAACACGAGCCAGTACAGTATCTGCTGAGTCCGCTACCTAGGTTGGTTGAACTTGAACTTGTGACTTTATTAAGGGAGGATGTCAGATGAGGTCATATAAAACAATTCTAGCAATTACAAAAGATTACCAATTGTTATGCGTCTGTGCGAAACTAAAAATATTTTTAAATTAAAAACATTTGAAAAAAGTTACACCGTTTAGTATTTAATCGAGGAATATGATTTCAAACGATAATATTTTTCACTATTTTATATATTTATAAAACGTGGTTTACTTACTGTATAATTTCATGTTAATTATCAGCATTATTTTTAACACATTATAATTTACCTATTTCACAACAACGGAATATTCAAATTACGTTTAGGAAGCCTTGTGTCTGCGGTCTCTATACACATGGTTGTCAAATTGCCTTTACCGTATAATTAAACACTTGTTCATTATACCCCCGACCTAAAAAGGTCGGGGGTATATAGTAATACCAATGATTCCGTCCGTCCGAAGACAATTTTTGTCCGATCCTTTTTTACATGAAGAGACTTGTCTTACACTTTTCACAAACAGTTTAATCTTAGCAATTACATTTCATAGCTTATCAATCCAAGGTGTGCAGACACCTCTCTCTTTAAGTAAAATAAAAATGGCAAACTTTAACAGTCGGGGGTATTAGTGAGCCACGCTCACTTTTTTGCTTGTTTTGTACTGTATGTGGGCCTATGACCTTTTACGCAATAAATTTGAGTGATTGTCGTGGTAATATACCATTCTGTCAATATGTAATCATTTCAATGTGAACATAACCATAAAACACTTCAGAATAACCGAAATGATAATAGTATCCAATGGTATATAGTATTAGAATTTGATTTTTCTAATGTTTCAGAATTAATTAGATTTGTAGAAATGATTATCTTCGTATAGAGTCGGTAACATTGTGTTACCTTTAAAATCAATTAGTAAATAGTTTTAGTGTTAATGTTGAGTTCTCAACTAACCTCCATATATAGACACGTCACTTGTCAGTGTTATTATGTAATACTTTGATTCTATTCTTCCATAGAGAGCATCACCCAGATATAGTGCTCGCTGACCTTGAATAAAAACCACCTTTGTTTATATTACGTAGCATGTATATACTGTATATATTCTATATTCTACTGACACTGAGCGGTGGGTAACTCCTTTGTTAATATAAATTAGCATTATAACCTGTATATATTCCTCATAACGTCTGCCTCTGTGATCCTTTATTTTGACTCCTTCCTTCCCAGAGAGCATCAAACAATCTGACGTGGTGCTGCTCGGCTTCCCTCTCATGATGCAGATGACACCGGAAGTGAGACGCAATGATCTACTCATCTATGAAAATGTGAGACTTTCGAATAAGCGTAATCCTCAGTCATAAAGTACTAGCGTTAACTCATGTATGACCAAATGAGCGTATCATACACTATAAACTATGGTGTTTAGTAATGTCTAAAGAATACGAATACATGTTATGAGAAAGTAAATGTGTACCCAATGAATTTCTTTTTCATCCCCCGCCAACTCTGTTGTTGTTTCCATAGCTCAACGAAACTCGGTGTGTGATTATTATGTGTGTAGATGTGCATTTTGGGGTATTTTTTAAAACGATTTTATGTTTGTTCATGTTTCCATGAAATCACAACTTAAAAGTGTTTTTTCCACTTGGCGGGGAGGTAGCCGACTCTGTCCGCTTGTTTAAATTACATCAAGTACAATGACAAGGAATCATTCTCAAACCTACCATATGATCGTCTGGTCAGTGTTGCATATTTTCGAAATTTGGCATTTAATGGTGAAATGATCGGTTTCGTTTTCGCGTTGGTACGATGCTTCAACATAATACATGAATCTGCACTCAGAAACACGGGTAGGTGCAGAAACTTTCGTGATGTAGCTGTTTGCTGTAACCTACGGCACATAATTAAATATGGAGCACACATGCAATGTAAGGCTCGTCCTGATAACGTTTTGAGGTTTTTCTTTAATTTTGTCGTTTAAATTACAACGATAACACTTTCGGGCTGGCTCCTTTTCACTCTTATTTCATACCCTTATACTTGATATAACGAGGTATTTAACATCTGACGTAATGTCTTGAGTATACATGGTATAACGAGGTACATGTACAACCTATGAGATACCTGTGGCTATGCTGTGCTTTGCGCTAAAACAACACTGTTTACCAAACCATTTTGATCAGATGTGTAACCTTTGGCACTATATGTAAATACTAATCGCAAATATCCCTCTAATAGTATGTGATTGTAAAGATAATGAGAAGCATGATTATGGATATCCTTATTTTGAGCACGATTCGCTCGTCGTTTAAATGGAGTGCAAGGCGCAGCTTTTCAATAAGCCTGTGGTATTCGGAGAACAGAAGAGATTAAACTGTTGTCGCTATTCACAAGGTTGGTTGATAGGGTGACTGACGGATATCATTCAGCCACACTCGAACCCTGACAGCTTCTGACAACATTTATTCTACGATCTGTTACGTTACGGTATTCAGCATTTGCTTAGTAGTGTATCGGTTTTCCTTACCATAGATTCCGTTACAGTATTCAGCATTTGAGTAACATTGATTCCGTTTACTTTAGTATATATTCCGTTACAGTATTCATGATTTACATAACATTGTAATCCTGGATTATAGCAGTTTAAAGTACCGTTTAGCCTTATTATCTTTACGTAAGTTATTGAACTGTATTGTCACCTTCATGCTTATACTATTCAAAATTCAACTTCAAAAGCTTTATTTCGCGAACCACTTTTGTCTAGGAGGTTTGTACAGTGACTCATTGTGTACCTCAATCTTTGTGTTATTTTTCAAGATTCTCAAAATCTGCATTCATTGAAGCTCATGTTTGATATCAATTGCATTGCGGAATGATATAGTCATATAACTAGCTATTTTCATGTTAAGAATCTGAAGTATCAACACAAAGAAAGTATTGCATACGAGTACACGCTACAATTTACAGGACTAAACGTATTGGACTAAACGTGGAACGACTTTGGCTTGATGTTTCACATCATTTGACATTTTGTCTAAAACTGTTCTTCATTTCACCCATTGGTGATTACAGCTGAAAGGTAAGTAGTATGGCACTGGCTAGTTTATTAGATGAGTGGGTTAATTGGCGTGGAAAGTAAAATAAATCTTGAGATTTGGCGTGCAGCTGACAGACCAGTTCGGACCGGATACAGGCACGTGGAGCATGCACACACTGACTCGTCTGGAACTGGATGAAGAAGAGGAAGCAGCAGACGACTTCCGGATGATGTTCAGAAACATAAACGGTCCTTTTAAAGTAGGTCTGACGGTGTTCAGAAACATAAACGGTCCTTTTAAAGTAGGTCTGGTGATGTTCAGAAACATAAACGGTCCTTTTAAAGTACGTCTGACGATGTTCAGAAGGATAAACGGACCTTTTAGAGTACGTCTGATGATGGTCAGAAACATAAACGGACCTTTTAGAGTAGGTCTGGTGATGTTCAGAAACATAAACGGCCCTTTTAAAGTAGGTCTGATGATGTTCAGAAACATAAACGGATCTTTTAAAGTAGGCCTGATGATGTTCAGAAACATAAACGGTCCTTTTAAAGTAGGTCTGATGATGTTCAGAAACATAAACGGACATTTTAAAGTAGGTCTGACGGTGTTCAGAAACATAAACGGTCCTTTTAAAGTAGGTCTGGTGGTGTTCAGAAACATAAACGGTCCTTTAAAAGTAGGTCTGATGATGTTCAGAAACATAAACGGACCTTTTAAAGTAGGTCTGATGATGTTCAGAAACATAAACGGACCTTTTAAAGTAGGTCTCATGATGTTCAGAAGCATAAACGGTCCTTTTAAAGTAGGTCTGATGATGTTCAGAAACATAAAGGAACATTTTAAAGTAGGTCTGATGATATTCAGAAACATAAAAGGTCCTTTTAAAGTAGGTCTGATGATATTCAGAAACATAAAAGGTCCTTTTAAAGTAGGTCTGTTGATGTTCAGAAACATAAACGGTCCTTTTAAAGTAGGTCTGATGGTGTTCAGAAACATAAACGGTCCTTTTAAAGTAGGTCTGATGATGTTCCGAACATAAAGGAACCTTTTAAAGTAGGTCTGACGGTGTTCAGAAACATAAAAGGTCCTTTTAAAGTAGGTTTGATGATGTTCAGAAACATAAACGGTCCTTTAAAAGTAGGTCTGATGATGTTCCGAACATAAAGGAACCTTTTAAAGTAGGTCTGACGGTGTTCAGAAGCATAAACGGTCCTTTTAAAGTAGGTCTGATGATGTTCAGAAACATAAAGGAACATTTTAAAGTAGGTCTGATGATATTCAGAAACATAAAAGGTCCTTTTAAAGTAGGTCTGATGATATTCAGAAACATAAAAGGTCCTTTTAAAGTAGGTCTGTTGATGTTCAGAAACATAAACGGTCCTTTTAAAGTATAGGTCTGATGGTGTTCAGAAACATAAACGGTCCTTTTAAAGTAGGTCTGATGATGTTCCGAACATAAAGGAACCTTTTAAAGTAGGTCTGACGGTGTTCAGAAACATAAAAGGTCCTTTTAAAGTAGGTTTGATGATGTTCAGAAACATAAACGGTCCTTTAAAAGTAGGTCTGATGATGTTCCGAACATAAAGGAACCTTTTAAAGTAGGTCTGACGGTGTTCAGTAACATAAAAGGTCCTTTTAAAGTAGGTCTGGTGGTGTTCAGTAACATAAAAGGTCCTTTTAAAGTAGGTTTGATGATGTTCAGAAACATAAACGGACCTTTTAAAGTAGGTCTGACGGTGTTCAGAAACATAAAAGGTCCTATTTACAGTAGGTCATATGGTGTTCAGAAACATAAACGGACCTTTTAAAGTAGGTCTGATGATGTTCAGAAACATAAACGGACCTTTTAAAGTAGGTCTGACGGTGTTCAGAAACATAAAAGGTCCTTTTAAAGTAGGTCTGATGATATTCAGAAACATAAACGGTCCTTTTAAAGTAGGTCTGATGATATTCAGAAACATAAAAGGTCCTTTTAAAGTAGGTCTGTTGATGTTCAGAAACATAAACGGTCCTTTAAAAGTAGGTCTGATGATGTTCCGAACATAAAGGAACCTTTTAAAGTAGGTCTGACGGTGTTCAGTAACATAAAAGGTCCTTTTAAAGTAGGTCTGGTGGTGTTCAGTAACATAAAAGGTCCTTTTAAAGTAGGTTTGATGATGTTCAGAAACATAAACGGACCTTTTAAAGTAGGTCTGACGGTGTTCAGAAACATAAAAGGTCCTATTTACAGTAGGTCATATGGTGTTCAGAAACATAAACGGACCTTTTAAAGTAGGTCTGATGATGTTCAGAAACATAAACGGACCTTTTAAAGTAGGTCTGACGGTGTTCAGAAACATAAACGGACCTTTTAAAGTAGGTCATATGGTGTTCAGAAACATAAACGGACCTTTTAAAGTAGGTCTGACGGTGTTCAGAAACATAAACGGTCCTTTTAAAGTAGGTCTGATGATGTTCAGAAACATAAACGGTCCTTTTAAAGTAGGTCTGATGATGTTCAGAAACATAAACGGTCCTTTAAAAGTAGGTCTGATGATGTTCCGAACATAAAGGAACCTTTTAAAGTAGGTCTGGTGGTGTTCAGTAACATAAAAGGTCCTTTTAAAGTAGGTTTGATGATGTTCAGAAACATAAACGGACCTTTTAAAGTAGGTCTGACGGTGTTCAGAAACATAAAAGGTCCTTTTTACAGTAGGTCATATGGTGTTCAGAAACATAAACGGACCTTTTAAAGTAGGTCTGATGATGTTCAGAAACATAAACGGACCTTTTAAAGTAGGTCTGATGATGTTCAGAAACATAAACGGTCCTTTTAAAGTAGGTCTGATGATGTTCAGAAACATAAACGGTCCTTTAAAAGTAGGTCTGATGATGTTCCGAACATAAAGGAACCTTTTAAAGTAGGTCTGGTGGTGTTCAGTAACATAAAAGGTCCTTTTAAAGTAGGTCTGGTGGTGTTCAGTAACATAAAAGGTCCTTTTAAAGTAGGTTTGATGATGTTCAGAAACATAAACGGACCTTTTAAAGTAGGTCTGACGGTGTTCAGAAACATAAACGGACCTTTTAAAGTAGGTCTGACGGTATTCAGAAACATAAACGGTCCTTTTAAAGTAGGTCTGATGATGTTCAGAAACAAACGGACCTTTAGAGTAGGTCATATGGTGTTCAGAAACATAAAGGAACCTTTTAAAGTAGGTCTGATAGCATTTAGAAACATAAACAGGCCTATTAAAGTTGGTCTGATAATGTTCAGAAACATAAACGGATCTACTTTTTAAAGTAGGTCTGATAGCGTTCAGAAACATAAATAATGTTGTAAAACATTTAAATACTTTCATAAACAATTTCCTGTCAAATTAATTCAGCGAGATCATCACTGGTGATGAACTGTGTGCATTTATCTTCATTTCATAAAGCAAACATGTGTTTTAGTACTTTTAATATGCAAATTAATTACTATCTCTTCTTTGCCCTCCATATATAGTTCTTTATTAAAAAATCAATGAACACCTAAACTAACCTAAAGGAATTATACAATAATGTAGAATATTTCTAATCCAGTTAAACATTCATTCTCTATCTTCCACGTTAGGTATTCAGCGAGAAGCCGCCCAACAACCCCCAGGGAGTGCGTGCTGTGAACTTCATCACTGGAGCTGGGGGTCTGCTTCAAGCCGTCATATTTGGCTACGGAGGAATAAGATTGCACAGCAGCCATCTTGAAATAAGACCTCATCTTCTCCCCAAGTCCACAGAGTGGGCGCTTCGTGGTTTCCACTACAGAGGATGTAGACTCGATCTTGAGATCAACTCCTATTCTTTCATTGTAAAATTAACTAAAGCTCCTGCTGGCAAAGACCTATACATTAAAGACGAAATAAATAAGCCGAGAATCGTGATGTTGGGCGAACGAGAAGAACTAGAACTCTCCGAGAAGATTTACATCTCCGTGAGTCCAAAGAGTCTCACATCACCTTCTGCCTGTGTCTTCTCCTCGGGTAGCAGCTGTCCAGACCCGTCCTATCTTCTGGAAACTGACGAGTAGGTACTTCACAATGGACCGACAACATTTAATAGGGATATCTTAATAGGTCTCTAGAACTATTTTGTCACCAATGAAAAGAATTATCGTGAACCAAACAGGTATTACCAGGCTTGAAGTGCAGGCAGTAGTCTGTCCGATCCCTGTATCTTATAGGTCCGTGGAGTTAAAAGATGGGAGTTGTTCATTTCTTGCTTGGTGATCGGCATGTCATTTTTTGCATTATTAATTTATGATAGTCCATTCATATGAGTTGATCCAGAACATTTTAAAGAGACTCACGACAAATAACCGAAACACTTCATCAGAATTGTTCTGATATAGATGAAACATTTTTTTAAAAAAAAGAACCCATAATAAACAATATCCTGTTTTCATCATTTACATAACTTACTATTGTTTAACGGTTTGTTTGTTTTACTATTGTAACGGATAAACCATGCAATGACACATAAAGATAGGGAATGTTTCTGGAAACGAAACTCTAGAGGCCATTCCTGTTTACTCATCTGTTATTAATACATGCTTACTGCATAATCAAGGTGAAACTTATAACCGATGGTAAAACAAATTTATGGGTTTATATTTCAAATTTGATAAAAGCTAGGGGACATTCATTCAAAAATGAACGTAACGAGAGGTGAAACCCATCATTCGCACTATGACCGTGAAAAGTCTTGTCGGCACAACAAGACATTGTTGATTAGTTAGATGACAACTTATATGTTACCTAGTGAATACTCTATCGATATTCGATATCGATGTTTTATTATTTAAACAAATTAAATTAAGTGAAAATACAGCAAGCTTTCAACTCACATAATGCAAAGAAGCTAGATGACGGCCAGTTGGCGATAGAAACCTCTCTTTAATGTATTCAATGGAATAGTATAATGAGTATCGATACGATATGTATTTATGATTTTTTGATGAAATCAAACATTGTATGTTTCTCAACTTTACTAGGTTCCCTCAAGATGACCGATTCCGGCCTGCCATTGGTAATGGCCATGTGGCTACAAATGCACTCAGTGACACCGTCTATATGAATGGTGTCATGAACGGAAACGGAAGTGAGAGCCACAGAGCCAGAATACCGGCAACGTCAGCCGTCGACGTCGTAGATTCACAAATCGGAACTAGACGCCACTACTCGCTGGATATGAAGAGGGGTAAATAAGTTTTACATGGAAACATTCAGACATTATGGTCGTTTTAGACACTAAGATTCTCAAAGATAGGATTTGAAATTAAGAAGGAAATTATAATTAAAATGGGCAAACTTGAAGAATAGCGAGGTTCAACAACATTGCCCCTCCGTGACCCGTCTTGAGGCAATAGTTAACAGAACGGTTTCAATACCTGATTGACAACTTGACTGATTTCAACAGATATTCCCCGAAGTACAGTCACCCAATTCTAGTTATTGGCCAATGTCTAGCTATGAAATTGTGAACAAATACATACAGGTAACTCCATCCAGCTACAGGAGTGTTTGCGAACCTGGGACGACGCTTAGATCCGCCTCAAGTAGCTGTGAAAATAATACTTGCCTGGAAACGCTTTACGTATATTCAATCATTTCCCAGAATTGTCCAACAAGACCAGTGCACTGGAAGTTGCTAAGATCGCCTAGACTGCGAGTCATGTTATATCTGCAACAGTATCAACATATAGACCATATAACCTGGACAGATAGAAAGATGCTGTCCCAATACTGTTCACCAATACCATAACATATTGAAGACGATGTTCAAAGATCTAGACTGTGATCATCGTAAATGTTAATGTTTGTATCTCCAGGGGTAATCATTCGGACCATAACCCGACATAGGATCCATGAATTGCTCATCAGATCCATGTCAACAACATGATTTGATATGTTGATGTATTTCTCTCCAGGAATATTCTTCCAAACCCTTTACGAATATGAAGATGATACCCCTTGAGGTACCGAGTCCACAGTTACTCATCTTATTTCATCTTTCTCCAGGAGTGTTCACTCAGACCATCAGCCGGAACGATGCTGAGATCCGCCTGCAGTACTTTGCTCACAGATCCTTGTCACGTCTGCTCGTCACTGTCCTCACCGTCACCAGACGTCGCCAAACAGGGGACATAACTCTACACCTCTCTGTGAACTCGGGCGAACAGAGTCAGGATTTTGAAGACCCCATCATTCTTCATGAAAACAATTTTCAAAGGTAAGAGTCTATTGCCCTTGTTTTGACATGGTACACTGTTGAGGATTAGTTAAATGCCTCTTTGTACATACGGTGATTATTATCCTTCTGATCCTTTTATTTGAGAACTTGGCTAGTTTGTCTGTGGTCGAACACGTCAAAATATTTTATTTCAAGATTTATCAAATTGGTTAAAAATCTCTAAAGCACAAAATGCCAAATGATAGACATGCATACTTTTATTTTGACTTGTCGGAAATTGAAATGAAATGGATATAATTTATATTTCTTATACCATTTAGATTAACTTTAAGTCTTATCACATTCGAGTATAATCAATTAATAATGATAAGTGTACAAAGCAAGCTCAAAAGAAAAAACGTTCACTATTTACATTTTTCTAAGAGTCCGAAAGATGTCCATCAGAACACCGGAAGTTAAAGGCGCAAAAAAGACAACCATCGTCCAGTACTACACGCCAGTTCCGGACAAGGTTGTGCTGGAGTCTTGGAGAGAGAGTTTCACGTCTGTCTTCATCACTTCCACCGGAACAGAAGAGGCAGACGTGAAGAAGTCCTATCAGAAGGCGCAGTTGATGAAAGCGGAAGAAATACTAGAGTCACACGAGAATGTGAGTCTTGGTCCATGCATACACAGTGTAAATGACTTTGATTAACTTCTGCTGTCTTCTAAGTCGAACTACTGACAACAGGTATTCTGACCTCCTCATCGCACATTAAAGTTGTTAATATCATAACATAATATCCTGGGTATATTATAGTTATGGATCAAGCTTACACAAGTTTTAGGCTTTTCATAATCCCTCCGAGTATCTCCACGAGTCGTTTCAAAAACAGAGTGAAGAGAACTGAAGTCTACGGTAAATAATATATGATTCTTTAGAAAATATAAAAACGATTTATCTTTTACACGGACATGGGAAAGGTTCCTTGGTTATAGATGTATATTAACCCTTTCTTTCATTCTTACGAACCGCAGGCCTGGAGAGAAGTGTGGGATGAGGGCAGCATAGAGGTGGATGGAGATGTGGATCTCGCCAGGACTCTCGGCGCTGGACTCTACTATATCCTCTCTTCCTTGCCACTAGAAGTCGATGATCTTAATCCTTTCACGGGGCTCAGTCCCGGTAGGTGGTTTTGCTTTATCCAATTCAGTTTCTTATATGTCCTGTTGCGTTGGCTTTGTCATTTGACCTGTATTATATTCACTGGATAATGGCTATGGATTTAATATTTAAATTTACTTTAAATCTTTCCTTCTTTGTTTTAGTGTCAAATAAAGAAGCCAAGTGTGATACAATGCGTATTACACGTCTAAATATTGTCTCACTCGATCAGTGGTTGCATATTTCAGGAGGCCTCTCTCGAGGTGGCAAGCCGTTCCCTAAGAAAACGTCCCCGTACAACGACTATCTGGGTCACGTGTTCTGGGACATGGACACGTGGATTCTTCCACCAATCATGGCCTTCCATCCACAACTAGCAAGCATTATGATTGGCTCACGAACTCGTACACTCCAAGCGGTCAGGAGACACGCAAACGAAACAGGATACAAGGGAGCAAGGTTTCCATGGGAACAGGGCGAATCAGGTACTGAAATACCAGGCGAAAAAACAGTTGAAATTTCAACTTTATTGTAGTCGTGACATTTCTTGGTCGTTTATTTTGGCGAATGGTGAAGGCAGACGACTCTTCATGCATTACTATTAAAGTGTTATCGTCTGAAACACCATTGTAGATTTCGTATTTACTGAGGGTCCTTTCATTTGAGGGGTTTATTACCATTACTTACTTTAAATTACATATTTCACTCTTAGTCCGGCAGCCAAACCCCGATTTTCACCCTAGGTGGGAAAGTGCGTCCATAGAAAATGTTTATACAGAAATTGAACCTTGTGGGTATATACTTGAGGAAACTGAATGATGACACTTTGTCATCATTGAGCATTTTGAATAATTAATGTTTTAATTAGATAGGGTACACTCATGATTTCAGTTATCCAGACACATCAAGTAATTATATTTTAGTGTTCACAAAAATGAAATAAAATTAAGGCAGTTATATATCAATTGTTGTCTATTAGTATTATGAAAAAAAGCATAAAAATTTGTTGAAAAAAACGAAAGGCCAAAATGTTGATAATGTGTCTGGATAAACGAGGTTTCTGAGCAAATTTGGTTTTCTTACAGTAAAATTAGATTTAATGGTGTAATAATTTACTTTTGATTATAATTACAATTATTGAATCATAATAAAAAGAAATGGTGATAAAGTTTCAGTTAGTGTTAGTGTATATTTGTTTACTTTTGCCAAATTCTGAAATAGGCATTCTTGTAACAATGTCAGTTCTTGTGGTGAGAAAATGGAGATTTTTGACGATTTTATGGTGTTTTTAAAAACACACAATTTACCATTTTTACTTTGTATTGAAGTGAATTTTTTTTATTCACAAAGCAACACAATTATCACAAAGAGTTAATTTGCAAGAGACAAAAAAAGGAAATAGTCAATTTCAAAGTTTAGATCCAAGATTCGACCACGAAGCGGGCACTGAAATTGGGCAATTTGAAAGTTAAGTTATTGGTTGACAACAGTAGTCTCCCTAGAAGAAAGAGCTAGAATGTTTCTTAAACGTTAAACGTATAACTGCAATGACCTGAATAGTGACATTAAACAGTGTGGGCGTGCACATATTCAAACCCTTATTCAGATAACACTAATGGTGTAGGCGAGACGTTGCAACACATTTTTGTTATTTCATAGGTTATATGAATTTATTTGTACACAAAATCAAAACAGCAAAGACAAGGATAACAGAGACAACGAAAACAACAAACAAAAACAGTTGCTCGGCTTCTCCAAAGAAATTGCGCAGTTTTACAGACAATAATGTGTTTCATTTTAAAGAACACTGTACTGTCTTTCTGTCGAATCAACTGGGTGATTACATTGCTGCAGATGACAAGATCCGCGGACTTCCAATGGGCTCACAACTATCTTCCCTAATAACAGAGATTTTCATGACATCCTTCCAAGAACCAGCACTCTCTAATGCTCCATTTCAGTCGCTTTATTGGTTCCACAAGGTTGATGACACCTTCGACACCATAGCCATCATCTCCTACAACATCTCAACGCCAAGCATCCAAGAATCAGGTTGACCATGGAAACAGAAACTAACCATCATCTCCCCTTCTCATAGGTCTCCTTGCAAACTACTGGGTATGAACCTAGAATATCTGTCTATCGCACGCCAACACACACACTGACCAGTACACACAATACAGTTTATGTAATCATCCACTAATCAATCATAGCAACACTCACAAGACGTGATAAAATCCATATGTCAACCTGATGCTCTCACTAATGAACCAAAACATCGAAAGGACACATTTCCCCCCACTCTACGGATATCCAGCAAGCCTAGTCATCAAGACTACCGTGAAAACCGAGAAATTCGAGTAACAATTCCCTAAATACACTTCAGCTACAAGATCGGCCGCCTCATCAAGAACAAAGTCAGCATTTATGTAACATCAGAGAAATGCTGCAGCCTAGGATCAAGGAACATAAAGCGTGTGTCAACATACTTGACCATAAGTCCTCCCTATCTGAGCAACATGTGACTCTGAACAAGGATCACACTATCAATTGGGAGGCTACCACAGTCTTGTCAACAAATAACAACTGGCGCCAAAAAAAACTCAAATAAGCGATTGACATTACTAGGGAACAACCTGCAATAAACCGTGACCAAAGCATCTTCCTAACATGCACTTGGGGATTCACTCATCTCGAACATCTATATTCTGTCGGAGACAAATCCGAGGAGCACCCACCCTACCATCCATTCACTCTTGTCAGAGCTTATCCGAGGAGTCTAGCTACACCTATCAGAACCATTCACCGCCCAACCACTTCACACCCCAGCCACAATCACTGGCCTCTGCTAATACTCTCAATCACCATGTCTTCTGCATTTCACATCCAATCAACTGTTCTTGTATCTACAATAAAGGCAATTGGCTTTCCTCCTTTTACCAATTTGTATAACTGTTGTCCAATCACTACTTCAATAAAGTCCACAGGCCATTGTTGATTTAAGAATCAACTATTAATGCTCCTCATGTTTGTATCAGAAATCATCAATGTATCACCAATCTCATGCGTTATTTATCTTAAAAATTTAATTTAAACTATCTGATTGAGTTTCTCGCCATTGGTTTCTTATATAAATGTATACCATTTTGTTATTTCTTTCATTTCACCTGATGATGGAGTAAGTATATACTCCGAAACGTCTTGTATTTTCACATTAAAGAAGTTGTTATCCAGAAAATGTCCTTGTTCTAATGTCAAGTAATCATGTTGGGTTACATGGAGGTCTTTTTTTCAGAATTTGGCAAAAGTAAACATATACTAACTGAAACTTTATCATTATTTCTTTTGATTATGATACAATAAGCGTAATTATAATCAAAAGTAAATTATTACACCATTAAATCCAATTTTACCGTAAGAAAACCAAATTTGCTCAGAAACCTCGTTTATCCAGACACATTATCAACATTTGGCCTTTCGTTTTTTTTTCTACAAAAAAGTGAAAAAGTATACTTATTTTCATAATACTAAAAGAAAACAATTGATATATAACTGCCATAATTTTATTTCAATTTTGTTAACACTAAAATATAATTACTTGATGTGTCTGGATAACTGAAATCACGCGTATTACCGTATACCCTATCTAATTAAAACATTAATTATTCAAAATGCTCAATGATGACAAAGTGTCATCATTCAGTTTCCTCAAGTATGTACCCATAGGGTTCATCATGAACAAAAATATATTCTATGGACGCACTTTCCCGGTCACAAGGGCTGGCTGCCGGACTATCTTTTTCCGAACACTTAAATGTAAATTCATCTTTAATAAAAACTCAGTTTATGTAGGTAATTTAAAAAATTACGTTAAAGTGATAAAAAACGTTCGGTGACCCCCTATTATTATTTTTGAATTCGTTTGTTCAGTTAACTGCGCACATCATATTAAAGTTTTAGCAATATCTAAAATATGTGTGTTGGTGACAAATCCTGTTGACATGCGAAACACGATGATAAAAATTCCGTTTTTAATTAAAAAGTGCTTAATTTAATTTTGTTTCTCTTTCCAGCGATATTAATTTTCAAAATATAGTTTTGCTATACATCCCCGTATGTGACTGAAATGATTCGGACTTTATTCGTTGAAAGCCAGCCCTTAATCTAAATACACAAAACGAGTAAAAAATGACGTAATTTGCCGACGGGTCTATTGTTATTAATACAGATAACTCGTTCAGTGACCCCCAAATTTTCTTACAATTTTGGATACAAGACATAATAAACTTGCAATTTTGAAAAAATAAACGAATTTTAAAATATTTGATTTCACCGTCCCATCTCTCCTTAACATGACGGAGGTAACTATCAACTCCAAAATCAATAGTTTAGTCTAAACATGAACATTGTTGCTTGACACAATAAAACAATCAAACGCGTTGAAATAAATCTCTTAAAGACATTTTTTATTCGATACTTCTTCATTGCATGATGCATCAGAGGTCAAGATCATCAATTAAACCCGTTTAGCTTGTCACATGACGTGACTTGACCAGATGTACGGTTGGTACTCAACAGCGAATCCCCCTACATGGTTTCGTATGCATAAGCATTGATCTTATTGTCATAAATCTCTTGTCATAGAACATACTTACATCTATTTATTAGGTGGAGAAGTATGTCCATGGCCTCCCGCCACCGAGTACCAGATTCACGTGACTGCTGAGGTCAGTCTGGCATTGCGCCAATATCTGTACGCCACTGATGACGTCACGATCCTGACTCAGAGGAAGGGTCTGGAACTGGCCATGGACATTGCGAGGTTCTGGCAGAGTCGGGTCGTCAGGAATGAGGACGATATGTACGAGATTAGGGGTAAGTCGGACACACGTTTGACCAATGACTGCAATCTTTGTCTGCATATACTCTGATCGCCGAGTTGTCACTTTGAATTTGGAGTGTCACTGTACCAATGTTCTGTCAAGTCTGTATACATACAAATGCGCAAAACGAAAGGTAAAGCCTTGCATAGGCAAAACGATCGACAATTTTGTTTGCATTTCAAATGTTTAAGTAAAAATCAAATATGTGACAACATAAATGCAGTTATTGGTTCAAGAGCTATAAAAGCTTGTGAACACCAAAAAAAGATATAATATATTTATCCAGACTCCTATGCCTCAATAATAGTTGTCCCATTTTATTACAAGAGTTACGGGCCTAGCCTGACGAATATATAATCTATATTACTGTCCCATTTTATTGCAGGAGTGATGGGCCCTGACGAGTATGTTATGTATATTACTGTCCCATTTTATTGCAGGAGTTATGGGCCCTGACAAGTATGTTATGTATATTACTGTCCCATTTTATTGCAGGAGTTATTGGCCCTGACAAGTATGTTATATATATTACTGTCCCACTTTATTACAGGAGTTATGGGCCCTGACGAGTATCACTTCAACATCGACAACTCCGTCTTCACCAACTACAACGCTAAACTCAGTCTACAGCTTCCTGCTCTGATCAGAGACGCCTATGACATGTAGCGTATTTAACTTTAGTCGTGAATGTGTCACATTTCGCATTCAGTGTAGGCCTTCATGATCTCTCCAATTTCCAAATTCCTGACAGATATGGACAAAATACAGATTCATGGCAAACAGCTACACCAATAACATTAATAACATAATAAGTGTGTTATCTTTGTACCTCGCTTCAGCTCGAGCATTAAATTCACTCCATTCTGTTAACTGATTACATCACCAGAAGGACGATTTTCAAGTTCATTCTCTTTCATTCACTATTACAAACTATGGTTGCAATCCAATGTATATTTGAATACTATCAAGCAGTATGTGCAATCCTTTATCCCATTTACTTGATACCATACATATTGCACGAAATTTATTCACATATCCAAAATCATAGACGGTTCATGGGTTTTGCAGTGTAATTATCATGCATTTTATAAAGATCCTCACAAGGCAATGCTGTAACAACTGGGCCAAAACTATGCTCTTATATGTACATTTCACTGGTACATTTTATTTGTGCTTCAAAATCTAGTCATGCGTGTTTAATGACCTACTTGTTGACAATAGCGAACACGCTCCTTTACATAATAACATGTATAGAAACATTTTCATTAAACAAAGGAACAAACGAATTCATTTACATCTTTACTATCTGGTTGAATCTTGAACGGTTTACAATATTTCCCCCATTAGATCCTTGGATGGCTCAATAAAAGAGGAAATTAATGAGTTCTACGACATTGGAGAGAAGATGCTGATCCTGTTTGACGAGGAGAAACAGTACCACCCCCAGTTCCAGGGGTTCTACTTGAACGGTAAATATTCTGAGACACAGAGAGTACGTACTTGACCTGCTTTCATAGGAACTACTACACAGGGTTATTTAAGTTCAAATGATACTATTACAATCATTATACTAAGGTTACGACTTGTGGTCACCTTAATAAAATGGGGGCCCATGACTTTACATAGGGAAAGTAAGATGTTCATACTGCTGATTAAGATGACATCCCCAGTAAGGCTTTTCACTGTTAACGTTCTTATATACGTTCTTGTTCTTATACCCAAGAATACAAAAAGATAATGCTATGCGATATGGTATTGATGTTCAGGGTATATGAAATATTGGGGAACTAATTAATAAAATAATTGTAATTAAAGATTACCCAAGTCAAAGGAACACAACATACCGTACATGTAGTCCTTGGATTTTATATTGGAAAACAAGAGTTCAGTGTCATGGTATTCTACAATAATTAAACATCCTCTCATCTCCACTCAGAAAGCATCAAACAATTTTACACAATTCTCGGCCAGCTTGTATTCGCACCGCTCTTAAACGGCTTAAAATATTCTTCAGAACGTCTAGATCTGTCTATGTGATCATATATTTTGATCCTATCCAAGCATCAAGCAGTATGACACAATTCTCGGCTGACTTGCATAAACAACTGTGTTGTTAATCTTAATTAGCATGAACTGTATACTTCATTACTTCTGCATATGTTATATAATATTGACTCCTTCTTCCCAGAAAGCATCAAACAATCTGACGTGGTGCTGCTCGGCTTCCCTCTCATGATGCAGATGACACCGGAAGTGAGACGCAATGATCTACTCATCTATGAAAACGTGAGTTCTGTATACTCGTTTCATAATTATGTTTCTGTTTGATTTTTCTCATGAGCCATTATGATGCATCAATGTTAACTCTAACCCATGGAATATTTTCTTACATGATATAATGTCGCCTAAATTGTCAGTGTATTGTTAATGGATTCCTTGTCAGTACTGAACCTTGCTTTTTGTTTAAAAAAGTTTCTTCTTTCATATTCAGAAAGAAATTTCTTTCAGACTATATGACAAACCGAATACTAATAGTTTGGGAAATAAGCAAAAGCTCATCTGTGTGCATAATATAAATAAGCATGAACAAGTCAAACAGTAGAGTTTTAATACACAGCTGACAGACCAGTTCGGACCGGATACAGGCACGTGGAGCATGCACACACTGACTCGTCTGGAACTGGATGAAGAAGAGGAAGCAGCAGACGACTTCCGGATGATGTTCAGAAACATAAACGGTCCTTTTAAAGTAGGTCTGATACCGTTCAGAAACATAAACGGACAATTTAAAGTAGGTCTGATGATGTTTAGAAACATAAACGGACCATTTAAAGTAGGTCTGGTGATGTTCAGAAGGATAAACGGACAATTTAAAGTAGGTCTGATGATGTTTAGAAACATAAACGGTCCTTTTAGAGTAGGTCTGATGATGTTTAGAAACATAAACGGCCCTTTTAAAGTAGGCCTGATGATATTTAGAAACATAAACGGACCATTTAAAGTAGGTCTGGTGATGTTCAGAAGGATAAACGGACCATTTAAAGTAGGTCTGGTGATGTTTAGAAACATAAACGGCCATTTTAAAGTAGGTCGGATGATGTTTGGAAACATAAACGGCCCTTTGAAAGTATGTCTGATGATGTTTAGAAACATAAACGGCCCTTTTTAAAGTAGGTCTGATGGTGTTCAGAAACATATTAACAAATGTCGGATATGTAATGACATCAGTTGAAGGATCTTCAAAATGTTGTATTTGAAATCCAATTATAATAATAGACCTTCTTCATAGCTTCTGTTACATTTGATTGTCCCCGTAAGGTATTCAGCGAGAAGCCGCCCAACAACCCCCAGGGAGTGCGTGCTGTGAACTTCATCACTGGAGCTGGGGGTCTGCTTCAAGCCGTCATATTTGGCTACGGAGGAATAAGACTTCACAGCAGCCATCTTGAAATAAGACCTCATCTTCTGCCCAAGTCCACAGAGTGGGCGCTTCGCGGTCTCCACTACAGAGGATTTAGACTCGACCTCGAGATGAAGGCATCTGGTTTCAAACTTACGCCATTAAATGACCAAGATGGCTACCATCTCTTCATAGAAGATGACGGCGGCGAAGGAGAAACGTTTAAAACCGGACATGTTATGGAAAGATCATATTCTACAAAAGTAAACATTTTTGTTAAAAAGACCGAAAAACCTGTAATACCTCCAACCCGAGATTCGTCTTCAGCAGGGAGGTCACGTTACGGTACGATTCTGTTAACGATTAGTCTCGGTTTAGCATGGCTTTTCTTGTAATTGGTGTTATTCAATAATGATGCCATTATATTCACTAATTCACGGATATAAGCATTATTCATTTTAACTGTTATTCAATAATCAGATTCAACAATTTTGTTTCCATATACTAGTATGCAATTTTATTAAGATAATAATTATACTTATTATATAAATCAAAATATTATTTTGTGTGTATATGTATAGATATATTTTATATACATAAAAAATGTTGTACATATGTTTCTGCATTAAATACTCAGCCATGAATTGTGTTTGTTTCCAATATACTTCATGGAACGTTTCAGGCTGTCTTTGATTTTGCCAAGGAGGCCTGGTGAGCTGCAAAAATTTAAACCCGAAAAGACACATCTACATGATTTTAGGAGGCTGTAATTCATATTTGGTGAAGATTGTTCAAGTCCGAGTCCAAGATCCGAAAACAATGGGAACGCCAACGCGTTCAAAACAATATAAAAAACAATATGTCTCCTTGCCCTTCGGGGGCGACATAAATAATGAACAACTGGAAGTAACAGCAAATGAGAATGACATATTATTATTTATTAACCAAAGAACTGGATGATAAGTAAGCGTAAATATGCTCTAGTGTCAGCAAGGACATCAGTACATCGCTAAGATTATCATTAGTTATTACACGTGCTGAAAGATGAACATACCATGATGACATTTCTTTCTTTCATCTGGAAAAGTCAAGCTGCTATTGAAAAGAAAAATTAATTAAAAAAGCAAGAAAGCTTCCATCATCATGTACATTGTTGAGAATTAGACACCAGTAGCTGCAAACATGCACTATCTGTAAAATGGTGACTGAAAAAGAGGACCACTTAATCATATTTAACTGAATTAGGTAAAGCATCCAAAAGCAAGTAGCAACAAAAGAGAAAGACCTAACAAATACTCCAAATGGACAAGACATGACTTCTATATGGATGTACAACTTCTTTATTGCAATTTGCAAGACGTTTCGGAATTGATTATACCAATTAAGCAATAAAGCTCTCTCTTTCAAATCTCATACAATGTTGAAAATAACATAAACAAATACATAAAAAAAATCATAGAAACAACTACAAGCGTGTCTGAATCCCGTGTTTCCACCCTTTCGCTCACCCTACCTCCCTAACCCAGATCCAACCCCTACCGTAGTCCAACACTTTGACTGAAAAAATGTTACAGTTTCCTTTTCAATATTAATAAAATGGTGATATTTTCAGAATAAATACTTATCTCATAGTCTTAGTGTAAGACTACCCTTATCGCTACGCACGCGACCCCGGCTGATTCATTGAGTTGATCACACTCCCCGGACAGTTGTGCTCACAGAGCCTAATATAATACCCAGACCAGCCAATACATGTTGGCGTGTGCATATATAAGGTGATTAGTGGCTGACAGACCAGTAGATTATAGTTAGTATTGCTCTATTTCACTTATTGTTGATACTACAAACATGGTATTGGGCTTACTTAAAAAATGTTCACAATGCGAATATGATTTAATTGAACATGTTATCATGCACAAGGTATCTGATCCCTAAACCTTTAAAGGGACAGTAGCACGTTTTTTCGCTGAAAAATGTCACCGTTAGTAAAACACCCTTCTCTCTTCGGAAAAATAAATTAAAAAATGAGAGTACATGGTTCACCCCCTGGAACCCTGTACTGCAGGGTTCCAGTGATAGTGATTTTGTACAGCGAGAGATGCAGTGATAGTGATCGGATTAGCGAGGATAATTGCTGTATGTGTGTACAAAATGCAGCTGTAAAGCAACATATGGGTAATACACAGTACATGATTATGACTGATGGCAAGCTGAATCTTTGACCCATTCATAAGTGTATTTACTTTAACCTTTTGCTGATGCATATGTTTGTGGTCATGTGCTTCATTAGTCGGGGTCGTCACAATAAAACATTTTTTGAATATGTATACAAATACTATGCATCATCGCTAGTTCCAGCCGATGCTCGCAGGTTTCACCGCAGTGCATAGCCACATGGCGTTGCGGGCTTTCTCCCTGCCATAATACTAGCAGCCGCGATATAAGTGAAATACTCTTTAAAGCGGCGTTAAACCCCAACTCACTCACTCACTCACTCACTATGCATCATATCGACCATATTATAGAATTAACAAGACCTTTAGCCTACAGAAACCACATTGTATAATTTTGGGGATATGTGCTTATTCTGTGTAAACTTGTGTAAAATATTATACTGAAAATACCTCGCAGTGATCGTGATCAGTACAGATCAGTGATCGTGGGTTGGATAAATGTGCAGTGATGTGATTTTCTGTACGAAATTAGTAAAAACTTCAACTTGAGCATCAGAATCGATGATTAATTGAATTTCAAAAGAGGAATTTGTAATAAATTTCAGGCATCGTGGAAGCTACTGTAGGGTGTGGATATTGGTCTGTAATGGGTAAACTAGTATACAATTCCATAGAAAGGCCAAATTTAAGATACTTACTAAACTATTATGAAAGTAGAGGCAGATACCTAAATCTTCCTTCACAGACAATGTGCCATGAAACCCTGAAAAATCTAAGATGACATCAAATTTTTAATCGACCAAAATAATAATTAAAATAAATGTATCACGTCAAATTGACGATATCTTTCTTTAACCATCAGACAGATTGATGTGTATAACTGTTAATAATGTTTCTTATAACTTTCAATCTTTCAGCAACAATCATGTCAAGTGGTTATGGTGTCAAATTCATAATAAATGTCCTTTCTTCTCAGCATGCCCAGAATAAACATCGCATTATTATTACCACATTTACCAAAATGAAATTTGCTACACTTAAACGCATTAAATTTAAGCGTTTAAAATATTGATTTGTGAATAAATTGTTGTAGATCGTGTTTTTTTTGGGACACTAATGCGGGAATTATTTCATTCAATAGGCAATTCTTTAGTTTAGTTTTGTTGTGGTGTTGGTAAGTGTTTGATATTTTACTTGTTATAAGCAGCTTGGAGTTGAATACTGTGCCACACAAACGTCAAATAGACAAATCTCAAATAGAAGCGGTGATGATATTCAATAGTAGTAAATTGGTAAACAGGATGGAAAAATGGTGACAGCACTAGGATGGTTTTAGTACAAATGGCAGCTTGCTATGGTGTGGCTTCTCAAATGCACTTTCATGTTACATGTTTGTGATATATGGTTACAGATTGTACTTCATGATTGTTCTTTTCAAGCTACTTTTTCGCTTCCTTTGCTTAACGAAGCTCATATTCAGGAGTTCAATGTCAGTTATTTTCATTATTTTGAAGCCCTTGACGCATATAATTGTGACCCTAATTTCGATCACTGCAACCAAAAACCACGATCACTGAAGGCATGTACAGGGCATGTACAGTCAGACGATCACGATCACTTCATCAACTATTTTTCACAAATTCTCTAAAAGTATTGAAGTAAACAACTAAAGACTTTGCCCAAATGATCACTTAACTTAAACAATTACGACTTAATTTCCAATTGCTTTTTTAATCATAATGCATAATGCTACCAAAGTAACTTGCCGATAACTTTCTCAATATTTAACTTACCAACATTAGAAAAAAGGGATTCACTGATGCCTCCACATGCATGAACTATGCTTACATGGAAGTAATGATTTGTTTGTGTCGATGGATTTAGATATTTTCATCAACCGATGTACTAACGTCCGTAATCTCCGATCACTATCACTGCATCTCTCGCTGTACAAAATCACTATCACTGGAGCCATGCAGTACAGGGTTCCAGGGGGTGGGTTACGTAAAGCCATATGAATCGTCTCTGTCATTTTAAATAATAAAATGTGTTCACAATAAAATGGCCGCCATGCAATTTTTACTTTATACGCAACACCGTTATTACCACCACGTATAATTGGTGTGTGTAATAAGATGTGTTACCCTCTAAAGTTTAATATAAGTTACATAAACTGTCAGTATTAATGGGAAATTTGCCGTTGACAAGAAGGTGGCAATTTATCAATAGAATCTACAAATTAAGAAAATAAACTGCTTTAATTTAAATCATTAAGCAATGGTTTATTACAAAATTATTGACATTAATTTTTTGTTATCAAACTGTTCTTAATTCTTTTTTTTATCTGAATGAAAATATTAAAAACATAAATATGACCATAATGTTTCACAAGTTAAAAAACATTCTAAAGATAAACGTTATCTAACAATGAAATCTTCCTATATCAGACAATGTCCACACGTTCTGATCTTTGGAAATAAAAATATCAACAATGTTTCTAAATGTCCTGAGAATATACAAATTATTTCCTGTTTAATGTTCTTTTTATTGAGATAAGACAAGCAAATTATGACAATTTTTTACTCTCATTAATTATAAAATTCAAGAAAAAAACCTAGTTGGGTAAAACAATTATTCCAATATCTGTAGCAAATACATCATTAAATGAAATAGTAAATAAATCACCGCCCAAAAACAAAATATTTCGATATCTTTCATTGCTCATATTTTTTGTTATTCTTTCGTGTCTTTGTTTACTGTGTGTGAGCTAGACCATAATGCTTTGCGCTTGAAAATAATAGATTGGATCTATATTTAGACTGGAAAACACCTTTACTAATTAATGCAATTTCTCGGCTTATTTTAAGTTGGAAAAATTAGGGAAAACTTAAGTGTATTTATTTCACGGAGATGGATTTTTGGAAAAATTTTGATATTTTCATCAACATCCGTGATGGCTCTTTAACATTGGCTTATGACTATCTTAGTGCTAAGAGAGCTTCGAAAATCTAGACCCTGGCTGACACTATAGCACTATAACGCGTTCAAAACAATATAAAAAACAATATGTCTCCTTGCACTTCGGGGGAGACATAAATAATGAACAACTGGAAGTAACAGCAAATGAGAATGACAGATATTATTATTTATTAACCAAAGAACTGGATGATAAGTAAGCGTAAATATGGCTCTTTAACACTGGCTTATGACTATCTTAGTGCTAAGAGAGCTTCGAAAATCTAGACCCTGGGTGACACTATAGCACTATAACGCGTTCAAAACAATATAAAAACAATATGTCTCCTTGCCCTTCGGGGGAGACATAAATAATGAACAACTGGAAGTAACAGCAAATGAGAATGACAGATATTATTATTTATTAACCAAAGAACTGGATGATAAGTAAGCGTAAATATGATATAGTGTCAGCCAGGACATCAGTACATCGCTAAGATTATCATTAGTTATTACACGTGCTGAAAGATGAACATACCATAATGAAATTTCTTTCTTTCATCTGGAACATTCTGAAAAGAAAAATTAATTCAAAAAGCAAGAAAGCTTCCATCATCATGTACATTGTTGAGAATTAGACACCAGTAGCTGCAAACATGCACTATCTGTAAAATGGTGACTGAAAAAGAGGACCACTTAATCATATTTAACTGAATTAGGTAAAGCATCCAAAAGCAAGTAGCAACAAAAGAGAAAGACCTAACAAATACTCCAAATGGACAAGACATGACTTCTATATGGATGTACAACTTCTTTATTGCAATTTGCAAGACGTTTCGGAATTGATTATACCAATTAAGCAATAAAGCTCTCTCTTTCAAATCTCATACAATGTTGAAAATAACATAAACAAATACATAAAAAAAATCATAGAAACAACTACAAGCGTGTCTGAATCCCGTGTTTCCACCCTTTCGCCCACCTTACCTCCCTTACCCAGATCCAACCCCTACCGTAGTCCAACACTTTGACTCTAAAAATGTTACAGTTTCCTTTTCAATATTTAATAAAATGGTGATATTTTCAGAATAAATACTTATCTCATAGTCTTAGTGTAAGACTACCCCTATCGCTACGCACGCGACCCCGGCTGATTCATTGAGTTGATCACACTCACTGGACAGTTGTGCTCACAGAGCCTAATACCCAGACCAGCCAATACATGTTGGCGTGTGCATATATAAGGTGATTAGTGGCTGACAGACCAGTAGATTATAGTTAGTATTGCTCTATTTCACTTATTGTTGATACTACAAACATGGTATTGGGCTTACTTAACAAATGTTCACAATGCGAATATGGTTTAATTGAACATGTCATCATGCACAAGGTATCTGATCCCTAAACCTTTAAAGGGACAGTAGCACGTTTTTTCGCTGAAAAATGCCACCGTTAGTAAAACACCCTTCTCTCTTCGGAAAATCAAGTTAAAAAATGAGTGTACATGGTCCCCCCCTGGAACCCTGTACTGCAGGGCTCCAGTGATAGTGATTTTGTACAGCGAGAGATGCAGTGATAGTGATCGGATTAGCGAGGATATTTGCTGTATGTGTGTACAAAATGCAGCTGTAAAGCAACATATGGGTAATACACAGTACATGATTATGACTGATGGCAAGCTGAATCTTTGACCCATTCATAAGTGTATTTACTTTAACCTTTTGCTGATGCATATGTTTGTGGTCATGTGGTTCATTAGTCGGGGTCGTCACAATAAAACATGTTTTGAATATGTATGCAAATACTATGCATCATCGCTAGTTCCAGCCGATGCTCGCAGGTTTCACCGCAGTGCATAGCCACATGGCGTTGCGGGCTTTCTCCCTGCCATAATACTAGCAGCCGCGATATAAGTGAAATACTCTTGAAAGCGGCGTTAAACACAAACTCACTCACTCACTCACTCACTCACTATGCATCATATCGACCATATTATAGAATTAACACGACCTTTAGCCTACAGAAACCACGTTGTATAATTTTGGGGATATGTGCTTATTCTGTGTAAACTTGTGTAAAATATTATACTGTACATACCTCGCAGTGATCGTGATCAGTACAGATCAGTGATCGTGGGTTGGATAAATGTGCAGTGATGTGATTTTCTGTACGAAATTAGTAAAAACTTCAACTTGAGCATCAGAATCGATGATTAATTGAATTTCAAAAGAGGAATTTGTAATAAATTTCAGGCATCGTGGAAGCTAATGTAGGGTGTGGATATTGGTCTGTAATGGGTAAACTAGTATACAATTCCATAGAAAGGCCAAATTTAAGATACTTACTAAACTATTATGAAAGTAGAGGCAGATACCTAAATCTTCCTTCACAGACAATGTGCCATGAAACCCTGAAAAATCTAAGATGACATCAAATTTTTAATCGACCAAAATAATAATTAAAATAAATGTATCACGTCAAATTGACGATATCTTTCTTTAACCATCAGACAGATTGATGTGTATAACTGTTAATAATGTTTCTTATAACTTTCAATCTTTCAGCAACAATCATGTCAAGTGGTTATGGTGTCAAATTCATAATAAATGTCCTTTCTTCTCAGCATGCCCAGAATAAACATCGCATTATTATTACCCGGTTACCAAAATGAAATTTGCTACACTTAAACGCATTAAATTTAAGCGTTTAAAATATTGATTTGTGAATAAATTGTTGTAGATCGTGTTTTTTTTGGGACACTAATGCGGGAATTATTTCATTCAATAGGCAATTCTTTAGTTTAGTTTTGTTGAGGTGTTGGTAAGTGTTTAATTGATATTGATATTTTACTTATTATAAGCAGCTTGGAGTTGAATACTGTGCCACACAAACGTCAAATAGACAAATCTCAAATAGAAGCGGTGATGATATTCAATAGTAGTAAATTGGTAAACAGGATGGAAAAATGGTGACAGCACTAGGATGGTTTTAGTACAAATGGCAGCTTGCTATGGTGTGGCTTCTCAAATGCACTTTCATGTTACATGTTTGTGATATATGGTTACAGATTGTACTTCATGATTGTTCTTTTCAAGCTACTTTTTCGCTTCCTTTGCTTAACGAAGCTCATATTCAGGAGTTCAATGTCAGTTATTTTCATTATTTTGAAGCCCTTGACGCATATAATTGTGACCCTAATTTCGATCACTGCAACCAAAAACCACGATCACTGAAGGCATGTACAGGGCATGTACAGTCAGACGATCACGATCACTTCATCAACTATTTTTCACAAATTCTCTAAAAGTATTGAAGTAAACAACTAAAGACTTTGCCCAAATGATCACTTAACTTAAACAATTACGACTTAATTTCCAATTGCTTTTTTAATCAATTATTATTCATATACTGGCTATATTTCTCTGTTTAACATAATGCTACCAAAGTACATTGCCGATAACTTTCTCAATATTTAACTTACCAACATTAGAAAAAAAAGGGATTCACTGATGCCTCCACATGCATGAACTATGCTTACATGGAAGTAATGATTTGTTTGTGTCGATGGATTTAGATATTTTCATCAACCGATGTACTAACGTCCGTAATCTCCGATCACTATCACTGCATCTCTCGCTGTACAAAATCACTATCACTGGAGCCATGCAGTACAGGGTTCCAGGGGGTGGGTTACGTAAAGCCATATGAATCGTCTCTGTCATTTTAAATAATAAAATGTGTTCACAATAAAATGGCCGCCATGCAATTTTTACTTTATACGCAACACCGTTATTACCACCACGTATAATTGGTGTGTGTAATAAGATGTGTTACCCTCTAAAGTTTAATATAAGTTACATAAACTGTCAGTATAAATGGGAAATTTGCCGTTGACAAGAAGGTGGCAATTTATCAATAGAATCTACAAATTAAGAAAATAAACTGCTTTAATTTAAATCATTAAGCAATGGTTTATTACAAAATTATTGACATTAATTTTTTGTTATCAAACTGTTCTTAATTCTTTTTTTTATCTGAATGAAAATATTAAAAACATAAATATGACCATAATGTTTCACAAGTTAAAAAACATTCTAAAGATAAACGTTATCTAACAATGAAATCTTCCTATATCAGACAATGTCCACACGTTCTGATCTTTGGAAATAAAAATATCAACAATGTTTCTAAATGTCCTGAGAATATACAAATTATTTCCTGTTTAATGTTCTTTTTATTGAGATAAGACAAGCAAATTATGACAATTTTTTACTCTCATTAATTATAAAATTCAAGAAAAAAACCTAGTTGGGTAAAACAATTATTCCAATATCTGTAGCAAATACATCATTAAATGAAATAGTAAATAAATCACCGCCCAAAAAAAAAATATTTCGATATCTTTCATTGCTCATATTTTTTGTTATTCTTTCGTGTCTTTGTTTACTGTGTGTGAGCTATACCATAATGCTTTGCGCTTGAAAATAATAGATTGGATCTATATTTAGACTGGAAAACACCTTTACTAATTAATGCAATTTCTCGGCTTATTTTAAGTTGGAAAAATTAGGGAAAACTTAAGTGTATTTATTTCACAGAGATGGATTTTTGGAAAAATTTTGATATTTTCATCAACATCCGTGATGGCTCTTTAACATTGGCTTATGACTATCTTAGTGCTAAGAGAGCTTCGAAAATCTAGACCCTGGCTGACACTATAGCACTATAACGCGTTCAAAACAATATAAAAAACAATATGTCTCCTTGCACTTCGGGGGAGACATAAATAATGAACAACTGGAAGTAACAGCAAATGAGAATGACAGATATTATTATTTATTAACCAAAGAACTGGATGATAAGTAAGCGTAAATATGGCTCTTTAACACTGGCTTATGACTATCTTAGTGCTAAGAGAGCTTCGAAAATCTAGACCCTGGGTGACACTATAGCACTATAACGCGTTCAAAACAATATAAAAACAATATGTCTCCTTGCCCTTCGGGGGAGACATAAATAATGAACAACTGGAAGTAACAGCAAATGAGAATGACAGATATTATTATTTATTAACCAAAGAACTGGATGATAAGTAAGCGTAAATATGCTATAGTGTCAGCCAGGACATCAGTACATCGCTAAGATTATCATTAGTTATTACACGTGCTGAAAGATGAACATACCATAATGAAATTTCTTTCTTTCATCTGGAACATTCTGAAAAGAAAAATTAATTCAAAAAGCAAGAAAGCTTCCATCATCATGTACATTGTTGAGAATTAGACACCAGTAGCTGCAAACATGCACTATCTGTAAAATGGTGACTGAAAAAGAGGACCACTTAATCATATTTAACTGAATAAGGTAAAGCATCCAAAAGCAAGTAGCAACAAAAGAGAAAGACCTAACAAATACTCCAAATGGACAAGACATGACTTTTATATGGATGTACAACTTCTTTATTGCAATTTGCAAGACGTTTCGGAATTGATTATACCAATTAAGCAATAAAGCTCTCTCTTTCAAATCTCATACAATGTTGAAAATAACATAAACAAATACATAAAAAAAATCATACAAGCGTGTCTGAATCCCGTGTTTCCACCCTTTCGCTCACCCTACCTCCCTAACCCAGATCCAACCCCTACCGTAGTCCAACACTTTGACTGAAAAAATGTTACAGTTTCCTTTTCAATTTTAATAAAATGGTGATATTTTCAGAATAAATACTTATCTCATAGTCTTAGTGTAAGACTACCCCTATCGCTACGCACGCGACCCCGGCTGATTCATTGAGTTGATCACACTCACTGGACAGTTGTGCTCACAGAGCCTAATACCCAGATCAGCCAATACATGTTGGCGTGTGCATATATAAGGTGATTAGTGGCTGACAGACCAGTAGATTATAGTTAGTATTGCTCTATTTCACTTATTGTTGATACTACAAACATGGTATTGGTTCACAATGCGAATATGATTTAATTGAACATGTTATCATGCACAAGGTATCTGATCCCTAAACCTTTAAAGGGACAGTAGCACGTTTTTTCGCTGAAAAATGCCACCGTTAGTAAAACACCCTTCTCTCTTCGGAAAATCAAGTTAAAAAATGATTGTAAATGGTTCCCCCCTGGAACCCTGTACTGCAGGGCTCCAATGATAGTGATTTTGTACAGCGAGAGATGCAGTGATAGTGATCGGATTAGCGAGGATATTTGCTGTATGTGTGTACAAAATGCAGCTGTAAAGCAACATATGGGTAATACACAGTACATGATTATGACTGATGGCAAGCTGAATCTTTGACCCATTCATAAGTGTATTTACTTTAACCTTTTGCTGATGCATATGTTTGTGGTCATGTGCTTCATTAGTCGGGGTCGTCACAATAAAACATGTTTTGAATATGTATGCAAATACTATGCATCATCGCTAGTTCCAGCCGATGCTCGCAGGTTTCACCGCAGTGCATAGCCACATGGCGTTGCGGGCTTTCTCCCTGCCATAATACTAGCAGCCGCAATATAAGTGAAATACTCTTGAAAGCGGCGTTAAACACAAACTCACTCACTCACTCACTCACTCACTCACTCACTATGCATCATATCGACCATATTATAGAATTAACACGACCTTTAGCCTACAGAAACCACGTTGTATAATTTTGGGGATATGTGCTTATTCTGTGTAAACTTGTGTAAAATATTATACTGTACATACCTCGCAGTGATCGTGATCAGTACAGATCAGTGATCGTGGGTTGGATAAATGTGCAGTGATGTGATTTTCTGTACGAAATTAGTAAAAACTTCAACTTGAGCATCAGAATCGATGATTAATTGAATTTCAAAAGAGGAATTTGTAATAAATTTCAGGCATCGTGGAAGCTACTGTAGGGTGTGGATATTGGTCTGTAATGGGTAAACTAGTATACAATTCCATAGAAAGGCCAAATTTAAGATACTTACTAAACTATTATGAAAGTAGAGGCAGATACCTAAATCTTCCTTCACAGACAATGTGCCATGAAACCCTGAAAAATCTAAGATGACATCAAATTTTTAATCGACCAAAATAATAGTTAAAATAAATGTATCACGTCAAATTGACGATATCTTTCTTTAACCATCAGACAGATTGATGTGTATAACTGTTAATAATGTTTCTTATAACTTTCAATCTTTCAGCAACAATCATGTCAAGTGGTTATGGTGTCAAATTCATAATAAATGTCCTTTCTTCTCAGCATGCCCAGAATAAACATCGCATTATGATTACCACATTTACCAAAATGAAATTTGCTACACTTAAACGCATTAAATTTAAGCGTTTAAAATATTGATTTGTGAATAAATTGTTGTAGATCGTGTTTTTTTTGGGACACTAATGCGGGAATTATTTCATTCAATAGGCAATTCTTTAGTTTAGTTTTGTTGAGGTGTTGGTAAGTGTTTAATTGATATTGATATTTTACTTATTATAAGCAGCTTGGAGTTGAATACTGTGCCACACAAACGTCAAATAGACAAATCTCAAATAGAAGCGGTGATGATATTCAATAGTAGTAAATTGGTAAACAGGATGGAAAAATGGTGACAGCACTAGGATGGTTTTAGTACAAATGGCAGCTTGCTATGGTGTGGCTTCTCAAATGCACTTTCATGTTACATGTTTGTGATATATGGTTACAGATTGTACTTCATGATTGTTCTTTTCAAGCTACTTTTTCGCTTCCTTTGCTTAACGAAGCTCATATTCAGGAGTTCAATGTCAGTTATTTTCATTATTTTGAAGCCCTTGACGCATATAATTGTGACCCTAATTTCGATCACTGCAACCAAAAACCACGATCACTGAAGGCATGTACAGGGCATGTACAGTCAGACGATCACGATCACTTCATCAACTATTTTTCACAAATTCTCTAAAAGTATTGAAGTAAACAACTAAAGACTTTGCCCAAATGATCACTTAACTTAAACAATTACGACTTAATTTCCAATTGCTTTTTTAATCAATTATTATTCATATACTGGCTTTATTTCTCTGTTTAACATAATGCTACCAAAGTAACTTGCCGATAACTTTCTCAATATTTAACTTACCAACATTAGAAAAAAAGGGATTCACTGATGCCTCCACATGCATGAACTATGCTTACATGGAAGTAATGATTTGTTTGTGTCGATGGATTTAGATATTTTCATCAACCGATGTACTAACGTCCGTAATCTCCGATCACTATCACTGCATCTCTCGCTGTACAAAATCACTATCACTGGAGCCATGCAGTACAGGGTTCCAGGGGGTGGGTTACGTTAAGCCATAGGAATCGTCTCTGTCATTTTAAATAATAAAATTTATTATGTGAGCATATTTTTCCAGCGATCTGATTGGTCGGGAGGCCATCACGTGACCGTCGACAGAAAAGCATATTGACTCCGGCCCGAGTCCGACCAAAAGCAATATTGACTTGAGTGACGTCAAACGATTGTTGCATGACGTCATGCTATTGTAACCATGACGTCATCTGACCGTAGTTCCACATTTTTGACTGTATTTCATTGTTTTATTTTCGTTCCTGTGTCAAATACATAATAAAACAATTATGGACTGGTGATTCGGTCAATACCTGTTTTTATGGACCCGAGAAAACAATATTGACCGCGGACTTCGTCCTTGGTCAATATTGTTTTCTCGGGTCCATAAAAACAGGTATTGACCTCATCACCAGTCTATAATTGTATTGTGTTCACAATAAAATGGCCGCCATGCAATTTTTACTTTATACGCAACACAGTTATTACCACCACGTATAGCCTAATTGGTGTATGTAATAAGATGTGTTACCCTCTAAAGTTTAATATAAGTTACATAAACTGTCAGTATTAATAGGAAATTTGCCGTTGACAAGAAGGTGGCAATTTATCAATAGAATCTACAAATTAAGAAAATAAACTGCTTTAATTTAAATCATTAAGCAATGGTTACAAAATTATTGACATTAATTTTTTGTTATCAAACTGTTCTTAATTCTTTTTTTTATCTGAATGAAAATATCAAAAACATAAATATGACCATAATGTTTCACAAGTTAAAAAACATTCTAAAGATAAACGTTGTCTAACAATGAAATCTTCCTATATCAGACAATGTCCACACGTTCTGATCTTTGGAAATAAAAATATCAAGAATACCATTTGTAATGAAATTAAAATGTAATCAGTATAGTTTATTGTTTTTTTTTGACTAGAAGTCTTTATCACACGGTAACTCATACAACTCAATGCAAATACTTTATTTTAGTTTTATTTGCTGAAATCGGATTTTAACAGTTAACAGCAAAGTTCATTAATATTGCTTGAAAAGATAAATAACACTCTACATATCAATTTATACTCTTAATTGTTTAATTTGCGACTAATCTCATAAACCATAAACCGGGGATGTAGCCCAGTTGGTAGAGTGTCCGCTCATCACCTGGGAGGTCGGGGTTCTTTCGATTACCGGTTGTCATACCAAAATACGTTAAAAGATGGGAGTAGCTGATTCCTTGCTTGACACTCAGCATTAAAAGGACAGAAAAATGGAGACATTGGCTCCGTAGCTAATCAGGATTTCATTGATTGACTATCTAAGGTTAAATATTTAATATCTCAAGTAGATACATTGTTTACAAGCAAACGATAGGCTCTTAGATCATGATCCCTGTGACCTAGATTGGAATCACAGGGTCACCAAATCTACAATTGAGAATCCCTATTGTCAAAGGACTCTGCACACAACATTTCAGCTTTCTAGACAAAAGAAGATGAAAATAGGTTCATCACGTTTTGACCCCTGTGACCTTATTGGGGGTCATGAAATCTACAATTTAGAATCCCCATTGGCCAAGGAGTCTGCACACAACCTTTCAGGTCTCTAGACCTTTTGGATATGGGAAAGAAGATGAAAATATGTTTTTAAGGTTGTGACCCTGTGACCCCCATTTGGGGTCATGGGGCATGAACTCTACATTTTAGAATCCCCATTAGCTAAGGAGTCTGCACACAACTTTTCAGCTATCTAGACCTTTTGGAACTGGAGAAGAAGATGAAAATATTTTTTTAAGGTTGTGACCCCTGTGACCCCATTTGGGGTCTCGGGGTCACGAAATCTACAATTTAGAATTCCCATTAGCCAAGGAGTCTGCACATAACATTTCAACTCTCTAGAGTCATTGGTTCTAGAGAAGAAGTCGAAAAAGCGAAAAATTTACAGCGGACGGACAGATGGACGAATGGACGGACGATAAGATATAGGCCTAAATAGGACCCGAAAAGGAGATGAATCTCCATATCCATACGCGTGTGACGTGAATTCACTTCTTACCTATCCGTGGTACGGCGCCGACATATTTCCCCCAGTTTTGTCGTAATGATCGCCATGGATTATCGCTTAAAACGCCAATGGAAAAATATTCCACATGGATGTCTATGTATTCTAGTATGCAAATCTATTTCAATTTAGTACTTGAGTTCGGTATAGACCGACCATTAGACACTGGTTTATACCCTTGCATTTCTAGCTATCAAAATGTTTTTTTACCCACTGAAAAAGGGGCCCCTTATGGACTATTGAACCATGATATTAATTTCCTTTCAAAGGTTTCCGAAATTCATACCATGCTCAAGCTAGAAACAATAGCTATCAGTGAGTGAAACATCAGCCACTATGTTGTATTTTGAAAAAGTACGAAAGATTACCATGCACAGTACATTTTACGGTCATTGTTTGTCAATGACGTCACAGTGAACAATGTTCAACAAAATGGTTACAAAAAGATACCTTGTATTAGTTCGTGAACTAAAGGTCGCATGTAGAAAGTAAATACATCAGCGTGATCCCTGACATTTTCTCTCTTGAAAAATAACAATAAAATTACATTTTTGAACACAGGAATTTATTTCCGAGATAGTAAACAAAGATATACGCATACGTGGCCATTGGTAATTTACGCTAAAAACGTCTTTGTTGTTTATAATCAATGCTTATTCGTTTTTATACTAAATATTTCTAACAAAAAAATACATAGGTAGAGAGACACCCAACTTGGTATCCTTCAGTTAAAATTTCATGATTTTGTAAACATGAATAACGCCCTGGTGACATTTTATGTACAACGTTGACCTAAATCTTGAGTGACTCAAAAAAGTTAGCGGCACTGAGTGAGCGCATAGCGTAAACGGCCGGGCACTCAGAGGGTTAAAATGTCCCCTGCGAAAATATCTTTCACAATAAAAGGTAGATGTTGTTTTAGATGAATGTTTTGTATTTCTGCCCATTACTATCAATCCATTGATATAAGATTATAAGTTATTGCAACATTCATATGAAACGGTCTGCGAAGCTCAAAAGCAAGTCGGCTCAAACCAAAAATAAACTGTGACGTCACAATCGACATAACCGTTCGCCCCTATGACGTCATTGCATTCGAACGATCGCCGTCGCTCTTGAAGCTTCCCGTGGCTTTATAGTCAGGCAGTACTAGCCATTTCTTCAATTTTCGGACAATTTAACTACTTCCTTCGACATTTGGTGCGCCGGCACATGTACGAAAACGCTATTTCCAACTACGGGAAACAAATAAAACATGTTTAAATGCAGAAGACATTTTCTAATTTTACCAGTCGGGAAACTTAAGAAAGATGAATCAAGTAGTTCCGGCAACCAAATCGTTTTAGGCAATTTCTGTAACCGCCAATCAAACGCCAGAAAAAAAGTGTAGGCCTAACTCCCATGTGACTTGTAAACAGGAAAAATACTACCATATGTCCGTCTTCCCATATGGGTAATATCGAGCGATATCTCCTAGGAGATATCGTTTTGACAATATAGATTTTGCACAATGCCCTGTCATCGTCAACCACATGTTATCACAATGCTTTTACATCATCAAGTAATGACTCACAATGCTATATGACGTCACAGACCTGAAGACATCCCAATGCCATGAACATGACGATAATCATCACATTGGTGGCCTAATGACAGTGCTATGATCAGAGATGTACATTTAACATTGGAAACAATGGAGAATAACTTTGGAGGAAAAATACAATCTCACCCTCGTGTCTTCTGTTATTAAATGTATCAACACGATGTTCATTTTAAAGCGCAACTCCCGGATAAAATGGACCAAAATTCGTTTGACTTGATCGTCATAAATAAAGTCTACTGCAGCATATTCAGAGTTCAATCTACGTCTCATTTGTATTTCTCAATAGTATTTCCTTACAATCGGCTTGTAGTCTAATAACCGAATATAACCTTATATATATACATGCAAAGTGCAAGACCAACAGCGATGTTGAAGCATTCGTAAAATCTATATAATGGCATATTTCTTAGATAAAAGGCCCCGGCTGTCGTAAATACAGTCTCTTCCAACAGAGGTTACTCCCTTCTGATTTCCAATTCTAACCTGAAGCGAGTAACCTCTGTGGGAAGAAAAAGTCGTAAAAAGTGAAACACAAACTTATCTTTAACTTTGATACATGCCTCGAGGCTAACACAATTCTTTTGAATGATATTTTTGGAAAAGTGACAGCATGATTTTAAATTCATTTTTGAAACGCAGAATCATCCTACGTACACACATTAGTAATATATGTAGATATCAACAACAACTCTAGCCTAAATCTACTAGATCTAGCATCTGAAAATGGAGATTCTGGAGATTGGCGCAACTCTGCACGTGACACCATAGCAATATATGACGTCAACATTACGTCATCAATTTGGTGGTCACATGACTGTCGTTGTTCGGAAATTTTTGTTTACATCTTTGCACAATGATTGCACATTATCAATATCCTTCATGAATTTGTCACGCTATTTTGCAGTTGCATTCCTTTTGTTAGGATTGCTACCATGCGGTAAGTATATGAATAAGTAGATATGTTCTCTATAGTTATCGATATGGAAAATACGTAACGGTCAATCCATTAGCTCAACACAGTGTCCTTTTGCACTTTTTTTGCACGGTTTTTCACGTACCACGCAATGTTGGAAGTTTACGTGGCAACTGACCAACTCTAGTAATAAACACTTTGGATAAAGATTTAGAATAACTTTAAACGGAATAATATCTTAAATCATGCTAAATCAGTTTGCCTTCTAATTCCAAACTTCATCATTTTGTCAAAACTAAGTGAAAACAAATTAATTGGAATGGGTCGCCATTTTATTTTCATCTGTCAGAAAACAACTTTCAGAAATGAGTATGTCTAGATTCTAGATCTGATTGCTAGACCAAGTGATTTTACAAAGTTACCAGATATCCATTAGGTACCATAACTGTAGCTATATTATTGTGTTTTCTGTAATAAACATACTTCCAACCCACATTTGATAGGTAACAAATTCAATCATTGAGAAATGAATATCATTTATGTAGGTCGAGAGGATCTACAGTCTGGGGTCAAAAGTTCTTCCCCACCCTAGCTTTTCCCATAGACTTACATGTTAATTAACCTTTGCAAGAATAATTTTCATAATTTAAGTTTAAGTCAAATTGTTGTTAAATTTAACAAACATCTTTGAAAATATGTTAGCTGTGCATCTGTAATTTCGTTCATCTTTATGTTGATCACACATCAAATGACATCCAACTGAAGAACGTTTATAGACAAGTTCATGAACCAATGTCCCATTGGCCGCCATGTTAAATTATTGACATATGATGTATATGCTTTGCTTATATGAAGACAATTTTCTTGACACTCAACGGAAACTAACATGGACATAATGTGTATGTAGCTGAAGTGATTCCCAATCTTTTGATAAATATTTCATAACTATTTTACATACATTTTAATTATGAAAATTATTCTTGCAAAAGTTAATTGACCTGTAAGTCTATGGAAAATGCCAGAGTGGGGAAGAACTTTTGGTCCCTGGGTGTACCTGCATGGCTGCAACCCCATTCCTCATTGGTTAAAATTTTTTTTAACACAAAGTAGCCAGTGTTGTTCCTAGGTGATCTGCTGAGGGGGTCCTTTTGGCCAATTCTGAACAAGTGGGACCCTTTACAATGGTAAAAGTATCCTACTGCTCCTAGTAGGTGAGCAAATGTTCCCAGGATCCCACCTCTAGGAACAATACTGGTAGCGTATCATAGTCATCAAAGGGATACCATGTGTCACATCCTTAGTTTTGTGAGTACACTGAGTAGGGCACTGATATATCTTACTCTCCATTCACGTTACCTGTTTCTGTGGTAATAAGAAAGAAACTTCTGTGAACTTGAGCGCTAATGATGTCAAACATCATAAACTTCAAGAAGTGATAGACACCACATCTTTCAAACATTTAATGTCAAATAAACAGTTATTTCATTGTTCTGTTGATTTTGGTTGTCAATATTCTGACAGTTGCTAATTTGTACTACATAATGTTTGTGTCACCTGTTTTCATGGTATTTGCATTAGGTCAAATTAGGGCAAGGCAATTGCATACAACAATGCTTTGTTTTACTGATTTCCAAACAGAGATTGATAGTCACTAGTGTACAACTAAATTAAAGGTACATCCATTGTGTTGTTGGGGGTCATATATTGCAAACGTTATACATGGTGTTACTTTATCGAGAAGTACCGACTGTTACCGAAAACTACCATGTTGATGATAGTCAACTTAGTATATTGAACATATGAAGGTAAAAATGGTGATTTCTGATCGAAAACTGGACAATGCACAGCGTGTAGCACGCGTCAATGAGTCAAACGTAATTTTGGAATCTTATTTATAACAGACTAAAAGACAAATTTGAAAAATGTAAAAAAATGTAAAAAAAAATGTAAATGGGACGTGCAATTTCGGTTTCTGCACATGCATAATGATGTTACTCAATTTTAATTGGAAACTAGTAATTATGATATATTTGGCGATTGGGGATAAATATGCAAGCTAAGTGAATTTATTTCTATTGTTGACAGCACATGTGGTGAGTTTGAACGTATTAATAAACCTAAATAAAATTTTATGACACACAATGGATGCACTTTTAAGCTAAAATTGTTAACTGTGTAAAGTTTTTACATTCCTATGTAAATATTTAGTTATATCACCAATATTAAGTACAAACTCGTTATTTTGGATAGGTTAAAGGACAGATGAAATGACATATGGTCCAAATCGGATTCATTAAAATGGGATGTACATTTGACAATTGCTCGATTTTAAATTTCTGAAATCGGTCCATAAATTAATTATATACGGCTTTTTAAAAAACCGCCTGATTTAGCCCCAGTGACCAGAATGAAAGTCTGCGGGGGTGTGACCTGTGAAGGGATGACTTCTGTGACGTATGTGGAGGAATTTAATTTTCGGTGATAGTCACAATTCAACGTAATTTCGCAACATTTTGATTGTTAATTTCACAAAGAAACCTTCAATAAACCAACTTAAATTTCCCATATATCGAATGTTTAGAAATCCAACTAGGTAATTCCGCAGATGACAATTACACAATTATTACATAAACATGTCTTTTTGGCGATGTAATACACCTCATAAATTCATTTAGCGGCAGTGATAATCATCATTAATTAATTAACGAGACACCGGCGGAGTAGCTATCTAGCCGCCCCTCCTCTCGCTTATCACAGTCACGCCTCAGTGAGCATTTTCAAAAGGATTCGCCGAACAAATTGCGGTAGTGTTAAAATGGGTGAATTAAAATTGTCTTAATTATCAATTGCAAGTGTATATTGTCTGGATTTTATGCTCAATTGATTCCGATATACAATATACGTAGAGGTAATCATCTGTCATTCTTGAGAAAAATTCATTTCATCTATCCTTTAAAGAATCCCCTCTGATAGCAAGTGTTAAATTGGAAACAGAAAACTTTTTACCGCACAAACAGCTTATACAATGTAACCTAAAATTCTATGCAATCTAAGCGAGACTTCAAGCGATACTTCGCTTTCTTTGCACTGGGAAATCCAACAAAATGGCAAAAAATATATAAGAGACTCAGATAGCCTTTTTGTGATTTCAAAGATATAAAAATATATCAGGGATTCCCTTTTGAGGTCATGTTACTGGTAATAAGTGTCCCGTCAGCTTGCTGAAAATCATCATTGAGAAACTTAAGTTGTTAAAAATCTTCAATAAAAATGGTTCCAAAAGTGCACTATGTGAAAAGCATGAAATTACAATATATTTTCATTACTGAAGTAAGTATGTCATTCAGCTGATTGATGAAATAGTAATGATTTGCTGTTTGGATCAGGCAGAACAATTGATTGATAAAATAGGTTCTAACTGACATGCTACAGTGAGCAGTTAGGGAGAAATACGTCATATGTAGATACCACAAAAATAGGTGACCCATGAAAACAGGTAACTTGAGGGTATATCAAAGTTTGTAACTTTTTAAAAAAATTTTATTTATTTTTGAATCTCCATCATTACAGTTCATTTAAACAGTTCAATACATACATATGTTAAATACATATATTAAATATTGGCATTTTAAATAACATCAGGTTACAATTATTTTCGTTCATGAAAATTACAGTTTGCAAGTACAGTGATCAGTAAATTCAGAAAAGATTATGGCATATGGACCAGAATTTTCTGAAATTATCATATTTACACTCCGAGTAGGCGTTATAGCGGTCAATTAATTTATATTGTACGCTGTTTTGATACCTTCTTTAATGTTATTCAACTTAGGTATTTTATCTCCTTGTTTCATTTTGTATATGTTATAATATATTTTACGATTAATATGATTAAGTTTAGAACATATCAATCTAAATAAATTTGAATCAACAGGTTTTATATATTAGGTTAACCATGTGGATTTAAATTTATTTAGATTGAGAACATAGGTTCTCTTTTCAGGATATCCTAAAATAATGTTTTTGCTAGAGAATATTATTGTCGTTCCAGTTTTTACATGATATATCCATTTATATCCAGCGATTTCTTTCCAGATATTCTCAATGATTTTACATTCATGGAATAGGTGTAATATTGATTCTGTTTCAGATTTGCCAAATGTACATATAAATTAATTAGTGTCTTAAAATTTCATTTTTACTAGCAAATCATTTGTAGGTAGAAACCTATTTAGTCTACTGTATTGGAACTAACGAGTTTCATGCTATTAAAGGATTTAAATGTTATTTTTATTATGCCCCCGAATCGGAGATTCCGGGGGTATATAGTTTTTCACCTGTCTGTCTGTCTGTCTGTCTGTCTGTCTGTCTGTCTGTCTGTCTGTCTGTCTGTCTGTCTGTCTGTCTGTCTGTCTGTCTGTCTGTCTGTCTGTCTGTCTGTCTGTCCGTCCGTCCGTCCGTCCGTCCGTCCGTCCGTCCGTCCGTCCGTCCGTCCGTCCGTCCGTCTGTCTGTGTGTTTGTTCCCAAAAACTTTAACCTTGGCCAACTTTGAATTGCTCAGAGCTAAGGCTTTCATACTTGGCATGTGTATAGCTTGTGATGAGACCCTTCAGATGAGGTCATCATATTTGACCTTGTGACCTTGACCTTGCCACAATGAACATTTTAAGAAAACATTAACCTTGGCCATAACTTTTGATTGTTAAGAGTTACGGCTTTCATACTTGGCATGTGCATACCCTGTGATGAGACCTTTAAATGAGGTCATCATATTTGACCTTGTGACCTCGACCTTGACCTTGCCGCAGTGGACATCTTCAGTAAACTTTAACCTTGGCCATAACTTTAGATTGCTCAGAGCTACGGCTTTCATACTTGGCATGTGCATACCTTGTGATGAGACCTTTCAGATGAGGTCATCATATTTGGACCTTGTGACCTTGACCTTGCCGCAGTGGACAATATTTAGAAAACTTTAACCTTGGCCACAACTTTAGATTGCTCAGAGCTACGGCTTTCATACTTGGCATGTGCATACCTTTTGATGAGACCTTTCAGATGAGGTCATCATATTTGACCTTGTGACCTTGACCTTGCCGCAGTGGACATCTTCAGTAAACTTTAACCTTGGCCATAACTTTAGATTGCTCAGAGCTACGGCTTTCATACTTAGCATGTGCATACCTAAGGATGAGACCTTCAGGTGAGGTCATCATATTTGACCTTGTGACCTTGACCTTGCCGCAGTGGACATCTTCAGTAAACTTTAACCTTGGCCATAACTTTAGATTGCTCAGAGCTACGGCTTTCATACTTGGCATGTGAATACCTTGTGATGAGACCTTTCAGATGAGGTCACCATATTTGACCTTGTGACCTTGACCTTGCCGAAGTGGACAATATTCAGAAAACTTTAACCTTGACCATAACTTTGGTATATCCGGGGGCATCCGTGTTTAACAAACACATCTTGTTTCTATTGTCTCCCAAGTGTGTTCCTCAATGGATTCATTTAATTCATTTTGCCATATTTCCCGAATGTCATTACCATATTATATTACCGGTTTAAGTCGATAATTTGATACAAAAAAGGAGGTGCGTCGACTTATACACAGGGTCTATGTTTCAGACCCAAAATTCTAGAGGCCAGGTAAGTATCTGCCAGTCCAGCAAGTCGAACGGACAATGTTTACACCGGAAACAATTCACAAACATTGATGTCCAGTCAATATTAAAATGTTATTATTACTGAGATGTTCACCATTCATTTTGTGTAATAGTGTATATTCAATACTTGTTAATAGACAGACTTGTGATTCAGGTTGTGAAGAGATTTGTTAATTGCCAGTCAGGGTAGTGATTCATTAGCGCATCCGGTAATTATCTAAGCTTTGATGTTTAAATAACAGTAATTGATAGTAATTAACATTAATTAAAGCCTGTCACTTCTCATCTTAAAAGAAAAAAGCAATGTCTTTTTACATCTTTTTCTACTAGGTAACAATTTAACTATTCACCGGGTTATCTAATAAAGCTTTGTCAACATGTTGGTCGTAGTATTCTACTTGATGATAGGAAAATGTAATTTGATTGAAAAAAACAATAAGAGACACCGTGAGTCACAAGTTGTATTTTTATCATTTTATAATATTTAGGTCAAAACAATTGATAAATTGATCGACATCACTGCTTACCAATCGCCACTGTGTTGACTCTTGGGCATGTCAACTTGTCACTCGCTGTCAGTCAGCACATGGTAAAAGGGGGGTCGACTTATACATGAGATATAGGGTTTTGACCAGCATTTAGGCAGTTGAGAAAGGGGGTCGACTTATACCCGGTAATATACGGTAATATCTCTACAACCTTTTTAGAACCTATAATATTGATTGTATAATTCCTTGTAGTTCCAAACCTTTTTTTTTTGACCATCCGCATTTTTTTCTTAATTGTTCCACAGTAATGAAATTTCCTTGATTATCAAACATGTCATTATGTAAGTAATCCCTTTGCTAGAGTAATGTTGATAATTAATTGATTTTCCGCCTATAATTATCATTTAGCCACAGGGGCTGGGATAGGATATCATTTACATTTTGGGCGTTCTTTGACCTGTTAGTCAAACATTTACCAAGATTTTAAAGTATCTATAATATTTCCAAAAAGGATTAGTTTTGGGTGTTATAGCGGATCCTTGTATGTGTTTCACATGTTTGTATGAAGCTATTTATATATTTTGTAACTACCTACCTTTACTACACCTACTTTCCCTACCCTGGCATTTTCCATAGACTTGCATGTTAATTAACCATTGCAAGAACTATTTTCATAATTAAACTGTATCAAATTATGAAATATGTATACCAAAAGATTGGAAATCACTTCAGCTACATACACATAATTTCCATGTTAGTTTCGGTTGAGTGTCAAGAAAATTGTCTTCATATAACCAATAGAGGATACTAAATGACCTACTATTTAATACCATTTTTATTTAACAAGTTAATGATTTTGTATAAAACGAGCAAAACGAGTTTGATACCAAATCATTCACGAGTTTAATAAAAATGGTATTCAGTAGAAGGAAGTTTATATAGTATTCTGTTTATTACTCGCCCATGTATAATCCAGCGGAATAGCCAACATGGCTCTGAAACTATGATTTCAGCAAGTCCGATACCATTGTGACGACGTTACTCCCATTGTGACATCATAACCGCAAACTATTGTGACGTCATACGTGCGGCGGTATTACACTAGTTAAATATTGCCGTATAAATATTACACGGGCGAGTAATAAAAGCTTAATCAATAATTTAACATGGCGGCCAATGGGACATTGGTACATGAACGTTCTTCAGTCGGATGTCATTTGATGAGGGATCAACATGAAGGTGAACGAAATTACAGATGCACAGCTAGCATAATTTCAAAGATATTTGTTTAATTTTACAACAATTTGACTAAAACTTAGATTATGAAAAATATTCTAGTAAAGGTTAATTAACATGTATGTCTATGGGAAATCCCAGTGTGGGGAAAAACTTTTGACCCTGGACTGTAGTTCCTCATGAGAATTCAGGGGTGGACCCCATGCGCTAGCCTCCATATTTGAGTGGGGATCAAGACCAAATGAACAAACTTTAGTGACTGGTTTAGGAGGATAATTCGTTGAAAGGTTTTGGGATAATGCTTGCCAGGCTCATATTTGAGGAGGGGTCAGGACCTAATGTACAAATCTTGATCCCCTAGGTGCAATCTACCTCCCCACAAAATTGCAGCTTTGGGGTGGCAGTGGTTCAGTAAAAAATGTGAAAAATTTATGGATAACAGACAGACGATGCCATAAGCCTATCTCTCAGGCCTACATGTTGAGCTAAAATGCAGCATGTTTTACTCAGACAATCATCAGATGCCTTGCCATGCCATAAGACAAACACCCTTTCAGGTTTGATGAGCTAAAAATGGAACAATGCGTTAATAAGTTACTTGAGTCAACTTTTATCTATGTTTCAGCAATTGCCCAGTCTGACAATAAAAATGTGACAGAACTCCCAGGCAGGGAAGAAGATTTACCAGAGGAGATTTTGAATGCATCAAACAAGGAAGTTGTCAAGTTCAATGGCACCGAAATAGTGACAAGATCAGGAAATGAATCTGACAAATGCGTAAAAGCCTGCAATTCAGAAACAAAGATTGACTGTCACTATTATCGATACATAACTGCCAAAGATACTTGTTTACTTTTCTCATCCAAACTAGAAATTTCAGGTGAATAATGCTTCTAAATTTGTTGTCAATGTCACTTTTTATGCCAGCCTTTAACCTTTTGTTTGGGTATCCAACAACAAAGATGTGGGCTAGGGGATATTGAATGGCTGTCCACTCCTTCAAAACCGTTTCAAGAGCAGAACTAAAAACATAAGGCATACTGGCATAGCTCAACACAACTTTGTAAGTGGAACAATCATAATATTCTTATTACTCAGTTCCATGTATACTCAACTCAGTCTCAGATTTGCATTTCTGGAGCAGAAGTCTGAACTAAAAACATGTCAGGCATAGCTGTATAAATGTTTGTTGGGAATATAGCAGACCCTGTCTGCTTGTATTTTGTGCTGTTCAAATGTGAAGTAGTTGGAATTTAACTTGCATCTATTGATTTCTATTGCAACATCTGAACAGTTGTAAATATTTTTTAGATATATTTAATTATTTTTTAAGAGAGCAATGTGTCATTTTGGAGGTCTCTTTTGGTTAGCCCTTCGATAATCCCTGACAACTTAATTTCTAGCTCATCAGACCTGAAAGGCCTGATAAGCTTATGGCATGGCAATACATTTGGTATCTCCTATCAGTCTGTTATGAATTTGCATCTTCCTTTTCTTAAGAACCACATGGCATATCTTATGATCTGGTGTCCATCTGTCAGTAAACTTAACACTATTTCATATTCTTTTAAAGATCCACTGGCTATAGTGAAACCTTGGGAACAAACACCTTGGCCATTTGGGATTATCAATTGTACATTAGATGACTGACCAGTGACCACTATTAACAGTTCACAGTCGACCGTAGTCATGATATCAAACCGATTTCTGAGTTCATCTTAAAGGGAAAGTTCTATCACTGTTTTATCGGTAGCATTCGCCATCTTTGTTTCCCGGTATTCGTGAAATGAAAACATGCTATATTTAACCCAATTTATTTTGTTGTAATAATAAAACATATACATTATACACTGTAAATATTCACATAGTTAGTAACACATAACGTTAGGGGTGTAACAATACATCGAACTATCGATGCATCGCAATAGTTGGCTTGGCAATAGTACTATATCGATAGTATACACAAAAACACTATCGCTATGGCAATAGTAAGTTTAACTATCGATACTATCGAAACTAATAGTGAGTCATAGGGCTTCCACGGGTACTCGAGTACGAGAGTATGTCTCTATGAGTCGGGTTTGGCTGGACTCGAGTCCATTTTCTGGGACTCGAAGGACTCGATTCTGTTATTTTTTCACTTTGTTTGCGAAATAAAAGGCAATAATCGAAATCGTATATCACTACAGAATAATGATAATGACACTGACATTTCAGGTAAAATACTCCACGTCAACTGTATGGTCAAATCAACAGGGGCACAGCCATTCAAAATGCGAGAATTTCGCTTGAACATAACTGAATCCAAGTATTGAATATGAAACCGGTAACATATCTAGAAGGAATGTAAATCTATAACCGATCCATTTCTTAGTAGGGATGTGAATTTGTCTACGAATTGTTGACATTGAATTAATAGTATCTTTCGAAAGCTATGTACAAGTAAGATAATATTTTAATTGTAAATTTTGTTTGTTTATTATGTCTTAACTATAAATATCAAGTATCTAAATCTCAATCATTTTCTACTTTAATACTTGCTACCCTTTCATGAAATTATCACGACCATTCTTTATTTATAAAAATGGTGGCCTTAGTCTTATACACTGCAATGGTTTTCAAGATTATCGATTATGGTTTTGAATATATATTAGATGTAAAATTCTTTCCTAACCATTCCATATCTAGATTTCTTACACTTGATGGTAAAATTAGAACAACGACACTGTCACACATTTATTCAACGGTAGCATTCATCTGTACTGTAGGCAGCGGCTATGCCTTTGTCACTGAAGGAGAACATAAGTAAATATCATTTTATTGGAATTTTCCTTCTCTGTCATCTGCATGTCTTTATCACTGAGCCAGAAAATAAATAGTCTAAATATTATTTCTTTTGAACCTGAAATGATGTTAGATTCATCAACTGTAATGCTGAACGTTGTATGAGTACTGGTTATTTTGGGGGACATATGGCCATATTGTATTGCGATCGCCGATATGGGTAGTACTTCGTGGTATATCAATGTTCCACTGTATGCATAATCTAAAGCCTCAAAGACTAACAAAATGTTATTGTGACATGCTGCCACTTAGCTGAAAGGTATCAATTTCGAGTACACGAGTCCGAGTCGAGTCCAACCCCTCGAGTACTCGAGTCCAATATTTTGGACCCGTGGAAGCCCTAGTGAGTTACAATAGTCTATCGCTATCACAATAGTAAGTCGCAATAGACTATCGCTATCGCAATAGTCTCTTTGGGTCAATAGTCACCCCTACATAACGTATCATAAAACTAATAAACAATATGCTAATATTGCCGTAGAGAAGTTTTCCCCACTCGCAGCGCCGATGAATGGCTTCATTTCTCATTGTCTATATTTTTCAACAAATGTGCGCTTGGTTTTATCAAGTTGTGAAATGTAAAGTCATCAAAGTACTAACTTCATTAATATATATATATCAAGTTGACTGTGTTTTAATCATGTATTAATAGCATATATGTGTAAACGGGGATATCCTCTCAAATTTCATTTCCACAAAAATACCCCGATAAAACCCTCCTTTTAAAAGGCAAATGCCCTGAAATATGAAGACAAACACATCCAGACTCCCTGCTAGACTTCATTGTTTTCAATGAAAGCTTTAGAAAGGTGAAACCATGTTTACAGATTCCTTGGGCAGAGGGGAGGACAACTTCCAAACGCAAGGCATAACTCTTGCCAGTCTGCATTACTGGCTGATTTAACCCTTGCGGTATTTCCCTAGCTTTCTTGTGTCGAGGCAGTGAATCGCTGCACTGGAAATGCATAGCGGGCCTGGATTTCTAAACACAGATTTTTTAAGGAAATACTGCAAGGCCTAAATCAGCCAGTAATGGAGACTGGCAAGAGTTATGCCTTGCATTGGGAAGTTGAGGGGAGGATAAATTGTGACCTTTGTTACTTGCCAATACTTGGTGACCACTCAAGCACTAATAGGGTCTAAAAACTACGGAATGCTGAAATCTTGGATGCATTTTCCTTTGCCTATGGAAATAATAAGTTATTGTTGATTTGGTGATCATCTGACTTAGGATAGAGTTCATAGGGGACAGGCTGGACAGATCTATTTCACCTTCTCAAAAAAATTAAAATTTCAGAAGCTAAGGAAGATGTATATTAACAGTTGTTTTCTCTTTCAATAGGGGGGTTTCAAACAGCAGATAGTAAGGTAGGTTCCATTTTAATCTTTTCGAAATTTGGAATGAAAATGTCTCAACAATAATGGAAACTGAGTTTAAATTTAAGATATAATTTTAAACCTAAGGTGTCATATTTGTGTCATTTTGGAGGTACGGTAATTCTTTTCTCAGGTAAAGCTCCTTTCAAGGCCATACAGAACTCCCTTGGGCATTCTATAGAATATCCCTGGCCCTGAAAGTAGACTTTAACATGAATTGTAAATTCCAGAATAACCGCATTTGATGTTTTAATTTCAATCACAGAACAAATCGAAAATGATGCAATGTTAAAATTTCAAACTTGACATGATGGCATTCGAACGTGCATCCCTTCACTCAATAAACTGGACGCTCTACCACGGAGCCACAAAGGACCTGACAATGAAACCTTTAACAACTCTATCTATTGTCACTTTTCCTAACCGCAATATATCGATAGTAAGGGAGACATGCTCTTTGTAGAGCTTGAGATTCACAAGGTTTTTCGCGAAAGTTGAACAGTCCCACGCTTTGTTTGCGCGATACATTTTTTGTTCACGGCATGGCTATGTCATTTCATAGGAAATATGTTTCATGATTAATAATCAATTTTGATAAATTTGTCGCCTTTTCCTTCGGTTTATATGACAGATATAACACTCTCCTTTGGTTTTGGTTGAAAATGTATAAACATTCGGGGTCAGGAGAACCCTTGGGCCTCATGTTTACATTTCCAACCAAAACCTCGGGAGAGTGTTATATCCTTTATGTATAAACCATGCCATGCGATAATAATGTTATTCAAGTTTGATATTGAAATTCTTATTATTGTATATTCTGATCTACTGTTAGGAATCTGGGAATCAGGATGGAAATGATGAGCAGTCCCAAACAGAGGTAGGTTAACTAGGTTTTGTTTCAATTATCATACCCCCAACCCGACCAATGGTTTTAGGGTGTATCTATAGTATAACAAAGATTCCGTCCCTCCGTCCAGGACTTATTTTGTGCGACAGCTAGAAAATTAGAAAAATTATTCATCCAATTCTTTTCAAACTTTGCCAAAACTTTCTACACTACTATGAGAGGTACAGTGTCGATTTATAAGCGTTTTTTTGATTTTTTGAATTTTTAAAAGAATTTCTGTATTTATGTCTCCCCCCGAAGGGTCGGGAGACATATTGGTTTTAGCTGAGTTCCCGTCGGCTTCGGCGTTGGCGTTTCCATTTCGTTTTCGGAGCAGATCTCTAAAACTATGTGACCAATCATCACCAAACTTGGTATACTGTCTCTCCATATCCTATAGATGTGCCTTTTGGGGTTAGAGATTTTTTGGGGTCCGTCCATCCGTCCGTCTGTAAACTTTTCACATTTTCATCTTCTTCTCCAGAACCACTTGGTCTAGGGAGCTGAAATTTTGTGTGCAGACTCCTTGGCCAATGCAGATTCTAAATTGTAAATTTCTTGACCCTGTGACCCCAATCTAGGTCACGGGTCATGACCCAAAAACCTATTTTCATCTTTATCTCAAGTATGTAAAGCTCTAGAAAGGTAAAATGTTGTGTAGAGACTCTTTGGTCAAAGGTGATTCTTAATTGTAGGATTGGTGACCCTGTGACTCCAAATACCTATTTTTTGCTTGTTAACAATGTATTACTTGAGATATAGAGATTATTAACCAAGTGTGTTTCCGTATCATTAATATCATATTTTTGGAATAAAAATTGTATTATGCGAGCCTCTGGCATCGATAACACCCTCCATTATATGATAAAACTTAGATATTCAACCTTAGATAATAAATCAATGAAATCCTGATGAGCTACAGAGCCTATGGCTCTATTTTTTAAATTAATTTTTTTTTTTATTTCCATGACAACGATTTTGACTTAGTCTATTTCAAGGGTAGTATTCGTTTCCGGAGCAGATCTCTAAAACTATGTGACCAATCATCATCAAACTTGGTATACTGTCTCTCCAAATCATGTAGGTGTGCCTTTTGGGGGTTTAATAGAGATTTTTTTTTTTTTAAATACAAAAAATTATTTCCATAGACATAGTCTTTTTAAAAAAAAACTGGCTTTTATTTCAGCATCAAATCATTTAGAATTTTGAATATTTTGTTTGCTACAATTGTGGAGTTTATAGGTTATTATACCCCCGCCTTACAGTGTAAGCGGGGGTATATAGCGTTCATTCTTTCTGTCCGTCCATCTGTCCCAAAACTTTGTGTGGAGCTGATCTCCCAAACTATACATGCTAGCTTCACCAAACTTCACACACATATCAATCATGACCCCTGGTTGTGCCTTTTGAGGGTTAGAACGATTTCTGAATTTTAATTTTTGCGGTTTCCATGGAAACGTGACTTACAACTGACTCTGTGAGGTAGTCATTTTGTGCAGAGTATATCTCCCAAACTATACGTGCTAGCTTCACCAAACTTGATATACACATCAACCATGATCCCTAGTTGTGCCTTTTGAGGGTTAGAACTATTTCTGAACTATAATTTTTACGGTTTCCATGGAAACGTGACTTACAACTGACTCTGTGAGGTAGTCATTTTGTGCAGAGTATATCTCCAAAACTATGCATGCTAGCTTCATCAAACTTGATATACACATCAACCATGATCCCTAGTTGTGCCTTTTGAGGGTTAGAACTATTTCTGAATTTTAATTTTTATGGTTGCCATGGAAATGTGACTAAAAAGTGACTGAGGAAATCAATTTGTGCGGACCCTTTGTCCAACACTATGCATGCTAGCTTCATCAAATTTCATGCGCATGTCAACTATGATCCCTAGTTGTGCCTTTGAGAGTTAGAACTTAATTAATTTTCAAATTTATTATTGAACATAGACCTATAGATGTGTCTTTTGCTGATAATGAAATTTGTTGAAGTAAGGGAGAAGCGGGGGTATGTGAGCTATGCTCGCTTCTTCACTTGTTTTTTCAAGTTGAATTACACAGAGAACATTAATGGTGCTTAATGATAGTATTGTTGAGACGTTTGGAGCATTTGAGGAAGGGGGAGACATCTGTTTTTACGGGTAAAAACACTTTCTACTTTGTACTGTCATGTTTTGTGATCTAAATTTTTCGTATTTATTGTTACATGTATACAATTTTTTCATTGAATTCTTTTCAAACAGTGTACAAATCTTCTAAACTACTATGAGAGGTGCATTGCTGATCAACAAGTAGTTTTGAAATATTTTTCTCAGTTCATTTCATAGTCTTGGCTACTAATTTGTCTGAAATCCTCCCTGAAAATGACTGAGAGACAAATCTGTTTTAAATTGGACACTGATAATTATATAATACATTTCACAAATGTATCAATCTGACAAGGCTTCATGAAATGATCCATAGGAATTAGTAGGAAGAATTATCAATCACAGGGGTATTAGTGAATCACTCTCACCTTTAGACTTGTTTTGTGCTAAGAATGAAGATGTCAAAACAATAATTTAAATTGAGTTTCAATTTACTATATATATAATTTCTAAAGTTGATATATTATAGCTGAAATAAACCATGCAGTGTGACGATAATGCAATAATTGGTATTGAAAGTCTTGTTTTTATTGGCATTCAGATTCTTTTCTATTGTTAGGAAAATGGGAATCAGGATGAAGATAATTGAATAATTGAAATTGAGTTTTAATTTACTACATCAGTGTTGTTCCTAGGTGATCTGCTGCGGGGGTCATTTTGGCCAATTCTGAATAAGTGGGACCCTTTGCAATGGTAAAAGTATCCTACTTCTCCAAATTTTAGGGACACCAAGCCAAAAAGGTGGGCAAATGTCCCAAGGACCCCACCTCTAAGAACGACACTGCTACATATAATTTTTTAAGTTGATACATTATATCTGTAACCATGCTTTGCAACTATAATGCTATCCAAGTTTAGTATTGAAATTCTTACTATTATGAGATTCTTTTCTATTGTTAGGGAAATGGGAATCAGGATGAGGATTATACTGCTTCTGGGCAGAGCCAAACATCAGATAGTGAGGTAGGTTTACTTTCATTTCATTTCTAATGAGCTTAGAATGGTAATGTCAACAATGATTGAAATTGAGTTTCAATTACTAAAAAAGCTGTAACCGTGCCAGGTGAGTATAATGCTATCCAAGTTTAGTATTGAAATTCTTCCTCTTTATCGGCATTCTTTTCTATTGTTAGGAAAATGGGAATCATGATGTACATAATACTGCTTCTGGGCAGAGCCAAACATCAGACAGTCAGGTAGGTTTTGTTTTAATCTTTTAGAGCATAGAATGAAATTGTCTCTATAATTGAAATTGAGTTTCAATTTACTACATATAATGTTTAAGTTGATATATTACAGCTGTAATCATGCTGTGCGACAATAATTGCTATCCATGTTTAGTATTGAAATTCTTACTATTATGACATTCTTTTCTATTGTTAGGAAAATGGGAATCAGGATGAAGCTAATACTGCTTCTGGGCAGACCCAAACATCAGATAGTGAGGTAGGTTTCGTTTTAAAGGGGCTATAGCAAGTTTTTTGCAAAATTGTTTTTTTCAAATTTCCCAATTATATTGATAGTTTATGTCAATTAAATCAACTTAAGAGGGTAAAACATCTTATTACACAAACCAGTTATCCGTAGTGGTAACAATGATGTTGTGTATAAAGCAAAAATTGCATGGCGGCCATTTTATTGTGAACACAATTTATTATTTCGAATGACAAAAATGATTCCCTAGGCTTTACCGAACCATGTACACTCATTTTCAACTTGATATTTTGAAGAGAAAAGGGTGTTTTACTATTGGTGACATTATTTTTCAAATACATTTCATCGACTTATTTGAGCAAAAAAACGTGCTACTGCCCCTTAAGACTGCATGATGGAAGAATAACTATCAGTTGATTATACCAGGCGATTTAAATTTTGTCAGTAACTAAAGATACGTATGTCATTCGAATAACACACACAGTAACATATTTACCGCGAATAAAGGTGACGATAACGTTATGCGGCATGTCGTAAAATGACCGTTAAAAAGGCGTTACGGAAATTTTAAGCACTTTCCATTAGTGTATGGATAAGCGTATGCCCCAAACAACGTAATCCATATATTTTTAGACTTGTTCACTACAATAATTTTTTGTCGCAAAATGTTACCGTAAGCGAGTTCGATTTCTGGGTCCCATCTCTCCTTAAGTTGATATATTACAGCTGTAACCATGCTGTGCAACTTTAATGCTATCCAAGTTTTGTATTGAAATTCTTACTTTTATGGCATTCTTTTCTATTGTTAGGAAAATGGGAATCATGATGAAGCTAATACTGCTTCTGGGCAGAGCCAAACATCAGATGGTGAGGTAGGTTTCGTTTGAATGTTTTAGAGCGTAGACTGAAAATCAGTGCTCCAGATAATTTTTAGACCTATTGGGTATTAACCCCTGGTTTTTGTTACCATTGAGTAAATGCGATTTTGATTGCGTAATCAGTGAAATGGTACTCCTCTGATTTCTGACAATTGGGTATTTTATATAAAAAATGGGATTACTCTACACTCAAGATTTTATATGATTAGGTTATTCTTTTATATCTTACATGTATTGAAGATGTTGAAAGCAATTAATGTACTTCTTCAATTTTTTCAATATTTTGTGTCTTATCATTGTATAATTGTATCTGTTGTCATTTCACAGTATAATTAGTCATCTTTAGACTTATTTTCATTCTTTCACGTTTGATGAAACAATTGTCTAAAATTAAATTAATGTTTTCTTAGTTTGCAACAAATTGTTACAAAAAGAAAGATTTATAACCACCGACTGACAGTGCCATTTTTATAAGTTACATGGTAATAGTAAAACAAAAAAACATTATTGAGGAGGCTTCGTTTTACACAAACAAATACTGTTGAAGAGTTTGATGAGATTTATTGTTCAGATTCCCCATAATCTAAAACAACAGAGGCATCGGTTTATACATGTCAAACACTGATGTAGAGCTTAGATATCAAATCGTGGCAAGTTTATGTTCAAATACGCTACTGTTTCCAAACTATTGCGTACATTACGATAGATATTATGATTGATTGAGGTTTAAAGAAAATGCCTGCGTATCTGTACTCTGAGTTTTTTCTTTAAATACGTTTTTAACAATTTAAGTGCGTAAAATACGCAGATACGCAGCTTAACTGGAGCACTGGAAAATATCTCAATAATATTTGAAATTGAGTATTAATTTACTACATAATATTTTTTAAGTTGATACATTATATCTGTAACCATGCTATGCGACAATAATGCTATCCAAGTTTAGTATTGAAATTCTCACTTTTATGACATTCTTTTCTATTGTTAGGAAAATGGGAATCATGATGAAGCTAATACTGCTTCTGGGCAGAGCCAAACATCAGATAGTGAGGTAGGTTTCGTTTTTATCTTTTAGAGCGTAGAATGAAAATGTCTCTACAATAATTGAAATTGAGTTTTAATTTACTACATCAGTGTTGTTCCTAGGTGATCTGCTGCGGGGGTTATTTTGGCCAATTCTGAACAAGTGGGACCCTTTGCAATGGTAAAAGTATCCTACTGCTCCAAATTTTCTGCACCAACCTCTAAGAACGACACTGCTACATATAATTTTTTAAGTTGATACATTATATCTGTAACCATGCTATGCAACTATAATGCTATCCAAGTTTAGTATTGATATTCTTACTATTATGGCATTCTTTTCTATTGTTAGGAAAATGGGAATCAGGATGAAGATAATACTGCTTCTGGGCAGAGCCAAACATCAGATAGTGAGGTAGGTTTACTTTCATTTCATTTCTAATGAGCTTAGAATGGTAATGTCAACAATGATTGAAATTGAGTTTCAATTACTAAAAAAGCTGTAACCGTGCCAGGTGATGATAATGCTATCCAAGTTTAGTATTGAAATTCTTACTATTATGACATTCTTTTCTATTGTTAGGAAAATGGGAATCATGATGAAGCTAATACTGCTGCTGAGCATAAAATGTATAAAGAAATCCAAGAACTTGAAGTAGCACAAGAAATAACCAACTCTACCGTTCACGACATAGACAACAAGGTTGCTGTAGTTAATAAAAATAATAATGCCATTAAAAGTAAACTCTCTAAAGTAATCCGTCAAGACAAGAAGACGGCCTCCAAGTTGAATCATATATCTAAGAAAGAAGCAAATATTGAGAAGGAAGTAAAGTCTCTGACTTCAACGCTGGAGCAACTTGGGAGTGATGTTGTCGGTGTGAAGATATCCAATGATAAGATTACAGACGAGTTGGAACATTCAGATACCAAGTCTCCTGTATTAGACAGGCAGTTGAAGACCATCAAACGAGAACTTGCTGATCTGAAGAGTAAAGTTGAGGCAAGTGTTTTTTTAGTCATTGGGTATTTTTCATAATATTTTATTTGGCTTTCATACATGTCGCAAGATCACATGAGCTGATTAAAGTTAAAATAATTTCTCGCGACTTGCATAATGCATATTCTTCACTAGCCAAATATATGATAATTTCCTGTTTTCAATGAAAATCGAGTAACAGCATGTGTAGAATTACAATTACACATCTATTAACAGTAGTTACATTACCTTTTAAACATTACCGTCCCACATCTGTCATTTTTCTTGCTTTCCATATTGTTTTAACATTTTCGCAAGGGTTCTTTGTAGTTTTTAATCAATAAGTAAATAACAAAACGTTTTGGAATGTGGCCTCACAAAAAATTAATTAAACACACGTCAAATGAAGAATTAGATTACTTTAACTTTGATAGAAACTTGAGTTCATTGAAATCTTAATCAATAAATCCTTTAGCAATCTCATTCATAGATGAATTATCATTACCTTCAGATGAATCCAACGGTCTTCAAAATTACGAAGAATCAGCGAGTTCTTGCAGAAGCGCTGGAGTCTATTGACAGGGAGCTTACAATATTTGAGAGGAAACTAGGGCATATCGATGATATCAGCGATGAAATCGGGGGACGTCTAACAAAGGAAGAACTCCACAGGAAGACACTGAACGGAGCCCTTCAAACATTAACTTCTGCTGTACGAGCAATCAGGAGCGACATAGACAAGATTGAAAATCCTCTGGTAACATGATCTAAACATTTTATCTTCATACAATTTATAAACTATCAACGGTCACCACTTTGCCTTTGGGCGATTGTATTGAGGACTAAGGACTAAGGACTAAGACAAATACTCAGATACAGTTCTGAGTTGGAATGAAGTCTTACTTTAAGAAATCAAGTATCTGAAGTTAACAAATATATGGGATAAATAGTAGGGTTTATATTTGTGGTGTTTTAACTATTAAGGGTTATTGATATTCATTTATTGTGGTCATATCTCCCAATAATTCACATTCACTCTCCTAACTATTCTATGAAAGTGAAAGTAGCATTACACTTGGTAACAAGGCAATAGTGAGCACAGCTCACACCCCCCCGCCTGTAGTTTGATCGCCTTAAAAAGTATAAAAAATAGAGCCATTAGCTCTGAAGCTCTCTTATCTCTAAGGAAAAGATTAAGATATCACTTAAAAAGGCATTGCCAAGTTATCAAATTTTAAATTTATTATCAAAATTGGTTACACATTAATCCACATTGACTATATATATTGTAGACTTTTGCATTATATTATTTTTTATTATAGTTCTTATTTGTATTCTGGAAATATCAACATTTATTACATAATATGAAAAGGTCCTGATCTGTTTCTGAAAATCCTGTTTCTCATAGGCTCCTTTTCAATATTTAATAAAATGTGATATTTTATGAATAAATTTTCTTGAGCATCTGAGTGTAGGACTAAACCATTCTCACAGAAGTGTGAAGTAAGCTGAAACCTCCATGTATTAGCATTGACACCTGTTGTTTGCATCTCTCTACTAGGGAGTGGTCACTGTCCAGGTCAACACAATGCAATTACACAACATGCAGACCCTTGACTCACAGCCAGTGAATTATATATTTTAATTGTTGTTTTCCCCACACTGAAATATTTTTCTGGAGAAGAAGATGTGGTGTCACGAATCAGATCTCATGTAGCTACTTTCAATAGTCATATCTTATCATTTCATTATCACCAGTCATATTCAGTTCACATATCTCATGTAAAATACAAAATTTCAGTTAAAGGTTACATGTCGTACCCATGGGTCACTTTCGGGATTCGTTGAGAAGGGGTTTCAATTTGACAATTACTAGACTTTAAAAATTTGTAATCGGCCCGTAAATTATTTGTATACAGGCATGGGTAGACGCTCGCTGGAAATCTTTACTAGTCCGAGGTGCTCTTCGGGCTAGTGACATATGTTAATCTGTAGTGATACAAACAAATTTCACTAGCCCTTCTGAATTTCCACTGGCCTCGGGCTAGCGGACTAGTGCGAGTGTCGATCCCTGACAGCGGTTTTAAAAAATGCCTAATTAAGCCCATGTGACTAGAATGAAAATGGGCCGGGGTGGCTACTGAAGCATATCCTGCTGTGACTTACGTGGAGGCATCTCAATAATTTAACGCATTTCCCAACTTTTAAACTGCTCATATAAGACAGAAATCTTCGTCAAGTTTCCAAGTCATATAGTTTTTTGAAATATGCTCTGGAAACAATTTCTGACGTACACACAGACGGACATTGAAGACTAAGTCATAGCTGGGGTATAATTACATTAAATTCAGTTTTTGTCCTAGCCGTTCCAGCTCTAAATAAAGACTCACCAGTTTCAATCAATTAGCTATTTCTTTTTTAATGAGTGTTCTTTTTTGTCCAAGCTAAACATACCAACAAATATTAAGATGTGTTGATTAACTTCAAATGAATGATCTTTTCAGTCGGAAATAAATGTGAAAAGAAACGCTGTGTCGAAATCGATCAAGTCTGACGTGAATGTATTGATCAAGAACAACAAGAAGCTGACTCACGACTCTAGCAAGATGAAGTCAGAACTGAACAACCTGCTGAAGGATCTTCTAGTTGTTCAACAGGGGAACCAGGAGGGGAAAACAAGCATTGCAGCTTTGGTTGAATTCAACAAGAACATGAAACAGGACTTCTCAACAATGAACCAGGACCAGGTATCCAACTAACATTCCAACAGTTTTTACCAATATTTTCATCTTGCCTCGTGGACTGTTGTCCACATACTCAGTCAAAATTGATGTACTGTAGTCCAGTAAATGGGGGTATCTGATTACATCGGTCAGTTGGGCGGCACAGTTAATTCCGAGCTGGCCTAGCAGATGCGTATCCATGTAATTTAAGTCCGTGCGTAAACTAATCTGAACACAACCACTACTAATAAATGGGCTTAAAAAAATGAATAAACAAGTGTTTGCCACTAACATGGCAATGTCACCCGCCGTTAAAATTGAGTTTAGTAAGACACATCATTTGGTCAAGTGTCTTAGTCACCTTGAAAATAAGGTCAAGGTCACCAAAATCAATTGGTGTCTGCGTCATCCCCCAATGTAGACTGACACCAACTTTGACAACTTTGGGTGCTTGGGTTCATGAGATATTGTGTTAACAAGAGTTTGAAAAGTGGTCGAAGCATTGTGGTGACCTTGAAAATAAGGTAAAGGTCATCAAAATCGACTAATGTCTGCGTAAACCGCCAATATTAGGCTGTCAGAAAATATTAAGACATTATATGATCTAACCGGTCATGAGATGTCACGTTAACAAGAGACAATAAAGTGGTCGAAGTGTCCTGGTGACCTTGAAAATATGGTCAAGGTCACCAAAATCGACTGGTGTCTGCGTCATCCCACAATGTAGACTTGCAACAAATTTGAAGACTATGGGTCCATCCAGTCATGATATATCTCCTTACCAAGAGTTCTAAAAGTGGTCAAAGTGTTGCGGTGACCTTGAAAATGTGTCTGCGTCTTCCCACAATGTAGACTGACACCAAATTTGAAGACTTTGGATAACATGCTTCATGAGATATCGGGTTAACAAGAAATGTGACGTACGGACGCTGCTGAATACATAGTCCCCCATTCCGCGTTGCGGCGGGGGACAATTATCATTTTTAACCCCCTTGTGAGATCCAAGGGGGTTATTACAGTCATGGCGCAGCCCGTCTGTCCGTCCTGAAAACGGTACTTGTTTTCCGAAATCAACTCCTCCAACAGTTTTTTTTACCAATCTTCTGAAACTTTCTAAAACATGTGCTTTTCTGGGACTGATCGGATTAATATTGTTAGAGTTATGGCCCTTGACTTGAGTCCTCGGCTTTCCAATTTCAGACTGACAGTAACTTTTAATTTGTCAGCATTTGAAAATGTAATGTATCAAATGTCACACACTGAGGCAGTGATTGGGAAAGGCATGCGCCATGCGCCATTTGCGCATTTTAACAATTCTGGGCGCATTTTTTACTTCATAGATGTGCCAATATGGCGCTAAGTCATTTATTTAGAAATTTAAACGTCCTAGTTTGGTATTTAGTCGTCTAACTCTGCTATTCAATCCTCTCATTATCCCGGACTAATGCTGCCGTTATATACGATAAATGCTTCGAGTTGCCTCCCTTGGAATGCATTCGGAATGCTTTTCTGAATTTATGACCTCGGCGACTATAACTCGTAACTGTTTACGATGATTTACGAAGTTTTCCAAATGCAAGAGATATGGCGATGTTTTGTTGACAATTTATCGAGAGGATTTTTTTCCCACAAGTTAATCACAATCATACTTCAACGTAAAAAAAATGCCTCCAACAAAGAAATTGAAGGTAGATGTTTCTCATAAGTCGATGTTCTCATTCATGAAACCCAACAATCAAAATAGAAATCTTGAAAGAAATGAGGAGAATGTTGACTGTGAAGTTCAAGTTGACATTGATAGCAGTCAGTGTTAGGCCTACTGAAATCGACACCGAAGCACACACACATGAGACATTAACTGACACTCAAACTCAAGATTCTAGTAATAAAGAAATGAATGCCTCAAATGAGTTGCTGAAAAATTCTGACAATTCAAACAATAAATCAGACAAAAATCTCAGAACATTTCAAGATAAATGGCTTAATTACAACAGCATTATTTTGAAAAAACTCTCAGCATATGGCATTCCAAGAAAGCTAGAAAAATTAACTTTAAAGCTCAAAATTAGTTGGTGGAAATAACAAAAATATGAAGACCAAAGATGTTAATAAAATTTTATTCAATTAAATTGGGTTTTTTTTCATAATTTTGGAAAGGGCCCATTATTTTTCCAAATGGCCCATTCATTCATTAGGTCAGGGGGCCATTGGCCCATTGACCAAACTGTCTTTCCCAATCACTGCTGAGGTAATAACCTTTGACCTTGACCTTGATGTAGGATCCATTTTGTGAGAAACTTAACCATGGCCATCATTTTGTATTGATTTGGTGATACTCATAGGCCTTCAATATTTTACATGCTTATATATTTATTTTTAATAGGTCATTGAAATTACCCTTACATTTAAAATGCTTATTTGGAGGATAAAGAACTCAGGTCAGTTCTTGTGCTTTCAGAGCCCTCTTGTTAAATATACCTCTTTAATAGCCTTGGAATTATTGCTAAACCTGATTTTTCATTTTATGGACTAAAACTTGAGTATGTATTTTAATACTCTGATAAAAAGCTTTGCAGTACTTGTAAGCCATACTTTGGATGGAAATATTATTGTGTTTTATTTTTTAAATAAAAGCGAAAAATAAATTTCTACTTCCTGAAAAAATTGTGTTCAATCAACATTAAATTTCCTTTCACAGCATAAGCAAAAGTATGTTATAAACAATTATTTAAAGATAAAGATTATTTTTGGATAACAACTTAATTTGTTGTGAATATGTATAGTTTTAGTTTCTCCGTAATAGGGTTACAATCGTTGTTGTAAGTATGCCATTTTTGTATCCCTTTACATTGACAAGATCCCAACCAAATTTTATCGCTATGGCTTTCTCACTGAGGAGTGCTGAATTGTGGTGCCTTCTGCTGAAGTTTTTATCATGAAACTAAAGTTCCAATCTTAGACACTAATATGTCCCCCACAAACCTTTTATGGGAGACATAATGTTTTCGCTTCAGTCTGTTATTCCGTCCTTCTGTCATTCCGAAATGCTTTTGTTTCCAGGTCTTCTCTCGAAAACCATTAAATATTTTGTTTATGAAACTAGGTTAATTGGAGTGGTGCCTTTTGCAAATTAGATTTTTCTGATTTTAATATTTTTTCTGGTTTCCATGGAAACAATTTGAATTTTCTAGCCTCTATCTCTAAATCGATGCAGCATTTGTTTTTACGAAACTTGCTGTGTGGTTAGACCTAGTGTTGGAGTGGTGCCTTTTCCTACTTAGGTCATTCTAATTTTTATTTTTGTTCTGGTTTCCATGCTAACAATTTGAACTTAAATAGTGCATATATGAGGTTAGGAACCTTTTCCGACCTCCTTCTCAAAATCTGTTCAGCATTATTGAATGAGGCTTGGTTTGTGTTTAGTCACAGAGATGGAATGGTGCCAGTCTTTGCTACTTAAATCATTCTGATGAAACGATCTTAACAAAGAGGTCAGACAAGGGACACAATTTGAATGAAGAGGCTACATGAAAACAAAATCATTTACTCTAAACAGAATTTTACAGATTAACTTTTTTGGATGGTCTGTTTTGGATTGTCTCTGGCATAAGTGAAGAATAACGGTATGACGACTAGTTTGGATTGAAAGTTGGAGCGGGGGACATCACTGTGGATCACATGCACATATTTCTAGTTGATAATGCATTGCCGACTGTTGTGTTTAGGAGCATATGATGACGAAGATCCAGACCCTTGCTACTGTGTACCGCAGCGTGCTGACCGCTCTACACAACATGGAGATTAAGCAGATACAGGTGGTTCACAGGATGAAACAGTATGAACAGTCCCTTCATCGACTTAGCCGCGATTTTTTAGGCAAGAAGATGAAAGTTGGCAGAGGCTCCAACAGGGCGCCTACGGTATGGATTAATGAATCAAATCCACATAACGACTTTTCTTATTCATTTGGATTCACTCAGAAAGTATAGGTTATTGTAGTACTACATATAGTATATTTGACAAGTGAAGTAAATTTAAAATTTTTATACCTCTGCTTTGAAGTAGTCTACTTTATAGCAGTCAGCATCTCTGTCTGTTTGTCTGTCACATTTTTTTTTACTTTGACACAAATTGTTCAAATATTACAAAACTTGACACATAATCACTATTATGTGTACCGGTAGATTCGCTTTTAGTAAACTTTGGTCAAGTACCCCAATACGGTAATTTATTGTCATGTTTTACGTTTTTCTTTTAATTGAAGCTTTCCTACAATAATATATAAACACTTAATTTTGTCCAGAGCATATGTCCCATACATTCCATGATACTTTCACCAAACGTGACACTCATGTCAACCATGATCCCTTGATAGACTTATATATGAAATTTATTTTTGCAGTTTGTATGGAAACATGACTTAAACAGCCATGCTACAAGGTCATTTTATTCTTCTCCAAAACTGCACTAACATTTTGTCCGAGTCATATATTATATAATATAGATAAAAGAGTCATGCCAATGCTCCATGATTTCTTTCTATACATATAATAACTGCTGTGACAGTAAAACTTTGTTGGAAGTCCAAATGGCCTCACTTGAAGATATTCAGCAACTGGTGTATTGTTGACAGATGTCCTCCAACTTGACGTCCTACTCCAATCTGTTGGTGTCTCAGCGCAATCTGTACAGTCAGCTGCTCAGTCTACAGAATGAAGTGCGTGCTCTCAAGGGTTTGCCTGCTCCGACTACTGCACCACCCCCAGCTGCTTCAACACTCTCCCATAAACAGCGTACAGGTAATGTTGGCAATCTTCAACAGCAGAGGTTCAAGGCAAACTACACTTTTGTGACCCCATTTTCATTGTGATCTTTTCAATATTAAAGGTACATCCATTGTGTTGTTGCCACACAGTTGGGGGTCACATATGTGAAACGTTGTAAGCGGTGTTATTTTATTGAGAAGAACTGACTGTTGCAAAAAATTACAATTTTAATAGTTGTCGGTTCATTATAGTGGCAATATAAAGGTAAAAGTAGCGATTTCTGATTGAAAACCGGACAATGCATAGGCACGTGTCAATCAGTCAAACGTAACTTTGAAAACTTATTGACAAACAAAAAGAGAAATTTTGGTTAATAATATTCAATCGGTCATTTAACTACTGCGTTAATGTAGTGTGTATTTTCGGCGTCATCACATGTATAATGATGTTGCTATATTTTCATATTTGACATTTTTGGCAATTGGTCATGAATATGCAATTTTCCTGTCCCATTAATAACTCAGACACTAATTGTTCAAATGTTACGAAACTTGATACATATAATCACTGTGATGTGTACATATATCATTTGTTTATCTCATACCCTCATTTGCATATTTGTATATTTCATACCCTCATTTGCATATTTAATGCAAATTTTCTAAATTTTTAAACTTTTACTTCTAATGCATCCATGTATCTATGAAGACAAACTTACTATATGAAGACATATATACTCTGCTTTCATAATACTTCTGTGGTCTGTTTATACAAAAGACTAAACATCGATCACCTTTCGCTATTTTGAAAATAGTTTCTTCGCCCAATTTTAAGCAGGGGTATATGAGTGAGCTGTGCTCACTAATTGCCCCGCCGCCGCGAAGCGCGGGACATAGTATTCAGCTCCGTATGTCCGTCCCGCTTCTTGTTAGCGCGATATCTAATGAACCGCTCAACCTAGAATCTTCAAACTTGGTACCAATCTTCATCTGGGGAATACGCAGACCTGAAAAGTTTTTGGTGACCTTGACGTCATTTTCAAGGTCACGGCGAGACTTTGACCAGTTTTGAAAATGTTGTTAGCGCGATATCTAATGAACCGCTCAACCTAGAATCTTCAAACTTGGTACCAGTCTTCATCTGGGGAATACGCAGACCTGAAAAGTTTTCGGTGACATTGACCTCATTTTCAAGGTCACGGAGAGACTTTGACTAGTTTTGAAAATGTTGTTAGCGCAATATCTCATGAACCCTTTGACCTAGAGTCTTCAAACTTGGTACCAGTCTTCATCTGGGGAATACGTAGACCTGAAAAGTTTTCGGTGACCTTGACCTCATTTTTAAGGTCAGAGGGAGACTTTGACCAGTTTTGAAAATGTTGTTAGTGCGATTCCTCATTAACCGCTAGAACTATTGGTTTTAAATTTAGTATCAGTCTTCATTTGGGGAATATACAGATACCAGTCGATTTGGTTGACCTTGAAATTATTTTCAAGGTCACTACAAGACTAATTGTCAAATGTTGTTAGCACGATATCTCATGAACTGCTGTACCTAGAGTCTTCAAATTTAGTACCTGTCTTCATTTGGGGAATACGCAGACACCAATCGATTTGGGTGACCTTGACCCCGTTTTCAAGGTCACTACAAGACTTTGACCATTTTAAAATTTGTGCCTGATATAACAATAATTGAATCAAACATGTAAATGTCACTACTCGGTACAAGCTGTGTGTCCATTCTTTTAACTCATTTCTTAATTGCGGCGGGGGACATGGTCACGTTTGTGACAATTACTTGTTTAACTTGGTATGTGGTTAGATATGGAGTGGTGCCTTTTGATTCTTAGGTTTTTCTGAATTTTATATTTTTCTGGTTTCCATGGAAACAGTTTGCATATAGAGACAAGTAACCTTCTGACCTCCATCTCAAAATCATAAGTGAAAAATAATGTTAAGAGGACAAGGCTGGATTGAAAGTTGGAGCACGGGACATCACAGTGCATCACATGCACATGTTTCTAGTTTGAACTGAAATCAGCATATATATGGTATTTTAGCACGGATAAAAGCCAAATGAAATACTAGAAGGTGTTTTTCGTAAAAACAGGTGTCTCCCCCTTCCCCAAAATCAATTTCAGTTATTACCCTTCTAAAAGACAAAGTCCAAATTGTTGCCATGGAAACAGAAAGAAATTAAATTTAAAAATTTCAAACACCCAAAAGGCACATCTATATGATATCGGGAGGTAGTGTACCAAATTTGGTGAGGATAGGTCATATAGTTTTAGAGATCTGCTCCGGAAACAAACCCTACCCTACAAATAGACAAAGTCCATATTGTTACCATGGGGGGGAAAAATAATAAAAAATTAAAAAATCTGAAACCCCCAAAAGGCACATCTACAGGATATGAGGAAGCTTAATACCAAATTTGGTGATGATTGGTCAAGTAGTTTTAGAGATCTGCTCCGGAAACAATCGGAACGCCGACGGTAACTCAGCCAAAAACAATATGTCTCCCAACCCTTTGGGGGTAGACATAATTATGAAATTTAATGGATGCCTCTTTAAACAGGAAAAGATTGAAACATTTATGTTTTTCCATCTCAATCTAGTCTTACACTCAGACTATGAAAAAAGTATTTATTCTGAAAATATCACCATTTTATAACCATAAATATTGGAAAGGAGACTAAGAAATGGAATTTTCATACTCCTTTTCATTTTTTAAAAATATCTTTTTTTTTAAGGTCTTAGTGTTAGACTAATCTCAATCGTACTCTTACAAAACAAATTCTTAATCGATAAACCTTGCAATTCGAGTATAAAAGCACAAAATTATCTGCAGTATTGAATTGCCCATGTTTTATAGATACAGGAAAAAGTGGCAGACTGAATCTCATGGACAGACTGAAGCCTGTACACAAACTGCACTCTGAGATGAAGAATAAAGAGGAAGACAGCAGGAGAAGCAAGTACACAGACTCAAGTGAGGACGACAGGAGGAGTAAGTACTCGAGAGAAGAAGAGGAAGAAGGTAATCAAGAGACAACTCAATCACGTCCTTGGACCCAACCTGACACAAACCAACCTTCTCCTGACCAACATCAACCATATCATGTTAAGGTCAATAGCGTATAGTTGTTTTTAGGAGTAGCTTGCTAACATTATTATTTTCATAAGATATCCCAGGTGACATTGATGTAAAAGAAAGATTTAAACTTTTCATGATATAATATGAACACATCTTCTAAATACTCAGGGTGTTGCTTTCATAGTTTTTGGCCAAAATCCATAACATTTCCGGAAAATGTACAGCCATACACGAATGGTTTGGGCAAGTTAATTCAGCAGATTCAGAGGGTTCATCTCTCTTTCCTATCAATGTCTTGCAAACAATTCAAATTTCAGAGGGTTCATCTCTCTTTCCTATCAATGTCTTGCAAACAATTCAAATTATAACATTGACAATCTTGATCAGGTGTTATTACATGTACTTGGCATACCTTTATATAAGTAATAATGTGAATCTAACTGAAAACATGTTATGAGCTTTCTTCTTGGAATAAATCTTAACCTTTGACCGAAAAACTTAACTATGGCCATAGTTTTGGATTGATCTTTCATAGCCTTCATTATTTGACATGATTATATATTTTCACTAGATCATTCAGACGATGTCATAATTGTCAAGCTGATCAAAGACCATCTCATGTAATAAATGCAAATCTAGATAAGATCTAACCTTTCGTATATACCCTTACATTTAAACTGCTTATTTGGAGAATAGTTTGTGCAGCAATAGGACAAACCACAGGAGGGTTCTGGTGCTCTCATAGCATTCTTGTTTTTGGGACACTGGTTTCTTAGAAAGTAAAGTAATTTGTGGCCTGCAAATATGGGATTTTAAAATATCATGTTTTTGATTAAATAATTTTCTAACACTCATATTTAATAAAGTAAGAGGGCAACATTCAATTGATATTTCATTATCATTGTTGTCTTCCCATGATTGTTACAAATTAAGTTTATTAATTAATTAATTGTGTTTCTCACTTTCAGACTGGGGTTCTCACTGATGATTCGTTGGGAAGTATTATCAAAAAGGAAAGTATTCAAAAGATACTGGATGATGCTGGACAAGAAAACAAAAAATATAACATCAATTTCTCTGGTAACAAAGCACAAGTTAAAGAGGACAATACACCAGATTGATTGACATGTTTTATTACAAGACTTCTTAGACTAGTACAATCACATGGGGATGCATATTCATATGGAGATAGGTAAACTCAAAATCAACAACTTCTCATCCATGTGAGGTATGAATGTGACATATGTTGATCCATATACTTGAAATAGATTAAAAGGTACAGTATATCAATAAGCCATCAGTTCAACTATGAAAGGTAGGCATAATGGGTAAGCTCAAAACAGGAAGAGCTCATAAATAACAGTTCCTATTTAACAAGTAGCTGTCAGGCTTGGTGGATTTACTTACTCACTTACAGCTAGGTTGTGTGTTTGTTAAACTCTCTTAGAATCGTTCTTTATTTTTACTACAGAGATGTTATTGTGAAAAATATGATCATACAAGACACATAATTTCATTCACAATGGAGTTAAAGTTCAAAACACACAAGACTTTGTCCTGATTAGGTAATATGGTAAGTGCATGTAAAATAATGAATATGATATAACTTATTGAGAAATGTAATGTTGTTATATTTTTCAAGGATTGTAAGCAAACATCATAGAATCATCATGTATGTCAACCAAAAAGTGATTGCCAAACACAACTGATAAGGTTTCATTCTCCAATTAGCCCTTATACAGAAATGATTAAAATGTTCTTGCAAGGTGCATTACAAAGTCTTGAAAGAGAAAGATCTCATGTTTCTATCTCATACCTTGATGTTAAATTTGGTAATGTTTGAAATAGTTTCTTTCCATGAAGTACTTAAAAGTTGAGACAAACTTGCACTTGGTTCAGAATAAACCTATGTATAGATATTGGCAAGCTTGTTACTAAGAAGCTAGAAGAAAAACACACAGATAACCTGATTTGTAAATTCTCTCAGAATATGTCTATGGTATATATATGGTATAAACTTAACAAATCATAATTCTGATGCATTATTTCACCATTTGATATCATAGTGTTATTGACTTTAGCCTCATAACACTTATTTCATATATTTCATAGATTTGGTTTTTGAAATAGAGATTTTCTACTTCCTAAATCTCAAAAAATCTCTTTCTTCATCTGGTTTCATTTTCCCAGTCAATATTGTTTCAACAGTTCCTACTTTAAAGACGTTTTAGATGCTTTGAGTCAACAACAACAGCTATAGACAACTTATTACTCAAAAACAAAACACATGATCCACAAATGTGTCATCTTTTGATTGTACTGTAATCAATTCATATTTCTTGCAGGTTTACTTTTTGCGTGGTTTCCGCCAAAATATTATGAGTAAATAATTATCAACAAAGATGAAATTCACTAACATGTGATAGCACATAGGCACTAAAATTAAACCCCTTGAAATTTGATATGATTGCAGTATGTTATTTATAAATATGTTCCATCAATCATTCATTGCATATAAGGAATGCATAAATCACACAAACTAGACTTAATAAAGGCGCTGTAGCATACCATTCTTGAAATAAAGTGGTCTTACCAATAAAAAGAGTTCTAAAATGTACCATGGTTTGGTTAAGCCATATAATAATGCACTTGTACTGCTCAACGACACCAAGCAATACGAGTCCATTTCCCTTCAAGCAGCGATTTTAAGGTTTTCACACTAAAATGGCCGCTTGAAGGTAGTTCAAGTGATCTGACTGTAGCTATACCTAAACACTCAAAGTAGAGTTTTAAATATGGTGCAATGATGGAAAGGTCATCATCTTGCTGTCTGAACTCTCAAAATCGCACAAGACCTTCAAATCTATTTGTCACACTGAGGACTTCAACAAAATTGTCACTTTATAGGTCACATTGTTTTCTTCAAATACGGATAACCGGATAACCGTAGATACGGCTTATAAGGGTCCTGTAATGAGATATTTTACCTTCTAGTGTAACTATATTTTGTATAAACTATAATGATAAATGGCAAATTTGAGAAAAAATAATATGCCAAAAACAGTGCCTTTAAGTCATCCTGAATACATGAAAAAAAAATGTTCTGTGTAATGTCAATATTTATAAGTGTTGAATCATATTTCTATGGTTTATTTATCTTATGTATGCTGACAACATTTACAGCTTAACTGATTTAATAAATAAATGTATTATTAGCTCTTGTTTATTACTTTGTCTGAAGAATGAAGACAATATTTATGGAGATACAACTTCTTTATTCTGCATATGTCTATCGTCTTCATTTTTTATCATCTCAACTTCGAGAAAGGTACTCAAAGATGTTTTACTTTGTATAAACATCAGAACCAAGGGGTGATAATGATCTCATAATATGAATGCTTTGCACAGCTATTATTCTTATATTTTTAGCCTAATGCAACATCAAAAGCCCTCAAAAAGGAATTACATATATATCAAAGTCTGATGTATTCAATGAAATTGTTGTTAAAAACAACCCGATGGGATTGTTGGATCAAGCAAATTTGTTACAAACACCCAAAAAAAAGAAATAACTAAATATTGTTATCCATACTTCTTCTTAAACTTTCTGTTGCTTTCATCACTTTCTCTGGAGTCACTTGATGGTGAATCAAGGTACTTGTAGCCTTGTATCATGAACATTATTGAAAGTGCTGCAAACAAAAATTATCAAAAATCATACATTATCAAATATCATATGGCTTTCAAAATATCTTATAATTTAAAATCATCCTGAGGTAAAAAAAACAAGAGTCATCAGAAGATGACATATCCCACCGGTTCCACAAAATTTGTAAAACACATCTTTTACAGATACTTGTGTATCTACTACCGTACTTCAGTTAGTGGGTATTACAGATGCTGAGTTTCAGGCATGTTAAGGGTTTTAGACTTCTGCTCCAGAAGCAGTCAAAATCAACAACAACCAACATCCCTCTCATGTTTCTATGGAAACAGAACAAAATTAATTTTTCAGAAAAAATCTGATAATATCAAAAGGCACCACTTCAGTCAATGGGTAATACACATGCAAAGTTTCAGGAAGATATGATGAACGGTTTTGAAGCTGTGCTCCGGAAACGAACCTGTCTCTGAACAAAGTCCAACTTCAACATGTTTCTATGGAAACGAAAAAAAATAAAATTATCAGAAATCTGAAAATATCAAAAGGCACCACTTCAGTTAGTGGGTAATACACATGCAAAGTTTCAGGAAGATATGATGAACGGTTTTGGAGCTGTGCTCCGGAAACGAACCTGTCTCTGAACAAAGTCCAACTTCAACATGTTTCTATGGAAACGAAAAAAAATAAAAATTTCAGAAATCTGAAAATATCAGAAGGCACCACTTCAGTTAGTGGGTAATACACATGCAAAGTTTCAGGAAGATATGATGAACGGTTTTGGAGCTGTGCTCCGGAAACGAACCTGTCTCTGAACAAAGTCCAACTTCAACATGTTTCTATGGAAACGCAAAAAAATAAAATTTTCAGAAATCTGAAAATATCAAAAGGCACCACTTCAGTTAGTGGGTAATACACATGCAAAGTTTCAGAAAGATATCATGAATGGTTTTCGAGTTCTGCTCCGGAAACGAAATGATTACGGACGGACGGACAGACGGACGGGGCGATGACTATATCCCACGGTATTACATACCGGTGGGATAAAAAAGAAAGAAAGAAAAATGTGCTGATTCAGTTTTCTAGCATCTTAGAACTTATGAATTAGAACATGATGAACTTGTTGCAAGTTTCATTTAAGCCAATCAAATGAAAGTATTTTAGATGAAGGTGTTGGGATAAGAGCATACAGTGACAGAAGAGTATTTGTGCAATAGCGTGACAAAAGGTACTTGCATACTCACATGACACTGTTAATGGTGCTATGACACCCACACACAAATCTGATGTTCTGTATATTAGGATCTCGGATATAAAGTGGAAGAGGACAGCAAAAAAAGTAAACAATGTCAGATTGTAGACTCTGAAACAAAAAATTTTGCTTTTGACATTTCATTTTTTGTGTCAGTTTGACAAACTTTTCTCACTATATGATTTAATTAAGGAGATAAAATCATGGGATATTGAAGTTCTTAGAGTTACTCAGTATTTGAAGTTCCATTAATGTTACTAAAACAGTGGCAGCCTTCAAATACTCTGTAACACTAGCGATAAACTGCACCAGTCTTTATCACCGACTAATTTAAGCCTTTCTGCATTCCATCGCCTTTTCTTTGACAGGATGATTGACAGTCCAATCAGAAATCTCCTTACAAAACAACATCCCAGGACAAAAACCATTGTACTTTAATTAACTTTATTTCACTTAGATCACAGCTGCCAGTATTATTGCAGGAAGAAAGCGGACAACACCATGTGGCTATGCATTGTGCTGAAACCTGTAAGCAACGGCTGGAACTAACAAACCATGGGTGGTACTCCGCTGAAATTCAGTGAAGCATTGCACTCAAACTTTATTGCGTGTACAACAGTTCTCTACTTCAGGCAAAGTTGCAGTGCCCCTGGCAGGATTCGAACCACAGACCTCTTGATCTGAAGCCGAACGTGCTAACCACTAGCTGCGCTATCCCTTCCCTTATGACATTTTATTACCTACGAGGGCAATCATATCGGGGTTCATATTCTTCATACGATGCCCTAGGGCAACATATCACTTTGTCATGGTGACGTGACGTCATAAACAATGCTATGACGTCACGTTTCGTCTATGACGTTGCGTTCTAAATGCGCGACGGCGGGTCGCCAGCCTATGGTTGAAAGTGGATTTTAGCGTGTTTTCATTAATTTTACGACTTCGGTAATAAACAGAATATTATATTCGTGTCTATGCCATACTATGTTTACGACACTCGTGCCTGAATATCGGTATATCGCTCGGGAAATACTAATATTCAGGCACTCGTGTCGTAAACATAGTATGACATAGACACTCATATAATATCCTCTATGTATAAGGACATCAGAGTAGGCCTATATAACATTTTTTTTGTTGTCTAAAAACCTTAGATTTCTAGAGTGAACTTTTCACTTCATTTGAAAACAAAATCAAAATCTAGAATTAAGAAAGTTTCATGCACATTGCAAAAATTGGGTTATCACTCATTATTTTTATGATGCATTATTTTGCAAATATTAATTCCTCGGATTGGTCCATTTCAATCAGACTGCTCAACTTACGCTCTGTTATAAATGTTGATTGCACAGCACAGCCGTAATGCACCAGATATAACAGTCCAAATTCCAAAGAGACGTGCAACTAATCCATTCACTGAAAATTTAAATTGTAAAATTAAAAGATTTATGAAAATTGATTGATCAATGAGGTAAAATAATATTTTCAAATTTCAAATACTCATTTGACAAAAAGTCACTTATGATTTTGAAGTACGTAATGTAAGATTATAAAAAAATAGACTGATGTAACAAAGGACGAGGAATTTTATTTATGTTTGATTACCATTAATCACTGAAATAAATTCTCAAGAGTCGAGACTCCGTGACCTCACCATTCGTTTCTGACACTGTGTAAAGACGCGAGTTCAGGAAACTATGGTCGACAAAACACTGAATTGTGTTTCCAAACGCCATCAATGATACGAAACCTATCCATATACTAAGATAGGTCATATATTTTGAGGGCTTTCTGTGTATATTTCTACTCGGCATCCTTTGGATTTTAATGCTTATCAGTACCTACTGGATATCACGCTATACGACTTGGTTTCTGATGTAAATGAAGGTGGTCATTATCCATTGCGCATCTATTTGCTAGAACCAGTCTAATCACGCTGTCTGCTAAAGCCGGAAATGGGTTCCTGACATTGATTTTACGACGATATTAGAGGTTGAAAACTGTTATCAAAACTTATCAATTAGGTATAAAATATATTCGTTCAAATAAAAAGGGATCAATCTATTTGTTTTCAGAAACAGTACCCTACAAAGGAATTAGAATTGATATGTTAGCTATGTCGTTAAAAGGAAGTCGAATGCGTTACGTTAACAACGCATAAACAAAGCTTTTGACGCTCAAGTTTTGGTAGATCTACATCACTTCTTACGATATAAAATAATCTGTAACCTCACGATACATTTGTGAAATTTAAGTTTCATTGATGTGATCGAGATCAAGCAACCGTATAACAAATGCTAAGGCATTTCTGTATTTTCCGTTTCTTCGATGCTTATGACACTGAAGTCAAGGGAGCCCCTCCCGGCATTTGGAACGCTAGTGAGATACCCTGAAACAGATGATGTTTGTTGTGCAAAACGAGAGCTTTCTCCAATAAAAATGAAATCCAAGTTAGAAAGATCAAAATCTATATCCCATCCGACAGTAACAGATCCGGACGAAGTGCAAGAAGAAAATGGTGTGCTCTTTTGGGTCAATAAAAATGGATTTCCAATTGATGATAAAACATGGACAAGGATGTGGGACCATGTTGCCAAAATACATCCTGATGGGAAAAAGATGGTGAAAACATTGAGAGAGACTAAAGAATTGGCAATGGTAAATCATTTTGTACAATGATCACAATCAGTACACCCGTGTCGGATAAAGATATGCACTGCCACAAATACAACATAACGAATGTACTGTAGAGAGTGTACTGACTTCATTAATTTTTCTTTTGGAAATTTTAGAAGGTATTACATTGCTTTGAGCAGCTGAAAGTTTTTAGAATGATGCTCATTGACCAAAATAGTGACAAATTACTGAAAATTTACAAAAATCGTAACTTACGAGACATCATAAAACATTTTGCTCTCTCACATACCAAACATCACCGTAAACCAAAATACTTCTCGTACCATCTACTTATTCCTTAATCAATTTCTTGAAATATTTTTAACTGAACATTTGGGCCTGACTTTAGAATCCCTCACCATATAAGGGCTCGCTTTTTTGTTCTTTATTATTTATGTTCTAGAATATTATTTTACCTATCGGACATGCGCAGACGTTGTTTTCCCGTCGAGGCGATGACGCCATGTTTGTTGACAAAAACGGAAGATCGGTCGCTGCTGTACTGACCCCATTAGCCCTTAGGATACCAATCAACCCTACGTCCAGCACATGATATATCAATTCATAAGTTTAGGGCTAGTGCTGGTTTCCTAAAATGGAATGTAAAGAGAACTTTGGATTTTTTGTGTGTGTACCGTACTGCAGTAGGCCAAAACATCGGGCTTTTCCCGTCTGATTGACATGTCGCACTTCAAATTTAGTAATTGTAGTCTAGGCCCTTAGTTAACCCTTGGACACATTCCGATAATTTCATTTAACCCTTGGATACAGATGATTTAATTTAATTTAACCCTTAGATAATGTTTGATGATGTTATTTAACCCTTAGATCCCTCGAGATCATTATATAATAACATTAGTGATTAGCCTAGTTTTGTATGCAAGAACTTCGGGCACTTTAAATTTAATATATATGTAAGAAAAACATTGTCCGAATTTTCTTCGATACCGAACCGTGATAATCCGATTTCCATTTGGGATCGAAATGAATTTCCAGGAACATTTTATGGACGCTTTAATCCACAGCAGTTAGTTCCCTTGAATCAACTGCTTGAACTGAAATCTCGTTCGGTGTCTCGTTTTTTTGGCCGCCATTGGACATTGTCATGCAATTTGGCGTTGCAAAAGTAATGCAAATTCATAATAACCTTCACATTGAATCCAAGCATTCTGTGACAGTCGTCAGTTAAGTATTATTTCGAGTACATTTTAACCCTTAGGTACACCTTAAGTTTATAATTCTTACCCTTTTGACGAACTGACGAAATTTAGGACATTTTAAAATTTGTTAAAACACTTCTTGGGTGTCTTTCTTACAGATAATACCATAGCAAGATAAATAATAAAAAAAAACTTTCAAGGTAAGTGCTTATTGTGATTTATAATTTTACGATTTTAACGTTTGCTGAAATACTGAAGCGTTGAGTAGAGAATCTAATAAATGAAAACATGAACACGTAGCTTGTTGACTTACCTTTTCGGGTAGTGAATCGTATCAAATTGATGTCCAAAACTTATATTATTCACAATCAAAAATGGAATTGGCATTTGGTGATATCATGTGCATGGACATCACATGTAGAATTTACACAATTCATAAAACTTCAACAGTGGACGCTGTGACACGATCACTCCCTTTGAACATTTATTGATATCCCGTTGTAATACTTATTTTAATTTCTCCTTCGCTGAAAACCAAACAAGATCGCCGTTGGTTACAAAATATAGGGCCTAACATAAAGTCTGTCAAACATCCATACAGTAATCTATGATCTACAACAAAAAAATACATGTTTTAGATCAGCCTACGCAAACGTGGATCTTACCGTCAGGCCAGCGACATTCCCAAGTCTATTCCTTATTTGGAAAATTCCACACGTGAGATTGAATTGACCAATCAGTGAGAAGCTACGTCATTGGGATTTCCTTTCAATTACAGACGATTTGAAAGATGTTTTTGAGTAAAACAAAAATTTGTGTTTAAAACTCTCGTCTTTTAGACGAAGTTTTAAATTAAACTTTTGTCGATAAACACGAAAATGACCTCTTTTTTGGTCTAAAATGTCTCCTAACGGAGATCAGCCCGCTGTCGCGCGCTTCTCTATATATATACATGCTCGCTTTGCGAGCAGTTTACTGCGTAGCAGTTAACTGTTCTTACACGTGCTTACACGTTCTCTCGCGTAGCGAGCACGCGCCTTTGGCGCGTGCTTATCCCGGTGAGGGATACTAAAGGTGATCCAACATTTGTAATAATCGTAAAATTGGAGTCAAACACAGACAGCATATCTTTAGCCTACATGTGTTGACCTATGGAAATAGCGGGGTATTCATCTGATTACTTTCAGTGTCAATGAATAAAGTAGTTCTACTTGCTGGCGACCAATTATCGCCGCATACCAATTGTCGCCAACACAGAGCTACATAGCTTAATACTTAAGTTGAATTGAACTTTTGTTGGTTATCAGTTTGGTGATATCTTAATGTGTGAAATAATAGGGAACAATATGATAAAGTTGTCTGCGCAAGCTCTGCAGCTATGTGTTGGTGATAATTGGTATGCGGCGATAATTGGTCGCCAGCCAGTACTTAAAATTCTAAATTAATGTTATTACTAAAAGCCTAAACATTCATCTTAAGAGAGATTTTTCATATGTGAAATACTTTACTGATATGAATGGTCCCTTATCTCTTAGGTGCGTACCAACAGCACTGTATGTTCATTAATATTGGAAAATCATACAGTTACAGTTTTACAGCATATAAATATTATCTATTTATAATGTTACCGAGTCCAACATCACTGCTGGTCTCATTTTCGATCTGATACTATTTTGGACAATCTCCCATGATCTGGCCACCAATGATAAGTACCGTAAGCAAGTGTGTCTGTTCAACTTACCTCGGTGTCAGTCAGCACGTGGTAAAAGGGGGGTCGACTTATACATGAGATGAAGGGTTTTTACCAGTATTTGGGTAGTTGAGAAAGGGGGTGGACTTATACGCGGGGTCGACTTATACCCCGTAATATACGGTATGAGGCAGGGTGAGGTCATAGCGTTCCTACTAGCTTGGACTAGTGAGATATGGATCCCTTTAGCTCATTTGGATAGCGCCTGACTCTTGTCCAACTGGATGTTAAAATTTGTATTTTCACTCCTGCTACAATTAGTCGTATTAAAATGTCAATGGTTTTGTACTGTTTAATTCAAAATAAGGTCTCTAATAATGAAATGTGATAAATCAGATTAAATATAAATGCTTTTTGATTTAGTGATGATGTTGATTTTATGTATAAGGCATATTACTACAATCATTGTACAATACTATTTTTTGCGTATTATAACTTTTTTTATATTGTAGATTTCAACACCACAGGCACCTCTTAGCTTCCCACCAACCGTGTCAATTGGGGACAGAATTGAGAAGATTCAAAATTATATGAATGAACTACAGTATCCTTAACGGAGCTAATAGTCCTGATTAAATTACCTGAAAGTGGTATGCCCAACCACTATTTCTTAATTGATATCTTCATGACAAACTTAATACCGGTATGTTAATTGTACAATCAGTATGTACATTACATTGTAGGGCAGTATCAACTGGTTAAATTCACACAATATAACTTAAACTGATTGTTTCAATTTGGTATGGCACACATTAATGCATATGGATTAAATGTTGCATGACTTACATCAATCATCTTACTATTGCAACAATTTCCTGACATATTGCCTCCATATCTAGGTAAAGTAAAACACATGAAATTCTCCCAGGTAATATGCACTGATAACAGTTAGGACACCGTAGGAACGTGTACGCCTTGAAATTGTTACTCAACGGAAGTGAACGAATTTCTCTGCGAGAGGTCAATTTTGTTTTCTGTATTTTGTGTAGGATTTTGTTGGATAAATCGGTTTTGAGGTATTTTTCAGAAAAAATATTTCAGGCTGTAAAATGGTACACACTGGTGAAGCCATAGACGAAAGATAGTCTCATTATGTGCCTCCAGTCGACTACAACATTAAAATTTAGGAGACGAATTTTGCACGTGTAACTTACGTGTGTTTGATTTTGCCTTTCTTTCAGAAACTTCCATAAAAATACTCATATATTTTGTACCTTGTTGTAAAACATCCATGTATGGACATATATGCCAAATATTTAGACTTATTATTGACAAATAACAAAATAAGTACCCCTGAACTGGACATGGTGTCAAAACAGTGAACGAGTTATTAACGGGGGTGGTAGTTCATTCACCACTTCTCAAATGCCTCTTTAGGAATGTGTTCACCACAATATAATATCAGCGGTCATTGAATGTAAATATCTCAGTAACTATTTGTTGGATTTTGACTAAATTTTGGAGTTTTAATAAATATGTATCAGCAATTTGGACATGTATATACTTGAAAAAATCGTATGTTTGATTCAAAACAATATATCGACCGCATTTGTGTGCAAATATATTTTTTCGGCATGTAGCCCCACATAAAACTGTCTCTTTATCCCACCGGTATGTAATACCGTGGGATATAGTCATCGCCCCGTCCGTCCGTCCGTCCGTAATCATTTCGTTTCCGGAGCAGAACTCGAAAACCATTCATGATATCTTTCTGAAACTTTGCATGTGTATTACCCACCAACTGAAGTGGTGCCTTTTGATATTTTCAGATTTCTGAAAAATTTTTTTTTTTTCGTTTCCATAGAAACATGTTGAAGTTGGACTTTGTTCAGAGACAGGTTCGTTTCCGGAGCACAGCTCCAAAACCGTTCATCATATCTTCCTGAAACTTTGCATGTATATTACCCACCAACTGAAGTGGTGCCTTTTGATATTTTCAGATTTCTGAAAACAAATTTTTTTTTCGTTTCCATAGAAACATGTTGAAGTTGGACTTTGTTCAGAGACAGGTTCGTTTCCGGAGCACAGCTCCAAAACCGTTCATCATATCTTCCTGAAACTTTGCATGCGCATTACCCACTAACTGAAGTGGTGCCTTTTGATATTATCAGATTTTTTCTGAATTTTTTTTTTTTTTTCGTTTCCATAGAAACATGGGATGTTGGTTGTTGTTGATTTTGACTGCTTCTGGAGCAGAAGTCTAAAACCCTTAACATTCCTGAAACTCTGTAATACCCACTAACTGAAGTACGGTAGTAGATACACAAGTATCTGTAAAAGATGTGTTTTACAAATTTTGTGGAACCGGTGGGATATGTCATCTTCTGATGACTCTTGTTTAATCTAGTTCTGCTCATCTTCTCATTTCTAAAACCATCATTATGTTTACTATGTGCCTATTATTTTACAGCCTGAAATATCTTTTGTCAAAAGTACCTGAAAACCGATTTATCAAACAAATTCCTACATCAAATGAACAAAAACAAACTGAACTCTCGCAGAGAAATTCGTTCACTTCCGTTGAGTAACAATTTCGAGGTGTCACATTCCTACGGTGTGAACAGCGGATCCGGACAGCAGCTCCTGCTGACTTTCCAGAATAGATAAATATAAAAGGCAGTGTGTTTTATTGTAGTATTGGCGGTGCAGTGACTAGATTATGAGTATCAGGTTCAACAGATTTTAAAATAGCGTTCTGTTCTTTTCTTTAGAAATTAAGTGACTTGAAGTGAATTTTGTAAAACTAGCAGCATTTTGCTCAAATGATTTTTGATATATTTCTAAATACCTTATATGTATACTACTTAAATAATACATATAATAATGTTTTAATATTTTTAATTGCACAGTTGGAAATGGAAAAAAAACACAAACACTTTAAATAACTTGTGTATAAATAGTTTTCTTATTTATGAGGTATGAAACAAAGATATGAAAATAAGAACTTTGAAGTACTAATTTTTTATGTTGTTTTCCACACCATTATTTCTTCCTATCTGTTCTTGCCCTTAACCTACTACGATACAACCACACAGGTACCCAATTCTTCGAGATAAGGAAAAACAGACCAATATCAGGGTAAATATAAACAATGTTTTATTTATTTTTAAAATAAAATGAAAGAGGAAAGCTGTCAGAGATGTAAAATCAGCTAGTTGCTGATGAATCTAAGTGATATCACATAACTATAAAGTGTCATTTCTATCAAAATTACATTTGACTAAGAATTAATGGTGCTTCAGACTTTGCCATGAATACACATATATAATAGTAAATGTAAGAAATAAGATGTGTGTTAGTTGACAAAGTAAATGTTGAATTGTGAATGACCATAGTTTGATTTGTTCCAGTCTGATGGAGTGTGCCAAGGAAATGATTCGTGAGTCTCTGCCCATCAAGTGCTTGGAGGCACTCATTCTCGGATTGTATCTTTTAGCAATATGATAGATATAAACCTAATTCTCTTTTCTCTTCAATTCTTTTCACTCACAGGTTAAAGGATGATATGTATTGTATACTTTCTGTCTATGAAATTGTCATCTATGAAATTGAGTTCAAATATTTTAATGTTGAAATTGTATGTGTGAGGAGCCAGTTATTGATAAATTTGTTTTCAATTTCTTTATTCTAAGTTAGGTTTGTATTTGAAGTTGATAATTTTACACCTTTTATTTGTGTAAAGCCTTAGCTTTGTGCAGATTTTTAACAAATGGCATGATGGGAGTTGAAAGATTCCCAATCAGTTTCAAAAGCACATTTCAAGGCTCCGTACATCGACATGTGGTGCTAGGAGTTTCTCATGGTGGTCGCTACGGAGCTCTGGGCATGAGTCGTCGGGATGACCTCATGTATAAACCTCTTGTCTTCAAGGTACCTCATTATAAACCTCTTGTCTTCAAGGTACCTCATGTATAAACCTCTTGTCTTCAAGGTACCTCATTATAAACCTCTTGTCTTCAAGGTACCTCATGTATAAACCTCTTGTCTTCAAGGTACCTCATTATAAACCTCTTGTCTTCAAGGTACCTCATGTTTAAACCTCTTGTCTTCAAGGTACCTCATGTATAAACCTCTTGTCTTCAAGGTACCTCATTATAAACCTCTTGTCTTCAAGGTACCTCATTATAAACCTCTTGTCTTCAAGGTACCTCATTATAAACCTCTTGTCTTCAAGGTACCTCATTATAAACCTCTTGTCTTCAAGGTACCTCATGTATAAACCTCTTGTCTTCAAGGTACCTCATGTATAAACCTCTTGTCTTCAAGGTACCTCATGTATAAACCTCTTGTCTTCAAGGTACCTCATTATAAACCTCTTGTCTTCAAGGTACCTCATGTATAAACCTCTTGTCTTCAAGGTACCTCACGCTGTTATGGTTTCAATGCATGCGATTTCAAAACATCATAACATGTGTCAAGAATTGATAATACTTTCAGGGAAACAAATCATTGATATGTCCCACAAAGAAATTAAATTTGTTAGTGCATTTCTGAAAAGTTCTACCCAAGCCTTTATTTGCCAAATGTATCAACATGATAATGTCATCTTTAAATATTATTTACTTACCCTGGCCAGTTAATAAGTGTTAATTTTACACTCTTGATCATGACAAAAAATATTTCTTTAAAATAATGTGAGGGATTAGAATCAATCTCTTCAACCTTTATGGTTATGTTTGTATTCTTTTTCAGAGTCTTCATGAGTTGGTTTATGACTTTGAAAAGGCCTACGTAAAATGTGAGAAACTTTTCCACTGAACAAGATTTAATCTCTATACTATACTTAATTCTCTATACTGGAATAATTCATCAAATACACTGCAGCAGAAAACTAGTTCCAACCGAAGTTTGCAAGTTTAACCACAGTTTAACCACAGTTTTCAGTGTTCATTTTGAAAGTACCAAGTGTTAAACTAAAGTATTAAAAGGATAGTTCTATCACTGATCTATCGGCAGCATCCGCCATCTTGGATTCTTGGCATTTCATTAAATGAAAACACGCTATATTTAACCAAATTTAACACTTTTTAATAATAAAACATATACAATGATAGAATATTCACATAGTAACACATAACGTATCATGAAACTAATAAACAATATGCTATTAAGCCGTAGCAAATTTTTCCCACTCGCAGCGCCAATGAATGGCTTCAATTCTCATTCTTTTTATTTTTCAACAAATGTGCGCTCGTCTTTATCAAGTTGTGAATTGTAAAGTCATCAAAGTATTAACTTCATTAATATTCAACTTGACTGTGTTTTAATCATGTATTAACAGCATATATATGTGTAAACGGCAATATCCTCTCGAATTTCGTTTCCACAAAAAATATCCCGATAGAACCCTCGTTTTAACTACCGGTAGTGTAAAACACAAATCTATATACGCGCTCTCTTTAGATATCAATTTATTATTGTTGTATTTCATTATAAAATTGATTGTTATCATCATCATGTTTTCATGATTCTATCACAGACTGGCATGAACTGAGGAAGGTCAAGGTCGGTCTGCCCATCGCTCACGACCCTCACAGTTACGAGACTGTCCAGTGGAAGGTAGGAGTGTTTTCATTGGTGGATACATTACCGTCAGTTAACATGTTACGACACTAGCAAAATGAATTCTGCCTCTAACTTTTGCAGTGAAGGTGTATTTGTTGGACCATGTTGCTTTGAACTATCAGCTTTATAATGTCCATAAAACTTGAGGTGTTAAAGTAGCTTTCTTGTTAAGGATATAAGGATCTATACAGAAACATTGCAGTCAGTGAATATAGAACTTGCAATTTTTAATACTTACCCCATTTCAGATAATGCATCCTTGAAGTGGGGTAAGTATTTTTAGATATCTAAAATATTTAAATTTTACATGAAATCAATCAAATACTGTTCTTTATTACATACCATTTGTCCATCATAAGAAGATTGATTGAACTTGTGAAGTTAGAAATTGGACATTGGCAATGGTAGAATCTCAGTTACAGATTGAAGAGTAAAATCAACACCTTATGTTTCAGACACTTACAGTGAATGTGTCAAAACTTCCCAGGAAAGAAATGACCAGGGATTTGGAGCAACACTCCAAACTGATTCGTGCTCATGTGCGTACCATTTTAAAATCTCCTTTAGAATATAACAGCATATTTGTAATTGATGTTTGTAAATCTAACAGAGGTTAGGGTCAGAGGGAGTAACCTCTGTGGGGAGAGAATTGCTAGACATCTTCATATAGACAGTCCATGATTAGATATTCAGATTTTGAAAGTGGGACTGTTGTCATGCTTACACAGTACCAACGGTTATTGATTTATTTTGAAAAAACTTTGCAGGCCAAATCGTGGATTATGCCACCAAATCTGCCGAAGAGAATGGCAACGTTTGTTGACTCCTCTCGAGACGTACAGAGTACAAGCAAGTCTACATCAACTATGAAGATAGGAAGATCGTAAGTATATTCTTACAGGAACCATGCAAGTTCAAGCGGACATTCTTCCTTGTGTAATAAACGTGTTACTGCTTATCAAAATGACAACCTAAGCATTATGGTATAAAACAAACTGTTTTAATGATGGGATTCTTGAGATTTAAAAGTTGGTAGACAATTGAAAGACGTTGTTATCCATATAGTTGTCTTATACTTGATTATATATTACCTTTGACTGCACTAATATCCTGTTGTTCCTAGGTGATGTTTTTATGAATTTTATACACCCTGTGGGCTTCATGTCCCTTACATTTTGGAGAGGTGGGATATTTTTAACAAAGGATCTCATATGAATAGAAATGACCAAAATGACCCCTCTACTGGTCATCTAGGAACAACACTGTTAATCGGACTATCTTGTCCATAGAAATATTCTAATTTAATCCCCTTTCCCTCAGTTAGCTTACTGATATGGAGAAATATTGTTTAATGTTTTCAATAATCCGTTGATTTTATTTTAAGTATTAATTCTGTTAGGAAAACATGCCAACCATATTTTGATAAGACAATCCTCAATCATGAAAACAAGTTATGAAAACTTGAAAAACTCTCGGTAATTTCAAACAATTAAAGTATTCACACCTGCATGTATGAAAACTTCAGCTACAGCAAATGTGTTTATATATATCTTTAATATATTTAGCCTTCAGATTTATACAAAGGAAGATGTCAAGAATATTTTATGAATGCTTCACCCACCATCAATTTCCAACTTTCAGCATAGAAAAATATATGTCCAAATTCAATTTCAGGAATTCGGTAGTGACAACTAAATCTGGAGATGATTCTGGAGGAGTAAGACTACCTGGAGCTCGACGCGGAACTGAATATCAGATCAGGATATGAGTGTAACATTTCATGTGGTGATACTCTGTCAAGTCTTGACTGTGCTCTGATGACTCGTCAGCATGGATAATACTATTTGCCTGTGATAGAAGTAAATCTCAGTGGATTTTCTTAAGTTTATGATTTCCTTCAAACCATGCTTGATTACATTGACTCTTTTTCTGCTGGTCATATATCACTATATCTCCAAATTCCATAACCTATTTATTGAACTGTATAAAGCAGGTAAAAGAATTTGTTCTTCAGTTTGTAGTAAATATTTTGGATTATTCAATCTATACGTATCTATAATCAGAAGTACCTTTATACTGCAGCGGTGATTTTAATTTAATGGAAACCTTTAAAAATAAAAAATAATGAGGGCGTTTTTTCGTGCACTGTTTTGTTGTCATAAAAAAAATATTTGGTAATTAATCCATGTAAATTTGAGGTCAAAGATGACCAAACAAATTAGAGAATATTCATATTGAATACAGGTATTACTGGCAAAATATCTTGTGTTTGTATTGTTTCTAGGTCTGGTAATGATTGTAGAGTTGCACTTTGTTCTGTATTGTTGAAGTACTCCACAGAAGATACAGCTTTGTTAGAAATAGTACAGTGTATATATGGTCTTTCTCTGGCATGCATTACACCAGTTATTACATTTCACTGTTAAAGCTAAAAGCTATATTTCCTGTTTGTGATAATTTACTTTTTTTATGAGTATATAAATATGTATGAGTTTAGACAAATCTTTAGATAGTGTTGATCTTGAATTTTTAAAATCACATTTATCTTATCAATACCTGTGGTATTACTTTGGATATTTTATAATAAGCCTGTCAAGTGAATATTTATAGATCTCATATTTATTCACCTTTAGTGAAGTTTTACAAGTTAATGTTTTGCTTCTTCTTCATCAAATTATGGCAAAGCCAAATATTAAACCCTGAGGCTAAGCCAGTGGGAATTAAATTAAATTGTTGACATTACTTCATCATTGAATCATGTACAATTTATCTGACCACTTTACAAAAATCAAATTATGTAACATTGAATTCAGAGTGTTATTTTGTAATCTGCTTTCAGTATTAGTTTCTTAACATGTATTGTGTCATCAATCTTGTCATATATGTCAAGATATAGTGATTTATCTCACAGTATTCTTCTCGGCTTTCATATGTTCTGGTTTATGAGATCATTTAGATATATGATTTAGTAAATCAACTTTTAGATATGTGCATCATATGGATCAGCTATTTACAATCATGTTTGATACTCGTTTTATATACTGTATTTTTGTTAGTTGTTTTGTATGAGAAGTTGCATTATGTCTGTACCCAAATCATGTTTTATTTGATTAAAACTTTAATAAATTAACAAGTGAAGTGTTGTGAATTGTTTGCAAGACACCAAGAGAAGATTAGAAAGAATAAACATTAAATGCAGGAAAGAGAATACAAAGTTCTTTAAAGGATGAAAAAATACTGTGGACTCTTTAGCTAATCAGGCTACGTATTATTTGAAGTTCAAGTCCTAATCCTCATCCAATAAAGATTATTCTGGAAATTAAAACTGAAGATAAGTCGAAATAAAATATAAGGTTGGACACTCTGCCATGCCCTTATTGGCAGTGGGGCCCTTATTTAACAGTACAGGGTCACCAAATCTACAATTTGTAATCCCCATTGACCAAGGAGGATGTGCACAAGATTTCAGCTCTCTTAGAGCCAGTGGTTCTGGAGAAGTAAAAAAATAGAACCATTTGCTCTGAAGCTCATCAGGCTTTAAACAAATAAATTTCGAAATGTAAATTTTCCAGGAGAATTCATCACAGATATAACAAATTTGAAGAATTTGAGAAAAAGATGAAAATATTTTTTTTTTAGTTTGTGACCAGTGACCCCAAATAGGGTCATAGGGGTCACCAAATCTACAATTTAGAATCCCCATTACCCAAGGAGTCTGCACCCAACTTTTCAGCTCTCTAGACCTTTTGGAACTGAAGAAGAAGATGAAAATAGGATTTTAGCTCATCAGGCCTGAAAGGCCCTATGAATTAACCGATGCATTGTTCGATGAGTGGCAGCAGATCCCCCAACAGAGAAAGGGGCATCTGATGGCCAGCACGCTGTGTAAAACATGTCATCCAAGTTAGATACTGATACTGAGTTAGCCAGTCATTGTGGCACTTACTCGTGTTTTAATCAATTAAACCTTCAATTAGAGTTCAAATTTGGTCCTGTGTTGTCAATTTTATAACTTTAACGCTCACATGAGACTATCTAAGCCAGAGAGGGGTTAAAAAAGTACAGGTCATGAGTAGAAGTCACAATCCTGTCTATCATCATTCCAATACCAACCTCTGGTACTCCTAATACCTCCTGGGTACTCCAGTCCTAGATTATGGACTCAAGTGAACTGGAAAGATGCATCCAATAACAATCACTACACAAGATAGACAAATGGTTTGTACACAAGTTTTAATTGTTGTTTCAAAATATTCTATACACATGGAAAAAATGGAACACTTTATGTAAATATCATACATATTTGTCATGTCATTATTTTATTTAGTTCATTCAGCAAATAGTACTAAATACTCAAAGCGCTACATCAATCTAAAAATAAACCAGCAAATTTTTACATTTGAACATTATCACAACAACACTTTTGTCTGATGAATTTGAAACTTTTTTTCAAATCAATTTCACACCAGATGGATTTAAAATTTATGGATGTCATCCCTAACACCATAACGGTGAAAGAAAATTCATACTTCAACCTAAAGTTATGATTGTATTGCAGTGTACTTAGTCCAAAGACCAGCTTTGTCTAATTTTGCAAAAGGAATGTGGACATGAGAGGAACATGATCTGAAGGACACAATGGGTTGGGCAGACCGCCGAGTTTTGCAATCTCTTTCTGCGACATGAGTCCATATCTCTTCAACAACCGCAGCTTCCCCTCCCGAACATTGCGAGTCTCGATCTTACTCTTACGAGTCTTCACTTCTTTGTGGCTCACGTTGTAGAAGATGTAATCGACGGAACATGCTCCTCGGTCATGTTGAGTCGTCACTTCTTCCCACTGGTGGTTCAATCGAGCTATTGTGTGATTGTAGGACGAGACAAAGTTAAGATGGTGCCACAGCTGACCTGACTGCATGGTGGAGTTGTGGAAATCCAACGGACTTGTGGAGAACCCGTAAGATGTCCCCAGAGGACTGAGGTGGACGGGATGTTCTGGATGACTATCCTGAACATGGACTGTGTGTTGGACAACATCCTGGGATTGATTCGGATGCTCTTGAGATATTTCTTGTGAACTTACAGAATGTCCTTGAGAAATAACAGAATGTCCTTTGGATCCCGGTGGGGAAGCAGCCAGCTCTGAAGCTCCAACAACTGCTTCTGTTTGACTGCGAGGTGATGCAGGCTCTTCTTCCACAGCTGAGGTTGAAGGTGATGGCGATGACTCTTTTGATTTGGACTGTATTGTGTCCTGATACTGGCACTGATCTGTGATACCAAAGGATTTGCAGAAGAAATGCTTCCTGAGGTAAACATCTCTTCCGTACTGACCTTCCTGTTGCCCTGACAGGACACGAGCAATGAGTCCCTTGTATTTGAGATATCCTCGAACAACAAACTTATAGAGTTCACTTTGTGGTTCACAGTTGAAATCTCCACACAGGATGACGGGAGCATTACCTGAAGTGTTTGCAGATCTCGTACACTTATCCAGTTCGGCCAAGAGAATCATCAGCTGGCCAAGTTTTATGTCGCCTCGTCTCGGATTGAACAAGAGGTGTGTGTTGGCTACGAACAGCTTCTCCACTGACCCGCTGTACAAGTTGGATTTGGGAGTGAGCTCCAGAATGAGTGCGATATTGTCCCTGTCCATCATGCCCCCTCGACAGTATTCAACCGGGAGGGTCCTACTGAGAGAGAAGCTGCCCTGCTTGTAGAAGATAGCACATCCGTCACACTTGTCTCCTGTTCTCTTCTGGTACACTCCTTCGTAACCTGCAGTCAAATAAAGTATGTTATTACTAACCTGTGGAAGATACTGACTGCAGTGTTATATATATATATATATACAGTAATATTAAACTAGTGTAATACCTCTACATTTTGAAGTCAAAATATTTATTTTGGCCAATTCTGAACAGATGGGACCCTTTGCAATGTTAAAGTGTCCTACTTCTCCAAATTTGAAGGGACACCTAGCCAAATGGTGGGCAAATTTCCCCAGGACCCCCTCTAGGGAGAACACAGAAATCACCAACTCATTTATTAAGAATAATATAACATCAGTCTTTTCAGATCCTTAAGCAGATCATTAAGTATTCCCTAATTTATTATTAATTAGTTTCCCCATACCAAGGTTTTCCAGATGTGGTTTGAAGAAGTCCTCGAAGTGATCCTCCTGCACCTCCTGCAGACACATCACCTGCAACATGCACACACCAGCTTCATCACTCCCTAGAACCATCTCTTATCTATAGCTACTTTTTATATTAGGATTCGGTCAACTTCAACCCTTAACGATTTCATTCTCATACTCCCTGTAACACAAATCACCAATCGATAATGTTCAAAAACTTCCTACCTTTACATTGCACAATAACTTTTCAGGAAACAAATTTATTATGATATTTCAATATGATAATTTTCTTGTAAGATTTGTACATTTAAACAATTGCATTTATTCAATAACAAAACCTTCAATGGATACTGATCTACATATAATGATAGGAAATATCCCTATAAATTCCCTGTCTAAAATGGTCTGGATATACTTCTGTACGTTGTTATCAAGAGGTGAATTTGTCTAGTGAATGATTACAATTATGGTTTTAAAGCAAGTTATTCAAACAGTACATACATCAGGACTGTGTGATGCAATCTCTCTCAGTAAAACCTCTCGTCGATATTGCCACTGTAGAGCTTCTGCTTGTGATCCTGTGTACAAGTACCCATGATCCTCTAGCAGTTTCTGGGCGAGGACATTGTACGACATGACTGTGAACTCTATCCCAGGTTGACGATGCTGCTCATGGGCGATCCCGTACCCAGTGTACTCCCATGCTCTCGGAATAGCAAGCCGATCTGGAATCAGATTGCAAGAGTTTTAGGCAAGGTTAGGCAAGATGATTTTAGGTTTAATTTATTTGTTACATTAAGTCTGTGGATGATTTTAAGTTTTATACTCCCGATCAAAGGTCAGGGGTATATATACCGTAATATAGCAATACAAAGGGTTCCGTTCATCCGTCCTTCTGAAAATGTTTTTGTCAAATTTTGCAAAAATCTTCTACACCAACAAGAGAGGTGCACTGGTGAATTACAGACAATTTGGTGAAATCTTTTTGAACGAATTTCTCTATTTTTGACGTAGACATTTCATTAAATCAAAACTTTCCGACCAATTGCAGAAAAACTATTCATCCCATTCTTTTCAAACTTTGCACTAATCTTCTAGGAGAGGTGCAGGGTCGAATGATAAGCAATTTCATGGATTTTTTAATTTTTTAATAAATTTGTGTACATTACACAAGTGTATTCATATGCTGAAGCTTTATGAAACCATATCAAATTTATTTTGAGATGATCCATAGGATAGGATAGGTAGAATCAAAGAGATGGCACATGAAGGGACAGGGTATTATTAAGCCACGCTCACTTTTTTGCCTCTTGTTATTTTGATGGTTATTTAGGTTCAGTTTATTGTTATTTTGATTTTAGGTTTAGGATAAACAAATTCTAAGTGATAAGTAAGTGATAAAAATGCTTTTAATTTAGTCTTCCAGTTGGCATGAAAAGTTATCAAAAAGACCACAGTAGGTCGTTGCACAAAACAACGTTAACCATAGTACCATCTTTTAACATTGCACTCAGGTTACCAAGTGAATCAAGGTTACCTTGTGTTTTTTGTGCATCGGTACCATGGATGCCAAATGTCTGATTGATGTAACAGAGTTGTACAAGCATTTAGCATGTATAAATGTATGAACAGCATAACTGTAGCATTTTATGACAACTTGCAAATGTCTTGTTCGGCTATGTAAGAAATTGTTCACAGTTATCTTTATTTTTTACAATAAAGTAAATGCCATAATATTTATTTCAAAAAAGAAATAATTAAATTTTACTATTTAAATTTTCTGAAATAGTGTGAAACAAGCTGTGTAATGTAATCTTCCACACTCTATCAGTGTGGTGTGATGAGGGGTCATGAACATTTCCTAAACTTTGGACTTTGTGTTCCGAGATCATTCTTATCATATAACTGATGTTGTTTACTTGATCTACTATCCTAAATAATAAATGTGACTGAAATAACTCACCCATCTGCACTCATTTAGATCATTATTCATTGTGAAAATGGTTATGGTTATTAATATGGTTAGTATACAGTTGAGTTGAGCATTGGAGATCTCACTATGACACATTTGAAAAGATAGACTCTGGACATTGTTCTACAAGGCTCCTCCAAATCCCCTGATTATCTTCTAAGCATTTGCCTCAAAAGAAATTGTAGAGAGACAGTCCACATCCTGCACCTATTTTATACTCAACGCTCCTCCAAATGCTCCGATTGCCTTCCAAACATTAGTGTATTGTGAGGTGAAGTGAGGTGAGTTGGGGTTTAACGCCGCTTTCAAGAGTATTTCACTTATATCGCGGCTGCTAGAAGGGAGAAAGCCTGGCTGGAACGAGCGAACCATGGGTATTAGTGTATTGTCAGCAAATGAAATGTCACTTGAAATTTGACAATCAATCATCAGAGTTCACATCCGGGCACTGCCAAATGTCAATATTGGTCAATTTGAAGTCATTGGCATTTACAACATTATGAGGCTCATGCTTAGAACTTTTTAGAAGAAAATCAGGTGATATGGAGGAGATTTGAGTAAAAAAATACTGAGACGGCTCAATATTGTCAATCCATTGTAGACCTTTGTGAAAGCATTGATACAATTGATTGTATACATTATACAAGTGAGTGAGTGAGTTACTGTTTAACACTACTTGGGCAGTATCCTCATTAGCTGGGTACCTAACTAGTCTAACACTTAGACTGTAAAAAAAAAAAAAAAAAAAAAAAAAAAATTAAAAGGAGACTGAAAAGGAGACTTTTTTAATACATGAAAATACCATTTCTTACAGTCTCCTTTTCAATATTTAATAAAATGGTGATATTTTCAGAATAAATACTTTTTTCATAGTCTGAGTGTAAGACTAGGTACCTAACATAAGAACTTATTTATAAATTTTAACAGTCAAAAACAGAATATTGGATTTTCGTTTCAAAATCATTATTAGGAACTTTAAAAATAGAGCCACTGGCTCTGTAGCTCATCAGGCTTTATGTAGGCTACATTAACTAACTCAAAATGTCAACTTCTAGGTAACAGGAAGCACTTTAAATGGAGAAGATGAAATAGGTCTAAAGGTCCCCAAATCCCAATTGGCCAAGGAGTCTGTACATGAAATTTCAAGTCTCTAGGGTCAGTGGTTCTTGAGATGAAGATGAACATTGGTTTCAGGTCATGACCTCTGTGATACATTAACTAATTAACTAATGTTAACTAACTAATGTTAACTTCTAGACTAGGTGAGAGGTACAACAAATAGGAAGCACTTTAAATGGAGAAGATGAAATAGGTCTAAAGGTCCCTCCCCCTCTGACCCATGTTTGAGGCCAGAGATAAAATCCCCTACAAATAAAGACACACTTGAAGATTTAATTCATCACTGTTGTTTATTATCTCCATTTGAAGAGCCATAAAATCTCAAGATAAAAAATAGCTTTTCAGGTCATGACTTCTGTGACCTATATTTGGGGTCACAGGATCATGAAATCTACCATTTAGAATCCCGAAGGGCCAAGGAGTCTGAATTTCAAGTCTCTAGGGTCAGTGGTTCTTGAGAAGAAGATGAAAATAGGATTTAAGGTCATGACCTCTGTGACCTTTTTTGGGGGTCGTAGGGTCACAAAATTTACAATTTAGAATCCCCATTGGCCAAGGAGTCTGTACACAACTTTTCAGCTCTCTAGACCTTATGAAACTGGAGAAGAAGATGAAAATAGGTTTTTAAGAATGTGACCCCTGTGACCCTATTTGGGATTACAGGGTCACCAATTTTACAATTTAGAATCCCCATTGGCCAAGGAGTCTGTACGCAAAATTTCAGTTGCCGAGACCAAGTGGTTCTGGAGAAGAAAACGAAAATGCGAAAAGTTTACAGACGGACGCCAGACACCATGCCATGCCATGCGCCCATCGGGCCTTTCAGGCCAGATGAGCTAAAAATAGAGACATGGGCTCTGTAGCTCATCAGGAATTCATTGATTATCTCTCAAGTAATACATTGTTGACAAGCAAATAATAGGTTTTTAGATTGTTTTTCAATTATGACTCACAATTGGGGTCAAGGGGTCACCAAACCTACAATTTAAAATCCTTATTGGCCAAGGAGTCTGCACACAACTTTTCAGCTCTCTAGACCTTTTGGATGAAAAATGTTTTTTAAGGATGTGACCCCTGTGACCCCATTTGAGGTCAGGGGGTTACATATCCACAATTTAGAATCCCCAGTGGCCAAGGAGTCTGCACACATTTCAGCTCTCTAGACCTTTTGGAACTTGAGAAGAAGATGAAAATTGGTTTATATGGATGTGACCCCTGTGACCATATTAGAATCCCCATTGGCTAAGGAGTCGAAAAAGCAAAAAGTTTACGGATGGACGGACGGACGGACGCCATGCCATAAGCCCATCGAGCGTTTCAGGCCTGATGAGCCAACAAAATTAATTCAAACTTCTTAATCATAGCTTATGCAACATAAAGTACATGCTTGTATAAAGTGGCAGACATGTTTTCTTACAAAATGTAATTTACATAACAATAAACATGCTGCAGACACAATGGACACCATGGCAACCTTACTGAACACATGGTTATGGTTGAACAAATCTGTACATATTGCTGTCCGTATTTATAGCATTCAGTCACGTCCCCTTTGGGAGCTCTGACCTTTTACAAATATACAAACAAGTCATATTTTTGCAAACTCAGAATTTTGAATATTATTTCCTAATTTTCATTTCACAGACTAAATGTGATTTAATCATTATTAATAATTAAATGTGATATTTCAAGGTTATTTCAATTCACTACATCAGACATCTTTAAAAATAATCCAAATTCTAGGAAACACTGTGACATTATAGTTGTAAATGCATATTTTGTACAATACAAAATTGGGTGTATTGTATATGTAGCCATATTCCAACATGGATGAAAAAGCACACTTGTATACAAAGACCAGCTAACATACATAAAATAACAGCAACACTGGTAATCTCGGGATGTTTATGAAAGAACATTTGACCTCTGACTGACCACATGGTCTATTTATAGAAGGGTCAGGGACTTATCACAAGGCCTTTGAACATAAACAAACTGACAATGTCCGACAACATTGCAGGAAAGTTTGAAACTGTTTAAGTTGCTGATTAGTAATTAGATATTATCTGCATTTTCATTGTTCATGGAGACATATTGAAATCCTCCATGGTATAATTTGATAGTTATACATTTGTAGAAAACTGATTGATAAAGTATCTACAGAGTGATGCAAAAAGTATTTGGACAGTGACGTTATTTCCATAGACCTGCATGTAGTAATGTAAATCTAAGATAAATAATTTTCATAAAATAAATTCTAGTTGGAACACTTCCAATATTTTCAGCTTCATATGAAATCATCTGAGCTTGAAGTACATAATTTAGATTAAATTTTCTCACGACAATTTAACAAGTGTACTGTTATTCGATTTACCTACACATGTACATTAAATGAAAAAAGTTCCCATAGATCGGCATGTTAAATGTTTTTACAACTATGTATATATGTTGATCAAATTTGTGTATTTCAGATATTTCCCAATATAGAAACCGAAAATTAAACATAAATTATGAGGTTGTAGCCAAGATGATTTCTCACAAACTTCATAAATGTGAATAGGATCGAACAATATTACTATCTAGGAAAATTAGTTATCCTTGACTAAATTAACATTTAAGACTATGGAAATAACATCACCGTTCAGATACTTTTTGCATCACTCTGTATGTATACTTATATAACATCATACCCAATCCTCTGCTTATCTAATCATTATCATCTTAATGGATTACAATGACTGAGGAACAAGCCAAAGAGAGGTCAAGTACATTAACCTTTCAACACTCAATAAACATCTTTAACTTAATAAAAGAAAGAGTCTAATTAGTTTACAATGGTCAATGTATAGTACCTGTCATGTGAAAAAGTAATTGTTTGAAGACACATTTTCACAATATATATACTAATTTGAATTCTGTAACAGAGTTGAGAAAAAAGTTAAAGTGATATTTTTTTAAGAATGAAATTATTCGTGCTGAGAATTTTTGGGTTAGTATATGATAATTGATTCTGTCTATGAATGTTTAAAAAGTTTATTAGGATACTTTTTAATAGTTTGGCAACACTTTATTTACCTTAATTTTTTTCAGTTTCTCTTGGAATTTAGAATTTACTGTACCGTAAAACTAACAAAACACTCAGAATTTGTATTTTCTCACCTGCTATCACTGGATCGTGAAATTCGCCTTTTGTCTCCACATCCGCCACTGGCTTGTAATGACTTGAGGTAGGTACGTTCAGGACGGAGGAACTTTGTATGGAGTTTGAAAACTGATACGTTGAAAAATCTCTTCTCTGATGGAAACGAGGGTCAAGAGTCTGATAGTGTCCACCGGTCAATGAGAACAGCTGAGACAATGAGATCCCGGTTCGTACAAAACAGGGAGCGTTGTTCAGACCACTCGTATTTTCAACAACAAAGGAAGGTGGTCCTGCTCTTTCTTGTAAAGCTGTTTTTATTGGTGATGGTGGTGTTTCCTTATTTTGTGTTTCCATGGTTCCTGAGCTTCCATCTTTGGTAATATGTCGACGTTTTCTTGGACTAGCATTTGAATTTTCTCCTCGATTTCTCTTGTCCCTTTGACCATGCTTCGAGTATTCTGGATTCAAGCTTTCATCTTTTTCAAAACCACTCATTACTGTTGCATGTCTCACATTGAAAGTCTTCCTTGGATATACAGGTCTTGTGAATCTGCAAGCCACAACAAATCGAAATTTGGAAACCAACATGTTGACTCAATGACAATGTTCTCAAGGAAGATAAGTTCTCAAATGAAGAACCATATATGATAAATATAACCACATCTAACAGAGCTACAAACACATGGACACTGTCATGGCATGATGTGGATTTCAAAATTTCCCAGCTGTCACTTGGTGTGTTACATAAACTAAAAATATGCTCTACGTCACAGCAGGTCTTCAGAATCTTTAGCCTCACACGAAATCTCCAAAAAGCAATGCCTTGAGGTTCGAGGTCTGAAGGAATGACAATGTAACCTTGCTGCTAATCCAACCTAAACTCACAGAGATAGACTAGACTAACGATCGACGGGTGAATGGCCAGTGATATTCACGTAACAAGAGCGTGACCCAGTGTAGCCCAGAGTTCACAGATGGCATGCCTTACCTTCGTGCTGCGAGGTCAAGGCGACTGCGTTTAGGAGTTTGGGGAAGTGTAAACTAAACCCACTAAAATACATATTTGAAACTTTAGACATGTGTGTAAGTTGCGTATTACCTGTAAATGACATTTATCATAACATCTGGTGTCAAACATTTGGTTATTGGTCGTCTTACAGCGACATTATTTGAAATATGAAACACATCACGTATTTATCAGCCTTTAGCCACGAATGGAAAGACTGTTCAAAGGGGCGTAACTCTAATTTACTTCTACCTTTGACTCGCCGTTAGGAATCCCCATCTATAAATAAACATGCGGTCTAATTCAGGCGACTACGCTTCCTGTAGGGTCAAGGCTATGCTTTGACCAGAGAGACCCTTCCTGTAGTCTTACACTCAGACTATTTAGAATTTATTCTGAAAATATAACCATTTCATCAAATATTGAAAAGGAGAGTGTAAGAAATACTTTATTTTTTTAATGTTTTTTTTAATTTCCCATCAGTTGTTTACATACATGTACAGTACAGGTTTATATATACAGTATACATCAATAGATTTGTCAACATGTCAATAAAAAAATAGAGCCATTGGCTCTGTAGCTCATCGGGGTTTATTGTTTGATGATGAAGACAGAAGTATATTGTCTCAATATAATGGACAATCCCTAGCCCTGACAAATCTTGGTCTTGAAATTGAGAGAGAGCACTCAGCAAAGTCAACACACAAGAGATTATATGCAATTTGCTGACCCCTTGGCTCTGGTTACAAGCCAGCTGTGCTTTTACAGCCAAATTATGTAATAGCCTCTGCCTTGCACTAAACACTGGCAGCACTGATCTAACTGTATAAGGCTTAGAGAGAACAGGCAATGTGATGAATCTCGTGGTACAATTTAGAATCACCTTGGCTCAATAATCTTTGCACAATTTTAACGGCTCTAAGCCTTTTCATTTAAACATCTAAACATTCTGAACACAATATTCCTTCTAGTTTGTTCTGGAGAAGAAGATGAAAATAGATTTTCATGTTTTGACCTGTGAGGCAATTCTGCATTTCTCAAACCCAAGTGAGGACTCACAAATCTAAAAGATGAGATGACTCTCCCTCAGGTATTTTATTAAGAAACCACTAAATAGTGAATGAAGTGCTCATAAAATATCAGTTCAGTTCAATTTCAAAATGTTTTTTTAGGCTGTGGCCCATATTTGGGATCACAGGGTCACCAAATTTACAAGTTAGAATCCCCATTGGCTAAAGAGTTTACATCCAATATTACAGCCTTCTAGGTCTTTTTTTCTGGAGAAAAAGATGAAAACAGGACTTTAGGTCATAGCCTGTGAGGCCCTTATTTGGGGCCATAGGATCACCAAACCTATAATTTAGAATCTCCATTGGCGAAAGACTCTGCACGCAATAGTACAGCCTTCTTGGGTTTTTTTCGTTTTGGAGAAGAAGATTAAAACAGTCTTATCTTATCATTTCATCAACAGTCATATGCAGTTTTCATATCTCATGTAAAATAAAAGAATGTGTAACTCCTCTTCAATGTATTCCTTTGTGGCTTGTCACAAAATTCCGTTCATAGGCTATTCAATAGTTCTCATTTCACATTGATTACATAAATTTGACAAACATGTCTATAATGGAGACTTGATCTTCAACATATATTTCTCATTCCTACTGAATAAGATTAACTGCAAAGGTTTTTTTTCTCAATTCCGCATTTCTCGAACCCAAGTTAGGACTCCTATATCTAAAAGATGAGATGACTCTCCCTCAGGTATTTTATTAAGAAACCACTAAATAGTGAATGAAGTGCACATAAAAGATCAGTTCAAAATTCAATTTCAACATGTTTTTAGGCTGTGGCCCATATTTGGGGTCACAGGGTCACCAAATTTACAAGTAAGAATCCCCATTGGCTAAAGAGTTTGCACACAATATTACAGCTTTCAAGGTCTTTTTGTGCCGGAGAAAAAGATGAAAATGGGATTTTAGGTCATGGCCTTTGAGGCCCTTATTGGGGGTCACAGGGCAACCCAATTCTACAATTTAGAATCTCCATTGGCAAAAGAATCTGTACACAACATTTCAGTCTTATAGGTCTTTTCGTTCTGGAGAAGAAGATGAAAATAGGTTTTTAGATTATGGCATGTGAGGCCCTTATTTGGGGTCACTGGATCACCAACTCTACAATTTAGAATCCCCATTGCCCAAGGAGTTTGCATACAACATTTCAGCTCCCTAAACCCAGTTGTTCTGGAGGAGAAGTCGAAAAAGCGAAAAGTTTACGGACGGACGGATGGACGGACGCCATCCCATGCCGTAAGCCCATCGGGCCTTTCAGGCCTGATGAGCTAAAAAAATACACGCCGATCCGGTTTGCAGGTATTGAAGTTCATGGACATTTGCAAGATTTTTAGGGGTTTCATAGTCTATCTGTATTATTCTCAAAGGTTATATCTCATTTTCTAAATGTCTAAATAATGTGTGAAAGAGGACCAAAATGAATAGAATCTGGGCTGCCTATTGTTTGTAAAGGCACTGTATTTACATGTCTGGTACTACCTTAATATTATATTATTATATGTAAGAAATATAATTTTCTTTTTTAAAAAAAGGCTCCTTTTCGATATTAAAAAAAATAAAAATTTCAGAGTCTAAGTGTTAGACTACGCTTCCTTCGACGTTACCTAAGTAAGAATTCATAGTGTTTTTATTATAAAGAGTATCTTAAATCACCAGATTATTTATTCTTTCTTTTTTAGTGTGTTTATTGTTATTCTTTTTAAAGAACAAAGTTATGATGTTGCATGGGAGAAAAATAATCACAATTTCATTAATTCATTTACAGGGTAAATGACAGGCCTACTACAGAAAACTGTCATTATATGTTTTAACGAGAATCGATCTTAATTTATCGATCTTTATCAAAGAACTTTAATTCTTACATTTATAAGTCGTTCAATAATTTAATTTAGTTAATTACGCAAAGGTTTCTGAAAAGGAAATGTATTGAATAGGCCTATAATGCTTCCATATACTTTATATATATATATATATATATATATATATATATATATATATATATATATATATATATATATATATATATATATATATATATATATATATATATATATACTAGGCCTATTATAACAACATTTTTGCATTTGTTTATTGTCCTGTGAAAGTATAAACTAGAAATACTAATTAATATAAGTGTCCCGTGAAAGTATAAACTAGAAATACTAATTAATACAATTGTCCTGTGAAGTATAAACTAGAAATACTAATTAATACAATTGTCCTGTGAAGTATAAACTAGAAATACTAATTAATACAATTGTCCTGTGAAGTACAAACTAGAAATACTAATTAATATAAGTGTCCTGTGAAGTATAAACTAGAAATACTAATTAATATAAGTGTCCTGTGAAGTATAAACTAGAAATACTAATTAATATAAGTGTCCTGTGAAGTATAAACTAGAAATACTAATTAATATAAGTGTCCTGTGAAGTATAAACTAGAAATACTAATTAATATAAGTGTCCTGTGAAAGTATAAACTAGAAATACTAATTAATATAAGTGTCCTGTGAAAGTATAAACTAGAAATACTAATTAATACAATTGTCCTGTGAAGTATAAACTAGAAATACTAATTAATATAAGTGTCACGTGAAAGTATAAACTAGAAATACTAATTAATACAATTGTCCTGTGAAGTATAAACTAGAAATACTAATTAATATAAGTGTCCTGTGAAGTATAAACTAGAAATACTAATTAATATAAGTGTCCCGTGAAAGTATAAACTAGAAATACTAATAAATACAATTGTCCTGTGAAGTATAAACTAGAAATACTAATTAATATAAGTGTCCTGTGAAGTATAAACTAGAAATACTAATTAATATAAGTGTCCTGTGAAAGTATAAACTAGAAATACTAATTAATATAAGTGTCCTGTGAAGTATAAACTAGAAATACTAATTAATATAAGTGTCCTGTGAAAGTATAAACTAGAAATACTAATTAATATAAGTGTCCTGTGAAGTATAAACTAGAAATACTAATTAATATAAGTGTCCTGTGAAAGTATAAACTAGAAATACTAATTAATATAAGTGTCTTGTGAAGTATAAACTAGAAATACTAATTAATATAAGTGTCCTGTGAAAGTATAAACTAGAAATACTAATTAATATAAGTGTCCTGTGAAAGTATAAACTAGAAATACTAATTAATATAAGTGTCCTGTGAAGTATAAACTAGAAATACTAATTAATATAAGTGTCACGTGAAAGTATAAACTAGAAATACTAATTAATATAAGTGTCACGTGAAAGTATAAACTAGAAATACTAATTAATACAATTGTCCTGTGAAGTATAAACTAGAAATACTAATTAATATAAGTGTCCTGTGAAGTATAAACTAGAAATACTAATTAATATAAGTGTCCTGTGAAGTATAAACTAGAAATACTAATTAATATAAGTGTCCTGTGAAAGTATAAACTAGAAATAATAATTAATATAAGTGTCCTGTGAAGTATAAACTAGAAATACTAATTAATATAAGTGTCCTGTGAAAGTATAAACTAGAAATACTAATTAATATAAGTGTCCTGTGAAGTATAAACTAGAAATACTAATTAATTTAAGTGTCCTGTGAAAGTATAAACTAGAAATACTAATTAATATAAGTGTCCTCCGAAGTATAAACTAGAAATACTAATTAATATAAGTGTCCTGTGAAAGTATAAACTAGAAATACTAATTAATATAAGTGTCCTGTGAAGTATAAACTAGAAATACTAATTAATATAAGTGTCACGTGAAAGTATAAACTAGAAATACTAATTAATATAATTGTCCTGTGAAGTATAAACTAGAAATACTAATTGATATAAGTGTCCCGTGAAAGTATAAACTAGAAATACTAATTAATACAATTGTCCTGTGAAGTATAAACTAGAAATACTAATTAATATAAGTGTCCTGTGAAAGTATAAACTAGAAATACTAATTAATATAAGTGTCCTGTGAAGTATAAACTAGAAATACTAATTAATAGAAGTGTCACGTGAAAGTATAAACTAGAAATACTAATTAATATAAGTGTCACGTTCGCCCAACACCCCCACTTTTCCTTTCTGTATTATTTTCTTTATTTAAAAAAGGTGAAAATGTAATTCATAATATTGCAAATTTTAGGGACCAAGCTATGATATAAGGGAAGTTACCGTTATACTGGTGTATGAAATGTACTACAACCCCTGGCCTCATCAGTACTGGAATAAATACTGACAAGGAAATCGACATTCATCCAAAAGTATATGACGAGGCGTACATAAAATGACCCCTAATCGATCATCTGGCTCCATTGACACAAATGCATTTCTTGTTGAGTGATCTATCGTTCACCGATCACTCAACAAAGTAAACATGTTGATGTGACATCTGAAGTTTGAAGTTTGTTTCAGTGGGACTCCTGCTATTTCAACTGCCCCTTAAACAATATATACTAAATATGTAAAAAAAAAGTGCGACGGCATCCCATATCTTAACTATCTTTAACATATCTTAATTATATGTAACTCCTATGTTTCGATAGGTACCTATTACTTTGAATTGGTTTTCGGGTACAAGTACCACTTATGCCGAGATCCCAGTAGAGACATGAGAGAATGCGTAAGTATTTTTTTACAACGTAACGTTTAGTTAATAACAATGTTAGCAAAATGTTTACTATCACATTAAATGAATAAGTATGTGTGAAATATTGTCAACATTTCTCTTGTAATCATATTGATTTCAGTCGCCGTGTTTGCATTATGGCGGTGGAATGTAAATGGTCAAGTCATGATTGGTTGATAAATGCTCTTTTTGTAAGCATACCTCAGAAGATATTTTATATGTGTACTTTGAATGTGAATTTGTTCAGAATTTTTTGGCTGAATTTGGAACTCTTTATTAACCAACACCTAAAAGGTAATATAACACTTACACAATGGCATATTATGTTTGGATTTTCCTTAGACAATAAAATACTCAATCATATCATACTTCTAGCAAAAAGATTTATCTACATCTCAAGTATTAAACAACTTGTACTTTCTTCTGAGGGATTCTTTAAAAATCTAAAGATGACATGTTCAATTGAAAGATTTATAGCTAGGAAGAATAACAGGTTAGGGTCTTTTTTAAGAAAATGGAAACAGTTACCAGTGATACTAGACACTGTATGAAGCACCCATAAAATAATTTACTTTCATTGTCCTTGTAGCTTTACCATATACAATTTTACATGTCTTTTTAAGAAAATGGAAATAGTTACCAATGATTCTAGTCACTGTATGAAGCACCCATAAAGTAATTTATTTCTCATTGTCCTTGCATCTTTACTTTACAATGTCAACACTGTTACAACTATTATCTTAACTGAATATGTTCAATGCCTTTGTATGATGTATGCATATGTGATGTGAAATGGAATAATAAAATAAAAGAAAAAAAAGAAGAAAAAAGTCATGATTGGTTTATAGGGCAGATGAATGCATATAATTAAGGCGTGAAAAGCCTCATATAGCTCCTACATATATTTGTTATAAATATCAACATGTTTTCGAAATTTTTACGTTTAGTTTTATGTCAAGTGTTGTAATCAGTTTGTTCATCTTTGTCTTTTATTGTTAGAGCAATTCAACTATATCAAGTAACATATATATGTGCATAATATGGAAGTTATAACAAAAGAAAAGCAATCGATGAAACGTTTACATGTGTACTTATTACAAAATACTAATATTCTTTACAAATAGACAATAACACTTATTCACGCCCCCGTAATGAAAGAAATTGGTTTATAATTAACACATCTATGATACTGCCACATTGTTGTCATATTCATCCAAATTTGCCATACTGCCATATCCAATGTATTTATATAGCTGCATTTATCACAAATCACTGAAGAATAATTTTAACTCACTGATGTTCAAAATCAAAATAAAATATATTTATATCAGATTGGTTTTTTTTTCAATTCTCGTCATTACAGTTGTTATAGTTTAAAAGAAAACTCAAGTGTCATGAACATTTGTAAGTGAATGAAGCGAACATAAAATATTACGAAATTGCCAGTGGCCGAGGGACTTTGCCTATCGATTTGCGTGCCAAATAAACTCAGTCGGGACATTCTTTGGGTAAGTTAGTATGTGGGAATTGTGGACAGTGAGTCGAACAATTACATAATTATTACTTCAATAACCAAAATAAATAATGATATCCCCCTTGACCACCTATCTGACACATAGAAAATTGCGAAATTCACGTTTAAACAACACAGCCAAGCTTACAAAGATCTCAGCTACTCGTTACAATACGGAACATTCAATACAGTTACAATACAATATTCTACCATAACTTGTGTGTGTGTTGGTTTGTGTGAACTGGGCACATTCAAATGTGCATGACTATTATTATTATTTATTAGCATTATAATGTTTAGCGCCTTGAGCATGCTTTCGAGCGTGGGTATGTGCGCTTTATAAATATGCACTGTTATTATTATTAACTTTGCGTAACAGTCGTTTGTGTTTGGCTACTGTTAGATACGCGTTCGATTTTAAATATATTTAGAGCTTTTATATTCCCTTATAAGCAGATGATGTTAAAACACAGTTTGTTTATCTCCTAATTATCCTTTTCATTCCAGTTCGTAATTAAACGACATATATAGTTTTAATATCAAGACATAAGACTAATGAGTCTCTCATTTGAACAAAAACAAACGATGTACAATTTGGATTCCTAAGAATAATTTCATCACGTCAAAAATTCCAAAGCAAAACGTTATCAAAGGTTAACGTGACCCGAACTGTGAATTAACACACTCATCATCTAACCCATTCTGTCTCCAAATGATGCTCAAAATAATAGGTTCGCAAAGAAACAAACAATTCTTGCTTTCCAATTAAGTCTTATTAAAGAACAGGGTTCTACCAATCTAATTAAAATCAGACCATTGATTCGTTCCATTGGCTTCTTTGCTGTCCTGCTTGCATTCTTGACATCGATCGTCACCATTGATTCCCCAAGGCAGTCTACACAGGACCAAATTAGAAGTTTGAATCTGTCTAGATTTTTATTTATTAAAGTTATCTTGATTTATCTTCTTAAACTTAATTTTTTTAAATGCCAGATCAATTCAACGCTGTCAACAGAATCTTCGCACCTATTGCCTCACTCGTCCAAATGTCTCATCTATACCCCCTAACCCAATATAATCCGTACAATGAAAAAAATCTACTCCTGTAAGACAGTATAATTCTTTAAGCCGTGTCACTACAGGTATTATCTCCGTATATATACGTCGACAGACAATACGTCGATATGGTATAGACAGCAGCGAGTGAACCTGTTTAGACTTAGTGACCTAACGCGTTGCTTTATACCCGAACTTGGTTTCCTGTGTTCAAATCCCGTGCTTGTCATGTAATGTATATATACTGTCCATATCTGCCAATCAGTGCGTGTGAGGGAGCAATATGGCGGGTCATCAATCTAAAGGGGGGCTGTCAGGGGGAGTCTCCATGCACGCGTCAGGTATCAGTCTGTTGCAGACAGAATCGCACACTGTACTCGCTGGCCGTTAGATACCGTAATGTCTGTAGTCATATATACACGGTTGTTTTGCGAAAATCAACACGATATGTTCCTGCAATTATAGCAGTTGATCGTTCCACAACCTCGAAACATTAAACTACATATTGAAGTGTCCTTCTGATTCAGTTAACTTCATTTTTAAATAACGAACATTTACAGATTGTTTTTGTTGGTTCATCATTTATGACAGTACATGTTTCATTGTATGATAATCTTCGGCATAGTTCTAAAATATGATCCGAAAACTATCACCATCACGTTTTAGACAAATATGTGTATAACAGACTGATTTACAAGCCATTCATACAATTGAAGGACACATGAAGCCAGAGTTGCAATGGTAAAGTATGGTATATACAATAAACAGGGGATTATGGAGTCTTTGAATAAAACATATCGTCTCTATGTCACAAGTGTAGGAAAATAATTTTCAGTAGAAATATACTTTTCTCACTACGATATCGTTGATGATTTGTTGGGCGAGTTACACTTTACTGTTCAGATAATACAGACAGATTTCACAACTTAACATTTTACACAAACCACCAATCAGGACAGTACGGTAAACTGGGTGCAGTCTCTAGCCCTGGGCTAGTGTCCAAAGTGTAGTTGACGTGGTTTCCCTAACGTGTTGCTAGGTTCGGATTGCGCTGTTATGCAGGAACCATGCATGTAGGGGGCCAGGAAGGGAGGGGGTCGCCTAGAGACGCTGATCCCCCAGAACCCCCAGGCACCGCACGTGCTAGGCAGTTCCCGTGCAGAAACAGTTTAATAAGTCGCTACATTCACAGTGAGGCAGTACACATGTCGAAACCTTTAATCTCACTATTCTTCATGGATTGGTCGTTTTAATATTAATAGTAAGAAGTCATATTTATAGAAGTGTAGTCAATATATTGCGATATTACACGATTAATGATAAGAACATGTCTTCATATTACAAATGTCCATTCATATTTCATCAGTTGCCAACATATTATTAATATTTGAAGTAGAGACAGACACGTATTCTGAAATTATACCTATAAGCGTTTTGAAAATAAATATGTTGTGGTATTTTAACAGAAAAATGTAACCGTAAAATATTACAGTATTTGGTCGAGACCTTAACGAGAACTTACCAGTACCTGACTGAATTCAGTAAGACTAAAATTTAGTCTCTGGATTTCTTTCAATACTCTATCTTCATCAATGTGAATATGATTCTTTAAGCGTTCAGTTCATGTTAAGTTTGTTTAGACTTGCTGTATTAAAGATTATAATTTTATTTTCAAAACATCAAAAAGTCACTTAACATCGCATTTAACAGGATGTAGAGAAAACCATCGTACGCTTTCGTATCGATTCTAATCAGGCTGATTCAGTCAATACATAACATTGTACTGTTGTTTCCTGGTAAGATATGCAGACAAAACTATGTAATTATATCATTCATAATGTCTTACGTCAGTAGCTCTAATAAATTATTGAAACTTTCAACATCACCAGGACATGAAACAAGACTATACAACAACCGTTCTATATCATAACAATTCATTAAATTAGAGGAGTATCAATTACATGTAAAAGGGTGAAATAAAATATGTCATAAAAAACTGGATACATAAATTGAATAGAGTACAACAACAACAGTTAAACTGCGTTTCGTCATGTCAGCGATAATTAATTGGTCAGTTGGTACCTATCCTGTGTGTGTCCTTGGTGTCGTGTAACCTGGAGCTACTATGACGTGACCATTTGTTTGTTGTTGTAGGAGTGTTGTGCTTGTCAACTTGTGTTTGTTTTCCTTGAAACATACTTTACAAAATATTGCAACCTTGCAACAAAGTATTATACTTGATAACAGTAGTATATAACCTTAACAAATTAAAAATACGTGAAACTTAGATAGCGAATAAATGTAACATCGTTATATTTGGGATGACTACATGCAATAATACAAATTCATGTACTTTTTTTCGTGACGAGTCCCTTTTGACAGTGTATAATAAGAAGTTATGTCATATTACATGAATTCGTTATTGGCCATGTAGAATAATCTTATCATTTTAATATTCAGTTTGAGAACTAATATTTTGTTATTTTTTCCAAACAACTCAATTTTCATTTGCTATGACTATCGTCTGACCCAACTCGTTTTTTTGGTTATTAATTCCGTTAGTCTCATCAACAATTATTTGAGCGCCTAACTAAGTCAACAACAAGACCCCTGAGCTAATTTCCTTTTTTTTCAAATTTGGAAATTTAACAAAACAATTGATTTCAGAGACAAAATGTTGGATAAGTAATCAGGGTGTGAAGTTGAATTATGTTCCTGTATAGCTGCTCGACTTGTTCGCTAGTTGCGTCCTTTATAGGAGTGTTGTTTGTGTTGACGTAAGAAATGATAGTGTTTTCGAAGGACGTCCAACTTTAACGTTTAAATGCCCAATGTGGATGACATATTGTCCTTACAACGAGATTCTTAGTCTCTAACTTTGCGTTTTTGATAAGACGTCATTTATTCCAAAAAAATGATTATTGGAACAGTCGCAATACATATTGAATAATAATATTACGGATATTCCCGTAACAACGTTACAATTGCAAATACGATTTTAAGTTCACCATTTTACCAATAAACAAAAAACACTCATTAAAAACACTCTTTCTTTATGGATGAGATAAACACATCTAAAAAGTATATTTTTGTCACGACAAACCCGATTTTACCCGATTAATGAACTTATACCTTACATGATCATTCTCCAAAGTGCATTATTTTGCGAAACATAGCTTTATTGTTAGACTTACATTTAGTCTCAGAAATATTTTTTTTGGTCACGAAAACCCGATTTTACCACAAATAAAATATATATACAAAATGGAGCCCTATGCCTTAATTTCTGAGACTAACCAAGTCCGCAGAGCTGAGTAATCTAGACTTGCTATAACTTTCTAGACTGGGTTGGTCGTCAATTGAATATTTTCCTCTAGGGTGTGGATGACAGACTACTTGATTGTAAGCAGCACAGTTTCCGGTTAATGGTTACATCGCGGTGACTGCCACACACTGTTGACGATGCTGAATGACGTATGGAAGACGTTGATGGTACTCCTTACACCTGGCGCCGATCATAAATCACCTTATGAATGAAAACCATAATTGTTTTAGGAGGAAACAACTCGTGAAAAACTTACCTATTGTTTGGTGCAACCAAGTTTTTTCAAGTACGCTCAGAGTACGAAATGGTAATTATGTTAAAAGGAAACGAAACGTGGATAATGTATCAACTGCCTAATGAATCCTGGTGTCTTCAGGTACACTAGAGTATAACATGATAATATCAACAGACAGATAAGACACCTATTGTCTAATACGCCTACGTGTTTTCAGGTAGCTTCATATCACAGCAGCTATTGTCATATATCAACAGGGTTGTCCTGGACCTAGTCTCCCTTTGTCTACCTTTGTTTAACATTAATCCGAAACATGATAATCTTCAAGCGAGTCTATATGTTAAAATATTAGATATATATAGATAAAAAAAAAAAAAGCAAACGAAGGAGAATATAACAGACGAAAGAAGAAAATGGATGAAGAAGAAAGCCGAAGAAGAAAGAATTAAGAAAGCAGAAGAAGGGAGAAAGAAATAAAGAGGAACAATATGATAGACGAAAATATGAAAGAAGTAGAAAGAATAAAACGATGATAGAAGATGAAAGAAGGAAAACATAAAAGAAGATGAAAGATTAAAGTGGTAATTAAAGAAAGAACGGAAAGAAGATAGAAGAAAGAATAAAAAGAAAATATAACCAAAAAGAAATGGGTCACGGAGAAGTGAAAACTTATATATAAGAAGTAGTCGAATATAGAAGAGAAAGAGTACAAACAATATAAGCCGTTAGAAGAAGAAAGCAGAAGAATAAAGACGAAGAAAAAGAAATAAGAAAACGAAGAAGAGATTAGGATGAAAGAAGAAGGACATACCTGTACTTGATTATTATCAATGGTTGAAAGAAGCAAGAAGCACACGTGTGTACATAACATAAAGAAAGAAATTGTCTCAATGCGTGATAAAATGTAACTTAATTAATGAACTTATACCTTAAATTCACATAGAGTTGAAACCATATACTTATTATTATAAATATAAGCAATATCAATTACCGGGTAACGGATAAACTTGTGTGTTAACTTTATTTCATTGTTTTAAATTCTGAAAGTTCACATTGTCACGGCTTCCTTTTGACTTCAAAGAGAGTAGATATGTCACTTTAGATATGTTTTACCTTTTGAATGAGTGAATAAAAACTGAAGGGGTGTTTGAGAGACAGGTACTTGATACGAGGGTGATCAGGTGTATGAGGCCTTGAGCTGTACACTCCTTTAAGATTAAATTATTACACAAAGGTAAGTGTCTAAGCTTACGTCACAGCTCCATTGTGTAGTGATGTATTATTATGTATTGGGGGAAATGTTTCACATTTGTGGCGTAGGTGTAAGGTTGATGGCTTTCTTTTCGGTGTCACTGATCTAATAGTGTTTCACTTATGAAATGTTTTTAGGGAGAAGGAATATCTCAAAATAAAAGTCTCACAAACCTCAAAAGATTCGTTCATCCACATAGATTGAATAATTAAACAATAATATATACACATTTTTAGATGAAAACTTGTTCAAAATGAATGAATTGGAAATAACTTTGCAGTAAATATATATATATAAATGATTTGATTAAAAATGTCCTTTTTACATGTAAATGATTTCAAATTAGCAACAATTCAGGTTGCATAAAACAGATTTATATAAATCGAATGATGAAAACAGACGTCATTTCTATTTATTATGCCGTATCTTCAACATAGGTTCTAAATATGGAACTATTGTGGAAGGATAATTAGTTCAACGCATTTTGATGTCTCAAGTAAAGAATTAAAATACATTTCAAATCAATAAAGTATTGACCAAATTTTATGGAAACCCAATTCTTAGTCGCCGTATACGAAATAATAATAATAAACATGAGAATAAGAACAAACGTATATATAATAACTTTGACACACAATAATACCCCTCAATGTTGGAAGAGAAAACGATGTAATACGATTCATTTAAATAAACAGAACAATCAGAAGCATTAATATGACGTTTATTTCATGTATGAAGTAATAAATTCATTCATAACCACGCGTCACACTAATACGTCTCCCTGCTACAAACAAATAAACGTTCCATAAATGATTTTTTTTCTTTTTTAATTCACGTAACATCACGGGCTCAATTTCCCTTCCGTGTTTAAACCTCTTCAGCTGATAGAGAGATGTGTTTAAACGAGTCCTGGCAACTAAAGTTAGCCCAACACATAAATAACTCATAAAAACAAGGTATATTTAACCACGCGTGCTTCGCGAGGTATCGTGAAATTAAAACGTGGGTCTTGTTGGGGTTTTTTCTTTAACAAAACGTGATGTATTGGTCAGTTGTTGTGGTCATTTCTTTGGTTTGGATTACCTAAACACTTTTTTTTATATATATAACATCAGATGTAGTTCCAGTCGTGTCCAGCGATAATGAAGTATGACTAACCATTAAAACAGTCATTGCTTTAGTTGACTTATAGTTTAAATATAGAAATACAACCTCAGGAGCTGTCATGTGAGTGATTGCCTGTTATAGCTGAACAATTAGAATCTGAATTCATATATTTCTTTTGGACTTCCTGTCTGTTCTTAAGCAATATCTTTATGTTAAAATTGATTAGAATGTACTATAACAGTGACCAGAGATTAATTAAGTCCAAAGTCTATCTAAATTCTGAATATTCAAACTGAAGGTCAAAAGCAACATGACAGACAACCTCCAAGCTCAAAAGCTCAGAAAGTCAAAATCGTTTCAAATGGTTTATAAAATGTAGCATTTCTTCTAAATAAACTAAATCATAGAGGCTTGTGTAAGACTTCTGTCCCGGAAGTAAAACTAGGCGTTTGCCTTTACATTTACACCTGTATATCTGGCACACCTTTTGCCACTGCAGCTGTTTCATTGACTAGACGGACTGTCTCTTTAAAGACAGACAGACAGATACTTATATTCACAGTATTTCTGTGTCAATTGAATATACAGATGAGCAGTTGGGCAGGTTGAAATATCTACCCACTGTTCCTGAACAATTAACATGACCTGTTGTTGATAATACCATTCTTATCTGTTTATGTAATATATATGTATATGTAAATATGCCTAATTTGTGTTAATTTAATATGAATTTAATCATTTAGACCATACAATGTAATATATTGTATTCCAATTTCTATTTCATTAATCCAGTTTTATTTCCTCTATACAGATTAAATCATTCTGTGCCAATTGGACAAAGGAATTGCTCGTTTTTCTTCAAATATATTATAGTCCTTGCAGTGTTAACATACTATTAACTATTAAAGGAAGAAGTGAAAGACATGCTTTGGGTTAGTCTTACACTCAGTCTCTGGAAAACCTATTTTTCATTCAATATCATCACTTTATTAAAGGAGCCTATATAAGAAATGGGTTTTTCAGAACAGAAGCTCATTTTCAATATTCAATAAAATGTGTATTACTTTATCAGTGAAATATCTCTATGAGTTTCTGTTACTAAAATAATAGTTAAATACAGTATGTGATATTTGGAAGGAAGCCTAGAGTAATGGAAATTCCAGCTATAGCCGGGTAAAATCTTGAGTTGCTTATCAGGCGGTTCTGTGATTGGTTTTGGATAAAATTATCCAATACAGTGAGACTGATTATGAAACAAACATTGTCCAAACTATTCCTTGAACTTAAAACTTATCAAGGTTCAAACACCTAATATCAGTTTTGAAATTCCTCCAATCCTTCCAATATCAATGTAAATATCACTTCATATACAAACACTCGATTTATGATTACGTATGTATCACTACAATATAACTATTTGATTGGCAAATTGTGCTCATAAATATGTTAATGCATCATTTATCTATCATATTCGAAACTATACACTGACTCAAATTCATCTGACAAATTCGTGACCAAATGTATTAACATTGCTGATACAAACTACACAGGTGAATCACGTGGGAAAGTAAACAGGTAACACATCCACAGACCTAGCCTGTATGACAGTCTGAGTCATTATTTCACCTCCAATCAACCAAGTCCTGCATCGTGACTCTATGAAGCTTGTTTACAGTCCTCATTATATAATCAGCAATAAAAACATTGGACTTATCAGTGAAAAAAACTGTCTGTCTGTCGTCTAACTCACGAAGGAAAATGTTAGTAGCGGGAACTACTTTCCATTACGTTAAGCAAATGTCTCTTTGTTATATGAAAGGTCTTTTAAAGGCGCTGTAGCACGTTCTTTTTGCATGTTATGTTTTCTCAATTTTGCCATTTCTTATTAAAGTTTATACAATATATTGGTGGTACATTAATGCGTAAAAACGTCTCATTACACAACCCGATAGAAAACCATAGAAAACGGTTTACCGTACTGGAAAAAAGGTGCGACTGATAAAGAGACAGTGGTGTGGGACTCTTCAGTGTGAGAGGTAGATTTGTAGGTCTCATGAGAATTAAAAAGTTCCGACAGCAAGATGGTTGACCATTCCATCAGTGTACGATATTTAAAACTCTACTCTTAGTGTTTAGTTATCGCTATACATCAGTCAGATCACTTGAACTGCCTTCGGGTTGTCATTTTAGGGTGAACACCTTAAAATGATCGCTCGATGGGAAATGGACTCGCATGGCTAAACTGAACCATGTACGTTCGTTTTAGAACTCTTTATATTGATTCAGGAGTATTGTTTTGCCATTGGTAACACTTGCTTATATTGTTATGAGAACATTTTATTTTAGTATGAAAAACGTGCTACAGCGCCTTTAACTACATAGTAATTGTTAAAAAATATTGTATCTGTTAAAATCCTAGGTTTATTTAACGCGTGACAGTGACCACTCGTTAAATATAAACTTTATCTTTAACACTCGATGAAAAAAGGTCATATTGATAAACTTAATTAAGTCTAGGTAAATATAAATGGTTCTCTTCATTCTCTCTTCCTTTTAGTAACATTTCCTAACGGCAACTGCATTTACATTCAATGGTTGATAATTTAACCCTCCGTCGTGTATCTTTTTAAAGACCAATAATAACCAATTGTAAAATTAACTCATGCTTATACACGAATGTTAAATATTAAATGTTGAATAAAAATCTGACTAACACAATCATGTTTATTCTCTTTGCTGTGTTTTCTGAATAATAGAGCCGATTGCAAGTCTATGTTTCTAGATATCTATTCAGAGACTGAATGAATCTAGCGTCCATGTGACATGAGCATGTTTGCATAAGAAATAAGCTCTAATAATATTATTTATGATATCCACTGACTCATTCTTTTTTCAATCTATGGACTCATTCACATTTCAGATATCTTTTTATTGGTTAGATATTAACACAGATGACAGTTTGACGTCATAATTGTGTAAACATTTCCAACACGTTGTTTTGACAAAACAGATTTTATAGCATTTATCATGTAACAGACAAGAAAGACAGAGAGGCTAAAACCGAAAGATGTTTAGACTGCACTGCTTAATTCTGGATAATTGTTCATGTTAGGTTATAGTTTTGTTTGGCATGCTGGTGCCTTTTAAATTTGTTGTATATCATTATTTAATCCTTCAATTCTAGAAGCCTCTATGAAAATCAGAGGTCGTACAGCACATGTTGATGGCTTCTTGCATTTACATACATGCATGAACGTAATTATTATACCTATGTCAAAGTAAAGTTAAGCAACACAAACAACTAGTCCAAAGATGGCAAACTTTCATCGACCGGTAGACATTTTTCATGAAGCAATAAATATCGGGTAACATGTCTTCGCGTGTGGTAACAAACATTATTGTCGTCTGCTCTCAAGTTGGCGGGAGTATGTCCTCCTGCCCTCACGTCCAGCAGTAATGGATCCCTCGTTTTGTTTGACAAGACACTTTCTCTCGCTTAATTCTCTAATAAGGACCCCATGGGTGTCAAAGCACGCTTAACACGACATAAGAACGTAAGCCAAATGTATATAGATCCTATTTCCCTGACGTATTCTTTTAATCTACCATCCTCCGCCGGTGCCTAACACTGGGTGATGCTGTTTCCACAACTTATTATATTAGTAATGTTGTGAAGGGATACGCCCTGGATCAGTAGGAAGAATGTCGTTTATGTATCTGTTCTATTAGAATTAAAGTTGAACGGTTTTAACTGAACTATTTTTTCTTATCGTGTTGAGCATTACATACTCGCCTACTAGAAAATAACGCAAGGACACTGTCATCAATGTCTAGTCATTAGTTCAAACACCTATAAGCTTTCCGTCTGATATTAAATCAAATGCTATAATGTTCATGAATTGAACGTTTCTGAAATATTAACGTCTTCGGCGAAAAATATTAATGCTAGTCTACAATGTTATCTTGTAAGTATGATAATGTGTGACTTTGTAAGTAAAATATGTATTACGTGAATGTATTTAATTAAAGTGTGAATGTATCCCTATGGATGCCATTAGAGTACAGTGGAAACCTGATAATTAAAATTCCATGGGACTCGTCAAAATATGTTACTTATCAGGTATGTTCTTATCCAAACTGATGAAAACCTGCAGATGATAACCAATTTACATTGTGTGTGTATGTACACAGCAAAATAAAAGACAACAAATGTATTTAATGACAAATGATTTATTGCATAACATTTGATAAATATATTTGTACATGTACATTTATGTAATAATAAATATCACGTATCACTCAACTCCTGTCATTTATTGGTTTGCATTTATTGCATGTCATAGTCAAATACAAATGCACAAGTGCATCACAGTTCCATAAAAGCTGTCATGAGGGATTGTCACTAGCAAAACATTTATTCATGTCAGTCTCTGCTACATAGTTTGCAACCATGTTGAGGCCTGTCATGACAGTGTGTCCATCATCCCGTGAAATCACGTAACGTACGTAAAGCACGCTGGTACAGAAAAGTATGACTCAAAGTAAGGTTGTGGATAAAGTATGGTTGTACGTAAAATATTGTTGTCGGTAACGTATGACTATACGTAAAGTATATTTGCACGTAATGTAGTATTCACCTCAAGACGAATAACAGAGGGTAAAACAAATTGTATTTTGTCTCGATCAAGAGCATGATATTGGTTTAAATCAAGTTCATGATCCTATCAGTATTTATACAAATACCAATGATTGGGTTTCTTCAAACATGTAATCAGCAGATTTTAGCAGCTTCAGTAAAGTATATACCAAATAAAAACGTTAAGGATACCTTAAACATGTGTTTGTATAATAGACAATGTTATGTTTGACGTAATGACGTCACTAGATTGAATTCTTGTTAATGCTTTTATTAGCATGTATATTTACAATTAATTTTAAATGCCCCCAAAGCTTGTAAATCTGGTTCTCCTCTACTTCGTTTTAGGTAAGACTAAAAACAAATCATGGTCATAGAAATGTGATTTCAACAATTTGACTTTATGGTCAAAGGGTCCGACTTCACACTCTCACAAAAAAACATTGATGTAAGGTCAGTGGGTAAGATTAAAACCTTTTTGAGTATGTTTCATACCTCTCCTTGGGCTAAGATGCGGCATGTCAGCACGACACCTTGCCCTACTCCTACATTGTAAGGTTCGTGCTGTATGAATTTATGACGTAATAATTACGTCATCAGTGCACGTGTCATCTGTCAATAGTTGATTTCAATGGCCCCTGAGAGAACAATTAAGTAATAATAATGTTTTATGACTAGCATCTTAAGTAGGTACATTAGCATCTGGACACTGTCCGAGCTGACAATGGACATTTGACCACAGGCTATCCTCGGTTCCTTCCTTGCTGTAGCCTAGGGATATAGTGCACGGCCACCCTGAGGGAGGGGAGATAACTCCCAGCGTGAAATGGAACCTGCTGAGAAGAACACTAATCGTTGACGTGCTCCATTTGCATTTTAATGACGTGCCCTGTACGCTGTAACAAACTCATGCTGTGATCGTAGGTGATCGCAGACGTATGTCACGAAAACATTAGCTTGCCGTTAAAGTGGCATATGAGTTCAAATTGCAATTACACACATGCTGGTCATTTATGAGAAAAGTGAATTTGGAACTTGATACATTGAGTAACATATCCGATCTTTTTAATCAAAATAATTACAAATAGACTGTGGTCGTATGTTTGAATGCTACGTTCTGTATGTTCTCAGATATTGAACACATCTATAGATCCTCAAACAAACATGAAGATGTCAGTATTCACATCAGTGGTTACCTAAATGAGAAATAGAGATTCAAACTCGAAGTCAGGTTATCTGAAAATATAAATGTTTAACAAATGATACACTGAGTTTACATCAGCGGTTTCAGCATTACATAGTTAAGGTTAGTTTTAATTCATGTCATTCTAAATAAATTTAGATCGACTGTTCTGAATCATGTTAATACAGTAACATTATAAAAAATATGTCGATCTAAATTTATTGAGATTGAATTCATGTACAGAAAGTATGATTTAAAAAGATTCTGTGACCCAGTGTTCTATCACCTAAATTCACACCAAAAACAGGTCGTTCACAATTTACTAAGTGTCGAAAGCTCACTTTAAAAAAAAGAAAAATACTTAAATGTTGTTTTTGTAAGGTTATTTTATTTTATACACGTATGTCCACGTAGTATCAAGTTGCCTATTCCGTGGTATTTACCGTTTTCGTTTTAAACTTTACACGTTTTGGAATCTCCTTAACCTGCCGAAATAGGAGAGTCAAAAACGGCTTTTGTCTTGTTTTATGACATCCTGCAGTCATGATGTGTCATCAAATTTAAGTCCAAGGGGGTTATTTATGTCGACAACATCTTAATTAATTCTTAATTAAATGAACAAATTATTTTATATTTTTTATTTTGAAAAATCGATTTCAGCACCCCGAGTGTATTTGAACAGAGATAAAAATAAAAGTATCGTACTCTGATAGATGAAATTGTGAATATTTCTTTCCTAAACATGTGTCTATCGAATCTATTCCAAATCTACCTTCTCAGACAGCAGTGTTTTGTTTTATACTCTCTTAAAACAATGGGAAGTTTCTTTTACACGTGAGTATACATCCAAAGCGACAGCTCACTTTAAGTAAAAAAAAGTAAAACATTTTAAAAGATGTGCGATTTTTTTAAGGACGGTATCAATTATTCCGTCAAAAATGTCGTGTTTGAAATAAAACCAAATCACGTCGTCCACAGTATCGAAAGCTTACTAAAATTAATAAACCTTATTTTAATTATATTTTCCCACTCTTGTAATTTGGACTTTTTTTTCCTGAAATGTGATTTTAGAGACTTATTGGTTCGGTTCAACTAAATGTCTTTTTTCTGTGAACGTCACATCAATTTTTATCATAACATCACATATACAGAGAAAATACCGTCATCAAGTCATTTTCTGAACGAATAAAATCAATATACTTAAGGGCCCATTATTTCCATGGAACTCGAAACGATATAATAAATGTCAAATTATCCAAATATCTTTTAATACTATAGATGTATTTTCAAAGCATTAGATATATGACACCAAACTTCCATTGACCACCAACGCGGTTTACATCAAAGCAATGCCTTAGATTTAACAGATAAAATATTCGAAATATCTAATTTCTACATTTAGGGATAAACAGTTATTTTGCCTGAATCTATAATAAGTTCAATTTCAATTCAATTCTTCTAGCAAAAAATAAATTTTCAAAGACACCATTAATCCCAACACACTGTTTGTCTAAAAAGCAATGTGAAAAGGTCATTTCAATCTATACAGACTAATGGAAAGATAGAAACTAACAGGTACGTACGTAATTAGTGAATCTCAAAGAAACTTAATTTGTCAAATCAAAACCAGAAGATTTAATAGAATGTTCAACTTCTATTGTATGAAGTACACACACACACAAATCTCAATAATGTCAAAAATAAAACTTTTAATTTGTACAGTGCCAACAGAAGAGGCTTTATTAGAAATCAGAAAACATATTTGAGCAGGCTTCATTAAATCCAAAACATGTATTATCAAATCAATGGTAAGATAACAATTCACAGGTAAATGACCATTAAATCAAACCTTTATTTGTCGTTTCAATGACAGAAGACTTCTTCTTATTAACACATGTTGAGGGCCTAGAATCTACCATCAATCCAAGCCAGCTGTTCATCAAAGTAATGGTTAAGAGGGTAAATGATATTTACAGGTCAATGGTTACAAAGCTTTTTTCTATTAATTGTCTCTAATCCAAAATCAGTCAAATAGCAAAAACTTATTTTATTTCAATAGCAGAGGATGTATTTCAAAGCACAGAATCTATGCCAACAAGTTTCCATTAATCCCATCACAGTTTTCATCAAAGCAATGCCAAAAGGTTAATTTGATGTTTTTGACCAATGCAAGATACCACGTACAGGTAAAAGTTCAATATGTCCTCCCACAAATCCATGTCCCGGGGGTACAGATCAGGTAAGTCCGTGTCCATTAGTGACCATTAGTCTATATTAGTCTACATTAGGCGGCCAGATGAAGGGAACAACCGCTGACCCTGCCTGGGGCTTGACCACTACTGGTCAGTGTCGGGTTATTGGTTATACAGACATAAGTCAGTGATGGGTCATCCGTTATGCAGATACAAGTTGATTCTGACCTCAAACTGGTGACCTGACGTCTCGGGGATGTCAGTTGAACGTAGGGGTGACCGCGAAGCATAATTTAATATCAGTATTCTTCCTGGTGATTGGAAAAAGAGTCACAGGGAAAATGTCACAGTATTAAAAACAAATTTTAAAAAGGCCTAGGAAAAAGAGTCACAGTTAAAAAAAAGTCACCAATAAGACCAAAAATACTTAACAATAGCCCTGACTTTTAAGGAGGTATAACTTGTGATTACCCTTACTTATTTAAGAGACATATACATGTACTTGTGATTACCAGTGTGTGAAATAAGCTTGCAAAGCAGCCAGTGCTAAAGTGTTATTTTGTCTGTTTGATAGCAAAGTTTCCAGGTTCCGGCCTGGCGGACGGGTCTTATTTCATATACTGTCAGATTACCCTTTGTTTATTCGATGTATGTCAGTGGTAGATTCCAAATACATGCAAGTACATTACTGGTCACTGCAGCGTTAATGAATATAACCAGGGGCTCCATAACATCTAATTAGAAACTCCGCGATATGACGCACCTGTGATTCCCTTGACGTCATATCAACGTCAGCTAATCGGAGTGGTGACCTTTAGCTAATCAATACCTTCCTTACATGTGTTTCCTCCAAGTTTTGATGGATCATCTTTAAGTAACGTAGTCTAGCTGCGTGTATTAATTGGTGAACTAAGTTTTGACCATGGGTCTATCTATATGACACGATTTGTTATGAACAGTTAACGATGGAAGCTCTGGATTTATTTTCAGTGACATTTTCTAAAACTTGGGTAAAGTGGTTTCGATTGCGCTTGAATTTAACCAACCTAGGGGGAAAATCGTTTGCGATTTAAAAATACCACTTATTTGACAAACCCATTCCATTCTCACTTTGCATGTTCATGTCTATATAATCCACATTATAAAATTATTCGACGGTGTGTTTGTCACTACGGTGGTACTGGTATATGCTGTGAAAGAAGCCGTTTATTGGTTTATAGCATGTCCGTCGTTAGGCGTGGGGATGAGGGAGGGTTCACTTCACGTGCTAAGTCAACACGTGCCACCAGATGCAATGGTGAGAGGGAAAGAACTTTAAATACCTGTAAATTACAGGTGTGGCAGAATTGCGTATGCGTCATAAAGTTTTACGATTGTCTGTTTGGTGATAACCCAAAAAGGAAGACAAAGATTTTGCTACAATACAGATTCTATTGAAATATATCGCTTTAATATTGAAAATTGAATAACATGAGTACTCAAAATTCAACAATGAGATAAGTGTGTACACTAAAGTGCAATATCTTACAATGCACCGTATCATTTAATACCAGACCATACCATACAACATACCATATCATATGATATATCATGTCATTGAATGTAACATAACATACCATATCATACCTCATGCCATGTCACAACACGGCACACTACACCCCACCACAGCAAAACACACCATATCACCACGAAACAATACACAAAGTTTCAATTTTCTGATAGCTGATAGCTGACAATAATTGATTAACCTTTTAAATTATTGAACTGTGGCATAACTGTCCTCGTTTGTCCAAATAACACTTCATCCTTGAAGTTTATCTTTTGAACAAGAACATTGAATTGTAATATCCACTGAGTCTCGTTAACAAAAAGATGTAAATGTAACATCTAACATGCTGATACTTGATTGAAGAATACTGTTACCAAAAGCGTGTTCCTCTTATTGTATAAGTTTTAAGCAGTTCATATTGCAAAGTACGTATTTTAAATCGGAGACATTGAAGAAAAAAAATAAAAATGGACTCTGGTGAAATCATTTGCAGGCCATCAGCATTGTGTCATGTACAAGCTTAATGTACACACCCTCCTACAACAATGACAAGAATTAGGGAGAGTCCATTGTATATCCTGTACTGATTCGGTGTGAGTCTTCATGAAGGCGATAATCCAAATGTTCCAAGCTACACCAGTTTGGAATTGATTGACTCCATTGAGTCACCAGCAGCATTCAATAGAGTTTTAAAAGTTATTCAGTATGCACCTTTAGTAAAGTCTGACTAATTATCCTCTCCCAAATATGAAAATAATTCCAAAATGGAAATGGGAAATAGCCAGATGCTAGATGAGAAACACGACATTGAACATGAATATGGGATTGGAAACTGTGATCCAGAATTCCGATTGAAGACCTACATTTTCGAAGCTATAGTGTAAGCCAATGGTAATGTATGGTATTTACGATTATACATCAGAGAGTCTCGAGAATCCAGGCCAATGACGTTAACCAGATCATCAAGGATAACATAATTAGACAACTTTCCCTTTCACATTTTAACACCACTACATGTATCATCATGGAATCATTTCAGATTAGTACTGCACGTTTCCCCGAATTTGGGGAGAAATCGAAATCCCGTCTCTTTTTACTGACCACCAGATTAAAGAGAGTATTATTAAAGACACTGGTTTGCCCAAAGTTTGTAATATAAGTAAAAATCAACCTTTTTCACATTTCACATAAAACACAAAACTATTTTGATGGGTTGATGCTTCCATAGATCCCCTTCTTTATAAGTGTACCCTGAAGATCCTCTTACATGGTGAATACACAGAGTTGGGGTTCACACCTACACATCTAATCACCTCCTCAGGTAATCAAATCAGATTAGTGCTTCAAGGTTGCCCCGTGTTTGGAAGAAAATTCCAAATCCTATCTCCTTCAGTGAATCTCTACGCCACCTGGACACCTACCTGAGACATATCTGACCTGTAGGCGGCAAGGATCAAAGGACTTCTCACGTCCTCAAGGTTCGTCGTTCCGATGCCAGATAAGACTGTTACCAAACGTATCAGTGTGTTATAGACAAGTGTTGTTGTCTTTAGGTAGATAACACAAGAACAACCGCGGCGATTAAATAAGTGTTTTGCGGCATAACAGTAAGAAGAATATACCGTCCTGACTTACATGGGCAACATATAAATTTATATGCATCAATATGAAGAAGAAGAAGAAGAAAAAATATTTAATTAAGGAGTAGGGGTGTTTTAATCGTGCTTTAATACGAGCTAGATCTCCCCATGTAATCTCATGCTCCCCTTTGTCCGATTTTCATCCTGAGTATAAATTTTACAACACTGAGATCAATAATAAACTTGTAAAAATTATGTAACCTGGCATTTAATCAGCTGCAATAAAAATGCATTATGTGGACATGATTGACGATAAAGATAATCATTCTGTTTGTATACATCTGATAAGAAATACATAATTTAAACAAATTTTAAAAAACATAATAACACAGATATCAATGAGACATATGTGTATTCAACCAAAATTTGTTTTCGTGGCAATTGCAAATGTGTACATATGTTATGACATATTAAATTTAGACAAGATAAGCGGGTGAAAATATGGTGTATATTATTGATTATGTTAAAAAATCGTATGTATTTTAATGATAAATCGTCTCGTTAGTCTGTTGGCTGGATGCTGTTTTTAAACATTATAATGTGTATGACTAAAGAATATGTACAACAAGTGACACGTAAATAAACTAATGTTCTTCCTCCTCATGACGATGACAGCATGCTTTAGTAACAACCACAACTCTGATACTTTGCTTTCATTCACTCACTCCCAACGATGACGACAACGCTGGTATTTGTGAAGCTTGATACCTGCTGTACCTGTTGATTACAGGTATGACACCACCTGTTCCTTTGCCCAGTTCAGCTAGTAGTATCAACGTAAATCCACACCCCTGTCTGTGACGTCACATACACTTTATTATCTGAGAGTGACGTCTCCAGACAATTGAGAAGGTACAAATTAAATACTATAAACGGATTCTTAATTTGCCAATAAATGCAAGCAACGACGCTGTCCTTTGGGGAAACTGGAAGACCACGATTGTATGTCTATTATATCACAAAATGTATTAAATTTTGGATAAAATTAATATCGATGAACAATGAACGCCTACCTAAGAAAACATATTTAATGTTGTATGGATTATACGAAGCTGGTCGTGTATCTTGGGCAACGCATGTTAAGAACATTCTTTTTAAATATGGATTTGGTTATGCTTGGATTACTCAAGATGCTGGAAACTCTCTAATGTTTATTTCTCAATTTAAACAACGAATCATGGACTGTGACCAACAACGCTGGATTGAAAATCTAACCCAGAAATCGAAACTTAAAACATACTCAACATTCAAGTCAGCCCTGGATATTGAATTTTACCTTCAACACATAGATAATAAGGCCTATAGAGAAACCCTAACAAGATTCCGCTGCAGCTGTCATAAATTGCTTATCGAAACTGGACGCCACAACAATATAGAAAAAACCAAAAGATTATGCCCACAGTGTCAACAAACAGGTTCTGAATATATTGAAAATGAATATCACTTTCTTTTAATCTGCAATTCTTACTCAGCTTTGAGGCTTACATTCATAGATGAATATTTTTGTGTCAATCCATCATATGAAAAATTTATTAATCTTATGTCTTCTAAATGAAACATACTGTTAAACAACTCTCGAATTATATTTTTCATGCTTTTAAACTTCGAGAGTCACTCAATAAACACTGATGTACTGTATCTATATTGTACATAACTGATTGTAAACTTTGTATCATATGTATGTTCTATGGGCCTGTGGCCTGAAACTTGAAATAAATTCTATTATTATACATCTGATAAGAAATACATAATTTAAATAAATTTTAAAAAACATAATAACACAGATATCAATGAGACATATGTGTATTCAACCAAAATTTGTTTTCGTGGCAATTGCAAATGTGTACATATGTTATGACATATTAAATTTAGACAAGATAAGCGGGTGAAAATATGGTGTATATTATTGATTATGTTAAAAAATCGTATGTATTTTAATGATAAATCGTCTCGTTAGTCTGTTGGCTGGATGCTGTTTTTAAACATTATAATGTGTATGACTAAAGAATATGTACAACAAGTGACACGTAAATAAACTAATGTTCTTCCTCCTCATGACGATGACAGCATGCTTTAGTAACAACCACAACTCTGATACTTTGCTTTCATTCACTCACTCCCAACGATGACGACAACGCTGGTATTTGTGAAGCTTGATACCTGCTGTACCTGTTGATTACAGGTATGACACCACCTGTTCCTTTGCCCAGTTCAGCTAGTAGTATCAACGTAAATCCACACCCCTGTCTGTGACGTCACATACACTTTATTATCTGAGAGTGACGTCTCCAGGATTTGACAGTGCAGTATTGAATGACGTATCTACGAGCAGTGTGACATATATTGACGATGCAGCTCGGCCCAGGTGGTAGGGTAACATGTGGTATCGATTGCCTGGGATGTTATTGTGAATAACTTAACTTGAGTGGGTTGCTGCTTTTCTGAACTCAGCGAGAATCGGTTTGTTTAGTTTATGTCAATTCTTCAAGTACATGTACCTGGTAAAAGAGAGGGCATTTACTCATGAAGGAGATGGCATTTACTTCGATATCGTGCATGCATGTTCACAATAAAGTAATTGTTATCCAGAAAGTCGTGGTTTTCTTAGATTCCACTTCTAAATTCCATTCAGATATCAGTATGTATAATTGTTGATAAACAAAAAAAACATATATTCGTATTCTATTGTCAATAGTTCAACACCAAAATCTCATTAGTTTTAGGTTTTATTATCAAAGATATATCTCAACGTCGGCATCATACACATGCCATCTATAACATGTTCGAATGAAGAGGTGCAAAATGCATATCGTTTAAAGAAATTATGGCTATAGCAAAATATACACCGAGAGATAGATACAAAGCACCATACATGTGTGTAGTAACAAGATATATTGATTAGGAAATATGGACATTACATGCTGAACTGACCACTACTCGACACTCGTCTATATCTTACTATACAGATGTATCAGCGTTGTGGAATGATAAATTATTGGTAGTTCACTGGGAATATGATTTTTTTCTTCTTTTTTGAATATGTACATATACAAATGTAAACATGCATTTGTAGACTTAAACTTTGATCACGCCCTTCACGTAATAAAAGTTTGTTACAACAAAGAACATAGAAAAATATATATTTGGCAAAGATGACGAAACATTATTAGAAAATGACAGGGCTGTTTCTCAATTTAATCTATCATATCTCTCTCCTTATCTCTATCTCTCATTTATTTTATTCCCCCCTCCCTTATCCCTATAATTATTCCTTTACACTGCAAATGTATTGATTGTATAACAAACACTGTCCAGGAGGATTGACATGTGATATCCCCACATGTGGTATCACAGGAATATTGTAAATTCGTGGTACATATTTGTAATTATTTGAAATACTTTTCAATAATGAAGTTGTTTTCTGTAAAGTCCATATACCTGAACCTCATAGGAGATTTGAAAGTATTCTGATTTGTATCACAGGAAATATATAAGTTTAGGAACTGCGCACGTTATCATCACCTTATAGATAATGATATTTGATCATTTACATGTATAATTGATTTAATATGAGAACATTTTGTAGACTTTTAATATCCATTGTTATATATGTTAACGTTGGATCTAATAATATATCCAACTAGTGTATTAGATTTTAACATATGATAAACGGTGCACAAACTGTGAAGCGTTTCCAATTAGCACATTAACGACTAAGCAATTTCAAAAGAAACACTTCATTCTTGTATATTGACACCTCCAAATACTCCACGCGATCGATCAGGTGCAAAATCACACCAATTAATTACAAAAAGTTGTAAATTGCTGGCGTATTGAAACCAGAAAGTGACAGTAGTTTATGTTATGTAACAATATCTTCACCTTTTTCTTGACTGCAATACACACTTGATGCATTGTTTAATGTTTCTCAGTGTAGGACTTGTTGACTGACAGACAAACAGTTTTAACGTCTTAGCATATATATGAACATAAAACACATTGCACTCTATTTCATAAGTAATAAATATATTACCCATCCGATGGATTTTTGAAAGAGACAGTTTCGCAATAAAGAAGTTATAAATCTAAATCTAATCCCACTCTCATTTACAAAATAAATCAAGGACTTAAATTAAGTCCATGAATAAATAAATGAGTATTTATAAACTTCTTTGAGAAACATTATAGAAGCTGGTATGTTGAATGAGAACAAGTTCTATGGATAGTCAACTTCTTTATTGATATGAGAGCGACGTTTTAATGCAGATACTAGCACCGTTATCGAGCAAGTGATCACTTGTATCACGTGTATCACTTGTATCACTTGTGTCGCCTTGTATCACTTGTATCACTTGTATCACTTGTGTCGCCTTGTATCACTTGTATCACTTGTACCACTTGTACCGATTGTATCACTTGTATCACTTGTGTCGCCTTGTATCACTTGTATCACTTGTGTCGCCTTGTATCACTTGTATCACTTGTGTCGCCTTGTATAACTTGTATAACTTGTATCACTTGTATCACTTGTACCGATTGTATCACTTGTATCACTTGTGTCGCCTTGTATCACTTGTATCACTTGTACCACTTGTACCGATTGTATCACTTGTATCACTTGTGTCGCCTTGTATCACTTGTATCACTTGTATCACTTGTATCACGTGTATCGCTTGTATCACTTGTATCACTTGTATCACTTGTATCACTTGTATCACTTGTATCACTTGTGTCGCCTTGTATCACTTGTATCACTTGTATCACTTGCTTGATTGCTAGTATCTGCATTGAAACATCGCACTCGTTGCAATAAAGAAGTTGACTATCCATAGAACTTGTTCTCATTTATTTATAAACAACCAGGCAAAAGAAAGTACACATCTCAGTTGGTTTCGATGTATTCAGTATTTTAAAAGAAATCAGGTGCATTTGACTGGCACGATGCAATAATACATATCTGCAGTAGTTTGAATGAATTAATCACTGTGGGTAAATTTTAGTTCGTGAAATATCTTTGTTTAAGGAAGACAGGGGTAAGAAAAAAATGTACAACAACATGACCATGTTTAAATGTTGTAAATGTGTGCAGAATCAGGCACAATTATAAATTTTCACATAGAATATGTCTTATATGACGATGAACAGATTTGTTTTATCAAAAGTATTTTTTGAATATTTTTTTAATTCAAAATTACATGTTTTTAAAAAAAAAAAAATTTAAATTATTATATTATTATATTATTCTTTGATTGTTGACTAAACGCCTGCATTATTTAGTCTTTTATAGATGCTATTTTTTCTCAGTTTTATATTTTTTTCATTTCATTTAGTCTGTTTTGTTTCCATTTGTTTTAATCGTGTAGTAAAGCAGCGTTAAAATACACAAGTACAATAATTTCATAAATAATAAAATAATGACTGTTTAAGAAAAAGTTTGTCGCACCATCACCGAATGTCTTTAATACTTGTAAATTGATTTTGTATATTCAAGTGAAAAAGTGGCAGTAGCAGTTATTATGTAACAAAGATAACGACGTTCATTGATTACAACATATACCTGACGAATTGTGTATAGATCCGACCATGAAACCAGGTGAGAAGATGCGCCCTTCACTCTGTGACAACACCTGTCAATCAGGCCAGTAACTTACAGAGTAATTAACACCGGAATGCTAATCACCTGTCACGTATGTAAATTAGACACCGGAGTTGTCGCTGATGAGCCAGCGTATGTCAGTTAATCACCTGCACTGCTAATTAACCCCTTGTAAGAGATCATATACATCCTTCCCGAGTGTTTCCGCCGTGTGTCATACTTACTCGTCATCAAGTCGTTCTTTTTAATTCTTTGATGTTTTCTTAAATAATCCATCATTTGGGAAGGTATTTTGTCTGATGCAAAGGAAGTGCATTTCTCAGAAATCAATCATAGTGATTCACTACCAAGTACAAAGTTTAATTGATTATGAATTTCTTCAAACAAAAATAACATAAAGTTCGCATGCTTATCCCCTGATAAATTAACACTGTTTTTCTTTATTGGAAGTTGTACATCGATATGAATTTTTTATTCATAAAATAGTTTTTCAGTAATTTTCAAACTAAATATGACATGACAAACTGCAGGAAACAGCATGTCGTCCCTTCCTTTGTTTCTGCCTCATTGATAACTAATGTATTTCGACAATGTTTTTCCAGAAGTTATATAATAAATACGTCCAAAAAAATTAAGTCGTGATGAAAAACGCCAGAAAGAATTTTTTACAGCTTTTTTTATTTTATCAAACTTGACCAAACTGATTATTAACGACGCCTTTATATATTAAACACATCAACTTGGGTTGTGTGTGCGAAGTGAAGTTTTCAACGTATAACTTCTGTTTCTATTACAAATGCCTTGAACTTTTTTAAAAATTAAGCCAGTGTTTACATTTGTATTTACAACAATTGTGATTTGGTATCTGCACAGAGTGTATCACGCATTATGTTCACTATTTGCACGGATTGGCTAATAATCTCTATAAAATTTATAATTAACCCATGCATAAAATACATTTTAATGATTTGTTTATACAGCTGAAAAGCAGTTTACAATTAGCTCGCAACATGGTTAATGCATATAAAACAAGCCCATTAGTAACACCGCATCTATATCAACGCTGTGTAAACATAATTCTTGATCAAGCTTAATTTGCTAACATAAGGCGGCGTAAGAATAAAGCGGTCCCGTTCTTTCAAATCTAAAAATAATAACCCATTGCTCTTTTGACGCATTGCGCAATCAAAATAGTTCTTAATTACCAGAAATATATTCACAAAAACAAACCTGTGGTCAAATGAACATTAACGGACAACAAAGGAAGCCGCCCTTTTAATGAAACTGTAATTGATTGTGTAACCCGAGGCGATTTACACTTGTATTGTTTCTGGTGACGTGTTACCATCTGATTGGCGATAAATGTGATATTTACCTGGTGTGACGTCACACCTTCTGTTCTTCTTTTTTAAACCGCCCTTTGATCTTTATCCCAGGTGAGAACATTTACCTGACTTTGCTCTGCTTTTATTTATGACGTGTCTCAGCTGCTTATGCGGAAATTTTAGAAGTAAATACGTGAAAAAATAGTTTTTAAGCTGACTGAGCCGGGATTTTGTAGCACGAGCGCGAATTGTTTGAGCACAGGCGTCCGGCAACCTACATCAGACGCAGCAGTGTTTGTTTAGAGAATTTAGTCGAGACAACCAGTAGGGTAAAGCTGGAGAAATAACACGTTTAACAATGCTCAAAGTAGTGAAGACAATTACTGATTAATGCGCCTGTGTATACAGCTTTAAAATCTTAATTGAGCCAATTTGCAATTAAAACGACGTAAACTTTTTGCTGAATATGACTTTTTATTGTACGAGTAGAAGTTCCTGAATTAAAGAAAAGAAATAGCTAATATCATGAACAAATTACCAGCATCTACAAGCTCACGCACCTATCAGTGTGCTGGAGAAGGGGAGGGGAGACACACTGAATATATACTGTATATATACTATCGGTACAAGCTGACGGATCTCTTGTTGGTTATCTACTGTTATCACACCTTTGTACTGATCCGTTATCATACACAGCATGACAGTGTAAATCGTTATCATATACAAGGGCTTGTTACTCATCAAGGGTAGTACACATGTTTCGCTTTCATAACGGGAATATATAATAACTGTAACGGACATATAATATATACAGACAGACAGATTTGATTAGCGCCAGCCATAATTGCCTCAGACCATACATTGTTAATAATACATGTTACGGCGCTGAAGTAAAATTTAAATATATGTATAATATATAAATAGTCCACATTTAAGGGTAGAGTGTAAAATAGAGTGCTGAAATACAGCGTGGTTCGTGCAGTACCACCCACAGTTATCTAAACCGAGTCAACGCTCGCAGGTTTCACTCCAATGCAAAGCGTTTATGGTATTGCCGACTTGCTCCTTGTAACCTCTTGTGTATATAATATACTATATTATTTGAAGAAAGCGACCTTGAAATCTAACTAACTCCCTTTTTATATCAGGTTGTAAATATAACATAAACTGCCATGCAAAAGAAAGTACTCACCTCAGTTGGTTTCGATTAATTCAATATTTAAAAGAAATCAGATGCATTTGACTATGGCAAACAGACACTTTATTTGAGACTCACCTCAACATAATAAATACAGGTACAGTATATATATCACTTAAATAAAAAAATTTTTAAAAACAGACTTAAAATGTTAAAATCTTTACAGACATAAGAGATAATAATAAACGTATAATAAGAAACTAAAATAATAAAGGATATATAATATTTCATATATGTCAATGAACAGTTGAGTATCATCAAACATAATTTTGGAAAAAAATTATTATTTTGTTTATATTTTTAAGTTAAAAAAACATGTAGAACTATTTTTTGACTGCTGACTAAACACATGTACTTTTCAGTTTTCGATTATGACATCGAAAACTTGACATATTTGCAATTTAAAATCATACATATGATAAAATCAACTGAGGTGAGTACTTTCTTTTGCCTGGCAGATTAGAACAGTCTATCTAATAAAAGGAAATGGCAAACATGTCATCTCGGAGACACGGCAGTGTTTCAAGTTTTCAACCAAATATACAACGTCTTTTGAGATCCAACACTGGACATTGACAATGTATTTTAATGATATATTTATATTTACGTATATTTAATAAGAACATGGGCCCATATGACAAACATTTGTAATACATGTACATAATACAAATAATATAAATAAGTGTTTAACAGAACATACATAGCTGACAAAACATACAGATTTAACGCACAAATAATAACAATAACATATACAAATACATAAATACCTTTATGTATCATTTGAAGACGCTAAACGTTGGTTTTAACCCTTTACTAATTGTGCACACTTCAAGGTTACGGCAAATTAAGAAAGAGCACGAAATTTACCATAAAAATGCACCCATGCAGGCATTATTAATGATGAAGAATAAGACAATGACATAACAGGCAATGTGCACATGTTCAGTCAATTAATTCCATTTTAACATCTACAAACAAAACACAAATGTAAGAGTTTTCTGTATCTATACAGAGAGATTTTAATGAAGGAATTTCATTGGCCAAGAAGATACACAACAATGTCCACTTATATGAACTTATATTACACAAGGTGTGGTATCACATAGTGTGAAGTTACCAACCAACATCAACATTTACCAGTTAACTGCAGACAACATGACATGCAAAAGGGATAGTTCATTTGTGTTTGAAGTGTCTACTAAGTCATGGTGCCAGTTAGATAATGAATAAGCTTAAGAAACATGTTATATCTCTCACAGACACAGGGTGGTTCGAAGTTGTTACCAATATATATACCAAAGAAACCAAGTCGACCATAACTTATAAGTTGAGGCTGAACAAACCTAAAATATGTACATGAACAAGCCCGTCTAAAATCTGTTAAATATGTAATATGATGGAAGTGCGTTACTGAACCATACATTTTATCACTTATCATTAATTTTATCCAAAGTGATATTTTGTCTTGGGAATTTTGTCATACCGGATTATTTTAGGGAGATATTGTCAAGGGGGGTTTTGTCCGGGTTACAGCCCACCTGTTATCTGCACATACATATATGCAATGTAATATATATGTATATATACGTTCATAACACAGTATAGTTGTTTCAAGTCTACGAGGGACATTAAGAAGTGGAAACATAAGAAAACAAGATTGTATGGATGGTATATTCTTGTTTTTGTGAAGATGCAAGACGTTTCGGAGTGTATGTTTACTTATTCAACAGGTGCAATGTGTCGTTGTATACAGGAATCTTATTTTTCTTATCGATTCCACTTCTAAATTAACGTCCTTAGAAAAGTTTACTCCGAAACGGTTTTAGGCATTAGGACATTAAACATACATTGGTTACCTCTTGCTTTATATATAGTAATATATTTTTACTTTATAAAATAACCGTACCGTAGATCAATATATACGTAATACTTCTGTGAATCAAACACAAACCACATGGCGGTGATATTAAAACGTCTCCTCCCAAACTGTCTTACATCACTGCCTCTTTAACGCAGGGTCGCAAAAAGATATAAGAACATATGAATACACTGTAGATGTTTAAGGTTTATAAAAGTCTCGTTTATCAAATAAACAAGTTTGTTACCCATGTATTTTACACTATATAACCACCGCAACAACACGTAAAACACATAAATATTATTCCCTTATATGCAAACCACACTTGACGGCTACCGGGAGAAAGTAAACAGGTAAATGCACATATATTAAAGACACGTCACATGAAGAAGACGTATAATGTGATCTTTACATAATAAATATACAAACACAGTGTCACTGCATCCTACGTAAAACACACTAACATCCACAGGTACAGTGTACCGCGCTATCTTACATCAGCGTTCCATTAACCTAGGTATGTACCTCCACAGTGATTCAGGGGATCACCTATCAGGTATGAGACTGATTGGACAGGTAATCACAGGTAATCAGCGTTCCTGGACCAGGTAAACTTCAGCTAGAGTGATATATGTCGTGATGTTGCAAGTCTATCTGTGATAAAACAACGCCATGTCATTCAGATACAGGCTATGAATAGATGGCGATAACGTAAGAATGTGCTGCATAACAGTGGTTCGTGATTATGATGATTATGATGATTGTTATTCCATTTTTATTTTAAATTTGATATCTGATACTTTTTTTATCATAACGTTTATGATAAACCGTTTGATTACGACAATATATATTTGGTTCATAATCATTCAGTTGTATTACAATTTGATTTTGAAATATTCACCTTTGATTTTGAATGGGGAATTGACAGAAATGACCAGAAATGTAAATATTAAGTATGTACTCATGCTTACAGTACGAATCAGGACCCATATTTTCGAAGCTCTCTTAGCGCTAAGATAGTCGTAAGTGCCATACATTAACATTGACTTACGACTATCTTAGCACTAAGATAGCTTCGAAAATATGGGCCCAGGACCTTTTATTAACGATCAAAATATATACTAATGATGAAGACATGGTTTACCCTTAAAACTATGGTTTATAACAATACCTCGCATCATGTTTATAAGTGTGGTCATTAGCATACTCATTACAATATCATCAATTATGGCATTTCTGATGACTGACAGACTAATATATTTTGGGAATGTTTCCATTATAATCCATATATTTAGATGCATAAACAACGATGCCTATTCCCTGCTTACTAAACATTTATGGAGTTACACCTTTAACGTAATATAACATCAACATAATGCGCAGATCATGTTCATGTTGATAAAAGCACATTTATAACACTTGCTGTAATATTTAATATACAACACTCTATCCTTCAATTTACAACAAAGACAAACTTTTTATACACCTTGTCATATCAACTAAATGCTTATCGAGAACATAAACCGTCAAGTATGGTGTGTATCCTGCATGGGACGAATATTATGAATTTATGGTAATAAGCCCTATGTAATAATGGCTACATCAAAGGAAAAGCCATTGGATATGAAGTTGAAAATGATCTTTCGTTTGAAGACATTAGTTATGGTTTTGACTCTATAGTGACACATTTGAATTCGACATTGCCCCAGTCTGGCCACAGGAACGGAAAGATTAAGCAGTGATTCATTCTACTGCAATATATATAAGTGTCTTTGTGGGTCAAAGTGTCTATTAGAGTTTTTTCTTGAAAAGAAAATTCAAACAATAGTGCAATCTTATTCTCATGTTGCAAGGTGATATCTTCTTGACATGTTCGTCAAGCTCGAACGGAAAACATTCATTCAAACTCAATCCAAGGAAATAGCACCTTAAGCGATACATGTTCATGTCATTTATATATAGTGAACAACTGTAACGTTGTTTTACATAGTGATCAACTGTAACGTTGTTATATATAGTGAACAACTGTAACGTTGTTTTACATAGTGATCAACTGTAACGTTGTTATATATAGTGATCAACTGTAACGTTGTTATATTTGGGATCAAAGTATCTGCTACAGTAAAACAGGAAAACAGGAAAACGTCCCGTGTGGGAATCGACCTCACTCCGTCCATGACAGCTTGCAACTTTCGACACTGCTCCTGTTTTATTGAAATGTGCACTATCATGTGTCTGAGAGACCCGTCTGATTCCAGTCTCATTCAAATCATGTCTTTGATTCGTTCCTAAGGCTAGATGTATTTGGTTTGTCACTCATCCACTTCTTTAAAATCTTTAAAATTTAACCTTGCGAACGAATCAAATTTATGATTTTAATGAGATTGGTCTGATTCATTAAACAAATGTAATGAAGAATGTCATAGTTTGATTAATTTTAATGATACTCAAAAGTTACAATATATATACCCCAAATCTATGTTTTATTGCTGTCCAAACCTGCCATTTTATTATTTTTAAACGCAACTCATATGTATTTAGTTATCATATAGAATTGTATAAATATATGTATCGACATTTGTATCGTTTCCTTTTTTTTTAAATTTTACGGACTACATAACCTGTCATAACCCCTTATGGAGGTGGCTCAACTTATTGCTTTTAAATGCGTTGTAAATCTATTTTATTGAGTTGAGACTTAATAAACAATCTGTCTGTCTGTAACTGATTCCTGTCTACAAATGTCTAAACATGAACTTCTAAGTTCACTAACGAAATATACTTATTGTTTTTAAGTCTCTAAATCTTAGGGAAAGGGAAATCGAGAATTTAGAATTCGATTAAATCTACCTATTCATGAAGCACACACTCTTATAACAGATAGTACAATTAAAAATTTGGCATGACAGTCAATAGCATATTAATAGAACATGATTAAAATGAATTCTTGTCATTCTTTGGTGTATATCCGGGTAACTTTTATCGGTTATTACGAAGGAGAGTTTCCGATAACTGTAGAATGTTGGTTTTACCAAGAATTCTGAAACCACGACATCCGTTTTGGGGGTTATTTCTTCATTTCATCAAATGGTTTCATCACTGATATCAAATGGAGCACTGCATAGTCATATTTGATGATTGATCAAGACGCGATGTGTTCACTGGAAATATACATAAGATTCAAATAAATGTATTTGTAAGGTGTAGAGGCTTTCAATCGTTCATAAGAATCCAGCGTTTCAATAAGCCCTGCCCCCCTTGCTGTCCATGGGAGGTAACTCTTCGCTTCATAGCGTGTACCACTGCTTTCATTCAGAAACCGTGGCTCAATTCAGCACGGACGAAAACAGAATATAGTCTAGATTTGTTAACTTATGTTACTTTACCATGTTTTGTTTCAATGAGACTTAATTTAAAAATGATATTTAACCAACTAAGATATGCTGTAAAACACGTTTGAGATGCTTCTTGTAATGAGTCCATACGCTTTATGATTCATTTTCATTATCAAATATTTTAGTTAATATTTATTTTTAAATTAATACAATCCAAATTAAGAATTTAAAGTATGCAGGCATGGTGATTTATTAAAGCATTGACTTTCACGGGATTCAAAGAATTAATTTACATGATAGGATTGTGGGCAACGAAACGTATAGGATCTTAAGAACAAGTTAACCCATTCTTTGTATTTAAGTTCAAATGAAAGCATTGTCATTTGTGATGATTTTGAAATATACATTTTGAGATATATAGATGTATGGTGTACATGATTAATAGGTTAATGTCCCTGTGTTATACGGTCATGCGGACTCACAAGTAACAAGTGCTAATGATGATGCCAAAACGTTTATTTTCTTAACGACAATAGGTAAGTACATTACTTGAGACTAAAGATAAGCAATAATCTATGTTTTCGTGCCAGATGAAAGAAATTGGCGTCAATGTACAAGATCGTAGTTGTCAAAAGTGTAAACAGGGCCTCCAGCGACAAGATACTCAATGCCAGTTGGCTAAACTCCTCCAAGGGTGTTTTGAAAATTGAAATCACAACTTTATCAACGGACAATCGATTGTTTGGAGAGTGTCCGATCACCGTGACATCACAAGGCAAGTTACCTGCATTTTATCAATCTACCTGCAGCAGGCATGACTCACAGCAAACCGACCAATCAGAGAACAGGACGTGCTGGGCACGAGACGGTGACTGCGAGCCGTCGACCAATCAGGACATTCGATACACCAGTTGATTGCTAGTGCAAACCCCGTCCGCTGTCAGTTTGAGAAAGTTGCTCGCTTCGTTAGCATCAGATTGGGAGGATTACCTCGACCTGAGAACTTTGACATTCAGCGTTTTGTATCGAGGCAGTGAGCTCTGCTACCATTACACGAGGATACATACTTTATAGCGCTGTATACTGACAGAACGTTAGATCAGGGCGTTGCGGTGCTCTGTTTATGAATGGATACTTAGCCTTGAAACTTAGCAAGCTTTGAAGAAGGTGTTCCTCTCTGGACTGTTGATGACGGATAGCCAAACTTCCGTCGCTCTCCGTAGTGTTAGTATTTCATCCCAGTGTTCCGAGATTGTTGCATTCTGCGCGTTTTTACAATGCCCCCTCAAACTATGATGGATTCGAGCTGTGTGCCTCTGACGGAGAACGATCTGGCGACGACTGTCAAGTGTGTGCTCGTAGGGGACGGTGCTATCGGCAAGACGAGTTTGGTCGTTAGTTACACCACGAACGGTTACCCCACGGAATATGTGCCCACTGCATACGATAATTACTCAGGTGAGTGCTTCTGATTAATTACTCAGTTGGGATGGTTCTAACGTTGACATAACATCCCTCCCCGTCACTTAAATTTCACCTGTCATTTGTGTCAAACATCACCTGTTTACAACTAAGGTGGAGGTTGACATGAGACAAGCCTGAGGTTGCATTTAGTTCATCATAATGTGCGGATTGATCAGCACTGTAAGAATATAATCTGAAATTTTATTTTCGGCACGAAATTTGAAAGTATCAACATTTGAATGAAACATGTCACTATGTCTAAGTTTCATCCTTAACATTCGTTTGGCCTCTGTTTATGGTGTTCTTCAAAGAATCGTCTTCAGAAACAAGTTAAGACTTTCAATTTCAACCTTTCAACCCCTGACCTAAAACTCCTAAGAGCCTGGGTTCATCACGAACTTGTTAGACAGCGGACTGTCTGTGAAAATAAACCAAATCCTGTTTGAATTATGACAGTCACGCTTCAGAAAGGTCCCTTTAACTCTGTGAGACCAGGGTCATGTGTCTCTATATCTGCCTTCATCAGCAGTTCAACAGTTTAATTTGGTAGTGATAAATTGTAAAACAATGTATATAACATTCCTCAACCTCATGTAAATTATGATACACAGTACAATAATGTAATTATTGTGCTTTAATATGTGTAACAGTGTACTGTAGTTCGCAAACATTCAGTGCTATTAAAATTGAACTAAAATATTGTAAAATGTTCAAATGTTGAACACTTTATACCAAATTATATCAATTTAATTCTGAAACTTCATTTCATCTTCTTAGATGATATTAGATGATTAAAACTTCATTCTAGTGGACTAACATATTTGATTTATATTTTCTTTAAATTTTAATGTATGTACAACATTTTCCATACCAACTAACCTGATCGATCATTTTGAAATACTGTTTTAGTAGATTACCAGAAACCCATATCTTTTAAAATTTTGAATATTTCTTTTTTTCTTTTTCAGTTGTAGTGACCGTTGACAACAAACCAGTACGGTTGAATCTTTGTGACACCGCAGGACAGGTGAGAATAAAAATATTTGTCAACCTTTCTAATATTTTCCCGTAGTTGTCATCTATAAATTGACATTTATGCCTGCCATAAATCAATATCTCCCAATAGAGGCGATAATGACAGTAACAAATCCCCTTGTCGAATATCTCCCCATATTGAAATAGTAATGTTACATAACACTCCTAGGTGGAGTGATCACTTAGATGCACAATGGTATATCAGAAGAACAATAGGCCATCAAGCTGGCATTAACAATCACTATCATACTGTGATAATCAACAAGATAAATGGTTGCTTGGAAGTGAATATAGGTGTATTTTTGACAGCACAGGTCAAAAGAGAAATGAAGTGTTACAAACCGCGAGGCATAATCTCTTTTAAATAGGTTTCACATTTAGCAGATGTAAATGTCGTTGACTTAAAAAATTTAAACGCTATTTGGATAATGTTGGGAAAATCACTTTGCAACATTTGAAAGAGAGCTGTTGAACTTAAACTATATGTCAAATGAAAACTTTGAACTTTCCATGGTGATTTAAACTTTTGAATTCAATTTGACACTATTTGATCTGAAGCAAATCATAGCAAATTCATTTTGGTTGCTTTACAGTAGAAACATACAATCCATTCAAATGAACATAATATAAGTATTAAAAGTAAAAATAAATAATATGTAATAATACATCAAGTATCAAAATTGTTACTGATAATGAAACCTGATACCAAATACATGGTGTCAACATAATTATGTCTGATATGAGTCTAAGAGAAAGTTATATATGTAATATATTAGCTTTACATTTGAGACTGGTGAAGGTAACTATATACGTTCACACCTGGTCTACACTCAAACAAGACTGATTGCTCAGACATCTGTTTAGCTCTGAATTCTCTCGTAACTTGAAACTTTAGAGCCTGAATAAAAAACAATCTGTATTAGTCAGACTTGTGTTGCGGTTATAACCGCAAGTGTAAACGTAACAACTTCTCCATCAACTTCCCAGTAAGAAGATACGCTTCCCGAAACAAAGTTCCCATTGACTGCGAAAAGTATCAATGAAAATGCAGTATGATTAAATTTGTCCTATTAGAATAATACCTTGTAGATAGCTATCTATACAATTGCCTTGTCCTGTTATGTCCTCAATTTACATGGATGTTTTGTCATGCATATCAAGAGCAATTTTCAAATTGTTCTGTTTTATTCTCTGTGAATAAGCCACTTATGACTACATAAACCTAGATTTATATCCGAACCAACTTGAGTTACTCTGTTGTATTCAACATGAATGATTTCCTTCACAAAAGAAAAGTTAACCCCATTGAGGCGAGGATATATATAAGTGAACATGTATCGTTAGGATTATACTACCGGTATGCTTGACTCCCGTTTAACTCTTACTTTCAAATGAAGCATCTATGATAGGCCTCATGTTAAGCCTAATCTTAAACAACTACCTTAACTGAAATTAGTACATTTTACACATGTAGATTTTGATGAGATTGTGTTAAAATTACCTCTCATGCCTCTCTCAGTTAATGCATATACATTCTAGTCCGAATCTCTTGAAACGATACCAGATTTCCTACATATGACTATTTGATGCGTATCGTGTCAATGTTTGATTGGTCCCCTTTCTCTCGATGAATGAAGCCTCCTGTGTATATAGTATGTAGATGTATATCAAGGGCGGCTGCATGACTTTTCTGAGTTACCTGCCAATATAAGGGTCTAAGCGGATTGCCATGTTGAAACCAGCTTACTGTCCTGAGTCAACAACCTACAGCAGGCGTTGCTATGCATTGCTTCTTATGGAAATCAACTGGTTTGTCCACCTTCCACGACCCTGTCAAAAGACTTTGCTTAATTCGCTATAGGTTATGAATGGCAAATCCATAAATCAAGCATAAATCCTTCTGCTTATCCATTAAAATTGAATATTTATTTTTCTCTCCTTTCTCAGGCTGAGAGCATAGTGAGTATATGTGACCTCCTGACATGTATCACCTGTTGTATATCTGCTCGTATCAACCTGCATCTTGTATATATCATCCAGTGTAACACTGATAATGCACTATTTGTCATATTGTCCAGTGATTATTGTGCTGTAGTTAGATGTAAAGTCTTTTCTCGTTGTGATCAGTTTAAGAAATGTAGCCTTTACTCTGCACACAATGTAAGTTTAATCACCTCCCTGCTGTGATCAGAGAAGTGTGCAGCTACTTCAGCAGATCACTGCACTCTATAAAACCCTTAATCTGCTGTTGACCAAGATGTGCTAAATGGTACGTTGACAGTAACTAAAGCGTGGGAGTTGGGTTACATCCCAAACAGTGTTATCCGGTGCACTGTTATCGTGTCTTCATCGAAGCAAATCAAGAGTTGAATAACAGCTCGTATTCCCCAAGTCCTCTGACCAGATTTGAAATCATTCACATGGTAGGAGGTTTGGAATGAAGTCTATTGAGTATTGCATGCAAACTCTCTTTATAGCAGTGACCCTTACCTTGGAGCTTGATCATCGACAATTGACAAAGATTTAATTCTGGCAGTACACTGTATGTTGGGAGGACACTTTAATTATCTATAACAAGACCATCAGAGTATGTCCTTCTTACAAACAGCCCTGAAGTTTGTTCACTCAGGGAGCATAAATAGACAAGTCAGTTGTGTTCAGAAAAATCTCAAGACCTTGTCCGTCTTTCTGCTAAGTTACTGAAGCATTAGCCTAGCATATTGTAAGGTGCTTTCTCACAGGTTTTCATTCAACCTGCTGTATGAACTACTCACTACCGGAACAGTGTTCGATGCCTCGAGAATATCTTTTTGTTAAATGATGCTTTTTGAATATGTTTTATGAATAAATAACTAACGCTTTATGATTTCTCCAAAAAACACTTCTACCATTTCATATTACTAAATGTTCATATTTCAACCTGAAGATTGCCTTCAATGTTATTATCTCCTTTAGACGTAACACTTGACCATTCATTTCTTCTTTACATAATGTAGCTTTAATTAACAATGCTTGTTTTTCTTCCCTTTTACGATGACCATCTGTTCTTTCTGCATGTAATTTTGTATTTCTACATCCTTGAATATATTCATATCTATATATATCTCACACTTTATGACGAGGGCACTTGTCAGTGTCAGTGCAAAGGATCATGGGAAAGCCATGAATTTGCATGTCTATCACCGGAGCATGTGACAAAGTGCTGACAGCTCGAAAGTGATGTATAAAGTTTAATGTTGATAATGAATAGGTAGAGTCTATGTGCTTGGACATTTATCTATGGTATATATAAGATCAATTTCATTTCAACTTGTCATCTTAAAAATTAAAGTCAAATACAACAAATCACTTTTAGAGAATGTTTTTGATCCATATAAAGAGTTTTATCTCAACAATTTTTAAGCATTCCAACAGATTTAAAAAACAATAATACTGTCTATGGAAAATTCATTCTTTTTAATATTGATGTAAATGAACTATTGGGACTGTATGTAAGCATTAAAGATCAGATAAAAAGTAGTTACATAAGGATAATCTGTACATATTGATAACAAATCTTGTAAATCCCAATGTGACCAAATGTTATCACATGTTACCAACACGCCCTTTATCTACATTCAACATGTATATTTTCTGACGGAAAATCATTAATCTTGGAGATAAACATACAAGTGTCAAACCTCAGACATAATTAGTCAGATTATCCTGAATATTACCTGAGAAATAATAGCAGGTTAACGAGATAATGTTGCGTCACCTGTACGGGGATCAGTGTCAGGGTGGAGCTAGACTAGTAGATAAAATATAGATACACTTTCTTATCTAGCTTACATGGATGATCAGCAGAACTACACAGCAACCACTTGCACAAAGCACTCTAAGACAAAGGTGAACTTAACTTGTGTTATAAATGTACCATAGGCTAAGAACACATGCTTGGTGGAGTGAGTTTTTTTTGCAAATTTGTGCTAGTGTGTATCAGTTTATGTATCTCCAAATCTCTTATTTAGAGCTTTCTCATTGGGATTCATGATTTTTCATTTGGAATCAAGCTAAGATATTGGTGTCTGCTTGAATTGAACGCTGTTTCTTGACATGTAGTGTGAAATGTTATCAAAAAAAAAAAAAAATGAAGAACTCATTTTGATATTTTTCGGAGAATTTAATAATAATAATAAAAAAAAATAAATGAATGAATGATTTTATGAAATGAATGTTGTAAAATGTGTGATAATGGTGATTTTAGATAGTCAAAAAGATTAAAAGTGGGACATTTGATAAGAAGTTGGTCTTTATAGTTATAGACCATTTGTCCTTGCTAAATTATCAGGATTAAAAAAAGTCTAACACTTAGACTCTGAAAAAACAATCTTTATATCTGAAAAACAAATATTAAAAATATATTGAAAAGGAGCCTTCTTTTTACAGAAAAATTCCATTTCTTACAGTCTCCTTTTCAATATTTAATAAAATGGTGATATTTTCAGAATGAATACTTTTTTCAGAGTCTGAGTTTAAGACTAGATTAGAAACTGTAAAGTACCCGGGGTAGTTTATTATGATGAATCTATCAAAAGAAACACATTTTACTCTGTAGTAGAAAATAGGCACTGAACAACTTAATGTCCAAGAATATATTGGAGTTCATGAACTCACAGACTACAAAAGGAGCTGTCAACATAATTCAATAACAAGGAAGAGAATAAAGTAACTAAACCAAGAAAAATATGTTTATTAAAAATGATACATGCAACAAGTCGTGAGTATGGGAGATAAGTGGAAGAGAAAGCTCGCTTTAATATAAGTCATAAATACCTACCTCAAAGAAGACGCCTTTCTGTTGGGCCAGTATATCAGCTTTATGGTCTTCACAAGGGACAAGCTGCTATTTCGACTCTCTATCTGCCTTGCTTGCCTCATATCAGTTATGTTTTAGTATTGATAGCTTCACTGACCCACTTCGCAGAGTTGGAGGAGATAAAGATAGTGAAGAAAAGAAGTTTCTAGAAGTAAAAAAAGGGCAAAAGAAGGCATTGGAGGGTAAAAGTGAACAAACTAAGAAATAAATTAGTATTTGTACGTTCCTTATCTTTCATACAGACCCCGAAGCAAAAACATCAGTTATCAATTGATATCAAGGCTTTGTCTTAGTTATTTTCCGAGTATCAGTTCAACATTTTTCCCCTGAAGAAATCTATTGAAAAAGATTCAACTTATCCAAGATTTAACCTTAAGTCTGGTGTCTTTCCAAATTTGAGAAAACTGAGAGGAAATGAGTTGGGTGATGGCACAAATAAGGAGGAGGTTATGTTCCTACAAGCCTAGATAAAACTAGAGACGAGGGCTACACGGGTGAACTACAATGTGAAGAACAAGGTAGACCGAGAGAGGCAATAAAACAATTGGGTGAGATAAGTAAGAACATACTGGGCTTGTAAATTTTATGGACTGGCAAAGTGGTTTGATAGTTAACTTGGAAAAGCAGGCATAGAAAGCATTAAGTTATCTCATTCTTTTTATGGGAATGCAATACTACCAAGAGGAAATAGGGATGTTTTGGTAATCGATCAAATAGAATTGAATGTTTTTGTGCAATCCTGTTTCTTTATCTGCACTAGCATGCCTTCAAGATATTTCTTTTCAACTATTGTTATGTATTGTTCTGCATGATTTGAAATTCATGAACCATGTGTTAAAACTTATTGTTTTGCATGTTTTGAAATTCAGTTAACTTAAGCTTTAGTGTAAAGCTTTAGTGTACATTGCCTAAGGACCTTCATTGAAAGGGCTTGTAATAGGATGTTTCGATTCTTGCTCATTCGGAATATAAGACTTTTAATGAATGCATCCATGTAATGGGTTGTTCAAGCCGTTGATCATTCAAAATATGACTTTAATTGAATTGACCCATGTAATGGGATGTCCCCTTTCACCATTCAGAGAATAAGACCTTTAGCTTCCTTCATTATACAGCAACTTGTGTAGCCTGCAGCCTGACGTGGGTTAAGGTGCTAACATGCCCGTACAGAACATTAGCAGGGGAAGGTGTTGTGTGACATCACTGAACAAGGAGTTATGTAAGACACTAATCTCAGTACACCTGAGATCCATTCTGTGGGGGACAGCTGCTACTGAGGACAATTAGATATGGATTAACACCTGTTTGAAGGGGAAACTTGTTGAGAGAGAGAGAGGGTATGTGTCAGGGGATGGGAGATTTGAGAAGGTGGTTGGAGGAAGAGAACTAGATGGAAAGAAGCTCATGAAATGTCTATTGCTGTTGAGGACAATCAGACAGATAGACTTTTCAATTTTTAAGGCCTCTGGCCCAGACAACATACATTGAACATTTGATCTATTGAATGAGGACAATTATCATCTTCTTGAAGCGGTGAAGGTGTGATATGCTTATTGATCTCAAAGGGGAGTGAATGATTGTGGTTTGGGTGAGGGAACACTTGTGGTTTAGGGTGGGAGAACACTTGTTGTTTTGGGAGGGGGAAATTGGTGAATTTGTGTTTAAGAAATCTTGGTTTAGGGAAGTTTGAGTTCGTGGTTCAGGTAGGGGGACCTTGGTTTTGAAACTAAGTGGGACATTGGTGGGAGACAAATATGAATAATATAAGGTGTCTGTGATCAAGGAGATAATATGAAACAACTTCTACAGTTCTAGTTCGAAGAAGTGCTTTATGATTTATTTTTTAAAATTTTTAAATTAAAAAAGTATTTAAATTACTGTTTAAAATTGTATAAGATAAAATACATGGTATGGAAGTGAATGTAACATTCTAATCTTTAGAATTAAACTTAGTTTTCATTTCATAATCCTGTTTCATGATCCAGGTATGCCTTATAGGGAAATATTATGATAATCATATTCAGGTGTTGCGGTCCTGACACATTTAAACCCTTATATGTTATCTCAAAGTGTTGAGAATGTTATTTATAACTTTGTGTGAAGACTGTTGCATAGTTAGTACCTTATAAGGCTATGAAGTGAATGGGTATTTCAATACTGAGAGCATGTTGGCTTAAACCAAGCTGAATAGACCGAATAGTGAATCAACATGTGTAGAATACATTCATATACATGTACCTGTCCGTAAGTTTATTATGTGTGCTGTGCATATTATCATCTTAATGTATTCCAACTGTAGGTCGTCAAAGATTAAGCTGTGCTATAAATATTTTTCAAACATGTGAATATGAATATAATGGTAATATTGTATTTTGAGTATTTTGTGCTATTATAAGAATTTAAACATCTTTTCTTAGTGTGTAATTCAGTTCATTAGGGTTACAAATGGGGATAAAAAAATTATGAATATTATATTAAACTTTTTCAACAAGTTATACTTCTTGATTATAAATATGATCAAATATGCTTTTAGTCTCAGTCAGGGGGAAGCTTAGTAATCTCAGACAAAAGGGTATATATGTTCTGTGATTGTGCGAGCTCGGCACAGTGTTGTGTGTGTAGGTAGATGTAGGGAGATGTCAACAAGAAGATCAGTTACATCTCTAGCTCGCTATCCGCCCATTCAGATAATCCTCCAAACATGTCGGACCTTCGTCATCAACAAAACATGCGGATATCCTCCAACTACTACGATTCATCCTTTATTCTTGCTTATCTTATCCACAATTTCTAGTGTCAGGACTTCCTGGATGACATTTCAAAATGTTTGATTGCTAATTAAAATACCTCCAAATAAAAATTGAAATATATTTTAAATATTTCATAATTCAACTATACCTTGGCTTTCTAATTTATCCTTAATATTCACAATCCATCTAAACATTACAAACCAAAATTGTCATGATATCAATATATGTTTAACTGATATCAGGACATTTTACACATGTATCACATATGGGCTCAAGGTCCAAAGGTTACACAAACTATCACTTTACCACTGGACATGACCAGAACAAATGTTGTCCATTTGTGAAGTGATGTCCACTTTAGTTTACCAGCTGGTCGTCTGACCTTTAACCTCTCCCAGCTGATCGAGGTGTCAGAATCGGACATAACCAGCAGATGGTCAGTCCTGAGTTACACGCCCCTGCTGTACATCATATAGAAATACAGCTCTTGAAAAAACGTCAATAATATAAGTTACAAGAACAATCACGAGCAGTAAGTACGCTTATCTCACTTCTGAGATATCAGAGATCACTTCAAAGCCACAAAATGATCGACCTGGCCCTGTATAGGGCTAGAATTGGGACTTTCTCACATCCACCCGGGACTCGCCAGGTAGGCCATGTTGGCAGGTATGCAACCGACACACATCACAGTAGCAATTTTCACTACATGTGTAGATTGAGTGCTTGCGCAGTGTTTTTTACGGTTTACTTGTCTCTCTCACTGGCAACGATGAGGTTTGGAAATGTGATGGCTCAGTCATGTCAAAATCTTGACCGTTTCATACCAAGGGAAAGTGTTTGTTTACACCTGTGCATTAGTGACGTCACCAGTCACTTACCTGTGTTCACCGGACCGTATCAGACTGTTATCGATCGGGCCATGGACAACACTACTGCGGGTATAGTGATTCGTCTCAAACTGATTCTCGCTAATGATATCGAATCTAATCCCGGGCCTGGTAATGTAACACAACAAGACCTGTTTGATGTCAAAACTGCTCTTGTGGATGAAATAAGAGATTTTCGCAGATCAATGCAAGAGGATATAAACGTTTTGAAATCTGAAATGAAGGACATTAATGTGAAATTTAGAAAGCTGGAGAATCGTGTCGGGGTGGTTGAAGATGAGACGAATAGATTAGAAAATCAACAAGAGACAGTTTTCATGGAGCTTGACAGGTTAACGTCGAAACTTGACAAGATGAACGATGATGTTGATAAACAAGCTGAAGCTCTTGATAAACTTGAGGCCTATAGTCGTAGGGACAATGTTGTACTGTACAACATTACCGAGACCCTGCATGAGACAACTAGCAACTGTAAAGACACGGTGATAAACGTTTTAACCCAACATTCGCATCGCACCTGGGAGAGCTCGGAGATTGTACGAGCGCATCGTGTAGGAGATAGACGTCACAACCAACGGTCACGCCCACTCATTGTGAAGTTCGTAGCATCTATAGATAAAATCAGTGCGCTCAAACTACGTCCAGAGCTCCAAAAGTCGGCAATCGGAATATCAAATGACCTAACAAAACGGCAACGCGATAAGATCAGTGAGCAGAGAGAAAAAGGTTTGATCGCCTATTACAAGAACGGACGCCTAATTACTCGGCCCAAAGACAACTCGTCTACAGAAGTGAAATCTACGCTGCCAGTGCCAAATCAAGACATCGGCGGTATGGATAGAACATTCGCCAAGGCAGTGAGACGACTGAATAACGTCAGCTTTGTTGTTGACACGGCAACGACGTCGACACCCGCGCCAACTCAAGCGCCCACAACATCATCTACTACAGTGGAAGCTTCCCCTACTATGTCTACATAGGACATCGGCCGGGCCTGTGATGACTCACAAACACCTATTGATAGATCAGATGATAAACCCCTACCTAACGCTGACACAGACAGTGCTAGTAAAGACTATTTTCTCCCCTTTACATTTCTTTCATGGAATATAGACGGCATAAGGAGTAAAATACAAGACTCTGACTTTCTAGCGTTCTTAGGTCGGTTTGACCTGTTATGTCTTTACGAGACTTTTGTTGATGAACTCATCAGTATACCTGAGTTATCTGATTACCAGATGTATTTTAGTAAAGCTCATAAACTGTCTAAATATGGAAGACTTTCAGGAGGTATTTACATGTTTATTCGAAAATCACTGTCGCAATATTGCTCTGAAATACCTATAGATATACCGAATGTTATTTGCCTACGCTTAAACAAACATATGTTAAATACTGAACGAGATATCTTGCTTTTAGCTGTGTATGTTCCACCAGAAGGTTCAACATTTTATAAGAAAGTACAAACATGTACACTTTATGAACAACTAGAAGAGTGGCTCGTGGAAAACCCCCATTACATCTCTGATTGTGATATACTTATTATGGGCGACTTTAACGCTCGGGTTGGAGATGGTAACCAGCCTCCTGATGCTCCAGATGAAAGAATTGACCATTATTTTCCTGAAGATGATCCAGTACCTATTGATATAAGATCAACTCAGGACATTTTTGTAAATAGATTTGGGAAGTTACTTTTAAACTTTTGCTATATATTCAATCTGTTTTTAGTTAATGGTCGTATGAAAGGTGATGAACGAGGAGAGTTCACCTATATCTCCGACCAAGGGTGTAGTGTTATTGACTTTATTATTTCATCACCTAATTTATTCAAGCACTTTGCTAGTTTCATGATACATGATAGAATTGAGAGCAAACATATGCCAGTTGTTCTCAGTTTTAAAAAGGGAATAAGTAATGACATCCCTGAATTGGAAAAGGGCTGTACTTCAAAATATAGATGGAAATCATGTAATGAATCAACATTTGTATGTAATATAACAGAAAAACGGTATATGCTAGACTTACTCACAGAGGAAATTGCATTAGACATCAATAACGCTGTCGCCAAATTCGAGAATTACATTCTAGAAGCGGCAGGTTGTATGAAAATTACACCAGGATTTAAAACCAGACCAAACAACTTTTATGGTAGTGATTGTCACAGGGCTAAATTAGAAGCAAGGAAAAGTCTTAAGCGCTTTAGAAAGGATAGGAGTAACGTAAACAGAAAGAATTATTGTCTACTCAGAAATACTTTTAAAAGTAATTGTAGAAAATGGAAAAGTTCAACCCAAAAGCAAACAGCAAAAAAGTTATATGATTCTAGAAAAAATCCCAAAATATTTTGGAAAGAGCTTAGAAATATATCTAAACCGAGGAAAATATCGCCCGATATTCCGGACGAATCGTGGTTTGAACATTTCAAATCTCTTTATGACAAAACTGACTTTCCTGATCAAGAACAAGATACTTTACGTTACGTTACATGTGCACCTAATATAAATTGTGAATCAAATGAAATTGAGAAACAAATATTGGAATCGCCAATAACTGAGGAAGAAATATCTGATGCTATAAAGCGGTTAAAACTTGGGAAATCGCCTGGGGTTGATAATATTTTAGCAGAAATGATAAAATCATCTGAAAATGTCGTAATGTCCTTTCTTCATGCATTATTCAATAAATTATTTGAGTGTGGCAACTTTCCGGATGCTTGGAGTAAAGCAATTATTATTCCATTACATAAGAAGGGAGACATTCACAATCCAGATAATTATAGAGGTATTTCATTGTTAAGCATCTTAAGCAAATTATATACCAGCATTTTAAACAAACGTTTAACTCAATGGGCAATTCTTATGGATAAAATATCAGAAACACAAGCAGGTTTCAGAGAGGGATATTCTACTATTGATCACATATTTACCCTGTATGCACTTATCGAAAAATGTTTATGTAAAAAGCGAAAAAAATTGTTTGTTGCTTTTATTGATTTTAAAAAGGCTTTTGATTCAATAGACAGGTTCAAATTGTGGTGCTTGTTATCAAGTTATGGTTTGAGTGGGAAAATGATGCAGGCACTTAAAGGTATTTATTCTTCCGTTAAATCATGTGTACGATGTAATTCACATTTAACAAGTTACTTTAACTGTCCTTTTGGTCTCAAACAAGGATGTATGCTTAGTCCGATGCTGTTTTCATTATTTATAAATGAACTTTCTTTAGAAATTGCACAAAATGGAAAACATGGCATCCAGTTATTTCCGGATATGATAGAAATTATGATGTTACTCTTCGCTGATGATGTTATTTTATCCTCAGATACTAAATGCGGTCTCCAAAACCAGTTAAATACTTTAGCATTATATTCAGACAAGTGGGGATTAGACGTTAATCTTGGCAAATCTAATATTGTAGTTTTCAGGAGGGGAGGTAGACTTAAACTAACAGATAAATGGTCTTTTAAAGGTAATAACTTGGAGATTGTGAATAGTTATAAGTACCTCGGTTTTATATTCACATGTACGGCTAGCCTTGGTAAATCAGTATCCGACCTTTCCTTACGCAGCAAAAAGGCATTAATGGAATTAAATGGCAATCTAAAAAAAGTTGGTTCATTATCACCGGATATATTTTTCAAAATTTTCGACAGTCAGATACAATCGATATTATCATATGCTTCAGAATTGTGGGGGTATAAAAAATATGAATGTATAGAAAAAATCCACCTTTCGGCTTGTAAATCATATCTAACTGTGGGGCCTCAGACACCTAATGCAATAGTGTATGGTGAATGTGGTCGATTCCCAATCTTTGTAAATACAGCAGCCCGTTGTCTTAACTACTGGATTAAAATAACAACAATGCATGATGATCGTATACCAAAGAAAGCTTATAAAATGTTACTTAATCTTGATAATCTTGGTTATGATACATGGGCCTCAAAAATTCGCTTCTTACTTTTTTCGCATGGCTTTGGATTTGTCTGGGTGTCACAAACGGTCGGGAATCGAGTAGGTTTTATCAAACTCTTTAAGACTCGTTTAACAGATATGTTTAAACAAAATTGGAGTTCTGATCTTGATAATAGCACACGTTATGTTCTGTACAGGGAATTCAAAAGTCTATTAAATCCTGAAAAATATCTTTTCGATATTGTTGATTATAAATTACGTAAGTATCTTGTTAAATTTAGAGCCGGGTTGTTAAGGTTGAAAGTTAATGAGGGACGATGGTGTAATACCAACAGAACTCTGAGACTATGTCCTATTTGTGATCTGGGAATTGAGGACGAATACCATTTTACATTTATTTGTCCAAGATATGCTGATTTACGTCGTAGATATTTGCCAACTGAATTAAAAACAAATATGTTTAGCTTTAAAAAACTCCTTACAACAGATAATACCCATACCTTAAAAATGTTCAGTCTCTATATTATGCACTCATACGAACGCAGATCTAATATATTACAAGAATAATAACAGCACTGATTACTATAACATTTTGCCTACCATATTCTTTGTCCATTTCATCAATACCGATTTGCATTGTATATCTATGAAAATGTGTAAATATATATGTTAGCAGATGGGCGTGTGTATATATATATTGAATATATATTGAATGTATGAACTTTGTAAATGTATATGGGCCCGATGGCCTTCATACGGAATAAAGGTTTGATTGATTGATTGACTAAATTAATTCTGAAATTAAAATGGGATTATATTTGAATATGAAAAAGTTATGTCAGATAAACATCAAATGAAAAAGTTATCTTTCAAGGTATACATTTTCTGGGTGTTATTACATCATTTATGGCCTTAAAGGGTGTAGAAAGAACAACCCTTCTAATTAAACTAAGAGTACACATAACATTGATCAAAATAAACTTGTACAGCTTTTTTGGTGATGTTACGTATACTCTGACCTTTCTTCAGTGAACAACGTAAAAGAGGCTTAACCCTGGGACTGCCATGAACCAGTTTGTCAGCATTTGAAAGAGAAGCTAGTCTGGCTGTTTGAATACTGGTAACTTCTGATGAAAGCTGGTGGCTTTCTGTGAATTTTAGAAATTTAAATTTACCAAATTAGATTTTCAGTCAGGCTAGTAATATTTATTGCTTTTGCTATACACTACCCACTAATCTTGTATTTGTAACATGAAGAGGGGAGTTGGAGTTGACTGAGAGAGTAAAGATGACTCACAGAGTTGTTTGTTAGTCTTGGCCACTCTCACTGGACTGTGTCACCATCAAATAAGCCATTGGCCAAAATTTTGTAGAAACAAGTTTGAGGACAAATACTGCTGTCCAACACCACTACCTGCTCTGAATAGGGAGAGGGTTCACTTTGTGTTATGTGTCACTTACAGTGTGAGTCACTTGTTGAAAGTATATCACAAACATTATTGGCATTTGGGAATTTGTTATGAGTTGGGTTGTGGTGGAAAATTTGTTGAAAAGTTTCGGGAATTTATTTTTCTGTACTTTTCTGCGTTCTTAACCCTCTCACCACTGAAGGCATTCTTAGTAACTAAGTAACAATGGTATTGTTAGAAATGTTCAATATACAGACAGGAAATGTTTTGAGTCTCAAATTTATCTCATTCATATTTTGTTATTGAAACGTCTATTATTTGATCCCAAAATAGCTCCCCAAGAACATAGTTACGAGTCAAGATATATGACAACACCAAAGTCAACACTTTCACCCCAATGGCAGTTATTGTTGGTACAGATACATTATTTTACATGTTTATTATATGTTATAAATACTGTTTTGTGATTTATGGTGGAAAGATCAAATGAGATTTGTCCCTCTTTAACAAAGCCCCCATTAATGGGGCTGGTCATGTGAAGGGGTCTGGGTGAAGACCACAAAAGAAATCTCATTTTGTTTTGCATGTGGTCCCCATTTCACCTCATTACTCACACAGGTAAGCTGTGGCAGGTAGAAAGGGCAGGTAAACTGCCGTCGTAAATTCATTTCCTCAATGCTTGGTCAATGCTCCCCCACAGTGTGATTGTCGTGATGACCCAGGACGAGGGGTCAACTTGGTCATGTGACGTCCACACCCTAATAATCACCTGTCTCTGAGGTTGAGTCATGACTCGTTAGTCCAGGTGAGGTGTTCCGGTCGAGAGATGAGAGGAGGCATTGTCATCTCTCAGGTGTGTCGCTCCACATCAAGGGGAACGTGTCCTCTGATTAAATTGCATTTTGTTGCGGGTCACAGTCGGATGAAAAAAATGTTATGAGGCAGTCCTGATCATGTTGTAGTTTCAGTTTTCTCATAACATGTACTTGAGAAATACTTCAAATAGGATATATGGCTATTTGATATATTTGATATATATGATATATATATATATAGTCTTATTGAAACAAAACTGAAAGTAGTTTTTAAAACTTAATGGTAAAGAAAACATATTTTGCACTGCAAATATAATTATTCAATTCTCATTCTTAATTTAAAAGGATTTTTGAAAATGATTTGTATGCTCTTCACCATCGCAAACTTCACCATCTTTCAAATCATATCTGTAGGTAGTTACATGTCCTTTCAGCTTGCCTCTTCTCGTTTATAAACGTATAATTCAGAAAAAAAACTAAAAAAGGTCACAAGTGTGTTCAAATAGATCTCAATAGGGGACGTCTTTCAGTCACATGAAGAAATAAGCACTCAAGCACAAAACATTTGTGGTAAACAGTTGCGAAATTACCTACATATTCAATACTGCTTATATATAGGCAACAGGTTTCCATTGATTGCTAACAGTTGATATTGAGTTGACACAACGGTGAGCTTGCCCTTCTTGCTGTGACGTCCTTCCTCGTCATTCAAACCCAATTGTAAGTGGAGATTTATGAATGAATAAAAGATAGACGAGAGCCTGTAGGCCTTGCCGAGCATGTAGACCTTGCCGCAGAAAAACAAATAAGTTTGAAATCTAAGTTGACGGCACTTGAATGACCCGCCCTTGTCTACCCTTCTCCATTCAAGCTTTGTGGGGTTAAGCAAGCCGCAACCAAACAACCTGAATAATTAGTCGTATGCGAGATAGTCTGTACATATGCAGGTTACTTATATCTTGTAAGCTCTTAAGTACTCTTCTGAAATCTTGGACATTTTGTAATTAATGTTCTTGAATGAATAAATGGGTTTATATTTTGTGTTCGTGTATGAACGTGACAGATATTCATGATTGAAATCGTCTATCAGTAAAATGATTGTGGTATTGCAATATATCTTTATAATTCTAAAAGCTTCATTTATAATTTATTCACTTATTGTTAGTTTCATAAAATAATCAAGTTTTAAATTGTTTTTAAAAAAAACATTTAATCTTTCTCATATCTTTGATGTTCTTAAATTGTTATTCCCTAATAGCTGTTATTTAGTCTTTCAAGAAATCTCATTTCCATCATCATATAGCATATATATATAAATGTAAGGAGCGTTTTGTGCAGTGTTGACAAAGTCTGCCACTAGGTGGCAACCTATTCTCCGCTTGAAACTAAATACAGTTATAATGGGGTAACGGAGAGGGTAAGCTTGGATTAAACAATAATAGCTATAATGCTCTGTATGAGTATTGCCTATGGGTGGTTGACCACAAATATTCCTGTCTGGCGGTCTTTCCTGCTGTTGTGTGGTCGCATGTGTAGAAGGAAAGGTGTGTCATCAACAAGCTACTAAGTAAATCAGTCCTTCTTTGTTATTGCAACACCATTCAACTGTCAAATGTTTTAGACAATTGTTAAAATTTAGAAATATCGTTTTTTCTCTGAACGACATTCAACTATGAAGTTTTATTGAGGGTCCCAAAAATCTTTATTAAAAAGGTTGGAAAATTTTATTTATTGAAAAGATAATTGATTTCCTTCAATTGCATAGACTGTTTAAAACTTTCAATAGGAAAGTGTTGAAATTTGATATATACATATATTAATGAGTTTAATGACCAAATTAATTAATGACACAGCTTGTTCAAAATGGCAGACAAGGATATTTCTCATTTTGACCTAAATATGGAGAGAACATGAAGGTTAATAACCCATTTGAACTGTTGCTAGGTTCAAAATGTAAAAATAGCTGTTAACCTGTAACTCTAAATCTGACAGCCCTTGGTATAATATTATTTCAAAAGTTTATATCTTTATGCATAGATGTAAGCGTTCAGGATATAAATAGCTATTTATTATTCCAACGACTGAGATGAGACGTGCAATACAATTATATTAGTTCAATGGTTTATACTTTCATGCGTAGACGTAAGATGTGGATATAAAAATAGCCTTTTATTATTCCAATGACTTAACCCTGTCAAAGCCGGTGGTCGCCAGGTGGGACATTTCTGACCGTAGCCCGCCCTGACTAGAGGAGTTAAGTATAATACTCACTCGTTTATAGCAAAGGACTGCACTGGAGTGGAATAATTCACCCAGCCAGCTGTGAATGTCCCTGTAACGTTTAAGAGAGCATGAATATTGCCTTAATGCGGTGTCGCGGAGCAAAGGACATTGGGACACCTTGGGTACAATTAATCAAGATGCTTTCTAATGCTTTCTGTAATTGACACCTATTATTCAAGTCTTTCCTCAAAAGAAATGTTTGATGTGCTATTGAGAGATTATTTATTTCATTTAATGATCTCAAAAGCAGTTTTGCTACAAATTATATTGGAATGTATTAGAGAGCTCTTCAAAACCTGTTAAAGAACATAATATTTCTGATGTGGATAAGAAAGGCAGAGGAGTCCTTATAATCTTTTTGTTCTTGAATGTCTTTGTGAGAATTTGAAAAACTGAGTTTTCATTTTACAGCTAGCTATACTTAAAGTAAGCTTGTTTTTAACACCAATCTTCACAGGGGTTTGTTAAATGAATTTAAACCTTTCTTTTCATCATTGAAATTGAGCTTCAACTACAATGACGCACAAGGGATGTCTTCAACCTATGAGGCGATAGTGGACCCAGCTGAAACCAAATCTCTGTTAATGTTTTGCTTTCGGTGCATCCTAGAGAAACACTTCATTGTCATGGGTTCAAGGTGTAAGAAATTTGATCAGGGGCTGACACCTGTTAGCTGTATTTACATGAAGCCAGCAAACTGGGGCCACTTTGATGTAGTGTGATTGTGTAGTGGGGCACTTGTTTGTAGACTAGCCAGTGCTGTGTGTATTAGTAGGTGGAGAGAGTCTGTGTTTTCCTGTCGGTGGTCTGCGGGTCGCCCAGCGTCATTCATTCAACATTATTGTAGTCGGGCAGTCAGTAAGAAACATGCTGACACCCCTCATGAAAGACCTTTATATAATACAAGGCGAAGATATATTCTGATGTTTCAGCTAAGGTGTTGTACGAGATACAAGGGTTTATTGTTGTAGGGGAACAGTACTTAACAGTGTGAATCAGCTGGGAAGGCTATATTGTATCACACCTTCAAAGGGAAGATTAACCTAGAAAGTGGTCGGATGATAAGAAACTTGTATGTTTAAACCAGTCTTCATTCACAGCTTCTTCATTGATATATATATGTGACACTGTAAGCACGAATTGATTCATATCTAGCATGGAAATGTTTTTTGTTCCTCACTTTTTGTGAATGTCTTGTCTTGTGATCTAGTTTATGTACCACAAGTTTATCAGGGACGTTCTCAAGAGTATCACAGTTGGTTCCAATGAATTAGCTGATTTGATTGATAATACATGATTAATGAAAGTGATTTAATGTATATGTATGTTTGAAATAGGACACTATGATACTGTTAAACTCTATGAATATTTCCATAACAGAAATTTCACAAATATTCATTCACCATTTACAACCTCAAACCAAAATACTGAAATTCTTGAAATATCAAAAGTTGTTCAAGTATCAGAGATAATATTCATTTTTTTGAAAATATTTATCAAAACAAATTTGCTAATGTTTGAATTCTTTCTTGCAGGATGACTTTGACAGCCTACGTCCCTTGTGCTATCCTTCAACCGACGTCTTCCTACTGTGCTTTAGTGTGGTGTCCCCCACGTCCTTCCATAATATCATCGAAAAGTGGGTTCCAGAAGTGAGGAAACATTGTCCGAAAGCCCCTGTAATATTGGTGGGTACTCAGTGCGATCTTCGAAATGACGTTAAAATTCTCATTGAGTTGGCCAAGTACAAAGAGGAACCCGTGCCAGAGAGAGATGCAATCCGATTGGCTGAGGAGATTGGCGCGGTGCAATATATTGAGTGTTCCGCCCTCACCCAGAAAAACTTGAAAGAAGTCTTTGACTCTGCCATTTTGTCGGCACTTAAAATCACCGGTGTCGTTACGCGGAAGAACAGTGCGAGAAAGTCCAAACGAAACAAGAACTACGAAGCAAATACGCTGTCAGTCCAGAGCACAAGTGCTAAGAAGAAAGGAGGATGGAAGAAATTTTGTTGCTTTTTTGGATGAATAATGTTCAAAGTCCGATTGGCTTCCAAAGACTCAAAATCAAGATGGCTTCCTCCCAGGATGTTATCAGACTATATTACCAGCATGGCTTTCAGGGAAACTGAGTTGTCTCCCCTACATTCATCTCAAATGCAATACGTGTGACGGGACATTGCAATTGTGCTGATCTGTGTGCCCAGATTGGTACAACAGAACGTAAGAGAGAAACATATGTGATGAACAAACAAACGAAAGAACATTAGACATTTGAGTAGAGATGGTCACCTATTGATGCAAATGATAGAATCTTGCTCAATTGAGAGTACAACTTGCGCTTTTCTACATGATACTAGAACGAGATGTGTAAAGTGGACAAGTGTGTGTACAACTGGTTAATCTGTGATACAATTTGTTGTTATGATGGTGACGTAGTACGTGCTCACTACAGTGGGAACATCAACCATACGAAGATGCTATTTATAGTTTGACGGAACTGTCTCCTCGAAAGATAATCTCAAACAATAAACCCATTTCTTATTTCAATGTTATTTTAAGTTTTAACCTTATTTGGCGCTTCACTTAAATTTAGCAATTGTTTCAGGTTGTATTAAGTTGTTTCATAAGGAGACAGATGTCTTTAATTTGTATGAAAAGATCAAAGATGAAATCTTTTTGTATTTTATTTTTTATTTGTGCTTCCGCTCACAATTTTGTTTCATGTTTTGCTTCCTTTGGCTTTAGGTAATGAAAAGAAGCATAGGCGTTGGAGAGGTTTCTGCCTATGCAAGAGAACTTTGTGTATAAACCCTACTGTGATGCGGATTGTACAAGCCTATCTGAGGATGTACATCTAACTTATTCTACTGTCATTGTTCCATTGTGCCTTGCTTCACGGAGGATACACTCTCAGATGAAATATTTACGTAGGAAATGTTTTTAGGAAATTGTATTCAGTCATCAGTCATCATGAACAGTTTTTCATAACTTCACCAATAATAAGTTTAAACTCAGATTTGAGGAGAAAATTCATCTGTATTATACTTTCATCAAAGATATAAAATTTTCTCATTGAAATATGCCATTTGTACTTGAACATCATTTGCTTAGATCTGGATCATAATTTGCAATCGTTCATCCTCAACCAATAGAGCAAGATAGAAATCATTTAGAAGTTCTGTAAGAGCAGGAGTAACTAGACTGAGAGTGTGGTCCTCCCCATTATGTTTTGGTTTGGGCAGAGCATTGCTTCTCATTGATTGAATAAAGGTTCACAAAGTCTTCCTTCCTCCCCTGTAGTTGTGAGGATATCAGACAATATCAGACCATTGTGCTGTTGATATCAAACATTATCTCCTCATGTGCAGGAAATGTTAAACATCAACCATTGTGCGAGAAGATATCGAATGATATCACCTCATGTGCTGGTTCATATAAACATCTTCCATGAGTATTTGTGATATCAAACATTATGTAGATATGAAATGATATGTCAATGCTGTGAGATATCACTCTGTATTACAACAGGGGAGGGGATTATCAAACGCAACGCCCTCCAAGAGGCACCCCACACATCTGATGTGGACATGTTGACTCACCATTCTATGGCAGTAAATTTTTATATAAAATGAAAAATGTCTTGTGTTTTTATTGGTGATGGTTTACGATGAAATGGTAGTTGGTTTTGGTGAAAACCGGAAGTGAATGCTCTGAAATCTGATTGGACGACCTTCTGTGTTAAAGTACCATACCATAGACAACTTCCCAATGCAAGGCATAACTCTTGCCAGTCTCCATTACTGGCTGATTTAGGCCTTGCAGTATTTCCTTAAGAAATCTGTGTTTAGAAATCCAGGCCCGCTATGCATTTCCAGTGCAGCGATTCACTGCCTCGACACAAGAAAGCAAGGGAAATACCGCAAGGGTTAAATCAGCCAGTAATGCAGACTGGCAAGAGTTATGCCTTGCGTTTGGAAGTTGTACCATAGAGGGAGTTTTGAGTGTTCACTTCAAAATTCCCCTTTAAATACATATTTGATCTCGTTTCTATTTGAATTACAGAGGTTCCACTAGCAACATGTATCTTAACACATTAATTTGGTTTCTTAAAAGTGACTATTGCTTGAAGGAACTCTGTTGGTCTTACATGGCTTACAGACTGATAGGTATGTAGATGGATTATTGGCCATATTTGGGCCACACAACTTAGTGACCTATATACACCAGCAATTAAATTAGACACATCAAATGGTAAGTGACATGCTTATCTTTCTTGATTTGGTAAATATTAAAACACGAAAATACATGAATCTTAAGCGATGTTTGAAACATGGTTAAGATCTCTGGTAAGCTTTCTGAATATCTCTTAGTGTTAAGACATTAAATGGGCAGATGATTATCCTAGTGTTTAGAGTTCAAAAAGTCAAGGACGACTTGTTCTTTTCTCAATTTCCTGGTACAATTATTTCCTCCTCCAACTTTTGTCAATGACAGCGGCTACTGCAGCCCTTTTAACAAAGCAACCTTTACTTACTTTAATGTGAACGGCCTTTCCTTCACATAACACTGAGGAAATCTTAGTAATTTACGATTAATTTGATGCTTTGTGAAATGAGGATCAACACAATATTTTTAATACAATTATTGGTTAGTTTCTTCATTGGATTGGGCCTCACAGTACAATACAACTATCGACATGAACAATGATTCCAAGAGCTCTTTGCACAAAGCAATGTTTACTGAACTGCCTATCTAGAACACTAGGGCAACCTTAGTGACTTACGATCACAGGGGTTCGAATCGAATCGCTGTTTGGACAATATTTTAAAAATTCAAAATCTAGCTTTTTGCAATCATATATACCGTGTATGTATGAAGTGGTGAGCTTATATTCCAAATTTGAGCGAAATCGGCGAAGACATCGTTTGACAAATACAGTTTCCAAATGCTCTAACTGTAGGGTGTAATACTCTCTAAATGTGTAGTCGGGTTATGACGTGAGTACTGTTATCACGAGGTCATTCAGAAGTCAAAATTCATTACTACTTTTTGGCATGTCCGACCATATGGATTCTAAAAAGGTAAAATTTCAGTTTCCTATCTTCAGGGAATGGTAGTTCAAAGTTATCTCATCCACTGTTTTTCTTTCCATTTCTTCCCAGTGTGTGTATCTATTAGGTGACATGATCTACCAGCTGGGTACATCAAATTTACAGAAGTGTGAAGTTTATTGCATGCTGTTATCATCAGGCCTATTTTACATCCAGTTAGTTCAGAAAGTGTGAAGTTTAGTGCACGGGGATATGTTGTGTTATATCACTTATCTCTCACGGAGTAGTGTAGCATCGATTGAAAACATGGGCTTTACCCTCACTAGATGATAAACTGAAATCACAAACTATGTTTACTACATATGCTATTTGGATGTGAAATCTGGTGCTTTTCGTCCAAAATTGACTTATTTGAGTTATTGACTGCAACGTTGACACTGTTTCACTGTCGTTAAATAACAGCGTTGACGTAGCATTGATTCTTAAAGAAGCGTCATACCATTGTAGTCCGGTGGCAGGGACCGATAAGTGTGCATTGCAGTATGTACAAAGTTTTTTTGCTGGTTCTATACCTCTGAGGTGTGCTCTTTAAGAATCTGAATGATGCCACTCTGTCATCATTGGGCAATCCGCACAATATGCAAATTAAGGCCGCCATTACTGAAAATCTTGATTTTGTCATTATCTCAGTAACTATGCATGATATCAAAGTAATTTTGGTGTCTATCCCCATGTTTAGAGGGGTAATGAACCAGATTAAACCTTTTCAGTAAAGATCACAACAATATTTTATGCTGAATATGCAAATTAAGGCCGCCATTACTGAAAATCTTGATTTCGTCAATATCTCAGTAACTACGCATGCTATCAAATTAATTTTGGTGTCTATCCCCATGTTTAGAGGGGTATTGAATCAGATTAAGCCTTTTCAGTAAAGATCACAACAATAATTTGTGCTTAATATGTAAATTAAGGCTTCCATTACTGTATTATTGTAAGTTGACGGGAACACTCTCTTACAGCGTAGAGTATACAAGACACGTTATCGTTATTTCTATTCAATCACATGATGGATACAGTTAGTTTAGCAAGTGTGAAATGAAGTGCGTTCTTCCTCCCAATTTGTTTATGAATTGGATAACACACATGATCTCCTCTTCCGGGACACAGAAAGTTCCATGTGTTGAGTCAAAATGGGTGAAAATGTTTTACCTTATCACGTTCTCCTAAGTTTTAATCGGAGACAGATCTGACTAGCTGGAGACATTGAAGTTTAGAAGTGAGATAGATACATGTAGATAGATTGTCTTTATTTCCTCCAAGATTGAAGATTACACGGGTACCACTACATGATAACGGTTTTAATGTGCAGTTAATATTGGTTTGACATTACGCAAACAAGTCTTTACATTTGCAAATAAACTCAGCAACAAGGAACATGGTTTTACGCCAGATATCGAAGTCGATATCTACAGTACATTCTGGAAAACCGCCGAGCAGAAATGAAAATAACCATCATCATAATTTGCTCGCAAATCGACAAAGCAATCAACATCGAGTATATCAATGACATTTTCATACAGTTAATTTCTCTTTTGCATATTCACACGGCAAGACAAACTAAATTATCTTACCTCATGTAAGAATGTCGATCCCTGATTGGTCCACGTGACCATTAACAAATATCAATAAAACAGTCATACGGGTTGATAAATCTTCCCGAGGGTGACAACATGAATAAAGCACGCATCCACGTCAATCATTCCATGTCACGTGACACAAGTTGAAGGTCATAGTTTGTCGATCGATCAGCTGTTTTCTGTCAAAAGTTTTCTTTGTTTTTTAATGATATTTTGAGACATGCGGTAATATAAATACGTTATAACATTCAATTTGTTCGAGTGACATCGTAATTTGTAAATTGTTTATCCAATTCGACTACAGTAAATTACGATGTCACCCTCCACTGAATGTTATAACTTATAAAATGCGTTACAATATCGATGGCAATAATACCACAACAGCTTTGTTTTGATTGAAGTCTTTCTCGATGCAGTTATAACAACACTAGATGCTTACATCTGCAGGGAGAGAATTGACATTATTTATTCCGGTCTGAAGATCTGATGGATAGATTTCTTTAAAGGTCCAGTGTTCACTTCTGTTGGCTGATGTATAGGAGAGACGTACCACTTTTTTCATCTCAGTGCTTGTCCATTGAGACTCAATCTCATTGAAATCAGATCGAACGTAACGCTCGTATGGGTGTTGCGTTCGATATGATTTCAACGAGATTGACTTAGACTGCATAGTACATAGCTGTTACAAACATATGCAGCAAAGTCTTGGTGAGATGATACTTTTCAACAAGCCTTGTTTTCGTGGACGTGTTGATGCTGAATATAAAATGTTTTATGACGCGATGTTACTCTCTTCTTCCCGGTTCCTAGTCAGAGATTGGTCTTGTTACCTGATTGACTGACTGATTGAACGATTGAAACATTTTATTCATGCAAGAAAAGGATTGGGTACAAGTTGTTCAACTTGGAAAAGCCGTCCCCTCTCCTCCTAGCTGGTTACAGTTAGTTAGTGTTGTGTACGTGGTGCTGCCATTAGGTCAGCCGGCTATCAGAGCGATCTGCCAGACTGAAAGCTTCACCGCTCTTATCTCACCCCCTCTCTGCCTACACATCTGCTCATGTGCAACACAATCTACACTTCGTCACAGTCCCTACCATCTTTTAAAAAACAACAACTTTAAAACAGGTCATGTATGAACTAACAATGGAAAGGAAATAAACCAGTCGTCTACACTTAGTGTCGGTCTTTTGATTACATTTTATTTATTTACACTGATATTTGTAAATATTATCTGAAAAGTGGAAAAGCAAGTGTGTTGTTTAGATTTTGATTTTCACATTGACATAGGTCTTATATGTTAACTGTCAAAGGAGATCATGTTTGAACTTACAATGAAACACTATTCACAATTCTCATGTCTTCAGAAACCAACTTAAATAAATTTGAAAACGTGTATTTTCCTGAACTAAACGAGATATGAGAGTAAAAAATGGCGTTTTTGCTTGTTTATGACTTCGTATACAGTAATGATGCCTCAGCAAGGTTTTTTATGTTGACAACATCTTTTACTAATTACATTTTTACATTTGATTAATTTTAAAGTTAAAAATGAAACGCTCTGGCCCAAAAAACATTTTGAAAAAGCTTTTTCAAACAAACAAAGTGTACTTGAGCATACCAATAAAAGTGTTATTCTTTGATGTATGAAATTGCGGATACTGTTTCCCTCCTTTTAAATATTTAATCAAATGGTGATATTTTACGAATAAATACTGGTTTCAGAGTCTGAGTGTAAGACTACGGTAAAACGAATATTCTACTTTCAAATCATGTACTCTGATTGAAGTTGTTACATCTTTCAATTCAGCGGCGCTACGAGGTTTTCCCTCGTAGCTAACCTACCAACACGATTCAACATGCACAGTCTATTGTAAATCGAGTCTTGTTGCTTTCTGTGGTGCTCATATCACTTATTCATGTCATATACACACACACGGTGGCCCCTTTACCTGAATAAACCATCATCATCATTAACACGATTCATCGGCATTCTTCCGGTATATTTTCAATATCCTATTCAACATGTATCATATTCACATGAAATATTATTTTCACACTCTAAGTGCAAGTCTAGTAAACAGGATTAATGGGTAGGTAGATATATGCATCGCCCATGTCCTATATATAGACAAATAGATAGGAGAATGAGCCTCGTCGTGAAACTTGAATATGTTTTTCCAGGGAACCTGTTACCGGTATCTCTCTGGTATATCGGTGTGGAGATGAAGGAAGGACCGGTGTGTATTTATAACATGTCACGTTTGCTTGATGAGGGGGTTGTTTAGAAGGATCTCGAAAGTCAGACCTCGTCTGGACGTAAATAAAGTGCCCCTTTTAAAAAAAAACAGTTGAAAAATGTTGATGTTTGGAAAGTTTCTTTTAATTTTTGTATTAGGCTACAAAATGCTATCAGACTATCTATATGGAAGACTTGTGTATATCTATAAGTGTTCCTGTTAAGAGAGATGTGGAGAATGTATGCCTTATCTGCATGGACGTATATATATTAAATAAGATCCCCCAATATTAAAAAGTATTGTAAAAAGCAAGTGAAACATTTTTCTCACCTTTTCTAGACGTGACCGAGTTTTTTTAAAATGCTCCAAAAAGTTCAGATAAGCTTTCCCGATTTAGAATAGATAAAATGTATACCACAGAATGTCACAAGATGATTTTGAATGATGATTAACCATTTGAAGAAATATTCTTGTTACTGAAATAGTTTACTTTGAAATAAAACCCTTTGCTATTAAAGTATTTCTAATCTTCTGTCAAAGAGGATATTGAAGGTATTTGACTGTAGAATTAAAGACAAATCTCCTCGTCTGATATAGGGCAGTTATAGAACCCGAACCTCTACTACGCTATACACCGAACCTACACTAACTCACATATTAAATTGATATAGATTTTCTAACTTCTATGTAAACCTATAGTCTCTGAAACGGGTTCTATATTGCAAAGCTTTTATGATTTTAATTTCTTGCGCTTGCAGATCATTATTCTCTTCCGACACAGTTTATACTCTACTCAATCCTTCGAGCCAAGAACTGATTGAAGTAAACTCAGTGGGAAGAGTATTCAGTAGTTATATAGACTTGCTAAAGGAGATATCTAGACTGTATACAAGGCTCAGTCATGGTGAGGACCAGGTCTTTCGGACTGTAATCTCATTATAGAGGGCTCAATTCAAGGCAACACTGACAATGTCCGATTTAACACGACATATCGTAGCTAGTTAGCATTCATTGCAATAAAGAGGTTGACTATCCAGATATCGTGGTTTTTCTTCAACTCTTCAACTTAAAAAATGAATGTATATCGATGAGTCAATGTTATTGAGGAAATATACTATGGTATCGAAATAAAATGCCTCTACAAACGACTATTTGGTGTATATATATAAACTGTTTCTTTTTTGTATATGTCACACCATACATCAAATGTATATATATTCATTCTGTAACCAATGGGAACTAATACAACAAAAATTAAAAACTGTTTCTTTTTAGAAATTATATATATACATATATATACATAATATAAAGACACACATACATATACCCTTTCTTAAACGAATTATATGAGCATGACGGTGCACAATTCTTTTGACTTTGCTCAACTGTTAAAGGACATGATGACGCAACCCTTTCTTCAAGGTTGGACACACGCGTCTTACACATACCTATCTACAATCTGTCTGTTATCATTCCCTGGGTCATCCACAGGTGTAACTTCTTGGAGTACAACATTCCACAGATAACAGACTTTTACGTCAGTGAAATTATATTCTAGTTTAAATCAAAGATTTAATGGCATTGGTAATTCTTTAATATAAGGTTTTGGAGGTTGGGGGAAGGGTAAACAGACATTATCATTTTACAAATTGGTAAAAATAAGACGATGTCTCATATCAGTTAAGAAGACACTTTTTGGTCCCAAACTCGACCATGATACACAGAAAAATATATCCAATAACAGTGTTTGAGGTACTGGGACCGGGGTTCGAATCCCGCTAGGAGCTCGCAAATTTCAGCTAAGTAGCACCCATGGTTCGCTAGTTCCAGCCAATGCTCGCAGGTTTCACCGCAACACATAGCCACCATGGCGTTGCGGGTTTTCTCCATGCAATCATACTAGCAGTCATGATATACGTTGCGTTAAACTCCAAATTACCTCTTCCAAGAACTAAGTTGACTCCAAACTACAGTGTATATTCTGCTGGACCTAGTCTACCTATACTTTGTTTTGTTTGTTTAAAGATAATTTATTCACCGAGAAAAGGACAAGATCCCGACATCCAGTAAGCATTATTATTGGAAGAAGTCACAGACACTAAATTTCAAAATACACCAGTAAATAGAGTTTGAATTAATATTTATATCATAATATATATATATATATATATATATATATATATATATATATATATATATATATATATATACTTCATTTCACACCTTTACTGTGAAATCTCAGTTTAGAACATAAAAACATATAGAGTCATTGGCTATGTAGATAAGCCTTTTGCATGCTTTATAGTCTAAGGTAGTTTATCATATAAACCAAAGGTCACAAAAATTGATGACTATTAGACAGTGAAGACTGTGAAAGCATAGTTAACAACAACCTCATCACATGAGTATATGCCCGGAAGTGAAGTCTTTTCGTTTTAAAGGCATATTACAGTTCAATAAACGCACCTTTGGTTTTCATAAATACACCAGCCTTCACGGTTTGATACGATTGCTTAACATAAAAAATGCGAGCATGAAGAGCGGAACCCAAATATCAAAGTCAAAGCATTCATTCATTTATCAAGCGGAGTAGAAACCGTTTAGTGAAAGATCACATTGAAAGATTTAGCTACAATAAGCTACATAAGCCTACAACTGGACCACCTTTCACAAAGCACTAAGGTGGTCGTAATTCACTAAGACTACTTTAATGCAATGTTAAAGAATGGGAGATAAGGTTAACCTTAATAAAGGTTGCTTTGTGAAAGCAGCCCCAGATATATAAGTCAAATATAAGGTAATACACCTTCTGAGTAATCAGGGCTCTGTTCCATAACAGTGAACGCTTATAATCGCTCATTGAGTGCTCATTCTCCCCGGAACGACACGGTGCAATACCTCGAGGTTTGCTCGCTTTGCTACGTAGCGCTACATTTTGTAATCGCGTTCAAGAGAGGTTTAAAAGTAATCGCTCAATGAACACTTATTGAACATGGCCCAGGTGTACCTTCCGCCAGACGATTTAGATGACGCGTCCTCTGGCAATATAACAGGGAAGTTAAGGTAAGGTAGTTCAAGTTCCTAAGATATGTTCTGTCATCCAGGAGCACCTTGTTGAAGGCAGAGGAACCAATAGCCCTTGCATACTACATATCACAACATTGGTCATCTTGAACTATCCCCTTGGTACATCCCATTCCCATACAGAAGGAAAGCATCTTCCTTATTCAACAATACTGCATTTCCTTCCTCAGATGCGCAATCTATATAGGTAAATAGACTTTCCGATAGAAATGCGAAGCTGAGTCATTGAATTTCGATCTTAAAATGTACCAAAACATGATAATGATATAGTATTTTGGAATAAAGTGTGAATCAATGTATCACACTGTCAGATAAAATTTACTTCACGTTTCACTTAAACTGTGAAATCTCACTTTAGAACATACAAATTAAGAAGGACGCATTTGTGTACAGCCCGTGAAAACATGATTAACTATAGTCGACATATGACCGTAATCCCGGAAGTGAGTTATTTCCGTTCTTAAGGTATTTTGCAGTGGAATAAACGTGTCTTTGCAGCAATCCTGTTTTAGAACGGCGTTAAGAGGTTTCTCATATTCCATAAATACTTCTTCAGCTTTCACATTTTGATATGAATTTCAGAAATGTGCACATGAAGTGCGAAGCAAGGAGCCCACGCCATTTTTACTTCACGTTATATCAATACATTGGCGAAGTAATAACCAAATACCCTCCCTCTCTACCTATTAGAATCCCTCATTAAATAAAATTACCCCTACCCTAAACAGGGAAGATAAGAGAACACAGCCCCAGTTCCTAGATATATATGTTCTGTCTTCCAGGAACGCCTCTTTGAAGTGTGGAAGGTGTTCGTATTTCGTCTGAAGGAACCAATAACCCTGAAATGTTACATATCAAAGCTTTGACCATCTTGAAATATCTCTTCGGTACATCCTATTCCCATAGGGAGAGAACATCTTACACCTTACACTAATGTATGTCTTTTAAGTGACCGCACAGAAGCTCAATCTATAGGTACGAAAGTAATCTATAACGTTATATACCCCTCTGGGAATCAATACCACCTCTCTCACACAACTCTGAAGCAGTATGTCCTATAGCTGCTTGAACAGGTTGTTACAACAAAATATGTTTATTCGCCCCTTTTTTTCTTACCAACACCATTTTACAAACAATTCAAATAGTTATACAAAATGGAGCCCTAAAGAAGCCTGATTGGCTGGTCGTCAATTGAATATTTTGCTCTGGAGTCCTGATGACAGACTAACTAGTTTCCCCCCTGAACCAGTGTATCATGTCACCACCCTATGATACACTATTCCCCCCCTGAACCAGTGTATCATGTCACCACCCTATGATACACTATCCCCCCCCCCCCCCCCCCCCCCCCCCCCTGAACCAGTGTATCATGTCACCGCCCACATTATACATTTTCGTTGACTAGTTGACAATACAAATCTATAAGACACATTACAGCAATGGATACAAAACTCTATATTCCCTCACGGGAAATTAATTTAAAAAGACTAAAAGAGAGTCTAGAATCAATGCAGCAAGAAATGAAACTTCTAGCACCTTGACGTTAATATGTCTGTGTACCCATTGACCTTTCTGTCCGTCCCCCATTACACCAAAGAGTAAAAACCGTGGCTGATTACTCGCCCCCAGACACCGTAATGGATGTAGTTGGTGTTGCTTCAGGGGGTAATCGACTGAGTTAACGATGTCTGGGTCGTTACTGGGGATGACGATGGATGTGGTCATCTTCTAATATAGTCTTTCGAGTAGTCTACTAACCAGCATTAACCAAAAACTCTATTGCTTTCTGTGTCCATGTTTACTTTTTGTTTTTACCGAAGTTTTATTTGTTCCAAATATCTGACAATAAAACCTAATCTCTCAATGTTAGATATTTGGGGAATGATATAGTAAACGCGTTATTCCATTACTGTTGTACCGTTACTCTGCTCGTTATTAAAGGTACATCCATTGTGTTGGTGGGGGTCAAATATTCCAAACGTTACAAATAGTGTTACTTTATCGAGAAGTACCGACTGTTACCGAAAACTACCATTTTGGTCATAGTCGACGTAGTATATTGACGATATGACGGTAAAAGTAGTGATTTCTGATCGAAAACCGGACAATGCACCGCTTGTGGCGCGCGTCAATCAGTCAAACGTAATTTTCGAAACTTATTTACAAAAGGCAAAAAGACATATTTGTGTTGATAATGTTCAATAGGTCATATCACTACTGTGCATGTAAATGGATCGTGCAGTTTCAGGTTCTACACATGCATAATGATGTTTAATCGATTTTAATTGGAATCTAGTAATTATGATATATTTTGCGATTGGGAATGAATATGCAAGCTGAGTGACTTTATTTGTACTGTAAACAGCACATATGGTGTGTTGGAACGTATTAAAGACAAATAAAAAATTATGAAACACAATGGATGTACCTTTAACAGATAAATAGTTTAGATGGACAACTGTCCATCGCCACGCCGTCCCTTAAACATCTTGTTGATGGGTAGAAGAAGGTGCTTGACAGATATCGGGCTATGTATCACTGGATGTGATGTCTGACTGCAACCTGCTTGTAGCGTTCAATGGGTTTAAATATATCCCAATGATGTCTGACTGTCTTTTTCTTTTCATTTAGAATTGAATTTGGCTCAGTTTAAGTTGATATCAAAGATCTTAACAAATAGAGCACCATTGGCTCTGTAGATAAGCCTTGTACATGCTTTATAGTCTAAGGTAGTTTGTCATATAAACCAACGGTCAAACAAATGTATGACTATTAGACAAAAAGGTCTTAACAGGTACTAATTGTTAATTCAGAAAACCCTAAACTGCCTGATAGGAGGTTCATACAATTAAAGACAGTTAAAATGCTGTTAAAGGATGGCTCACATGCACATAGTAATTTAAAGGCACAAACATGCACACTACTGATTTCAAAACACAAATGAGTAACATGTTTGAATGAAGCAAACATTAATTTATATCTGTAAAATGCACCCCCCCCCCCCCCCCCCCCCCCCCCATCCCCATGATTAGAGGGTGGATCCCCTGCCACGCCCATATTTGACCGGCGGTCAACTTCAAATGAACAAACTTGCATCAACATGCCATAAACCCATCAAGTACAGCATAAAACGTGTTTCAGTTCTTATGCATATGTGTTGAAATATGACTGCAACGTCCATGCAACGTCTGTGTAGGATCAATATAACAGAAGAAATGTCATGACTCTAAAACTAAGGTAAGCAACCTTGCCCTTGACATTGATACCACGATGAGCTTGTGGGGCTACCGTCACCTGAGTGTGTTCAACACGTATATACTACTTACTAGTAATTAGTTTCATTGCATGTATACATGAGGACATGTCGTGACTGTCTCCTTGTGTTCATCATCTGGGTCGGTAACGTAAGTAATTGGTTAGGCTTACCAGCAATTGTCAGAGGAATTGACTCAGTCAACGAATCAAATAACATCTATAAAGTTTAGATTGAATAATGTAAAGTAAATCTAATTCAAATGCTTCTTTTCATGTGTTTTTTTGTTTGTTTTTGTTTTTTTTGTTTTGAAATTTCAACATTGGAATTGAATTCCTTGCATAGAAGATCTCCCTGTCTCTGTCTGTCTTTCTCTGTGTGTAAAAGAGGAATGGTATACAGATACAAGAATCCTCGTAGAGCTGAATGTAACTGTTTAGAGTACATTTTAATCACCAGGCACTAACTGCACTGCAGTATACGAATTGGTACCACATGTCTCTTAAACGAGCATGGTGGTTGTATAAATATGAATTTCAGGGTCAGGGTAACCCATATAGGTACGGTAAATCCCATTTCATCTTTAAATATATAACTGAATAAGATTTTACCGTCTGAAAAAAGATCTGTGGCGTTCTTCTGAAATATAACAAATTTATGAATTTTTATTTAGATTTTAGAATCTTGAGATAACAACTTTTTAAATCTATAGACTTGGCAACGGTTCTCTGTAGATAACGATCCTGGAGTATTAAGAGGAGGATACAAATGATTACTATTGAGCAAATATGTGAATGCGTGCACGGGATAATGCTAGATATCAGGAAAGAGACAACGTTTATACACATGCGACACATGGCTTCAAAGCATGCTTATCGCCGTAATGAATAACGTATAAAACACGCACCTGTCTATAAGCCGCACGGATACACCCACACAATATGTTAGTTTATAAACTTACATTTATCATGGGATATAATATTGGTTTATGGTATTATAAAGGCTAAATTGGAAACATATCACAGTTTTAATCTGACACAATTAGCATTAATTTAAGCATAATTAGCTTGCTTTATGAACGATTTTACATCCATTTAAATGAACATTAATAATGAATATTATCAAAATTTGTAAAGTCAACACTTGATAAAAAAAAGAAAGTAAAATATTCAAGTTTAATGAAAAAGTCTTTTGGAGTTTATAAAATATATATCAAAATACACTGGAAACGTAAATCCGGGCCAGAAATTTTGAAACTTTTAAACAAAGTGAGACGACAGTATAGTGGGCCATTGTTAATAAAAAATTGTTTAGATTGTAACAAAGAATATGATAACGCTTAGACAGAGTGTTTCTACAATCTATAGCTAGGGTTATATACATGAGCAATATTTCCCCATATATGTATACGTATATTGTGGATGCTACTATAACATGTGACAATAAATATGCGTGTATATGTGCAGACTTGAACATATATCGCCCATAATATGCTTAATCGTGCCAAATCAGGGTTGTGTACAATGGTATACTTTCTAAAAGACATTATAATGTTACGTTGACATGCATGTGACACGATACAAGCGATTTATCTATGTAGACAAATGACAGACAAACATGGATTATCTAACAAGCCCGTGTATATAGTATAGGCCTATATAACCCGTAGTAATCTAGGTGGGACGTCAAGATCGGATTAACTTAATCCAACTTGATATATATGGATCTATGTATAGTTCGTTTTAGCCCAAAATAGACGTTTAGTAGATTGAAGAAACTCATAACAAGCATGCTTCACCGAACTGAAGACGATTTATCCTTTCATTGAATATGATATATTGTCGATTTACACCTTAGACCACCACCCAGTTATTTGTCTTTGAAGGGATTTTCATCACAAGTCAATTCATCACAAAAGCGAGGTTTCTTATCTTTACTTTCATAATGAAAAAGTTGTTATCCGGAAATACCGATTTTCTTATAACGGTACTTTTTTTACGTTTGTATTCTACTTATCATATTCAGAACTTCAATTCTTGGGGATGTTTGTCCAGATAACACTTTGTTCCACACATATTGATGAATAGCAGAAACACGAATTCGTCATTCTTTAAAACGAGAAAAAATGTCATTGTTGTGAATGGATCAGTAGATATTTTATAAAACTTAATTACTACATTTCGTTTCAAATTGATTTAAGTATATGTCATTTATTTGCTTTTACTTTTTTGTGACTGTGATTAACGTGCTCAGTTATCGTATGATCGTCCACAACAGTCAACTGTTCTGCTCAGTCCCTATTGTTCCTATCCCTACTGAGTACCGAGAGTGAGATATCGTTCTCAATATACGAAGTTGATATCATGCTGTTGCTTAATTGACGTAGAAACGCACTCTACGTACATTCATATTTTCTGGCCTAATTTCATCGTATTCTAAACCATGAAATCGTTGACCAGAATGTAAAAGACTGCTATCAATAACGTTATTTCTTCAGACCGTCATTATCTTCTCCCTTCTATCTCAATGCATGTCACAAAATGGACGTTTGGCGTCCTTCGTGCAAATGTATCCCTAAACAAATCTTTAGTGTCACCAGCCGTGTTGTAAATCACGTTCAATTTAGTCAATGAAATGTTTTCAGTTCAACTCCTCAGCCCATAAACAACACGTCCACAAATCCTTCAAGTCAGACAACATGGTGCTCTGGCAGACGACATGGACTCGTGGCAGACGACAAATGATTGCAAATCAAACAAGCATGCCTTATCAGTTTCCCCTTCTGATAGGCTGGGCGTATACCGTTTCCCAAACGATATCATTTCAATTAACCTTTCATTTCAACAAAACAAATTACTAGTTCGTCACTAGTACCTTTTGTTATCAAAATTCCGCTGTCGCTAGAGGTCGCAGCTCTGACATAACAAATGATCTCTACGTACGCAGGCATGAATTGCTATGTCAAGCTGACATGTAAATATGTCAATTTTCACGGATCACATGCTCAACACGTGCACTGCTATGTACATGCATATGATAAGGTCGTGTCCAGGAGATGAGGTTGTTGCCATGGCATCAAAGATGTTCCGGAAGGAAAAGGACGTATCTACGCAGCCATCGTATACAGATAACTTATATAACTTCACTGTCTGGTCGATAGTTCTTTCGTTGTATGTCGTCTTTATCTGTGGTTTCTTTGTTTATCTTCTTATATACAGAAAAACACGTCCTTTCTCCATGTACATTTGTTGAACTTGCGCATGTGTGCGCTTTCGTATATAATTTTTACTCACTGAAACCAAATTTGAAAAAGAAAGTTTAACTATATTGTAATAATGAATTGATGGAATCATTGAAGTTTTAAAGGTTTTCCTACGCTTTCTCTGTGTTAGTGTGTAGCCTGTAGATTAATGTTTTTTGTAATGTGTTTTATACATTATGCTTGTAATTGTTATATTGACGATAACGAACAAGGTTAATGTTATGCCAGTTTATGAAACGAGTTACTGATTTTGGTATGAAATAAGTAACAATGTTTTTTTCTGGATCGGTCATATGTCAAACTCGAGAAATACGAATTGAATGACTTACGACAGACAAATGGATATGATTTGTCGATATCACAGTCACACACCATCAACACTTGATGGGCAATCTCCTAATACTCTCAGATCACCGCGTTATACCCTCTGATCACCGCGTGTCAACAAAGCAATCACCAGTAAACACATAATCTATAACGTCTGCCAACACGTGTGAATGTCGTCCTTTTTTAGCTCAGACTGTTAGTGAAGACGTAACGTGTGATGTGTTGTGGTGTGTATACATGTAGGTATATATTATGTAAATATGACTATCATGATGGGGAGAAGCCAAGGGTTGGCAGAAAAGCCGATGGTTAAACGTTCAAAGCAAGTGAAGTGACGTTCGAAAAATCAAAGTTTGGTATGTTACTGCAAAGTCATTTTCATTTGACATTCATTTCTTCATATTTAATTTAGGCAAATTCTCAAACTGAACAAAAACACGTCTATTCCATGGTTTATATTAAGATGTTCTAGTCAAAAGGTTGCATATGTAAAAGTGTTATATTTTGAAATATTATCAAACAATCATTTATAAACAAGCAATCCAGAATTTGAGCAATCGTTTGCATGCAGTGGTTTTAAGGCCTTCCCCTTTACCATTTTGGTAGAAGACTACTCCTAGCATCCATGCATGCAGTGTTCAGTCACAGAATCCAATAACAAAATGTCTCTTGAATGTAGCAAGTATAACAATGGGTACATAATTTATAACATATATGCCCACACTTCATTTATACATTCATTTCACAGGCTGATATAGATATATAACAGTACAGGTATAAGTATAGGTGATGTCAGGAGACGTAATATGTCAAGCTGAACAAAACCTATATTCCGACACTCACGTGGACTTTCCCCCGTGTGCCCTGACGTCTTAAACTATGTGGTTATCAAACGTGGATTCTTGTCAAAATACACTCCGTTGACATGTAGGTTTCATCAGGCCTTCTTTGAAGCAACTTTTGTTACTGTTTTTAGTTTTATAGGATTCATTTCTCAATTCTTTTGTTCCCTTTTCATGGTCATCTTCGTAGTGTATATAACACTATATATGATTTGTTTCGGATTTTGGTCATCAAAACGAGTTTGTAAAGTTTAAAAGACACGTCAACCTGAATAATAAAGTTATGTAGAGAGATCCAGAAGAGGTTTATCTTACACAACAACAACATACTATTTAAACATATCACAGAACATAAAGGTGCCATCATCCATGTGACATAAAAGTGGTATGTGCACATCAGCACAATAGCGTAACAAGAGTAATCCAATGGCACCACATTGTATCTAAATGATACTGCAATAGCACCATTTTTGCTTACAATCGACACCATCGGACATTGTCGATGCAACAGAGACTGCAATGCTGTCAATAGGTTTACATATAGGTAGAACTGCTCAATGGAAAGTAGACTTTATACAAGGTAGCTAAGTTGGACAAACAATCATGGAGCCGGATTATACATAACATATACAAGTTTGAAAGTTCCTCTTCATTTATGCTCCCCTGTCCTTGCACCGAACTTGCACGCTGTCATCTCCACGTCAGGTACGTGCAATATAGTGTGTATGTGATATCCTATACAACGTGTTCCCATTGGGCATATCTCGCATTTAATTAGATATATTAAATAAAGTCACGAATGTGACGTACAGTTATGACATCTCATAATTCGCCTAAATTAAAATCTAACATGAGTGTTGACACCTGCTTCAAACGCACATGTTGCACTATACACAATATATCCTTCGTCATTGTTCATGAATAAATGTTCCTTCTGAACAAATTCTTACTTTTTTAAAAAGCACAATTTGTTTATGTCACTGGCAAGTGCAAACGTCATTTGTTGCCTCTTGGCGATGCGTTGAATCAAGTATGTTTATCATATCACCGCATAAATAACCCCAAGCAGTTCACAGATAGAGTTGTATCCGTGTGGTTTTCGGTTTTCAGTGCATGGAGTAAAACCTTGCATGCAAAACAGATGTTATTACGTAATAGCTTCTTTAAGCCAACAAACAACCCTGTTTTGTTCTTGAGTTTTCTCCTTGATGCATATCCTACTGGTCATCAGAACTCGTCAGAGATTTCGTGTTTCAGTCATGAACTTTCCTTTCGGTTTCAAAATGCGCTTTAATTAATTATGACATTCATTTTCAACTTGTTGGATGATATTGCGTTTTAGTTTTCTTTTGAAATATTATCTTAACGGATTTTTGTATTCAAATCTTAATAAATGAATGTAAATGCTATTTATTTGAACTGAAATACACGCTATCCATTCAGACATCAGTTATTCGGCTACTTTTGTTTTATTCAGACAATTTGTTTCGTAATTCCAGAATATATACCTTTATATAATATATATGCAAACTTACAATACTCTACAATGTTATATTCCTCTCTCACAATGATAATCAGTAGATATATAATATCAAGAAACATCCCAGTTAATGTTGCTATATATAGACCGTGTATTTCTGCACAGTGTATAATGACTACATATACTTAATGACATGCATATGTATGGTTAACTTACTAGCCTAAGCTTTAAAAATACAAGTGGTCTGCGCATTCATTAATAGCATAAATTAAAAAACGATGGTATCGCCTTGAAATTTGTCAGAAATTCCTCGATCGGTACTGCCCTTTGATTTTGCATTATAACTGTCAATCACAGAACTTCTTACCTACATACAGTGACATTACATACATACGAGTACGTTGACCTCTTTACGATCACCAATATAGCTTGCCCTGACGTATGGACGGTATGACGGATCGTTGGCTAATTAAATGTGCCGACTAAAATAGTGGAGACTGTTGAGGTAATCCCGGCGTCAAGAAGAGAAGGAACAGCGGGTGATTGATGGAGCACGATCGAGTCAACTCACCCTTCGTTCCACGATTTGTAGGGACGGTATATTGAACTAGGAACAAAATAAGATGAAAGTAACATAATAATACACAAATATAACACAATAATAACATAAATTGTCATTAACAAGGAGTTTGAAATGTACATTGTGGCATTTATATAGGAAACACATCTCAGGTCATTTCATGTGTGGCCCCTTGCAGAGACCGTCTCGATATTTTACTGGGAAAATCTTTAATGAAAGTGAAACGTATGATTGCCTGCATTGAAGGGGTCGTCTCTGTACATAACCTAAGTCAATATGTCAAAGCACCATACACAATTCACAAAGGTCCGACAATTATTGACATAATCACATGATCACCGGAATATTAATTAATGATTGTTAGATTTTGACGAATGTTTATTTTGTTATGAAAAATTAAATAATATTTGATATAACAACTGTTTCCGAAAGTGCATTCTTGTTAAAATGATAATTGGTAATGATAAATGCACGGTTAAGAATATGATGAAATGCATGGCTTAGATTACATATCAGAATGAAACACGTTTGCAATATAGATACTAAAATATCTGTTCATATAATTTCTGAGAGTAACGACTTGTATGAACTAGAAATATGTGCATGTGATGCACTGTGATGTCCCCCGCTCCAATTTTCAATCCAACCTTGTCATATTACCCTTATTTTTCACTTATGCTAAGCACTAAGTTCAATTCTGAATTAATAACGAGAAATAGAAAAATCAGAATAGCCAAAGTAGCAAAAGGCACCACTATATCACTTGGTCTAAGCAAATACCAAGTTTGGTGAACAAATATTGAACGGTTTTGGAGATAGAGGCCGGAAAAGGTCCCTACCCTCAATATGCACTAAGTTCAAATTGTTTCCATGGAAACCAGAAGAAAAAAAATTCAGAATAACCAAAATAGCAAAAGGCACCACTAGGTCTAACCACATACCAAGTTTCGTAAAGAAATACTAGATAGATTTTGAAATAGAGGCCGGAAAAGGCCCCTGTCCCATATTTGCACTAAGTTCAAATTGTTTCCATGGAAACCAGAAAAAAAATTAAAAATTCAGAATAACCAAAATAGCAAAAGGCACCACTCCATCACTAGGTCTAACCACATACGTGAAAAAATATTGAACGGTTTTTGAGATATGGCCCGGAAAAGAAAGCATTTCGGAATAACGGAATAACGGAATAACGGAATAACGGAATAACGGAACGACGGACGGAGGCGAAAACATTATGTCTCCCGAAAAAAATTTCGGGGGACATAATAATTAAGTTACTCTTAAATATTGGATTTATAGCCATATCAGTATTACATGTACATCTGACTTAATTAATGCTATTAACTAAGAACCCTGCACGCAATACGTTTGCTGGCCCCTGTAGAGTCCTGTGGGGGGTGATAGGGTTAATGCATAATGTATTGGACAGTTAATGTTTTAGAAAAGTCAAGTTTGGATAATTGATATCATCAATAGCGACATATTTTATTACACTTACATCTGTAAGTTATAGATAACAAAAGTGTCTTTAGAAACATTCGTATATAATATTCAACATAACAAAACAACATTTTAATCTTTAATTACTTTCCTCCCAATTTGTTATCTTCATTCATGAACCCATCTTTGACATCGTAACATATTAAATTGCGAAGCATATATACTTCTCTGACTCATTTATGTGTAACAAGACGCATTCAAAAACAAGTTATCTTTGTCAACAAGTGATATTAGCTTGAACCAAACCATAAAGCTTAACAAATTGGTTATATCTTAACAGAGCAAAGTCATAAAGATTTATGACAATAACGCTGTAACGTCACGATTGAGTCCACCATAACAATATTATCTATTCTATGCTCACAAAGAGACACGAGCAATAAATACATGATTTCACAATAGCACGATTGAATGTAACGTCACGATTTGGACAATATCGTCTTCCAAAATTCGTTTACTTATACCCGAAAAGAGCAAAGAGTAACAAAGAGGATACAACAGTAATATATTAATATAACGTCACGATATGGTGTTATCTATATTTATCATATTGGTTAAACTACATACACACACACGAGCATGGGGTAATAACGAGGATATACCAACATGAAAATAAGATTACACCATCACGACTGGGCTGACTACAGCCTCATCTGTCCTTAACGTTACTGATGACGTCGTATTTTCCTGTTAACAACTTGTTTATTGTGAACATGACGTTTCGGAGTATATGCTTACGTTTTCATCACGTTGATTGTTACATTAGAGTTACAACTTCAGAGCTATCCAAAATGCATGGTGATATATGCTATTACATTTGTATGCTGGTAAAGAGTAAAATTATAAAGAGGGTATGAAGACAATGACTCAATCTGATAATCATAAACGTAACTATAGGTACTTACAAATAACAAAAAAGGAAATATATGGCATACATGGCGAGAAAGTACTCGGGAGGAATAGGAGAGTTCTTCACCTCTTTCTCCTCAATCGAAGTGAAGCTTTTAGTGTGTTACAGGAACGTTTCAGTATAGATATGTCGAAATGAAGAAATATAACAATTAATGAGTCATCGGGGATACGTTATGTTTGGAGCAAGACAGGCGTTTAAGTTTAATTCCATTTAATCAATCTTTGTCCAACAAAAAAACACAAAATCCGGAAAATACACAAAACTTCATTTTCTATACTTAAAACAAGAATATAATTCTAAGAAAAAGAAGTTGAGTCCGGTACATTTCTCGGTCTCGATAACCTTGAAGAACACTTGGATTATTATATATGTCGTAAATAAAACGTTCTTCATTTCAAAACACTGTCATCAAAAGAGTATTTATCTACACGCCAACATTGACACAGTGTATGTACACACGGATATGGCGATGCATGGGGGTATGTTAGAAAAGACAACCAAAGCACGAGTGATTTCAAAACACAGAAAAAGCATACGAGACAGACAGGCGGGCGAAAGAGGCTATTAATTTATTTCTTATAAAGGTTTATGAGACAACGTATAATGTACCATGAGCAGATTATCAGACGTGTTCCTTATCTCATGGGGAATCGTTGAAAAATGTTTTAAAAAATGATGTGAAAAATTACAGTGAAAGTCCTTTTCTTTGTGTAATTCTTGTACAAAGACTAAATTCGTGTTTTTTTAAAAAAGGAACCAAATTCCATGCAGTGTTGATAATTTTACATCAAAAGGTTGACTAAATATGGACGATATTGTACGAGTATATACTCCAATGAGGACTATTAGAAATGTATACTGCCAACTTGTCCATAGAAAGTTTTTTAAATCAAACAATCGAGATAAAAGGTATTCAGTCGGATATTGAACAGGGTTTTGTTGCGCAATGCTCTAAGGGAATCTTGGCCGTGTTCAAGAGAGGTTTCAAAGTAATCGCTCAATTAGCGATTACTTTTAAACCTCTCTTGAACGCGATTGCTCAAGTAGCGCTACGTAGCAAAGCGAGCGAACTTTGAGGTTTTTCACCGTGTCGTTCAGGAGAGAATAAGCGCTACTTGAGCGCTAGTTGAGCGCTACATTGAGCAATCAATGAGCGATTATAAGCGATCGCTGTTATGGACACGGCCCTAGACTTATTAAGGTAGCAGTACTGTAAATGGTAAACAGATGACATGGAGAATACCTCAGCGGAAAAACAACCAGTGGCCTAAGGACACTTTAGAATGCCCAGTTCTCTCATTTTCGTTCCGTTTAAATGGGGACAAATAATAATCAAAATATGCAAACGGACAAATAATGATGAAATAAGTTTGAGCAAGACTAGAAAAGGTCATATATGGTTCAAGGGACTGTTAGAAGGCTGTCTCAGCTATACGGCGTATTCACGCAACCAGGTGCGCATTTCCATCTCCAGGAAATACGGGCATCTGTTCCGGTGTAGAAGCAATCGGTCAGGGTAGTGTAGATATAAGGCTGTATTGAGTGAGGTGAGCGGGTAGAGTTTGATACGGGTGTATATCTCGACGTGAGAACATTGACAGGTTAACTTCTACACACAGACAAGTGTACATGTGTTTGTACGCGGGTGGAGACAATGGGACAATTGATTGTTTGTCACACGCCCAGCCCAGTGTTTATACAAGACATGGCAGTCATTATATACATGTCAGTTATTTATAAGATTTTGCAATAAATGGGTAAATATATGCATTATTTACCATGGAATTTCATATCAACAGGGGACATGTTATGGTATGGTTTTCACACGATGTTTAATTCTAATTGTAACCTTGTCTCAACCGAACTTATGAAATGAGGGAAATTCAATCCGCTATGGTTCTAATTGTTAATTTTGTTGAACCATTATATATATCATGAAAAATCAATGAGCATTAAGGAGGTAAACGTCACATTGGATCATGTGCCAGAATTCAGCCTTATACATTAAGGAATGTCGTATGGAAGCGAACATTTGTCACAAAGTAATTCATTATCATCATGAAAGAGACTACACATTAAGCATCTACTAACAAACTCTACTATTTCATGATCTTACTGTGCGCCCTTTGCTCGTGTTTACACGTGAAATGGAATCTCGATGGACGCATATCAGAGGAGGAACTCGCAGAATGAGGTAAACATCCCAGCTATGGCTACTGCCACCGAATGGTTATTTTTATATCTTCTCTCCAACTCCTCCTCGGTTAAAGGAACCCCTGCTCTGCACGAAATAACTGACTTGACATCAAAGGCCTCCCGAGAGAGCATAAAGAATGTTTGCTGCTTTAGTCGAGGAAGAAACTACTACAAAAGACCCAATACCGTATAAAACTACACATTTAGCTACGCTTCGACCGTGGAGACAGTTGGGCTCCATGGAATGACTGAGGCACAATTGGCCACCTGTAATGAGAGAGCATGACAAGTGTTTGCTGATTTTCTGGTTAAGTACTATACATGGTGATACAATACGTATTTGTATTAAACTTCATATTTACCCAAATCACGACAATAACATCCTTTTTACTGCATTTATGACTTATCTGGCATTAGAGATGCTTAGGCACCAATGGTCACCGGTAATAATAAGTCTTAATTTGCTGCTTACAACGAGAGAAGGGTTTTTAAATACTAAAATCAAAGATTCCGTCACGGCCTGGGGCCATTGTGCTGCACACAGTGACTGAGGCAGTGGTCGCATGTAATCAGAGAGTACAAAAGGTGGATGCTGAATTACCAGAGCAACATGCTTACTCTGCGTTACACATGGTTATTCATGTACTACCAGTTTAATCCCACCACGGCTACGAAATAATTTTTCTGCGCAGAGTTACACCGATCTTCAATCAGAGGAATAGGCACCAAAGGGCGACAATCATGAAAGGGTATAATGAGTGTTTGCTTGTTTAGCTAAAGGCATTTGTTTCGACTGCTTGAAGAGAAGATAGGTGAAGGTGAAGATAAATAAATCTCGGACATATTCCCTTTGGGGCGATATGTCGTGCTGCTCACCACGATTAAATGGCACCATCTATAATAAACTGACCATCGCTGCCAGAATTTCTGGCATCGCTGTAGACATCTCGGCTTTCAACCCTTTCTCCATTTCTGACTCGTTGTGTTCAGGCAAACTCTGAACCCAGCTCATATTGCTCCAGATAAGAATTCTTAATTTCAAATAATTTCATTGTGGACGGTAATGCAATTTTGTAATCAGTGAAGATGGCAAAATATACATACAGAAAATCAGGTTGCGCCAGGAAGTAAACTACACTTTAATTTTAACATATTTTAGTTATAAACTCTCGTTATTAACCATTCAATTGTATTAAAATATTAAATTCTATCCATAAAGCTCACTTGTTCAGTGAATAAGGTCACAACAACAAATTTCAAGGGCATTATGTTTTCAGTACTTTATCTTTAAAAAAACCAAATCCAATTTTATACTACCGTTTAGCCTCGCCGTCTACTCTCAACGACCCTGAGCAAACAAGCCACGAGGATGGTATTAACGTTGAAATCCTTGAAAGCAAACAGCAATAATGTTGGGATTGGTGAATTAACATTCGCTATTGACATGTCACAGAAAACTGTGTTCAGCTATAAAACCTCTTTATTAAGTTACACTTACCTGGCGCTGTATAAAGTTTAAGAATACTTCACAGGTGTTTTATATTTCACGATGACAGGTTACCCTCTTATGCAATTGCATTCAATGGAGAAACGCTAAATCCAGTTTACTGAACTTGCAATATACCATTTAATGCAATATTTATCACCGAGGGTGTATAAGAGTTTAGACAAACAGACCTGCAATATCTAAATGTGAGTTATACTTGTAGGCACTATACGATTGTAGAATGTGCATTATTACTTATTCTGAAAGTAGCTAAATGTTATCAGAAAGGCCGTTCACGTCAAATATTAAAATATATTTGGATAATAAACAGTTCAAGTGATTTGCTCTCAGGGGGCATCTACTTATATAACTCCGTGCACCACATGACGCCAAACGCGGTGCACAGAGTACTCAATGTCTATTTACATTGTAATAAAGATTAAACAAGATGTTTCGCCAGACGTGTCCACACAACGTATTTAGACATCGTTGGATTATCTTTGATGGTGCTTCTAATTCTGTAACAAGCTTCCAACAACGTGAATAGTGACCTATACTTGTACCCTGATGCTTTTCTTTAATCTGATTTGGTCTTTTGGTCTTCACCTTTACATGTATACTATTACTGGTATAGTCAATCAGATATCTCACCGAACACGTAGTGTAGGTGATATTTATCAAGGATATTTACGATAGTTCAAAGGTTTATTCAACGTCTGGAGCCATCTTGCCGATGACGTCATGGCCGAGCGTCGCGAAGACCAGGCTGTTCTCCGGCTGCGTTACGCTATCCAGGTGCGTAGCAGACACACAATGCCAGTTAGACAAACTTCTTTTTCGCTGGGTCAACAGACAACGCCCAGTTTGTATATTGGTGCTTGTACATCTTGGGAGCAATTGGTAGCTGATTGAAGACACGTCTGTCGACCATACGAGGATAAGAAGTGTCTGGTTATCATGAAGATCAATGAGGATCTGTATGTCATTAGTAATGTCCTCTTAGTCACGGAAATAACATGTGAACTTGAAAATCGATATCTAGAATACAGAACTATAGGGATTAATTTATCTTTTTGAGTAAAGAGACGTTTACCATGCATGAATGTAATTTTCTTCATCAAGTACATACTAATTCTTGAGGACGATTTGGCAGTCATCTCATTTATCTTTATTGAGTCTGAATGAATATTTGGAGTAAAATAATCTAGGTATCAACTTGTTTATTCAGATAGACACGAAGATTCAGAGAAAGCGCTTACCCTTTCTCCACCTGATCGAGACCAAGGGTGGATGTAGGAGTAGGCATACATTCTTAAACGTCCTGGAAATTCACAATAAAGAAGGTTATTCTTCCATACATTGTGTGTCCGACTTTTCCTTCCGGAATACCTTTGTAAATCGTTAGTGTATTAAATTTACATTGACTCATATAAAGTTAGACAAATGTTCATTATATAGGAGTTGTTTAATGCATGTTTTAATACATTAGTTTATCAAAAGTGTATTAAACTCAGCTGTTACGATCGAAAATCTGAAGGGAGTAAACTCTGTGAAAAGAGACTGCATATATATTCCTAAAGACAAGCATTTATTGCATATACATATATGACTTTATAGAAATGCACACACATGTTTTGCCCTGGGACTCCTATCCCGCAAGATGAGATGACATGAATTCCTCCCACCTGCGCGGACAGGAGATAAGATACAGTGTTATTCCTGGGCGCCAGGAGTCCTTGATTTGGCCAATATGTTCGCCTCGGGTTCCACGTTGATGGAAGAATATTTCAGAGTTGGCATTCTAGACTGACGAGTCGTCTCAAGAAATATTTTTTTTTTAGAATAATGCTTTCTAGATAGTGATAACGGTTTTGTAAAGCCTCCAGATATTATGTAGCGATTTTTCTTGAAGCTTATCTCTTGAAGCTTATCTCTTGAAGCGTATGCTTTTAGGAGACCATCAACTTTCTGCACTTTCACATTTAACTGATTTATTAGTCGTCTCAAGGACCTAATTACGTCCCTGATTCTCCCTATGAAAAATAAAATACTTCAAACGACATTCGCCGTAGACATAAATGACTTGACTTCAAATATACTGGTCAAAGTAAGTTAGGGATATGCGATTATTTATCATTGATATGTCAGCAGTGTGTATATGAATAAATAGAAATGTACTGATAGTTTTAATTTTACATATATCCCCAACTATTTTGGTCCAGTTTAAACATATGTTTATTTCATGTGAGACCTTCTTCAATTCAACTAAATGTATAAGTCACCTGCGCAGCGTATACGTGTATAGTAAAACAACCCGAAGTTGGACTTATACTAACTTCCTTCAGTCTTCAATAATATACTAAGAAATACAATTTTCAGAAAAAAAAACGCTTATATTCTGATTCTTGGTTTAGGGGTATATAAAAGGGAAATTAGGATCTATAGGACTGTAGACAGGCTAGAAGTATTGTATGATAGTGTATACGTTATTGTGAAGTGCTGTGAAGTGGCTCTGGATGGGAAGACAGACGGGTGTCATTATTCACAAGGATTCTGCCATTAATCAGAAGGATTCAGAGTAAATATGTCAGATTCCAGAAAGGTTTGGTAGTTCAGTGACCGTGCCTTTCTTTCAATATTGTTATTTTCTCTCTGTACAATTGCATGCCATCCTGCCCCTTCACTGGATTTCTATCCGATACGCTACTATAATACCCTGAATCCCTGAGCCGAATAACTCTCGTCATGGCGTACGCTGGTTGCTCATCGCTAAATATCATGTAATTTTCAGCTAATGAAATACCGTGATTTGATCGTTCATCGGTCATCTCATCCGTGTACTGCCTCCTTAGATCGAATGGAAGTTGTTTCATTGGCTGACTGTTTGTATCAATATACGAATTATTTGGCTCAGGGTATCAGAGTATTGTAGTAGAGAATGCAAATACACTAATGGGGCAGGATGATTGCGACCAAGAAGGAGAGTTTGTTTAATTAGGTAATGAAAAGTTATCATGTTTTATCATCAAATGACATATGTACGGGGTAAGTTTTAGTTAAATGTGTATGTAAAAACACTATGCTGTTGTTTTATAATAATGTTTACATTTCTCGTACCGAGCTTTCAATGAGTTTTCCTGAAGTAAAATAAGCACTTAAATGTTAGTATGCATTCGCGTAGCTGTATATTGAACAGCAACAGACACGTCATCATACAAAATAGTTCAATCTGCGAGTGATTTAATACGACTGAAACAGAGCTACGCCAGCTAAACCAACTTTAATTTTTAAAACATTATTTACTCATGAAGAGGACACGGAAGTTATGGTTGATCAGCTTCTTTATTTAACAATATCGACGTTTCGGTACAGGTAGCAGCAACTATAGGTATAGATACAACAGACAACAAATCAGCCATTTCGGAACACATCACCAAGCTTCACATTGTATATATTAAAGACATGAGACTTTTAGAATCTCCTGGTCTAGACGTGATAGATGAATCACAAAGACTTTTTGCTTTGTTTTAATGGCGTGATAACAATTCACTGTGTCAACAAATTTAAGGCCAAGAAGGTTATTAATGTCGTCAACATATTTTACTAATTATAATTTTACATTTTATAACCTTTTAACTTTAAAATGTCTGGCCATCAAACTGTGCACGTGATGTATGATATTGAGAGTACGTTTTAACACGACATGTATCTACAAGACATACAAAATCGACTTTCTTCGACAGTTGTATATCTGTGTGTTTCCTCTCTTGAAAATGAGGTGGCGATTGTTTTGCTGTTGAGTGTAGAGTTATTTGATGAAAAGTTTAAGAGATAAAGAAAAGAGTAAGTTATATCTATAAGAGCATGTCTTACAAATAACTCGCCGCTGATGGCTACAATGATGACCAAACCGAGTTAAATAATAACTCTCTCACTCAGATTGAAAATGGCAGAATCTGATTATGCAAAGAAGACCTTTGTTTTGAAAGTTTACGTTGACTTCATTTAGTTCACAACGCAATACTAAAACTTTTAAAATGTTGATATGTCGAGTTTGACCCGTCATTTTTCAAGTGCTTTATGTGTGATAATAAGGAAACTGAAAACTTCCGCTTTTCATACAAAAATTGCATGGTTTTGGAAAAAGTAAAATGATGTGTTCATAACCCGAAGAGACAGACAAAACAATAACTGTGTCACGTCCGGCTCTCCTACGTACTCGGTAACCTGACTTGAAACATTAATTCTGTCACGGGACATAATAAGGAAATTCATGACATCATAGTAATTTTCTGAACTTTTATGAATATTAGGCTAAACATGACGTTGTATATGAAGTGAAACAGGAAAGTCAGATGAGAAACCACTTTCTGTCGAGAGTATGAATTATTCCTCGCATAAACTGGTCATATGAGTGTGCATTTATGCAAATACGTAGCTCTGACCTGTTTATAGTGTTCACAGGTGTCATGTCTAGGTCTATAACCTTAGAGAGGGTCAGAAGGGTAAAATATTTGTAATATTATCAATTCTACTTGTTAACTACATATAATTATATCTGCAATGGCAACCAAAAGCCTTATTTAAATGGAATGCAAATATTTTAATAATATTTTAATATTTCGATGTCTAAGAAGGTTTTTTTTCAGTATTTATCACTGACAACTTGCAACATACATGTGTTATTATGTGAATACAGTCATTATGTCGTCACCTATATACAAGCAACCAATGCAGTAAACTGGTGGTTAGAATTAACCAATCAGATTAATGGCTGTATAACCATAACACGGCCTATCATAAAGAAAATAGTATTGAACTGTAGGAAATAATTGGAATAGAAAAGGATGAATTAGGAAGTTTTTTTCAAAAGTTGAAGAAGAAGTCTTTCTTTAAGCTAACGTCTTCACTTAAAATTAATCAATCATTTGCCAACATGACCCTTTCGTTACATTGTAAGAAACTTTAGAAATTCAGAAAAGCATCGGGCATTTTAAAAAAAATTACACCAGCAATTCTTTTCGATGATATATGAATATCTAGACAACTTCAAGACTGTCTGTGTGACTGCATGTGTGACTCATGGCCCAGATTAGGTCAAGCTGACACGGGATATAGACAGGTAGATTACAGGTGCGTCGACCACGCCCACTTTAAAGCCAGTGTCAAATACACCTGTAATGCCAGCGTCTAGATACATCTGTAATGCCAGCGTCTCGATACAACTGCTTATTAGGGGCATGTTCCATTATAGAAGACGTATGGTTGTGTATAGAAAGTGCAGACAGATCCTGATACCATTAAAGGGGAAGGTGTTATTTAGCATAACCAGTTCACAGGTATTATGCATGTTTAGACTGTAGAGGTATAAAGATACAATTTACAGATGTTATATATAATGGACAATTTTATAATTATAACATGAAGACAATGTACAAGCGTTACGTGGAGCGAGTTATACGTGGCATCGACTAGGGACTGTTTACAGTATATCATGAGGACAATGTGCGCGTGGAGACCATTTATCAGTGTTAAGTATGGACGGTTTGCGGATATCATATGGAGACGTGTAATATGTAATGTGTAATATGTGTAACAATTTACAACTATTGTGTATGGAGGATTCACAAAGAACATGTGAGTTCTTACCGCTGAAAGGTGCTGATTACTACGACTTCACCTATAGATGATATAGATGGTTTACACGCTAACGAGGGATAGTTATTTTTGAAAAATATATATGCTGGATTTTTAAATGTTGAGATGGACAGCTATTACTCCTAAACTTGAGATAACTTGCCCTCGCGTTGATAAAGGTGCTGAAAGGTCCTGGTTAATATAGATACTTTACCTGGTTTGTTTGGTTTAAAATGTGCTAGTATTCTGAAACACTTATAATGCTTGCATCACAAAAATGTTGAGATGTGCCGGTATTACTCCATACACTTGATATATTACTTGCTCTCGTGTTGACAATTCGAACTGTATAGACTACTAAACGATCTCCTGTCTAATACAATTTTACTTAAACAAAACGAGTGAATGATTGATATAAGACGAAGAAATCGAAATCTTTAATTTTGTTAAAGATTGTATAACGATGCGGCAAGTGTAGTATTATATGTTAAGTAAGCGCCAATAGAAATTTTAGCGACACATTGGCCTACATCGTGATGACACTATATAACGTATTCTCGAGTCAGTATTTACCATAAAGCCACTGTTAAGACGGTACCATCATTGTAAATAATTATGACGCCATATCTACGTAAAGTGGCATTCAACTAGTATAATATTATCACTTATTATTACACTATGATGAATATCACAATAACGGGTGATTATAAATATAAGTATACCTTTAAAGGGACAGTAGCACGTTTTCTTGTGAAATAAGTCGATGAAATGTAATCGAAAAATAATGTCACCAACAGTAAAACACCCTTCCCTCTTCAGAAAATCAAGCTAAAATATGAGTGTACATGGTTCCGTAAAGCCATGGGAAACGTTTTTTGTCATTAGAAATAATAAATTGTGTTCACAATAAAATGGCCGACATGCAATTTTTGCTTTATACACAACATCGTTATTACCACTACGGATAATTGGTTTGTGTAATAAGATGTTTTACCCTCTAAAGTAAATATGAATGATATAAACTATCATTATAAATGGAAAATTTGAAAAAATAAAAGTTGCAAAAAACGTGCTACTACCTCTTTAATTTTCTTATATGGTGCTATATATTTCAGTAGGACCATTCACGGTTCTCTTGCTTTTGCTTATAAATATGCTAACATTATTTCTTTGCATATGATTGAGTATTGCATATATGCAAGGGAATATACTACTAAACACCGAAAATACAGTCGTTGCCTTTATTTGGTTGAAAGAACATTTACAATTATCATAATAGATGCAGACTGAGGTATTTCACACAGTGCATGCTTAAGGCCACTTCTGTCCGATAGTTATTTTGTTAACAGAATGTGTAATGTTATATGTTGCAATTAAACCTATAGCATTGTAAACGATAGAAGAGAGGTGGACGTTAAATTTGCAGAATTTCACATCCAGAATAACGGCCATGGTTCGTATCTTTCGTTTGAGTGTATACTGCCATTCGTCTCCCTGGCAGGGGGTGAGGAAGTGAGACTCTGCATTTAGTGTAGGCGATACGAGGGGCTTTTGAGCTGTAGGCAATATGGGGTGTAGGCGATACGAGGGCAAGCCGGGTATACATCTCTTTCTCCGGCAAACCCTATAACCACAGCTCTGATTAACTTCTATGAAGGGCATTTAGAAGTGGCATACATAAGAACAGGAAGAGTTTCTGAATAACAACTTCTTTAATGTGAAAATACACGATGTTTCTGAGAAAATTATTTATTCATAAAATGTCCTATTTTTCTCATAGGCTCCTTTTCAGTAGTTTATAAAACTAATTTTACAGAGTCTAAGTGTTAGAGAACCACATCTCTAAAGTCTCTCATTGAAGTGAAAGATAGAACTTATGGTTTCCACTGTTTATTTACCTTTGCTGTCAAAGACGTCAAATTAGCGACGCGGTCTAACATACAGGTTACAAGATCTCTCGGTATACACAGCCTGGAGACGTTGTTCATTCCGATACATGTCTCTTATCATGAGACTCATTTCTTCTAAAACCCGTAATGATAAAACTGAAACGTTCCATACATTCTTATAATTTCAAACGTTTACTTTCGATCTATTCCTGACCCTGTCTGTTTGATTCAATTACTGCAGCTAGTTAAGCTTATCATTTTAACTCCAAAGTATTCTCGGTGTAAATAATTGAAATCACGAAGGTAAACAGTCGCTAAATCCGTTTCAAATAAAGACCGCGTGTTTGTTCTGCAGAAGAAGTGCAGTTAGATTAGCATGCGAGGACGCGCACAGCAACAGGAAATCTCGGAGGTTTTTCTACAGCCCCAACTTGCAGCCTTTGTTTGTAACCAAATGAAAGTTAACACAGGAACGTCGCAAGCCTGGCGAGGGTTAGACTTAAACAGTATTACGCTAGGTAAATACTGGAGCATGTATAATTGTGCACGCTAAAAGCTCTACAATTGAGATCACGTTTACACGACCACATGCAGAAATTTGCCTTCACCATTACCCCTCCCACACATACAAAACACTTATGTCATTGTTGAAGTTTAAACACATTGTATAGTAGGAAAGTGCCGCTTTAAAGGCGCCTCCCCTCCAATTACCCCTGGAGAAGGCCCCCAGAGACCCTCTATCGACCCAGCTACTCGACCTGTATAGGTGTGTTTGATGAGAGCGACACTTCCCCATTACAAACAGAGGGTCTCTTTGATTAGGTGATCTAATGTCTCATTGAAACGGCATACGCTTTGTAACGGCATGTCTCGTTTAGGTCGAGGTGAGCATGTTCCCTGTTATTTGCCTTCACCCCATCTTCACCGGCAGCAGGTTCCCTACAGATCCGATTGTTCCCTCAATAGACCATCACTGTTGACTCTCTCTGTTTCTTGTCGGCTAATTGTGCGCTCGATAGATATGTGCGAGAGCAGAGCGGAAAGTAGCAGTTTGGATCAAATTAAGACGGTTAAATCTATTATGACGAGACTTGTCGGTAAATATAAGAGCAAAGGTGAACCATTGACAATACAATTGCAGCGATTCAATGCAAACGTTTGCTAAGTTAATTTGAGAGAAGGGGAGATTTAAATGACAGTGTGATTTCCTCTTGGAACAAAGAAGTGAGTAATCAAATTGATATCACTTGAGGAAAGGAAGAAACGTCTGAGAATGTGTTGACCGACTTTAGCTCATGTTTATATTTCTTTTACCAATACAGCATGATTTAAAATCTGTTCGGAATTGAAACCCGTTTCAGGATGTACATATCTCAAAACAAAAAAGTAAATCAAATTCTCACCTAAAAAAATTGTCGTTTAGAAAATTGATGTATATATATTATTGATGATTTGCATATTCCTGTGTACATCCTTGCCATTTTGGTAATTATTATATAATTCGTATTTATGTATCTCATGTATGATGTACCACCGATGGTGGATTTTTGAGAATAAATGATGATGATGATGATGTTAAAAAGGTCAGAGGTATGTCTTTATTAACTAGTCATTTAAGGTCCTTTTCTCATGTACGAATTTACACATATATGAGTAAATTTACACACTATGTATGTAAATATACATACACGTGTAACAGTAAATATACTTTCTGTTCACATGCATTTAAGCAATATGTTGTATTTGTCGATTACATACAGCCATGATATACATAATATGGTTTAAACATATTTATTTCACAAAGAAATGGATTGGTAAACAAGCTACAATAGCTTATCTAAATACCGTTCCAGTAGAGACCTATTAGCAATTATAAAAGTACTGAACTGATTTTCTAAAACCACAACCGGCAACCTTCTGAACTTTTCCTGATGTAAAGCTCTCAGCTATGTTTTCCTCTTCTGTCCCTAAATGCATTTGTACATCTATGAGTCATTATTTCAGCACGACTTTCAAACAACCAATACAACACGGCAGCCCTTGATCATCATGACTATCTATCGCGGGCATCCACCACACCTGTACCAACACCTGGATGAATAACATGTCACAGAGTCGCTCTTTTCAGAACCCTGCTCAATCTACCCGAGATCCGAACCCTCTACCCGACCTCATGTAGTCGCAGTATTCGATACCACTGCCCATAATTACCCCATCACCCTTAACAACTTTCAACTTGTAGTGATTGAACCTGCACCAACAAGTAGGCGGCCAAACGTGTTTATTGCCAGAAAGTGAGAGTAAATTACTCTGACCTGCCCCCATGTACCAAAGGCATCTGATACGAAGACAAACTCAGAACCACCCTCACAAGCTTTTAACGTGTGTTATTAAGCTGCCACCAAACTTGCACTACGCGTTCATCAGAAGGAAGGGAATGAATGGCTTCGACATCACCAAACAAAGGAAAGATTGGTTTCAAAACAGAATCTTAACCGAAGCATCAACCCGGCATCGCCCTTATAAGTATATGAATCTCGCATATTCTGAAACTATAAGACATCAGAAACATACCCAGAATATATAATTTTAACAGAAACTTTGACCATGTAGCATTAGAACCATGTCGCTTAACATCATCGTCTTTAACGGTTTTTATATTGTGTTTTCTTAACCTCCAAGTACAAGTTAATGGGAATACATGACTAAAACAAATGGTGCATTCGTTTATAGCATAGGTGTCTATTCACATCATGTTACATTGCCACTTTATCATTTCAGCATTTGATTCTCTGAGTCTATACTCCTTCAACGAACATTTCAGAACGTATTTATATCCAGAAAGCGTGAATGCATCGCCAATGTACATAAAGTATCTGATCCCGAAACCTTTAATACCTCAGCCATGTTCTAAAGAGTTTGAATCCCGTGTTTCTACATGGTAACTTGTATTACTTGTAACTACGACCCCAAAGTGAGAATACACACGACTCTAACATGCCCTCATACACCCGTTGTATATCTGACTGCATAGGTGACACTATATATCATCCTTAAAGGTTCAGTCAGCTTTTACCCTGAATGTCTTCAACACCACATTGTGTGAGTGCGTGTTTATCACCAGAAAGTGCAATGTATGGTTTACTTTCAATTCATCTGAAAAAGCCATCGTTAATAATACAAAAAAACGTAAGCCACGTTTAAACATTGTGTTCTGCGTTGCTGCTCCGATAGACAGCACTACAGTACGTGTTTATCACCAGAAAATGCATTTCATATTGCCACCTTTAATAATGCCAAAACCTTTAACAATTCAGAAGCACCCTTAAAGCTTTAACCTTGTGTTGTGTACCTGCCCCAACAAGGAACACAACACTACGTGTTTATCAGCAGAAAGTGAGAATGACTGACTCTAACATGCTCCCATGGGGTAAAGAGCTTCACTTCATGAACATCTCGTCCATTAAGGGTGTATAAATCTGGCTCTAGGCATGTTAGATCACGCTAGGGGTGAAGTAAATCACCCTCTCCACGCTGAACCCACCACGGGTAGACTAAACACGGGTAGATCGTGACGGGATGCTGTTGACATAGCATGGTGTGCTATAACGTCTTGTCTGCTTGTGTGCATGTTAATACTCACAGCGGGAAGTGAGCGCTCTAAACACCCAGCCTCATCCACCCGCGGCTGGGGACACGTTAATTTTGACATTACCCTTTATTCAACCCTTCGTTTAAAGCAAGGGTACATTGCATCCAATGCTTCAAACTACGCATGTTCAGAGTGTATCATTGCGTCGGTATGAAAGTTACTCTGAGAACAAGTCATGATCAGTGATGGTAAGAAATATAGTCTGCTTGGCTAACATCTCGTTTCTAACAACAGTGTTCTTTCTGAAAATGTAATCGTTCTATCAAAGACCATCCTCTCTTTTAATTTAGAGCGTACAATAATACCTAAAATACTATCGTAAACTAATTTTATCATATAAGTGTTGTTAAGAATATGAATAAAACTAAATACATTCAGAATATACATAAAGTCAGCTACTCGTTGAGCATGACTCCTGAGTAACACGTCACATCTCTGCTAGAAGCTGATTGGCTAATGAAACGTTTGGCGGCTGTGTTAATGAAGTATTTTTTTAAAACGTTTTTTCTACTATTTTGGGGTGGATTTGTAATCCAATACTTGTGTGTCGTTATTCTTTACTGTTGTCAGAATCATTTCCGCGAAATCTACCGCCCTGAGGTTAGAATATCTTTAATTAAAGTGTTTGTTTTTGGTTTTGTATCAATATGCTGTGAATTCAGATGAATATAACTCGTTTTAAGAAAAAATACTAATCGACAAAAAAAATGTCTTTAAAAAACCTTATTGACTTTCCAAATACTTATATTTTGGCTGGGTAGAGAAACACAATAAAACGAAGACTTACGTCAATATAAGCACCGACACCTTCTGCCATGATAGTGTTGCATATAAGTTGGATATGGACATGGGATGGGATAATAGTCATTAATTATGATATGTTTCTGATTAACGACTTCTTTATTGTGATGATATAAGACATTTCGGATGTAGTATACAGTATGTAGGGGTCCATACGTACTCCGTCATCAGAAGCGGTGAGCATATTCTCTGAAACGTCGTGTATCTTCATAATAACAAGTTATTATCCAGCAAATCTTATTTCATTATATATTCCACTTCTAAATGCGCCTCAAAGACAGATGATTTATTTACTAACTAAATGAGATGCAATTGAATACAGATCTCGAGACGGGAAACGTAAAACTACAATTAAGTTAAAATCGAACTGAGCCAGGTTTGAAGTTTGATGTATACCATCCAGATAAAATAAAATGAATTTCCATATTGAATGTTGTACGAGACTTGATTCATACGTTGTATTGAATGGAGCCGCCTAGATCACAGTGCCCATCATATCACGGGACCGCAGCAGTGTGTTTCACAGCAGCTGCTTGCACATGTCATATCAAATTTCACGGAACGTATGTTTAAGGAATATGAATAATACGGAAAATACAGGTTTTAAAGCAAACGGCTCCTTCCGTCTGAACAATGGGCTGGAAAATAGCATGTTCTTCTTAGTTTACAGTGTTTGGAAACATTTCCAATTTGAAAGCCTTTTTTTTTAGATTATTCATATACATTAAAGACATGACGCATCTTATATATTTCATGACTACATTCGAACATACGTTTCCAACGAATCATTTAAATATACTTTTAAAGTTGTTAGTTTTATTTTCTGATTTTTGATTTCATATTGGTCCATATATAACTTTTATTTAAATTTTTGAGTGACATTTTAGATAAAATAGGTCGATATGTATTGCTTACATGGTCCCTGTAAATAATGGATATTAAAAATATTATGTTAAGGTCTTCATATGTATCAACATGCCACCTTAGATCGGAAACAGCAGTGGTTGCCAATTATTTCACCTGGCTGGTCTCCACACCTGACTTCCATATTTAGCCTCCACGAGACTAGGGGGCTATTTTAAGCTCTAAAAACAGCCGCATTAGAGTCCGTCAACAAAGGGTTTATCTTTCGCATATCATTAAACGTCCAAATGTGTGGCAATTCTTGACTTGGTCCCACTGCATGTGAGGCCACACGACGTAAAGCAACATGCAGGAGTTGTCAGAAAGTTGTCAACCAGTTTCTATAATTGGTTAGTTGGTCCTCTCCTTCTCTTGTAAACGTCAATTAGAGGGGACAGGGTGACATGTGGAATGTTGTCGGCAACATGCTCTGCTACTGATGCACGTGTCGTGAAGGGCGGTGTCTGACAACTGACTGGGATGGATCAGTTTACACTTTACGTCGCTGTTTACTAGGAATTTTTACCAAATAAAAACATATGTAGGCCTACTTTGATCTTGATTTGATTTGATTTGTGTAAATCATTTATGTTTTATGTGACTGAGAGGAGGTATTTTGTTTGGCGCCATGGCGTATGGTTACCCAGGATTGAATGATTTTGTACCCATATTTTTCAAATATCACCTCTGGTGCTTTCATCAGTAAAATTTCGTGCTCGTACTGATATTTCCCGACCTCTTGTTATGCAAACATGAACCAATGAAAACGCTTGGTATGAAATGATGGTATTACGTCTTGGTATCATGTGTTTAAAACCACCTTACTCCGCCATTGCTCTAGGACTTTGAAAGGGCAGATGCACATATGCCAAAATATATATGAGACAAGAGTTGAAATTGCAAGAACATATCTGCAAGAACTAGGCGTGCTGTTGGATGATTTTGCAGAGACTAACAGGACCAATCAACGTATCAATTTGATGGACTATCAAATCAAGGGCGGGTAATCTTAGTACGAGTTGTTATGAATAACATTTAACCATATAATAGTTGACCGATCGCGAGGATGACAACAGACTTGGGTAGATCAGTCTATAATCATGTAATTCTATATTTCCAAAGCACATACCATTACTCTAATTGTTTGTTTGTTGTATGTTTAGCTTGTAAACCATATATGTTTATGCGAATAAGACGAGACAAGACTCCATGCTGAATTGTGACAGAAGAAGGCTCTATATATACAGAAGCAGATACGTGTCTTGGAGTGCGGCGTCTGACAACTGACGGGGATGGATCAGTTTATTCATCATGTATATGTATATTTACAAATTCCTTAACTACAAAATATGCTCTATAACTTAGTTTATTATATGTTGAATTGACGGGGACAAGATGACACGTGGAATGTTGTCGGGAACATGCTTTCTACATAAGTTTTGAGGGGCGGCAACTGACAACTGACGTTGATAGTTCCGTTTTTACCGGAAGTCTTTATATCCTAAACATTTTCACTTTTTATGTGCATAATATAATGCTCATCTGAGTCACATGTTCATGTTCTCACGCCTCACAGCTAGTATTACACTCCTGGGACTCTGAAAATATCACCATTTTATCAAAGATTGAAAAGGAGATCATAAGATATAGAATTTTCAGAAAAAAAGCTCCTTTTCAATATTTGTTTTCTTCAAAGTCTAAGTGTGTTTGACTAGCCTCACAGATTGAGTCTTGTCAACGGACATGACCGCGGCTTGCAGGAGGCTGCACTATAGAGTTAAAATATACAGTAAAATCAATCGAGCTGGATTTGCAGTTGCCTCATTTAGCAGGTGACCCTTAGGTGGAGGTGTTTGTGAGTATAAATAGAAGATGAAGAATGTCTCACGTGAAGTAAATGTATATCAAAATAAATATTCAGACGACACTGCAGATATCAAGAATCAAACTGATGGAGTGTTGTACATATGAAATCTTTATAATCGTAGGTTCTCCTTCAATGAGGAAAGTTGATGAATGTTTCAGGTGAATTATATTTTACTAAAACCAGATGTGATGACTGATGTGAGTGGATCGTCACCGATGTAACCATTTCCATATATACTGAAAGAATGATTGGCAGTATAAAAACTACTAACCATAACTTATAAGTTATAAACCATAAGCCCTTCTGGCCTTCATGCATTTTTTCGTTTCCATAAAATGTGTTGGATTTGGACTTTGTTCAGGATAGGTTCGTTTACAGAGCACAATTCCAAAACCTTTCAAAGATGTTTTTTACAAATTATATTTGACCGGTGGGATATCTCATTTTCTGATGACTTTTGATGTGATGATGAATACAGTCGTATAATACAGACGGACGTGTCGTTACGTTACGATTGATGGAAATGTCTCCACTATATTTCATACATTGAATTCTTGGGAATCAGCGATTTCGGAGGCAAAACGAGTTCGTTGACATTATTATACGTAGGCAGAGAACGGGTTCGTAGAAGTTAGTATCGGAGACGGATTTTAAAAAAAAAGTTTTAATATCATATAATTGTTAACATTTATGAATTATTTTCTTTTATTTTGATTGTTGACATGTATTATGATTTCTTCTGGCTCTATTGTCGAGTGATGAATCCTATAATGTAATAATATCTTTCAATTCAGAAATATTGTGTATTACAATTGATCATTTCTGTTATGGTAACAAGCTGATTTGGAAAAAAAAATACATGACAGCGTTTAGGAAGGGCAAGAACCTTTATTATTTATTTTGTTAGTTTTGTTGGAATGGTTTGTTTTGGCACATGAACGAGTATCGAATAAATAGATTACTTTCATTTATCTGTTATATTTTTATTACTACAAACTGCTTTGATTGTGTCTTCTTTGAATAAATGTCCCTTTTTTATTGTGCCTGTCAATTGTTGGTAGACAAGCTGACAAGATTCGTGTGACTACAGATGTGCCTGTATTGTAGGGCGGTGACTGACAACTGACATTAATCCAATCGTCATTAATACAATACCTCCCATATATACTGAAAGAAACATGATTGGCAGTAAATACTATAAGCGAATAAACTGGCTTAATTTGGTGGACCATGTTTATGTTTAGGTAAACGTGCTAGCCCAGCATTTGCAATGAATTGTAGAAATCGATGAATTGGAATAATTATTTCCGTTCGTTTTATCAAAATGTATACACTATACTCTAAACACTATAACCGAACTCATCAATTTGCAACTCCGGAAATTACAGATACAAAGTAACAAATACATGAGGCAAAACAAGTTGGAATCAATAGCTTTAACCAAGCATAATCTGCATTCATATCCAACATAGAAGGAAACCTTTTGACCCTCTGGGCTGTAACAAACAAGACATAATTTGAGCACTAAAGGAACAATCTGTAGAACTGTCAAACGGGCCCCAGACTCTTATACAATGTTTCTCCCTCTCAACTGTTGATCTCCTGTCCACCTTTTGTCTGTATGGAGAGGATAATCTGCACATTACAACTAAATCGGCCCATGTCCTCCCCTGATCACTTAATCCTGGATAGATCCGGCAGTAACATCTGACCACTAAATGCTGGTTCCGCAACATCAATTGTCCACTCTCTGGTCAATGGGTCAGCCTGTGTTATGCTTCACTGACCATTACACAAACAATCGGTGGACTGAATCTCAGTCTCTCATAAGCATAAAACCTCTAATCAGGAAGAAAGCTTATCTGCCTTCATTTTCTTTATGTTGCTAAATGACAATTTTATGATAATATTTTGTTCCCCATGTAAACCTCACTGTCATCCCTCCAGATTTTAGTCAATGAAGGTTTTTTTTCTATATCAATGAACCGAAATCTAACTGATACCATTTTGTCATAATACTTTGAACATTCCTGTGAGGTTTCTCCATCTAGATGTCTGATAGGAACATTTAGAATGTATGAAATTTCATTAGTAGAACAATTACAAACTTGTTACTCCTAACTTCAAAATGATAAGTGAGAAATTGGGAATTACTTTCATAAAGTTACATAATAATAATGCCACTAACATGCCAACATGTACATAATAATATACTGTATAGACTGTAGTGGAAGTATAATGTGATTATTACTTGGTAAACTAGGAAATTACAACCTTGGTTCCAGGATATTATTACTTATAGGTGCAAGGACTGGCCATTGTCCAGTAACCAATAACATCCAGCTGGTAAGAGCTGTGTCATTGTAAGTGTCACATTAGAGTGTTAGCACCTGGGTAATAACATAACATTTACACTTCCTGATATTTAGACTGAGTGTGAGAGAAACAGTTCAAGGTTTTAGGAACGAAATTAATGTGTCATTGATATAATATAAACTACTGACAACAAACTAAATACTCATGGGGAGAGGATTAACCTAAGAAACTAAGAAAATAAATAATTGACAACAAATTCATAAAGTCATAAAGATCAATATTACTGTTATTAATTTTTTTTCATTTCAGAATGTATATCATCTTTCATCCTTGTATTTCAGAATCATTCACATCTGATTTGGTGTCACATAACATCATATATTAACAAACTTCTAAATACATAATTATTTGATAACAATAAAAATAGAGCCTTGGGCTCTGTAGCTCAAGAGGATTTCATTGATTTATTATGTAAGGTTGAATATCTAAGTTATCTCAAGTAATATATTGTTAACAAGCAAAAAATAGGTTTTTAAATCATGACCCCAGTGATTCAGATTTGGAGTAACAGGGTCACCAATCCTACAATTAATCACCTATGGCCAAAGAGTCTCTACACAACATTTCACCTTTCTAGAGCTTTACATTTACATAGGTTCTTAGATCATGACCACTGTGACTCCATTTGGGGTCACACACTCTACAATTTAGAATCCCCATTGGCCAATGAGTCTGCACACAACTTTTCAGCTCTCTTGACCTTTTGGAACTGGAGAAGAATATGAAAATATGTTTTTAAGGATGTGACCCCTGTGACCCCATTTGGGGTCAGGGGGTCACGAAACTTACAATTTAGAATCCCCATTGGCCAAGGAGCCTGCACACAACTTTTCAGCTCTCTAGACCTTTTGGAGCTGGAGAAGAAGATGAAAATAGGTTTTTAAACATGTGACCCCTGTGACCCGATTTGGGGTCATGGGGTCACAAAATCTACACTTTAGAATCCCCACTGGCCAAGGAGTCTGCACATAAAATTTCTCTGCTCTGTGGAGTCATTTGTTCTCGAGAAGAAGTCGAAAAAGCCAAAAGTTTACGGACGGATGGACGGACGGATTGACGGACAGACGGACGGACGGACAGACGCCGGACACCATGCCATGCCATAAGCCCATCGGGCCTTTCAGGCCTGATGAGCTAAAAATGTAACAACAAACACAAGATGGAAAGACATTTTAGAATCCTTTATTATCAATACAAATTTTATTTAAATATTCAATTTCAACCAATTACCACTATACAACATGAACTCACTATGACTGACTGTGCAACCACTTGGAGAAACATACCAATGGTTCATGTACAAAGTGTGGGGTGAAGAACAGTACAATAACTCATAACACATTTAACAAGATGTAAGGTCAAATATGGTAAAGACCTAAATGGTGTTAAGAAAACAGAATGCAATATTTGACATCAAAACAGTAATTCATATGAATATTTTGATCGCTTCATTTATACACATTAATTATTTAACAAATTTCAATGACATTGTAACAGAAGTGATTGTGAGATGACCCAACCAAGGGATTTCAAACCTGTGACATGTAGCCAATAGTCAGACGCTCTAGATCTACCAGGACAGTAGGGACACTTTCATCTCATCCTGCAATAACAAAATAGAAATGTTCAGTCAAGTAGTTTATTTTGCAGTCATTATATATTTACATTTTCATATTGCATATTTCCTCTAACATTACAAAAGTGAACAAAGTAATTAAGTAATATAAAGGTGAAACAACAACACTCAATGTACACAAGTATATGCAAGGAAAAGGTACAGCATTTCATTAATTTACTAGATATTGAATTATCAATATATGAATTGCATTGAGAGCAAAAACTTCACACATGTACATCAATATTATGCTAATGAAGGAACCTCATAATATTAATCTATAATTCTTTATTTACACAGTATATATATATTCCTTCAAGCAATACTACCATTTTTTAGAAAAAACACTTTTGAATACAACATCCTACCGGTGTAGCAGGCCATTTCTTCCCCGGTCTAAACTTTCCCCGGGGAGTAAATGGCCTAGGCTGAAGTTTCCCCGGGGAAGGTTTGTCCTAGGATACTATTACCCCGGGGGAGGTTTGGCCTAGGCCAAAGTTTCCCCCCCTAGGCCAAAGTTTCCCCCCTGTTAAAACAGTGTTGTTATTTCCTTCCCACCCTTTTTTTCCATGAACAGGGGGGATATTTTGGCCTAGCTAGGCTATTTCTTCCCCACCCTTGTTTTTAATGTAAAGGGGGGAGATTCTGGCCTAGCTAGGCTACTTCTTCCCCACCTTTGTTTTTATTTACAAGGGGGGAGATTCTGGCCTAACTAGGCTACTTATTCCCCACCCTTGTTTTTAAAGTAAAGGGGGGAGATTCTGGCCTAGCTAGGCTACTTCTTCCCCACCTTTGTTTTATTTACAAGGGGGGAGATTCTGGCCTAGCTAGGCTACTTCTTCCCCACCTATGTTTTTATTTACAAGGGGGGAGATTCTGGCCTAGCTAGGCTACTTCTTCCCCACCCTTGTTTTTAATGTAAAGGGGGGAGATTCTGGCCTAGCTAGGCTACTTCTTCCCCACCCTTGTTTTTAATGTAAAGGGGGGAGATTCTGGCCTAGCTAGGCTTCTTCTTCCCCACCCTTGTTTTTAAAGTAAAGGGGGGAGATTCTGGCCTAGCTAGGCTACTTCTTCTCCACCCATGTTTTTATTTACAAGGGGGGATATTCTTGCCTGGCTAGGCTACTTCTTCCCCACCCATGTTTTTATTTACAAGGGGGGAGATTCTGGCCTAGCTAGGCTACTTCTTCCCCACCTTTGTTTTATTTACAAGGGGGGGGGGGGGGGGATTCTGGCCTAGCTAGGCTACTTCTTCCCCACCCTTGTTTTTAATGTAAAGGGGGGAGATTCTGGCCTAGCTAGGCTTCTTCTTCCCCACCCTTGTTTTTAAAGTAAAGGGGGGAGATTCTGGCCTAGCTAGGCTACTTCTTCTCCACCCATGTTTTTATTTACAAGGGGGGATATTCTTGCCTAGCTAGGCTACTTCTTCCCCACCCATGTTTTTATTTACAAGGGGGGAGATTCTGGCCTAGCTAGGCTACTTCTTCCCCACCTTTGTTTTTAATGTAAAGGGGGGAGATTCTGGCCTAGCTAGGCTTCTTCTTCCCCACCCTTGTTTTTAATGTAAAGGGGGGAGATTCTGGCCTAGCTAGGCTACTTCTTCCCCACCCTTGTTTTTAATGTAAAGGGGGGAGATTCTGGCCTAGCTAGGCTACTTCTTCCCCACCTTTGTTTTTAATGTAAAGGGGGGAGATTCTGGCCTAGCTAGGCTTCTTCTTCCCCACCCTTGTTTTTAAAGTAAAGGGGGGAGATTCTGGCCTAGCTAGGCTACTTCTTCCCTAACTTTGTTTATTTACAAGGGAGGAGATTCTGGCCTAGCTAGGCTACTTCTTCCCCACCCTTGTTTTTAAAGTAAAGGGGGGAGATTCTGGCCTAGCTAGGCTACTTCTTCCCCACCTTTGTTTTATTTACAAGGGGGGAGATTCTGGCCTAGCTAGGCTACTTCTTCCCCACCTTTGTTTTTATTTACAAGGGGGGAGATTCTGGCCTAGCTAGGCTACTTCTTCCCCACCCATGTTTTTATTTACAAGGAGGGAGATTCTGGCCTAGCTAGGCTACTTCTTCCCCACCCATGTTTTTATTTACAAGGGGGGAGATTCTGGCCTAGCTAGGCTACTTCTTCCCCATCCTTGAAGAAAAACCACTGTCAATGTCCCTGCAGAACCAAAATCTTTCAATTCAAAGACATTTATATATATATTTTTCTGCATTAAATAGTGATAAACAAGTTTCACAAACACTTTTCTGCATCAACTTTTGCAAAAAAATATTAAAATCCTATAATCATAATAAAAACAATGAGCATCTAAAATGTCGGTCAGTGATGTAACAAATTATAAAATTTTGATATTAATTTTTTTCTACGTTTGAAATAAATGATGGCTTCTTCATGGCAGTAGTTTTAATCGAGGCCAGATTTGAATTGCTGTTAAAGTTTGATGCAATTTTGTGATCCTACTATGAAGCATATAACTTTTGATCGAGTCAGTGGTGTAACAATGATTACTTCCAAGTATGTACTTGTTCAATATGTACTGTTTTAAGTGAATTAATATTAATGAAACATCACCATTTATGTTTTGCGTTTAGTGGTTAGGAAGCTCTATCTGTTCATAAAAGTGTGAATGGATCAGTGGTGTAACTGTCAGTGGTGTCACATGGCAAAAGTGTTGATGTTTTTAGTATTTTTGTAAAAACTTTTAATATCTAGTTGCTATTGAACCTTTCAAGTTAACAATTAAAGACACTAAAAATGTCTTAACAGGCCTCAAAGTAAAAAAAAATTTCAAGGAGCGGATACGCTCCTAAAATATTTTTCTAAGGAACAAAAAAAAAAGTGCAAGGAGCACATATGAAATGAAATTTGCAAAAATCAACTGTAAATCAATGAATAGAAGTAGAAAATTGTAAGCTAGCTAATATTCAATACCATTTTGAAGCAATTGTAATGGATGATGGTTAAATTGAGTGAAGTAACATAATTTATTAACTAGATCCCAAATCTTGCCAAGGATCATGTGTGCTCCTAACTCAAAATTACAGGGAGCAAACTAAAAGAATTGGTTGCTATTTCGAGGCCTGCTAAATTTTTGAGTTAGGTCAAGGAGAGTGAGTGGAGTAACAAAATCATGTCAGTGGTGTAACAGTATTCTTTGAATTTGTACATTTCATCAATGCTAATGTGTTTCTTTGGTAAACTTTTAAAATCTGAGTGTTCTTTACTTCCTGTTGAAACAATAAAATCTATTAATTAGCAATTTAAGGCAATTAACATGGGTTTATTATCGGAATAAAAATCAAGGGAAATCAGTGGTGTAACAATTACAATATCACTGGTCTGACAATAAAAAATGTCATTGGTGTCACGACATATTACAATAACTATGTTCATTTTATTTATTCTAATATATTTTAAATAATTTTTTATATCTAAATGTTCAGAATTTACCATTGAACCTTTAATGTGTTAAGTGGCAAATAAAAGCAATTAGGTCAAGAAAAATCAGTGGTGTAACATGCATAAGATTTAATTATTTTAAATAACAACTTTTACAGTGAGACTGTCATATTCTATGCTATTCTAATCTTTAAAATCAATGTGTAAAACATGTACATTCCAATCATATTCAAGAGCTTTGTGAAAAATATCAATTGTTAATTACCATTTCATTTTTCTCACATATAAGTTAGACAAGGAGACAAGTTAAATCATGTTTAAAAAAGAAATAATTTGTGGTTAATGACAAAATAAAAACTAACTTACCGAAAAAATCAAAATGTGAAGAAATACCTTATTTGTGTAACACCAATGCATTATATTAAAGAACTTGACATGTTTTTTAAAGGCGCTCTAGCACGATTTTCTTACTGAAATAAAGTGCTCTTACCAAAATATTGATATGTGTTATGAATGGCTAAATAATAATCTTTAGTCAATAAAATAAGAGATCTTTTTTAAAATAACAAGAGGGTGTAGACAGGGTGATCCTCTGTCACCTTATATCTTTCTTATATGTGCGGAAATACTTGCCCATATGTTACGAACAAATGCAAATATAAGTGGTATAAAAATGCTAAATCTTGAATACCTTCTCACCCAATTTGCTGATGATACAACTATTATCCTAGATGGCACAGAAAAATCTTTCAAAGCAGCCATTGCTACTTTAAACAGATACGCATCCTTCTCTGGTCTCAAGATGAATATTGAAAAAACTAAAATCATATGGATTGGATCAAAGCAATTTTCGTCTGCAAAATATTATGATTCTCTAGACATGGATTGGACACAGCGTCCATTCACACTCCTTGGTATACAATTCCAACATAATGTGGCAGAAATGGTTGAACGAAATTACAAAGATAAGCTTAAGAAAATCGATAATCTTATGACATTGTGGTCTCGTAGAGACCTCACACCTATGGGTAGAATAACCGTGTTGAAAAGCCTTATTTTGCCAAAAATAAATCACCTCTTTACATCGATCCCAAACCCAAGGGTAGATACCATTAATAAACTGCAACAAAAGTGCTTTATATTTGTATGGCGAGGTAAACCAGATAAAGTAAAACGAAATTTGATTGTTCAAGACTATAAACACGGTGGTCTAAAGGTCCCCCTAATCTTAGAAACAATACTATCTCAGAAAATATCATGGATACGAAGACTGTATACAAAAAACACTAAGCTGAAAAACCTTACTGATGCCTTTTTACCAAATAGCGTTTTAGACCCTATAGAAATGGGATCAACCTATCTTAGGAAATGTATTATACCACATATTAAAAATGCATTCTGGAAAGATGTTTTCAACGCATGGGCCACCTTACAAAGCAACAGAACTGTCAATGATGTTAAAACCGAGTACATTTGGACAAATGACAACATAATGATTAATAAAAAGCCTGTGATGATCAAACATTATGTAACATCAAATGTAAAATACATCAATGATCTTCTCAAAGAAGATGGTTCATTTTTCAATTTCTCAGAATTTTGTGAAATATACTCGGTTAAAACAAATTTTCTGGAATATATGGGCTTGGTGCACTGCATAAAAGAATACACTATCAAACACTCATTATCATTTGACAAACAGCTAAATAGGCCTTTTATTCCAGGTAATTTGAAAATATTATTCAAGGCACCAAAAGGATGTAAAGAATTCTACACAGAACTAATGAAAAAAGATGTTTTAGCAAACCAAGTCAAAAGTGAACGAAAGTGGGAAACTGACATTGGGTCAAATATAAGTAAAGAATTATGGACAATCTATAATTCTATCCCATTTCGAAGCACGACTAGTAGCAAACTTCGATGGTTTCAATATCGCATAATTCACCAAATACTGACAACAAACAAAAGTGCCTTTATATACAAATTAGAAACTTCTCCTTTATGTACATTTTGCAACAATACAAATGAAACCATAAAACATATCTTATTTGATTGTGTACATGTAAAAAGCTTGTGGCGTCATCTCTTTAGATGGATTGAATTGACTTCTGGAATCAATTTAGAACCAAATATAACGCACATTATATTTGGTTATGAGGAAAAGAGAAACGATGTTCTAAATTTGATTTTTATCGTCACTAAACATTATATATATACATGTAAATGCCAGAACAAGAGGCCGCACATCAATGGTCTTAAGTCAATTTTACACGAGACTTATAACGTCAGTAAACAGCGTCTCTACACTGATTGCAGATATGACAAATTCATTTCATTCTGGTCTTCATGCCACAGCCTTTTCACATAATATTTTTCCATGCCACTGTCATATATTACCATGAAATTGTATACCAAAAAACTAATGAAAACGCCTGGTAGATTTTTCGACGCCTATATCAAATATTTTATTGAAAATGCCTGTTGTGTATGAATGTGATGCCTACAAAAAAGAAATAAAGTGATAAAAAATAATAAATAAGAGATCTAAATCATGAGACCTACAAATCTACCTGGAGAGTTCCACACAATTGTCGCTTTGTACATTGCACCATTTTCTTACGATACAGATAAGCTTTTACTATTGATTCTACTTTTGGCTCATGTAATGAGATGTTTTATCCATCAACATACCCATATATTGTATAAACTTTAATAAAATATGACAAATTTGAGAAAACACATTATGGCAAACAAATACTACAGCGCCTTTAAGTCAAAGGAAAATATACTTTGCAAATAAGTTTACAATATAATCATTATCACTTTTGTATAGTGAGATACCTTTCTGGTGATTTACAATATTAATATGAACAAGTACATTTTTTTAGATCTGCATAAAATGGACACTGTAATCAAAACTGAGAGTTGGGAAGAAGTAGCCTAGCTAGGCCAGAATCTCCCCCCTTTACTTTAAAAACAAGGGTGGGGAAGAAGTAGCCTAGCTAGGCCAGAATCTCCCCCCTTGTAAATAAAAACAAAGGTGGGGAAGAAGTAGCCTAGCTAGGCCAGAATCTCCCCCCTTTACTTTAAAAACAAAGGTGGGGAAGAAGTAGCCTAGCTAGGCCAGAATCTCCCCCCTTGTAAATAAAACAAAGGTGGGGAAGAAGTAGCCTAGCTAGGCCAGAATCTCCCCCCTTTACTTTAAAAACAAGGGTGGGGAAGAAGTAGCCTAGCTAGGCCAGAATCTCCCCCCTTGTAAATAAAACAAAGGTGGGGAAGAAGTAGCCTAGCTAGGCCAGAATCTCCCCCTTTACTTTAAAAACAAGGGTGGGGAAGAAGTAGCCTAGCTAGGCCAGAATCTCTCCCCTTGTAAATAAAAACAAAGGTGGGGAAGAAGTAGCCTAGCTAGGCCAGAATCTCCCCCTTGTAAATAAAAACAAGGGTGGGAAAGAAGTAGCCTAGCTACCCCTGTAATTCTGTAATCATAGGTGAGAAAGTATCAAGGGTGGGGAAAGTTTGGCCTAGGACAAACATTCCCCGGGGAAGATTTAGCCTAGGGGGGGAAAGTTTGGCCTAGGCTGAAGTTTCCCCGGGGAAGGTCTGTCCTAGGCCAAACTTTCCCCGGGGAAACTTTGGCCAGGGGGAAACTTTGGCCTGTTACACCGGTATGTTGAAATTACTTGGTAAACCTTATCAACACCTGAAACGCTACTTCAGATCAAATATAATTGAAAATGGTGATGAAAACACTTGAAGTATAATAAGATAACAAGATCCATCCCAAGTGTGTGATAAATCAGCTTATATCCCACAAACTGACAGTGTTTATCAACCAGGCCCAGTTATCAAAGTTTGAAGAGGAGGTTTTGCTGTGGCCACCTGTTAGATGTCGACATGCTAAGTGACATGGGGTAACATGCTGTCATGCTGCATGACATTCAGACTAAACATAGCGGGCGCTATCTGTACATGCTGGTGTCTATGAGAATAGGATAAAAATGCGGTCATCCAGGTTTACTCTTGACATATGCTTTCATACTTGATGTCATACTTCTCTCAACCAGTATTCGGTATAACATAAACTGCAATTTATTTTTGTATTTTCTATTCAACTGATGTTCATTTATCACAAGTGGTTGATATCATAACAGAAACACAGAATGGCTGTTGGATAATGTACAGATGGAACAGATGTTATGAAAGGTTTTGTTCAAAAGGCATGCTAATTAAAAGATATAAATTGCCTTATCGTCCCTGTTTTAGCACTTACCGATATGTATACTAAAGGTATGTTTACTATCATCTCTTCACTTGGGACATGGATCAAGAACAGAGACCCGTGAAATAATCACACGTGGCTTACACTTTATAAGTATAGTTATCAAATTATAAGTGAAGGGGGCTCTATTTATATTTTTAATTTGTAAATTGGGGAGGAGAGAAAGTAATTACATCTATTTGGTTCTAATTATTAAACACTCCATGACTCCAGACATCCCACATAGCATGACTGTTAAAAACTAAATCATAAGTTAATTAGCAGCAGGTATCTGATTGTGATAAGTCTCCTTAAAGGATTATATTACAACACTTTCTGTTTATCTGACGTTAATAATTTTGGTACGACATGATAACACAGAAAATGAAGCATGCAACTTTTAAACAAAATTAATGAACTTTTTATTTCAGAAACCCTGTTATATATGGAGACTACTATCCAGGGTAATAGAAGCCCAATGAAATAAGTAATGAGGAATTTAAATTTCTTTTATTTTGTTTATTGTTTACAAATGTAACAAAGACAACACATTCACTCACCCATTCATACACATAATAACATTTAAAAAGGTCAACATGACCTGGACATGGGAATGTATTGACCTATACGGTCGCAAGGAGGGCTTCATAAGCTGCACGGAAAGTACGATTTCTTCAGGGTAATAATTGTGTAGCGCCTTGAGCATGCATTATGATATATGATATATGATTGGCAGGACACAAGAAGCAACAATTCAAGAAAGATTACTTTAAATTTACAATATCATGACACAACATCCACTGTTGATAAAAATTATCTTGACTTTTCTAAAATATTCTATTGGTACAATGATGTTGTTATAAAACTATCTGTTATCGAGTAAATCTAAAAGTTATGTCACTGTTGATTCCAGAAACAATGTTAATCACTCGGACACATTTAAATGCCTCACATTTAACATCTATAACTTGATCCAAAATGTTCATGTTAATGTTGCCATGCGACCTGGCCAATAAGAGACCAATAATCCAGATAATGTCAACCAGTATCATTACACTTCATGGTCATTATATAGCCTCTGATTACAGGTAACAGATGACCGGTGCCTATCTTACCTGTTAACTTCAGGTGACCTGGGTCAAGATTACAATAGAAGATAGAAATAAATTAGGTATGAACTTACAGTATTTGGTAATATAGAGATTATTTTCCTGGAATTACATTGTTGATCCTGTTTTATGTTATCTGGGGAAAATAACTGTGGCACCAACTAGACACATTAGAGAACAAAAATTGGCTGGACAAATCATTGACCGCTTGAGTATATATCACTTTATATTTGACAAATAGTGACCAACAAATGGGTAATGAAGCAAAGAAAACCATTAAATACATGAAGTGAGGAATTTTATAACCATGGAAACCATTAAAGTTTGAGGTTTATGTTGCCATGCAAACTGGACAATCAGTGACCAATAATCCAGGTAGACACTAGCACTATCATTACACCTACCTGATTAATGGTCAGCTACTGATTATAGTATGAAGGTAACAGATGACCAGTGGCTATCTTACCTGTCTCACTTCTTGTGACCTCGGTCAATTGACCTGCCTGCTCAATTTGGCTGTTATCACATGTTCAAGTGTCCAAATTTAGCTTGTGGATGGTCCCAATAAGCCATATTCAAACATGTCAGGATTAGCTATTGTCAAACTGCCAATAGGTCAGAATTAGAAACTGGAAAATTACAAGTGGTCAATATTAGCGGCTGTGACTGTATTATCAACAGGTTTAAATTTAGCGACTTTCCAATGGTAATGAGAGATGGGCAGAAATCTCCAGTCATTGTGAAGGTGGTTAGTGATAATTTGAACTAATTTGCAGGTGACAGGTGTTTTGACCATTAGGATTATAACAGGTGAAACATATGGAAACGTATGACTTTTAATTGTGAACCAACTTTAATTAACCCTCCAATTAGACTTGTATACTGTACACATGGAACAATTTGCTTGATGCAAATAGAATTTACCCTTGACATGTAGCAAGCAGTTACTTGGTTGGATTGTGCAGTGGTTAGTGTGTTCTGCCTCATATCAAGAGGTCTGAGGCAACTCAGGTTTGATTCCCACAGGGGCTCAGCATTTTAGCTGTAGAGAACTGTTCTACATGCAGTAAGGTTTGGTTTCAATGCTACACAGAATTTTGGCCCAGTATCACCTATGGTTTGCCAGATCAAGCTGGTTCTCACAGGTTTCACCTCATTGCATATGTTTACGATACTCATACTATGTTTACGATACAACTTCACGAATATAAGTAGTTCTCGAGTGAGAGAAATGGAGGAAAATACACCAAAATCTACTTTAATTATAGGCTGGCCACCCGCAGTCATGCATATAGAATCAACATCACTGCTAGATGAAGAGTGATGTCATAACATTGTTTATGATGTCATGTCGCTATGACAAAGTAATAGTTTGCTCTAGGGCATTGTATGAAAAAGGTGAACCTCGATATGATTGCTATTGTACGTAGGTATTATTAGAAAATTACAGAAATGCATAAATAAAAATCAGCAACGGAAACACTTGAATAATCAAGCATCAAGCAACAGAGATAATTGCTAAATAAAAATAATACAAATTTCACCTGAAGATGGAGGGAAGAAGAATTTCATGAAGATATAAAACTTCTTCATTCTGTATAAGCAACATTACAACAAAATTCAAACTGTCTTGTCGATAAAGTGATAGTGTATATGCAAGTGATGGTTTAAGTAAGTGATGGTGTACAGCAAGTGTACATAAGTGTACACGAGGACCACACTAACTACTTACAGTAACAGGCAATATGTAAGAATCACATAAAGATCCTTGTCTCATCAGCAATGTTCTGGTTGAACTCTGGTCTTCTTTCATGACCGAAATAAATTACACGAGGTTTGACATTAAGCTATAAATGGACCCAGCCCATTACATCAGTGGGTGTGAAATGTAATAGATCTGCTGTAATAAACAATGTTATCAGCTGACCCGTGGATATCAACAACCTATTGACCTGTTGACCAGCATGTATCAGTAGATCTGTGATTGTATCAGCTGTAATGTACACCAGTGAAGTGCTATTAACAACATCAGCTGACTGCAAGCATCCACTGAATCTATTACAAGGATGACAGAATTCTTGAAACGTAGAAGTAGCTGATAGTATTAACCCACAAATGTAGTACTTAGTAGCAGATAGTACTCACAAATGTAGTACTTAGTAGCAGATAGTAACTCACAAATGTAGTACTTAGTAGCAGATAGTAACTCACAAATGTAGTACTTAGTAACAGATAGTAACTCACAAATGTAGTACTTAGTAACAGATAGTAACTCACAAATGTAGTACTTAGTAGCAGATAGTAACTCACAAATGTAGTACTTAGTAACAGATAGTAACTCACAAATGTAGTACTTAGTAGCAGATAGTAACTCACAAATGTAGTACTTAGTAGCAGATAGTAACTCACAAATGTAGTACTTAGTAACAGATAGTAACTCAAAAATGTAGTACTTAGTAGCAGATAGTAACTCACAAATGTAGTACTTAGTAGCAGATAGTAACTCACAAATGTAGTACTTAGTAACAGATAGTAACTCACAAATGTAGTACTTAGTAACAGATAGTAACTCACAAATGTAGTACTTAGTAACAGATAGTAACTCACAAATGTAGTACTTAGTAGCAGATAGTAACTCACAAATGTAGTACTTAGTAGCAGATAGTAACTCACAAATGTAGTACTTAGTAACAGATAGTAACTCACAAATGTAGTACTTAGTAGCAGATAGTAACTCACAAATGTAGTACTTAGTAACAGATAGTAACTCACAAATGTAGTACTTAGTAGCAGATAGTAACTCACAAATGTATTACTTAGTAGCAGATAGTAACTCACAAATGTAGTACTTAGTAGCAGATAGTAACTCACAAATGTAGTACTTAGTAACAGATAGTAACTCACAAATGTAGTACTTAGTAGCAGATAGTAACTCACAAATGTAGTACTTAGTAGCAGATAGTAACTCACAAATGTAGTACTTAGTAACAGACAGTAACTCACAAATGTAGTACTTAGTAGCAGATAGTAACTCACAAATGTATTACTTAGTAGCAGATAGTAACCCACAAATGTATTACTTATATATTAACCAACAAATGTATTACATAACAGCAAATGTATTCATAGGTTTTATTAGAACTTGAAGTATATAGGTGGTAGTATTGTTGGCAACTATTAGAAAGAAGTTGATAATCTCCTTAAATATGTATTACAAAGTAGATAGTATCATATCTAGATATATATTGAAATGATATCAATGACAATTGAAATGATATCAATGACAATTGAAATGATATCAATGACAATTGAAATGATGCAAAATTAATACTAATGAATGACAGAATTAATGAAAACGACATTGACGAGTTAAAGACAGAGGTATGTCAGATATGTGCTCAGTCTACTGTGGTCAGAGCTCATTGTATGCTTATCAAATAAGTCAATATATTCAGTGAGGAGTTCACACAATACATCATTTGTCCAGCAAGTACTTGTATCTGTGTATACCTATCATATAAGTACATAACCCCTATTGTTGAGGCTGATAAGCACACATACACCGCCCTATGTAGGTATAAGCGTCTTTACCCGACCAATGACTAATACCGGAGCTGACTACCCATACATTAACTGCTTTCATATGGCGCCTTGTAAGGCTATGCGACTCTATCAAATACATGCTATCAGGGGTCGAAAATAGTGAAAATCTGCACTTGCCCTACAGGGCAAGTGATAAATAAATTCTACTCGTCCTTCTGCAATTGTACTGGTCCTACAAAATCAAACAATTACGAACAATGAATGCAAATTGAACTTATATTTATTCTAAAATATGTGTTAGTCATAATAAAATTGAAATACTTTGAAACTTACTTTGTTCTCAATCTAAATCTTATATCTCTGCCATATCTAGCCCTTGACACAAGGTTTTGTGAAAATACAGTGTATACATACCAAAGGCAGTGGCACTGTTCACCAGTTTTTACAGTATACTATTGATAAGAATGATTCATTGCTGTATGATATCCGATCAATATGTCACATTAAACTAACTTAAACTCAGAAGTTCAACAGATAGTCCATAATCATCTTCGTAGGCCTATATTTTGAAATAAATATTCTGTCACACGACAGTTTGTTGAATTATGCCTGAATTTTCACATTTTCTTGTTTTATTCCATGTGCAGATTTGGTGAACACCTTCTTCTAATTGTATAAAACTGTAAATTGTAATAATACACGATAAAGGAAATGAGCAAAATTGACAAAAAATTACGATCATCTTCAAGTCACAGTGACTCAAATCAAAACCAAGAGAAACTTGTCTATTGTTGTCAAAATGAATTTTGGATATTTTCTCCTGTCGTAATATTGAATAATATGATTTTTAGTGTTTCCAAAAATACACAATTAAAACGCTATGAAGAGATCAAGGATTTAGATATCAAAATCATTGGAAGAGATGAAAGATTGTGTATGAGTGACCTACATTCATGTTACGGCGATGGCTGAAAAGCAAGATATTCAAAACATAACACAATATAACAACTGTCATAATAACCAAAATTGATAATTTAGTTGAAATACCAAAACAAATCCTTGTCAACTATTTTGTATTTATGACAATCTTTATGAAAACTCAAACGTATTCTTCGGTAGTCAACTGTAAAGTAAACAGCTGAGCAGGGAATTCCCTGATGACCTGTCAATTGCTGATTGGTCAAGTTCTCGGGGTTGCCCGTTCTGATTGGCTGATGGATAAATAAGAGCGTACGATTATCAGATAAAAATAAACAGCCAACACTCGCAATATCTAGACATTTATAAAGACTTGTGAGGTTTCTAAAACAGTTTTCAGTGAATCTGAAAGAAGTAGTATACTGTATACATATGACCATTGATAATCTCAAACATTCATGTCAGAAAAAGCACTCGTCCTACAGGACGAGCAATATTACATTTTCCACTTGCCCGAGTCAAATGTCACTCGTCAATACGAGCGGACGAGCGTTATTTTCGACCCCTGATATGACCATTGATAATCTCAAACATTCATATCAGAAAAAGCACTCGTCCTACAGGACGAGCAATATTACATTTTCCACTTGCCCGAGTCAAATGTCACTCGTCAATACGAGCGGACGAGCGTTATTTTCGACCCCTGGCTATTTAGAGCTTTTTCTTTTTTCTGGTGCTTTTTGTTAAAATTATTAAAGTCTTAACATTCTTCTACCAAAACATTTCATGATTTTTGTTACAATTATTAATACTGGTCAACCGCATGTCATAAACGTGAAATACAGAATTTTTATTTCTTTCCTCAATTTTCTAGTTTCTCCCTTAGGGTACTAAACAGTTGTTTTAAATGTGACACTTAATAATAACAACATCAGAGAAAGAGATATGTACATATATACATAAAAAACATGACATGGAGATATTAATAACTCAACTTATTTTGACTAAATATAAGGCTCATTTCTTTCATTAGTATGATAATACATTAAGCTACAAACAAAATTGCTCAATATTGAGCAACTGAAAATAATCATCTAGATATTACATATTTTGATGTACAGGAATTTCTACATACACATATCTTAATCATACAAATTATTGTTCTATGACATTGTATTAGTATTGAGGTTTTATTTACTAAATGAAATAGCTGCTTGTACATTCAGTGCTGGCAATCGGTGCCTGACTCTGAGAGTGTGGTTCAAACCCTGCAATAGACTGGACCATGAAATATACAAGAATACAGAGATAACAAATTTACTTCTATAATTATTGTTTTTGTATTTCTCTTCACATTTATCTGTATATACACGCCCAGGTGAGATGTTTTCATTAAAGGAACTTATGTTCATGTTTATCTTCATTTACAAGACTTATACAATATATTAATGTTTTTATTATTTCCACAAAATATTTACTTTGAATATGTTGGTCACCTTTCAGTACTTAACCCTGACATTGTAGTCGGATGGCCTGGGTTTGATCAAACAAGAGTCTCGTACTGATAGAACAAGTTTATTGCTTAAAGCGTAAATGTTTATTTATTGACATCATCAAGTGAATGGGACGACCTTATAATCCTTAAGGCAATATGTTTTATTTGTATATCTCACTATCTAAATGATGAAAGAACTAGGTTATTTGGTCAATGGTAAAGGGAAACGAGAAAACATCAAGAACGTTGAAGTCTGAGTCAGATATAGGCTATCATAATAATTTATCTATGATTTATGTTTCTTATCGTTTATATTTTGTTTCATCATTATATTGAGTTATATGTTTATTCTAATTAAAACCTCATTAGGTACAACTTGATTGAGTAAATAAAGTACATGCAAGCCAGGTAGCCAATATTACCCAAAAGTATCTTGCCCAAGGCGACACCAAAAGTTATGTCTCAATGTGAGACAAGGTTTTCAATGCTTTAAACAATCAAATTGTTCAGCAATCAAGCAGGTCACCCATCCAGCTGAGTAATGATTGTTGAACTACATTGATTTTGAGCAACCAAAAAATCATGGACAATATTTGGCACTAGACTTCCCCCCAAAGTCATAACTCAAGCCAGTCTCCATCACTGGCTTATTTAAACTTTGCCGCATTTCTGTAATGTTTCTGTGCTAGCAGCAGGCATTATGACATTCAGGTGGAGCATGACACTATGTTAACACTTTAAAGTTGACCAAATGCAGCAAGGTTTAAATCTGTCAGTGGGCTATGCGTTTTAAATTTTTTAATTACATTTTAGATGATAAGTACTATAACATTTTAAAACAAGATGTGTTTGTTAAACACGGATGCCTCCGGATGAAGCAAAGTTATGGCAAAGTTTAAAGTTTTCTGAATATTGTCCACTGCAGCAAGGTCAAGGTCACAAGGTCAAATATGATGACCTCATCTGAAAGGTCTCATCACAAGGTATGCACATGCCAAGTATGAAAGCCGTAGCTCTAAGCAATGCAAAGTTATGGCTAAGGTTAAAGTTTTCTAAAGATGTCCACTGTGGCAAGGTCAAGGTCACAAGGTCAAATATGATGACCTCATCCGAAGGTCTCATCATTAGGTATGCACATGCCAAGTATGAAAGCCGTAGCTCTGAGCAATCCAAAGTTATGGCCATGGTCAAAGTTTACTGAAGATGTCCACTGCGACAAGGTAAAAGTCAAGGTCACAAGGTCAAATATGATGACCTCATCTGAAAGGTCTCATCACAAGGTATACACATGCCAAGTATGAAAGCTGTACCTCTTCACAATCAAAAGTTATGGCCAAGGTTAAAGTTTTCTGAAAATGTTCATTGCGGCAAGGTCAAGGTCACAAGGTCAAATATGATGACCTCATCTGAAAGGTCTCATCACAAGGTATGCACATGCAAAGTATGAAAGCCCTAGCTCTATGCAATCTAAAGTTATGACCATGGTTAAAGTTTTCTGAAAATGTCAATTGCGGCAAGGTCAAGGTCACAAGGTCAAATATGATGACCTCATCTGAAAGGTCTCATCACAAGGTATGCACATGCCAAGTATGAAAGCCCTAGCTCTTAGTAATCCAAAGTTATGGCCAAGGTTAAAGTTTTTGTGGACAAACACACAGACGGACGGATGGACGGACGGACAGACAGACAGACAGACAGACAGACAGACAGACGAAAAACAATATACCCATAAAACCCATTTTTTAAATAAATATACACAAAGGTGCTTTATACTTTACATTTTTTTTAAATTGTTAAACATTTTTAATAAATTAGATATCTACCGTGCCTTAAACTGGTGATATGTAACCTGGCCTTACTGTATATTTACAGTTCCCTCTAGACAGCATAACCAAACAACAGGTTTACTCTAATCATATCCTAGATATAAAGTGTCTATTGGCATTGTAAATCAGCCTGCGGCCACTGGTCAGAAGTGGACAGAGTGGACAGACACCAGGGAACAATTTACACAGTGTTATTGCTATAACTCTATCTAGGGCTCAGGCATGAGTCAGAGAGAACTTCACACCAATGTCAAGATGTTTACAAGCATCGTGTGAGAATCATAAAACATCATGTCAGCATATTTCAGATACACATTTATAATGGTATAATGGCATTAACTTACTCCTCAAGTGGCATTCTGGAATTTGTTGTTGATGTGGAAATCACAAGAACATATATTATGATGGTGAGTTAATGTCTATATTACAATCATTGTATGATTTCTTGCCCAGTTCCTTTAAAATAGTATAAGAATACAAATTGAAATATTTGAAATTGACTTATATGACAATTTGATACACATAAGGGCAATCATATAGGGGTTCATTTTTTCATACGATGTCCTTGTCACTTTGTTATTGTGACATCAATCCATTAACAATGCTTAAAGATTTCGGCCTAAGAGTAATTGAAGGGTCCAAATGACATGGCTACATAATGATGTTTAAATGCTACTGAAGTAAGAGAAACTGATCATACAAAGTGATCAAAATAGCAGAGATGATTTTCTATAACATGACATATCATATCTGACATCTGAAAATTTGGTTGCAGGACAGAAATGTACTTGAAACATCATATTTAGTGAATTTGGTTGCAGTCCCGTATAGGGATCTGCAACCAAATTTATTTACATCAATTATTCATCATTATTCCTTAGCCTTGGCAAATAAATATTTGGTTGCAGAGAAAAAAATAGTGTGTTGACAAGCACGTAGGATTAGTTTGGTTGCAGAGGTTTTCAAATTTACTAAATTTGACAAAAATACGATGACATTTTCTGAATCATTTCCGCAATTTCTCTCTCGCTAAGTGTATGACGTAATGAAACCAATGTATGTAACGCATCCTCCCATTGGCTCATTCCGTATCAACCATTTCTAAACAAAAAAATAAATTCATGTTTATTAATTCTGGTTGCTTTTATTCACGTTTCTAGATAGAAACTATTAATTAAAATAACTTAATGCTGTTTATTTCCAATAAAACTAATTTAGTAATCAAAGATATCTATGACAACCAATCAGAATTGTGATAAGATTTGACAACAATTCGAATTCATCTCGCGGCCACGTTGTCAGCTGGTTGAAAACAAAAACGTAAATTAATGATTAAATTTGGACAAAATGTGTCAAAAGTGCCTATGTAGACATGCCTTATGGTAGGAAATGTTAAATTAAACAAGGTTAGTGGGTAGTTTCTATCTATAGCATTAGAAATGACAGCAACATGATAATGTGATATGATCGAAAACCGGACTCGATAACGATCGCTAGGAAGTTTCCGCTAACTGTAAATATTGAAATAAAAGGCAAGGTAAGTTACAACATTCGTCAGATCATGATATTATCCTTCTGCAACCAAATTGTGTCAAGTCAAGGCTGTTCTGTTTGATGAAAACATGTATTTTAATGGTTTAAAAAGTTTGGTTGCAGTTGCCTATAGGGACTGCAACCAAATTGCGAAATGACCCGATTTCCATGTGAAGTTATAATCTGCAACCAAATTCAAAGATATCATGTTATATATCATGCTATAGATAATTATTTCAGCTATCAGAAAAACTTCATCTGAGCAATTTTGAAGAGTTTGGTTGCATTTTATGGCTATTTTAGACACCCCGTCATTGGGACCCTTCAATTACTCTTAGGCCAAGATTTCTTCTATGAAGTTATGTTTTAATTGCAAAAATCACGGGTATCCAGTCTAAGTTTGAAAGTAGATTTTGGTAGACGTTGAGATCATATCACTAGCAACATGACAACTTGACACTTTGAGAATGGCAAACTATTGTTGTCATATCCCTAACAATATGACAACGTGACACTATGTTACATCAATCTGCCCATGTAGTAATCGGGAGTTGGACAACCACCAAATCCTTCTTGTGTTTAGAAGGCATTTTGACATTGAGACAAAGTGATCCTAATAAAATATTGATAAATCTCAATTTTCCCACCACATGAGAATGTAACAACGCATATTACATGACGAGGGCACATGAAGAGGTCCTAATATTCCCACCACCATCTGACAATATGACACTGTGACAGTGTGTCACATGTTGAGGTCAGTCCGCCCATGTTGTGGTCCCAGTAGGTCAAGTGGCCACTTCTCTCCACACACTTGACCACATTCCGACAATAAGATTGGGTTCCTTCATCAAACAGTCTGGCCTTGTGCTCTGATATAGACTGATAGCTACTCAAACATTCACCACCAATCAGGAAACACTCACACAGATTTAACACCAAACTCTCACTTTCTCACAGCTCATCTAACTCTCGTTATTAGGGGAGGGGTCGGGAAATTAAAACCTGGGGAATTTATTGTTGACATAAATATTTATATAACCTTATGTAAATATATAAAAGAAAAGTAAATTTTGAAAATTTATCCATTCAAAGAATTGTGATCTTACTTTGGAAATAAAAAATCTTCGGCACAATTGTTTGTCAGCACTAGCTAGACGGTGTAATTAAAAAGCTGTATGTAATTTATGGGGTGATTTCAGAAATTTAAAATCTGGTATTTGTCAATTTCTAATTCCCTTTTAATGAATCTTGAAAGTGACCATGCATGGAGCATCACACCCTACCTTGAATGACAAATCAAGGAAGAAACTTGAAAATGTAAACTTTCTACCTCACTTGATGAGATGAACATGGTATTAGTCAAGAAAAGACAGATATTCTCTATATCAGGTATACTTACTTTTTCATTTCCTTATCCTACTGAACATTCACTCTGTGCATAAAAGTCTAAAAATAGTTGAATTGGTTTAGGGGTGTACATCAATGTCCCATACTGGAACCCTTGAAATACCTGTGGTAGTTGTCAACATACCTACAAGCTGACCACAATCTTTATAGTGATCCTACTAGGCTGTATGTGGTCTCTAATGTTTACTTTAATATATAAAGATATCATATAATTGTCCACATTATACTATGTTTATAACTTGAGTACCTAGATTATGTTATTTCCTAAATGAGAGCAATGGATATACCAATATTTATGCATGAGGGTCGTAAAAATATATAGAATGTATATATAGGCATGAATATAATGTTCTAAACTACTGTGTCCAAAAAAAGCAAGATATTTTAATCCATGAGTGATACAAATGACTAAAACATAGTTTCATCATGCCTCCAGAAACCAACTAAACTTAATTTTTGAAACATGTGAACATCCATATCAACTTGTCAGTTTAGAATCTCCTTATCTGAAGTAGAAGTAGCAGTGTGAAACAGGACAGTCAGTTTTATTGTTTTATGATGCATTACAGCAATGATGCGTCACCAAATGAAGTCCAAGAGGAACATAATTATGTTGAAAAATATTTTATTACTTAATGTTCATACATTATAAATTTTCACGTAAGTGCCAAACCTAATTCTGTCAAATAGCGCATTTCAAGTTGTTTTATGTGGTTGAGCTGACATAAAATTTAAAAGTATCATACTCTGTTAAATGAAATTGTGTATACAGTAGAACATGGATATAGCGAACACAGATATAGCAAAAGCACGGATATAGCGAACAAATCTATAAGTTCTGTCAAAAGCCCTATATAATATGCCAAACGTGAATAGTGAACAACGGATATAGCGAACTGATTCGTTGGTTCCTTGGAGTTTGTTTTATCTGTGTTCGACTGTACTTATTTACAAAACACATAATGATAATAATAATGATATGAAAGAACAAGGAATTTATAGATGTTCAACTTCTTTATTTCACAATGGTAAAATAAAGAAGTTGAACATCCATAAATTCCTTGTTCTTTCTATTACACCAACTTCTAGGATGCCTCTCAAACAGTTTAATAATAATATGCATATTTAAATGTGCCCCCAATCCAGCAAGACAAACATGCTCAAAGCGTTTTAATTATCATCCTGAACGAATTGCACTTTTAGTGTCACTAACAAGCTTCATATGTTTATCAAAGACATTCAAAATAGTTTATTTATACCGAAAGTTGTGAAATTGAGGAGAAATACATCAAACATAGACTCATTAACCGCCAGCAACATTTAGTATAATTACAGTGGAGAAATGTGACATTAAGTATCATAGTACTGTTTACACATCATAATTAAAGTGATATTCTTTCTTTGTCATACAATTAAAAATTTTACTCTGATAGTAACCCTCCTAGGAAGAACAAGTGAATATGCACTAGATGAACGGAAAAATCCAAATAAATGTGAAAGCCCTTGAAATATCTATGGTACTTGTACACATAAGAGGTGCTGACCAAGATCTGTATGTGATCTGTCATGTCAGGAGATCACTCTCATATAGGCATATAGGTATAATGTGGTGAACTACAAGTGAAAGGTAAATATACATACAAGCAGAATTATCACACACTTCACACGACTATTGTTGTACAGACACAGATTTGTCATGTCATGATTCTCTTGAATTTTAGGTCAGAAAAAGAAAAAAATTAAAAATCAAATCTGAAGCAAATAATCAAAGATTGGGATAGTTGTTTTGAAATTATCTTATGTGATTTTTTTGTCTTGAAAATGAATTTTTTCAACTAAAATTTTTAATTGTAATTGAATGCTGGTTTCTAGAATGTTTATAAAGAATTTGATAATGAATATATCCACAAGTATGTATTTAAATTATACTTATAACAATTAAGTTCCTTAAAAACCATCAACAGTTCATCACTCTTACACACACACTTATTTCCTAAATTCTCTTTATTGGATTAGGATAGGTTGTTAAAAGAAATAGAAAATGACTGGGGATTTTTAAATATAAAATGGGAATAATTAACTTTCAAAGTATGTGTTTTCTCAAGAGTTATTTAAATTTCTGTAATTGTGACAACAGTTCCCTTCACTTCATGTACATTGTGTTAGTAGGTATGATTCACTATAGAGAAAATGGCTAAAGTGTGTGGAAATTACTGGTATTTTTTTCTTCTCTCATTGGCATTCTGCCATAAGAACAAGACAGTGACAAGGAAATATTTTCAAAATGTTTATATTATTCAACTTCAAGGGAAAGATCCTTTAAATACATTTCTATGTTTGGGTCATGACTCAAAAATATATTGGCTTTTCATATAGTTGTGACTAAATTTCTCAAAACAGCTTTCGATCCTCACTGTGTACATTGTGTGAAGTGGCATGATTAAGTATAGAAATAGTTGGTTACATTGTAATAATCACGTGAAATTCAAAATTGTATGTGATTCATTGCACAGGGAGAATTAAGGTTAAGTGTTTGGAAATTACTAATTTCATTTTCTTCCTTCTATAGCATTTCTCTGCTTGAAATAAAAGTTAGGAGGAAATATTTCCCAAATCACTATCTCATTTAGCACGAAGATCCGGGGAGAGATCGTTTAAATAGATTTCTAAGTTTGGGTCCTGACCCAGGATTTCTTTAAACTTGTGATTAATTCTCTCAAATATATCCACATTTAATGTACATTGTGTAAGTCCATGTGAATCATTATAAAGGATATGGGTTAAGTGTTTGGAAATTGCTGATGTGATTGTCTACCTCTCACTGGCATTCTTCTACTCCACAAGAGACGTTATCATTAACTGTTTGTTTCCGGAGGAGATATCACTGGCTATCACATTACAATAGTTTGTTATAAAGGAATTGTATCAGAGCGAATGTGATGTCTGTCCCCATTGAATACTTCAATAAGTGATACAATTTAGATCTATATCAGTCTATCTAACATTACATTATACAAATGGTATATTCTATGGCCCTGTGAACCTAAAGAACTTAAATATCAATTTGGGCAAATATTTCTTAAGAGAACAATTTTTTAAATGAAACATTTGAGATTAGAAATGAGGTTATGGATAAGGAGAGTTACAAAAGCCCTGTTATGCAGACTGAACTAAAAATTAGTCTATGAAATTTAATAGTTACTCTGTGTTTATTACAACTGTAATACAAGTCCTTACATATTCAAACATTTGGTCAAGTGAATGTCTCTGAGAAAAGGTGGTTTTCAGATATATGGTTTATAAAGGTGACCAAATTATTCACAAGTGTCAATTTTAATGACAAATCACGTTAGAGATTTGGAGCGATATATTATGAAATTACTTTCGAGGTAAAGTTAGAATTGAGGCCAAAGTAAAGGTAAAAGTTTAGAATATAATATGTTCACCAATTGATATAGTCAGTTGAAGACAAACCGCTATATACTCTCACTCCATGACTTTATCCTACAACATTGAAACAGAAGGGCATATGTCTTAAACTATCAACACTGAATAACATAGTAGTCCATTCAAAACATATTAGATACTGGTATGTTTCGTTGGAATATTTGAAATGAAATAAAAATAACAATACTCCCTGAACAATCCCAGAGCTGATGCAATTTACATTAGAGTACAAGAAGAACAATTTAAATTTTGGCACCAGGGTGTGGAATACAGACTACACTCACATATAAATATATAATTTTGAGTGCTTCATATTAAGTTATAGGTCAAATATTTAAACAGTTAAAAGATACCTAAAGACATAAGTGTCATTTTCAAATTTAAAATTTCTAAAGAATAATTGATCAAGAGAAATGAACTAAGTAGATCTTAATGTGACGCTAATTCTACGACATCGTATCACACGATTTCATCAGTAGATATAATGCTCCGAGTTTCTTTTCATTCATTCTTAAATCTTGTTGGCGACACAAAATCAGATCATCAATGCCTAAGGTTATAACCTTGCTTTCAATCTGTTAGAGAGATAAGTGTTGTAGATTGATATATATCAAAGCTTTATGCGACTCTGTCCCCATATTTCTCAGCATAAATCAGCGACATGGGGCGACGTTAGGCATACCTCGAACATGTGTCAGGGAAATGGCTAGACATCCATCTGATTTGAAACCATCAAAATTGATCTTTTTAGATTTATTGACAAGATTGCAAAGAAAAATAATAAATATGTATCTTAATCCAATATTTCTCACTTTATGACTAATGTTTTTAGAGACAGACGAATATTAAAATTCTAGATTTTGGTTGATAAGTACATAATGCTGATCAAGTATTTTAGTTGCATATTTCCTCATTGAGTGGACATTAAATACATACATTATTGTACAGGCCACGATGGAGTTGACAGCTGATATTATCATACTAACATACAAATTGTAAACAATATTTGTATGTGTGACACATATTTCAAATATTTTGATTTTGATGTTGATTAATTTTCTTACACTAAAGCTTTTCAAATAGCTGAGAGTAATGAAGGTCAAATATTTGCTTTAGAAAGCAATTTATTGTTTTGATATACACTGACGTAATGAAACAAAACAATCAAGGGAATGACCATTTGCAATCATAAGTCTTTAACCAACTTAACCCTTTAGGTCCTGGCATGCCAGGATAGCCTTTTGACCCCCTAACCACTGTCCCCCCAACCCCCTCTTTTGAAACATTTTGCATGGTCATTTGATGGACCCCCTGGGTTGAAACCTGTTAACCAGTATGTGAATCAGTTTTGTTATGTGTTAAAGATATTTTTCTATATGACATAGATTTTTAAAATATGCAATAAACATGTTAGTAAAATTATATCCAATAAAATTCAAATATGGATTACTAATTCTTTGAGATTGAATAGAATAAAAAAAACCATTACAACATCCTTTTCTATCATCAACAAAAGAACTCTTTACAAGTATTTTATACATACCTTTAAAAGATGAACCATTACATTTCAATAAACTTACTTCCTTTATAGCGGGGAGGCAATTTGAGAGAATTGTGCACTTTGTGACCAGTTCTTGAAATTTTGCATGATGATAGGTATGGGTACAAGGTTTTCAGAAACCATCGCAAACAATGTGAGATCGCCCTCTGGTGGCCTGTTTGCACAAATCCAAGATGGCCGCCGCAAAAAAAATGAATGGTATATGCAACTGTTTTTGTAATCTTTTCAAATGTGTCATGTTATATATCAAATGAAAGCTCTAATTACAGGCTTTCTAAAAATGTATAGTTTAATAGGGTTAAGTCCTTTTATATTTGTACTATTTTAAGAAAATGTTCCAAAATATATGAAAATTGTTATCGACATCCAAATCTTCATGTATGCTACAATTAGCATTGGTTTACATTTATTAAATCAATGATAATTGTTTTTAAAACAATAAGTTGTTATATATTTTTTTAAACTAAAATGAGAAAATGAGATCTTTAAATTGACTGGCATATGTTGTCCTCCAAGTAGTACAGGAAGTGCACTCATGCCTCCAAAACAAGGTTACACATATGACGTAATTAATTTTTGTGATTTATGCAAAATTTCGATGGAAGTAAGGTCACTTCAAGAACATTTGTTTGATAATTGCAGTTTTAAGAGTACTGGGTTTGTAGGGTCCTCCTGCAAACTTCCTAGCTCCAGACAGCGAGTTACCGCTTTGTGACGTCACTAATATACTCGCTGCCATCAGAAGGTTTTCGGGTGATAAAGCTCTAATACAACGCGTGCAGCAAGTGATTGTTGTCACATTCCAAAACGAAACTTCTAACTCTTAGGATTCGCCTTACTACTCCGTACAGCAACACAAGAAAAGAGGCCGCTAAACGAATATTTTTGTTATTGAATTAGGGTTACTATTGCGTTATTAAAACAATTATTTTTTTCGTTCAAGTGCCGAGGTCATTAAACATGATATGTTTAACTTAAAACAGCAACATTACTTATATTCCTACGCCTAACGCATAGAAACACTCTCAAACCGAGTGCTTGGTATGTTGACTAAGCCTTTGGTTCTTGGCTATCCGTCTATCCGTCATATTCACTTGTTGTCTACTGGGTTGACAACAATACCCCGTGAAAGACGGCAGGGCCACTACCGTAGAGCCAATCGGAGTTAGAGCGCCCTGACTTGGGGGTTGGCAAACTTCTGGACTGAGATAATACTTTCCTAATGACTGTTCTTACTGTTTGGATTTTCCCTATCTTCTATGACCATGCCTGGAACCAAGAGGCAACTGACTCTTTAAACCCTGACCAGGTTCCAGTGATTGTCGGAGATTGCCCCATCTATATCCAGCAGAAGAAGTGGATTTGGATGGGAGCGGATGTTTTCCCTCACGAGAACTTCACGTCTGGTGTTTCAACATCTCTTCTCGGTGTCAAGCGTACACAGTATTCATATCAGTTGACAATTGCCTGGCTTCGTATACTCAAGGTACAAGCATATAATGAGTACTGCCAAGTTAGCTATGGGCCTCTTGAATCAAGCGGTATGTGGGAGATTGTGAGAGAGCTCCTACCACCTGCTACTGGAGAACAATTCAAGATTACCTCCTAACCATATGCGGCTTTGTTCGAGGTCAATAGGTGGGTGATTGGCCACTAACTCTAAATGCCTGCACTGACTTGTGCCCATGTTTCATTGCTTTTGAACACACAAATTACTCCCGCTGGATACCTGTCTTCTTGAAAGACATGCCCTTCCTGCCAGAATTCCACCCAGCAACACAGTGACAAGAAGTTCTCCCTCATGGCACTTGATCAGAGCCAAGAGCATAGCATAACATTCTTGAAGAAGGATAGTGGAACTAAGGGTCTCTATGGACAGCCAGAGGAGAAGGAGGTGAGAAGTGCTGAGGGTCATTGAGGAATTATGAAAAAGGCATTCTCTCAACAACAAACAAAGAGGTCAGCTTGGAACATGCAGAGTCCACCGTTGTTGAACAGAAACAATTCTGCGAGACCTCAAAGCCCTTCTCAGCCTTGTCAATGACAGTTGTAAATCCCTAACATATGTACCAGATGTCAGCCATGGATGCACACTGCTACTCCACATTGGATGTTCGCTGTGGACCACTGAGCGTGAAGAAGGTTGCACAAACAGTGTTGTGGCAACATGATCAGTACTAACAACATACACATAGCTGACTCATATTTGTATTTTAACCAGTGTATTTTGGACGGGCATACAAAATAAACTTTCCCTTTAGATTTAGGTAGATAAGAAACTACAAAGTCAATGAGAGTTTTGAAAATTGAATTACTCAAACAAATCATTTGTAAGACATAAAATTGGAAAATTGAACAATTTGATTAATCATACGATATGGACAAATGAGCATGGGGTCAAAATGTAGATTTCATGAAAATTATATCAATATTGGGGGCTTGACAATGCAGCAAACTGAGTCACTAATACCGAGTGTGTCCACCTCTGGCATTGATACAGGCAAAGACGGGTCTTCAAGCTCACGTAGTCAAGCGTCTGATGACGTAAACTGGGACACATTTCCATTCATAGATGAGAGCTTGAGCCGTCTGCTGTCGGTTGATTAGAGGGTTTTGTTGACTCCGAATTAGCCTGTCAAGGTGGTCCCACAAATGTTCAATTGGTAAGAGGTCTGGAAATCGAGCTGACCATGGCATGACGTTGACATTGTTGAAGTAATGAACCATCCTCACAACATATGGTGGAGCAATATTGTGTTGGAAAGAACTCCATGTTGTTGCCGTTGCAGAAATGGTTTGACAACTGGTCTCAAGTACCTGGTTGATGTACACCGCTATAAGGTCACACTCCGACAGCAATTGGCCATTCTTTCACCTGCCTGCTTATAAATCCTAACTCTTCCATCAGCTCTTGATATAGCAAAACGACTTTCATCAGGAAAAAAAGCACTCGACGCCAGTCACGCAGCTGCCAACGTCGTGATTTAGTGGCCCAGCATAGTCCGTTCCCCAGTATGGATACCAAAGACAAGGAGTCTTCCAGCAACTGTCCTTCGACTGATGGGGTGAACCAATGCCGTTGCCGCTGATGACGTCATCGACAGGAAGCGGTTCCCAAGATGCAATGTCCTCAGGTACTGGTCTTCCCGCGCTGTCGTTGTCTGGGGCCTGCCTGTCCGTGGTCTGTTTGAGGTCTGCCTTGTTTGCTGAAAGCGTTGGTGAATATTCCAGAGAGTTACAACGGAGCAACTGAACGAACGTTCTTGCAACGTGACCAGTTGTAGCTCCGAATTGCAGCATTCGAATGGCCCTTTCTCTCGTCAACCTTGGCATTTTTTGTGTGTGTTTTTTGTACTGCAGGTGTCCTTCTTGTGTCTGCCACTGTTGTTATACCCTTCCCGCATGTGCATCCTCCGAAAATGTTAAATCACGAGCTTTTCGCAAAATACCTCAAAGCAGTTGTCTGATGATGCGTTTTGTCTTAAATGTACACCAGACACAATCCGTGCTTTTAATAATACTAGCCCCAAAAAAAATTTGTCAAGTTGATGAAAAAAATATAAAGGAAAGTTTGTTTATGCCCATCAGTGTATATCCGTTATTATAAGACATATATATAACTGACTCATTTCAGTTTAGGTGCACATTACTATCTGATTGCTGGATTTATATTGAAGAAATAAAATTTCAATTTAAAAAGTTTGTATATATTTTGTGTTAAATTAGTAATTTGTATACACTGAAATAATTAAATGAAAGTGTCGACCATATTCCCCTCTAAAATGCCCTAGAATATGACCTTTGACCTTGAAATGTCATATGTGTGACCTTGTTTTGGAGCCATGAGTGCATTTCCTGTACTACTTGGAGGACAACATACGCCAGTCAATTACAAATTTAGGGACCTCAGATGATTTTTTCTTATTTTATTCAACAACAAAAAAATATATATATTTATATGTAACAAGTTACATGTATTGTTTTAAAAACAATTATTCATGGATTTAATAGATATATACCAATGCTAATTGTAGCATACATGAAGATTTGGATGTCGATAACAATTTTCATATATTTTGGAACATTTTCTTAAAATAGTACAAATATGAAAGGACTTAACCATATTAAACTATACATTTTTAGAAAGCCTGTAATTATAGCTTTCATTTGATATAAAACATGACACATTTGAAAAGATTACAAAAACAGTTGCATATACCATTCATTTTTTTGCGGCGGCCATCTTGGATTTGTGCAAACAGGCAACCAGAGGGCGATCTCACATTGTTTGCGATGGTTTCAGAAAACCTTGTACCCATACCTATCATCATGCAAAATTTCAAGAACTGGTCACATAGTGCACGATTCTGTATAATGTTAATATATTCCTCCCCTGCTATTAGAAAACAAGTGTAGAAGCGAGCACAGCTCACATACCCCCGATTCCAAATATAGTTTGACTTAATGGAAAATAGGGAAGGCACCTTTATGGGAATGACTAACCTCTGTGTAAAGATGAATGAATATGGAATGTACAGTTCCAGAGATACTGTCATGTTTCCATGGAAAACGCCAAAATTAACATTCAGAAATAGGTCTAACCCTAAAAAGCACACCTAGGCACCATGGTTGACTTATGTATGAAGTTTGGTGTAGCTAGAATGTATAGTTTGGGAGATTAGTTCAACACAAAATGACTTCTTCACAGTCAGTTTTGGTCATGTTTACATGGAAACCGCCAAAAGGAAAATCAGAAATAGATGTAACCCTCAAAAGGCACAACTAGAGATCATGGCTAACATGTGTAGCAAGTCTGGTGAAGCTAGCATGTTTAGTTTAAGAAATATGCTCTGCACAAAGTTTTGAGACGGACGGACAGAATGAACGCTATATACCCCGGCTTACACTGTAAGGTGGGGGTATAATTACTTCATTAACTTAACATACAGATTAACAAATAATTTAAACATTTATGAAATCTTTCAGAGAATATATTTTCTGAAGGGCATAAGTAGATACAAAACAACAACTGAACAAAAATAGTCTTAAAAATAGAATTCACCAAATAACCTTTCAAAAGTTCACCAAATACAGAGAAATTTCATCCCTTCCGTTATCTTCCACAACAGGTATTTGACGCTATCAGTAATCTAGCTACAAGCCTCACAATCAGATAGACGGTTGACCATAATTCAAGCATAAAACTATGCCATGTATCCACGCTGACCAAGAACTTGGTCTCAAGGACAGTACTCAGCGACCTCTTGGATGACCTAATTAGTTTCTTGTTCATTAATCACCACATGTTGATTAATTACTGACAAAATGTTAGATCGAATCATTAGTCAAATCCAATAATAGCTGTTGCATAACATGCATAGTTTACATGGCTGGCATACTTACAGTCAGGTCAAATTGTAAAGGTTTTTATTTTTCTTTATAAGGTATGCAAATGTAAAATATATGATACATGATGTACTTTACAAAATATTTGATTTCGGCATGATATATTCAATTTAATAATTGATTTGATGTAATAAAAAAACAAAAACAACATGTAACACATTTACTTCTTGAATAACTTATTTTGTGAATATTTTGTCATTTTGAATAAAATTCATTATGAGAACACATTAATTAGTTTTTTTCTCTTTTGTTTTTGTCTCTGTTGCTTCCTTTTGCTTTCAGTACATTGTTTTCAAGAGATTCCATTTTAGCAAGTCACCTGATGAATTTATAAAGTACCAAGTCATTCAGAGAGGGAAATTTACAGGAATTATTCAACTAAAGGAATCCTCTGAGATTGGGAACTTGTAGTCCTGCTCCATGACTGTGTATTATTACTAGCCTTTAATACAGTCTAGAATTTTATTCAGCAAGTCTATGGAACTGGTAGTATTGAAAAATATAAAACCATAAGGATGAAAGTACATGCAGTAACAAACAAATTCCATAAACTAAATTTTAATCTAGGTTACTTGCTATAGACCATATACACGTTTCTATTCCCAAAGTCATGGGCGCCGCCATCTTGGTATCACGTGACCGTCCGCCATTAAGGTGCTGAAGATGCTAGTGACGTTACGTTAGAGGTCAACCTGATTTTCTGACTCCGTTCATCAATAATCGATCGTTAAGCTTTCTAAGATGTCTTCAGAAGATAAATCCACTAAAACGTGTATGTATATGATATAAATGACAGCTTAAACTGAATATATCATGTTTAACTGGTTTTTTCAGCGATTAAATGCGTCTCTTTGACGGCAGTGCAATTTTCTATAAGTCTCCATGTATATAGGCCTAATAGATACATAGGGATGCTCTTCACGACCAAAATACTGATACAAAGACTTATTCCTCTTTCCACGAATAAAGCTCGGATAACACATCATAACAGAATAAAAATAATTTTGCATTGTCAAAAGCCTATATAAACACTAAATATTAGGCCCTGTGATGAACTAATAATGACAAATTCCTCTTCATTTCCTCCCTCGTAGAAATGATGGCATGTTTAACTTGACCCTCATAGCAAAGAGCTCCCCTCCTATCGTAAACCCTCTATCTGCCATAACTTCATCATTTGGTTTAAGGTAATTTAAAAATCCCGAAGTTTTAGTGATATATCTGTCACTGGCCCGGCCTCCATAACACTTTGATAGAAACATGATATACCCATTGGGGGCTATGGCTACTAAGATCTTGGCCGTGTTGTGAGACTTGTAGTTGCTGTAGGTGGCAGTCCTAGCTTTCACATTGAGGGGACGCTGAATATACACTTCGGTGCAATCAATGATACATGTTGTTTTGGGATAACTATCTTTGAAAGATTCTGGCATTGAACGCTGAATAGTTTCCCTTGGTAACCATATGATTATGTCCCTGAGAACGACTGACAGTACATCAATCCAAGAATGAAAAACCTTATTCGCAAGTTGACATGAAATACCAAATCGTCTCCCAAGGTCCTGAAAAGGCAAAGCAAGCCGAAGGCGTACTAAAGTCAACAGTAGTTGGTCTTCTATATTCATAGAATATGGCAGTGAGTCGCTATGACTTTTCATGATTTCTAACAATGTCTTAAAAACATGAAGTGTGACACCTGTATAGAAAAGGCAATCTTTGTTAGTTGAGACGGAAAATGGAGAAAAATCTGTTTGAGTACTAATGTTTCTTGATATGACATGGTGTGTTACAGAATAGTGATGATCATTTAAGTTTTGTGTTTGGGTCGAAATATTGGCACAAGGTTTATAGGTTATGCATGTGTCTCCAACATCATGGATGACAACAGGTCTGGTCTGTGCTGATGTAGTGGTCAGGGTAGAGTTGGATGCCGACTGGACCGATGGCTGGGAGGCCTCCTCACACACAGGGGGCTCCTCCACCTCCTCAACAGCAGCTGCCTCGCCTCCAACCTTGCGTTCCAATGTGCGTCTTCCAAACTTAGCCTGTCAACAAGAATAATAAATGTCAGGAAAAAGATCAACACAATCAGAGCATTACCTTTTGTATTTAAATCCCCCCCCCCCCCCCCCCCCCCCCCCCAAGGATCTGCTGAATGTCTAATAAATTACAAAATGGCGCAATGTATATATTTCCAGCTATATACCTACTGGCTTATCATATCCTAAGCTGAGTTGTGGGTCTGGGTTCCGTGTCGTTGGTCGGCCATCCACGAAATGGACTGAGCAAACCTGAAATTCATACAACAATATTAAGGCTATTTATATTATGTTAAGCACATCAATACACTAGCTACAGTGGGCCAAATTTGAACGTTGAAGAATATACTGAGCTCTTCACAATTAATAATAGAATAAAGTTATTCAATGTCAACAATCCACTGTAAAAAGAAACATTTTTTCTATAAATAGCAACAACAATTGTTTTAAAATCTAAAATAATTGCTGAGAAATAAGCAATTTGTTGGACGACGTCAGGTAGTTCCTGATCACTAGAATATGGGGATTGTCTCAAAACTTTAACCGTCTACAAAAAAAATATTAATTGTTAAAATCACAAAATATTTTCATGACAATACGTTGGATTAATTAGGCCTAAAGAAAAAATACTCCACGATTTTTAAAGGATGCGATTTACAGAAAGTAGTTCGCTGAACTTGGTGCCCCTAAATAGTATAACTCGCTTCATATTGGCTGTATCGTACTCAATCTATTTTACTGTCATCAACAAGAATATTTTGTGTACTTTTAATCTATGGATAAATTAATGATATTTTTCGATGCATCTGTTGACTTTAACACATGTTCCTATCTGACACAGCCCTCGTTATCGAAAATGTGTTTAAATAGCAGCCGAACACGGCATCGTTTTGTCACGTGATCCGGAATACCCGGAAATGATTCGGAACTGCCGTGATGACGTCGTGATTCTTTTGGCAATTTTCTCTAACTAATGAGAATTTTATTAATTTCATATTTCGGTACGGGTAACATGAAAGATTGCTGATACAGAAAATGTCCTTAGTTAATTAAAACATCCTTTCGCATAAGCGCATGCAGCGTTTATTTCGTTAGTGATCCGGAACTGCCTGACGCACTGTACTGTATTGTTTATAACTGTCACAGTAAATTAGTTGATTATCTTGTCTCCAGCTATTTTTTAATTTATTTGTTTTCTGGAGTGAATATACTTCGAGAACTTCTAATAATTTTATCTCAATATGAACTGATGTTGTTGAAATACCTGGTCACTTTTCCCAGGCTGATAATCTTTCCGGTTGATTGCTTTCAACCAACGTTGACGTTTTTCAGCTGTCAGTGGGATGTTGTGGAACTTGTAGGGGAAAAGGCACGGACATTCTTCATGAACCTGGTTGTGTACATCACAAACCGATTTCTTCCACTCGTATAACTTCTTTTGGTTGTTATTACAGTTAAACACAACACACTGTCTGCCTCCACTCTTTGAGTACGGCATGACGTTACGATAACAGTAATCAGCACCTCAATGGCGGCCGACGTCAACGCCTCTACCGAGCAAGGAAGATAACTCTAATCGTCGCGTGAAATATAAATGTGTATAGGGAGCCCCATGTAACAGGTTTATACATGCTAACAGAGGGTTGTTTTCACCTGAAGGAAATGGTTTCTATTCCCGGCTGTGTCACACCAAAGATGCTAAAATGTTGGAGTTGTTGCTCTTTGTTTGAAATTATAAGGATAGAACAACCTGGTGTGCACTGTGGAAAATGCAAAATGCAAAATGCACAAAACAAATTTTCTATGTACGTATTGAGGACAATAAAGAGTTATTAGACTATCATTATTTTATTTTGATTAAAATATGCAATCATTGGCGTTACATGAGAAGATTGAACATTCAAAACATTTCTTTACTTAACCAGTGATACTGTTGCACTGTTACCTCCCTATATGTGAATACTGTACCATCCAGAAATGATGCACATGAGGTTTATGAAAATACATTAAACATCATATGTAACGTATACATACATAATGACAGTAACGATGCTAATTAGAGACATATGCGCTGAAACACTTGACAGAAAGAAAATATACATTATCTCGTTAACACATATTTTGATTATTTTTACTGCAAACCAGAGAAGGTGTTACATAATTAATCCAATAGCATACAGATGGTGATCTGATGTTTTTTATTTGCACTCAATATACTGCATCAAAGATGCTCTAAAGAGAAACTGGTGCTGTAGATTGGAGAGTAGAATAAAACTAGTCTATGAGTTTTTCTCCTTTTTTAAAATTATACAACTCTTTCATATTTTGAATATTTTCATTTTACAATTATTATGGATAGAATGGAGTCTAAACTGGCTTAATGAAGATCTAGACTGTATTTAAAGCTTCTTAATTTATGCACAGTTATTCAGTTCTCATTGGAGAACTTCCCAAATTAATCCGTATTGAGATGTTCTTAATAATCATTTCTATTTGAATAACATGTATTTACCAAGGACTTCTTTAGAGTGATGTATTCCAAGTGGGAGAATTTAATTGTTACAAATCATTCAGATATATAATAAAATGTTACAATCATGGATTCTCTGAAAGAGGAAACAGTACCTGAAATTGGAGAATTTATTTCCCATCATTTTCAATATGGAAAAAAAAAAAATATTTACACCAAGGATAATATCTAACCCATTCAGGTTTAAAAAGCTTAATAACTTAATTAATGATCTTAATCGTCTTTAAGATTAATGTTACCACCACAGGTAACGAGTATTTAACGACTTCACCTTCTTCAATACCCATGTTCCACCTGCAGGTCGGTAACACATCCACCTAGTGACCCCTGATACAGGAACATAGCTCTCTATCACTCTACTATCTATTTTCTGCCTCAAGAACTTCGGGCACCTTATCCCTGTGACTCACAGACTCAAATAGCTTCTGCCAAATCCAATTCTAGACCCTATCTGTCAGTGAAGGGTAGTTGGAAGTGTTGTTGACTAAACATAGATATGGATTAGTCACTTTATCAACCCTATCAGGATCGATTACCCTATCTTGTCTTCTAATATACACAAACAGAGATATTAACACCAACCTGAGCAATAATGAAAATGACATGTTACTGACAAGTTGAAATTAATACTATTTTCTACTTGTGTCAGAGATAGTATGTGTCAAACAGGTATGAAGTCAAATGAATTTATACTATATGCTGGTCAACTATTTTTGTATAAGATTGTATATTCCTCACAACTAAGATTAATGTTGCATCATTTGTTTTTACATAACAATTTTATTGAGTGTTAAGTGCTTCTCGGTGCAAGTGTTGATCAACATTTCATGTTTCAAAATAATATTTTGTGACTATTTATATATTGATTTAAACTGATTATATAAATTATGTTTTCTTAAAAAATAATAATTATAATTACTGTTAGTGTATTTGTTAATTTGTATAGCATTTTCATTTCAACTAAACAGTCACAATAAGAGATATATTCCTAACATGTTCAGGAAATATGTTATAATGGACAACTATTTCTTTCTCTGATCTATTCCAAACAATTACATTACAAAGATATTTAACCCAAGTGCTATCTTCCTATCCCCTACTGCTGTCAAAGATGCTATCATCTCATCAACTAACTACCATCATCTATTCTAGTGTGAATCTTTCCAGCCTTTAAAGCATTCCTTTACAAGAGACAGTAGATATAAACAGTGAGATTGATGATAAGTCACACACATGGCCATTAAGTACAGAATAAATCCTAGGCTAAAATTCCTTCAAGTTAAAGCCTCATTCATAATCGTTCCATTAGTATTCAATTACATTATGTAAGGTCAGATTTATGTGGATTATCATCAATTAGAATCCAATATATACTTATCAGTCAAAGGTGAAATCAAAAACCTGAAAGGTGATAAAGAGGGCACTGTTGATATTGAAGATGGTACAGGAAATTAATCTGTAATTATATGACTTCAAATCAGTATGAAATACGCTGATATGAAATTGAAGACAAAATATATATGATATATATGAATACACAATTGTTGAAAAGATGCTTTAATATAGAGCACATTTAAATTTAGATGAAAATTAAAAAGTATTTTTCAAATATCAATGAATTAAAGTCACCATACTTACTATATATACAACTTACAACTATATATAATGAAATCTTCAGTCTATGAAATTCCTTTGGTAGCGTTTACTTGTGTGTACTTGTCTCATTTTCTCATTCATTGTCTCATTCTTTCAGAAAACCATGAATATACATGTACAACAAAGTGTTATATTTACAACTAAATTTTTTAAGTCATGTTGAAGATTGATATTATTTGCTGGTCAGCATTTTCCATTAAACTTATAGATTAAGAAGATCCGTGCAGATGAAAGATCAAGGAAGAATTTCCCAGGGGTTCAGTTTTCCCTACAGTAAGCTCTATCAGTGGAACAGACAACAACACCTTGAAAGTTGTCCCTCCGATAATTAATATTGTCATGCAAACTCAACACTGGGCCAATTCCCTCTGGTTCACTCAAACAATTAACAAGAGTAGTTGTCTGGATGTCAGTGTGAGTCTGTGATCAGGACACGCTCAGTTACATGATCACCGACAGTCAGGATCCTGTAATATGTGGACGTACAGACTACAACATAAGGATCAGTCTCAGGGTTATGCAACAGTATTATATGGTATTTCCTCTAAAAAGCGCCAGGTCTCTAATAAGCACCATATTTCATGTCATTGCTGGGGTAAAGCAATTGTTCAGAGGGTGTCTCCAATAACCCCCAGGTCATCAATAAGTACCAGGTCTCCAATAACCCCCAGGTCTCCAATAACTACCGGGTCTCCAATAATCCTTAGGTCTCCAATAACTACCGGGTCTCCAATAACCCCCAGGTCTCCAATAACTACCGGGTCTCCAATAATCCCTAGGTCTCCAATAAGTACCAGATCTCCAATAACCCCCAGGTCTTCAATAAGTTCCGGTCTCCAATAACCCCTAGCTGATGATAAGATACTATAGTCCACTGTGATGAAGTAATAGATATGTCATTTGTAAGTAATTGATAAGTTGTGTGAATGATACTTGAAACTTTCATATCGGTAAGCAAATGTTTCATGTACTTATATCTCACAACTTGTAACAAGATGAGACAGGGAGGATCTGTTCATACATTGTGAAATGATTTTTTAAGATTTTCATGGATAAGGGAAATGGCACCAATGGACATTCTTCATGTCAATTCATCAGACAGTTTTCTCTGATAACACTGTTATAACATATGATATGGAGGGCTTGTTCATGCAACAGATATGCAATTTGTAAATTTTAAAATCCATATACATTGCAGTCCAAAAAGGTGTTCTGCTGGCACCAATGGATATTCTTCATCAACACATACACAACTTCATGCCAAAATTCTCAGACACTTGTCTCTGATAACACTGTTATCACACAGACTGGAAATATAATTACTTTTATCAGTTCTAAGTTTTACAAGCGAGACATGTAAACTCCTGACAGGTGTCCAATATGTCTTCCTTCTCTTATCATCTTCCTTTTTTCTTTCTTTTAAATGTGAACTTCACCCTAATCATAACAGCCAATCAGAGAATGAGAAACTGGCCATAAAACGTAAGCTTCTAGATAAAGCCAACACGTAGGATGTCAGAGATATTCCAGAAGATAAGAGAAGGTAAGTACCAGGCAGATTACATGTAACGCTTTCCTTGGTGAATGTCTTCCTTTGAAGGTACAAGAATCTGGTATTTGTTTTGGCAATATTTACTTCATATTATCAGTGTATGAAGTAAGGCCCATCCCACAGCCTGTCTGGCAACGCTTGCTTGGGCTGTACTGGTAACTTTTGAGTTTTTACAATTAATTTTTCATTTTAACTTACAATTCCATTTCATTCACTATTATGATATGAGTAGGTTCCATAAACTGGAGGGAACATTTTCTGTGTAATTCTGTTTGAATATGTTACACAAGATTTTAATTTGTTCTATGGCAACAAAATAGGTTTATTACATAATGGTTATTTTCAAGTTCAAAATTCAACTTTGTCTTCAGTGATATATCCAGATAGACATTTCAAGTGAATGATTGTATGCATGTTATTGCTTGTGCTATCATCAAAATGGTTTGGATAAAATGCAATCATCATTATATGATATCAAGAAGTTTTGTTTCATACACAGGGCACAAGGAGTTTTTCTCTATTTACAAATTGCTTAAGTGAATTTTTATTTTACTCAAACTCTCCCGAACCATTATATTTAACTCTGCATCAATAATGTAGACCGTTGAAAACAATTTCAGTTCAGCAAACCAGATACATTCAAGCCGCGATAGTCCGGCCACCGATAACCCGAATCTCGCAGTGTCCGAACGGTAGCAAGCTGTAACCAAACTAATCTCTATATAAACTCATTAAATGTTGATTCATTAATCCGATGATTTTGTTTACGAATCCGAACGCCAATTAGCCGTAACGGATTAGTTAATTACAACTATTTCTGCTTCATTAATCCGGTGACAAGCGATCATCACACTAATTGGGTCGGTAAACTTCAATGACAGTGGATTGACACGGGAGTTGAGTGTGTCAGTAGTTTGTGATTTTAATAAATTGTAATGTTTTAAATTGTGTGTCAGTATTTTGTGATTGTAATATAAAGAAATTTCTCATTTTGTGTGATAGTTATAAATATCCAGCGTGTCAAAGTCATTTGATATTTTAAATACGTTCTCGTCTGTCTGTAGATTCAAAGGTAATCAACTCCATCTTGTTTGATTCATTTCAGTAGACCGAACATTTCACTATCCGAACGTTTTTTGATGAAAAACGGAAGCGATCGGATTATCAAGGCCTGACTGTATAAAAATATAAAGTTTTAGGGATTTATTTTAATATGTAATGCAATATCAAAAATTTTCATGAAAATAATATCTCAGTTAATCTAACTTGATATGCAAAGATAGTTCAAGACCAGAAGACTTTTTATCAAAATAACACAATATACAATATAATTTATTCTTGTCTTTCCAGCAAAGCTTTTATTGTTGTTAGGTATAAGGACACTATATTCACAGGGTTTCAATTTCATCTCTTGATGTTTGGTAATGGCCTCTCCCCATGCAAGATGCTAACCTTGATATCACAATACCTGCCCATATTACAGGAAACACAGATTCTAATCTCAAACATAAATTCTTTACAGAGGTGGGAAGAAAGGCGTAATGGTGGGACAACATGGAAACATGAGAAAAGCTGTTCTTTGATATGCTGTATGAAAGATAGATTTTGTATGCTTTGATGTGCAAAAGAACTAGAAATATTTGCTATCATCTGAGAACACATGTTGCTTAAGATAATCAAATTTTACAAACGCAACACTAATTTATTCCATTGCATTCTATAAATCAATTTGTTGTTGAGTTAATTTAATGTGAAGTTACCTCTCCAAAGACTATACACAATATTGATTATACGAAATCAAAGATGTTTTTTTCATAACAGAACATCTGCAAGGACATGAATCTATAGTGAGTTCTTCAAGAAAGTTACGGTACTTGTAAGAAATGTTTTACAGAAAATGACTCATCGTCCCTACTTTTTCTCTTTATAATCTTATCTTCTGCTCCTGGTCTACCAGAAAGGTGCTCCATCTCTTTAGGACAGCTTTAAGATGGGCTTCCATTTCTTGCAGCCAAACTTTGTTTGAGACTTAAACATCTCTCTGCTTGAGTTTTTATGATAAAATTTGGGGAAGAACTTAAAAAATTATCTAAAAGATAGAAAATATCTTTGCTGATACATGTAAATGAAATATAATCTTTTTTAAGTATATATCTCCATTCAATTAATATACATACATGATTCAAACCTTGGGGGCTTTAGAAGAAAATTCATGAAGTATTCGACAAAACAATAGAGACAGTTAAATTCTGTTAATGATCAGACAGACAGATTATTTCAGAGTGTCCATGAGGTGAATTGTACAATGACAATCATTTGCAAACAAATTCATATCCCAAGCAAAAGTTATATCGCTTTTGAAAAAAAGTTTAGTCTTAGGTCACTCAAAAGAAAAATATCTTAAAATTTCCTATACAGAAAAAGTATAAGCACAAAAAAATGCTCATGCTAAAAACTGCTTTTTGGTATCAAGAAACTATTCATCTTACAGAAGATGAATTAGGGTGCCCCAAAGAGAAGACATACGATGGAAATATATCAACATTTTCTGATAAGGATAACAGATCTGCCCAGATATATATATATAAAATACTTACTTATGTCTTAATTATCTTACTTACTGAAAGGTATTATCTTTAAGAAAAAGTTCAGACATGCTTTTGCACTAATGCAACACCACAACAACAACATGTATTCAGAAAATAATAGTTGATAAACTGAGGAAAGAAATACATTGGTGAGACCAGCAAGTGAATTTGCTTTCCACTTGCATTTTAGTTTCAAATGAAGATGCATTTTTAACATTTAATTTTCTTTTTTTATGTTATTTGCAAAAAACCTCTGAAAGTACTAACATCTGTTGACTTCATGACAAATGGTCTTAATATCACGAGCATCAAAAGTGGAAGCGAAATGGAACTGATTACTGACAATTCTTTGGTCAAAAGATTTGGGATTTTGCAATTTGGAACATTATGAATACTTACTCATCATTAATTATATTGAATCAGACAAGTGTTTTAGTGTGTCGGAAAAATTCAAACAAGTTTTTTTGAGGGGAGGGGAGGAATTCTTAGTCGCATTTCCCCCAAATTTTGTCAAAATTACAGTTGGAGAATCTGTTAACTAAATAATATTTTTTCAACTTATTTACTTTCCTAATTATGAATTTTTAATTCAAATTTGTGTTTATCTTGTCTTCTGTACCATAAGATTCCCACTCACACAGACTATTCACATGGCATGAAAAGATAGATATATAATCGTGTCCATCAACAGAAGGAGATTTAATTCTAATCCTAACTCGAACACTTCATGGTACATTTAAAATTCATAGTTTGTGAGTCACATTGACGTCAATCGTGAAACGAAAGACTTTTAACTTGATATTCACCTGTGCGGAATAATATACGACTTATATAATTCCAATATTGCTTTCGGAACAATACGTGGCAACACCTAACATTGTCCCAATATTACTTCACCAAAATTTTTATTTGTGGTCTTCCTTCTTACACAATAGATGTTATTACCTCCCCTTGTGTTTTATTGCAGGAGTAGAGTTGTTTTAATGGGCTATTTAGTTTGATGGCTTTTAGACATGACAAATCAACAAAAGACCGCAGGTGATATGTTCAAACTCTAATGCTGTGTCTACACGCAAAAAATTCTCGCCTTCAAAAAGATGGGATTACTTTGCCATAGAAAATTTCTATTTGCTGACTCAAGTCATGATATGATGACAATTAGAAAAAATACTGTGAAAGTTTTTCTTGTAGAGGCCTGTTGAAATTTTAAATGATGGATATGCTCCATTTATTTTTTTTGCAGTCGGAATAAGGGAAACACTTGCATTCAGGATGCTATGCATCATTAATTTTTTCTTTAACTGAGGATGCATTTAAACGTTTTATATTAAATTTCTAACATAAAATATTTCACAACTCCAAACTATGAATACTTTGACCGAGATATAGCTTGTGAAATGATAATGAAACCAAAATGTTACATTAAAATATTTGTTTTAAAAAACATTATTCCAACATTCAAATCTTAATTTTAAAATTTTTAATTTAAGTTTTATTCATTACTTCAAATGCTGATTTCAAATAATTGAAAGGCTTTTTGCATCCAACAGAAATGATGCGCTTAAAATTCTATTGTTCTTTAACTCACAATTATACATGAAATAGAGACCTTACATTATTATTTTTATTTCAACTGGAGTGTCATAACATTTACTTTTTAAAAAATGCAATTATCTTTCCATTTGCTTTTTAGAATTAATGCCAACTGTTGGTTTGACATTCATTGGAGTGCTGGAATTTTTATAATCCTTTAACCCTCTAAGTGTTATTGATCTGTGTTCATAGAATCATAATTAACTGAATGTTCATGAGCATTAGATCATGACCAATTGCAAACAATAGAGTATCACTGGAAACCAAACATGTTACTGAATGTATATATACTTAACTGCATAGACGTATGTATATAGTTATTGTTTTCTTTAAAAGTTTAAATGTAAATCAGTTAATTTTTATTTGTCTCCCATTAATCTATAAAGACAGTTTCATTTAGCATTTAATGATTAACTAGTATAATAAACTAGCATTGTAATGAAGAGAGAACTAAAACAATAAATCTGCACAGAAACAAGCATAAGCTCCAATATATGTGTAAACGTATCTTTTTCTTTTAAAGTTTAAATATAAATCATTTCCTTCTTTCATAACTCTATTAAATACAGTTGTAATGAGGAGAAAATTTTATAAACAATCTGCATGTCAACAGAAACAAATTTAAGTTCCAATGTTTTAGATTTGGATTTATCCATGGTAACAGTTCTCTGTTCACATGTCTGTGTGTTTTAGCTCCTAATGGGTTAATGGCTCTTCTTGTTTGGAGACTTTTGGAATCTCATTACAAATGAAATTGATCGGCCAGGAGTGAAGCCTGGATCCCAAAGAGAATTTTCCCGATGGACCGGACACCTTTGGTGATCCACGTTTTTCAGATCCGGTGCTTGGAGAGTTATGAGTCACAAAACAGCGGAGCTAATTTTTTTATTGGACAGACGCTAATTAGATAAAATTGTTAATTAATGCATTTGACTTAGTCTCCCTAAGGATGGGGTAACAGTTTAAGAAAATTGTTTTAGGTTTGTCTTTTATGAATTATTTATTTGGGTTTGCTGACACTGAGAATAATTAGGTTTAGGTTTTGGTCAAGTTTTTAACATTTGACCTGAACTGATTAGATAATTTCCTCAGGGTCTGTCATCTATGACAATTAAGCGTGAGGAGAGAATACGAGGCACTTACAGAACATCCATTCATGTATTGTCTTGGACCTGGGATCATTCTGTTAACTTTAAATGGATGCTTTTCATTTATATATATTTCATATATGAGAGATCCTTGGATAAGGGTCACTTTGAGAGATGTCATAACAGAATCAAAAGCCAATTTAAACAGTTTAATGTAGTATAATTACATCAAAAGAGTAGTTTTGATTTTCTTTATAAAACCTTTTTGCTTTGATAACTTATATGCAGATGAGAGTATATATCAGAAACAGGTAGCTTAATTAAGCACCTATGTCTCATGCACAAACCTAACCACCATCATGAAAATTACCAAATTGTCTTTGCATGAAGATAACCATAGATATCACTAGAAATAGACATATAGTATGTGTTCTTCATTGTACGTCACAACACCAACCGTAATGACATGCACCTAACTAACTAAATGTCACATATTTCATATGCATGGATAACTGCAGGCAAGCACAGAGAGAGTTTATGTTCAACATGTGTCACATCCTACAACTCTTGTTGCTTTTGTACTCTATACCATACATACATTACACTTACATGCAACAGTTGTCTCTGTGATTGCACCATAGCCTGTTTCAGGTTCCCTATTTACTATTTTTATGAGAGATTCTTTTGTCACAGTCCCTTATATCATCACCTAAAATAGGATAAGCAGGTCTACATTATTCTGATTTTTATATTCTTCTTAAACATTCCATTAACCATATTTTTATTTGGTTAATTGCTCTGAAGTTCTTCTTATCTTTCAGCTCTTGTTTGTTATTTCAAAAGTCAAATACATACTCAGTTTATTCATAAAAGTACCAGTGCAACTTATTTTTTTATTCTCATTATCATTTATCATTATTCTGAAATATTCAGCGAGTTGTCATCAGTCTACATAATATGAATACACATATAGACGTAACAACCTGTGTGCTGTCAGAGGCCAATGGCATCAGTAAACTGGTTCTCTGAAGTCAATGCTCTACACTACAGTGACACCTGATGGGGTACTTAACATAGGAAGTGCATTGACTGGGTTCTGTCTACTGATATCATGCGAAGACCTCTAGGTGCAAGAAGAGCATGACACAAGTTGTCCAGGCTTATTCTGTAAACAACATATGCTGCTAAATCATTGATCTGATTTGGCTGATATATATGTTCTTTTATTTACATATTTTGTCTGTATTTTAAATAAAAGTTTTTATTAAACTGCCTTAAAGTTATATAAAAAGATATCAATGGTATACATATTCATCTGTTAAATTACTATCAGAATATTTTGATGCAAGTGATAGAAAATTTCTTTCATTTTACACATTCCTAAAGCAATTGTTTAAATTATTCTTCATAAGTCTTTAGTACATTTGGAAATGTCTTTGATAACAACCCCAGTTAGATTATTTAAATATAAAAAAGACTTTCTGATAGGTCATTTCAGACAACGATGTATTAAAGATCAATCTGTGTGGGCTTAAAGAGATATTCTTTCTATCATGGCATTAGAAATCCTATGAAATGAGAGACATCAGCTTGTACTTGAAGCACTAGAAGTGAGGGCAAGTAGCCAGAGAAGCTTTCCACCCATTATTGTAGAGAGTAGGAGATGACACTGATACGAGGGAACGGTGACACTAACATTACAGTGATTCCCATATCTGCACTCAGTATCTCTACAATCCCACTGTCTGGCTATGCAGAAGTAATGTCCTTAACATCTTACTTGCTGTCACAAGGCATTGTTTTGGCAGTATCTTGAAGTCAGATGGTGCCATGACTGTTTGGAGGTGGACATCTTGGTGTTGTAATGGGTACAATTGAGCACATCAACCTTAGACTTAGATATTTTTCATCATGGAATGTCATTACTTCTGTGGGTGCAGAACAATTGTCTATATTGAGTGTTACTTACAATAATGTGAGGTTTAAGACTGTGTTGAAAATATGCCTGCATACATGTAAACTCGCCCACTGTCTCGGTATACATCATCAGGAATTAAGCATGATGTCATCACTATAGTCTTTGTGACTGTCGTGCGAGAATAATTCACTCCAGATTTTTCAGAAAAGAAATGGAATATTTCAAAATATTAATAAGATAAACATTTGAGAAATGTATTCTTTTCCTATGTCATAATTTTTTATTGATGGTTTAAGATTTCAATGAGGTTGCATCCCACCTGACCTGAAGTGACCTCGCTGTCTTGATAGGATCATCTTACCTTGTGATAGATATAGGACTAAAAGGAATCTGTGCATTGCTTACATAAACCATTTGTTCATTCATGATGACTTTAATACTCTCCTGCTGATTGTCTTCAATTAGCGTACTAAGGTACGAGTAGCTACCATCACAGAGATGGTTTGTCATGAACTTGAAGTGTGAAGAGGCCAGGGATGTTGATTCAACCTGGAGGTCCTGTAGCATATGCTGCATAAAACAAACAAATAGAACTGAGATGATTTGTTAGTACAAGATTTAGGATCCATCAAAGTACTTGGGTTCTGAGTGATAACACTGGAACCACACCATGTGTCTTGCTCTTGATTACCCAACAAGCTTAGTACTGATACTGGAGCAATCAACTGTACACAGCCACCATAAACATTGTTTAGTCATAATACCTTGATGGTTGGTAGCAGAGATACTGGTAATGGTATACATCATGATATAGGTGCCATCACACTTAATCAAGTTATTCTCTTGATGCCTGAGTTAACTTTAAAACTCATTACACTAAGTTAATCTTTATGACTTATGGTCACTTAATAGATTTGTGAAGGTAGGTCCAGGACAATACGTTTCAATGAAACACATTTTTCTGAACTCAAAGTTGTGCAACAATTAAAATGCTTAAAACCAAATGTCACAATATTGTATTAACTCTCTTTGAGTTAATTATTATAAATTCCATGACCTTTATCTCCAATGCAAAAGAGATCTAAATTGTTTGGCCGATTTTCAAAGCATAGGTGGTCCACACCTTGATGACCAATAGAGAACGTGATGTTTTACACGTACCACTTATACCACAAAGACCTGAAATCAAAGGCGGTGGAATGGAATCTTTCCTGTGCAATGTTGCCTGTAGACCTCCGATGGAACAGGTTGATAAGTACTATGTCTCGACATCCCAATTATTGTATAGATAACTGCTAACTTGTGTGGCAATTCTCTCGTGAATGAATAAAGGCTGATCATCAGTACAAAGAAAAACGTTTTTAGTTTAATTTTTACATTTGTTTTGTCCTTTCTAAAAGCACAAAATACAAGTACAAAATTAATTTAAACTGACGTACATCTATTTTTATCAAAATTACCAGTTACCTAAAACAATTGAATTGATGGAAACAGCACATAAACTTATAGAACGATCTCTAAACCCTTTTCAGTGGATATCCACATCATTACTTTCCGTTCCCTCTAGTTCTGACATCAAATCATTTTGTGCTAAAGATAGGCATACATTTTGCTGAAATTACAAAATATACAATCTCATTTTCAATATTCAATAAAATGCTAAAAATACCCAAAACAATGATCTACAGTCCACAAGTCAACCTCTTGTTGTCAGTGAAAAACATTGCAGCCAACGTGGTCCTGACACCCTTTCATTTTGTCTCTTTAATTAATAAGTTTGAGAATTGATCGATGTAAACTTATATTTTTCCTTGACATTCCTATTTTACTCCGAATGAACGAGCCACGCAGTCTACTGCTAGTGCCTGATAGAGACGGGGCAAACGGTGCTCAAGCTGACATCACAACTATCTTGGAGATAAGTCCTCTCTTCCCTGGCATTCATCCATTCTGGACAAAATGGCTGCCGACACCAAACATCCAAGGACTTCAGGAAACACTGGGAGGTATCTAACCTTGGTCGATGTCAAGCACCCTAAATAAGAAAATACGTGTACTTCATGTACTCATTATCTTCCTCATTACCACAATCATTATCACGTTTGTATCACAAAATTACTGTTACACTAAAGTCTGAAGTTGTGATATTTAGAAGATTTAGCCGTTCTTCGAGGCCTTCATTATCTAAGAGATAACTATTGTTTTACAGCAGCTCTTTGTAGTTAACATGGTTGTTTACTCACAATTGATGGAATTCAGTTATCATCAAGGGTTGGCATCCAACATGGCACTTGACTGCACAATTATCTTCCACAGACTTACAATTATGAACAATCACAATTATTGTTAGTAATTATAAGTAAACATACCTCTAGATTGAGTTGCCTACATCTCCAAGTCTGGAGAGGTTATACAGAGTAAAAAAATAAAATTTTATGTGGTGTGTGTGTGTTGTTCTTTCCCTGAGTTATCTCCCCTGGCTGAATTATCTTCCCCTGTCAACAGGATGTTTACCTCATTCTATTCGAAGTATAATTTGGATGACGGGGAGGAGGGTGGGAGTACATCCTCAATCTAGAGGTATGTTTACTTATAATTACTAACAATAATTGTGATTGTTCATAATTATTGCGTAAACTATCCCTCTAGATTGAGTTGCCAGAATAACACATAAGGCTGGAGGGAGTCCAAATTCGTAGACCACTCCAAACCTAGTCCCAATCCTAAGGACTTGATAAGACAAACTCATATCCATGGAGGAATAAAGGGAGATAACTCTTCCAAAAGATCGTACTTTTGTTCCAAATTCCGTAAAAATATCCTATTTTGGTAGTAGATCGTATTTCCAGCATTGAATATCTTCCTATTCAATGCTTAAAAGATCGTATCTTTCCCTTCTTAGGGGTTAAAATAAGGTCTATTTTGGTATAAAATATACTATTTTACGTAATATTCCGAGGTAATCGGACATAATTTACCGTTATTCCTTGACTCAGATAAGGAATTCAGGCTTAGAGTGACTTTTGATAATATTTGCGGGAATTTCCTCAAATTTCCTCCTTATATTCACGAAAATAGCCGATAATACTCAGGAATTTACCGTTATTCCTACACTTGGATCGGTAAAATCATAAACCAGCCAGGTCTCACTTAGGGGGAAATACGATTCGTTGCCGTATCTCACCAACCTTAGCTCACTTAGAGACTGATAATACTTCCCCTAACAGGATATTTGGTACAATTATAATTAGGTCTTTGAATATGCCCACCTTCTAATGGAATAGAAGTCACCACTTTCCGAGGACAGCTAGAGGCTGGACACTATCCCCGGGTCACTCCCCCCCCCCCCCTTTTTTCCCTGGGGAGGGGGTCAAGCAGAGAGGTGCTGAGCCGCCACCAAGGGCCCCAGGGACGATAGGCCCCCAATCATTGGGGCTACGTCTCTTAGGTAAGCTCTGGTGAAAGCTGAGGAGGACTTCCACTGGCACGAAGCAACGACCTGGTCAACTGACACTGACTTCCAGGTGGCCAGGGAGGTAGAGAGAGCTCGAATTTCGTGAGGAGAGTAAGTAGATTCTGCTTCAGAGAACTCCGCATTGGAATACGCTAGCACAATAGTCTTTCTCAACCATGAAGCGATAGTGTTCTTGGATATTTCTGACTCCATAGCTTGCTTGCAGGATAGAAATAGTCTTCTTCGCTTTTTCCTGAAAGTTTGTGTTCTCTCTAGATACCAGCGTAAGGCTGTAACTGGGCACAAAAGGCGATTCTTGTCTAGTTTCCCATTGGGTCTAGGGAGCGCTGGGATGGAGTATACCCTGGTACCCAGGGGGCCTGCTGCTGTTGATTGGTTTTTGGCAAGGAACTCTGGGATTGCTCTAAAAGATACAGACTTGTAATGCTCGGAGAAGGCAACAGATGACACGTCTATAGCATGTAACTCAGACACTCTTGCAGCCGACGCAAAGGCTATAAGAAATGCAGTTTTCCAGGATAAAAACTTTAGTGATGTAGAGTTCAGAGATTCGTAAGGAGGTTGCTGAAGCGATTTGAGAACCAGAACTAAATCCCACTTGGGGAAAATTGACGGAGATCTGATGTCTTGCAACTTGAAAGATCTGATCAACTTGGTTAGGGGAACGTCTGAGCCAACAGAGAGACCCTCTAGATCCGAAACAGAGGCAATAGCAGATCTGTAGCCTTCTATGGTACCTGCCTTGAGGTTACAGTCCTTGCGAAGATGATTTAGAAAATCTGCGATCATGGGGATGGAGAGGGGGACGAGGGATAACTGGTGCTCTCGTCTCCAGAGCTGGAATCTATCCCATTTGTTGTCATATAGTGCAGAAGTTGATGGTCTGATAGATTTGGTAATAGCTGAGCTAGTGTCCTTGGCAGACCCTTTCTGCTGTAGGGACTGCTTGATATGCGCCAAACGTGAAGGTTGAATGCTTGCAAGTTGACGTTGTGGGGTTGCCAAAGTGGCTGTTGCAGAAGATTGGGCCACAGTGGAAGACGTAGTGGGGGATCTGACGCTAGATCCAGAAGCGACGGGAACCATGGTCTCTTGGGCCAGAAGGGGGCTACCAAGAATAGGGTACATTGATGTCTCCTGATCTTGCTTATCACGTCCGGGATTAACTTGAACGGAGGGAAGGCATAAGCCAAGAGATTGTCCCACGGATAAGATAGAGCATCCACTGCTAGAGCTTGAGGGTCGGGCACTGGACTGATGTACTTGGGAAGTCGATAGTTGAGAGCTGTCGCGAAAAGATCTATCTGTGTACGTTCCCATCTGTCCTCTATGAGATCTATGACACTCTGATGCACAGTCCATTCCGAGGACACTACTTGATTCGTTCTGGAAAGTGAATCTGCGAGAAAATTCAGCTTGCCCGGAATATGTCTCGCTTGAATAGACATCTGAAGAGAATCGACTAGGTGGTAAAGATCTCTCGTACTCTGCATTAGGGAAGGAGATCTGGTGCCCCCTTGTTTGTTGATATAGGCTACCACTGTCGAGTTGTCTGTGGCAACCACTACGCTGGTGTGAGACAGAAGGAACCTCCAATGGGTAAGAGCCCGTATCACTGCTAGAAGTTCCAGATGGTTGATATGAAACTGTGATTCCAACTGAGTCCAAGTGCCCTTGACTTGAAGGTCGTTGCAGTGAGCACCCAAACCCAGATTGGAGGCGTCGGTATAAATGGTCTGAGTTTTCCTGGATGAATGACCCAACCCAAATGGCTGAATACGTGAGCCACGAAGTCTAGGTGGAGTGTCAATACCTCTGGTAGCTGATGACGCAGTAGAAAGTCTTCGAGATAGCCGTGAATGAACACTTGTTTCAGATGCAGAAACTGTAGCACGGGAGCCATGATCATAGTGAATAGCCAGGGGGCGACGGAAATACCAAACGGTAGCACTTTGAATTTGAACCGGCGGCCGTTCACACTGAATCTGAGGAACTTCCTGGAGCTCTGATGAATCGGAACATGGAGATAAGCGTCTTTTAAATCCTGGCTTGCAAACAGAGACTGAGGCTGAATCAGCTTACGAATGGCCCTGAGAGAGTCCATCGTAAACTTGGGTGGCCTTTTGAGAAATGACTTGTAGAGCACCTTTAAGTCTATTATCATCCTCATATCTTTGCAGTCCTTCTTGGGTACCAGGAAGACTGGTGAGTAGAACCCCTCCGAGCTGTCTGAAGGGTCTGGCTCTGTGACGGCGCCTTTTTCTAAGAGTAGCTCTATAGCAACGAGAGCGGCATCTAGTTTGGGTCCCTTTAGGAAGAAGCGTTTCCCTTGTGGAATTGCCGTAAGTGGAGGTACAAAGTTCCAATGGAGACGATAACCCTCTGATATCACCGAAAGAATCCATGGATCCTGTGTGATGATTTCCCAGTTGCGGTGGTATGACATCAGGCGGCCTCCCACTGGGGAGGGGGAGGTCGGTTGGGGGAACTCGCAATTCAAAATCATGTCGGAGGACGGAAGCGGCCGTAAGGGGGGAGACAGACCGGGAGGGACGGACGAGTCACCGTCGCTGTTGACCCTTGTGGAAGCGACCCCTAGACTGACCCCTGGTCTGCTGTTGACTAGCTTGGTCTCTGTTGGGTACCGGCTGGTTGTCCCGGTTGTCCCGTTCACTTTGAAAGTAGTTCTTAGTAGGCGCTGGTGGAGCCGACGGCTTGGCATACGACTGCTTGGGGGGAGCCCTGGACCCCCCGTTCCCCCTACGGGATTCGTTAAACTTGCCCTTGTTTAACAGCGCTTGCGAAAGTTTAAGGTTCAGGCTCTTAGTAGTCATGGTCTCCTGCGTGGCGCTTGCTTCTATGCAGGTTCCATTAAACAAGGTGGGGGATTGCACTGGCTGAGATATCAAGGAATCTCTCACATCTTGTGGCAAGTCTCGAACACGAGAAATTTGGAAGTCCCTTTCGTGGAGAACAGATTTGGCAATCGTGTTAGCCGATGCACTTGCTAAATCTTGGGAAGCTAAAAAGATGTTGTCCAGGAAACCATGAGCCATCGTGGCGTCGTCAGCCCTCATGGTCACTAGCATATCTGGAGAAATGCTCTCATAGGAAGCAAACTTGGGAGGGAGTAACTCTCTAATACCAGCACAGAACCAGTTGATGTACGAGAGAGTGTCCATGGAAAATCTGGCATTCGCATCCATTTCCAAAATGTCAGACCTAGGCATCGGTTTGGTATTCACACTGGCAGGTCGAGGGTTAAGTCTATCGAATTCTTGGTCCAAGGCGGGAAGACCGGTAGACATGTATCGGTTGTGAATAACATAAGGTAACCTTGACTTAGACTTGGCTAAATGCGAAGGAAGGTTGGGATTGATCCTCTCATTTACTGACGAAAAACCTGTCTTCACAACAGTAGAATGAAGCAGAGATAATTTAGGAATCTTAGGGGTAGGAAGCAGTCCCGAATTCCCAAGTTCGTCCGGTTTAGTAACTTCAAATTGCTCCGTGGAAATTGGCATAGTTGACGGTTTGAGGTGATGCACAGAGTCCAACTTGTCTACAAAAGACCATTCCGGAACTAAGTCGGCAGCTTGACAATCCGATTTAATAATTAGTTGGCCCTCATGATCAAAGACTGACACATCAACAGAGTCCGTACTGGTAGACACATGTAGATGCTGAGTCAGGATAGGTATGAAAAGTGGCCTGTTGACATCAACCAAGTCAGCTGCACCGTTAGGTAGCTGGCTTTGGTCCCAGTCACCATCAGCTAGGACGCCCGTGCCGCACGTGCTAACGCTTGGCTTAACGGGATCGACCTGCTGGGGCACGTGAGTACTACCGCCTCGGTCGGCCAGCGACTCAACAGACTGAGTGGCTTCGTCCGTGTTGCCCGTGCTAACGGGACTCGTGACGGTATGAGCCGGCCCAGTTGTCTTGCCATGGTTAGCCCGTGCGTCCGTGGACACCGTGGCTTCCCCTCTTGCCCGGGAAACCCGTGCTCCGACCTGAGCGTTGGATTCCCCGCCACCCAGGCCAGGATTGGTCGGGGGAGTCCCTGTCCCGTGAGGGACTGAGACACCGTCCCCGACCGTGCCTGGCTGGGTGGTGATGACCGTGGTTGGGTTTTGGGTCTTAATGCGCTCCCCGCGCGACCCGCGGCCCGAACCAACGGCAGGCAGTCCCCATTCCTTGTCCACTGCGCCCAAGGCCAGGGATTTCGGAGGTGGGGAACTGGACCCAACGGTCCCAAGATGACAAGAACCGCGGCCTGCTACCGACGGCTCTGCCAACTTGGCCTCTATCTCCTCAAACTTCTTCTCATTCGTCTCCTTGATAGAAGAAACAGAAGTAGCTAAAGCCACTTACATAGCTTTTAATTCTGATAGTTCAGAGGAGGGTTTATCAAGAGTGGGGGTGACAGATCTCGATCTCTTGCTAACAGACGAATCTGAGTCCTTCTTCCTCTTAGGGGTCTTAGGCTTAGATCTAAGTTGGTTCATTTCAATCCAAAGTTTATCAGGCAAGTCTTTACACAACAAACATCTAGAGTCAAACAAGCAAGGTAGATCCTTAAAGCAAGCATAGCATGATGAATGGGGATCCCCCTTATGTAAATACTTCTGACAGGTTAAACACTTGTTTTGATTGGCAGACATCTTGGATGAATGAAAAAATGGCGGGAAAGTTGAAGGATAATTTTTTCACACACAAGGTAAATCAAAAACGATCTCACCCAGTTGAATCCACTTGAAATCCAAAGCAGAATGACACAAGGATGAAACCAGAAGCTCTTCAAGTGAAATCCCAAAGGGAGACTCAAGAAGACAGAAAAATTTTTACTCTCTCACTCAGTGAACCTCTACCCAGTCCATACAGAGAATAGAATGAGGTAAACATCCTGTTGACAGGGGAAGATAATTCAGCCAGGGGAGATAACTCAGGGAAAGAACAACACACACACACCACATAAAATTTTATTTTTTTACTCTGTATAACCTCTCCAGACTTGGAGATGTAGGCAACTCAATCTAGAGGGATAGTTTACGCAATTTTTACCTAGGAATGAGGGTTTACAGAACAATATTTTTTAAACCAGTAAAATATTTGGCCATTCAAAAATCTTTCAAATATTGTATAGCTCCACTATTTAAAATCCTCCATAAAAAGCATGTGTGATCCACAGGCGCCAGACCCTGAATATATATCTATATGAGTATACCTACCTATCTTTATAACATATAAAGAAGGTCGACATGATGGAACCTACTATATAAGTGGAAACATGGATCAGTCTACGAACTTTACAAAACATATTTGAGTCAGAAAAACAGTTGTCACCGTGTCATACCTTCTTTATATCTTATATAGAATCTATATAAGATATAAAGAAGGTATGACACGGTGACTCCTGCAATAGGATCGGAAATGGTTAAACTGTTTTTCTGACTCAAATATGTATTAGTATACTTATCTATATATACTTATACATGTATATAGGGTCAAGCACCTATGGTGTGATCCAATTCTATAATGTCCATTTTAAATTTCCTCTTAACATGCTTTTTTTCTGAAACTATTGAGGGTCACATAGGGATTTTCAGAGCTATTTAAATATTTAATAAAATGGTGATATTTTCAGAATAAATACTTTTCTCAGAATCGAAGTGTACCATCAATGTTGGTCAGTGAGTCATTCACAGTTGTCTTCTATGATTTTACTATTGAATGTGCTTTGGATCTGACATTCAGTATCTTGCTTTCTTTCCCAACAATATGTTCACCTTTATATTAACCCCTTTGATGCCAATGCAGGAATATTGATCAGGGTATGCACGTTTCAAGATGGCCAAACAACTCTCTCTTGACAGACTACTCAACTCATATCTTCTCACATAACCTATGTCATATGTCTTGTTTCTTGCAAAATGTTTTAGTTGTAAATATTTAAAACACTGAAATCATCTTAATATACATCCAAAAAATGTATTTACATTTGTAAGAAATATTTGCGCATCACAAAGGTGAAGCCTTTGAAATATTGTTTTTGGTTATGAGAATAGCACAGCAGAATAATAATACTGATACAACCATATTGTTTGGATTTTTTGGATAAAAAAGTACTGTCAAAAGTCAAGCACTGCACACAGCAGAGTAAGAATATAATATTGATTGATGAGTGGATACCATGGGGACATTATCTTATTACAATCTTCATCGTTAGGATTATAATGAAACAGAAGCCTCCTGGCAAGTCTAGCTATCAGCACAGCAGAGTAATAATACTGATTGGGAACTGGCTAATGTGTGGACATAACCTTATTATCAGCTCAGTAAATATTTTCCTGTGAAGATAAGCGCTATATCATTTGATGACTGCGGCACATGCTGAGAAAGCAATTTGCAAGATGTTTCTTCAGAACTATACTCTTTAGGATCAAGGTTAGGATAATAAAAGGGTGAATTCTATTTTCAAGTAGATATGATGGAATCAGAAAGTACAGAAACAATATTTGAGAAAACCAAAACCTACATGCTTTTATTCAGAATACAACATAGCACTTAACAATCAGTACAACCTAGCTAGCATTAACTAATTTGTATAACCCTAGCATTCAACAATGTTTATATGAATAATCAATGTAAACCAATGCAAACAGATGGAGTAATCGATTGATTGTTGTCAATGTTCAGTGAAATACTACTTACATATTAAGATCATATCAAGAGAAGATAAGGACTCCGTTCCATAACATAACGTTCTTGAACGACACAGTGCAAATTCCTCGAAGTTTGCTCGCCTTGCTACGTAGCGCTTCATTGAGCAATCGGGTTCAAGAGAGGTTTAAAAGTAATCGCTAATTGAGCGATTACTTTTAAACCTCTCTTGAACACAGCCCTGGTTAATGTCAAAAGGTTTGAAAATGAGTTCTCTCACGAAATATACACCTGTTTTCAAAGACTATGTTCCACACAGAAGTATGATGATTGTATCTCCGTAACAAACACAAACTGACAGAATGATGGCCAAAGGCTGTCTAACAGTTAAGGTTGTTGTAAAAATGGAGATGAGGAATACTGCAGATTTAAGCTTGTTCCCATAGACCAAATATAACAAGTAGTTGTCACTAAGGTGACATGATCCCCCCCGCAAATTAATACTTCAAAATGGAAAAATAATGTCAAGATCAGCAAAATCGACTGTCAAACATGTCGAAAAAGTTGAAGTTCCCCTGTGACCTTGAAAATAATGTCAAGGTCACCAAAATCTAATCAGACGGTCGTCTTGCCTAGGAGGTGATTTGTGTATGAAATGATGGAATTCCGGTGATTTGTTCTTGAGATATCCCGCTGACAAGATTTACATGTACATTAACATGTCGAAAAATTCAAAGTTCCCCCTTAATAATGTCAAGGTCACCAAAATCTAATCAGCCCTTTGTCTTTCCTTGGAGAAGCTATGTTTAAAATATGAAGAGAATCCAGCGAATGGTTCTTGAGATATCCTGCTGACAAGGGTAAAATGACAAAGTCTCGTTGTGACCTTGAAATGAAGGTCAAGGTCACAAACCTCTGTAGGAACATTACATTATTCCTATGATGAACCCGTAAGCAAAATATGAAAATAATCCAGTGAATAGTATTTGAGTTATTCCATTTCGTATGGACGTACGGACGGACGCAGCCGAATACTATATCCCCCGCTTTGCGCTCAACACGGCGAGGGATAAAAAGATATATATTTAAAAAATCAAAGATGTTTATTAAATTCTCCTATTGTTCAACTTGAAGTTTTCAGATTCACTATAATATTTGCTATGTAGTCTATTACCTGAAATGTAACATTAGTTTTTCTCTCTCCTCAATCGTGGAAAAAGTCTTGCACAGAAATATGGTGATTTTGAGTCATTGAGAAAACAGGTATACTCTGTGAAATATGCCTTTTTTTCAGTAAAAGCAAGTCTACAGCATCTAAAAGAAAAACCAAAACCTGAAGCCAGAAAGTTTGCATTACAGATCTGAATAATGTGAATATGGAATGAAAACACAGCCAGCATCTGGTTTACGTGGTGAATAAAAAACTCTGTGAATCTTCTTTTTATTCAAGTAAAAACATCGGAGCATGCACACTTGCTTCTAAGTACACACACAGCCTGCATCTGTCAGCGGTAGGGGGAGGCTAAACAGATAACGCTTGCTTATGAAATAAACTGAAAACACTATGTGAAGCAATGGTAGCAGGGTGGCTGTTTTTGGTCTATAAACACGGACCTGTCCTATATTTTTAGCCAAATTTCACACAAACCGAGCAAACTGCAATCTTAAAATTAAAGACAGAGGGAATAGTTATTATTGGCTATTTTGGTAATGTTGTAACAATAAACCTGCTGAGAATTTTGAATGAAAAGATAGAGATGATAGTGATTGGTTGAAAGGGACACCGTGTTGAGAATAAAAATCAGATTATGTGTATCTAACTATGTTAATCAACATGTCTTCTAACAAGTAACAGACATCCAATTTCAGACAATTGACGTAATTGGTAATAAAAACTTCTGCATGTAGACAGTGAAGTGAAGCGTAACTCCTTAGCAGACCCTCTAATCAGCTTAGTTAAATAAAGATGAGACTCATTTTTATCCTCGACACAGTGTCCCTTTAATGTTAAAAATTTTGTTCTGTGTGTCTGTTTACGATGTTATGCTAACTAGGACGGTGGATAAGAATAATGTTGATTGTGTAAGTTATTTGATGAATGAAATATTCAAGGCTTACATTCATTAATTAGAGTAATATTTTATGACTTTGATTGTATTCCCTGAAATTTATAAGTAAAAATAAATGAATACGATAAAAACATCATCTCTGAAAATCAGTTTTGCAAAGAGGTTTGAAACACTCTTCATATACATGTAAAGACTTTTAAAATTAACATGTGCTATCATATTTCACTCTGTGTAAACATCACAGAGATTCATTCTCATCATTACAAGAGATCTAAATTCCTTTGTGTCAACTGTATAGAGATTCAAGTTACAAATGCATCTGTTTACTTCAAAGAGATTCAATTTATTTGTTATCTTTACAAAGATTCAATTTATCTGTATTTGCTCAACAGAGATTCGCATTATCTGCTTACTTTACATAGATTCAATTCATTTATTATCTTTACTGAGATTCGCATTATCTGTTTACTTTACAGAGATTCAGTTTCTCTGTTTACTTTACAGAGATTCAAATTATCTGTTTATTTTAGAGAGATTCAATTCATTTATTATCTTTACTGAGATTCAAGTTATCTGTTTACTTTACAGAGATTCAGTTTCTCTGTTTACTTTACAGAGATTCACATTATCTGTTTATTTTAGAGAGATTCAATTCATTTATTATCTTTACAGAGATTCAAGTTATCTGTTTACTTTACAGAGATTCAGTTTCTCTGTTTACTTTACAGAGATTTACATTATCTGTTTATTTTAGAGAGATTCAATTCATTTATTATCTTTACAGAGATTAAAGTTATCTGTTTACTTTACAGAGATTCAGTTTCTCTGTTTACTTTACAGAGATTCACATTATCTGTTTATTTTAGAGAGATTCAATTCATTTATTATCTTTACAGAGATTCAAGTTATCTGTTTACTTTACAGAGATTCAGTTTCTCTGTTTACTTTACAGAGATTCACATTATCTGTTTACTTTATACATAGATTCAATTAATTTATTAACTGTTTACTTTACAGAGATTCAGTTTCTCTGTTTACTTTAAGGAGATTCACATTATCTGTTTTTTTAAGAGGGATTCAATTCATTTATTATCTTTACAGAGATTCAAGTCATCTGTTGACTTTACTGAGATTCAAGTTATCTGTTTACTTTACAGAGATTCAGTTTCTCTGTTTACTTTACAGAGATTTACATTATCTGTTTATTTTAGAGAGATTCAATTCATTTATTATCTTTACAGAGATTAAAGTTATCTGTTTACTTTACAGAGATTCAGTTTCTCTGTTTACTTTACAGAGATTCACATTATCTGTTTATTTTAGAGAGATTCAATTCATTTATTATCTTTACGGAGATTCAAGTTATCTGTTTACTTTACAGAGATTCAGTTTCTCTGTTTACTTTACAGAGATTCACATTATCTGTTTACTTTATACATAGATTCAATTAATTTATTAACTGTTTACTTTACAAAGATTCAGTTTCTCTGTTTACTTTACAGAGATTCACATTATCTGGGTTTTTTTTAAGAGGGATTCAATTCACTTATTATCTTTACAGAGATTCAAGTCATCTGTTGACTTTACAGAGATTCAATTTATTTGTTATCTTTACAAAGATTAAATTTATCCGTGTTAATATTACTGAGATTCATTTTCACCTATTAATTTTACCAATATTCATTTCATACCATCATGTTATGATCTATAAAAATGTTGGCTTGAAGTATCTGACAATATCCAGAAGGTTTAATTACATGGCTAAAAGAGGATGATTAAATGGTGGACACACTTTCCATTATTTGAAAATTATCATTAACTCCCAGTCACTTTAATTAGAAGCAGACCCTATTGTAGTAGCACCCATGAGAATGTGCACATGTCAAATGACTCATGAGTCGAGGTAACAAATCTTGCCAGGCTTTACATAGTTAAAACTCGTTTGTTAATTAACACCCGTAATATTGTGTGAGAATAGGCTGCTTGTGATTACTTGTTGCTATCGGTATGATTCATATTTCTAATAAATTGTTTAAAATAGCATAATACTCATTTGTAATTAAAGGGGAAGTGGTGAGATGGAATTCACTCTTTCCTCTTCAATTAGAAGATATCTTTGTGTAGTTTTGGAATGTTAATATGGTTGAATGGTTGAATCTGAATGCCACGTTATCAATCAACTGATCCAAGTCAGGATCAAGAAATTTAAAAAATAGAAAAATAACCTCAAAGAGTTTTCTGTTTTATTAAATCATAAAAACCAATTTCATCAAATATAACAGAAATGAAGTAAAAACAGAATATTATCATTATTGACAAGTTAAAACCAATTTCCACATATTATACGAAAACAATCATTACAGCCCAGGAAGCACGAGACTACCAGTTCCTGTGGTACGAGTCAAGAGAACGTTCTATTGATCATACAGCTACCAAGCTAAGCACCGTGTGCACCGACACATGCATGGCTTAATCCTTCTCTGTCACTCGGACACACGCACATGCACATGTGCACACGCAAACACATACTTATCCACAGGTTCATGGTCATATACACGTACATCAACATACACATTGACACACATTTATGTGCACACTTCCTCTGTACAAGGACATTCTCATGTAAACATGCCAATGGAGAGATAAACATAAAACCATATCCTTAGTGAAGTTTGTATTCATATGCATATAAACACATACATCTAACATGCCAAATTTGATAAACATCCCAATGGATGGCCAATGGTAAAACATATACTCTAGCCAGTTGACATTTAATTTAACTCTCACAAAGTGCAATTTTACAAGTATACACATAACTCACAAACACATTTACAGACACAAGAACAAGACATAAGCATACCGTGTCCATACACATCACCAAACACCCGTTTTCATACACAAATAGTAATTTTTTTTTCATAAATAAGTTAAAAAATGCAGTTATCAATAAGCACATTTTGACAAACCCAGCAACTTAGAATAATACACACACATTCCCTCTCATTGTCACAGTCAGGCATCGTCCTCTATAATCCTTATCCAGCTCATATCTAGGTCCAAGTACACTTATCACACACATCATTCATGTCTAATAGCTCCGAGAGACACCGAGAGACTTCTGGTACGCAAGACAGACACAGAATTGAATTTAAAAAGCTCATAATATTTCACTTTTTTAAAGTTTTAATTGTTATAAATTTAGCAAAAAAATTTATGGGAGATTTTCTTGGCAGCATTTGCTCCCTCAATTTTGTTATAATCATGGTAGAAATAAATGTCAATCAACAAAATAAAAAGTTTGTGTTAGTCATACTAAGTCAGTCACTCTACTATTACTCACTTACAACCAAGTACATTATCACACACACACACACTCATACATTGCAATCTCCTAGCTCTGATATGACCACCAGGGAGACGGCAGATTCCAGAGCACTGGCTTGGAACTTGGAAACATCCAAGGGAAGCCATTAAATGATGAAGTCTATAATTTGTCTTCTGATTCACCCAGAGACTCCTCACAGCGGGGATGAAATAACAGCAATTAGAGAGAGGACAGGGTATCCCACACTCTCTCGTATCAATACAGCGCAATTGTCCGACCCAGAGGAGCTTAAAGATGAATAGCCCCAGTTTGTCGATGAAGCGGTGAAGTTTCTCTCCGTGTTTAGTCCCCCTGTTATCTAAGTGACGGCTCAGCTGGTAATACCTGTCCTCAAGCATCAGAAACAGCAGGAACCGGGCTCGAACACAGGACTCCACCATCGTGTGATCTCACCTCAAACTAATTAGCTTTGGTTAGGAGTTGATATGGCAGCACTATAACTAACAGTGAAGGTATATGAATGTACACTGAAATTACAGGCTTCCGTAGTCACATTATAATCTTTTATATATGGTTTGTAGTGTCTGTATTAGTGAAAATTAACAAAGAGGTAGATTTTCATTGATAAGAGTTCAAAAACAGGATGTGTAACTGGACCGGAATGTTTTCACTGATGTAATTTAAATCTTGTCTCAATACCATTAGACTTCACTTTTGGCTTAATTATCCACTACATCTTGCAGACATAAGTATACATTGTATAAAGAAATCAGACAGTCCAACTTGCAACCTCTGTGAAGTAGAGGATATAACAACTGTCAATACCATATAGGTATCTTACCGGGTATGTCCCAAACTTGAAAAAGCAAGAATATTCACACAGAAGAACTGAAAGAACACCATCGTCACATTGAAAGATCAAACGAACATCAAACTGGAGTGAGCTGAGCATTATGAGAGGAAGAAGAAAGAGGATTCATACCTTGGATCCCAGAACCAGTGTATGAAATAAAAGTTGGTCTGGGCTGCTAACTTTATAGGTGTTTCTTTAATTTGGCCATTTAAATTTACACAATAAATGCTGTTGGACTGGCTACTTTCCAAGCAGAAGCATGTCCCCACACGACCAGAAAACTAGAGTGACCAATAATCGAGTATATACAATGTAGCTAAAAAATCACTGCCCCTCTAAAGATATTAAGGAATATATATTGTACACACTGGGTATTGGATATTCTTCATTCCTGTGCCATGTCAGAAAGCAGTTAGAAACACAATATTGATCTTTCCTTTGAGAGCCATACAGAAGTTGGTGTGTGTATATAGTTTTCATGGATAATCAACTGTTATAATCAATGTTATATCATAACATCACTATTGTGAAATTAAAGACATAGATTTGTCAGAAAAACTTGCCATTACATTCTTTATACTTCATGCAAACACTTGTTTTAAAGAGCACAGATGGACCATATGGAAAGGAAAATGTGTACCCATAAGTTTTTGTTGTCCATAGACAACAGACCGCTGAGAAGAAACTATAATTTATAACTTTATTGCTTTTCAAATCCATGGAGAAATTAAGGACCTAATGTATGAATAAAAGCTTGATATACAATAACATCCAATTCATAGATGGATATGAGTCATAACATCCTCTGACCAGGGAGATATAGGATAATAATCCCTACTTGACCGCCGGTCACTGACCAATTACAATGAAGACCACACTTGTATCAACAAGTCTCTATAGGTTCAAAAAGTCAGATTTATTATCTGAGATGACTTATCGCTCTATTCAAATCATATTAACATGGCTATTCACAGTAATCTTAGTATGAATAATGTTGTCTAGAGCTCTCATGCAGATGGATATAAATGATTAATTTAAAAAAAAAAGTATTTTGCAATATTTATACTTTGATTAAAAAAATTGTAAGCTTGCAGAGAGAGAGAGAGAGAGAGAGAGAGAGAGAGAGAGAGAGAGAGAGAGAGAGAGAGAGAGAGAGAGAGAGAGAGAGAGAGAGAGAGAGAGAGAGAGAGAGAGAGAGAGAGAGAGAGAGAGAGAGAGAGAGAGAGAGAGAGAGAGAGAGATAATGAGCACACATCATTAGAGAGATAATGAGCACAAATCATTATACAGACAGAGACATAGAAATAGAGAGAAAGATAGCGCCAGAAAGAGATAGGAAAACAGAGACAGAGAGCTTTGATTGAGACTTAAGTTCAATTACATGTGTTGAAGTTTGATCTTAAGAACACGTCTTGTCCCTTTAAGGCTATTGAAAACAAACATATGGGATTGAACATTTGTTAAATCTTTTGGAACATGTTACAACATTATTACAATAACTTTTGTTAGAAAATTGTTAAAATAATTGTACCATGAAAGATCGACAGCTCATTGCATTGATGAGACATTGCCAAGCCAACATTTATGATTGACCGTTGATGGGTAATCTGATAATGGTCAAGGGATGATATGTCCATATACTACATGCTTGGTCACTACTGAGGGCTCTCAGCGGTCAATATAGAGAAGAGCATGCTCTCATTGGTCACTCCAACTGACCAATGATTGACAGGTTATTATTGACCAAGTGTGATATCAACAAGTCCGGGCAAACAGCTATATCAATATTTGCATGTTTTTCATTATGTTGATGGGAAACTTGATTCTAACGTCTCATGTTTATTTTGTATTTGGAGATGAATATATTCATGATCATTTCTAAAACTAATAAAGATATGAATGACAATATTTTGTTATTTTACACACTGTTGAGAAGTTAAGAAGTTATTAGATTGAAATTAGATTCCTCTAATGGTTGTTATTATATGTTTTTGTTACTACAGAAAGTGATTGACTGGTCTACTGCTTTGATATAAAAAACATGATATAGAACATTTGATTTTCAATCTTACTATATGGCATCTTAATCAGTTCTTTATATGCTAATTACTAAAGTGATATATACACTGTCTAAATGACGATAATTAAAATATCAAAGAGTTATAATTCTTTTTAAATTATTTTAAAAAATATTTTGTAGTTTGCTTCAAAAGTGTTATTATATAACGTTAACAAAATATTCAAGATGACATTTCAATGTTTCAGTCCAAAGTTTATAAAATTGTGACACACAGTTAAAATGTGGTAGATAGTTTAAATCAAAATAAAAAATTATCCTAGACGATTAGCATTGATAAATTGCATAAGTCATTTAAAATACAATCTATCCCCTGACAGTGAACACCATCCTTATGTTAAATGTAAAACCTCTTTACTAAATTTTTCTAACAACTTTAAAAAATGTATTTTCCTTTAAAACTTCAAAGACGTTAAAGGAAGTAACACAGCTATCAAGTAGAAGGAGCTAGAAGTGGTAGACACGCAAGATTAAACAAAACTTTCTTTGTCGAGAACAGGTTTTGACCTTGACATTTAATGTCGTCCAGCTGTCACGGGGATGTGTTCGCTATCACAGATGTTGAAGATGATCACAGATAAACAGACATGATTCATAGATTGTACTTTGTAATTATCAAGATTCACAGAACAGAAGAAGCAATTGATGTACGAACCTCAGAAAAGTACTTAAAGTTGTAATAATAGTTTAAGGAAATAGTTAATTAGCTAAGAATAGCTAATTAGAGACTGTTTATGAATTGCCTGAATTATCTTGAATAAAGGTTTTCAATACTTTCAGATTGGCACAATAGTATTTAAACACCTAAGAAAATGTCACAAAAATTGTGTTTAAATCCTCCCTGTAATAGATTATAAGCAGGGTTATCCAAGACTTGATAACTTCTACAATATTCAAATTCATGTACCTCAAAATCCTGGTCTTGCAATTAAAAGGGTTTATATTAGACCTCAAATAAGCAGCTAATGTTGCAATGATATGTCAGGTGAATAGACTGAACTACCCGAGTATAATCTTTTACGGTTTAAGGATCAATCGACAATAACTGATTGTGTCTTGCTGGTGTTATCAATGGTTCTACAACATTTCTATACGTCAATAATACTCAAATCCCTACAAACATTATCAGGGTGGCATAGATTAGACCTCAGAGAAGAAGTTAATGTTATAATAAATAGTTATGTTACAGTAATTTTGAGTGAATGTATTGGAATACTGGAGTCATCAATGCTTAAAGGATTAATCAACACTATACAAATCCACCTTGCTAATGTTCTTAAAAAATGTAATATATAGGCTAACAGCTGACATGATCCAGACCCTTATAAAAGATGGAAAAGGGATAATAAAAGCTTAAAGTGTCAGGATTTAATGAATATGAGAACTGAGACGTTAAAAATTGGTTCATCTGTACAAAATTAGAACCCCTTGTAACTCATAGTTAAAGCAATAATTAAAGTTTCAGTCAATCATGTGTTTGAAACAGGAAAATTATGTCCCAAACAGCCATTAGTACAAATTTCTCCTGGTTGTTGTTCACTAATGATATGTTTAACAACATTCCTGATGTATTTTGTGGCCATATTGCATGAGAAGACATAATTTCAACCATTTCACATTCCAAACTCCAAGATTTATGTGAAAAACTACTTGTTCTTTACAGGGATAATTCTTTAAATGTCCACTAGATAATGTTACCAAAATAACACATGTAACACGAACATGTAACTAAGAAATTACATTATTAGATATGACTGCTTTAAATGATCATTATCTTCACTGTCTCCCAGTTTGGACAATTTAATTATGATAATATTTCTCCAGGACGTCACACTGTTGTGCTGTAGATCAACTTTTTCTTGGTATTTAAGATGTCATAAAAATACACCCAATGTGTATAATTGATGTATGGACAATGGAACTCTAGCATCTTTATTTGTTCAATGTATTATTTATTTGTGGTCAAATGTTCCCAAAACGATCAAACATTTTCAATATGATCAATTTTAATTTTCCAAGACTAGCAGTCATACACCTATAATTTTCAATAGTTTGATGTATTTTAAATTAACCACACACCTATAATTTTAAATAGTTTGATGCGTATTCAAAACAGTACAAAACCACTTATAAGCATTAAAAGGTAAATTAAATACATATTTATCATAGACTATCACAATTGCATTTGAATTTTTAAAAATATATTTACATTTTCGAGATCATAAATTATACTTCTCAGTTGCCTAAAAGCCTTGCATAGAGAAAGAAATACAATTACTGAAATAAAACAGTATGACCAATTAATTTTCTGTTAACACTTCTTCAACGGTTGCCATGTTTTAATTCAACTTTTACAAGAACCACAAATGAATCTTGCTGTAATGGAACATTAAACATCATGGTGCAATGAAAAACAGGATCTAACCAAACATAACAGTTTGACCAATTTGCATATCATTAAAAGCATTCTACTTATACAAATAGTAATCACCAATTTCACAGTTGTGAGAAGAATATATCAGGGTAGCAGTGTGGTTCAACACAATAATAGTAGGATGCTTTCATTTTATTGCCTTTTTACATATATACCAACAGCAGGCACCATGAAAACTTCAATATTTTACCCAAATATGATTATCTGAAATTGACCACACACTTAAAGTTTTCAATTATTTGACCAAATGACCTTAGCATTAAAAGTATGGATCATAAACTAATTTGTAATCACACCTACTATTATTGCATATGTCTCAGTTTATCAACATGCCAACACAATAAACAGTCATGCACCTGTGAAGCACTGCAAATTGAAATAATACATTGACCTTTTTGATTAAGGCTATGATAAAAAACAACACTTTTTTCAATATAACTTTTACCTACAAGTTTTATGTTCAGCTAAACATATTTTAAATTGAGGTAACATTAAAAATTTGCTCTTACTAACAAGAGCAAATATTTGACATACTTTTGAATTATATGATATAAACTTTTATTACCCATAGGGTTAAAAATAACCGAGCTAATAATATTGATATGAGCACATGTGCACATATCACGTTTGCCTAGCAACCATTGTTTCACCGCGACTTCCCGTATTGTCGTCTGTGACGTCATAAAACGAATGTTGGTGACATCACTGTAGCTTGCCTTCACAAAAGATTTGGGCTGTTTCCTGCCTATTTTTACGCGAATGGAACGGAACAGAATAACTTATATTTTCACTGCGAACAGTGACTGATATAATTTGACGTCATAAAACAATGGTCTCATGCGGCGAATTGGCTTATGACGTCACAGTGTTGCTGTGGTGACGGGGTGATCCCAGCGGCTGTTCGGCGAGAAAACGACCCTTTTCGGACACAATTACAAGGATAACCTCATATAATAAATAGAATATTCATCAATTCTTGACAAATACCATGTTTATCTCATCTTGTGAGGTAGAAAAGTTATATATTTTCACTTGTGGCTGCGCCACTCATGAAAATATAACAATTCTACCTCACTCGATGAGATAAACATGGTATTAGTCATGAAAAGACAGATGTCCTCTATATATTTGTCAATGCATTTCTATTTCTTATCAAAAAGATTTTCTACACACAGAATTGAAAGAGTTCCAATCATTGAAACTCACACCAATAAAAGATGATAGGAATCAGCTTACATATCTTATGGTATTGGCCTATATCCTAAGATATATACATGTACTTATACATCAATACACCACTAAATCAGCACAACCAAATAACCAAACCAATGCTTATTAAAACTGTGAAAGAAGAACACATTTGCCAATTACCTATTTCATATACCTGAGTTTTACACCTATGTCTGCCCACCAACAAATACAGGTAATATTTACACCTGTATAGGGGGGCGTGTCAACACTCCCTCCCATTGATTTCGTTCCTTATAACCCCTCATTCATGTTTTTCGTGCACGTAAAATAACCCGGAGCCATGAATGAATGTTTGTGGTCGCTGGAGAGTGAATGAGATGTTCGCTCAACCATGTCCTCCATTCATCAATGCCGCGACCACCTTGGTAGGGGGTGTAGTCAGAACGTGTTTTTGTGTATTAGCGAGACAATATTACGAAATAGTTGGTTGGTAAATATTTGGAAAACATATATTTTATTAGGTTTATGTTGTTAAAAGAACTGTTAAAATGCTCTTGTTGAAAATAGTGAGAAAATTTATGTTGGGTGTATGTCATATTGAGTGCTGAAAAACTCTCTGAACTTATGAAATACAGTAACTGATAATTTATTGATTAGGGTTTATAATATGAAGTAATACTGATCGAAACTGGTGCAAAAAAAAATAGGTTTATATTAGGTTTATTGAAAATGATGTAAATGAAATGTAATTTTGATATTTAAAGATGAGTTTCACTTTTTTTAAATTTGTCCTTTATGTGTAAATCTTAGACAGAAATATATTAAGCCATATTACTGGAAAACTCCATCAGTGTTATAATAACTAAAGCTATTTAGTTTACAAAATGTTAAACAGCTGTGTAATCTTTGTAATTTTTTTCTACATGCAAGTAATATCAGAAATGTGTACATTAGATGATGATGTGAATTCTACATATGTGTGTATATCAAGTAGTCCGCATTGGAATTGTCCATCCACCTGTATCATACATTATTTTATAATTTGTGTAACCAACCATGAGTTGTACACATTAAGGTTAATACAGAATTGAAACTTAAAATTTTTTTAACGTTTCACAAATACATGTATTCTGCTGGTATAGCCATTCTTTGGTTAGTTGGTTATCACAGATTAATTTCTCGTGTTTCCAGTAAATTGGCCAGAATGATTTCGCACTAGTTCATCTAGAAGTTAAAGTGTGAAATATTTTTACAATTTTTTTTATAAGAACGGACAAAATCATGTTTTGGAGTTACAAATGTCAGATTATAAAAATACTCGAAGTAAAAAATGACATTGTATAATATTTAATCAGAATTTTCTAATACAATGTCCTCTCATTACAAATGTTAAAGGTTGGCGGTTGCACCTTAAATACAAACAACCAAGATCAAAAGAACGACATAAATGATGTTTTCAAGTTACAAGTGTCACACATTTGCAGGTCATAATGTTCGTCCATAGCATCGTAAAATGTCGACTCGACAGATTGTATGTAAACAACCAGCAGCTGGTGTGATGACGGGAACTGGGATGTTGTTGTTTACATACATCGTCATGGATATTGATCGTCAAGGTAAACAAGTCCACACCTGACTGGTATCCATGTTACCTGGCCTTATGAAGAAGGGTCTTGCTCTTGGACATGGATATCAATGAAGGTGCGATTTTTACAGATTTTGAGATTACTGTATTTTTTCAATAAAAAATTATTGCTGACAACAAAATTTGAAAGTTTAGCTGTTTTGCCACTTGTTTGTTTATTCAAACATTTAAACTTTAAAATGGGAATGGTCTTCTAACGGTTGATTTTCTTGTGATTTTGAATCCTTTTTAATTTTGGATAGTACGCCTTGTATAAAGAAGTTATTACAAACTAAAAGTAAAATGTTATTGTTGTGATTTTTAATTCTCCCATAACCTTGACAACTCAAATTTGATAAATCACTTGTTTGTTACATTGTTTACATATTAGATATTGACAATAATAAATAAGAATTTCCCCAAAAATCCAGAATGTTAGAATATCGTGATCATTGAATGAACGGTTTTATTTTTACAGACAGAAGTGACAATGAAGAATCATGTCATCATTGCTACTGATGTATGGCTGAAAGGCAGGGCTGGGCAGATCAAATATTGTCATTCATATGTCTCTTTCATCTTGCAGGGACATTTATTTTAGTTACATATAAAATTACATAATATTTGATGGCGGATCTGGAAAGGACGGGGTGTTAATTAAGTGAAACCCCCCTACTTTGAAATTTTCTGGAACCACCTTTGACAGTATTACAGAAAATGAATATTATTATTTCCTTTAAATAACTATATTTTCAGAAATATGTCATACCTTAATCTATGAAATCTACACTGATCTCGTAAAATTAAATTTGAAATATGGATATTGTCATATCTATTAAAATAAGTATTACCGGTAACTTTATCCATTTGCAAATGATTTTGTTATCAGATAATTTTTTTTATTAAATCGGATAATTTTCAGGACCACATAGATTAATTTCTATCTTGCAGATTTTTTTTAGAATTACTGGAAAAAGATCATCAAGAAGAATATAATTCATTTGAACCATTTTCAAACTTCATAAACTTCACGTTCAATTTTAATAACAACGATATTGAAAGATGAAATAGAAATGAGGAGTTTGTTTTCTATATCCATACACAATGGAAATTTTTAACAGATAACTTGTAACATGTAAGATTAATTCGCAGACAGAAATCCTGTTAAATTCATTTCAGCAGTTTTCAAAGAAGTATTTTTAGTTTGTGTAAACAGAAGTGACATTGTATAAATCAGAATGAAGAAGCACACCACCACCTGTAATGATCTCTATCTCCAAGGCAGGGCATGGTCCTCCAACTCCTCTTATACGTCACCCAGATGACTTCAGTGTGACAGCTCTTCAATGTTATATTTATTGTCTGATCAGAAATATTCTCTTTATATATATCCTAGTTGGACCATCACTCACATTTGGCCTCAAAAAGGATTTTTTTAAATATAAAATTTCAGAATTTGAAAATAAAATAAAAAAATAAAAAGGAGCCTCTGAGATGTGTACATTTTCAGAAACTGAGCTCTCAAAACTTGTTGTAGACTATACATTTGATTATGGTTTTATTTAACTAATTACTTGTTTTACATAAATTTGTGGTACAATGTCGAAGACATGGGAAAAACAAACTTAAGCCTAATACAAATGAAATTTGGCCTTAAACTTGTGGACAGACTCAGGTGACCAAGATATGCAAATGATATTTCTGTATTTCTAAATTTGTGTGGCAGGGTGAGGTCAATAGTGTTCCTACTAGCTTGGACAAGTGGGATGTCTCTTTAGCTCAATTCGTAGAGCGTCTGCATGACTCTCAACCGGTTTGAATCCCCCTGGATGTTGAAATTTGTATTTTCACTCCTGCTACATTTGGTAACAAGACTTACAGGTAATGGATTATTACTAGCAATTTATTTCAAAATGAGTATAAATTATGAAAGGAATAAATAAGAATTGTTTATAAAATTATTTAAAAAAGTTTTGAGACAGTTTATGTCTATAAATCAGAATGACTGATGACCCAATCATCACTACAGATTGTTTTCTCGAAGGCAGGGCTGGGTTCCAGACAACTGTCATGACTACACCTGTCTGTTACCTGAAGGGAGGGCGATCACAGGTGATCTGACAATAAATTACTTTTTCTGTCAAAGTGTAAAAACAATCGGCTTATCATCAACTTACCGGTAACTACAAAAAACATTTGCCCAGTAAACATACTCGTCTGTCTTTATAAGAACGGGTGTGCTTCTGTTGTGTATACTTCTAGCACTTACAAGCTGTAGATATTGTCATGAAAATATCATCCTCTCTCCCTTTGAGTTTTTTGCCGACAAAAAGTAATGAGAAAAGTTGTACCAAACTTGTCAAAAACTGTACCCAAGGAACATTTAACTTTTATATGCAGCCTTATTTGCTTCTACCATTTATATACGTGCAGGACTATGTCATCCATGATATAATATCATAAGAAAAATGTCAAAGATAATTTTTTTAAATCATTTGATTCCAAAAGATTTTGTAAATATTTGTTCCTGAAATCTCCCAACTTTTATAAAAGTATTAACTCTAAAATAATTGCAAAATATCTGAACAATATCATTATATTATTGAAATGGCATAACATAACTGAAGTAAATGATATAAGACTGTATCTGTACAACATGACCTAAGAGAGGTCGCTGAGTCAGGACAATAAATTCATTTGACATGGCCATGAGAATATTACACAGTAGCCATCAAGGAGTGTTATAAGTCCTTGTAATCCTGTTACATATAACATCTATATCCCACACTGAGTGACCTTTAAGATGACCAATTTGAAGTGATGACCAGATTGAATTACCGTATTTGCATCAGTAGGTGCTTATGTGTTTTCAGTTTCCCTGTCATTACTGGAAAATTGAAATCACAATCAATTGAAAATCACAGTCAAAGATAATGATTTATTGAGTATACCGTTCGGTATTTGTTAAAAAAATTGTTGTCGGTATTAACAAAAATGAGTTTCTTTTTGACATATATAACTGTGCTTCCATTGATTATTGTCATATCATCACAAAAGGTGAAGACAATTTTATTCAAGTGTCTAACTTTACAAAAGATAACATTCTTTAATTCACATAGAACAAACTACCCAGGATTTATCAATTGGGCAATAATGCTTTTAATTTTATACCAGTGTCTACAACTATAAAGTTCTCTTAACACCACGATCAGTGTAAGCAAATGCTATGTAATGCAATTATAATAACCTAAGTACAAAGAGAAATGGGAAAATCTTCGAGTCTGGTTTCTATTCTATCACTATCACAATTACCCCAGCATTTGATAGAGACAAGGGCTTTTATATGAGTAACTACGTACGAGTCCTTTACACAATTACCTGCTGATTATGTCACCTGTATGTACAAGCAAATCTACCTTTAACGAGAGATTTGCACCTGAGGGGTCATTGGGTACATGCAAACAGGAGCATCTCAACTAGATCCCCATGTATCAAACATTGAAATAATTTGTTCTCATATTTGATATTTATAAATGCTGTCAAGTTCATGCAAACTCCTAGATTTAAGATTCTCTACATAAAGTGTGTTTTAATATACTTCTTCTGCTCTCAGGCTACAACACAGAAGTAAATTATGCAGTTTATGTGAAAGGATATCACATAAAAAGGACGTTATACATGCAGATATATTTTCAGTTCAGTGCATAAATCGTGATATTTAGTCCATATAAGAGACCTATTTGCTGTAAATAGCTCTAAATAAGGTGATGTTCATTTACTCTTTATAAAAGGAATTATTTTGAAATGAGTCACTTAAGGGATGTTAAGGTAACTGAACCTTACATAATTTCTAAAAACGAATATTTTTAGAGCGACAATAACAAGGGAGTTTATCTTTAGAATTTGATTTACAGTATATATACAGGTACCAAGATGATACAGAGTGCAAGTCATTTTTAAAGTTTAGATACATTACATTGTAATTGCATAACTATACAACAAGAAATTTTATTTTTTGTAAACATGCACAACATTTTGGAGTATATGCTTACTTCTTCATCAATACAAATACCAAATCTTCTATAAATATTCTGGAAAGAGTTTGAATTGTCAAAAACATAAAACATTCTGAAATGGAATATCATCAGAATTGGTCCAATATTTTATAGAGTCTCCTTATGCAAAAGGCAAGATGGTGGACATTCTGAAAATCAGCCACATGAAGGAGGCAGAGATTATTACGCGAGGAAGTGTGTCATATGACTTTTACTAAACGAGTGTGAATTTTTGTATTGCCTGAGCGAGAGCGAGGGTTATACACAATTTTGCACGAGTTTCATAAAAGTCATATGGCACACTTTTGAGTGTAACAATTTCTTTATTACCCATTCCAGTTCATTTCCTTCTCGTAAAATTAGCCAGGAAACGGTCCACCTCTCTTGCGGCGGCAAGCTACAGTGACGTCACAAACAATCGTTTTATGACTGAAGGACATAAAAAGGGGGAAATAAAAATGTCTGTCCTCTTAATTCTAATGGTAAAATATATTTTGAATATCATATCAAAGAAACATGAACTCTTCAAGTGGCATTCTAGAAGTTGGTATGATGAAGAATGACGACAATATTTATGCCTTTGCAGAATGAAAGAAGTTGTATATCTATAAATATTGTAGTCATTCTTCAAAGAAACATGGTCGATATAATCCCATATTTTGCTGTGTGTCTCCAAGGTTACCTGCTGACACCCTGCTAATAGTGTTACATGGAGCATAGGAGCTGATATCCACACACAGAAGCACTACAAGTTAGGAGTGACCAGGGGTCAAGCACTGTTACACAATGTTGCTACTGATCAATATTGATATAACCCACAAAAGTGACAATAATGGGATAAGCTGGTTGATACAATCCATAACATGTCAGGGGTTGTCATTATTATAAGCCAAGTAGTTATGTAAGTCACTGAAGACAAAGATGACTAATCTGTTGATGAATAATGTTGATCTTCTTAACCTTCAGTCTGATGGGTTAACATCTCAACAAGTGAATGAATTAGTGAAAACAGGTTATCAATGAATATGCAGTAGAACACGGATATAACAAACTCCAAGGGACCAAAAAAATCAGTTAGCTATATCCGCTGTTCGCTATTCACGTTTGGCATATCATATAGGGCTTCTGACAGGACTTAATAAAAATTTGTTCGCTATATCCGTTTGTTCACTATAACCATGTTTGCTATATCCATGTTCTGCTGTACGTTAAAAGTCATTTGCGGGAGAAGGTTGTGGTTGGAAGGTCCAGCTAGAGGGGGTATGATCACAGTTTTGTTTCGTGCAGCGCGGGATCCAGGAGAGCTGTGTGGATGTTCCCATGAAAGGTCCAAGCATGCTTCATGGTTGTCCTGCCCCTGACTGTGTAAAATAAAAGTCTTGATCTTATTCAGAATGTCTAGATAAATTGAATACACATGGAACTGAAAGCTTAAAGAAATAAAATCAAAAGTATAAAGGTAGAGAAGTTATCAAATTCCATAGCCTAAATTGTAAAATTGCTTCATGGATCGGAACCCTATACAGTGTTTTGTTTTGGTCATCAAGTTGTGAGACATCACCATTCCTCCTTAATCCTACCCTGGTATTTTTATAATCTTACAACATATTATTTAAAAATCATATACACCTACCGGTATATAACAAATCATTCATCATAACACTGCTATATCAAGTCTCTTGTCAGACCAAAGCAAGGCTTTCACACTTGTATTTCTGATTTCTGACGAATGGCCTTACTGCTTGTTGTTTTCTCTCTTCATTATTACATGTATTAAACAAACAGACTTTTATTTATAGTTTCGCTTATATTCATACAAGGTACAATTCGCTCAAAATAAACTTTGACATTTTTTGACAATTGATCTCTCTTAAATCAGTGTATGAAAAAATCCTGAAAAGTAATCAGCCTGAAATCCTGATGTCAATTTGTCAATTTTCATTAAGTGTTGTTTAATACTCAAATCTATTGAATCCATAAAACTTACCAAAACCTTTAAACATCTTTTTAGATCTTTACTTTTCAATCACAAGCAAATTCACTCGTTTGACAAAAAGTCACATCATAAAGTAATTTGACATTATAAGAAGATTAACAAGTAATTATGTTTGCAGAAGATTATTTCCTCGAATAAAACAAATTTAACGAATGAAACAAATCAAACACTCCTGAGATAAAGATAAACAATATTTTTCCATTACACAAAAAACACTGCCGAGTTACAACGCTAAATGATAAGGCTGTTTACCCAGCAGGCAATTATTACCTCACTGGCTGAAGAGTTAAGTGGTTTTGTGCAACATTCAATACTGTCGGAATATGCTCTGTGACTGGTAACAATTGATTATTTTCCCAATTTGATAGCTCTCGAGGGTTTAGTAATGTTAGTTCCCCTGAAGGCAAACATGGCTAAGTTCCATGTTAACAGCCAATAGAATTCATTACAGAGCTATGTCTGCGGAAAATCATCCCTTCCTGTCTTTTGTAATTTTTATATGCTTAGATATGATGTTAAAAGATCAGATTTACTTAATCAATGCTATGCAGAAAGAGGGACATGTACCTTTATTGATGAAAAGATACAGATCTGTTAGAGTCAAAATACATTGAACAATAAATATTCTTAATGGAGTATATAAAGTAATAAAGTAACACATTTATTAATCATATAAACAAGTTTTTTTTAATATAATGACAATAATCCGATCTTTGACATATTTCATCTGTATGCTGATTGACTTGTATTCCAAGATATTACCTTTGTTCATTAATTCTGGTTCCTGTCAATTGTCAACATTCAAAACAAAATCACACGCAAATTTCTAATTTCATCTAATTCCATTTTTAAAATACATAATCGCTTATACAACCTTTAAGGTACTAATATCAAATTTCGATTACATTTCATGTGTTTCCTAATGCAGAATGAAAAGACAAATTCAGTGTGCCTTTTATTTAAATCAAACGTTTTTAATGAAATTTTAATGCAGAAAACATAAAACCCTGTTAAAAATGAGAATTTTTTTCTATTCTATATTCAATATTGAATGCATGAAAATAAAATATCAAATCCAATATTCATGACATTCTTTCCAAAATTCGAAATGCAATACACATGCATGAAAATACAGATTACATACAATTATTTTACTCCAATCCAGTCATGATCCAACCTGTTCATGACACTACAATACCAGCCGCATACAATAATTTAAATTTTACAAAGAATTCCCATAATTGTTGCTTTATCTGTTTCAGTTCATAAGGATGGTCGTCTTTCAGTCGGAAGTCTGTGATTGATTCCTGAAAGTGGTGGCATTAACCATTATCAATTATTGATGGAATCTGTTACGCAATTGTCAAGGGTGTAAGGGCACATTAATATTTCAAAATGGCCGAGACAGAAGAAAGGTTGTCTCCCTTAGTTTTTCTCTTCTGTCATGTCAAGAATTTGTCACTTCAAGCATGTCAAGAATGTGCTACTCTTTGCTTCCAGCATCTGGTTTAAACATCAAAGAATTATTCAGTTCTATTTGATGAGTGACCAGTCAATTACATTCAAAAGAAGACATAATTGTCTACTTTTAAAATTTAAAGAAAAAAATGAAATATAAATCAGATTTAAAAATAGAGCAACTGGCTATTTAGGTCATCTTTTTTTTTGCATTATTTGTCATCCGAGAGAGATATCTTAATTAGTCATTAAAGGGGAAACCACTTTACACCTATGTCAGTCCTTAGTTTTGGGAGTAGGGGAATTAAATCTTAGTCTCTATTCAATGGAGATCTTATATTTTTGAAATCTATATAAGCTTCCCAGCATTACTGGTTCTTGGGTGGAAGCAATGTATGGAATATGGTCTGCTGGAGAACCTCTGATCAGCTTTAGCTTGTCCTGATAACTAAAGCATATTTCATCACTGATGATTTAATAAGAACATATTTTTACAAGTACTTATTAAATGCTAAGTTTTTTAAAATTCATTTAAAAGTGTTTGAATCTATTAAACGTGTTTGAATCCATTAAAAGTGTTTGAATCCATTAAAAGTGTTGTATCCATTAAAACTGTTTGGATCCATTAAACGTGCTTGGATCCATTAAAAGTATTTGGATCCATTACGGTAAAAGTATTTGAATTCAAACATGTTTAAACCTGTTAAAACCCTTTAAAAGTGTTTGAATACATTAAAAGTGTTTGAATCCTTACATAAGGTTTCCTTTTCTTCTGATAATGTTAGAAAACTAAAAGTTCTATTGATGTTCACAATCATGCAATAGATGTGACATTTTGAAATATAACTCATCATGGAATTGGCAAATCAAGAGGCCTTGATTGTTCTTTACGAAGTTTTTACAGAAAATATTTAAAGATTTATGTGTTATTTATTTGAAAGGATTTCTAAACATGCTCTAGACTTGAATATTACCGTTTGCTTATATTCAATCAACTTGATATTATTTTTGTCCAAACTCAGTTTATATTACATTAGTGGAGCAATTATATTTTTCAGCATATTTGATGATGGTATGAAATCCGTCTAATTGTTTTCAGAGATGGTATAAGGTCTTCTAATTGTTTTCTAAGATGTTATTTCTGGGAGTTATGGTAGAACCTATTTCCTGAATGGTGCCAGTGGGGTTATTACAAGAACAACAGTCAATGAAACTGTCAGACCTTTCTTCTTTAGTGAGCACAGTTGCATATCTTGATGTTAGAAACAAAACTGGAACAGTTGGTGAACAACTGTAGTTATACATTAGGAAAGTGGAAGCTGACTGAAAATTTCCTCAGTTCTTGATTATTATAATGCTATTAGCATTACTTTAATAGATTGGCAGTATATATTCAGCTAGCCTTATCAATTGATGTGACTGGCATAAACAAATTGATTAAATAGCAATAAGAAACGAAGAACTAACTATGGAATGTTATTATTTACTTGACAAAATAAGTTGGGGATATTGAAAGTTTTATGATTGATATTTCAATGAGTAAACAGATCATCATAAAAATTAAAAATCTTACATATATCTCTATATAACTAGTTTTGTCCAGTATATAGATTATTACCTGAGTATTAAAATTTGGCATATGAGTTTTATGAACCATTGTGAGATTTTTTCTCCTATTTCATATGAAGTAAAAAAAAAGCCAGAAAATGGTCCACTTCTCTTATGACACCAGTCAATTATTTTCATTACACCTCAAAAACACAGTATGGAAAAAGTCAGTGATTCTTGAAAGAAGATCATGATTTCGGATGGAGGGAGTGAAAATTCCAATGCCAATGCCAATGCCGTAAGTACAGCAGACTGATGAGTGGAAGTACAAGAGTAACAGACCAGCAGTATGTTTGAACTCTTTAGCTCATCAGCACCTCTACAAGAAGCAGTTTGATGGTTATTTGTCATGTACCATGATTATTTATGAAGGGAAGAGTTGTTTTCTGACTGAAATAACCACCTATCTTCACCGAGGCTACACAAACAACACGCACCTAGTGTCCCTACATCTGCCAGTGGTTCCTAGACTCTCTACAGTCTCTACTGGGTTACTAAAGTAATTCACATTGGACTCTCTTAAAAAAGCACTTCTGCATTTTATGGAAAACCTGAAATTCTCATTTCTTGGAGACCCCTTTTCAATATCTTAATAAAAAAAGACCTTATGAGAGTTGTGTCAGTCTAAAGAAATAGGATGTGGACCGTGTGTTCAAGTCTGAGGTTTGATTCAAGAGAGAATTCAATAATCTTTTTATGCAGTAGAGAAAATTTTACATCTGAGGTTTGATGCTACATAATGATTCACTTTCGTACCACCCAAAGTTTAATCTAATTCAAGCCCATGGTTATAATTTGTCTTTACAATACATAGCCAGGCTTTCTCCCAACAATATCAAATTTTTTTTAGCCGTCTCAATCCTAGTAAAATAGCACAACGATATTAAATCTAAGTTGAAACATTATACCTTCAAAGAATAAAGAAGTTGTATATCTATAAAACTCAAAACTCCTTGTTAAATAGTCTTGTTATTATGGGGAAAATATTCTACTTTTCATAGAAAGTTAAGGTAAAAAGCCCACAAAATTATTCAGTCAACATTTCTTAAAACATTTCCTCATGTTCTTCTGTGGTCAATAATTCAATCAACTTTAAAAAACACACATTTCCTTCTCATGCTCTTCTTTGGTCAATAAGTTGTGGTTTTAACTGTAAAAGAAATCCATCTTGGATAAACAAGCCCAATTATAAAGAAGCAACAGACAGAAAGGGAAAGATGACCTCTCCCTGCTTAACCCTATCTTAGCAGAGGGAGACAGGTAAGTAATGAATATCACATATCTGTACATATCTTAATCCTCTGAATCCCCCATCCCCTGTAGGTAGTTACAGGATTCCTGCAGTATGTCTGGATCATCCTGTAATGATAGTATACACAATTTGCTGCAGTCAAGTGTCATCCGAACCAGTCATCATCAGTAACTGGACCTCCACACTGTACATGTGACCTATGGCAGAGGTTTTGTAAATGAAAAGAGCTGTACATCGATTGTTCTTTTACGATGCTCTTAAAATGATTCGGCAGCAACCTGACCTCCAAACTGTACATCTGACCTATGACTGTGGTATTGTATCTGAAATCTTCATCCAGGGTATTATACACGGATTCTCCTTCCAGGTTACCGTCTATAGATCAATGAACGTTGAACTTTGAACCTTTAACCTGACCAATGGCAGTGACAGTATCAGGAACATTTCATTGTACATGGAATAACCTTCCATAATACAGGATATATATATACCACATATCTGATCTAAAGCAGAGGAGTGTACCTAAAACTTAAATCCTAAAATGGACCTACCGTATATACCACCTGATGGAGACATGAACATAGAATTACTCTCCATAATACTTTACATAAGCCTTAAAGCATGACCTTTGTAATAGGTATGTATCACATTTGGCAGGGTGTTTATCCCAAATATTTCCATACCTTTTTAACATAAAACCATGAGATATTATCAATGAAACTTCAACTTATCTTTACAGGGTATTCAGAGAATGGTGTTTGTAAAATAGAACCTGATCCATACCTAGACACTGTATGAAAGATTTCTACCCCAAATAGCAAATGATAGAAAAGCACGGAGCAATTAATTATCTTGATTAAATGACCTGAAAAAAATCAAGGGTTGTAAAGCATCTAATGTATTTTAACAATAGATCTTCATCAGTGAAACTAAACTGAAATATCAGCATGGAATCAATCTTCAATGATATACGTGACCATTGCCTTTGAAACAATTATAATCTAACATACAGGCAAGGAATTATACAAAGGACTTCCAAAAAACTTGTGTTGAGGTCGATCATGCATTTCTTCTACAATAGGATCTCCAAAGTCAAAGAAAAATAACTCCTTTTCAAAAACCACTGAACGACTTAGATATTGCCAAAGAGATCTATATTTTTAATAAGAGAATCTGCAGGTAACAAGGGGTGACCCATTCATCCTGCACGATCCATGTGAACATGGCCATGGCATCTGTGCTGAACTTGACCTCAAGCAATAGGTATCAAATACAGACTTGTATTTTTCCTGACAAAAACTATACTTCTATACTTTTTTATGAGCAAAACTCTACACCTGTTGAAACTGACACATGTGACTTGTAAGCAACACCAGGATATATTTGTTCATCAATAGAATTTGCAAGCATCAAAAAGGTAAATGTATCATCTCCTATGCTATTACTGACAAATAAAACATGCTCCTGCCATTTTGTGAGGCATAACTTGTCTGGACTCCATACAAGGTGATACTGACACAGGCAACAAGAAACTGAAATCTCAGTATTAGCTTGTAATCCTAGGTTCTTGGAGTACAATCTTCTCTATGTATATTGTCCTTGACCAACAGAAATAAAACACCTTGACCATCTGAAATATAATTGACCACTGACCAGAATGTTCAGAAAAAAAGGAGAAAATATTGACTAACAAACTCTGCCTCGCTTTTGATGTCATAATGTGATGTCCAAATCACTCTAAGACACAGATGATAGGCATGCTATGTGATGTACAAAGACAAAATCAAAATGTTATATAGTATCAAAAGTGAAACATATTTAAAGGAATTTGAAGGAAAATGAAATTATTTCACATCAGTTCACTATCACAGCATCCTTGAGTAATAGGCAAGCTATGCAATGTACAAAAATCACAGTAAAATGTTGTATGGCATTGGAAGTGAAAATTATTTTAAGGAAAATTAAATTACTTTTTGATAGTGATCACATTAGATTACTATCACAGCATCCTTGAGTGGATCCGTAATTCAAGCATTTTTATGTTTAGTGTGCCCTCAGCATCAACACTGGAGCTTCATCCTGCTAGTAACATGGCATAAATCAGTTTCCGCAGAATATGCTCTTTTCACTGTAAAATGAAATTATTTGCAAGTAATATTTGTCAGAAATTTATCAAATTGACAATCAACATCTTATTCATTTATCTATTAACATTTCTGAAAACATTTTTGTAAACATTATGTTCAGTAAAATTACCAATTCTCTATAAATTACACTTCAATTTGCCATTAAGGTACATAATTACATTATTTGTGTGTTTAGTCAAAATCACTAGCTATCAATTGGACAAAATACTATGTTTTAATCATGCATTAAGAACAAAAAGGGGGCATAAACTTGAATTTGGTTGCCATTACAACATTTTCAAGTTGCTATAGTACTATTACTTTAAAACATGAAATTGAATGAATGAAAGAAGCACCGAAGGCTAAAGTCTGGAGAGTTGAAGCCAATATTTTCACTACAATGAGCTAAGAACTTATTCCTGAATGGGTTTAACCTTGCTCGTGGGTATTTGTCCATTCAATAACTGGACAACCATTAGCAGGTGCCCTCTAGACATTCATTGATTGATTCTCTTTGATCACTGACCATTCACTTACCTGTGACCTAGCCCATGAACTGGCTAGTGACGTCAATCAGGGACCATCTCAAAACTTCATTAAAATGGTTGCTTTTTAAAAGTTTAGCTCATTTTCTATTGTGTCATAGATATATAATACAGGAGGTTACAAACTACCAATACTTTACCTCTTTAAGTTCATTCTTTTGTTGTGATGTTTAAGTCAAGCAGGGATTATCTCAAATTTTAAAAAGTTTATTCAATTCTTGAATAGTTTTATAAATCTCTGAAGTACATTTTCAATAATCTGTTATTTTATAAGTTTCCTTTCTATTGAACTCATTTACCTGTACTGCAAGAACTGAACACTGATATCAAACAAAGATCATCTCAATCAACTCTTTACTTTCATGAAATAAAACTTTTTAGCCCAGCATTAATATAATCCTCCTGTGCTGCCTAATTCTGTCATAATTCACAAACAGTACATGATATTCATCTTTCATTTTAATTATTACATTACTGCAGAGGAGCTAATTGAATTAGCATCTAGAATACAGGACACCATCATAGCTCACCTATGCCGCGTGTGCTAATTTTGATAGCTGGTGAAACATCAGGTATCATACACATAATCCACAAACAGTATTTGATATTGATCTTTAATCTAATCACCATCTAGAATATTTCACAGCACTGTAAGACATCAGCAATAATACAGTCCACCTGCACAGGCTAATTATGATACCAAATATCAGGTATGATACATAAACCCACATCAAACAGTAAACGAACTCCAGACTCCACACCTGAACATATACATACTTATATATGCACAGGTGTGGAGGAAACTGCTAGGAGGTGATACTTATATTACATTACATTACTTGTGACGTGATCATACGAGTTAAGTTAATGATATGCAAATCCTTGTCAGGTGACCAATGCATAGGCATGCAGCTAGGAGATGCTTAATGTTTTTCAAAATATTAGGATTAATAATATTATGTAAATGAAAAAGAAAATATTACTTTGTCATGGTGACGAGTAGACATGATCTATAGTATAACGCCAATTTTCTTCTATAATGTTGCAATGGCAGAAAGCCAGCATATGTTTGAAAGTAGAAATTTATGTATCATTTTTCAAATTTTACAAATTCAGTAATAAATAGAACGTGATATTCTTTTTCATATCACACTTTGTTTAAGAAATAAAGTTCGCTGTACCCCAATGTGTTTTGTAATAAAGTATAGTTTTGCCCTGAACTATTATAGTTAAAGTACGAGGACGGTAGTCCGAGTACTTTGACGTTATAATAGTTCAGGGCAAAACTATACTTTATCATAAAACACATTGGGGTACAGCGAACTTTATTACTTTTCTAAGATAACCCATAACACAACATTCTGCTTTGAGTAATTTTGCAAGAAAAATAGAGTTTACTTCTTTAAAATTAATAATCCATGATCAGGGCCAACTGACGAGCCGTGCGACAACAGCGACTATGACGTCATTGTTCTGTTGTGACGTCATAGTGGTTCCTGGGGTTGCCTAATGCGGATTTCGTCGTTTTGGTTCAAGTACAAATGCAGCTTAAAATTTTAGACTAATTCGGATACAAAAGAACACATTCCTTCAATAATTGTTATAACAACGCTACCGTTGTTTTAGGACATTATCATTTGCAGAAAAACACGGTCTTTTCAACTGCCCTCTTTCGTTGGGTTACCATGGGCACACGTGACTACGAGGGGAGCGGAAACGTCATTCAATTGTTACGTCATCACAAAAACTATACCTTTATCGTCTGATAAAGTACTTTAATTTCGATTGTTCTAGCCGCTAGGCATCTTAGAATATATAATACTAGAGACAAATTGTAGGTATATCAATCACTAAGGAAATACCAACATCTAATTGTAATAAATGGGTATGAAATCCTCTATATACAGTTTCCTTGGATATGGTTAGACTATTTTTGTTTATCATCATCTTGTAACGTTTCTGATTTGTCTAATATAAAATCTAATATCTTCTATTCTGTATTGGTAAATCTTGCACTTTTTCAGGACAAATGCATTATGGGGTTAAAAAAACTCAAATTTGTCATTTATTATTGAAGTTTATACAAGTTATATATTGACACGTTGGAGGGTAAACATCTCATTACATGACCCCAAAAGCTGTATCCATAGAAAAAAGTTATCCGTATAGGTAGAAAATGGTGCAACAATTTTGTTGAACTCTTTAGTGTAAAAGATAGATATGAAGATCTCATGCGAATTTAAGAGTTCAGACAGCATGATTGTTGACCATTCAATCATTGTGCCATATGTAAAACTCTATTCTGAGTATGGGAGTATAGTTACATCAGTCAGATCACTTGAACTACCTTCAGGCAATCATTTTAATGCGAACACATTAAAATGGCCACTGGAAGGGAAATGGTCTCGCTTAGCTTGACCGAACCATGCACCTTCTTTATAGAACTCTTTTCTTTGATTGAGGAATATTATTTCGCCATTGGCAACAGATATTTACCTTTTTGTGAGAGCACTTTATTTTAGTAAGAATGCTGTTCTACAGCCCCTTTAAACCTGATTTTAAACGACCCAAACATATATTGAAAGCCTATAATGACATAAATGCTCCCATTAAAGGATTTAACCTTGTGAAGAGTTTAAGTACATGATCGAGTCTATCTTTAAATGACCTCTACATAGATGGTCAGCATGAACAAAAAGTGTATCCAAATATAGAAAATGTGTTATATCACATGGAAACAGTAACAAATACAATAGTTGTTGGAGCTAAATATATCTACATATATATTAAGGCTTTCTCAGATCCTTTGATAAAATAGCAACAGCTTTGGGACAAATGAAATAATACATGCGTGGGAGACCTGCCCACTCTGATCAAATATCGATAAACATCTCACAACAGAAATAAACCAAACTTGAATTGTTTTTATTATGGCTATGGGTAATATACTTATTTCTAACTGAATAACATTTATTTTTCCTTCCATATTCAATTTTTTTTTTTTTAAATGGGTTGAAAAGTTACTAAAACTCTGTAAATGTACATGAATATATGAATTGACATTTTATAAAATGACATAAATATTTGTATTTAAGAACTTTTCCAAATAATAATAATTATTTATTTTTAAAAAGATATTGAATATTGATAGAATATGTTTAAAATGCAACAGTTGTGTCATTTTATTTTTCAGTACAAAAAGAAGACTGACAGTAATGATGATCGACACACAGAAGAACACATCTTCAAATACCATCTTTATCTTCGTTATAATCACAAGAAATCAAATTACAAAATCCAATTTACACACAGCAGCATGAAATTAATGATTATAACATAACATAAAGAAAACATCTTATCATAAAGAATGGTAAAAAAGTCTGCATTTTTTTGCATTTAACTTCCAAAATGAACTGAAAATGAGTAGTTATGATTCATAAGATAAGAGAAAACTTCCAGGACCTCATTACAAGTGAGTGCACAGGGATGAGAAATGTTATCCTCTAATCCCTGGTGGAAACCCAGCACCAGATATGAACCCAGCAAAGTTGAGCTGAATTCCCATGGGCAACCACCAGACCCACTCCACTAATAGCACACAATAACCCAGAATTAACTGCTAATTAAGCAGGAATGCTCGCTCATAAAATAATTTATACATAGAACATTTGGGAGGATGCCTGGACATAAAATGAGTTATACATGGAGAGATAAGGGCTCAATGAACACGTTTAACGATTCCACTAAAGTGTCTGGTTCCCTTGGGAGGATCATTAAGTGTTATTAAGAGTTATGATCCGCTAAATCCCTTAAACTGGCACTATTTTAAGGATGTTCCCTGATTGCAAAGAACTTGCAGATCACGTAACCAAGTCGGACATTCCATCACACAAGATTTGAGGGAAATCAAGTCTCACATTCCATCACATGAGATTTGAGGATTTGTCGATAGTGAAGGGTATTATTAGAAAAATATGATAATTCATCATTTTATCATGACGGCTTGTTTTCAAGTGAATAAGATGGTGTATCTTGAACCGAGGATTAACCACATATTTGAAATTTTTTAAACTTGTGTTTAAAGTAATCTTTTAATGGAAAATGAATTAAGAAACTTGTGATAAAAAAAAGAAGAGAAATTTGGATGGTTTTATTATAAGTTTGCTCAAACCCTAGAAGGAACAGGGTGATTTTGAAAGGGTGTTTCAAATATTGTCACATTTGTATAATTGTAATCAACAAATACTTTATCAATTTAGATAACAATTTAATACATAACCGAATCCGACCTAAGATGAACAATTCAAATCCTAAAAACACAGCATCATATTTTCTTCAATATTCAATATAAGTTTAAATGTCCAACCGACCCTGAATATCAGGTTTAAAGTCAAGAGGATAAATTGTCTGTGTTGAAATTTGATGCCAAATTCATTCAAGGAAGGTTTTTTCTTACAGATAGTAAAGAAATTCAAACTTTTATGAAATTCAAACTTTTATTAAAGTTTTACAGAGATTGATAGTCAATCCTGCATTGGTTTAAAAGAACTGATGAAAAAATTAAATGACTCAATATCTCTTTTGTTGTAGACAGTTCATAATCCTTCCCATCTCCCTAATTACAGCAACATGCTATTTAAACACTTACAACTATCTTGGCCACTCTTCTGACAAAGGAGTACCATCGACCACCTTTGTTGCAAATGGCCGCCAATGTTCCCAAAGGATATTCAAACTGAAGATGAAATTTGGGCTGCATTAAGTTGTTTACTTTCCTAAGTGACTACAATTTTCCTCAGATAATCTTTCAGAGATTTAATTCAAATGAGTTGGAGTGTAAACTTTGATTTGACTCTCACCCTCCCGACCATATTAGCTTTGTTGAAATTCAAACCATTTCTTATGACTCATAGCAAACAGTCTTAGAAAGTTGAATTAGTTATTAGCATTTGATATCAAAGGTAAATTTAGCTATTCAATTGAAAATTCATCTTTAAATTCAGGATATACAACATCTTGTTGAATCAATCATCCTCGATTATATACTGGACAAAATGAGTTAGGGATATAAGATGTTTTATGATTAACATTTCATTAATATGTCAAGTAATAAATACACCAGTATTTATGATTACACAATTTAAAAATATTCCAAATTGTTTTTGCCCAGTAAATATATATATGAACATGTGTACATTTTTTATGAAACAATAGGAAATGATTGGTAACTTAACTGTTTATGATTTTCAGGGATAGCAAAATGAGAAATGAGAATGAGAAATGAACATATGTACAAACTTTTTAAAACACATTATCATTTAGGCTACTGATTAATTCGTCCCAGAAATTCTGAGTGGCCAATTTAGAGAATCACAACACAATTATAACAAAGGGAGTAATCCTCCATTGGCTCATTATACATTTTCCTGGAATATTGTAAGAGTACAGCTGTGAAGTACTAATTAGTTTACACAAAACCAAAGTTCTGAAAACAATATTTACATCATTGTAGATTTCTATTTTCTTATTACAAAGATGACCTTGAATATATCATGTCACCTTGACCATACACCACAAGACTGATCTTAAACGAGTTTAAAAAATAAAACCTATATACATCCTGGCAACCAATGAGCTTACATTTTTTATTTTTCTCTTATCAGCAAGACCATTGATAGCGTGCATGGACTTTGTTTACAATATGACCTGAACGTTTCAGATACACCCAAGAGTTGGGCAAATCTGAAGTACGAGATTTCAATAGAAATAAACCCTTCCATTCATGAGAATGTTCCCTCTCGACCAATCGAAAGTCAAGAGATAAGCTGTTTAGCAACAGACTCAACAAACTCTTGAATAAACTTGATAATCGCACAGGTGGAAGCTAAAAAAACGAGCTTCGAATATTTTTTATAATCTTAATTAGGTAATAAATCACTTTCTTGGACAGAAATCTGAAACAAGTGCAAGGCTTTGTTGACCTGGTATTATTGTTTGTTTTTTGAAAACACTTTTTATTGACTCATTTTTGTGAATGATAAAGTCTGATGTGAACTTATTGAAAACAGCAGCGCCCAGCAACAGCAAAGTGTTTTGATCCTACACTGAGAAGACACCCTTCAAATAGCAGAGCATTCTTACATTGACTCATACTGACACATAGAGGAAAACCTGAATAGTTTGACATATTTATGAATAGTGAAATAGATCAACAATGTCATTTTCATTATAAAAACATTTTCTAACAAGGAAAATTTTGTAACTTGGAGTGGTAGATTTTTTTTAATGTGTGCAGTGTCAACATATGTATACTTGTCTAAACCTGTATAATACTTTCCCAACAACAAGTGATTATGTAACTCATGTTATGACACATTTGCATGGGACTGCTGATAACAATGTTCTTGACATTTTGTTTTAGTGCATGTATATTATATAGCCTAATCTTTAAGTGTGTAATTTTTCTAAATATAGAGGACATTAACTCAACTTTAAAAAATGACACAAAAAAAGTGTGAAGTGTATAAGTTTTTTAACTGAGTTTTTTTATTTTCAAATAAATATTGTATACCGTTACATATTCTGATAAAACTGACATCAAATTTTATTTTGAAGGTCTCAGGGTAGTAGGCCTCACATGCATAGATGGAGTTTCTGTCACCCCAATGCTCTGCCTCCCACAGCGAGCTGCATGCAGATAGAACCTCTCAACCTATCACATGCAGTGAAAAGATTTATCTGATTTTCAATCTTAGATTTGCTCACCCTTGTCAAACGCAATGATAAATAGCTCTTATGAATTACAGATATGCATGATGATGAATTGTATCTAAACTTCCCATTTATTTCTGTCACTGATGATAAATTGCATTACAATAATGTGAAGCTGTATCAAAATACAAACTCCAAAGTCGGTAGTGAAACTTGTTTAAAAGATATGTAATTATATATCAAGATTGGCCATTTACAAGACTTTTAAAATGAATGAAAATACAATAAATAAAACACTAGCGAATCCGGGGGGGAGGGGGGGGGGGGGGGGGGGGGTCACCAGGGGTCCGGACCCCCCCCTTTCAAAAATTTTTTGCATTGGCTGGTATGGGAAAACAATATTTCACCCCCCCTTTCAAAACTCCTGGATCCGCCATTGTAAAATGGCTTAATTCATATTAATTAAAAAACCTTGAGACAAATAAAGTATTCGATTAGGTTTTTAAAAACAATTTTTTTTATCAAGGATTGGATTTAATTATTATCCATGCAGGATCTTTTGTTCTTATTATTACAGTCTTTTTAGGACAAATTTATCCATGATATTCAGTAAAAAGATTGTTTTCAATTTCTTAATCTGTATCATGAATCTTGAGGTACGCAAGAAAAGCAAACTTGGTCAAATGACATCACATTCAGTGGCATGCTACAAATATAATGCTAGGTGTCTTTGAAACCAACTTATACAGACTTGTCATGATATGAAAATTATTTCCTATTTATCTTGGTGTTATATTAACACTAGAAGAGAAACAGGTAGCATATGGTTTTTAGCATAGTTGTGACTTAGATGATGAACAAATCTTGTTCTAAAAATATTTATAATTTTAAAAAAATCTACTCTTCTGATTGCTTCGCTCCTCTCAAATAAGATCAAGAAGCTGACAAAACGCCTGTCACCAAATCCTGATAGAGTCAACATTTATCAACATCTACTGTTAGAGCTAAGACTGATTTGATTAAGCTGAAATGTTAAGGAAACAACACTAGGCTACCTAGCCTTTAAACAGTATACACTGGAGTAATACTCTCCTGAACTTGTTGTACACCCACACTCTACAACACACACTGAACAGAAATGCCACGTTTCTAGCACATTAATCTAAACATGTGATCGGCAATTGTCTCTTATTAAAGTTATGTAATGTCAGAAAAGTGTAATATTCTTTTTCAAAGAATTTCTATTTAGAGAATTAATTGTCAGAATTAAAGTTATGTATCCTCAGAAAGGGTCAAGATTTGTTTCAAAGAGTTGAGATCTTTTCACTCTGCATGACAAACACTTGAGACTATTTTGAGTTGGCTAGTTGAAGTGTGAGAGAGTGGTGAGGTGATAATCTATTGGTAAGCTTCCACGTGATGTGGGGTGCAGATGTCATCTACTGGTTGACTGCGAGATTATCCTATATACACAGGAACATGTCCTTGGTCGAACAGAGAGAGATAGAGACAGATAGATAGAGAAGCAGATACATAGAGATACATAGAGATACATAGATAACTACATAAAGACACAGAGATACAAAGTCGTACATAGAAACGAAGAGATACAACAAAACATAGACAATTGTACATTGAGATACATAGTATTACATAGAGATAGATCAAGACAGAGAAACATACCGTATAACATATAGGGATACAGAGATAGTATTGTATTGCAGTTTTCATATCACATTCTGTATCAGCCAGACAAACCTTTATCAGCATTAGATGCTTAATTAGCTCAAGGTCTGATAATGGTGCAGGGCTGATACAGGATGTGATATGAAAACACCCATATCATACTACCGCTATGTTTGTCATATATTGCTTCATAGGGATCCATATTGAAGTCAAAGTTATATATCGATATTTGCCCTTGATGACGATGGCCTCTTACAGGTTATTTGCCTGTGAGCTGATACAGGGTGCTTGATGTAAAACAATTAATATATGATAAATAGAGACACATAGAGGTAAATTGCTTCTGCAAGAAACTTTGCTTTTAACATTATAATTAGGAATATTACTTTAACTTAAACCTTTGAAAAAATATTTCAATTATGAGCATTTTCTTTTTTTTCATTTAACCTTTGATTTTTATACAAATATTAATATATTTACCCAAAGTTTGAAGATCTTTTGTCCAGTTGTAATACTGAAATCAGTTTACTTAATGGTTCATTAATCATCATCAGTAATGTTGGTTTGTACACTGGAAATTTGACTTAAAGGGATGGTTCTGTCGCCATATTTGAGTTTTTGCATAGCGAGAAATGAAAACACGCTAGATTGTACATAAGTTTACAACTTTTTGATAACTTACACTGATAGAGTATTCACATAGTAACACATAACATGTAATAAAACTTATAGACAATTTGATGTTATGTTGTAGCGAAGTTTTCCCCACTCGCAGCGCCGATGAATGGTTTCAGTTTTCATTAATTGTTTTTATTTTTCAACAAATGTGCGCTTTGTTTCTCAAGTTGTGAAATATAAAGTCATCAAAATATTACCTTCATTAGAATCGTTCAATTTGACTGAATATCAATCATGGATTAGTAGCTTATTTGTGTAAAAAGGAATATCCTCTCAAATTTTCGTTTCCACAAAAAAACACCCTGATAGTACCCTCCTTTTAAAGTCATAGACAATCTTAGCAGACAAAAACACATTGGACCTCTTAAATGAATTACATATATAATTACTCCTTAAACATAAACATATTTTAATGTTGAACTTTTTCATAAAACATTTCCAATATAAACAAACCGATTCTATTTTCACACTTGAGACAAAACAGAACGAGCACCAGTGAATATCGAAAGTGCTTGAAGTCGCTCAACAAAGAGCTTGAACAAAATCAATGCCATTCACAAATTTAAGTGTAATGACATTTTAAAAGATAACATAATGTCTTTGATGTTGATTTTTACTCCTGGGAACTAGATGTCGTCATGGCAATCGACAACATCACAGGACAACTTGAAATAGTCACATAACTCGGGCTACCCTCAACAAAGATAGGAATTGGAATGTGTGTTTTAGTGGGATTATCTCCCCCTGAACAATATGTAGATTACATTCGGAAAAAATACATACAAATTAAGAATTGCTCCCTGGTAGAAAACTGTAGCGCTTTAGAGTTCCTATGTTTCATGGCAATGGTGGGTTTATATTTGCGTAAGACCATCACAACATTAATCCTGTGTCACTTAAGAAATAACATCAATGATAAATTTCATCATAAGTAAATAAAACAATGTTTTTACTTATAAAAGAGTATGTTCACACCTTTTAAGATTCTTTCATACCCAGTTACAAAGAGCCATAGACTCATACAGCATTATTTAATCAAAAGACTTTTATAATTTATCATGCGATACTCTCTCCATATTATAAATTTGTTCATTAAGATGAATATTTATTAACACCTTTTTATAAAGTGAAATTAAAACAAAGCCATTTATCAACGTTCATACACAAAAACATAATATTCATATCTCATTTGCCAAACTTCTGAATTTTGTCATTGCAGAAGGCTGACAATATATACTTGTTTTAAGGGGTAAAAAAGGAGGCCCAAAAATTAACTTTGTTCTATTTTAAATGAACAGTTGATTGAAAGTTTTCAGATTAGCAGAATAGATGCAGAACCATTCAACTTTATTAAGTTCATCAGAAGATTTGACAACATTATGAATGAGGGTGATTCTGTAAGCATATTTCTGTTTCTTGCAAATTAATCAAGATCATAATAGGAGATCACTTTAAAAAAAACAAACTTTTTTTTCACCTAATGAACAAAAATACTTTTAAAATGCCCAGCACAAAGGTCAAGGCCACAGCAACAGTAAAATGTGATTACAATTTAATTTACGTCAGATCAAATATTTCTAGCCAAGGGAAAGTTGTTTGCTTGCTTGTTTTAGCGACGATTTTTGATTCTCTGAAATGTGAGCAGCCCATGGGAAGCAAAGACGATGATAATTCTTCGTATTCTAGCCATCACTTGAACATTGATCCCCGCCCAGCTGCCGCAGATCAGCATTGGATAAATCTCCATTTTTCATGCAGCTGAATTCTTCAAACATAAAAGAAGAGTTGGTGATCTTCATCTAGATTTTTTATTAACTTTAAATTGTCTGCGAGCGACTTAACAAGTTAATATGGATAAGTAAACTCTGAGAGAACTTCCAAGACTTCCAAGTTCTATGTGTTTAATAAAACTCAATATAATAATGTTCATTTCATAAACCCAAAAAAGAATACCGTCAATCTTAATAATTTTTGAAGTTTAGAGGAGAGTATGATAATCAAAAGTATTAGAAACGATATTGATTTATTTAACACACAGTTCAATTATTATCATAAGTCTTAATTCTATAAATCATCATCATCATCAAAAATTTTAATTCTATACAACTTTCAATAAATCTACCCTTTAACATATATCTCTCAGTTAATTCGTACAACAAAATATTCATCCTCTGACACCAACTGGTTCATTTGAAATTCATTTAAATCTTCGCATCCATCTATCTATCTATCTATCTATCTATCCATGTCCTGCATCAAATGTTAATTAATTCATCTAACAAATAAAACCATCTATCTTACTTCTCTTCCCTTCATCTAAGCATTTATTCACTCATTAATAAGAAAAACAAGATTTTCTGGATGACAATTTCTTTATTGTGAATATACACAATGTTTTCTATATATAAAATGCTTACTCCTTCATCAGGTGGAATGTAGGATCTAACAAGGTGGGATACATTTATACAGAATATTAACAATTTATACATGTTCAAATATATAAAATGTATATTCAATTGTGTTATTTGTATTCATGCATAATATAGGCCTTTGATAATTTAATAAAGGTTGATAGATATGCTTATAATACATCCATCGATCAACAATAAAACTGCATCAATTTATATTCCTACTTTAACCACTCAGTCCATCCATTTCTCTTGTTCCCTGCCCTTTCAATCGTTTTTTGCCAACCCCTCACAAAGCATTTACATAATGTTAAGCTTTATAAATAAAACTGACATTGATTTGCATTCAGTTATCTCACCTGACAGGATAAGTGACAAAGATGACTTAATCGCGGCCGAAGTACTTGACACTTACGTGAGGTAGAAATAAGAGACCAACTGGGCCCCGTAGTCAATCTAATCGCGATAATTCTCGATAATATTAAGACTTGGGAATTACTTTGACAGACCAACGAACCCTAGCTGTCCGTCAATTTATCAGTATCCAAACAGGACTGTTATAATCACTGGTAGGCAGAAGATAACCACCGTGTGATAACTGGCATTGATGTCTTAATGTACTAGTTTGTTTCCGATCATCGTTTTAATCATTGGCTGTATGTAATAACATTTCTGTTGAATACATAGACAATATTAAACGACCTTCCATATAGTAACATTTTTATTAAACAAGTAAATGATTTGGTATTAAACGATGAAAGAGTTTCATATGAAATATTTAACGAGTTTTTTTAAACCACTGCTCATTGACTGTCCCACTCAGAGCTTATCTTCCATTAAGAATATGTATTTTGATCTTGAAATATACCAGATAAGGATATTGAAACATTTCAAATATGAAAATTATATTTTTTGCAGTATGCGGCCCAAACTTGAAGAGCAACACTACATATGGTAATTTAGCATTTAGACTGGCCTAGACTATGAAGAGTGTTTAGCAAAAAAATGATTGTTTGTCAGTAAGAAAACTGTGTTCTTCACTAGACGGGTTTGCGTTGTCTGCACATGCATGGAATCCATAAGTAAGTAAATTTTGCGCTAAATAACAGAAATATATTTGTTTTAAAATTCAAAATAATCAAATCTATATCATTTATTCATATTTTGTTATTATTGTTAGTTTAATTGCTTGTTTCAAGATGTCATGGATTAAGATGGAGAATACAATTGGAGCAACAATGGCTCAGTTTCGGTACTGATACCTAAACCGAAAACTCGTCATTGTTAAATAAAGAAGTTGATCATCCACAAATATCCTTGTTTTCTCTATATATAACACCATCTAGAATGTCTCTAAAACAGTTGGACATATGATCAGACTTGACAATGTCAAACATTCAAAAGAATATTTTAATTTCATGATTAATGATGTCAATTAACCCACCAACATGAATGGACATAGATTGTGAAGACAAGTGACCTTAAAGTTTTAAATGACACATTACATATTAAACCCCCCAAAATGTTTTATTTTCCCACAAGTACAACATATTTCAACAAAATGACACATTAACAAATTTGCTCATGTGCACGAATGTTCTTGATGGTTTGCTTAGCGCACTGGGAAACTTCCGTCAGAGTGTTTACCGAGGATTTTCCTCATAAAAACTTTATCTCACACATCTGTGCGGCAAAATTTAAAATTTCAAAGTTTATTCTCTGCAAATATGCGTCTTATAATCTACAAACAAATGCCAACCATGTTTAAGGTCCTACGATGAACTTCAAAGAATATAGTAATCACAGTCGAATTAGGTTTTATCTCTCGGTTTCTAACATAGAATATATATTGTAGATATAAATATTTTCCTGCAACATACATGCTTGTGTAGGGTAGTTGTAACCGTGGAGTCAAGTGTATTATAGAGCTATCTTACAGATAGGAACATCGGCCACACACATCGGTAAGAGGACTTCTAGATCCACAGGGGACTCAATAATGGTGATTTATCTGCAATAGGGTTTGTCAACTCATTTCAATTATTTTTATTGTCTGAAATTAAGAAGTTGTTAAAAATGAGATAAAATACCATAGCATTTACAATAAATTATTTTGTTTATTCAGTTATGTTTGTTGTCTGAAATAAAGAAGTTTATAAAAATTATATAAAAAGGCTATAGCATCTGTGAACAGTTATTTTATCTATTAATTAAAAATCAAAAGGAAATTTCGACAAAGACACAATGATCTCTAGATTATCTAAAATAAAGGAATGATATGTGTAAAAAGGAATTATTTTTTTCATGTAAAAGACATAAATATTTCTAATCTTTGTTAATCTATAAATGATAAACAGTATAATTCATAATTCAACATGTACTGACGACTTATTCTATTGGGTTTGGATACAATGTTTTAAAGATAATGTCCTTGTGGAAACTTTACCATCATTCAACTGTAAATATTTCATAATGTTAAAGATATTTGTCATGTACTCCATAAGAGACTCATTTCACAAAGACAAACATTTTAATATTAAATTTGACACGATAAGCTGTTAAGCCAAATCTTTTCAAAACATATTAAAATCTGATCATACACATCCAAAATAAGCATGTTTACAAAAATTTTCTTTTAAAAAAACGTAACAAAGAATTAAAACAAGGTAAACATTTCTGAAAGACATCTCTGTAATTGTCCATGTTCTGGTCACCAGCATGTGGACAAACATCACTCGCTTTAGTTTGAGATTAGTTTGCAGGAAATTGAATCATTAAGAAAAAAATTATAAAAGAAATTTAAAAGAAAAATCCAATGAAACAAAGCTTTCATTGAGTCTCTGATAAAGCATGTTGTTCAAGGATGAGAATCTGGAGAGGAATTGTGCAATGTTCAAACAATCAACACCCACCTGTGGAAGATTATATAGACTTACTTCAAGCCTTTGCTCCAATATTTCATGCATTAATTAGATAAATTGAAAATTCTATTTGATAAAAAGACATATGGTATCAGGTATATGATACTGATAGATGTAGTAATTCAAGATTTTGTCCTTTTTGTAAAAATTGAATCTTAATTTAATTGAAGAAGAAATACATGCTGTGAAACTTACTTAGATGTAAGGAATATATTCATATATTTAAAACACCTTTATCACAATATTGTTCTGTTGATGTTCTCAACAAAAAAAAAAAAAAAATGTAATAAATAATTTATGCTTATTTTTACATAATGCCAGGGAAAACCACTCTAATGTTTTATGTAAAGCTCATGCAATATATTACTGTATCTGTCTGTCCTGACTGTCTATCTGATATCAGTATGCCACAGAACTTCTCATTCTTTTTTTTTCAGGATAATTAGACTGCATCAATGCAAAAAAACTTCCATAATCTGGCATTAAACTTTCAATGACTTTTCTACTGTGATTTAATGATCCCTCAATTTTTACTGTATACATAATAGTTTTGAAAAGAAATGAAAATGAAAAACTGATTACATGGAAATATAATTTTATAATTTAAATTAACTTCAAGACAGATATAAATATCTATAAGGGACTATAGATGTCAGCTTAATTACGTCAGAGTTGTCTGTCTAAGATAACCATTTTAAAAATGTTATCTTCTTCACTGAAACCTCCCAAGGAGACATTCAAATATTTTTGTTTCTGGGAAAATTTAGATTGTCATTGAAATTAATTCGAAAGCACCCTGAAATGTACACAGATAGACGGAAGGTGAATTACGTCTTTGGTGCCAGCAACAGGAAGTGGTAAAGGTCGTGATGATTAGTTGTGAGGTACGGAGTGCGATGTAGGGAGATAACTCCGATCAGTTTACATGCACACTGCAGCAACAACCTGCACAACATAAACAGCATCATTACGGCGGTCGTCATCAACACCTCACGATATGCAACTCCCTCACAAAAAGGCTGATAGCTGAGAGACGAGCAAGGAAAGATAAAGGCAAAGATCTAGAGGAGTGAGATAAAAGAATATACATCATAATCTAAGAAAGCTGCAACAGATTTGACATAAACGACTTCAGTAATCTGCAACATTCAGTCTTCGGGATATGGACGCTGGCAGATGGGTGGACAAGAGAGTGATGATAGTTTATGTGTCTAGGGCTAGCTCTTACATCCAAATGGAAGATATAAAACAGCATATAAATCTTTCTATAAGAATCTAAGAAAACTGCAACATCCGACATAATATATGTCACCATCTCATCACCGCTTGATAACGACACAAGGAGATGTGGTTTAGATCCATAACTCTTCTCCTTAACTTCACAGAACTACACCAATTTGGATAGAAAAATTAGAGGTAACAAAAAGATATTGTATGCCTTTGTTATGTCTGAAAGGAAGACAGTTTGAGAACATTTAAAAAAAACCTATTAAATGAAGCTCCAAGAAGCTGCACAATATAAACATCCTCATAGCAGTTGGCAGAAACACCTCATTATATAAAACGCCCATAGAAGAGAGATAAGACTAAATTGCTCAGGCTAATGGGTTATTTTTCTCTATAAAAATCTTTTAAACAAATAAGGAGTGAATTTTGTTTTCAGGATTGGACAGTTTGAAAGAAGATCTAAATCAAATTGAAAGAAATTCTACAAAACCTAAACCTAGCTGTACAACATACAGCATCATTTCAGTGGTTGTCAGCAACACCTGAAGAAATAGAACTTCCATTTCAAGATGGTTAGTAGAGAGTAAAAAAGGGAAATAAAATAATAATGATAAAATTAAAATGTCATTCAATCACTGTGGATGTAATTTTCTCTTTTAATGAAATATGTGAGAGTATTTTACATGATTGACCATGACCAAATCAGAAACCAAGATTTTATGGATACCAACATATTCATTGTGCAGATACAAGACGTTTTGGAGTATATGCTCACTCCTTCATCAGGTGGAATATAAGGGTATGACAAGGTCTGAGGGATGCATTTATACAGAACGTTAGCAATTGTGAGAAAACTGGGTCAAAGAGTTAAAAATACATGCATAACATTTTACATCTTTTAACTTCACCACTGTATCCATTAGTGCAAAATCATTCTGAGTGGCTGAAATACATCCATGATTAACCATTGAGTAAAGGCTGTCATGAAATAATACTGCATGAGTAAACTTTACTCACTATAATTGATTTTAAAATAATTTGTCTGCTCAAGATGAAAGAAAGAAATATTGTCAGTGATCCAGACAATACAGGCTAAAAAATTAAAGTACGGCAGCAATTATCATGTTTACTATGTGCAAGTAGAAAGTAATATCCATGGAGCTTTCTTTAGCAAAAACATATGTAACTTTGAAATTAAAGGATTTGAAATCTATTTAATTCTTGGCACAGAGACCGATCTTAACAAGCTGCAAAACTTCAATTATTGTCTTTCTGTCTTAAACTCATCTTCATAATCCTTCAATTTCATTTCATACACAAGAGATCTAGTTCTCTGAAGTTGGTAGTTAACACTGATGCAATTATCATCCAGACTAATTCCACGTTCCACTTGTTTGCAGTCTTATCATGTGATTACTTTTCTATTTCAGTTTAACAGCTCTTTCAGAAAATGGTAAGACATTAAAAATCCATTTGTAGAGTCTATTTGGCAACTTGTCTGGAACTTTTTGTCTCAAGACATGTTCTCCCAAACATTCATGTTTTTACACAGAACCCAATTATCCTAATTTAAACTGATATTTTTTCAGGTTTGATGATCTTATAGATGGAAAGCTTGGCTGTTTCTGCACGACTCATTTCTTATGTTTCCGTCAATCTGTCAATACTGTTAACCTTTTCTACCATTGGAAATAAATACCTTTTTATAAAGTGAACATGGTTATATTCTCAATGACACTATCTGCAATAGTACAAATTCTTGTACAATTCTCTTCTTGGACTCAAACCTACACCCTGAGAGTCAGGCACCATTGAATCTGCTATCACTGACTACCCCACATATAACTATATATCATTGACCATTCTTCTGCTTTTTTTAAAAAAGGTTTTTATTTTGATTTTTTCAATGAAAAATAAAAAAACTCGTTTATATTAAATGTCTGTATTTACTCATCAAGAACAATATTTCCCTTCTTCTAATACAAACTAATCATAAGTCCAACTCTTTAGTCCAAGTCTTAACTTCTTACCATTACATACAAACAGGTGAGGTGAGGTGAATTGGGGTTTACCGCCGCTTTTCAAGATTATTTCACTTATACCACAGCTTCTAGTATTATTGCAGGGAGAAAGCCTGCACACCATTGTGACTATGCATTGCGGTTAAACCTGTGCCCCGTTCCATAACAGCGAGCGCTTATAATCGCTCATTGATTGCTCAATGTAGTGTCAAGTAGCGCTCAAGTAGCGCTCATTCTCTCCTGAACGATACGGTGCAAAACCTCAAAGTTCGCTTGCTTTGCTACATAACGCTACATTGAGCAATCGCGTTCAAGAGAGGTTTAAAAGTAATTGCTAATTGAGTGACTACTTTGAAACCTCTCTTGAACACGGTCCTGCTAGCATCGGCCAGAACTAGACGTTACCGTGGGTGCTTTATAAATAGGATAATACAATGTTCTATAGCAGTAGTCAAGAGACAACTATATCCTCATTTACTGCTCCACCAGTCTATCCTAGGCTTCTATCCCTACACGTTAGATAAATTGCCCCATTCTCTCGGACTCCCATGTTGCCGGTTGAGAGAGACATCCAGACAAATTAAGTCATCGATGTGACACCTATCTCTGTATGTCTGTGTCTGGACTCTCAAGATTCGAGTCCTAATTACTTGACAATTAAACATTAAAATTGGTACGTACATATAAATTACAGTTTTATACCTAAAATGATACTGCATGGTGGTGTATAATTTTAACCCTAAACCCTTAACTCTGAAGACAACTGCACTTCATTCGACTTAAATTTAATATGAAATTTTATTGTAACTGTATTTTCATCCATGTAATTTTATTTCTTAACACCTTCAGTTTCATGTTGTGTATTCAGTTTATCTTACCGTAACTTTATAATAAGGACCTAGACTGTCTTAAAGGCTCTTATTTTATACACAGTCATGCGGCAGGTCTTCACATATGTTGTTGGATAAATAGTAATTCAGGATGAATACTGATCTTGGATTTTGGTTTCATATGTATTTATAAAGAAATTAATTCTGAAACAATTGTTGAGCCTGAATAACTTTTGAAATACATGCCATTTAGATAGTGAACAGATATAACAAGGCTACATTTGGGATAAAACTACCTTCAATAGTACAAATTCTTGTACTTTTTCGGACCAAGTCCCATGCAGGATTCGAACCCACATCCTCAGAGTAAGGCAATTATCGCCAGCACTGAATAACTTGTCCCCAATCCTTTCCTTGAACTAATAAAATATATTTCAATCAAAAGAAACAATTGTAGAAAGGCCCTGTGTGTTAAGTATTACAATATCTGAGGGTTGTTGTAAACTTCCATGGAGGTGAGAAGACCATGTCCATTTAGCCTTGTGGAAGAAGCTGAGGAATCATTGTACTACTCCATTAATTAGGATATTTTTTATTTCCATGACTGTTCATTGTTAATTTTTTTAGTTCAACACAGAGAATTTAGCATGTTCAAAACTTACTTTGTAATACGACAGATAAGCTATCTTCCACCCACCAGTGGCGACACAGATTTCTGTCATCATAATTAATTGATCTCTGGGTCAAAGACTAAACTAACATGTCCTTCAAGCTACGTGCAAACACAGCACAATACAAAGACACCAAGGTAAGTTTGACAGTAAGATATTTATTAAAAGTTAAAAAGGAATAAAGTTTCAAATTAATCAAAATTTTAATGAGTTGGTTGTCAGTTGTGCAGTATTTCTCTACTTAATTTATCATAGTGGTGATATAGTTCAACTTTTTTGCTATTGATTTTGATTTAAATCTTGACAACTTTTGAACAGAGAACAATGTGTTTTGCAATAGCTTCTGTGTAGATTATTTAAGAGTTGAGGATATCAATTATTTTAGACTTTTGAATTAGTTCTTATCTGAAACCCTATATAAGTTAGATCTTACAAGACATTAATGATAAATGCACTAGCCTTTGATAAAAAGGTAAGTTTTTTTCACTAGTGGTCTTCTATAAGATAGCAAACTTCATCAGACTTTGAATCCAATTAATTGTGAAACAGATAAGATTAATGTCCTGTGTGAAGTCCAAGAAAACATAAATTCTTTAATATTTTAATTTGGCAGTATGATAAGCTTATATAAGATGTACATTATTTCAAGTAAATTTCATTGAATTTTCACAAGCCTTTTTGGGACCATAAATGATTTTTTAAAACAAGTTTTTGCCCATTTATTGGACAAGACAAACCATCAATTGGACAAGGCAAACCATTTATTAGACAGGACAAGAAAGCTTCAATTGGACAAGGCAAATCATCAATTGGACAAGGCAAACCATCAATTGGACAAGGCAAACCATCAATTAGACAAGACAAGTCTTCAATTTTATAAAGCAGCCCATTAATTAGACAAGACAAGGCTTCAATTGGACAAAGCAAACCATCAAATGGACAAGGTAAACCATCACTTAGACAAGGCAAACCAATAATTAGACAAGGCAAACCATCAATTAGACAAGGTAAACCATCAAATGGACAAGGCAAACCATCAATTAGACAAGGTAAACCATCAATTAGACAAGGTAAACCATTAATTTAACAAGGCAAACCATCAAATGGACAAGGCAAACCATTAATTAGACAAGGTAAACCATTAATTAGACAAGGTAAACCATCAAATGGACAAGGCAAACCATCAATTAGACAAGGTAAACCATCAATTAGACAAGGTAAACCATTAATTAAACAAGGCAAACCATCAAATGGACAAGGCAAACCATCAATTAGACAAGGTAAACCATCAAATGGACAAGGCAAACCATTAATTAGACAAGGCAAACCATCAATTAGACAACGTAAACCATCAAATGGACAAGGCAAATCATCAATTGGACAAGGTAAACCATCAATTAGACAAGGTAAACCATTAATTAAACAAGGCAAACCATCAAATGGACAAGGCAAACCATCAATTAGACAAGGTAAACCATCAATTAGACAAGGCAAACCATCAAATGGACAAGACAAATCATTAATTAGACAAGGCAAACCATCAATTAGACAAGGTAAACCATCAAATGGACAAGGCAAACCATCAATTAGACAAGGTAAACCATCAATTAGACAAGGTAAACCATTAATTAAACAAGGCAAACCATCAAATGGACAAGGCAAACCATTAATTAGACAAGGCAAACCATCAAATGGACAAGGTGAGGTGAGTTGGTGTTTAACGCCGCTTTCAAGAGTATTTCACTTATATCGCGGCTGCTAGTATTATGGCAGGGAGAAAGCCCGCAACGCCATGTGGCTATGCATTGCGGTGAAACCTGCGAGCATCGGCTGGAACTAGCGAACCATGGGTGGTACTGCAGTGAAATTCAGTGTAGCATTGCACCTAAACCTGACTGCGTGTAGAACAGTTCTCTACTGCAGACAAAGTTGCCGTGCCCCTGGCGGGATTCGAACCCCGGACCTCTTGATCCGAGGCCAAACGCGCTAACCACTGCGCTATCCCGCCCCCTCAAATGGACAAGGCAAACCATCAATTAGACAAGGTAAACCATCAATTAGACAAGGTAAACCATTAATTAAACAAGGCAAACCATCAAATGGACAAGGCAAACCATTAATTAGACAAGGCAAACCATCAAATGGACAAGGCAAACCATCAATTAGACAAGGTAAACCCTCAATTAGACAAGGTAAACCATTAATTATACAAGGCAAACCATCAATTAAACAAGGTAAACCATTAAATGGACAAGGCAAACCATTTATTAGACAAGGAAAAACATTAATTAGACAAGGTAAACCATCAATTGGACAAGTACCTTGTTTCAAAACCAGTATAGCATTTTTTTCCAGAATAAAATGCTTTGAGAATGTTTTTGGTTCAAAGGTTTTGCAAATTCCTTTTGGTCTGTTTAATTTGCCTATTCGCTGGTATCAAACTCAACTTCATGTATCAGTGTAAGAAAACAATAGGTAGAGAACAATAGATCAACCTCTTAGTACATACATGTACCTCAGGTGAATGTCTTATATATAACTGTCTTAATGGTCTTTATGGAACATTAATGGACATAAAATTACAATATTATATCCGTCACGGTTGACAAATATCTACGATTTTCCCAGGGTAAGTACAATAGAAGGAATATCTACCAACAGGACTAGGCAAATGTTATCCTCAACAAGATGAGTCACAAGGTTGTAAAGCTCTGCCCCATGTATCATGATATGTCACTATGACACTCGACTTATGTTGTCACGGCAATCGTAAAGAACAATTGCCCATTAACTTCACACAAGGTGATTTTATAATCTTTATGGATGGTAAATACATACAAATCATGGAGTCCTGGCCTCCCGTATAGCATGAATATAAACCTACCGCTGAACTTTATTAAACCATATTTTATCAAATAAAAGTTACAGAATTTTGCACTTGAAATAAGTTTTCTCATTATAGAAAATCATTTATTTATGAGTTTTAAATGGTAAGGTATGTCAGTTGAATTATCAATTTATACGACTCACTCATAAATTTTGGTAACAAAATGCTTTGCTTGGCAGTATAAAATTGGTGATGATTGTTGTTGTTCATGGTTGTGGTGGTGGTACAGATTGTTGTTGTTCATGGTTGTGGTGGTGGTAAAGATTGTTGCTGTTCATGTTTGTGGTGGTGGTACAGATTGTTGTTGTTCATGGTTGTGGTGGTGGTACAGATTGTTGTTGTTCATGGTTGTGGTGGTGGTAAAGATTGTTGCTGTTCATGGTTGTGGTGGTGGTACAGATTGTTGTTGTTCATGGTTGTGGTGGTGGTAAAGATTGTTGCTGTTCATGGTTGTGGTGGTGGTACAGATTGTTGTTGTTCATGGTTGTGGTGGTGGTAAAGATTGTTGCTGTTCATGGTTGTGGTGGTGGTGGTACAGATTGTTGTTGTTCATGATGGTGGTAAGAAAGTTGTAAAATATATAACCAGAATGTTTTTGAACCAAATGGTAGTGTTAAAATTTGAATATAATTCGAAAATGGTTTTACAAGAGTGAGTGAGTGAGTTAGGGTTTAACGCCGCTTTCAAGAGTATTTCACTTATATCATGGCTGCTAGCATTATTGCAGGGAGAAAGCCCGCAACGCCACGTTGCTATGCATTGCGGTGAAACCTGCGAGCAACGGCTGGAACTAGCGAACCATGGGTGGTACTACGCTGAAATTCAGTATAGCATTGCACCCAAACCTTACTGCGTGTAGAACAGTTCTCTACTGCAGACAAAGTTGCCATGCCCCTGGCGGGATTCGAACCCTGGACCTCTTGATCCAAAGCCGAACTCGCTAACCATTGCGCTATCCCGCCCCCAGGTTTTACAAGAAGAGTCTCTTTAAACCTTAGAGACTATGTGTCAATATAGCACTGATGCACATATGAACATGAACATGGCACCTTGTACTTAACAACAGCCACAAATCTAATTACCAGGTGCTTCTGAGTTTGTATCAGCTGAAGTAGACACACCTGTGCTGTTACAAATATATAAATCAGAAGTTTTGGCAAGAAAAAATCAACTGTTGTCAATGAAATTGGACCTGTGTTAATACTGTTGTTTAGATCTGTGAATTACATACAGGCTGCGTGGAGACTCTTGAGTGTTGCCAGACAGATAAGTCTATTGCTTTCACAAGTTGACGCTCTCTTGGTGCAAATTAACTCGGATCAAGTCATACTTCACGTTGCACTGAACCATACTGGCAATCTGCTTCACACCATTTATCCTTTGCTTCAGTGTATAGAATAAGCTTGAAAACTAGTCGGCATGAAAGCATTAATTTATCAACTGAAATTTACAAAAAAACTTCAAAACGTTTCCAGGCTGGACACAAATTATGTTACCGGATTGCAGGCTAGTAGATGAGATATAATATGGTATACAACGGTTCCATTAATGTATGCAAAATGTTAGTTTTCAATTCCTTTAAGACATAATCCGAAATTGCACCATTTATGGGTTTGATTGTATACTAATTTGTTTTAAAATAACAAATTTTAAATCTTTAAATTTAGATGAATCAATTTCACCACGAATATGATGTTACAAGGTACATGATTGTCTTTGACTATTAATTACATTTTGCAATAAATGAATCATTGATAATGAAGATATGTATACCGTATGGCATATCCATCCACATCCCAAAACATACATTTCTCATATGTTGTTATTGTCTAAAAAAATTAACTTTCAATGTTATTCTCCATTCCTTAGGGAGTATGGTGTGTAATCATGTGACCAGTCATGTTACCCACTAGAGACAGAGGTCGCTAGCGTCAGTCTCGCTCTGTGTTCCAGAGGCATCCATTACATTATTCAAAATGGTACAATTGTTCCAAAAAATATATTCATAAATCAACCTAGAAAATGGAATACCGGTATGTTTCAATATGTTTATACATAAAATGTAATGGCGAATAGTAATAAATATATGAATAACAACTTCTTTATTCATGATATGCAACGTTTCGGTCACTATCAAGAAGAAACGTTGCATTATATGAAGAAAGAATTTGTTATCCTTATATTTCTCTTGATTCTCATCATTCACATTTCTAACATGTCTCTCAAAGAAGCTAGACAAAGCTGTTATAGTAATTGGGTAGAAACGGTTGACTAAAGGTTGACTAAAGGTTGACTAAGGTTGACTAAAGATTGACTTTAGGTTGACTACGGTTTGTATTAGCTTGTATTAGTCACCAAGACAAGCCATGTAAAGGACTGATCTATAATACTTACAGATCTACCCCTTCGTGTGTGATTACCTATATATTTACCTATTAAGTCCAGGGTATATAATCAAGACCCCCTGCAGAGGATAAATGTGACTGCCACAAAGGTAGAACTACAGGTAGATATTACATACATATTTAATTACATACGTCCTTAAAATCTTTCAATTCTTGTCTGCTGAATAATCCTAATTTATTTAGTTTGAACCTCAACATGAAGATGGGTAAATGTTGAAAGGTGAAATGTTTCTTTTATAATTGTGAATAATTTCTTTTCTTGACTGCAGTGTCAACAAAAGCGATCCTGTTTCAGGTTGAACGTGACATCATGACCATGTGGACGGGCAAATGTACAAATGTTTTCAGTCTATGTTAAATGTGTTTATTTTGTTAATGTCAATAAAGGTATGTAAGTACATATAAGTATTCACACTTAATATCGGAGCCTTGCCTTAGAAAATATCTTTCTTATTCATTATAGTGACAATATGTTTTCTGAGTATATCTTTAAATACCCATGCATCACTAATCTTTATAATTATTGTTATTATATCCCTTGTGAATGAATCTGAATGAATGTGCAATTATCTGATTATTTCATGGAAGGATGATTTCAAAATAAATAACTGTACTTGAAAAGAATGCTGATTTTGTTTTCAAGGATTCAAGTATAAAATTTTAACTTTTTTTTATAATTTTAGCAACTAGCTATTAATAAATAATATCAAACATTTCTAGACAGGCTTATCTAAAAATATAGCAAAAAGAATTTGTACTTTTGTATGAAAATTAGTATGGTATGACTCAGTGTGTAAATGTAAACAAATTATACATCCATATGAGTACGTGAATATTTGTTAGATTAGTCAAGCAAACCACTATTGTGGTTACAAAGGGAAATTCATAAAGACATTTTCAGCTGTGGAAAGTACTGCAGGATGATTTTATGCATAAAGACAACCAAATTGAATGTGTGTATTGTCATTTTTATTAGATTAAGCTATACAACAGATGCAAATTTATTCTAAAGGAAGAAGAACTTTATTGAATAACGAAACAAATTGAAGTATTATTCCAAAAGAAATTAAGTATCAATGTTCTGTAGCTCACAAAACAATCTACATGCATAATATTACCATTACTATTTCAATGATGACAAGTTGACAACCAACTATTGATCATAACTTGATGGTCTTTATCTTGTGGTTCAACGTAATTACAAGGAAATATTGAAGGAAATTGTAAATAAGGATGTTATTATAAACCTGGGAGTAAACTATTTCCATATTTTAGCTCATCAAACCTTTATTAGGTGACAGGCATGAACTGTTGTCCTTATATGTTCATATTCTCACCTCTATAACCAATACATCCCTAAACTGTAATTGTGTGTCCCTTGTACTTGTACTAGCTCGTCTTGTTTTAAATAAACAGTCCAAGGTTCAACTCCTGTGCAGAATAAACTGACTTTATCTGTCAAAATCTGTTCTACATGCAGTTAGGCTTGGATGCAAATCTTCAAAGAAATTAATATAAGTGAGGTGCCACCCATGGTTTATCAGTTCCCAGGAACCCTATGTAGGTTTCAACACAATTCATAGCCTAAAAATAGTTTCTGGATTTCCTCCTTTTACTAACTGTGTTTATACAGATGAAAGTTTTGTGAGTTTCCCTTTCATCTCACTTCACCTCCACTCACGAAATTTTTTAGAAAAGTATTAACAATGACACAAAAAGGGTTTCTGAAACTAAAATGCTTCCAATATGCTTTATTCTATCAACATTTTTGTAATAATGAAGTTAAGCAATGGTAGTTTTCAAGATACAAAAATATGATTACAGCGATTACATCAAGTATCTAACAAGGAAATAGGAATGTATTAAATCACATTATCACAATTAAACATGTTAAAAACCTAGAATGATGAGAAGAATTGATGTCAAAATGATTTTGCCTTCAGCATTATATTAACAAGCTCACTAATATTGACCTTTGAACTTTGAAATAATATTTTTATATTTCTTCCTATGAATATTCTCACAATTAAAAAAATAACTCTGAAAGATAAGAGGATTTGGAAAGTTATTATTTTGATGGCTGTTATGATTTATGTATATCCATATCTTAATCTGAAGACTTCTGTCTCGCCCAATGCTGAAAGGCAATTATCTGAGAGGAGATCAAAAGGAAACTGTACCTACAGGGGACATATCTAGACATAAGGAAACATGTCTATATCGAGAAACATCAGACATATAACATAAATTAGGTCAGGGCCAAGAAATGAAAGTTTGCAAATTTATGTTTGTGTTCTTGATTATTTTGAGAAATAGATATTGGTAACCTATTGGTGCAGAGGAAAGCAAATAAATCAGACCGACCTTTAAGTCTTTTAAATTTATAAGCTAAAAATCTATCTCATATTATTTGTGAATATATTGATATATATCTGATTCATGTTGTCATCTTGTACATATTGTAAACATCATATATGTTATATCCTTGTACCATCAGTAGTGGATTATTTTCAGTAATAAATGAGTATAATTAGAACATGACAGACAACTTAAAATGCCTGTTTCCCTTTCAGATATAATGTTTCAGAATGACAAAATTACTCTCATTATTTTCAAAAAATAAACAACTTACAATTAAATAAGAATATAAAACTAAATCTGCAACTTACAAATACACCCTAACATGTGGCATGATTCATTGACACAGTTACGACTTCATGACGAACAATTATAAGATTCAGCCTGGGAATAGCGGAAGGCTACTTTACATATACAGTCACTGACAAAGGAGTATTCTTCTGAACAATAGTATTGACCTCAGGCCTGTCTGTCCATCCGTCTGTCTGTCCTACATCTGAGCAGGAAAACACCAATATACATATTCCTGTGAGAACGTTATCTCTGTCACAGTGCCCCTCTCTGGATGGTTTATGTTTCCCCACTGCTTGAACTTGCTGACCTCATGCAATTCGTTAAATTTAATGGAGGAGGAATTTTTTTTAATCTAAAAATTTTTTTTTTACTCCTCTGCTGAAGGCCTGCTAGTTTAACAGATCTTATAGATATAGTCATTTAATTTGGTTTATATTATTTTGATGATTTCACTCATGTAAAGTCATAAGAGTATATTTTACTTCTTTTCATCTCATTCTCTTAAAGAGGGATATATGTTACATAAAAGCGAGATTTTCAAGATAGAAACTTATTTAATATGAACATGTGAAGATGTTCCTGAATATATATATTTACAATAATGCATCTGTCAGGTGAAATGGATATATGTTCAGTGTTGAGGGAGATAAGGCAACAGGATTAATCTATTTTTACAATCATGACGTAAGTTCAGGATGTTTACCACAAATAGATTACACTATGTGAGCAAATTACACAAAATCATCATATTTATCTCTTGCATCATTATTGTTCAGTATGGAATAACATTGGATTTTAAAATAAATAAATTATTCATTCAAATGAATGGATTGGTACAAGTCATCCAGCACAATGACTGAAGACAAAAATCTTTTTGGATGATCAACTTCTTTATTTTACAATGGTGACGTTTCGGTATAGATCCTTATACCGATATAATAGCGATGCCTGATAACAGTAGAAGGATCTATACCTAAACGGATCTATACAGAAGTTGATCATCCTTGTCTTCTCTACAACACCAACTTCTAGAATGCCTCTCAAACAGTTGATAATGAGTGAAATCCTTTCCTTGTACAGTGATAGTTTGTATTGTGCAATGTCTAATATGAGTAGGCTACATCCTGCTCTATCAAGGCATTCTAATTTGTAAGACTACTTAATACCCTGATTGTGTAAGGCGGGTTTAGCTCGAACAGCTTACCAGCCGGTCACACATAACTATTTATAGCATGGATATGTGAGCCAATGAAATGTCTTAATTTGAAAGTTGATTACCCGGTATCACTTCTTGGTCTTCTCACCGGAGCACTGCCAATATTACTTGATTTCAAGTCATTTCATTGGCTGAATATTTTCAACTGGTACGAGTAAAACCTTACACAGTGAGGGTATTTTGAGTAGTCCCGCGGATTAAAATACCTTGATGGAGCAGGATGGGTAGGGTATCATCCTTGTTAATCTCCATTTCTTAAAGATTATCAACTATATATATATTTATACAATTTATACAATGGAGTTATTTGATCTAATCTACATGTAATAATTACATTATTTCCTTCAAGAAGATTAGCTAGTGATATAAACAAGCAATTGTTATAAAGACATCTATCATAAACATAGTATGACATAGACACTCATAATATCCTCTATACATTTCAGATGGTTTAGATATTGTACCACTCAATCAAGCATTTATATGAATGAAGTAATGTGCTTAAACAGATATATGAAATGATTTATGAACCAAAATTTTTCATTCATTTAAGTTTAAAAATAACACCATAATTTTGTATTTTTATCAACACAATTATCCATGTTTTAATCATATATCAACATATCATATATCTAGATTATTATGTCATTTAAACTTTATGTGTATTAAAATTTGTACCAAGCCAGACAAAGATTAAAAAGAGAAAGTGACATTTGAGTTTTTAAATAAAGTCAAATAATTTACATATAATTTTTAGTTGAATGCTAATGTAGATTTGATACAACTGTTGACTGAGTTGCTACAGGCTTATTTAATACACACGAACTTCTCTTGTGGGAAGTTTAAGTTTGACCTCACTATTTCTCATTTAAACTTCACACATATCACACATTTATATACATAAAATCTAAAATTATAACATCATCTGCAAGATAATTATAAAATCTGTTTAAATCATATATTGATTCATGAACAGAGATATCCCCTATAATTTTGTTTTCATAAGAAAATACCAGAAATACTGTCTCTTTAATAAAACAATTATCTTTGATAAAGTTTATTCAACCACACCTCTCAAGCTGTAGTATACCAGTTTTAGTCCTGCTCCATGATTGTGTAAAAATAAGAGCCTTTAATATAGTCTAGATCCTTATGCAGCAAGTCTAGATAAACGGAATACACAACTGGTAGTATTGAAAAATATATATAATCATAAGGATGAAGATGCAATAGTTTTAAATATATTACAGTCATACAAACGTGTTCATAACTGTCCCAATGATAATGAGATGTAAGATCTGATTTTGGCAAGTTTATTTTGTTTGCTTAACTAACATAACCACATCAACAACTTCTGAAGTGTTACAAGTGGTCATTAATATCAGATTTAAAATTACAGTTTCAGATATTTTATTGTGATAATAAATGTAACTAAATAAACCAAAGTTGAAATGAAATACAAACCAATTTAAAGGAAAATAATTGCACATCAGTTGAATCTAAGCATAAAACTCACATTGACAAGTACATGATGTTCGATTATGTCAAATTTACTATTATTATTTCAGAAACCTTATTTGGATAAATTTAATATGAATATTGAACCAAACCGATTGAATATCTCAAGGTACAGTATAGAAATCACATGACTAAGTACATAATCTTGATCCATGATATCAGATTTAAAATTATAAAATTTGGAAAGTTTGTTGATATGGTGAATCATGTATGGAGTAAACAGCTGCTGACATGAGTGCATCAATTCGTCTAGTTTTACCTGCTGTACTTATCTGCATGACTCACCTGTTTAAACATCTACATGCTCGTTAAAGCAGGTAAAATACAGGTACTCTATGCCTCGAAGGACTCTTTCACTTGGAGCTCAGAGCTCAATCTCCACCCGAGATGAAATTACCCAATTTAACACATATTCCTCTCGACTATACATTAGAAATATAAAAACGTTTTTGAGTTGGGTTTGAAGGTAATTTTAAGTTGGTCAGGATATTAAAAAGAGCGAAAACAATTATTGGCCCAGCTGATGTAAATGTTGCAGTGGTAGGGTTACAACATTGTAACATTGGTTTTTAATATTGGTTACAATTTATTGCAGGATAATAAACAATAGTAATTGTCTTGTAGAACAGACACTGACCATGAGAAATTTCATCAGTAGTCGGACAATTTTTTAAAGTCTTTGAAAAACCTTTATAAGTTTTAATTATTCATTCTCACTCATCAAAATCTAGACTTTAAAATTTCTAGACATATCTTTCAAGTGGTTATGATATTGATGTTTTGGGATAGGGGGGGAAGTTAAAGTGAAAATATCACAAATAATCATAATTTAAAAAAACAAAATATCATAAAAAAAATATCATAAAATATTATTTAAAAAAATCATAAAATATTATTTTAAAAAATCATAAAATATTATTTTAAAAAATCATAAAATATTATTTTAAAAAATCATAAAATATTATTTTTAAAAATCATAAAATATTATTTTTAAAAATCATGAAATATTATTTTTAAAAATCATAAAATATTATTTTAAAAAATCATAAAATATTATAAAATATCATAAAATGATATCATAAAATATATAAAATACAGTCTAACAGCTGTGTAAAGAGATCCTTCGACTGGAGCTGGACAACATTATGGACGTCTGTAGCTGGACAACATTATGAACGGCTGGAGCTGGACAACACTTTGGACGGCTGGAACTGGACAACATTATGGACGGCTGGAGCTGGACAACATTATGGACGGCTGGAGCTGGACAACATTATTGACGACTGGAGCTGGACAACATTATGGACGACTGGAGCTGGACAACATTATGGACGGCTGGAGCTGGACAACATTATTGACGGCTGGAGCTGGACAACATTATGGACGACTGGAGCTGGACAACATTATGGACGGCTGGAGCTGGACAACATTATGGACGGCTGGAGCTGGACAACATTATGGACGGCTGGAGCTGGACAACATTATGGACGTCTGTAGCTGGACAACATTATGGACGGTTGGAGCTGGACAACACTTTGGACGGCTGGAACTGGACAACATTATGGACGGCTGGAGCTGGACAACATTATTGACTGGAGCTGGACAACATTAAGGACGGCTGGAGCTGGACAACACTTTGGACGGCTGGAGCTGGACATCATTATGTACGGCTGGAGTTGGACAACATTATGTACGGCTGGAGTTGGACAACATTATGGACGGCTGGAGCTGGACAACACTTTGGACGGCTGGAGCTGGACAACACTTTGGACGGCTGGAGTTGGACAACATTATGGACAGCTGGAGCTGGACAACATTATGGACGGCTGGAGCTGGACAACATTATGGACAGCTGGAGCTGGACAACATTATGGACGACTGGAGCTGGACAACATTATGGACGACTGGAGCTGGACAACATTATGGACGACTGGAGCTGGACAACACTTTGGACGACTGGAGCTGGACAACATTATGGACGGCTGGAGCTGGACAACATTATGGACGGCTGGAGCTGGACAACATTATGGACAGCTGGAGCTGGACAACATTATGGACGACTGGAGCTGGACAACATTATGGACGACTGGAGCTGGACAACATTATGGACGACTGGAGCTGGACAACATTATGGACAGCTGGAACTGGACAACATTATGGACGACTGGAGCTGGACAACATTATGGACGACTGGAGCTGGACAACATTATGGACGGCTGGAGCTGGACAACATTATGGACGGCTGGAGCTGGACAACATTATGGACAGCTGGAGCTGGACAACATTATTGACTGGAGCTGGACAACATTATGGACGGCTGGAGTTGGACAACATTATGGACGGCTGGAGCTGGACAACATTATGGACGGCTGGAGCTGGACAACATTATGAACGGCTGGAGCTGGACAACATTATGGACGGCTGGAGCTGGACAACATTATGAACGGCTGGAGCTGGACAACATTATGGACGGCTGGAGCTGGACAACACTTTGGACGACTGGAGCTGGACAACATTATGGACGGCTGGAGCTGGATAACATTATGGACGTCTGTAGCTGGACAACATTATGGACAGCTGGAGCTGGACAACATTATGGACGGCTGGAGCTGGACAACATTATGGACAGCTGGAGCTGGACAACATTATGGACGACTGGAGCTGGACAACATTATGGACGACTGGAGCTGGACAACATTATTAACGACTGGAGCTGGACAACATTATGGACGGCTGGAGCTGGACAACATTATGGACAGCTGGAGCTGGACAACATTATGGACGACTGGAGCTGGACAACATTATGTACGACTGGAGCTGGACAACATTATGGACGGCTGGAGCTGGACAACATTATGGACAGCTGGAGCTGGACAACATTATTGACTGGAGCTGGACAACATTATGGACGGCTGGAGTTGGACAACATTATGGACGGCTGGAGCTGGACAACACTTTGGACGGCTGGAGCTGGACAACATTATGGACGACTGGAGCTGAACAACATTATGGACGGCTGGAGCTGGACAACACTTTGGACGACTGGAGCTGGACAACATTATTGACTGGAGCTGGACAACATTATGGACGGCTGGAGTTGGACAACATTATAGACGGCTGGAGCTGGACAACACTTTGGACGGCTGGAGCTGGACAACATTATGGACGACTGGAGCTGAACAACATTATGGACGGCTGGAGCTGGACAACACTTTGGACGACTGGAGCTGGACAACATTATGGACGGCTTGAGCTGGACAACACTTTGGACGGCTTGAGCTGGACAACATTATGGACGGCTGGAGCTGGACAACACTTTGGACGACTGGAGCTGGACAACATTATGGATGGCTGGAGCTGGACAACACTTTGGACGACTGGAGCTGGACAACATTATTGACGACTGGAGCTGGACAACATTATGAACGGCTGGAGCTGGACAACATTATGGACGACTGGAGCTGGACAACATTATGGACGACTGGAGCTGGACAAAATTATGGACGACTGGAGCTGGACAACATTATGGACGGCTGGAGCTGGACAACATTATGGACGTCTGTAGCTGGACAACATTATGGACGGTTGGAGCTGGACAACACTTTGGACGGCTGGAACTGGACAACATTATTGACTGGAGCTGGACAACATTATGGACGGCTGGAGTTGGACAACATTATGGACGGCTGGAGCTGGACAACACTTTGGACGGCTGGAGCTGGACAACATTATGGACGACTGGAGCTGAACAACATTATGGACGGCTGGAGCTGGACAACACTTTGGACGACTGGAGCTGGACAACATTATTGACTGGAGCTGGACAACATTATGGACGGCTGGAGTTGGACAACATTATAGACGGCTGGAGCTGGACAACACTTTGGACGGCTGGAGCTGGACAACATTATGGACGACTGGAGCTGAACAACATTATGGACGGCTGGAGCTGGACAACACTTTGGACGACTGGAGCTGGACAACATTATGGACGGCTTGAGCTGGACAACACTTTGGACGGCTTGAGCTGGACAACATTATGGACGGCTGGAGCTGGACAACACTTTGGACGACTGGAGCTGGACAACATTATGGATGGCTGGAGCTGGACAACACTTTGGACGACTGGAGCTGGACAACATTATTGACGACTGGAGCTGGACAACATTATGAACGGCTGGAGCTGGACAACATTATGGACGACTGGAGCTGGACAACATTATGGACGACTGGAGCTGGACAAAATTATGGACGACTGGAGCTGGACAAAATTATTGACGACTGGAGCTGGACAACATTATGGACGGCTGGGGCTGGACAACATTATTGACTGGAGCTGGACAACATTATGGACGGCTGGAGATGGACAACATTATGGACGGCTGGAGCTGGACAACACTTTGGACGGCTGGAGCTGGACAACATTATGGACGACTGGAGCTGAACAACATTATGGACGGCTGGAGCTGGACAACACTTTGGACGACTGGAGCTGGACAACATTATGGACGGCTGGAGCTGGACAACATTATGGACGGCTTGAGCTGGACAACATTATGGACGGCTGGAGCTGGACAACATTATGGACGGCTGGAGCTGGACAACATTATGGACGGCTTGAGCTGGACAACATTATGGACGGCTGGAGCTGGACAACATTATGGACGGCTGGAGCTGGACAACACTTTGGACGACTGGAGCTGGACAACATTATGGACGGCTGGAGCTGGACAACATTATGGACGGCTGGAGCTGGACAACATTATGGACGGCTGGAGCTGGACAACATTATGGACGGCTGGAGCTGGACAACACTTTGGACGATTGGAGCTGGACAACATTATGGACGGCTGGAGCTGGACAACATTATGGACGGCTGGAGCTGGACAACATTATGGACGGCTGGAGCTGGACAACACTTTGGACGACTGGAGCTGGACAACATTATGGACGGCTGGAGCTGGACAACATTATGGACGGTTGGAGCTGGACAACACTTTGGACGACTGGAGCTGGACAACATTATGGACGGCTGGAGCTGGACAACATTATGGACGGCTGGAGCTGGACAACATTATGGACGGCTGGAGCTGGACAACACTTTGGACGACTGGAGCTGGACAACATTATGGACGGCTGGAGCTGGACAACATTATGGACGGCTGGAGCTGGACAACACTTTGGACGACTGGAGCTGGACAACATTATGGACGGCTGGAGCTGGACAACACTTTGGACGACTGGAGCTGGACAACATTATTGACGACTGGAGCTGGACAACATTATGAACGGCTGGAGCTGGACAACATTATGGACGACTGGAGCTGGACAACATTATGGACGACTGGAGCTGGACAACATTATTAACGACTGGAGCTGGACAACATTATGGACGGCTGGAGCTGGACAACATTATGGACGGCTGGAGCTGGACAACATTATGGACGGCTGGAGCTGGACAACATTATGGACGACTGGAGCTGGACAACATTATTAACGACTGGAGCTGGACAACATTATGGACGACTGGAGCTGGACAACATTATGGACGGCTGGAGCTGGACAACACTATGGACGACTGGAGCTGGACAACATTATGGACGGCTGGAGCTGGACAACACTTTGGACGACTGGAGCTGGACAACATTATTGATGACTGGAGCTGGACAACATTATGGACGACTGGAGCTGGACAACATTATTAACGACTGGAGCTGGACAACATTATTAACGACTGGAGCTGGACAACATTATGGACATCTGATACCGTATTTCCTCGAACAGATGCTCAGATCTCAAATAGACACCGGCTCTCGAATTGATGCCGGATGTATGCCCATTTGAAAGAAATAGATGCCAAGTCTCGAACTGACGCCAGGGGTTCAGATGAGCAATAAATGCTCCCGTAATCCAAGATAGATAATCAATTCTCTCTTTACTTTTATAATACTGGTAGTATAGTTCATCATTGGAAAATATCCTGGATTCATTGTCATTCAACACCTGGAAATTCTGACAGCGTTAGTCGGAGATTTTAAACACTTAAATTTGAAGGTGTATCGTTTGAATGTATCGATCTTTGTGTGTTGCCCAAGTTTTGAAAAAAAATTAATGTTATTGTTCCAGTATGTTCAAGAAGATATTGTCCACTTTCAATACTAATTAAATATTCATCAAAAAAATAAATATTCAAAAAAAACTTGTCATGGTATTTCTATATGTTTGTTTGTTATATGATCTATGTCACAACAAAATTAATAGACGCCAGTTTTGAATAGATGCCGGGTCTCGAATAGACGTCAGGGCTGAGGATTGAGGTCTGAAAATATAGATGATGGTTATTGGTCTCCTGTCTATCGGTAGGCGCAACAGCTCGAGTTGCTACTCCGTGTCCACATGAAGGTGTCCTGATTGATAGATGCTGGATGTTGAAGGCTGGTTTATGCTGGAATATAAATTATCTTTATACTGTATTATATGTCAGGGACACATGAAACATACAGTTTAAATGTATGACTAAGGTTTGACATCTTGTGTGACAACATTGGGTAAACATGTAATTTCAGTAAATTTAAACTTCTTCAAATTCTTATTGCTGATACTATTTATTCTTTAGAATTTTTAGTTTTGAATTCTGAATTTTTAAAAAAAGTGATATTTGCTTGTTTTTTTATTTATTATTTTATTTATTTATCATTATTTTTTATTTATAAATGGTTGCATTAAAATGTTTTTCATTGATTTCTTTTAAAAACTTGTTCTTGCTTATTTTAATTAAATTTCAGAGCAAAATAACTAATTGATATAATACAAAAATCATTTCATATTCTGCTTCAATAAATATGAATGAAAAGAATCCATGTTTTTTTTAATAACTTTACATGTTCAGAATAAAGTTTATTTAATCTTCAATTTCACTTGGTTTTGCCATATTTTTTTCTTCTTCAAATTTGACATTTATTATTAAAGTTTCTACGATATATAGTGACGTTAGTAGGTTAAAAATTTCATTGCACGACTCAATAAGCCATATCCATAGAAAACGGTTATCCGTATTGGAAAAAAATGGTGCACCGTATATAGACTTGAAGGCTTAATGTGATTTTGAGAGTTCAAGATGGTTGACCATTCCATACTCTACTCTGAGTGTTTACGTATCGCTACATCAGCCAGATCACTTGTACTACCTTTAAAGATACATCCATTGTGTTTCATAAAATTTTATTTGGCTGAAATACGTGCCAACATATGATATGTGCTGATTTCAGTTCAAATAATTTCACTTAACTTGCATATTCATCCCCAATAGCCAAATATATCATAATTACTAGTTTTTGATTAAAATTGAGCAACATCATTATACGTGTGCAGAAACCGAAACTACATGTCCCATTTACATACACAGTAGTTATAAGACCTATTAAACACTATCAACCCAAAGTTATCTGTTTGTATGGTGAAAATAAGTTTCCAAAATTATGTTTGACCAATTGACGCGTGCTACACGCGGTGCATTGTCCCGATTTCGATAACAAATCGACACTTTTACCTTTATATCGTCAATATACTAAATTGCATGACTATCATTAAAATGGCAATTTTCGGTAACAGTCAGTACTTCTTGAAAGATTAACATCCTTTATAATGTTTGGCATATGTGACCCACAACAACACAATAGATGTACATTTGAGCACTCATTTAAAAGTGAACACATTAAAATAGCTGCTTGAATTGAAAATGGACCTGTATGGTTTAACTTCACCATGTTCATTCTTTAGAATTCTTTATTATTGATAAGAAGTATTATTAAGCCATTGGTAACATTTATTTATATTTTCATCAGAGCACTTTATTTCAGGAAGAATACTGTGCTACAGCGCCTTTTAAATCTATTATTTTACTCAAATATAATAGTGTTTATCAACATTATTAACAATTAATCAGGGACAAAAATATCCAATATAAATGTGCAGATAAAGTTGTCTTTGAATGATGTTTATATTATTAATTGAGAAATTAATTTTCTCCTATTACAGGTCTACCCTTAAACCAGAAGAACTTAGCCATAACTTCTAAAAACTTATTCACAGAAAATCAAACTTTGGAATTCTTTTTACCCATTTCCTGTCCATTTTTTTACAAGGAGGTGATTCACAAGAGTTACAACATTACTGTCTTGTAGAATCCAGACAGATAGTTTCATTAAATTTATGACCCTCTTGTCAAATTTAATCAAGCACATCGCGACATTTTTCACGACCTGAGACCCTTTGATCTGAACCTGTGCCCAACCCAAATTGTGTGATCTCCCCTAAAATACCCGCGGTTAAAGAATTACTGATCTTCAGAGTAAGGTAATGATACGTTTAAGAGACGCTGATCTTTCGGCAATGTAATAATACCTGTAAACTGGCCCTCTACAAAATACAGCTGCGAGTATCCTCTAATTAGAAACCAAACTCTTTATACAGGTGAGCAACTGTCGTCAGTAGGTCGTCACCTTACCTGGGAAAAAGTACCTCAGGTGTGACAGAGGTCGTTAAGCTTAGGTACGTATTGAATAATACTGGATTTGTAGAGAATTTCGTGATTCATATTTCAGGGATTTCAATGACAGATCAAATTGAAGAAATAGTGACTCAACTTATAGATATGGGCGACCTTGTAAAGTAGGGCTTACAAACTGTGACAAACTTTACATTGTACCTAAACCATTTTGGCAAAATCACTCATCTTGAAATAATTTTCTTACAATTTATTCTTGATCAAAGTTTACATTAAACTACAGTTACTCTATAAAGTGAAATATATATCCTTGTAGTTTAATATATTAATACCTTTTTTTCTTTGAAAATGAAAAAATATAGAAATAACGAACTTCAATAAAAAATATCAAAGACATGAAAGTGAATATTCTGATACCACATGGGATATCATCAAAACTTTCACCATAAATTTTTAAAAAATTTGTCAAAGGTTCTCTTTGCATAACAAAATTTCAAAATCACATAAAAACTACACACATGACAATGAGTCACTGAGAGAGAGATGTTATTATATGGGAGTCTGTACTAGTTCACATCTACGTGTCGACATTGAAACAAGGTTTATGTCACCTGTCTACCAACACTGATGTTATACATGTCTCGACAATTTCAAGGACTTCATGAAATCCCCTTTCTGAAGAAAACTTCTTCTGTTTAAGAGAATTCATTAAAACTTTTGAACAATCTAAAGGGTTAAATGAAATAAAATATCATTTAAATTAAAATTATGTTTAGAGCTTTTGATTTAATAACAGACTGCTTTTTTAAAAAGAAATTTAGCGGCATTTAGAAATGGTGATAATAACTACATCTGTCGAAGTGAGACTAATTCGACTCCTTTCATTAAGTGAAATGAAAAGTAAAAATTGGCTTAGTAAAAGAAATCAAGGTCTTGAAATGACGAGAATTCTAATCATGCTTATACTTGTCAACCTAGAAGCTTTTTCAATATTTATAAGGATTATAAGGTATAATATTTCTGTACAGTTGTATAAGGAAAAATATACGCTTTTCTTCAATCATACTGATTTGTGCCTATCAATTATTTTGTACAATCAATTGCTCCCTGTTATGAATCACACCAAGGTTATGATAGACCATTTTTTTCAAAGAACTGCACGAAAAAGATATAAAGATGATTAAAATCAAAAGTATATAAGATTTTTTAGGAACAAATCATAATGTTTATCTTGTACCTAATCAAGGTTGACAGGTATATGTCTGAGGACCATTTAATTCTACATTTCCACCATAGAGAAGTTTCAATATAACTCCTTAAACCATTTCAAGAATCAATGCCAAATTGTCGCTTTTGTGGGGGAAAAAATTGAAAAATAAAATAAAATAATCATCTCTATACTACTAAAACGCAATTTAGAAACAGTTTTAGAGTTCCTATTTAAATTCTTGTAATCACACGTATAAGAATAAAATCTGCTTATAGTAATAATGGACAAAATGATAAAATGTACTGTGTTCAACTAAAGGGAGGTAATCCTTGTTTAAAATTCACTACCACACATTTTACCCACAAGTGAAACAGGCAAGATGATAAGTGCATGAGCTTATGTTTGAATCAGACCATTCTGTGTGGGTAATTTACAGGAATCTCAACTTGTAACCACTGTTATTGAGAATATTATTGGAATGGCAGATAGAGGGTGAAGTCCTCGTCAAGAATTTTTTTAACAGTGTTTCAATCAGTGTGGTTTAACCCTTAACATGCGGGTCCCGGAATTATCCGGGCGGGCTATAAGCGATTCCGAGGTGTCTGTATACGGATCCCGGATCGCTTACTTAGAATAATTCACGGCTGTCTATGTACTTGGCTATCTGCCATACCGGGTCCCGAGTCGATTGTTTCCGCGACTCGCTGCATGAGAATGGCTGTATTTATGCCTCGCAGCCCGCAATGAGAATAAAACTTTCTTCAGTGTCTGGTCAGAACGTCCAGCAAAATTCACACCAATTTGCGTGTGCATTGTTGACCCGTAACGCATCGATAATTAGCTTTACAAAAGGCCAATTTTGTCCTGCTTCGCTCCGATGGCTACACTGCCCGGCGGCTAATTAGCACCTAAGTGTCTGCACTGCCCCAGGGTGAGATAGGCCCGTACAGGCTTATCTGTCTCGCATCCCGCCACATGGACAGATAGCCTATGCTTATCTGTCTCGCATCTCGCCACATGGGCAGATAGCTTCTAATTACGGGAAGATATTGCGATAAGCTACCTTTCTCTCGCACTTCGTATCATATGAACCAATTGGTTGTTTTCATTTTTTTTTATACCAAAATAAAAAGGAAAGAATGGCCTTTATTCCCATATAAAAATCGCAATTGCGCTAACATAACTGAAAATACAGCAACCGCACAGAGATAGGCGACTTTCGCACTTTTGAATTTTGATACATGTGGCGCATTTACCCCAACATGCCTCGGCGCTCTATTTCTAAGAAACTACTTGGGATATTTTCATAATTTTTTTATCAGTATATAGATAAAAGAATTGTCTTCAATTCCATATAAAATACGTGTATTTTCGGCAATAACTTTTGATGCGCCAGGTGTCGCGCAGAAGGTGATATTCGGCTTTGAATAAGTGGCGCTCTTAGCATATACCATCATTACGGGCTTTATAACTTGTGAACCGCAAGTCCGATTTTTATAATTTTTACATCATTGTAAAGAGAAAAACATTGTCTTCAATTCCATGTATAATGCGCATGTTTTCGGGAAGAACTCTGCATGCGCAAAGCGCCGCGCCAAAAGGTATAATTTTCGCACTTCATAACTTTTGAACCGCAAGTCCGATTTTTATAATTTTTACATCATTGTAAAGAGAAAAACATTGTCTTTAATTCCAGATATAATGCGCATGTTTTTGGGAAGAACTATGCATGCGCGAAGAGCCGCAATATTGATGTACGCATAAGTGAAGAAGTATGATAATATATAACTAAAAAACTGTTCTTTTGATACGCAAATATAGAGCTTTATAAACGATGAACAACTGTCATGACGGAAATTTTGTTTCCAGTTTGGGAAAAAAAAATATAACATAAAAGTGAAAATATATTTGAGTACGGGACCCGCCGCTCGGGGAAAAGCCTTTTCGTGGGAATATTTTCTCAGGAAAATATTTCACTTTTCGGAGTTTCTAAAAATGCGTGAACATTTTTGTTACTGATGCCATTTGCGAAAGGTTTTTATTTCTAAAATTCAAATGCAAGGGCGCACCTTTCCAAACCATTTGAATTGAATTTATTATTTTATCTTTTACATTATTGAATAAAAGACGTTTCATTCAATAAGATTTGAAGAATTATTTATATGTGTAGCGGACTGAACTGAGCAGATAGAGAATTTGATTCCTCACCACTTTTATTACCAAAGTTCTTTTGTATCACAATTACTTTTTTAGGTATTAGTTTTTTCGTGAGCAGGGGAATTTCCGACGGGATTCGCCATGACATAATGAGAAAAAATTCCCATGAACATGGGCGTGGTCCGTCATCTTCGGGACCGACCCACAAGTATAAATATCTACCGGGGGGTGCGCGGACCCCCCCGCTTTTGGTCGCCACCCCCCAAACTTTTTGTGCAAATCATTTTTTTTTTTCTACTTTGAAATAAAGGTTCGTGTCATTCCGAGGTATGAAGGTTTCTGCTATATATGTCGAGAGGGCATGGGAACCCATTCCCAATAGAATCCGGGGTTCGTCCCATAGGATTGTTCCTCGGAGTCTCTCGTTCTCAAAAGAGAACATGGGAAACCTGTCCCGCGATTGAATCCGGGGTCCGCCGCGGAAGACGGGGACGGGAATTCCCGGAGAGCATGGGAGTATGCTCCCATGGGTCCGGGCTCCGCCTCGAGAGACCGCTCCTTGGATGCTCTGCTTCTCGAAAAGAGAAGTCATTCGGCAACTGACAACCCGAGCTTCCCTGACATAGTAGTTTATTTTCCGGGCCTCGCGCCCGGTGCTACACGTCGCCGAGGAAATCAGAAAATGGTCCGTTTGACATATGTGTCGGAAAAATCGGCGCGATGTCAGAAGCCGTCGGCGCCGTCGGCGCTTGCGGCGCAGTCGTCCTAGATGCGCCGGGAGGTTCTGAAACTGGCAAATGAACGTCCATGAAGCTCACATTCATTATCTCTGTATGTTTATTGTCTCTAATCACATGTTATATGTTGCATACATCTAACGCATTTTCAATCATTTACAGGTTGAAGCAGAATGCTGCGCGGACGTGGACGCAAGGCCCTGCGACGGCCTAGGGCGTTGCATACTAGGACACGCAGCTTTGAAGCCGTTTCAAGCGACGACGACTTCATCAACGAGATCCATGCTGATGAAGCCTCTGATATGGAGTCAACTGACAGTGATGGTAGCAGTGGTTTAGACAGTGATGATGCATATGATCGGGACACTGTAATAGATAGTGAACATGGTGACACAGATGCTCTGAGTGATATAGAGACAGAGATTGCCAGAAAGATTCTAGCCGCCGGTAATTCCACCGAAGAAGACTTTAGTGGTTTTGAGGAGGAGTTTGCCGAAATACCACAATATAATCATGATAATTCACAGACGTTTGATGAGTGGGTGGATGGTCCGCGGCCACGTGTAAACTTGCCTTTCACTGGTCAAACTGGGTTGCGCCAGTTCATAGAACTTCCTGAGAACCCTGAACCTATTGACTTTTTCAATTTGTTTATACATAATGATGACTATGAGGATATGGCAACGGAAACCAATAGATATTTCAAACAAGCAATGGAGGACAAAATTCTAAGACCCCGTTCAAGAATGCAACAGTGGCAAGACACTAATGCAGAAGAGATGAAGGTATTTGTAGCCATGACAATTGCCATGTCATTGGTTGTGCAGAGAAACTTTGCTGATTACTGGTCAACAAGTGATGTTACCTCAACGCCTTTCTTCGCCAAGTGCATGCCCCGAGACAGGTTTTGGCTTCTTATAACCTACCTACACTTGGCTGACAACAGGAGGATGCCGGGCCGTAACACCCCGTGCTTTTCACCAATAAATAAACTGGGACACTTGTATAACCGGATAGTTCACCGTTTTTCAAGAGTGTATAAACCGCATCAAAACATTTCAGTCGACGAGGGCATGGTGCCCTGGAAAGGTAACTTATCTTTCAAAGTTTATCTTCCCGACAAGCCTAAGAAGTATGGGATAAAGGCTTTCATGTTGTGTGACTCGCACAACGGATACGTTTGCAAGTTCAAACTCTACACTGGAAAAACGAATGAACCGGTTTCTGAAGGTGGCAAAACTTATGATGTAGTCATGGACTTGGTGAACGACTACGTTGGACAGGGGCATCACATCTTTATGGACAACTACTATTCGTCCACAAATCTGTACATAAATTTGTGGGAGCGGGGAATAGGTGCCACCGGGACGTTGAGAGCCAATCGAAAGGGACTTCCTGATTCAGTCAAGAAACCTAAAAAGAAAGCCAAGCAAGGGGACATGACAGTTTCTCACAACCATGGCCTACTCGTTCTTCGCTACGAAGATAGAAAATCAGTGCTTCTCATGTCTACTGTTGAAGATACACAACTTGAACAAACAGGGAAGAAGAACCGGGCAACAGGGGAACCAGTTCTCAAGCCGCGCATTGTAACAACGTACAACAAGTACATGGGAGGTGTTGATCGGGCCGACCAGATGTTGTCGTACACGCCGTTCCGAGTGAAGACCCTGAAGTGGTGGAAACGGGTTTGGTTTCACGTTCTCAACGTTGCCATGTTGAACTCTTACATCGTTTATAAAGAATACAGCAAAGATAAACCTCTAAAAACAAGTCGGGAATACAGGAAGGCTTTGGCGCAACATATAGTAACATTTGCGGACAAGGAACAAGTTCCATCACTTTGCAGACGTCCCCGTGGTCGGCCGAGCACGAGCGACGAGAGTGTCACTCGTCTTCATGGACGTCACTTTCCGACGAAGATTGAGCCTGTCGGAAGGAAGAAAAACGTCACAAGGATGTGTGTGGTATGCTCTAAGGCAAAACGCGCCGTCCTCGCAAAACAGATCGAAGAAGGCAATGGGCCAGCAAGGAAGAAAAAACGAGTAGGCAGAGAGTCTTCTTATGAATGTACAGATTGTAATGTTTCTCTGTGCGCCGCACCATGCTTCAAACTGTACCACACCGCCACTGACTATTCCAGGGCTTACATCACTGCCACGGAAAAAGAAAGAAATGAAGAAGGGAATGAAGAAGAAGAAAATTGAAAGTAAAGAGAGCCGAAGTGTGGACTAGTATATACACATTATATACATACCTTGTTAGGTCCCTAAAGCTGTTCTGCGCACAACCGCAGGTAAATATTGTGTATATTTGTACATAAATGCATTGTAATTTCATTGTAATACATGTCATTGCAAATAAAATATTCTTTATTTTATCAAAGAGACAGAGAAAGTGAATGCGAGCTTTCATTGGAAGTTCAGCCAGAACCGCATCATAAAAAACACCCATAAATGCTGAACCGGGTGGCCGATTTTCATAAAACTTACATGGGGTAAAGAGGAAAGATTCGGCTTTGATTCAATATAAAATTTATACATGCGCACGAAAAACTAAAGTTGCGGCACGTGCCCCGATATGCGCGATAGTCAAAAAGTTGCCTCAAAGTACCGAGGGTACCTTCATTTGGCACGCTATAACTTCCGAACGAAGTTGCGCATTTTTTTTCTTTTTACATCATCGTAAAGAGCAATAAATTGTCTTCAATTCCATGTATCATATGTATATGCGCAGTGAAAAATAAACATGCGGCAAATCATGCGCCAGATGTCGCAAAAAGTTAGTTTTTCAAAAATGAATTTTCTAAGTACTGGGGGTGCCTTCCTTACGCTCTTCATATATTGCGAACCATTTGACGTATTCCAATAATTTTTATATCATTGTAAAGAGGAATAAATTGTCTTCAAGAACATACGTGTTTCGCATGCGCGCGAAATAATTTACGATTTTATAAAGCTGGAAATAAAGACAAACTTTACACCGCGCAACATGTATTGCATTCGCCGCGGTGATTAGTGTATGCTGTGCTCATTAGTACCCATTAGTTCCACGCGCGCTCGGCTCTGGCACCCTTGAGGAGGTCTCGAGGAGGTCTCGAGGAGGTAACGGTACTGTAATTAGCACAGTCCCGGGGGGACCAAGCAGTGCCAGTAACTTGGTGCGCGTCGGGACCATTCACGTGGTACTGTCGGGGTAGCGTCACTCTCCTTTGGTTGGTTATATTTTCTGAACCATAAGTCGTATTCTAATAATTTTTATGTCATTGTAAAGAGGAATAAACTATCTACAAGCACATATAAATTTCGCAATATGCGCGCTCAGGAGTTTTGATTTCATGAAGCTGGAAATAAAGACAAACTTTAGATGACAATAGAATTATAACCATAGGTCGCATTCTAATATTTTTTATATCATTGTAAAGACAAACATCTGGTCTTCAAGTCCATATAAAAATTTCAGTAGCGCGCTCCAAATTCATGATGTTATAAGGCCCGAATTAAAGACAATCTTTACAAAGTAATAGAAAAGTAAAGAAAAATCGTAAAAAAATAATTCAAAGATGCGGGTATAAAGCAACCATTTGTGTACGGGTGCCGCGACTTGAATTTGTATTCAACGCCCGTATATAGCCCGTATTCGCCATGTAGATGCGGTATATTTCGTAAAAACGGTACCGGAATCGCCGCCTGGAAATTCCGCCAGCAGAGCTCGTTAGTGCCTAAGCTCAAACTACTGCTGCGAGCTGCGAGCCTGTAAATTCCGCCACAGGGGCTAAAAAGGGTAAAATATATATACGCAACGTAAGGGTTAGAATATGTATTTCCATAATATTGCAGAAGTAAATCGACAAACAAGCTGAAGGCTTACATTAATAATTTAATACCTCTCCAAATAAAATTTATTCAAAGTTCAATTTTGTAAGTTTTGTAAGTCAGTGGGTGATCCAGAGGGTGTCATGAGTAACATAAAACATGTAATACACATTATTCATTTCAGTACCAAACCATTCTGGTGTCTGTATTACAGGAACATGGCCAGATCTCTGTGTGAGCTATCTAGGTTAAACTGGAGTGGACTAGTGAATGTTACGCTATCCAGTAGTGATGTTAATCTTCTAATGTTTATATATGTATTTCTAAAACTTATATCCTATGTCTACTAACTGTCATGTAAACCTTCTCATCTCAGTCCTACATATATCATCTTTCTTGTTTTTAATTATCTATGAGCCTTTCAATATTTGATTTTTCCATCAAAATTTATGTGTTGTTGGTTTAAAGAGTGTAACAGAATTTTAAAATTTCATGTATTTGTAAATAGAATGGATATTGTTTCTTTAATGTACTGATGTACTGTAGGCCTGAGGCTTTTGAGTACCAGAATAAAGATTGATAGTAAACATTTCAATTGTTATTATTAATCTCCATAATTTTTAACTGTTGTATGTCATTACTTCACTCTTGACTTGAAAACAGGAAAACGATCATACGGTACATAAAACAGCTGAATATCAATACAGAACTGTCCCATTTTACTACCGACTTCTAAAATGACATCAACACTTCACTTGAAATATTATTTCATTTTCATTTTAAAAATTCTAAATTGATCCCTGACCCTTGAAATGTTTGACCAAGCTACAACTCTGTATGACCATGAGTCACACCTGTAATCATGATAACAAGGCTCGTCAACCTACTGTCTCACCTGTAGTTCTCACACTGAACAGGTGAAAATAAGTGTTCAGTGTCAATGACAGGTATGATAAGAAACAGCGAGACAGACAGGTGGGTTAAACAAGTTATCAATTGTATGATAAACAATTATTCTGTCAATCAAGCGATAAAGCCGTGACAGATCACGAAGGTGAGATGAGAACTTAATTTTGAGTCTGAGTCAACTGTTCATTCATAGACAATAAGACGATGGTTTCAATTTGTCATTTTCATGCTGACAAAAACGTTTTTGAAACAACAACTAATAAAGACAAAAGTTTCCACATTCAGCTAAACCAATACCAATGGTTGGATTTGACTTAAATTGGATTCTGATAAGAATACCTATTTATGAAAAATAAATTGACAACTTATTATTAAAATATCTTTTTTTTCTTTTTTTGATTTTTAACTTTTATTACAAAATAAATAGTATTACAATGTATTACAGCAAAGTTTCCAATGATAAATTGAACATACTATAGATGTAGAGGAGAAAGTAGTGGATAGCGATAGGGTGCAGAAGAAAGTACTCTGACAGTCATTATGGAATAGGCTTGACCATTTTGTTTGAAGATTATTTTCTGAAAAAAATGTATTTTTCCAAATTATAGTGGTATTTTATGAAATGAATGAGATTATTAAAATTTAATTAATTAATTCCAAATCTTGTTTTATTAATAAATTCTTTAGTGACAATAAAAATGTGATTTATTACTACATTTGCCGTTGGGTCCCCCAGTAGAAATTTTGAAATATCTATATTGATTAAAATATCAACAAAAAGTCCTGACTTTGTTTTGAGTATGATTGATAGGTCTGAAACTTAGAGCTTAAATTCGATCCGGATTAAATGTGAAAGATAAGTTTTTTAAATTCTCAAAACTGCAAACATTGAAATTTTCTTTTAAAAAACACACTATCTGCATATGATTTTGGTCTAAAATTAATTCCTTGTTCATAAAAAATAATGTATCTTATTTGAAGCATTGGAAAACCTTTAATTTCTAACAATTCATTCATTACAAAATGGACAATTCCAAATAAATATATCTCAAATTTACACTCTGTAACAAAACCATCCCAGTGAAATAAATTCAAACCAAAGGAAGATTAGTAGATTTAAACTTTAAAAAATAACTGTCCAAAGTTCATGGGGTGCTGATGGGATACTGAGCAGACTTTGGACCGCACACGTGTCTAGAAGTTTAAATATCAGAATGACGAAGATTTTGTTACTTAAAATAGTTGAATGTTCTCTTGAATAGCTGCTACAACAATATGACTCCTAACTAAGCTGGAATATATCCATGACCCTAACTCAAAACCACCCAGTTCAAGAATATACTTAGTGCCCTAACAATGCAGCCAGACTTGCTTAAGTTGTATGATATATACATGTAATTGATCTCAATTGAATAATGTCAGAACATATTGAAAACCAGATTATGCGTATTTCATTGAGACCTGACAAGAAAATATATTATAAAGTGAGGGCGAGAACTCTTCATACAGAAAGAACGCTTCATTAAGTACAATATCTTCGGTCCAGTGAATTCTTTGATAGCGGGATTCCTTCCTTATGAGTCTCCAGTTATGATCGTTTAAATGAACTAGGTGTCGTCGAGTCTGGTGGCGAATGGGACAACAATGATCCTGATGACTTCACGGACTAAAGGGGATTTCATGTCGGAAATGACAAAACCCATTTTCAACCCCACTCAGCATGAAAATGGATCAATTTCATTCATGCACGAAATTCAAATAGGTATTTGTAACGATATCACTGCCATTTGATAACACATTTCCTTCTCCCTCGTTTCTGACTCATTTAAATGAATTTGTATAATAAAAAAAAAGTTTTTCAAAGCTAGACGATGATTACTGGTCTGTTGGTTTTTATATTACCAAGTGATAGTTGAGCCATATAGGTAACTATGGCGACCGACATTCATAAATAGAAACATGTGAAAATCAAAGGATTTTGAAAAGTAATGACCATTAAATGATAATTGACATTAACCACAATTTAATGAATATCAATATGAGTAAGTTACATTCTTATTGTTTGATACATATGCATCACAAACTTTATTTGGTGTTTCACTTCAATACAAGAAAACATTTAAAACCAAATTACTGCACACCTCTTTGTGATGATTGAGGTACTAGTGACATATAACTATTTGTGAGATTTTAATAATTATTTTTTCCTTTAACATTGATAAAATAACGATCATTAAATATTCTCCATATCAACTTTGACGGTAGATCTGTTAGATGCTTATGACACCTATAGTCATTTCGGGGGCTGCGTTTAATTTCCAGATTCGACACTCAAATGGCAAGAACGGCCAACTTGACTCTAGAGTCGAGTCAAGAATGTACTCCCCATTTTTGCAAGAGAACAACTAGAGTTGTGAAACCACATGCTTTATTCTAGTGTAGATTCCTTTCCAAACGAGTCCCACATGACACATTATGAATTGAATATTAGATTTTAATACATAGATACTTGTTTATACTAATTGCTTGTGCTGATAGCTGAGGCAAATGTTGATACTGTTAGTCACTCGAGTTGTGTTCGATATCTTATATAAATTTCAAAGCGCATCCGTCGACTCCCTTGTGTTGTTAAATAAAACGCAGCCAAAGAGACTTTCACAGGTGCAAAACTATAAAGACTCATTAAAGGTATGATCATAGGAAAGAAGGTGTGTCTGTCTAACCACAATTGACTCAATATTTTCTCATGAAGCATCCAAAACTTTAATTACAGGTAAGCATAGAGAAAGCAAAGAGCACAAGGTGTGAACGAGTTCATCAATCAAAAATTTTATCTTGTGAGTCACGTTATATGCATTGCAGTCACGGTTCATGCAGCTACTTTCATTAAAACTATTCTATAGCATTATGTCGAGAGAAAATTAATTAACTAACTAGTTGAACAAGGTTGATACAGTTATTGAAGATGTTATTCAAGGAGAAATAAATTGAATTCAGCCTTGTATGCAAAGGGGATAATTTTAAATGTTTATTCAAATATCATGAAACATACTAAAATTGTTTATTTGAGTGTAATGAACATGGTTTTGTGTAATAAATTTTGAAGAAATTCAATAATCTTTCAACAAATAGTTTAAGTTATTTGCCATTTCTTTTTTTTTTTTTTTTTACATAAAACCATTTCATCAAGTCAAAATGAAACACATTTGTATGCTATAAAAATGATGAAAAGCATCAAAGGTTGAACGTATCAGTTCCTTAAAAAGTGTGATCTTAAAACTTAAATTCAACTTAACATCATAGAATGTAAATTTGCTTCTTTATTACTTGTGATGAATATTATTAAACATTCAATCAAAATTTATACAGACAGATCATTTCCTCCTACTTGAAATTTGATTTCCTCATCACATACATTCTCTTGAAACGACTTTACGAAAAAAATGGGTTAAAGTGACATTCCAAGTTAACTGAAATAAAAAAAAAACTGTTCTTTTCCTTATGTTTTAACCATTATAGGGCATCTTGTGAAAGAGAATAATGTAATTAAGATCTTTTCACTGTGACTCTGAACATATCTTTCAAGTACCGTAAGAGCATTTTGGGAAAAAAGATGTTAGTTCTTGGAATCATATTGGATCAGCCTGAATCAGCATTCAACAGGTAAAGTGCTTCACTTGAATGCATACTTCTTGAACAGTTGATTTTGCCCTTGTGCTGATTCTTGTAAAACAGTAACCTACAATGAATGGCTCTGATTAAGTAACTCTCCGCTTCCATTAAAGGTGCATCCATTGTGTTTCATAAAATTTTATTTGGTTTTAATACGTTCCAACACACCAAATGTGCTGTTTACAATACAAACAAATTCACTCAGCTTGCATATTCATCCCCAATCGCCAAATATATCATAATTACTAGTTTCAAATTAAAATCGAGTAACATCATTATGCATGTGCAGAAACGGAAAGTGCACGTCCTATTTACATGCACAGTAGTTATATGACCTATTGAACATTATCAACCCAAATTTGGTATTTTGTCTGGTTTAAATACGATTCCAAAATTACGTTTGACTCAGTGGCGCGCGCCACACGTGGTGCATTGTCCGGTTTTTCGATCAGAAATCGATACTTTTACCTTCATATCGTCAATATACTAAGTCGAGTATCATCAAAATGGTAGTTTTCGGTAACAGTTGGTACTTCTCGATAAAATAAGACCATTTATAACGTTTGGCATATTTGACCCCCAACAACACAATGGATGTACCTTTAAGTGCTGGAGGAAAAGCAACTGTTCAAGAAATAAACGCTGGCTGGGCCTCCTATGAGCCCTATAGAGTGCCACAAGTTTACTATGCAGTTAACAAACAAATATCAATAGAACAAATTTCTGTTGAAGCTGTGGGTCTCAAATTTAGTGGTGGGTTTGAGAAACTGATGGCTTGATATTTTACGCCTGTGAGCTTATTAGAGGAAATCGGACTGAATTAACTTGAACCAGTGTTCAATATGGCAGCATGGGGGTTAATTGTTCCATTGGACAAGGGTTAACAAGTGTACACCTGGGCCGTGTCCATAACAGCGAGCGCTTATAATCACTCATTGATTAGTGTAGTGCTTATTCTCTCCTGAACGACACAGTGAAAAACCTCAAAGTTTGCTTGCTTTGCTTCGTAGCGCTACATTGAGCAATCGCGTTCAAGAGAGGTTTAAAAGTAATCGCTAATTGAGCGATTACTTTGAAACCTCTCTTGAACACGACCCAGAATCCACATGAACCAGTGTTCAACATGGCAGCATGAGGGTTAATTGTTCCACTGGACCAGGGTTAACAAGTGTACCAGGTGTGAAGTCAAAGCTCTGTTAATAAAAGCAGCTCAATCTTGTCACAAGCTCTATCATAATCAAACAGCCTGTGGGCACCCAGTAATCACGGACTGAACACCCCTTTAACATACCTCTTGTACTGACTCATGTAACTCTGAACGTACAAGTACAAGAGTATTTGTACACTGGTACATGAACATCTATTGAACTGACTGACGGGCTACAAGCTTGACGTGAACAGTCTGTTAATTCACAACCCTGGATAAACTGACTCTCTTATACTGGAATGTGACATTCTCTGTTAAAGGCTTTTAAAATGTTACAAATAGAACTTTTTACCTTAATATTATTTTTGGTATAGAATTTTCCATGAATCTAAAATGCAAATTTCGACATTACATTAAAGGTTTGTTGATAAAACATGTCAGTATGAATATATTTATGAGTAAATTTCAAATGTAATATTTACATATACTAATATTTACTTTCTTGATCCAATATCAAATATATGACAAGATTTCGTTTCTCAACATAACTTTCAGTGTTGATCTTGTTTTCTTTAAAGTTTATATCTATATTTCACACATACTTTCAATATCTTCAAAAGATGCAGTTTCCATATATTAATGATGATGATGGTGATGGTGATGGTGATGATGACGACGATGACGATGATGATGATAATCTATCCACAAGTCGTGAGGTGAGGTGATTTGGGGTTCAATGCTGCTTTCAAAAGTATTTCACTTATATCACAACATCTAGTATTATTGCAGGGAGAAAGCTCACAACACAAAGTGGCTATGTATTGTGGTGAAACCTGCGAGCAATGGCTGGAATTATCGAACCATTGGTGATACTGCATTGGAATTCACAGTAGCATTGCACCCAAATGTTACTGCATGTAAAACAGTTCTCTACTGCAAAAAAAGTTGCCGTGCCACTGGCGGGATTCGAAACACGGACCTCTTGATGCCAAGTTGAATGCGCTAACCACTGCTCTATCCCTACCGCTCTATCCCCACCCCTCTATCCCCACCCCTCTATCCCCACCCCTCTATCCCTACCCCTCTATCCCTACCCCTCTATCCACCCCCCCCCCCACTACTAAGTCGTAGAATGAACTAAGCATTCATTGTGTAACTGAGTATCATGTGCTCATGTTTCAAACTTGCCTGAACCTATCAAATCAACAATCCAAATACACTACATTTGTGAGTTGCATGAATTTTAAATCTTTTAAAGTTATTACAAATACCAGTCCATAACAGTGAAAAGAATTTATTGCCATACATTTGACATTTGCGGATGGATATGCATGTCTAGTGAGATGAGTGAACTTGAGTATCAAAGCCTAATAAAATTTTATGAAACATACTTAATACAATTTTAAATATTCTAAAGTCATTACAATAAGCTGTACATAACTCTAGACCCGTCCAAACCTAAAATATTCGTGGGGACCAGAATGAACTTGGAATACATTATTATCAATGAACCATCACCTTCATATTATCTTCTTCCTGTAGTTTACATTTACATACTTTGCAATTTGAATTTCAAACCAGCTCAAAATGTATTATAGACAAAACATCAGCATACTTTTTGTGGTTATTAAAACTTAAAGGGATACTTCAAATGTTGACATTTAAAATTCAAGATAACATCCTTATCAATATATTCCAAATAGACTGTATTTTAATCTAGAATTTACAGTATAAACTTGGAATCCTTAAAACACCACAAGTCCTATGGTCTCATTCACTATATCACCTGTAGATACATGCTTCATTTAAGCACCTCTACACAAATAAACAACACAATAACTTTTGTCAATAAAATAACCTTGACTCAATATCAAATCTAATTTTACAAGTTGCATTTCAAACCAGCTGCAAATCTGTTAACATTATCACCTTACCCATCAAGTTTAAAATCTTACCAAATTAACAAGTCACATTTCAAACCAGCTGCAAATCTGTTAACATTATCACATAACCCATCAAGTTTAAAATCTTACCAAATTAACAAGTTGCATTTCAAACCAGATGTAAATCTGTTAACATTATCACCCAACCCATCAAGTTTAAAATCTTTATCACATTTACCTGTGTGCAAGACACCTGCCTAGCTAACTATCTACAAACAATCAAATACACCCGACAATTTAGTTTGAAGTTTATAGTTTGAAAGTATGCGATGGATATGAGTCACTCCAGTCAACAGAGTTTCGCCTTACATTTTATTGTGTTTGTACAAATCTAGAGCTGTTATTTGGGTATAATAAACAAGCCATTTTCTGTAACAATGTCCTCCGTGGACTGTATACAAGCAATTAAATAGCTTTAAGTATCTACCAAGTATGTATTGAGTTGACCCTTGTGTCTTCTCTGTTGTGTTATGTGAACAAGAAATTATCAAGTTTCTTCCAATGTTTGTGACTCATTTTAGATAAAGGAACTAAACGTCAGTGGCGGATCCAGGAATTGTGAAAGGGGGGGGGGGGGGGGTACACAAATTGAAAAGGGACGGTCAAAAAATGTTTTCTTCATACCCGCCCATGCAAAAAATTTTGAGAGGGGGGCGGGGGGACCAGACCCCCTCGACACAACCCCCTCTACCCCCTTGAAACAGTTTCAGTCATAGCTTATGTGATTTCTTGTTTATTATTGCATAACATAATTGTTGGGACTTTATCACTGATGTGCAATACTGTACACATCCCTATTTCATAGAGATTTTATTTTTGTGTTTTATGGCGCAAAAATATTGATAACGAATAATTATTCACAATGAGAGTTCGAAATTCCCTTCTGAATAGGAGTAGGATCCTTGTACCATCACATACCGGACATATCATCATGGAACTTAATAAATACAAATTTGTAATCCTTTCATTGCAATGTATTTGATGATCCCGACACAATATTAAAGTAAATTGTTATTCATAATAAGAAAATCTAACAGAAATAGCTATGGAGCTCATTGCTTTACTTTCTAGCTCCATACTTCAGCCTTTCCAATTGAAGAAATACAAAATATGACAAACATGATGTCGGAGATCAACAAAACGGATAGGGTAGGATAAAGGGTGTGGGGTGCCTGGTTAGAAAAATTGTACCCATTCCAAGCCTACTAGATTTTGAAACTGAATTGTTTCTTATGATCTAAAGGAAAACCCATACCGGTAAAGCTGGTTATATGTTATATTTTTATCATCCAATTACTATTGTCAGAGTTATCCATTGGACAATTTAAACTAATATATCAATGCATTGATGACAACGCATTATTAAAAACTTCATACCAAAAATAAAGAACTGTTATGCTAAGGGTATGGTAAATAGTCAAAGGGAGCTAACTCATGACACAAGGAAGTGTCTAGTTTTAAAATCACTTCTAAAACTGATTTGATTAATTAGCCAATTAAATATATGGAAAATATAAATGATATCAATGGTGGCGGATCCAGAAAATTTTACTTGCAAATATTTTCAAAAGGGGAGAATTCAAGCAGTTTTCAAAACTGTATGAACCGTCTCTTATGACGACATATGGCACATTATTCATGTTGTGCTCTTGAAATGATCCCTGTGCCAAACGACAAAGTGCATGTTTTCCCATTATGAATCAATAATCAAATGTTCAAAAGATCTTAGTTACTTTTCAATTTTGAATGTTCCACAAGTAAATTGACATGAATACAGGCCAGTTCATCATGGATCGTTTGGCAAGTCAGTATGTAGAAACATTATAAACTGATTAAACTCCTGCGTTAGGCTGTACTCTCAAGTCAGACATGGGTCATGATATAGTTCCAAGATAGTAATTTTGAAACAAATTAATTACATTACACTGTTATTTTGCATGCTTAAACAGTAACATCATTCACCTTGTTGTATTTTGAGAAACAAAGCCCTTAAATTGACATATATGCGCATTGGATTGAGACGTTTGTAAAAATATTTAATGTAGTATTTACACATGTTACAGGTAAGGTAGTCTTACAATAGTCAAATCAAAGCAAGGAAAAATACATATAATTTTTTTTATTTACCAACGATTTAATGTTTAACAAAAACATATGAAACTTCTCCCTTCAACGATGATGCTAAATGACGGCAAGTTACCTGCACAATAGACAAGCTCACAACCTTGTGATAAGTATTTCCATACAAAATCTTCAGAATGTTCAGCAGGCGCCATTTATCAATTTCACTGTGATGTATACTTTGCTACCACGTGTTAATTTGTTTAATCATTTATCATTGTAAATAACCGTTAGTAGTTTTGTCAAGGTATGTTTAAACTTGTACAATTGTGTTATGTGCGAGTCATTTATTTTCAATGTGCTCCCATGGGGCCCCCGATGTTAAGCATTAGTGCGTGGTTTTATATTTTCATGCGGCAATGGTCTCAGGTTTTGCCGAGCTTCAGCTTTGGGGTCCATCACATTTATATGCACAGATCCCTTTCCCCCTCTGGGTCTGCCACTGGTTGGCATGAGACGAGTACCTGTACAGTTATAAATCTAGATATATACCATTGGGTAGATCCATGAACATAAACATTACAAGCATAATGTTTATCACAAATTCTATTGATTTATAAAAAATAGAAACAGAACAATAATGTTTCACATAACTTTTAATACTCTAACAATGGCAAAATATTGTACCAGAATCTCACATGCAATGCCCAACGTGTGAATGTGATGTAGATCTTGTAGGTACAGGTGCTACATGAAATATCATAAGACCACAGAATGATCTTGTTAATCCATCAGTAAGTCAATGTTGAAAAACTACATCAATATTATTAGAGATAATTATATTTATTGATGAACTGTCAACATTATGTGTTATAGTTGTGAGACCATCTAGGAACACTGGCATCACATCTAACATAATGTTTGGGAATGCTGGAGTAAAACACAAAAAGTTCCTTTTGTGGAACAGAATCACAACACGTCTCCATGATCACACACCAACGATGATTACGTTCAATTTCCTGCCCAGTTGACGACTGAACACAAGCACATGATTGATCCAGCTCACCTTGGTACAAGTCTCAACAAGAGTTACTTCCCTTTGACTGTTCAACTATTCGGCATTGTGTCCTGCACACCATCAATTTTCATTTCATGTGTTTTCTGTTCAATTTCTTTTTCTGTAGGTACCTCGGGTGACGACTTGGCCTCAGTTTTGTCAGAGTCTTTTTCTTTTTCTGTATCCTTGACAACAGGAGCAGAGAATTCTTCTACCTCTTGTTCTTCCTCAACCCTTTTAGCCAGGGCATCCTCCTGAAGAATGAATAGTGTCATTGTCATTCTTACGATTATTATAATATACATTAACATATACACATCATAATAGAATAGAATCAGTTGCAAGAGTTGTTACAACTTCCCCAGCAAGTCATAATTTCCTAACAGGCTAATTTAACATGGTTACATTTTGGATACCACTACCTTCAATAGTACAAAATCTTGGCTGATTTAAGACTTGCTGCATTTCTTTAACTTTCCTGTGCTAGCTTGTTAGCTGAATGTGAAACTTCATAGTGCCCCCTGAAAAGCTAGCACAAAAACAAAATGCAGTAACCATACTGAATTAAAGTTTTAGAAAAATGCATTTAACATAACCAAAATATAACAAAATAGAATGAATTAATATATTATTATGAGGTCATGATATATTTTGGGTTTCTGTTCTTGAGTACCGGTATGTGTGAGAGCTCTAGTATTGAAATCTCCAATATTACATGTAATGTATGTAGATAGTGAGATCGTAATGATCGTAAGGGGTTATCCCCCCTTATCTGCGCATGTCATTGTAAAGCTTTCGGAATAAATTTATCTTTGGACGTGTTTTTGCCAGCTCTTGGTATATTTGTTAATTAAATGTTACAACATAACCCTAGGACACTAAATTACACACCTTTATCAGAATGACCAGTTCTTCCTCAGAGAGAGGTTGTTTCTCCGGGTAAAGTCGACGCTGTATATAGGACGCAGACACATCACTCCCATTGGTCGTTCCGTTAGATGAGAAGTTGTCTCCCTTTAGGAAGTGTTTCATCTGATCATCTCGGAATTTTGAGAGAGATTTCACAATATCTTTGGGTGTAGGTTCACGGACATTGCAGCCTTTCAATCGACCAAGCTTCTTTTCTAGAATTAAAAATAATGAATGAACTTTTTATGATTTACTCATGACTCAATCACATTTTTGCAATGCTAACCCTGTATTTTGTAAAATTTAAATTGAGATTTCAGTGGCAGCATATACTCATACATGCGACATTTACTCTTAGGAAAATACAAAAAATACAAGTAAAGGTGAAATGGCTGGTTAAATCAAGTGTTCTATTGGGAGTATTTTTTGTGGAAATGTAATTTTGAAGGTGATCCTCCTGTTTATATATACATATATGTTATTAATGTAATATTATAACATAATGCAAATTAAAGTTATTATTGAGGGTAACATTTTGGCAACATACGATTTTACAATTTGACAAAGAATACTGCACAAGAATTCAAAATAAAACAGTCCAGTGGCTTTGGCATTTCCTGTCTGCTGAACCGCTAAAACACACCTAAAGAATCGATATATTGGTCCGAGCTGATAATCTGACGTAAAGGATCATTCGGAGCCGGTAACAATGTAATAGTTGATGAAGATTGGGGTGACCACGGGTCGTTCATCTTCAATGTTGTTTATCGTAGCACTTTTGTAACTGCAGTGCGCATACGCGGAAGTAAACCGGAAGTAAAGAGTAATCTCCCCATGATGCTACATTTTACCGATAGGTTTTCTTTCTGCTGGTAAAGTTGTACCATTTTGGTTGTATTTGGCATACCATTACAAAGGAAGAAATAAAAGACGTAGTGTTTAATTCAATATTTGATAATAAATTACATTTCTGTTGCGGAAAAGGTGTTATTTCAAATTATCATCTCCACCATAAGCAAATATTCAGCCAATGTTACCAATACAAATACCGCCTACTTGTTCATCAATCAGTTGCCATATATAAACATCGTCGTCATGTGCGAGGATCTGTCAAAACTTCCACGTAATTTTCCTCATACAGAAGATGGCAATGTGTGATGTCATGTCTTCTAAAAGCTTTATATATAAAAGAACATCGTGAATGATCTTCTCTTGACTAGGTGGCTGCGAGGAGAATATATATCGTCTTGATTTCATCTTATTTCCGGGTTCTAAACGCAAAGAGGAGGTGATTAGGTGAAATCTCACCGTTAAAACGTCGAGGTGAGTGAAACATCGCATTTAAGCTAAAACTGAATGATAATCAATCTAAAATGCTGCTTCACTGACACATGTTTTGACGCAAGATGTTTCGAACTGTGCGAAGCTGGTTGAAAAGGCTTTTTCCTTTCTTACCATTTGAAGGTGACGACCCGGAAATGGATACTTTATTTCGGAGAAGAAATAAAATACTCTACTTTGAAAAGCGAAACAAGAAAAGGAACACAGTGAGGGGCGAAAAAATAGGAAACGGAGATGAGCTTAATGCTGCTTTGGAATCCTACAAGAACCCTCCCGGTGTTGATGGAATCATGCTTATTGATACCAACGTACAGTTCATCCCGGCATCAATCGGCAGATTTTCTAACATGACGACTCTTATAATGAATAATAACTCTATCAGCGAGATTCCTTGGTCTATTATTTATTTAAAAGATCTTGAGGTTCTAAACCTTGCTGCCAACTCGTTAACCGAACTTCCCCTTATAGTGGGGTATATGGAATCGATACGAGAGCTGTACCTCGCCAAGAACAAGCTCCGATTTCTTCCAACAAGTCTTCTCAAACTCACAAAACTTGAAACTCTTGAAGTGGGCGAAAACCCAAACATGGAATCACCTGCTTTGACAATTTGTTCGGAAGGAAAAGAAGCTATTTTCAAGGAACTGTTACGTCGCCACGGTCGTGTAAACGTGCTGGCAGGTGCTACCCCGTGGTATAGTGAGGACAATGTTCGCGGGGAGAAAGGAAAGGTTCATTTCGGAGAGGTGGACAGTTTGATGAAGATTACCATTGACTGTATTCTGGAATGTCAAGTAGATTATCTGAGCCTGTCCCACGTGCCCCCGAGACTGAAGAGTCACCTCCTGACCACAGAGAACACGAGGGTCAAGGAGATCCAAATCTCGGCCTGCAGTGAATGTAGGGGTTACTTCTCCACCCAGGCGCGATTTGATGTTCATGTTTGTAAGGGAAGGAGGACTGGGAATAGAGTTCGCTCTGATTGATGACAACATGCAGTTTCATAATACAGTCATGAACTTAATCAAATACGTAATTATGTATTATGTATATAGTTAACATTGTGACCGAACTATATTTGAACTCTTCCTATATGTTGTATGTTACATCTAGGAACAGACCTAAAAGCCATAATATGTTACAACACACTCACCCTTATATCTCAATTGAGTGGGTAAGTTGTTCGACCGAAATAGTGAAGTCCCAATGTAGATATTATATTGTTGGGTGATGGCTATCTCTCCGTTTTGTGGAGGAAAAATACCGAAAATATCGTATCTTCAGTGGGCAGAAAAAATATGAAATGAACCCTAGATAGGCCTATACCTTTTTTCCAGAAATTGGGTAAGCTTTTAATTAAGTTAATTAATAATCATAACATAAACGACAGGCGACCTTGTGAACTTATGTTTTTACTCATGATTAGATCATATGTTTGTGGAGCTGCCAGTAGGCCTACAGGGGTAGATATATGTATATAATAGCAGTTAGCCTGGATGTCAAACTATCAGGAATTTACTAGTCCTTTGTGAAATGTGTTACGGTCTGGTCGGGAAAGAATACCGTTCACTATTCAGTGATTCCTGACACACGCGTGCCTTTATATCAACAATGCAACTGTGGTTTATGTGATACATTGATGTTTTGAATATGAATAACATTATAAATGTATTTATTGCTACCATTTTATGACCCATGAATCACATAATAAACACAACTGTTATTTATTGAATGCTACATTTATGTAAAGAATGATTGCTGTCCGAGTCCGTTTGGAATATTTCAAGTGACACTGTGATAGAATGACTTGCGTCAAACATTTATCAATATTCATTTATGTTTTATTACTGACATTTTTGAACTCGTTTGATGTTGACCCTACTTTCAGATTGTAATTAAAATGTATCCATACTGGAGAATGTGTTGAATTGAACATGAGGTGTGCTAACATTTTTGATATAATTTTACAAATAAAATTTTGTTCTTGATGTAAATTGTTGGTTATCGATGAGAATAACGCATATGCACATATACATGTAGATATATACATAATACTCGATCAATCAATACTGTTTAAATCAGCTTTTAAATGCATTGGAACAGAGGCCATAAATGCATTGGAGCAGAGGCCATAGGGTTGTCTCTGATTTTAGTCTGAGTTCGGCCAAAGAAACCCGAATGTGAACGGTCAAAGGGAAGTAACTCTGCAATATTTACAGTGGTCATAAGCCGCGATCATGACTGAAGGAGCGGAAGACGTATTGCTATCTATGTTTTGCTAACTAGGCCTACGCCTCTGTAAACATTAGGTGCTACAGCATGGTAAGATACTAGGAGTCATTAAGTAGTGAAGGAACATTGTGATATTCAACTGTGATGTCTGTTGAAATGATAATTCTGTGTCCAAGTAAACAGGAAGTTGGGAAATCTGACCGGATTTTGAAACTTTTAAATTTTACATCGGAGTTCTTCTCCATCACGATACACCCATTAAAATGCATTCGGTACTTAATATTATAAAGAAGCAATTAATCTACTGGATACGCACCCTTTTATAGCAGACCTCTACCTTTTATAGCAGACCTCTACGAATCGAATAATATGGTATGTCTCGAAATGCTCTGATATTTGTTCTGATCCTGGAAGCGTACGTAAAATGACCATTGAGAAGCCACGACAGCCTGCACATACATGTCGGTAGAGCACACGTTCTGTAGCCGGGTGCGCTCTATCTTATTATCTATGATATTTTAGAAACAATTTGCAACTCACATTGCTCTTAATTATCGTGGCAGATGAGGTCAAAAGCATCCCTACTAGTTTACAACTTGTGGAATATCCCCAGAAAACTTTGGTTGAGGTAGTTTCAAGATAATCTCTGATTAATATTTACATACTTTATTTAAATACACCTGTTACATGACAGATTGTTATAGGAAAGGTAGTTCAATGTATTTTTAAACAGAAAGGAGAGACTGTCAAAGTATTTGGGAACATTTTAGCATGTTTTATTATATATTCTATTCACCCCAACGTTTGACTGTTTGTGTTTTAATGAAGTGTATAACCTTATTCTGGTTAATGGTGCATCCATTGTGTTTCATAAAATTTTATTTGACTGTAATACGTCCCAACACACCATATGTGCTGTTTACAGCACAAATAAATTCACTCAGCTTGCATATTTATCCCCAATCGACAAATATCATAATTACTAGTTTCCAATTAAAATCGAGTAACATCATATGCATGTGTAGGAACCGAAACTGCACGTCCAATTTACATGCACAGTAGTTAGCGAGGCAGTCTGATTAAAATCGACCTTGTTCCGAGGAACAAAATTTGCAAAATAATATATCACCGGGATACGAACAGGTTCTGTAGATTCCTCGCCACAAGGTCTGAGAACATCCCGTATAGGCGTGTCTTCCGAACCAGTTTAGCGCAGCCAAAGCCCAGTCAAATAGCTGACCAATCACATCATAGTTTTTAAACGGTGGCTGTTTTGAAAGCATTTGGAACAGGCAAAAGGATAGCTGTTTGGAGTTATCTGCCCCTTACTTCTCGCATCGAAAGCATTTGTTGGGCATCTTTTGATTGGCTACCTGAATTGCGCTCGAACACGCTAGTCTACGGACTGTTTCCAGACGGTTTGGCGTGGAAATCTCCGAACGATATGAGTTCGTATCCCGGTAGATGCACTATTTTGCAAATTTTTTCCACGGAATACCGTCGGTTTTAATCAGACTGGTTAGCGAGGCATTGTCCGGTTTCTGTCAGACATCACTACTTTTACCTTCATATCGTCAATATACTCAGTCCACTATCATCAATATGGTTTTTTCCGGTAATAGTCGGTACTTCTCGATAAAGCAACACCATTTATATCGTTTGGAATATGTGACCTCCAACAACACAATGGATGTACCTTTAAATGTCTGGTTTTTGAGGACCGTAAGTCAGCAGTGGAGCCACATTCCCCCGAAGTTTTGATACATGCCTGGGACAGAGTTAATACAAAACACAATTTTCCGGTTGTTTGTAGGTCTGGTTTCATTTCTATCAATTATTGTTATCAATGTGTTAAAGAATCCGGTGTCAAGTTACAAGTCGATTGCAGGGTCTTATCCAGGATTTATGAACTGTTGACAGGGTTTCATGAGAGAAGCATTATTACGACGGATGTTGAATTATGTTTTCGTTAAAAATCATTGGCCTTGCGAGGAGGATTTGACGCTCAACCCGACCGAACTTCACACTGTGACAGAATATTGAAATGCGAATATGAAAATGTTCAAATCTCTCAGGATAGAAACATGACAGTAGCAATCAGGGGCTCCTTGAGTTTCATGAAGCAACCTTTACTACGGAAAAGTTTAACTCCCATCATTTAACGTTGAACTAAGGTATCATTCATGCCTCTAGAGTTTTTTTCTGCTCCGACAGCAACATAGTTGCGACGTCGTGTTGCCCTCTTGTCATGTGTTCCCTGCTTAAAATTTTTAGCGATTGTTAACTACGGTAGTGTCAACGAGGGAGTCAGTCGAAAGTAACTTAGTCTGACCATGGTTTAACTGTATACGTTCCTTTAGTTTGCTCAGAGACTATAAAATACATTATGTTATGGTCTCTGGTTTGCTCCACAGGACACTCGTAGACTCGTGGTGATAGTCCGACCTACCTCCTGGCCTACGCTTACATGCGACGATATCCCAATTATTATTAATTGCGACCCATTTATGGGTATGGGGAATTCAGTTAATGCATGGTACGACATGTCATTGACATCGTACTGCAATAAACATATAGAACTGTATCGGTCTTTGATTGGCGTTTGATCAAAATCGGACCATGTTGTACCTTCTTGCAAAATTTTAGTTTTCTATTTCGTGTTTGTCACCTTTTGTCATACTCGTGACACTGAGAAACTGCACTTACGCTGGAAACAGCTATGTACTGACTATGCTTTGTAAGTTTACAGAATGGAACATTCTTTTGAGATAGAAGCTGTTTTGTCTCCCTGAAGATTATTGACGTGTTTCAAAACGTTAAAGCTTTAGGTCTATATCACATTTTATCTAACAATGATGTTGAGATTATGAATTATAACTATCCAAGACTTGAATCAAGTAGATATAGTTAACATTAACATTTTGTTAAAGGGAAAACATTCAAACCGTCCTGTTTCCGGACCTATCCCAGCTAGAATCATTTGTCTATCGAGGAAAATGTTGTTGAAGACAACTTCCGGTTTACAATAGACATGGCGCACCCCTGTGTTTCAGTTTTTCTTTTGATTTGATGTTTGAATTTCTACACTAATAATCCCTTTGAGTGAAGTAAGGTCTTCTTTCACACCAAATTCAGCGGTAAAATCATAATATTACTATACATATTCAAGCTAGGTTTCAAGCTGTTTCTCTCATTACCACCTTAAAGTTTTAGTTCATGTTTCAGACGAATTCAAGAGCAAGAATCACCTCCGACCAATACAGCCCGATCCCCTGACCCCCATCGTCAAGGTTCCACAATAGATCATATCAGTCGTGCATGTGATTCAAAGAATGATGGTCTGCTCCTAAATGATTTAAAAAACTATCTACCTCTAAACCAAATCACCTTGGTTTGAAGCCTGCATCACACCGTATGACCCGGATATGTTATTGCATTGAATTTGGAAGGCTTCTCTTCTAGAATATACCTTAAAGTATTAATCTGTTCCAGTCAAGACCACCACCACCACGGCGGACCTGAAGCAGTACATCAGGGAGCTCCGTATAGTCTCCCCCGCACCGACCAGCGGACCCAAGTCTGGCACCATGAGGTATTTCTCCAACCAGATCGCTAAGATCAGCGACCACGTGTACCTCAGCAGTGTGGGAGGCGTGACCCAGGAGCGATCCCTCCAGGAGAACGGTATCTCTCACATCCTGAACGTCTCCAAGGAGCTCCAAGACCTCACATACCCTTTGGAAGACTTGAAGGTCAAGCGTGTATCTCTGAGAGACACCGTCGAGGAGAATATTCTTCCCCACCTTGATTCCCTGGTCGAACATGTACATCTTATAGCTGAACAAGGGGGTAACATTGCGGTTCACTGTATAGCGGGGGTGAGTAGATCCGCCACTGTATGTATCTGTTACCTTGTCAGGTATCACAAGATGACGCTCAAAGACGCTTACCGGAAAGTGTACAAGGCAAGGGAGATAATTCGGCCAAATCGGAGTTTCTGGGAGAGTATGGTTGAGTTCGAGGAGCGGTGTCACGGTAGCACAACGGTGGAACTCTTACCTCATGTCTGTGGCTTGGAACCGTCTGTGTACAAGAGGGATATAGAGCTCAGGATCAGGTGTGGCTGGATGAACGAGTTGATGTTTATCTGGGCCCTCCATCTTGGAATGGTGGTCCTGCAGGTATATTTCGGTTAGAAGACAAACTGGTGGAGGTATTGGTGTACTTTGTAGATTCATGTCTTGTTGAATGAAGAATCCGGATCCTTAATATCTTGAAATATTCCTATCACAGAACTTCGTTATCGTAGATCAAACGTAGGTAAAACATGCTGTCGTGAAACAATCTATCATAGTATGTAGGCCTGTGTGTTACCGACGATGTACCTTTACGCTATTCGTTTTACTTACGATAACGAGTTTCTGTGTTCTCACCTCTAATTATGAACTAAAATTGTTGCCCATTTGTTATAAACTTCAGTTTAGGTTCGATGAGTTCGCAGGTTTCAAGAATAGCAAGCCAGATGTTTATCATGGCGACTCTGTCTTTTAATGATTTTAATATTGTATTTGCTAAGAACGTTTTCTTAATCAGATTATCAGTTCATCACGTTTTGAAGCAATATGAATGCAATATGAAGGTGCTCGATTTAATAACAATACTAAGTGTGTTGGTAAACACACCAGGCTGGATCTTAGGAATAGAAAGAGGACATTGCTTGAAAATGTCCAGTTGTTCAACAATTCGCCGAACTGACATCATCTTTTTGTTACGGTGACGTCATAGGATTGAAAGTGTTACTTTCATTGAGTAGAATAACATTTTATTTCACTCTGTGAAATATTGATTATATTTTAACTGATAAATACCACATTTCACCATTGAAAATATAACTATTCCTGGTTAATTTGAATAGTGGTAACACAGTATTAAACTGATAATTAACAAACTTCTAGTCTTTTAAACTAACAATACAGCAGAGTTACTTTCTATTTTATATTGTCAAAGCAATCCACATATATAGCATGTTTGCATAAAGTATTTTTAAGCATTACATATTATTATATAATGAGCAGTATGTGATAAAACATATGTTTTACAATTTCGATTTATAGGGAAAAAAGCTTTAATATCCTCAGAATACAGTGTATATACATGTAGATCTATATAATTGACATGCAATATTATTTATTTCCTTTGTGTTTGTTTTTCTGTGATGTTTTAACAATCGTGATGCATGTTTTATTGTTGTATTTTATTTGATTTTTATTCTAAAACACATGCAGGGAAGGGTACGGGTTTTATTTATGTAAATATATGACTGGCTTAGTGGCATGGCCGTCAAAACCATAATGATATTTTATGCAGACAATCTTAATAAACACTTTTGAAATTTTAATGCTTTCGTATTTAAATCATTATGTCTCATCATCTGCTTGATGTTCCGTCGGCATTGGCGTCTACGTCCAGATTCCTATCTTGTCTACTCGACCAATCTTCACCAACTTTGGTAAAATGTCTCTCTGTATCTGGGATTTGAGATTTTTAACATTTTAGTTTATCCTTTTCCCCATGGCAACAATGTAAATATTGTCAATTTAAATTGTAGTGTTTTGTTTCCAGAACATAACTCTTAACCTTCTTGATCAATCTTCCAACAAATTTGGTTTACTATATCTATATAACGGCATATATATATATCAGTCTATCTCTGGACATCCTAAACGTTCTCCGAAAAGGTAACTAAGCCTTATTCAAGAGTTGCCTATCGCACGAGATTAGCCTCAAACAGTGCTGTCCAGTTTACTGTCCTTGTCATGTCCAGTGACAGCGTGGACAAATGTAGGACATAACCTTTCACACGTATATACATCGTGTGCTTACATCCATCACTCAAGATGTACTGCGGACCTTTATATAGGAACAATACATTTTACTTTATGGTTTCTTCATATGAATAGATATATTGTGTATAGGAACAATACATATTATACTTTATGGTTTCTTCATATATGAATAGATATATTGTGTATAGGAACAATACATATTATACTTTATGGTTTCTTCATATATGAATAGATATATTGTGTATAGGAACAATACATATTATACTTTATGGTTTCTTCATATATGAATAGATATATTGTGTATAGGAACAATACATATTATACTTTATGGTTTCTTCATATATGAATAGATATATACTGTGTATAGGAACAATACATATTATACTTTATGGTTTCTTCATATATGAATAGATATATATATTGTGTATAGGAACAATACATATTATACTTTATGGTTTCTTCATATATGAATAGATATATTGTGTATAGGAACAATACATATTATACTTTATGGTTTCTTCATATATGAATAGATATATATACTGTGTTATTCCGTATACCAACAGTGTCCTGACCAGAATACAGCACGTATCAACCTGACATTACTAGAAGTATCTTATTAACGTGACATAACAGGAACAGAATCATCTTATTAACATGATATACCTGGTTGTGTGGTTCTATATATCTTATATACGTTTAAGGAGAAGAGCAATGTCATTCTATATTAGTTTACAGTGAAAATGTATGCTTCTAAACAGCATTTCCTTTGCAATTTCGTCAAAGCATTGTGACATCATCAACCGGACAACTTTATAGTAATGTGATGTCATCATGTATTGACTTCATACCATTGTGAGTCATTTTCTTGATAATGTAAAAGTGTTATATGTCATTGATGGAGGCAGAACAGTGTGAAAGATCTACTGCCAAAACGATCATCAGTAGGATATGAAGGATACTTAATGAAGTTTGTCAAATACCATTTATTTCATCAAGTGTAGTGGGTGTAGCTGGTATTTCGCGAGTGTCAAATCAGACAAGCAGACACGGACATCAATACTTAAATAAAGAATCGGTATGATATATATCATCCACATTCAATGTAGAAATATATTTTAAATATACTCGTAACTTACAATAAAACATTTTTTTACATCGGCTTAAATAAAACACAAACAAATATAATAGCTATAAATTGATCAGTTATGTCCAAATTATGTTTTTGAATGACATTTATAAGTGGCATACATAAGAACAGGAAGATTTTCTGGATAACAACTTCTTTAATGTAAATATATGCTCACTCCTTCACATTCCACCTGATGGAGAAGTGAACATATACTCCGAAACGTCGTGTATTTCCTATTAAAGAAGTTGTTATCCAGAAAATATTCCTGGTCAAAATTAAATTATGTAAAGCTCATGCAATATACAAAGGATTATTTCTGCTAATGGGTGTATATTGGGTAAGTAGTCTTTACTGAACAACATGTCTGTCTGTATTAAACCACACTACAGCATGTCGGTCCCAACCGTTGGCATTCGGTAACAGAAATGGTTCAGATGAAGAGACGCCAGTTGAGAGATCGTGAAGTGGAATAATCTTGGTGGGCGTGGTAGAAAGTGACGCACATCTGTAATAGCTAGGGGAATCATTAAAAACACATCATAAAGTTTCTGTAACGACCTATAAATGAGGTTGTATTCTACATTACGAGGCATAGTGACATCCTCGGGGATTTATTGGTTTTATTTAGTGACATCTACTGGACATAAACCAACGCTTTACAATGGAGAAAACACGTGTGATGTTAGTGGATTTGTTCTGATGTTTCCATAAACGGAAACATGTCAGACTTTTACAATGGCTAGAGTTAAAAGATGAAGAAACTACATGGACAGCATATGATGTTGGTATTGATAGAAGTCTCTTGTCTTGAAATCTACATAATTATAAAGTAGCATTTTACCAAATGTAAGTCCAAGTCCAGTGATACAAACGTTTCTCTTCGAACATCAACTGAAATATGACCTGAAACAAATCCGTTGTCAAACTGTGTACGAGTAATCATTTTTTACGGTCAATGTATTTCGCCACACATTATCACTGTCGATAAAATCCGACACTCGTGCACGCAACTCTTGAACGCAGCGCAGCGTAAAACGAAGAAGGGAAGCGTCTCCACGTCAATTGCGTGCGGGGACGTCGTAAACGGTGATGGTATCGACGACGTGAAGGCGTAAGGTGTTTAGGTCCGTTAGCGTAATGTGGAATTTTAATGGTGCGTTATCGTACAAGGCCATATCTGATACACAACCCGTTGCACACAGTGTTGGAAGTCAAGAGGCGTTAAAGCGCTTGTCATCAGATGCATAAACTATCTGGGTAATGCAAGAGGACGATAGAATATGCAGAGTTACCTCCCCTGCTATAGAACTGCACATGTTCGGATCAGGGCAGGCCAAGATCTCATTCGACTTTTTGTATTATTAGAAATACATGACATTTAGATGTATAGTGAACAATATTTATTTGATTGCGGAAGATGGTAACAGATAGCCTACTTAACACAGAAGTTAATGAGTACCCCGATATCAAATACTGTGGTATTAAAAAAATCACTCTATGATCCTTATTATGAGATATAGAATATTGCGTTGGTCCTCATCTTGAACTTCATCTTGAGAAATGTATCTGTAGACTAAATTTTAGAGTGGGAAATTTTGTTTCTGGATAGTTAATTTACCTATGTCCATATATCCATGTGATCTTATTTCGTTAACCCTTTCACCTCTATACAGGCCTCTGCAGAGGCGGCCGTGTTCAAGAGAGGTTTCAAAGTAATCGCTCAAACCTCTCTTGAACGCGATTGCTCAATGTAGCGCTGCGTAGCAAGGCGAGCAAACTTCGAGGAATTTGCACCGTATCGTTAAAGAGAGAATGAGCGCTGCTTGAGCGCTACTTGAGCGCTACATTGAGCGATCAATGAGCAATTTAAGCGCTCGCTGTTATGGAACGGAGCCCTGAAAACGTATGAGCGTTTAGGTTTCTTAGTGGTGAAAAGGTTAAGCTTTCGATTTCAGAGACTGTGTATTCAGTGAAGTCTGGACTTACTGAATTCAACCTAGACTGTATTAGGGACTATCATTTTATACAGTAATGCAGTAGGACATTCTCTCCCAACAGAGTTTACTCACGTCATTTCTAACGAAGGAAATACAATTATATAACTTCTGCAGGGACAGAATAGGAGCTAGTCTAACACTTAGACTGTAAAAAAAAAAAAAAAAAAAGACTTTTTTTTAAAATACCATTTCTTACAGTCTCCTTTTCAATATTTAATAAAATGGTGATATTTTCAGAATAAATACTTTTTTCATAGTCTGAGTGTAAGACTAAATAGGAGCAGAAGATACTATTGGGAACATCATCAACGTGTGTGGTTTGCTTTTATACCAGTGTTAAAGAGCCATTGAGTATTTTTCATAATATTTTATTTGGCTATCATACGTGCCGAAATACCAAATGTGCTGATTTAAGTTCAAATAATTTCCCTTGACTTACATATATTCATACACTATCGCCAAATATATGATAATGACTTGTTTCCATCGAAAATCGAGCAACACCCTTTTACATGTGCAGTAACCGAAATTACGCGTCCCATATATCAACATTACCAACCCTCATATGTCTTTTTGTTTGTTATAAGGAAAGATTAAAAAAAAGTTATACGTTTGACCAATTTTCGCACTCAATTGTCCGGATTTATTTTGTTACTATACTGAACGAACTATATATTGTATTTAATTGTCGATTTTCTGCAACAGTCAGTACTTTTCGATAAAATAACACCGTTTATAACGTGACTCCAACAAGAAACTTAATATCCCTTAAAACCTCATATGAGAAGTGAATTCAATAGATTTCGGAACGTTATCGCATATACACACATTTTAAGTAGTGTCTAAAGAGTAAGCCCTATACCAACACGTTGGAAAACTTCGTGACTCTAGTTGTATATGAACCAGTGTATTTATATCAGTTTTAAATCAATGATGACGATGGTGATGACGATGATGATGATGATGATGATGCTGATGATGACGGTGACGATGACGATGATGATGAGGATGATGATGATGATGATGATGATGATGATGATGATGATGATGATGGTGATGATGATGATGATGATGATGATGACGATGATGATGATGACGATGATGATGAGGATGAGGATGATGACGATGATGATGATGATGATGATGATGATGATGACGATGATGATGATGATGATGATGACGATGAGGATGAGGATGATGATGATGATTATGACGATGATGATGAGGATGAGGATGATGATGATGATGATGATGATGATGATGAGGATGAGGATGATGATGACGAGGATGACGATGACGACGATGATGAGGATGACGATGACGACGATGATGAGGATGACGATGACGACGATGATGAGGATGATGATGACGACGACGACAACGAAGTTCAAGTCTCTAATGAAGTGTCTAGTATATACGAACCAGAATACTTATTTGTAGATTTTGAAATTGATGTATCATGCAATATATTTTGAATATAATGTATGTAATTCGTATAAATAGAGCGTAAACTTGTGATCGAGAATATCTCTTCACTTCACAGTTGTTTCTCCGTCTTTACAGAAGAAAAGAAAAAGTGTATACTTCACACACTATAGTAGTCGTTTGTAGTATTTTGTCAATACCATTGACTCATCAGGGATTTGTAAATATCAGGCAAAGAGTGAAATTGCAAAATTGTGTGTACAGTCCATGGATTGCGAAGCATTTTCACATTAGCGAAGGGGATATAAGCAATGAGACGTAAGCCATTAAATCTGACCCCAGCGGGCTCCCTCCCCCTGTCCTATCCTAGCGATGTTACACATCTGAACCACTTACATGCATTTGCTTTTGTGGAAGGATGAGGATAACCAGCGACTATCTAACGGTGTATAGAACGTCCCTGGTTAACCTTACCAAGGCTGACATGTGGATTTAGTGGATTGTGGAAGAGTATCACATTTGTCAAATTTGTAAAGGGGACAGCAGTGATGTAAGCGAGAAAGTGTTTAACCCCCTTACAACCAATAGATAACTTATTGGTGCATGTACATTGTTTGGTGGTTCGGTTATGGCTATATTTGGCATGGGTTATGGTTTGAGAAACATTCTAATATACGCAAAGATGACTTACTTAATGGTTGACCTCGTCGCCTTTGAATGGACTTTCGTGCTTCATCGACATACTTGAAAAGGCTTTTTACATCTAAAATGTTTACGTAATTATAATTGTTGTGTATGCGCTTTCTCGGGAATATTTTCCCACGTATATTTTATTATAGCTTGTTATTTCAAGTATTTCATTTCAATAGTCTGTGTATCGCCATAACTCTACTGATCAGAATGATCCTCAATCGTCCCAGAAAGTATCTAAATGTATTTATACATGGTTGAACATTGATGATATAACGCCAATATTTTTGGTGATGTTCTTGATGAAGCTGGTGATATTATCATTATTGATGGTGGTGGTGATGGTGATGATGATGATGATGATGATGATGATGATGATGATTATGAGTGTCAACATCATGGTGATATTATTGTCATAACTAAGATGTCGTAAATAAGAATAATGAAAATGTTGTTTAGTGTTGATAAAGCTCTTGTCGATTTATGAAGGGTTTATCATAATGATGATGTTGATGATGACACTGATGATACTGTTATCGATTATGATAATGTTGATGATGATGATGATGATGATGATGATGATGATGATGATGATGATGATGATGATAATGATTGTTGATGTTTGAAAAATTATGGCTTTTACGACATTAAGCTGCCACAAACGAAGTACAAGTCTCTAATGAATAAGGTAGTTCAGAAGCCCATCGAAATACTGAAGCATTAATTTACTCGCGAGATCAATCACAGGTATTTCAGATATATATATACCTATTTTGGCCTTAGGTACAAAACAACTATATATATATATATATATATATATATATATATATATATATATATATATATATATATATATATATATTGTAACGAGTTTCTGAACCCTCGTGTACAAACACAGGTCAATATTTAGTTCACTCCCTGCGCCCTGTACACTGGCTAGCGTCACATCGAGACAGGTGCCCGGTTGATAGACAGACAGTGCAGAAAGACGAACGGACCAGCGCACCTGTACAGACCAGCTAGTGTTTTCCTGTGGCAACCTTACTGATCTATATACCCGTCCAGCCTGTGTCACCGCGACCTAGCAGATATAGGCTGTAACAAGCGGCCGCCGGGTGTTCATACAGTCCGACCTAGTCGATATGGACGTCGCTCGCTTTATAATTGCCAAGTAACAACTGGATGAAATTAGTCTGCTTTGACGGGCGCATCGACTGGCCATGATGGTATTTGCATATATTTACCAGTGACTTGTTCCGCACAAAGATGCGTATTGTCGATACGCTTGCTTGCGTTATCCCCTGCACCCCCATTAGTGGAATCGACCCAACGCTTAATGGTTACGTCATAAATGGCCACATATTGACTGTTTTGGGTCACGTTAGGACATTGGAGTGATTATGACTAAGCTATATTGTCCTGCTTAGCAGACAGACGGTCGATGTGGTGGACAGACAGACTGCATGTGGGTCGATACTATATGGCTGGTGCAGACTACAGGCCACTGACCCAACCCGTTACGCTAGGTGTGCTTCACTGTACAGTAGAAAATTGACCTACTTCTGCTTCATGCCTGACCAAGTCATACATCACAGTCCGTGTCGAGAGTGTAATGAGTGGGATATATATTCAATACACATATTTCTTGGTGTCCTACGTCAATAGGTTATGCTGTAAGTTGTTTTAGCGGCAGTTCTTGAAGTGGACGTCTAGGGTGGACGAGACTTCCTTTGGACGTCATCAAATTAACAGTTAGCCTATATACTTCATGTAGCCTACCCATCACGAGATTAAAACATTTGTATGGATGGAGCAACCTTGTGATCAAAAGAATAAAGAAGTGTGACATCAAGCTACAGCCCTTACATTGTCCTTATTCTTGACCATAAGAACCTATTCGTAACTCTAATTGTTAACTTTGATCGTAGTCCAAGTGTTGAGAATGGACACAAGACGTCCAAAGAGCACGAACGTTTCCAGAATTGGCAGCCAGCTCATCTTTCAATAATCACTATTTAACAGTCGTATACACTTTACGTTTATTGCTATTCTACCACTCTCATCCGCAATCCCATCGCTTGATACCCGTTGGTTCCTTGAGTTCACCATATGAAGAAAGCATAATGTCCATATTAGATTCAATTCAAGCCGTCGAAACCCAAAGTCTGTCTTTATACACTTGATTCAACCAATGTTTCTGGCTAACAACATGATGCACCTTTGGTTGATATATGATGGACCAACAATTATTTCATGCGAATTAATTACAAATACAATTAATCGAAACAAACGCATCCTTGTCCTCGCCCTAAATGACGCTTTTCAGAGGTATTGTACAATAGAATCTTGTAAGAAGAAGCAGATTCCATGGACTGACATATGTATTGCATTGACCATGTCCGATAGTTCCCCTTTCTATAGTTTTTGCATGGGCATGGTATGGGGACCTAAAAGTAGACCCCCATTTTCCATTGTATATTCCAAAGTATTTCCTCGAGTGCTCGAAGTTCGTGACCCTAAGGATCTACCTAATTTTCTCTTCGATTAATACATGTCAGTCAAGTTTGACAAGCAACATTATAACATTTTATCAAATACCTGCCTGGATCAGTGGACCAGGTGGATCGTTTATATTAATAGAAGAAACTTTTACCAGGAGAGAAACATTTGGTGTCAAAAAACTAGTAGAGTCGCATTGGTACACTTAGTTCGTGACCATTTATTTAATGCTGTTTTCTTCAAGAATAATTACATGTGTTTAGTATGGATATCTGTTGAACTGACATATTTTTCTTTTATAATTGAAAGCATCCTTTATAAAAGTTTATATTGAGATTTTTACACGTGAAAGTGTGTTATATTACTTATAAAACGATACTTTGGTCAAATGTTGATTTGTTGCGAGGTAGTCATCGTTTTACATAAATCTGCACAGGATTTCTTTTGAAAAATCGTCTGGCAGACATTCGAATGTAATTATCTTTTTACCCATCTTGTCCATGTAATATTTAGCAGAAAACCACGGTAATCATATCTGACGACCCTTCTCAGTGATTGTCTCATGATCAACACCACAGGGAATGGAATAAATGAACACTTTAAAAGACAATGTGTTCATAGGATGTATGTGTTCTTTATTATGGGTACTTAATGTTAATAGTGTTAGTGTTGATTAAAATTAGTCTTTCTTTCTTGTGTCTCTCATGTAGAGTAACATTCGAAGTAAATATATTAAACACATGCAAATATATATATAGAGTGTCCGTTCTAATAAATTTAAATGTACATTGATACTCAACAGTTCGAGTGCTCACGAAATAAAAATGTATGTTCATGTAGGATTTTTTTTTACACCATTTTGTTCACGTAACAAAATCTCGAGTAGGGGGTAAAAAATGGCATAATTGTTTACTTCCAGTTTCCAAATTTTAAGTCTTGTTGGAGCTAACGTCTCTTCACTATTTCCTCCAAAGTAATTTTCAAAAGATAGTGAAAGTTTATGGTTGATAAAAAAAATAAATAAAAGTGCAATCGACTAAAAAAGGCCATTTCCATTTTATGTATTTCTAAATATTTAGAGTTTCGGCAAATTATAAAAGGGGGACGTTAACACTTGCCCCTTGAAACGCCAATGGGGTATCATTTAGAATTAGAATCATATGTGGACGATGATTATGGAAATAACATAGTTAAATACGGACAGACAGATAGTTTATTAAAGTCTCACCTCATTACATCAATAAAATATATACATGAACATACAAACCATAAACAATGACGTTGAAATAGTTAATGAGCCACTCTTAGTAGAGTTACGAGAGACATAAAAGCGAATATATTCTAAATGAAAGTGTGATATTAAGATACAAATATATTGCATTGCTTAAAAAAGCAGCAAATCAAAAAGGCTAATGAACGTTAATATAAACCGAAAAGATAATGATAAAGGTAAATGTAAACATAGATTAAAGCTTATAATTGAACAAGACTATGTTAATAGATCGGATACAATGTATGCTTTGGTGCGTACGTCATGCTCTGTTTGGGGACCCACTGACCCTGTGACCTGTGCATCAGACACCAGACAAAAGACTCGTGGTGCGTGGCAGCATTGAGATCTCTCTATATCATATATTGAAAAGCTCACCCTGTCGACATATATAGGTTATAATAAAAAAAAATACCCAGTGATGACAAGTCAATAATAATCGGGAATATTGTGTGACCTTTTAGACTAACTATGTCTGGTGCATGAAAAATATACCCAACAAAAAAACTTAGGGGAAATTTTCAATATTTTAGTATTCATATTAGCCTATGAACGTTTAGATAGTTCAATATTTCTTTCAAATATGTTTAAGGAGAGATTAAACATGTTCACTTGTATAATTATTCATGGATTTGACTCCACGCCGTAAAGGGCCAATCAACAACTGTAAAAATGCCATGCTATCGATAATACACACTATAGTTCATATGCTCAGTGCCATTTGGCCGAGTTCATGCTCGGCTGGTGCAGACAGAATTAACGACTAAATAGTTACCTCAAGTCAATACAAGACGGCATAGAGCGAGCTTTGGTTGCTAAACAACTGTAATTTAACCATGCTGACCATTAAGACAATATGTAACGTGTCTGTGTAATACTCCGTCTGGGCCATCCTCTGTAATCAGGCGCTGCATAGGGACTTCATGTACTCAATATGTGGACAGCGCATTTGTCTGTACGTGATTCGAGACTTGAGTTGACTTTAACCGATGCTTTTTTACATCCCGGGTCTTATAGAAGAGTATATTTGATTTATAAAACATGAAAGTGTTATCCCTATTATTCCCGGAGATTTGATCCAGACTTTATTGTTCGCCTCGCCAAGGAAAAAAAACGGAATTTGTGGATTACCTCCCTTGCATCGATGTCGGCACAACGAAAGGAATATTCTTGTTCTTTGGGTTCCTTTTGTTCCTAGTTCAAACTGTTATGAATGAAACATTTTCTGCATTTTGTATAACAGAAAGATATATAAATTAAGAAATAGATGTTATAGTCGTAAATATTTTGAACATGTCGTTAGAATTGATGTCTAAATTGAAACTAGGCCTACTTATTCAAACTCCACGCACACATACGATAAATATGTTTAATTATAAAAATGTCTGTCATAAATAGGTTTCTCTTTATATTAAACGATTTTCATAATGGCCTCTAAAATAGCCAAGAAACAACGATGTTTCCAAGGAATAGTCTAAGAGATGAGAATTCTCAAGACTTCAAATTAGGAAAATCCAACATTGGCTTCAAATGTCTCTCTGTTCCAAAGTATTATCATGAACAGTGTTTGACTCCTGCAATTCTTGATTTGATGTGTTAGGTTTCAGAAATAAGAAAACTATGAAAGAATTATAAAGCTTCACTTTGAAAACTGAAAAAAACATACTCTGATATACGTGCTACTACCCTGTTCCTAGCGATTTGGACTTTAGTCTTAGGAGAATATGGCAGAATATCCAGTCCCTTGCGACCATCTAGTCTTGGGTGACCACTGCAAATTAGTGGGTCAGTAAAGCTTAAGATGTTTTAGATGACACACCAGCATGTCCACGTGTCTGTTTGTCCAGACCTGTCTAGACGAACATAACTTAAAGACATAAGTCAATTGCTTAATTTTATATATAATGCCTCGTAAAATATGATTCACATTTAACTTGATCTCGGAGGCAACCAGTATGACGTTGCATTTTACTACCTCAATATGAAGTGCAATATATATAAACCGATATGAAATAAATAGTTTTTGCGTGGCCTCAATGTAATATGAACATGTTGACATACAATTAAACATGTGATAACGTGTTAACTGTTATAGTGGTTTGCCCAACATTAATTGCCTGTAGTTTTACTGGATGTAATCTCAACGACACAAACCTCGCCTCAACATCTCAGCATCTCAACATGTTCGTAGTTATTATCTCTTCATGAAATTACAAAGTCGTAAATTTATTGCTCTATGAAAAGAGTTTGCCATCACGATTGTGAAAGAAAATTATAACCTTCCATTTGAACGACCCTGTCAACCATCCCTATGTGACTTCCAAACGTGTTCAATCGTATGCACCAGTTGTCAGAATATGCCAGTAAGTGTCGATGGGGCATTCCTATATAGCACTATCCCACATAAGCTAGGCAATACTGCGCATTGGAATAGCGATTAAAATGATACTATAATCGACAGTATTAAGTTTTCACAAAAAATTTACTTTTTGAAAATGACTCTACGTTCATCCATGTTATTGAAGTTGTTTAAACTCCTAGTTACATACTTGTGTTCAGTTTGCCTAGACTTGCTGAATGAGGGTGTAAACTGTATTAGAGGTCTTTATACACAGATCTAGGGCAGGCCTGACGGGAAGTATATCTATCTATTTCTGAAGTATTTTAGTGAAATTAGATGTGTTAAGTAATTACGTTTCATAACATTGAATATTTTAAAATGCACAAGATGCATCTTGTCGGGGACCTATATGTATAATGATTCATGAAATAGTGAGAGAAGCTTTAGTTCAGGAGCGTGGTTGTAGTCGACATATAATTGACTACGAAATGACTTTCTTAAAATGGTGTAGGGAGTTTGTTTGATGTAGGTTTTGACGAATTCAATTCTATATTCAACAGTTAGTCTTGCTTTTATTCAAGTTCCATTTAATGAGTGTTTTTTTTCATTTTAACTCATTTTGCCAAAAGTACCCTTTCAAAGAATATTGCATATCAGGCAAACGTCTTTCATGTGGGAATATTAACACTTATATTTGATACCGTATAAAATTATTCGCCTCTATAATAATAAATAGAAATCAATAATTTCATACAATCTGAGCGAAAGAACGTTCAACGTGTGAATGTCCAGACAAGCTCATAAAGCACTGCCGACTCGCCGATGTCGATATACCAGGTAACCTAAGATCGTGCTCCTGTTGACTTAATACCTACTTAAAAAAGCACAGCATATGTATCATTATATTGCAATCAATCTGCCGGTCACACATCAGCGTGACACCAATGACAGAAGGACCGGGGGAGAAAGGACGCTATGATCACTTCAAACATATCAGTCAAGCGTATACAGCGGATTTAGCCACTGCCCCCGGCGCTCTTACTCAATCACTATAACCCATTGGTTGTGGCACATTGTTGGGAGAAGGGCTCGGTAAACATGATGTCTTCTGTGCATAGTACTGACTCACTGTCTAAACAATATGATTGATATGAAATACACGAATAATAAGGGCACTGACAAGTAGAATCAGCAAATGTAGATGTTTGGAGGAAGTCTGGATTGTTGGGTAAAAGGCTTAGTATATAACACATCGTGTTTTTATGTAGACTGTCCCCAGGAAGACACAAAGTGACGTAAACTCTAAATCCATGTTCAAGGTTGTGTGTCAATACGTGTCCATTCTTATGAGTAAAATCTGCTTTATTTGTTTCTCATGTCACTTCTGGTCCACTTTATACCCCTTCTCAACTGTGTGAAGTCCATGTACGAATATACACACTAGACAATGTTAACCAAAGCTTTACATCCGAAACCCAAAGTAGGCTACCTTAAACGTATATAACAAACTTTGATCAATATAAGCTGTTTTGCGCGCGTAATTATAGCGTATCGTCCATTGTTAATATGGATGGGTATTGATGCTATAGGGATTATATTATGCACAAATGTCACAGGTTGTCCGTGGTCTAGAGCCGGTCACCTACTGACCCGTGTGTCACCATACAGTCACTGCGTGGCAGTCACATGCTCAGTCAATATTCAAAGTCAAAAGGTGCGGATTGTAAGAAGCATATATGTTCCATACACAATCATTAATCATAAAGGTTAATGACATTGACAGAGTCATCTCAATATGAATCCATGACCAATATTTTCGAAGCTCTCTTAGCGCTAAGTGCCATACATTAACATTGACTTACGACTATCTTAGCACTAAGACAGCTTCGAAAATGTGAGTCCAGTGATTTGAAGTTTTAACTCCACATACATGAGATGTTTGATTAAAATCACGGTACCTACTGTTGGTTACAGAGGTACAATTATACCTCTAAGATTTTAGATCAACCGATTCTACCAACCTTGCACAGATGACATTATGTGTCGGCATACATTTCGAATGTGGTTCTCCTTGACGAGTAAACGTAGAAATGCCTTAACACAATCGTATAGGTTAAATTTCAGTGAAACCTGCAACACAGACTGAGACCATCATAGGCCTGCCTCACTGTGTAAAATACAAGAGCCTTTAGCAAGTGGCAATTGGTGTACAATGTCAGTAAAAGTGCACTATTGACATTTTCACCCCATCGCCATAATGAACATCCACCTGTACTCTGTGGAGAAGATGAACTTCCCTTCAAGGATTCTGTCATATACGCGGGAGTCTGTGTCAGTAATGTAAAATCATCAGTTGAACGAACGAAAATGACCTGTGAAAAACTCAAGAAATTGATAAATATTAATCACAGCTCTGGACTTTACTTTGGGGGACTCAATCCTATAGCATCCACGCACGTCTGGGAAAGAGTTATCTTACCCTGTGCTCTATACGGATGTAACGTCTGGGGACAACTCAGCTCTAAAGAGTATGACATGCTCGACACAGTGCAGAGATACTTCTGTAAAAAGGTCCAAGGCTTTCCAAAACAAACAGCCAATCAAGTTGTACTAGACTGCCTAGATCTACCCAGTCTACAAAGCTACATAGACAAGCAAGCTCTACTTATGTTTGGAAAACTCTGTAGATCACACTGTGATATGTATTTCAAAAAAGTATTCACGTATCGACTTGGACAGCATCGATGTGAGTACTTTGACAGACCTAAGAGTAGGAATTCTCCCATGTCCAATATGCTAAGACTGGTTAAGAAATATGACATGTGTGAACTATTGCAGAATTACATGAAGCATTCCATCATTCCCACGAAACCGGTCATGAATCGTCTTATCACAGAGAGAATAAAACAAGTGGAGACTATGACATTACAGCAGCAAATATCTGTCAGAGAGGATCTGAAACGATATGCAGTCATCAGACAAAATGGAATACATAATCTGTGGAGACTAGCTGTTCAGACTCCTAACTGTATTCAAGATCTCGCACTTGTTGTGAAACTCGGTGTATGTAAAATCAAATCTGGTGGATGTGAGTGTGGAAGAGTAGCAAACGACATTGTTAAACACATCCTTATGTTCTGTCCTATGACGATGTCCGACAGAAATGAACTGTTTGATCGATTATGTGACGCTATCGATGTGAATGCGTTTGTCGACTGGTGGTCTAATGATGACGATATTATAATGTCATTTATACTTGGAGGTAGACCCACCTGCTTCTCAGATATACTATTTGAAACATGGAGAAAGTGTATGTTACTTGTAGCAAGTTATTTCAGAACATTGAATTACCTACTACAACCCCACTTCATTGTATAAATGCTGTCATTTGATTGACTTTGTTCCGATGTATAATGTTAATGTCACTGTATGATCTGTAATCTTCATTCATGGAGGAAATAAAGACAATCTATCTATCTATCATCCGAAACCTAAAGTAGGCTACCTTAAACGTATAACAAACTTTGATCAATATAAGCTGTTTTGCGCGCGTAATTATAGCGTATCGTCCATTGTTAATATGGATGGGTATTGATGCTATAGGGATTATATTATGCACAAATGTCACAGGTTGTCCGTGGTCTAGAGCCGGTCACCTACTGACCCGTGTGTCACCATACAGTCACTGCGTGGCAGTCACATGCTCAGTCAATATTTAAAGTCAAAAGGTGCGGATTGTAAGAAGCATATATGTTCCATACACAATCATTAATCATAAAGGTTAATGACATTGACAGAGTAATCTCAATATGAGTCCATGACCCATATTTTCGAAGCTCTCTTAGCGCTAAGTGCCATACATTAACATTGACTTACGACTATCTTAGCACTAAGACAGCTTCGAAAATGTGAGTCCAGTGATTTGAAGTTTTAACTCCACATACATGAGATGTTTGATTAAAATTACGACACTTTCTGTTGGTTACAGAGGTACAATTATACCTCTCAGATTTTAGATCAAGGGATCGACGGATTGTACCAACCTTGCACAGATGACATTATGTGTCGGCATACATTTCGAATGAGGTTCTCCTTGACGAATAATCGTAGAAATGCCTCAACACAATCGTATATAGGTTAAATTGCAGTGAAACCTGAAACACAGACTAGGACCAACATAGTCCTTCCACACTGTGTAAAATATAAGAGCCTTTAGTACAGTCTAGACCCTTATTCAGCAAGTCTAGATAAACTGAATATGGAACTGGTAGTATTGAAACATATGTAATCATAAGGATGATGGTACAGTGGTTTAAAACATGCCGTAGACAATTTTAGTCTACAGCCAACATTAAACTGCAATGCATATAAATTATTGCACTGTTGGATTATTTGTTTCCACAAATTACTGAACATATACACTAGTTCTCTAACATGGAATCGAACCCCGGAACTAAGCCGAACGCGTTATCCCCCTTCCAATGCCAATGATAACCGATCGTGAGCAGAACTATGTATGTGTTCAAAGATATCTAAATATCCAGGATAAAATTTATATAAGGAGTTTAAGCTAGTTTGTCATCCAGAGTCCTGAATAAGATTCCTGATAAGAGCCGAAACAGTTATATACCAGGAATACAGATCATGTTCTCAATATCATTAAAATCAGATCGAATGTAACGTTTACGACTCATTGCGTACTTGATCTGAGTACTACACTGTAGGGGTCATGTCTTCTGACCTTGCCTGTGACCTTTCACCTTCCTTAAATTCAACAAATCACAGTCCCGCTGACGAAGTTGACGAATTGGTCCGAAGACTTTCAGGCCTCGTGGCTGATTGGTTTGAGTGAAAAGTCACCACACATGCCCCAGTCGAGAACTACTCCGATCGAGATGACGTTGAGAGAGTTCTCTGAATTTAAAAAGATCTCAAAGGCTTATCTTTATTTAAGTTTAATTTATTTTCAAAACTTTGAACTTTTTATCAAAATGTTAGTTTCAGAAACTATATATTATACCGTTAGACAAAGTCTGGATATATTTCATTGTTCACGTTGTGTGTAAAATAAGAGCCGTTAATACAGACTAGTTCCTTATTCAACAGGTCTAGACAAACCAAATATAGATGTAAGTAATTATTAAATTTAATGAATAAGTTTTAGTTTAACATAGAATGTAGAATCATTTTAATATTTTAAAAAAACTCTCAATTTAAAAATTATTGTATTTCATGTCATATGTGATATAGATAAGATAAACGAGTTTGACTCTGTTTCCATCCATATATATCGACAGACACGATCATCCATATACCTACTCAAGGATTTATATATACCTACTTATTCATGTAAATATGCATGCATGCACGCGTCTTCAGAAACATATATATTATTTTTATATTTATTATATTTTATTTTATTTTTAAATCATATATTAATTTTATGTCTTAATGGGTAAAAGGTGTCTCATAGGTCTCATGGCCGGACATCTGTATACATTTTAGCGCATTTATATATGTCATTTTAATGTATAAGTTCTAGCGCATTTTTTTTATTATTTTAATGTATATACAGATGTTTGACACCAATATAAATTATTTCTTCTTCTTCTTCTTCTTCTTCTTCTTCTTCTCCTTCTTCTTCTTCTTCTTCTTCTTCTTCTTCTTCATATACGGTGTACTTTGGTTTACAATATACCTCGGTTATAATACCCTTGGTTATACTGCTCTTGGTTATACCGGTAATGCCACCTTTGATATAATATATGGACATGTACTTATATAGAATATAGAATATAGAATATAGAATATAGAATATAGAATATAGAATATAGAATATAGAATATAGAATATAGAATATAGAATATAGAATATAGAATAATTGACTTGTTTTGTGATTTCAAACCAGATTGTCCCTATCTGTCCTACCAGGTTGTAATGCCACCCTGGATTTACTGCCATATTCTCCTGGACAAGCGATGCCCTTATAAGCAGGGTAAAATGAACTTTCATTCATTCAAACATATTTACATTAACGAATAGGTTACACGATGTATGCGCATGTACGTGCATACACATACACATACATACACATACACACATATATCACACAGATACATTCCTACATGTAGATCAGCAAGGCTGTGTATCTATCTACCTTCTGAATTTGAATTCATACTGTGTGTATGCAATCATTGAGTATAGTTCACAACTTAAATGAAAATGCAAGTCAATTCATATGTAAGTCAATTTCACCCGGGGAACGAATTGTCAAGGTCGATGTGAGGTTTGAAAGATATCAAGCTTACATTATATGTATACTACTTATACATGAACGCATCTATCCATTCATTTCAATATAACGATCTACCAGAAAAAGAAACGAAAATGGATTTATTTTTAAATCACGTTTAGATCGTCGACAGAGGTGATACAGCATTAAATCACGCGTCACGTGACCATAGTGACCAATGACTGCGCCCCGAGCTGGATGCGGTATGTTTAATAACCCCTGCAACGTAACACGAGCGTCGATGAGGGAGTCTAAACCCCAAGCGTTGCGCTCCAGAAGCTAGAAGGGTCATTACAGTAGCACTTCACACGTGGTATCTGTGTATAATCCCACATAATACTCCATCGACCTAGCTCCCAGTCTCTCTATCAATAAGTCATACTGTTGGACCGTCGCCAATTAGCGCCATGTGCGCTTACGCCATTACGACGTTACGTCAAGATCCATCCATCTCATGGAGGTCGGGCTGTAGTCGAAGGTACACTGTACTGGTTTGTATTGATCGGGGGACTCAGTAAGGCTGATCTTCCTCCGCGAATTGGTCCGCTCATTAATTCTGCGATGTGTTTGGCGAGTTTTTTTCATATTCTTTGTTAAGTCCAAGATCTGATTATTCTCCAGCTCTGGGCGAGAGTGGCCGAGTGATTCACTGACTCAAGATTCATGACTGGACATTGGGGAATATTGCCATGGTAACCGAAATCCCAAACACACACTGACCGCACGTCGGCAGCTCGTTACGTAAAAGGGGAACGCTTGGACCGTTAATTGGATATGTTATTTATTTATGAGGTGATTTGGTTCGTTAGCAGGAGAATGGGGGTCAGACGGTGTTGAAGCTTGTGAAGATGGACAGTCGGGTCCATGTCGTTACTCCGTCTCCCCATCATCCGTGCAAGAGCTTCTATATTTGTATCATATGTGTGCCTATGGCGTTCTGGGGGTTAATTAAGGTTCATCCACTAAATGAAGCAGTCAGAAATAGCCGTCAGAGTATGAACCAGCCCTCTCTTAAACAATATTCCACCATATCCATTGTAGAACATAAGGACATGAAATGGAAGACTCTGAAGTATCCTCACATCACCAGTAGCGCATACTAGCCTTGCCATTTTGACTTGTATTTGAAACAAGATGAGACCTTGATTACAATGCAAGCCAGCCACAGTAGGGAAAACATGGAGTATTCTCCACACTCTCCAGAAACGAAATACTCGATTCAGTGTCGAACGACATCTACGAAGTTAAAACAAAATGTATATGTCGTTGATTATGTCATTTTGGTATATGTCCTAATTCATTTATGAATACAAGTAGATCCCTATTTATACTTCTGGTCATGAGATAAGGAGTACGCAACATTTGTTCTTCTTATTCTAGAGCCCCGACCCTTCAACTAAAACATATTGCCTATGCGTTAACTTGATTTTAAACTATAACTACAATATATCCACCGTGCTTTCAAATTAACTAAAACCGATAGTTAACATCATTGGCCCTGATGTCATTGACCTTCTATCACTCCAACACTTTGATTGGTTCGAGCCACATTGTTATATTGACATCAGCACAATCAGTCAAGTTAAATACCTTATTGATACTAGTTCACGCAAGAGGGTCATACCATCTAGACGTGCTTCCCTAAGCTGCTGGAGGATTCAAGATACACGTACCATATTGATCATCAATAGAGGTCTACAACGTACTTGCATCACACTGCCAACCTCTTTTGAATGCAGTTTTATCAAGTTTAAGTCCAACATGAAGATGGTTCCAGATTTTATATTTTCTAATTCACATTGTATTTTACCTACATAACGTATTGTCAGTTTGCATATTGATGGATTAAACAAGTATTGGTCTATTATCTATTATTATATTCCTTTTGGTTGCTTCTCTGTATACTACACACGTATTGGTCTATCATTATGTTCCTTTGGTTGTTGCTCTAAATGCTTAACACTTATTGGACTATTATCATTAAGTCAATTTGGTTTTTGCCCTGAACATTAAGCACGGATATGTCGTTGATTATGTCATTTTGGTTTTTGTCCTAAATACTAAACACGTGTTGGTCTACCATTTCGTCACTTTTTGTTTGTTAATACGTATTAGACTGTTATCATTATGTCATTTTGGTTTTTGTCCTTATCACTAAACTCGTATTGGTCTATTGTATAAGACTGTTATCATTATGTCATTTGGGTTGTTTCCCTAAATACTTAACATGTATATATTTGTCTGCCATTATGTTCTCAAGGCTGTTGTTCTAAACACAAAACACGTATTAGTCTGTTATCATTGTGTCCTTTTGGTTGTTTCCCTAAATATTAAACACGTATTTATCTGTTATCATTATATACCTTTGGTTGTTGCCCTAAATAGTCCAAACTTCCTTGGTAGTATACAGTGTAGTATATAAAGCATTTATAAACAGCTTTTGAGAAGTTGTTATTTGGGTAATAAACAAATTTTATGGATTTTAAAATTTCTCATTTTGAATGCTACTTATTGCTTTTGCATGTAACCATTTTATTATCATCGTCTGGTTGATAACCATTTACCATTTTTTTTTACCAATATGGTAAAAAAGTAATCAGTGTCATAAATATTTTATAAATGCAATAGTTGAAAAAAAATCAATTTACTTAATTGTTTCTGCGCGAGTTAATATGAGTCGCGTCTATATAGCGTCCCGACACAATTAAACGTTGCAATATTCAATGGTTCAAGTGGTTATAAAGAAACTATTACACTAATAATTGTCTTGCGTATTGTATGGTTGTGCACATGTGTTAATTGTGCAACATTAATAAGCAAGACACTATGTATTGTTATATATAGATATATTTATGACTGAAGTTATGGTTGAAAGAAGCTTATATATAGTTAGTCGGTGAAAGGTGGAGAAAGTTCATGAATAATGGTTGATGCTAGTAAAGCCAAGAAGGACACTTGATATACCAAGCAATTGTTGAGCGTAAAAGCAACCATTAATTGTCTGAAAAATTAATTTGAATAATAGTTAAGCAAAATAAGTACACGTAACTAACTAAACAGATGGGCATGCTTATACAATTTGCCAAACTCTTGACGTCATTTCTCTTCTCTTTTCTGATCAACAGTGCCCACAACCTCAACCGCAAGTCACAACTAGCGTCTGTCTTCACCATAGACCAATTTAAGTCTTGCTGCAGTATGTTGCAGTTTCTGTGCTAGTGTAGCATCGCACTGTGAAAATATGACTTGCGGGGGAAGCTGTGTCTCTTCATGAATTGGGTATTTTCAGGAGAGATTGGATACTTCTTTAGTAAATATAATTGACGTCATGACTGAAAGGAAACGACACAACCCTGAATGGTGTATATAATCCGGAGCATTATTATGTATTATTAATTAACTATCAATGTTATGGCACATATACGGCATTTACGACCTAGACCATTTGATTCGACAACTGGGCCAATACGGGGAAATTATAAACGAGCCCTGTATACAGTCTAGAATCCTCCTCAAATAAAGCTGTATGAGGAAATATGAAGTAACGAGACCGAGAAAACGTTGCATTTTATTGAATAGAACTATTTCAAGACACAATTTTAGTAACCTCTGTTATTAAAGGCTTGGCAGGATTATACGTACACCAAACAAACACTTGTATAAACCATGAGATACGAATAGCAATACATTTCAATCTAACACAAAATGTGTTTCATGAGAACCAAAATTAATATAAGTATAAGAAATATATATATATATATATATATATATATATATATATATATATATATATATATATATATATATATATATATATATATATATATATAAGAATGTTTATTCAATCAAATTAAGACATAAACGAATGTTATTGAGGCCATTTACATTATTTTCAAAACCTAATCATATTTTAAAATCTGAAATGCATAAATTATATGTTGTTCCCGGTTCTCTATGTATGGTCTTGTAAGACGGCTAAATCTCAAACTTACGTGATACACTATAATCGTGATATGCATTGGAATATTTCTCAAATACCTTATCGTATTGCAATACATTTTCTGTTGCAATACGCAGTCAAATATGTCATTGTATTACCTCAACAGGTGCTCTTTCTAAACGTCACGCCCACCATAACTATACAGACGACGATTCCGACGACCACAATATTATGTATTTTATTCTTTTGAAAATGAAGTATAAACAACCTCAAGGCCTGTCAAACCTTCGTTGGTTGTTTTCATACCCTTTCAACAGAGTATTGATTTTGATATAAACTTAACTTGTGAAATAAATTATTGTTTTCAATCTATTTTACGACTCTCTATCAATTTAATTAGTAATAAAGCTACTATCAAATCGATGGCTGTGCATATTAGAATAATCAAGACAACCCATTTAGATGTCTGGACTTTACAATTCATCAGTAAGAGATATAGTACTAATTTGTACGTACAGAACGTAGATATAAGTACGTATAGCGAGTGTAGATATAAGTAAGAGATACATGGTTACTTATAAGCTTTGAATGTCTATGTTATGAAAATGTAATCTTTATTTTACGTATAAGGTACATTTTTCTTGTAAGTAGTCATGCGGTAAGAGGTAACATTGTCAAATGAGGTACCATTACATTACCATTCGATGTGATATGGAATCATTATGTGAGATACCATTGCCATATGAAATGAAATCGCTATCATGTAATATATATTATAAGGTACATTATAATATAATACCAGGTACCGTTATCATATATGAGGCTTATTTACCATACTATAAAGGTTACCATCATAATAAACCATAATGTACCATTCCCACGAAATGATTCTCATGCTCTATTACATTATCATATTATGTAATATGGTACCATTACCATATAATAAGAGATCCATTACATTACCATATTATGTGATATACCACTATCATATACTGCGAGGTACACTAAATTTCCATTTGATGTAATGTGGTATCATTATCATATAATATGAGGTGCCATATCCATATAAAATTAAACCATTACCATGGAATATATCATATATATCATACTGTATAATACCATGTCAGCCGAGTTACGATTATCATATACTATGATGTTCCATTATTTTACCATTTGATTTAATATGGTATACCATTTTCAATAAATATCAAGTATCATTACCTTATGAAATGACACGATTATAATATACTATAAAGTACAACTACATTGCCATATGGTGTGATATGAGTGATATCATTATTATATGATATGAGGTACTATTACATTACCAATTTCAATTCTTTATTCTCTGTATATCCACCGACGGTGGTACAAGAGCACATATATATATAACAATGAATAAGATACAATATGTGAAGGTCAGTTTACATAATTCTTTTCATTTTAGCATTTACAATAGCAATACATTTGGATAATCCTTTTAGTACTGAGAGTTTTTTTTTACATAGCATTTGATGTAATATGATATTATAATATGGTACATGTATGAGGTACCATTACCATATAAAATGATATCACTACATTGTAATATTTTATGCAGTACATTGCCATACGATACGATGTACCCTAACCGTATAATATGAGGTATATTTTCATATAATAAGAGGAAGCGTAAAAGTATACTCTGAGGTACTATCACCATGTGATATGGTGCCATGCGATATAAAACTCATTATGTTTAATCCCAGTAACATTTCACATTCAATTACTAATCGTATTGCAATATAATTTTACATTAGAAATGTGTTTTAGTTTCTCAAATGATATCATGACGATAGCAGTCCACATCATTCTTGTATGAAGTACGATTTTCATTGTATAAACGAACATCTGATATCTGATATCTGATTTCTGATATCATTACAATGCGACGTGAAGAGTCTTACAGTGTCACATTTATCATATACCGTATCGTATACGTTTGCAGTATAATTATCATGGGTAATTATATTATTTAGGGATCTCTATTTTGAAACCATTATATACTGTTTACTGGAACTGTGAAATCGGAAGATTATATTTGACATTTTTATCAGGCCACTTCGAATCAGGTATCGAATTTCGGGTTAATTAAACATATACATTTCATGCAATCCAATACCAATAAGCTGATAAATTGAATATGAACACTTGCTTATCAAGACATTCACCACAGTTCATCTAATAAATGTACGGGTGTTATCAAATCAGAAGACATGTCGCATAATAGAGGCCCGGCGCTATTTGGAGACCCGGCCTTTAAAACTTCAACAAAAAACATCAATAAACATCTTCTGTGTTGGTATTTTGTTTGAAACGACCTGTAAACCGGTAGCGCTTATAAGGGTCCGGTGCTCATTAGAGTCCGTGCTTATTATGGTCCGGCGCTTATTAGGTTCCGGTGCACATAAAAGTCCGGCCCTTATTAGGGTCCGATGCTTATAAAAGTCCAGCGCCTATTAGAGTCCGTGCTTATTATGGTCCGGCGCTTATTAGGTTCCGGTGCACAGGTTCGGCCCTTATTAGGATCCGGTGCTTATTAGGATCCGGCGCTTATTAGGGTCCGGCGCTTATTTGAGTCCGGCGCTTATTTGAGTCCCAGCACTTGGAGGAAAGACGGTAGGGCCCAGTCATGCAGGAAGAAGGTTGATAGTCTAGCGTAGTATTTCATTACATCAGCATTGTTATATTTGTCTATTTTACCTAGTATCAATACACATAGCCATGCTCATAAAAAGAATAATTTCTAATAAATCATGTCTTCCATGAGGACATTAACCCGTGTCTTGACTTCCTTGTTTCTACAGACATTGTATCATAGTCACACGTGTTTAACAACACTGGTGTGAAAAAAAAACAACTTTCTCATCTTTCAGCTTGTCAAAAAACATCAGCGAATACTTCTGGTTTCATGGCCACAAATTACATGCTTTTTCTCAAAGGAAGGAAAAGAAGGGTTAGGAACACGACACGGCCCAGTGGAGACGGAACGACAGCCGCCGATGATGTTTCTCTTGTGGTGTGGATGTTGATGGCGCGAAATGAGGAACGGTTAGGGCGCCGGGCCCTCGTTATAACGCGGAGGAAAGCTTTCTAAGGTCAAGGGCACCCTTAATGAGCTTAACATACAGTCGGTCGTCTCCAGACTTACACCTCGGCTTTATAATGTAAATATCACCTACGGAAATAGTTATGTTTTTGATTATAAAATAATTCAGCATTTCAAATTTACTTTGTATCAAAAAACATATAAAAAAAATAAAGTTTATGATAAGAGTCTCAACTCTGAATTACTTACACTCTTCAGAATGATATCAGTACTTCTAGCATTTACTTTATAAGAACGGTAAACTATAACAAGTAAATTCCGTAAATGACGAATGTTGATCACAGAGTTGCCTGACACCAATGGTCTTTTATTATCGGCTTTGAGTAAGACTAACCGCAGATATTCCTCTAGACTTATACTACAACCACTGTGGGAGGGTATGAATTGTACATTACTTGAGAGTATAGCAACCTCTGGGGGAAGAGAATGAATTATAATCTACCTTAATTTGATGTTTAAAGCAGGGGTCGAGGCGAGGTAAAGGGAAATATTTAAAGGAAGATATTTGAAGGGAGGTTTTTGAAGGGCGATATTTGAAGAGAGATATTTGAAGGGAGATATTTGAAGGAAGATATTTAAAGGGAGATATTTGAAGAGAGATATTTGAAGGGAGATATTTGAAGGGAGATATTTGAGGAGAGATATTTGAAGGGAGCTATTTGAAGGGACATATTTGAAGAGAGATATTTGAAGGGAGATATTTGAAGAGAGATATTTGAAGGGAGATATTTGAAGGGAGATATTTGAAGGGAGATATTCGAAGTGAGATATTTGAAGGTAAATATTTGAGGAAGATATTTGAAGGGAGATATTTGAAGAGAGATATTTGAAGGGAGATATTTGAAGGGAGATAATTGAAGGGAGTTATTTGAAGGGAGTTATTTGAAGGGAGATATTTGAAGGGAGATATTTGAAGGGAGATATTTGAAGGGAGATATTTGAAGGGAGATATTTGAAGAGAGATATTTGAAGGGAGATATTTGAAGGGAGATATTTGAAGAGAGATATTTGAAGAGAGATATATGAAGGGAGATATTTGAAGGGATATATTTGAAGGGAGATATTTGAAGGGAGTTATTTGAAGGGAGTTATTTGAAGGGAGATATTTGAAAGGAGATATTTGAAGGGAAATATTTGGAGGGAAATATTTGGAGGGAAATATTTGGAGGGAGATATTTAGAGTAGTAGATCAGATGACAATCTCAGCATCAGTCAATATAGCTAACTTGCTTGATGTGTAATGGTTTTTAATGATATACTATTTGTTTGAAATATATATATATCGGAACATTGTCTAACTCTCAGGAAGTTAATATTGACAAATAATGGCTTTAGAAGTAGAACACGTATATATATATACTTTCTTAATCAATACTTTATATTCCGATATGCATATTTCTGCTTCTTGTTTTGATTATGAAAGTTGATATACGTCTTCAGTGTATTATTTAAATTTACTTATACACTTCTCCAAGTTTGATACCACATACCTATTTCAATATATATGTGATGGTCGAAAGCATGCTTGTGAATTATGAATAAATCATCGTGATTCCTTCGACAATTGTATTTTCATATATATATATATATATATATATATATATATATATATATATATATATATATATATATATATATATATATACTTGAAAATTGCCTCCCGGCATGAAACAATGTTATAGTGACAAATAATGATTTTGTAAAAATGCTGACTTTATTTTCGACATTATATTTAGCTCCCTTTTTTCAAATGTTGAGCCCTCTGTCATTCTCTAACAAGACCAAAATACACAAAACACAAAAAAGTTGAAATTGACTGTGAGATAAATAGAGTGTATAAATAAAATAATAATATTCTTAAATAAAATAAATATTCATGTTCTCTTCTCTATCATATATTACGTCTGTCGTCAAGCCCACGCATCTCTTTTGCATAATCATAAAACTAGAAAACTCAATAGAAGATACGATAAAAATGAATAATAATGATGTATTCGCTTTGTCTAGACTTGCTAATTAAGGACTGTATTGAAGGCTTTTATATTATAAAATGATGGGACAGGACTTACGTTAACATATCATTTTGGTTGTTGGATCAGCACTATAGATCACATATTGACATATACTGACTGGAATAAGAAAGGGCACCGTGACTGTATGAAGGAAACGGTCATAAACAGTTGGTGTATTGGTCTCTTCAAGTATATTGATACTTGATACTTGAAGAGACCAATACACCGGTCGAAATGAGTTCATCGTATTGTATTAAAGCAGATTGATCCAGTCAAAACCATCTGATGTTTACTCTTTATATATATTCCTTGATATATTTGAAAACTAGGATTATCTTCTAAAAATGAACACAATTCGGAGCCTTATTTTAGATAGGGAAGAGTATAAGAGTGTTCCAACACCAAATCGCACAATGTACTGTCGACATCATATTTGCTACAGATACTTATTATTTGGATAATGAACAAATATAACATCTGCAAAAGTATACATTCTTGTACTTTTGTTTAGATAAAACTACATGTAGTTACTATGAGAAGTCGACCCTACTCTTGTTTACATGGGCGATGGTGAAAGTTGTTATGGCTATACGATAACACTGTTCATGTCATCTTACACACTGACAAACGGTTACAGTCGTTTTGAAGACGAAATCAATCACACGTTGACACTCAATATACTAGATTTGAAATTGAGGCGACTATATGTAATTAAATTCCAACGTCCTAAACACTTCATTTTTGTCAGACACTGCCTCTTCCTGAGAGTAAAATATCCTTGTTAAACGATCTCTTATAATTTTCAAACTTTTCTAAAATCTTGAAATATTCACAAACATTTGATACCCGATGAAAAGCTTCCCCCTCCAGCCTACCACCTGCCGTTCAAACAATGTGGTCGGTTTGGCACGACAAGTAATGGCGATTTCGGCCCCTTTTCTGTCCCTCTTTTTTGCCCCCCTTGCCTCTCCAATCCCTCCTTTGGCCCCCGTAACACTCCCCTTACGGTCGAGGGGGAATGACACAATATTAGCTATTAAATCCTATAATTTGAACCCGGACAATCGGAAAGTGTCGTTTTTCACTCGGTCGTGAGAGAGCCGAAAGCCGAACTTATGCGATTGTCGTCTGTTTACTCGTGCAACCTCTCCAATCTCGGGAGATCACGTGTCAATGAGATTTAAAAAACAAGAGCAGATGCGGTCAATGCATCATATGAATATGTGAAGTTGACATTTATAACTTTTGAAACATTTATCATGGCATATGTTATTTCCAGTCTTTGACATTGTTTAATTTGAACATGTTCCTGCATATTCATTGGTGTGTTTGCTCGATGATGTTTTGAAAAAACCAAACATTTTAAACGTTTAAAATTCTATGACAAACAACATTCGCGAACGTGGTTTGTCAACCATTTCAATGTTACCAACATCACTTAATACAATGTCCGTGTACACGTATATATCCATGGTCGTCTACGGGTTAATCATTTAAAACATATATCCGCGAGTTTATTGTTTATTTCACGAATAAAATTACAATCTTATAATATAATGAATAAAGACAAATTGAAATGATTATTTAGGAACGCAATGCGCCGGAGAAACGAGAAGCAAAAGTGTTTTTTAAATTTAAAATAAATCATCCATAAAAATACGAGATATGGAATTATACGAAGATGAATTTCAAAATACAGGGTCTCTTTAGGCCGGAGACAAAGAAATAGTATAATGGATAATTTTTCAAAACAAAAGAGAATCAATAAAAATATAAACAGGATTCGTTATTTAAATATATAATCATAACTAAATTTGTCATAAAGCCTAAAAAGGTACACAAAACATTTCCGAAGTACATGTTCATGATACTTCACATCTCTGTAAAGCTTTCTCATATATTTATGAACAACTGGGTTGCATTACGCAAATATATTAAAACGAATAACATTTATCAAAACATCTTTAAACGATGACGACAGTGTATATCAGTTCATAATGTTTGAGTCCAACAATTTCCTGGTTGCTATTAACCCCCTGATTGCCACAGTCTCTGCTGTGGTCATCACACCAACATCTCCTGCTAAAGATATCAGCCAAAGGACTCGTCGGGTTGAATAGAGATGATCCACAGCTTCATCACATAACACGGGTTTTGAATTTTCCTCTTTTGTGAAGCCGCAGTGACACTCCTGAATCTTTTATAGAGGGTGTAGAAATTTAGCTTTACAAATTATTTTTAGCCTCAAGACTCTTCAGTTTTGAAATATTGATATTCCAACCGTCGACGTACCTAAATTGAATACGCCGTAAGATATGACATAAAGCTAGCGATATCGGTGCAAGTAATGCTAAGGAATAATGATAATAGTGAAAAGAATGTCTTCTTCAAAGGTTTAAGCGCTGATTGTTAAGATGAACTTTCGTAAGGAATAAAAAAATATCCTAATTCGCAATGAAATACGTCCAAAACTGTTAGAAAATAGTTCATATTGTAATACATGCATCTTTGGCTCCAGACTTGGCGTCTAGATAGAGCAACATTTATGGAGTATTATAGAATCTTAGTTATCATCATGGAAATGAAATATCGTGACATTCTGTATTTAAAATATTGATATGAAAAGAACACGAGCTCCTATCCTATTCTTGAGAAGTGTATAATACAATTATATGTTCATAGACTTGCTTTGAGTTGCACATGAATAAGTCTGATACGTGGTGGCACGTGCTCCTGTACACAGTTCAGTTCATCTCTATTATGAAGTTCATCAACAATGATCGCGGTTTATAACCAGAAGGGTAATTCGTTACTTGTTCTGGCTGATCAGAGAGTTTGACGGGTTCTGTCTCTGCTCGGCGCTGAAATATAAGTCATTGGGAGGTGACCTACTTTAAAAATGGAGCAATGTTTACCCATCAGTAAATTGGGTACCTGGTATGATATGATGGTAGTCGGAATAGTAACCGCGAGCGTCAAAGCGCCATTTGTATTCTCAAACGAAGACCAGTGTTCTGCTGACACTACAATTAGTACCAATACATTTTATGGGGATTCAGATGGATTTTACAGATATGAATATTTCTTACCCAAATAAAATCGTTCAGCTAAATTATTCCTGTTTTTATTGAAATAACACAAGCAACACTAATCATGCATTGATGCATCCTTATAGCAAGTGGACTTTCTAGTCAGATCGGTATATTTTCAGTCCTATACATTCACCACTGGTTATGGCAGACCACAGAGAATCAGAGATAAGTTTAAATATGTCGTAGATTGAGCACAAAGGCCACTTACAAGTTCAACCAATTATCTTAGATTTCTTTCCACGAATAAGATCATATACATCATTTAATGGTTTAGTAAACAGTAATGAATTATGTTTCCAGTATGAAGGTTCATAACCTTCTTCTTTGCTCATTTTGTTGGAGCCCTCGGATTCAGACAATGTTGAACAGAGGTTAGGATCGGAAATGTGAACGAGAAGCCTCTGTGGGAAGAGAATGATCTTTTTTACAACAAGGCTTTTTTAACTATACTATTTTTCACTGAAGTCCATATAATATCCACGGAAACCAGATAATATTTCAGTCCATTGACCCTCACTGAACATATATATGTCAATTAACATTCACGTCACAGCTAGATAGCAATAACCTTAGATATCTATCTATCTATCTATCTACCAAATGTCCTTCACAGATTTTAACCTTAACATTAGCCGGTGTTCCACATATCGCTTTATTGCCAATAGGGATCACTTCCTTTTTAAAATATATTTAAGTACATAGGTATAAATACATCATGTCGATATCAGTTCCGGTCTGGGGGTTATGGTTTATGTCCAGGAGTATGTTCAAAGGGACGGCGTATTGTACTCGCTTATTATTACATGTATTATAAATATAACATTGGTATCGCCCACCGGGGGAGTATGCTACGTTACTGCGCGGGTCAATGGCGATTTATTGCAATCCACAAAATGGACAACTAAATATGTAGGTCATTGCTCCGCTGGTCATTTGTGTACCAGGATGTAATAATTCTGGTCGGTTGAGGTCGGTAGAGGCTATGAAATACCGTAATTATTTGTCAATGAATCACATTTTATTGGGATTATTCCTCAAGTGTCAATGTGTACTCGGAATAGGATAACATTGCTGGCTGACTGGCTATATAAGTCTGTGTATTGCTCACCCATTAAATATATCGTCATTAGTTAGAGATATAACCATACTTTTCTTCGTGTATATCGAATGATACCCTATACACTTTTCCCGGTGGGGCCCTTACGAGGCGCATTGCGGGCCTTGCCTTGGGCTTCCGGTGTCTTTATATCATATAAGAGGAGTGTACTCATGGGAACTGACTCTTTCAATCTTACATATACGCTGAGGACAACCCATAAGCAATATTGAAGGAGAACCCTATATTCAATAAGATTTTGGCTTTCGCCCTTTAAACGAAAATTAATTCCATAAATATTGTACTGGTATTTTACATTTTGATATGTTGTTTTAGTTTTATTAAACATGATTCATAGTTCTGCCCTGTGTGCAATCAACAAGGTCGTTCATCAATTTGCACATGTGCACAAGAAGTTAACTTCCTAAGAAAATGCTGAAGAATATTACACATAACTGCCATTCATTATAATTAGACAGTTTTAAATATTTTAGAAACAAATTTAGCGTGACTTTTTTATACTTACTGTGTAGAACTTTATCGGGCGAATATGTTCAATTATATATATACGTAGTGTAAAATCAAAATTAACGAGGAAACATGTTACCAAATACGTTAACATATTTTAAATGGCAAACATGTGCAGTCGAACAACCAATGGTAGTCATGCCATGACTTCAGGGCCATTTTTTGGCTCAAGAACTTATATTACATATAATGTAAGCCTTGTTTGAATCAACTTCCACGTGAAGTCTTATTCTTACTGCGTTGGATTTCGGGCTAAAAAAAAAGGATTTTAAAAATAATTTAAAACCTCGTTGTTAGGCTTTTTAGCTCATCAGGCCTGAAAGGCCCGATGGGCTTATGGCATGGCATGGCGTCCGGCGTCCGTCCGTCCGTCTGTCAATCCATCCATCCGTCTGTAAACTTTGCGCTTTTTCGACTTCTTCTCCAGAACCAATGACTCTAGAGAGCTGAAATTTTATGTGCAGACTCCTTGGCCAATGGGGATTCTAAATTGTAGATTGTGTGACCCCAAATGGAGTCACAGTGGTCATGATCTAAGAACCTATCTTTTGCTTGTAAACAATAACTTAAATAACTTAAATATTCAACTTTAGATAGTAAATCAATGAAATCCTGACGAGCTAGAGAGCCCATGGCTCTATTTTTTTAAAACCTATAACCATTTGGTACGTATATAGTTAATTTTTTAAAATCCTTTAAATTGTAAAATGTCAAAAATGGCCGCAATGTCCCTTCAAAGGATATCTCCGAGGTTAACGCAAGCGTTAAGACAGTTTTGATATTTGCCTTGCCCCGATCTTAAAACATCACAGCTGTAAGCATATTCGTGTATGATCAGCATTCTGCTAGCCGTGAGTCTCCAATATATCACTGTATTCTATTGTCAAGTTTTTACACTACGTAAGTATGTGAAACATAAAATCATTTAATAAAGTTAAGGTTCTCATTCAACAACTATAGACACTAAATCTATATAAATATATACACGTGGGAGACCAAGACCCAGAAAATAAGAAAATCGTACCATTATTTAAAAATAAATAATTCATATATTCGGTTTTAGTCTTCTCTTTGGTTAGTTCACTGGTATATTCTGCACGTAATATGATAATATATGGGCCGTTTAAAGATGGTTTCATCGAAAGTAACTTTTTTCTAAATCATTCTCATTTCTAAAATGCCTATCAAAGAAGGACTTTCCTGTGAAATGCCGTCATGGTCAACTGAACGGTAAGGCGTGCACAGTACCTTCCTACTATTACCTCTCTTCATTACCTGTATTACCTGAACATTACAGGTATTACAAAAGGTGAAACTTGACTTCCGATCTGCTGTCAGAGTGACACGAACCGTGAGTGATTAATACAGTACACCACTATTCTGGTAAGGACTTAATAATCTCCAATATCCACCTGATTATGTGGCACCGACCAGCTCCCTGCTTCTAGTCGAGTCGTTAACTTCCGTTGCCCCTCCGTACTGTTTCAATATTCACCATCCAGGTACAACCTTTCTCACCTGCTGACAGTGCTAGCTCAGGTGGACACGATTGTTGATTCATTTCATCATTCAAGAACACGAATGTGGATATAAAATTTCATAAATCTAGAACGATATTGTTGATCCTTTTGTACTCTCCCTTAAAGAATATAAATAACTAAAGAATAAAGAGATATTTATTAAAAAAAATGTTTTTGTTTTTCTTTTCCAATTATTCCATCAATGAAATTTAGTATTCACCTTGCAATTCAAACTATGTCTTGCTTATATTGAGTGCAACCTTTTGGATCCTATACTAATCGCGTTAGATTATTATAGAGGGATTATTAAAACAACCATGAAATCACTCATTATCCCAGTTGTTATGTTGAAGGATGTGCTAAACATGTGTGACTCTTGTCCTTGGCGTGACTTCACCTAACAATGAACTCTAGACTATATAGTAACAGATGACTTTACCGTATCATCCAAAATTGTGTTTCACCATAAGTCGCTTGTATGACAGTGCTCAGCTTCTTCATAATGCCTCCCATTGTCAACTACATGACATCACAATGCGTTTACATGATCATTTAATGACTCACAATGCTATGAAGCCAAACAGATGCCATCACAATGTCATCACGTCATAAACGTGATAACGTCACTATGATATACAGAATGGAAACTATATAATGGCATTGCAATGTTCAGAGATATTTTCGTTTGTGCATTTAAACTTTAATTGAAAAGTATTCATTCTATTCAAAATTAACCTGTTATCCTATCAACCATATACAATGGTAGATAATAATATAAAAGTAAATATATAAATAGTTCCTCGGTATCTTTCTTGCACCGATCCTTAATACAAGTCATGTTCTAGTGTTTTGTAACGACAAGCAGATTAAACCATTCTGATATAAATTTATATATATGTGTAACGAGTGTCTATATCGACACCTGCGTGCATGGCATCCGATTGCATCGTGTACTATATAACGAGCGAAATAATATTCATTTTTGTAAAACAAAATACGAGTATTAGAATCAACTCGAAACCTAACCCTTTCTATGTTACATCGTAGTTAATAAGGCCTACGGCATATGGATACCTTTAATGAAATGTCAGTTTTGATACCAAACACTTTTAAAGCCTACCGTTGGTTCTTTGGGGCATAAGGACATTGACACTTCATTTGCTGCATTGGATACTCACCAGGAGACATGGTCTGGTACTATCAACCTGGACACACCCTCCTCCGAACAGACTGAACAACCAAGTACTGACGTCTCTCATCTTTGTATTGCATTTTTATCTTCATCGTATAACATATTCAAACATTTTAATTTCACTGATTCAGATCCACGCAATTTCTAACATTCTGTATAAATATATTCCACTTTGCTTTACCGCACATTCCACGCGATGAAGGAGTAAGCATATTCTGCGAAATGCCGTGTATGTTCACGATAAAAATAAGTTGTTATCCAGAAAATCTTATTTTCTACTCGTTGTCTCAAGAAACGTTTACATAGTTTCATAGTATGCTGCTATTAGTTTCATATAACTTCACTTCAGATACGTTGAATTTCATAATTTTAAAAAAAAAGGTTATTTTTTTTTATCACCGTTATCAATCTATTAATTCCCAGAAACATTAATACTTCCACAAAATTTCATCCAGAGAATTATTACTAACGAATTGGCGAATAGAATATTTTTAGTTAAGCCAATTAATCAGTTAAAAAGCGCGCCATTTATACCAGTTTACGATAACAAGTTCAAAGACCTTATACTAAAGCCAGTGGTCAGCTGCTGGTCGCCATTTTGGACGGAGGCGTATAAGCCATGTCTTATCGATTATATCTCCCTTCCAGTGGTCACTTAGTGGTCAGTTTGGCCATACACACTGGTCAAGGCCACGCCTCGTGTTTGTTCAGACCACGCCTACTTTTCACACGGGTCATGGATTTTTAACCAATCGGATTGCTTAAATTTTCGAACGGGCGATTCCAGTCATGCGCAGTGTAAATAGGTGGTTCAAATTGGTCATTTGAAGAGAGGTATTGTGTAAATAGTAAGTTATGCATAACGTTTTCTTTTTAAAAATATTAACCATTTCATAGTTACATTTGCAATTTTGCTCAAGTTTTACTTTAAAAGCAAAATATGTACAGTTTGTTACATGTATCTTTTACGAACATGTGTCATAACGGCACTGTAACTCGCAGTTTATGAAACTCAACCTGTTACGAAGGTAGTTTTACTTAAATCCAATGAACATTTATTCGTGTTTAAACATCACCAAAACAGTTATTTAATATATAAAATCCATCATCCCACGAACTTAGCTCGCTGAAACAAATATCCGCCTATAGAACTCACTTTAGGAGAATTCGGGAGAGATATTATGATAGGTTCCTAGCCTGTTTATCAATCCCTTTCTTGTGAAATGCATATTGTTTAAACCAGAACTGATTTTAAGGACGTAGTCCGCTGTTACAGCTTGTGTCAAATTTACCAATATCTGAACGAATCCCATTAACTGTACGCCTGATTAATGGCCTGGAAGCCATGTTCAACAGTGTCAGCTGATTGGAGCTTTTTGAACCTCGTCTCTCAGTCATATAGGCTTCTTTCACACATTTTGAATTAATAAAAAGAATCATTTATTTGTGCTATGTTTTTTTAAATTTATGATGACCAGATGTTATCATTGAGTGACAGGTAGGTACCGTTTCACAAAGAGGTGTATCTATTTTGTATAGTATTTCAATTTGAAACATTGCTGATCCATTTATCCACTTGAAGCAAATATTCAAAGCCTGTCTGTGATAAGACTGCCAGTATACTACCACTGGAGACAAGCACAGTGCATTGTTGTTCTGGAAGTTGAGTTCAAGGCTTTACTAAACGATGTGCTGCTGTTCAATTAACACGAAGTTTTGTAAGCGAATTATTCTTGGTCTTTGAAATGCATTTAGAAGTGGAATACATAGGAACAGGAAGGTTGTCTGGATAACAAGTTTTTAAACGTGAAAATGCACGACGTTTCGGAGTGTATAACCGCTACTTAATCAGGTGGAATGTGGAATTTTACCTGATGAAGGAATGACTATATACCCCGAAACGTCGTGTATTTTCACATTTAAGGAGATGTTATCCAGAAAAACTACCTGTTCGAATTATTTTTGTCAGGCTTTTATTTTTATAACTATAAAACCAATATATTGTAATTGCCATAATAAATCATTTGCATACCAATTTATATTATCTTATTTATGAATGAATCTATATTATTACCTTTTTATATTTATTATCTCTATCCGTTTTATTATAAAGAGGAACAAACATAATCCGTCATAATAACTATTTAAGGTTTGGAACAATAACAGTTATGACAATTTGTATCTTTTTTATTTGAATTATATACGGTATATGGTTCTAGTTCTCCACACAGTGGCTACGTTTTGTATTTGGACTTGACTATCTGTCGCAAAACTCTTTGATAAAAGTTTCAACTTTACGAAAATATATTGTGTTTTTAGAATTCAAACCCACGTTTTCAGAACCACTCCTAGCGTACAAATGGAAATTCTTATATTACGGACCACACACTAATACATAGCATTATTGTACATTGTGGGCAAGTGTTCCTTATGGGATTCGAACCCGATTTGTCAGGCACCAATCGCCAGAACTGATTATCCCAACAGCTTAGTAACTCAGCCACCGAAACCTCATCATACAAATACAAAAGTACACAATTTTGTATTTTTGCTATCACAATTCATATAACATGACAAAAATATTATAAAATATAATGTCAATTTTCGTAAAAACTCGATATTTAACGTTTTATTCCAAATTAAAGGAAATGGAAAATTCGGAAATCTGAACTTTTCTGTCTATTTCTTCTTGCCGAAATTTGATTACACAATCACATGGTCATTTTGAGAATGATTATTTTACACATGGAAAAATGATGGGCCTTTGTGTATTTGAAGTTATGCATTTGGCGTCCAAGCAAAATCCAAATTACATATGAATTACACAAGATACACACGCAAGTGATGAAGTGCATTGATACAGATGTATTTTCATTAGAACTACATACCGTGTATAGTCAACAAAGTAAGCACTGTTCTAACTGAGGTATACTAGTTTATATGTGAGGTCTCGGTGGCCGAATGGGTTGTCGGTTGGTGCCTTCTCTGAGGTGCATGTTGATTCGGATTCCACAAGGGACTCGATCTGACACGAGTACAATGGTCAGTATACTATTATAAGTAGTGCAATCCTAGATAACACTGGACATGTGACTGTCATGTTCTTAGCTTTTCTCTTTTTGTACCAATTTTGTCAAAACAGAGAAATTGAACAGACATGAATCAAGACCCATCCATGTCGACCAATACGTCTTGAACAGCGGGTTTGTATTACTGTACATCAATGATGTAGATAGTAAATGACAATGCACTCAAACGATGGCGCTGTTGAACAAATTGTTCTTAAACTGACACTGTCAAAATGAAAATACATACGTCAGATGTATATAAGATACAACGTTGCAACATGACAACAAATGGTTCACTCGCACTGATATGTCGACAGTTCATCAGTATTTATATATGTGACAATGTCAACGTTAATACACATACATCATTTATATATAACTATAGGAAGTAAGATTGCATGTAATGATAGAAAAGACACATATATATTCTAGTGAAATGTTTTAAAGTCATTGCGATTGTTAACTGGCAATGTTTAAACGGCAATGTCACGGTAAGTTTACATGTATGTATGAACATGATCGGAAACAAATCACAGTTGTATCTATGGAACGACAAAAATGAACAACACAGATGGACAAAATGTTCTTTTTTGGACACACTGTCCAAGCGGCCAATGTTGACCAGCATTGTTTCAACCGGGCACTGTCCACTATCAGTCCATTCTTTACAGCGGCTGGAGGTGGCTATCTCGGACACTGTCAACATTGGCTGGACGTCAGAGAAGCCAGGGGCGATTGTCAGTGTTGTGGATCACGCAGTAAGAATGTACAAATTGATCTTGTCACCTCGGACAAGCCTTCGGCCAAAACCGAGAAATTGGGATTGTAAGCGCGTGGCCGAGACAAAGCCAGGAGGGAGCCATTTCAGTAGGGCTGAAATTATTGACTGGCCATTACGGACACTGAAATCAATTAAATGGACACTGTGAATCTTCATTCCGGACGCGGAGAGGCACGTGCGGGAAGCGTCCAGTGGCTATTGTTAAGTGGACATTGGGCAGCCAGCCAATAGAACGTGCCATAAATCTACGAACCTCAAATTTCCTATACGTTATTGTCTTTTGCTACTTTTAGGCCAAATTTGAAGAATCCCAACGTAATTGAGTAGCCCCATGGTCACGTGTTATGATAGAACGCCTCACGTGCTGCACGTGCGCTGCTGGAGACAAAGGAAATCAAGTGTAATGTTATGTGTTATTAGACGCGACAATGTCCAGGTGATGTCCAGGGAGGGCGTGGTCAGTGGCCGGAGAAAGCAGGTCGGGGGTAATTTAAACACTGGACGGTTGACCTCAACCCGAGAGCGTGCCATTAACGCAAAATGACCGTGTATATATTTCACCGAGAACCATACCCAAGTGTGCATGAAAGGGGGCGTGGCAAGGGATTACCTAAATGTCTATAGGAGCACGTGGATCAACTCATCCTTTCAAGTGGGCGTGGTTCCAGCTCCATTTCGAAGGGCAAGGTCGCTTAACCTAATCCCCATGCTTTCCACATAGGCGTTTGAGATGACTTAATCTTCACCATCTTAAACCTGCAGTATCCGACGAAACCAGGCAAATTACAATTTTATGATAAAATCGATTTTAGAAGCTTTGTGTCTTCTTAAAGATGATGAGAAAGCTGGTTTATATATCCTTGAAGTAAAGCCCCGCAGTCACGGAGAGCTAACCCTCATTAATGAGGGCTTTCTTAGCCCGCCACTATATCATGTCTATCTGCTTAGGATTACACAAGATTGAAACTTTACGACTGGAGGTAACATACATTGGTAATGAATTCAGAAAAAAAAGTTTGCATGTCAACCAGTGTTAAAATATATATTTGAAGGTAGACCAATCTTTGGACGGCGCCTTCAGTAATATGTACACGTATTAATAAGACCAACGACAGACAGAACGTAACCCAGAGTGGAAGACATTCCTTCAAGCTGGATATTTCTCAATAACACCTTCTTCTGGAAGGGCGGTGTAATGACACGTGACGTCATACCCTATACACTGGACCATCAGTGGAAGTAATGATTACATATACCTGTATAAGGTATGCAGCTGTCCATCTGTCTTATGAGTCTTGTGTAAGTTGTACTAACTACTAACTGCAAGCAAGACTGAACTACTGTTACATAACATTACGCAATTGTCTCGCCCAGTACAAGGCAGCTGTAACAGTTGCTGCCTGTCAGTTAGGGTATGTGAAACAAACGGAATTTTATAACATCTCTGATATCTGTATTTTTCGAAATAGAAGAATGAAACTTAGAAAGTTTGGTCTTCATAAGGCAAAGATGATGTTCTAAAAAGATAGTGTCCTAGCATTACTAGTTCCTGGAGATACATTTAATGTTTGAGTTGAACACCCTGCCACTCCCATATTTGAGAAGGGATTTTGACCAAATGAACAAACTTAAGGCTACATGCTATAAAGATGTTATTCTGAAAAGTTTAGCTTTCTGTATCAAACGAATTTGGAGAAGAAGTCGTTTAAAGATTTTAGGGTGGACCCTGTCATGTCCATATTTGAGAGGAGGTCTTGATTCCCCATGTAAGAAAGATGTTCTTCTGATAACAGCTATACCCTTTTTCAACTGGTTTCGGAGAAGAAGTCGTTAAAAGGTTTTCGGGAAATTGCCTGCCACACCCATATTTGAAGGGGGTGAAATGAAAAAACTTTGATCCCTAAGGTGCAAGGTACCTCCCCACAAAATTTCAGCTTTGGGGTGTAGAGGTTCTGGAGGAGAAGTCGAAAATGTGAAAAGTTTACGGACGACGAATAACGGACGACGGACGATGCCCGATGGACGGACGCCGGACAACGGCCAATGCTTTAAGCCCATCTGGCCTTTTAGGCCTGATGAGCTAAAAGATTATAATGGTTCAAACAAACCAACAATGAATGTAACTATATTACTAAAATCTAAATACACATGCGATCTTATAATTGTGTTAATTTGATTGTGTTTCCTGTGTCTAATTATTGTGTTTATTCATATTTGTATGTGCGAGGTCTTCATATATACATAGAGAATATTTGACATTTTTCGTCGAACACCATGTATATACCTCATTGAGTGAAGTAGAAATGTATATTGTAAATATTATATTTCTATTTCACAAGATAGAAATCAATATAGTTCATGGAAAGGAACCACTGAAGATTGCTTCCCAAAACCATGTTTCTTCAGCTAAATCATCCAAAACCCATCTAGCGGTTCTAAACGTCGGGACAATGAGTAGCTACACGCACGTCAGTTCCATCGCTACAAGACATGCCCTCCAAGCATATTGGAAACAAAATAATTCAAAACATATCTGTCAATTATATCTCTGAATGCGTACAGCAGGTAAATGAGCCGGGGAGGCTGCACGCTCATAACTATCATATTCTACAAGTTATTAAAATGACCATCATCTAGATGAATAGGTCTCCAAGAAGATAATAAGAAGCCACAGGGTAGCCCAGGAGGGGGAGACAAATCCCACGGTACCCTTCCACCTGCCCCTCCCTCCCCATGACCCCTGACCTGCAGACGCGTACATGCACATGCATCCGGCAACACGGACTAACGCCACAATGACCAATAAGTAATTTAATGGCCCGTGTCCAGCAGAGATGGACGCGACAAGTTAAGCCAGCTGTATGTAAACTGTGCTGGAGGTTAGAGGTCAGCCGGTGTCCTGGGTGATGGATCTGTCGGCCACTGTCCACTGCTATGTCCTGACAGGATAAAGGACTAAGTGTTGACCCTTTGACCAGCGGCTAATGTTATGTATGTACATGGATATATCGCCCATAACTTACTCAGCTCAGCGCCGCTCGGGCGACGGACAGTGTTAACATGCTTCTTGTTTGCTTAAAGTGGCCAAATTGCACGGCTGGACAATGACTGGACACTGGGTGGACAATAGGGACGCTTAAATGTAGCCTTTAACAGCGCTGTGGTTAACAGACGCCCGGGGATCTTCATCATAATTCACCAGCTTTGTCTGTGATTGTCCCAGACTTCCGAGAGGTGCCAGTGTGGAGGGGGACAATACCGAGTGTAGATAATGACAAGAGGCGCTCTTTACTCGCCCATAATGAGCAGTACATAGGCGCTACTAACCACATCAGATGGTCAGAGAGCAAGTGCCCGGTGTTTATGAGAACTAACATCTTGAAGACACACACCTGCAGGCTCGATGACCGTTGACCGCTGATCAGGCATACATAGCTGTCTGTATAAACTGTAGCAAAATGCTCGTTGATTCTTTCCACTTGACTGAACATCCTGGATGTTCATCTAATTTGAATCACACTCAAGTTACTTTTATTGATTTGGTTTACTGCAATCTACAGCAATGCAGATACCCCGATTTATGTTTATTTTAGGTCAATGTATTTACTGGTCACGGTTGTCCTTTTGGGGGGTTGTTAAGAGTAACCTATATCATAATTAAATATACACATAGGGGCAAATGAACTAAATTTTCAAAAGAGTCAAACGCAAAATATATTTGCAGGATAAAGTGGATTTTGAATTCTGTGATGAGGCCATATCTCCAGATCTTTTCAAGCACACATGAGGTGGTGAAATTACTATTTCAAAGGGGGTTTCTGAACATAATCTTTGATATTTAAGGTAAAATAATTTAAATAATGAAATTATGTTATTATACGATGTTTTGGGCATAACGTACCTACTAGGATTTAAATTTTTGTTGACGCAGCATTACTGTAGGGCGTCATGAAACAAGCCAATCTCGTTTAGTTAAGGAGATTTGAAAACCACGACTTCTTAAAACGTGTATTTCTCAGAAATATGAACAGATAATGTTTGAAATTTCGAATCTAGTTGAGTTGACTTCTGAGGACATGGTGTATTTCTATTTCAGCACGTATCGCTCGTGTATTGAAATGTATTTTGTATAGTATCGTTTCTTTTGCCACTGGCTGTAATATAGGACGCAGGAAGCTTTAACACTCTATACAAGGTCGCTATTGTGAAATATATACAATTCACACTCAATTTGATTCGTCGGTTTTGATACAAATAATATGAATATATATTTCCTTTTTTTCAAATTAGTTAACTCCCAAATTATCCAGATATATTAAATGACACTAAGCACGAGGGTTTGATAATATATATTTTTTTAGGATTATCTACTGTAGTAATTAATTATATATTTTAATAAAACAGTTCACGTATTTTGAAAATGAAAAATATTTTCAAGTTTACAATATGCATATGTATCTAATTATCTACTGCTTCATCTAACAGATGCATCCAAACGATGAGTCCACCTAACGTTGTGTGGACAACTCGGGTATTTCGTTTTCGTATACTGGGATCACCAATTATTAAACGTGTGATTCTATTCAATAAAACCTCATATTATTGAGTAAAATATTACTGAGTAAAACATAAATTTGACACCGAAGTAATGTTCTTGTAATTCAAATGTCTATAATATAGATTCAAAGGTCACATTGGGTTGTGTTGTGTGGGCTGTGTTGTGTCCTCGGGCAAGGCACTTTATCCACATTGCACTCAGTCCACCCAGCTGTACAATGGGTACCTGGTTATACGGGTGTACTGTCTGAAATGGACGCAGGCAAGCAGTTTCGAAAAAGTACAATCCGTCAGGGTAATAATGCACATTAGTGAAGTGTCGGTGAGCAACTCGCAAGAGATGGATACTTGACGTAAAACTCATCATTATTATTTTTATTATGAGTGACATGTGAAAACCGTTTGGTTCTTAAATCTGCCTCATGCCCTATATATATATTTTCATGATTTTGAGGCACTGTTCCACATACCTTATGTTTGAGTATATGAGTAATATAGACAGAGATAAACAAGTATTCTAAGTACATGTACATCTCTGGAAGTACTGAAACTGACCTTCAACGGAAATCAGATATAAACTACCTGGCAAAAGGTAGGAGAACAACAAAAATACAACATCTCTTCATCCACGAGTGATAAATATGACTGAACGTAGTCATGTTATGTTTCCAGAATCCAACTAAACTATTTTTTTCAAACTTCATCTGTTAATTCATCCTGAATGATAACGTTGTTGTTTTGGAGTCTCTTATATAGACAAGATCGGACGGTTTCTTTTTATGTTCAAGAAGGTAAACACATTTTATTTATTATAATAAATAGAAATATAAGTTTAAAACGTCTATTGGTATCTCCTTTATATTTACGTTTCACTTTTAAAAATGCAAAACATTTTGAAGCTGAAGTTTGGGCATCATATGTGTGTTTGATGTTAATTACAAGTAGTAACCCTGTGAATGAGAGTATGTTTATACTTATATATACATATGCTAATCAAAAATAATAAATATCGGCATTATCCAGCAGCAGTAGTTTAAAAGAGGACTTTGAAAGTATGTGCACAAACCTCTGCAATGCAGATATCAACAGACAAATGTCGGTAACTACTCAGTGTACGCCTCCTCTTGTTCTCTTCATAGCCTTATAAACAATAAATAAATCGATGAATTAATTATTAAATAACAATTTAAAAATTTGTTGCCTATTACAACCATTATGATAAACATTCAAATTCATAAAACAAAACTGCAAAGGTTAAGCATGTGAATGATAAAATGTGATTCGTCAAATATGTTGGGTACCTCGTATTTCTTTCATCGCATGTCTTAATTCCCGGCATTGGCTGACATAACAAAATGCCACTGAGATCGGCGATAAATAATACGCGATAAACCTTCTTCAGACGCAATTCAACGGTATTATTTTACGAATATTAGATACTACTTTTAGCGTTGATATGTTTATGACGTTTCAAACTGAAACTCCTGATTGTTAAATAGAAATAGAAATAAAGTTTTTAAAGATTAAACAATAATTGCAATATAAAACGTCTGGCACCTTGCCGCTATAGTATTTTCCAAGGATTAAGACAATCTTATCTCACTTTTATTGAAATAGTTCAATGATCACTATGATACGAAAATACGAACTTTGTTTCTCTATAATAAAAGAATTAAAATGGAACTTGGATGGATATATACCCTCAGATCATTTCAAAAGAAATGGCCGAATAGGTAAGATGTTGATTAGTCAGTGCTGGCGGTTGATGCCTTTCTCTGAAGGTGTGGGTTCGAATCGCGCAAAGAACTCGTCCCGAAAAAAGTACAAGATACTATATACCATTGTAGATAGTGTGATAACAAATGTTACATTGTTAAACATGTACAGCCCGTTTTTGAGATGCAATTATTTTGGGTTTGAGTACATTATTTTGCCAAATACATAGAAGAATACAAACATAAATCTTTCAATTCTCTATATGTTTGTATCGGAGTACACCATGGTGTCCAGAACGAATTGTATCGGCTAAAATCACTTCCAACGATACCAGAGACATATATGTAGTAGTAGTAGTAGTAGTAGTAGTAGTAGTAGTAGTAGTAGTAGTAGTAGTAGTAGTAGTAGTAGTAGCAGTATATTTGTATCAGAGTATCACACGCACGAGTACGTCTCTACATACAATACAATGTACAACAATATAAAACCCTGAGACAACAACTGGCTAATGAGACACTACATATAGCTACGATAATGAATCATTTTAATACACGATGTACATACATTATGTGGATGGTATTTCTCGCCTTCTACACATATTTAAAATTGAAAAAAGCTACTTTCATTACACAACAACTTGTCAGTATCATTCCAGTTATAAAATAGACAGTTACAGTTAAGGAAGCTTCACTGGAATACAATGAGAAAGAACGATTTATAACACTGAAATGTGTCCAGTGCGTCCGTGTGTAGCAGTGACAGAGTTGATTGTAGCTAACTCATTAACACTTGCGATGGATGTCGGTGTTAATTCATATTAATCTGACGATTGTGAATAAAGAGGCGTTATTGAGCAACATTATCATTAATTCGCCAACATCTGTCGAGCTGTCGCGCTATACTTGCTGGTCAAATCGATTTGTCCACCTCTCTGTCCATTGTCCAAGCGTCCAGCTTTGTCCAAGCTGTTCACTATACGCAGCGTTAAAACATAGCAGGAGAGTGTCCTCGTTACGTTTTCAATTAGAACACTAAAAGGAATACAGTACAATATATTGTTCTCTATATCAGTGCATGTGCAACACTTTAATTTGATTACAGACATTTTTTTTAGAGGGGATCTTCAAAACTAAACTGTTTGACCATATATATATCCATATTATGTTAAGAAATCTCTGTTAAATCATATCCATATATCGACAAGTCTCTGTTTGACCATTTCCATATTATATTGAAAAGTATCTGTTTGAACAAAACCACATTATATTGTCATGTCTCTGTTTGACCAAATCCATATCTTATTGACAAGTCAATGGTTGAACATATCCATATTATATTGACAAGTCAATGTTTGAACAGAGAGAGAGAGAGAGAGAGAGAGAGAGAGAGAGAGAGAGAGAGAGAGAGAGAGAGAGAGAGAGAGAGAGAGAGAGAGAGAGAGAGAGAGAGAGAAATTGTTTATTTTTGTCTCATCTCTTACATTCAAAATATTTCAATAATACCGTGCTACATTAAAAATGTAAAAGCCGCCAAAAGGCTACAAGAGACAATACATTAAGATCTCATATAATACTAAATACATATAATTGGAGAAAAAAAAACAACACACACACACACACATATGTATACAATACATACATATACGCACATACCCATACATAAGTACATTAGTGCATTAGTACCTGTCTACACCACATATACATACACATACCTATACATTAGTACATTAGTATATTAGTATGCACATACATGTATACACTACACACATATACGCACATATCCATACGTTAGCACATTATACATACCAAGATACATGCATACATACATACATACCTACATACATACATACATACATACATCCATACATTAGTACATGTATACAATACATACACATACGCACATATCCATCCATTAGTACATTAGTGCATTAGTACCTGTCTTTATCATCCAAAACTGGGTTCCACAGGAGACATCGCCTGTATGAGATCAAGCGACATCTCCTAGGAGATATCATTGATATCCATATTATATTGAAAAGTCACTGTTAGACATTATCCATATGTATACACAAGTCTCTGTCTGACCACATCCTTGTTTTATTGACAAGTCACTGTTTGACCAAATCCATATTATATTGACAAGTCTCTTTCTGACCATATCCTTATTTTATTGACAAGTCTGTTTGGCCATATCCATATTTATATTTTACAAGTCACTGTTTGACCAAAACCATATTATATACACAAGTCTCTATCTGACCATTTCGATAATTGTATTCCCCAACCTCTGCTTGACCATATCCATATTATATTTACATGTCTATTTTGGTCATATCCATATCATATTTTCTCTGTTTGACCATATATATGTGCGCGTATCATGGTTGTTAGTATGTGTTTAACAGGAGATAGAGAGATACAAACAAACATACATAACGACACACTGATCCTGAATAACACCAGACCAAGCTCAACCTGTGGGACACTGTAACTCTATACGCGATAAATCATTTAAACAAATTATGGCTGATTTATCGATTAAATCTTCAACTTTAATTTATAAATGAGTGTTATAAAATATAAATTACGATACGATAAATAGAAGTTTCGATTTTAAATTGATCCCAAACCACTTCATCTACTTGTAAAATAAACTAAAAGGAAATGCTGAATGTGTGCTTTATTGTGTTGTCACATCATACGTGGACAGTCAGTTCATCAAACGAGACTCGTTTTAATTGCATTCTATGTTATTCACCTTTCATTGATGTTTGATTATTAAATGTATATATATGAATATATATGAATATATATGAATATAACCCTGTCATGGGATGGCTATCGTAAAGAACCATAACACATTTTATTTATCATAAATGGCTATGAAATGAAATTGATCATGTGTATTGGTCAGGGCTGTTGAAATAACAGTATTGCCTTTATACAAATGCCATGAAAATAAAACATTGGCTCAAATTTATTCGGTCATATGTAAATCATACAGACTCATTGTGGTAAGGAGCTTCATATTTCCAACCTGAACGTGCTGGCATACTTGATCAGAAAACAAAATTACATTAAATGAATAATTAGTGGCCGAGTTCTGAAATGAAAACACGGGAACATAGCCCAGGTAGGCAAGCTGTTGCAGTTTGAACATTTACGTCGCTAATAAACTATGTAATCAAATACTTAGTACTTCCGACCAGTTCATTGAAATAACAATTAAACACTTCCATTGTTGCCCTTGGCTTTGTTATTGCAGAAATTCTAACCAATCAGAATGGAGTGTTTACGATTGGACAACATTTCTTAGAGGGCGTGGTTTATGCAGTACACTGCGCTTATCAGCATGGGTGAAGGTCAATAGTGTAGAACGTAAATAGTATCGTTAGTTTTATCTATGACTCTGAAACGGTTGTTATTTGATTATTTGTTTTGTTGAGCTGCTAATTTATCAGTGTAAGGTGTCCGGAACTAATTGACCGGAAGTGGATGAGAGCAGGTGACATGCGCGTGGGAAACTGACCTGAAGATTGACCTCTCGTGACCTGAGATTACCTGGAGAAAAAAGGCGACTAAAAGACCAAAGTGTCACATACTAAACGAACACAAGAATATAGCTAAGAGAGTTTGTTTGACAAACATTTGACACTAGCGTTCCTCCAGGCATTTGGATACAACCCAGAGTACCAGTCGATTTGGGCATTTGCTTAAAAATAAACTACCGAACTTTGTAGTGATATATAATGGTTTGGATGTACAAATCAGGTATAATATTGCGCTCTTCGTCGGTATTCTACACATCTCAACTGATTAGCATTTAGCGTAGTTCACCTGACAGTATGTTGTCATGAGGATAATTTTGTTGTTTTTTTAAAATTGAAAAATAATTATCACGTAGGCTAAGGCGACTTTCAATTTTGTTTTTAAAATGCAGCCCAGTAAAGACAGAGTTTGGGGATATAAGCATACTATTTTAAATTGAAAGACTTTCTAGCAATTCAGATGTTGATGTTGTTCTCTTTTCAATCAGGGGTATATGGATGAAGGAGTACATTGACTCTTTGACGGACAACTTTGTAACGTAATTTAATTATATGTTCATCGTTGAGAATAACAAATATAATCCCTAACTTTTGGTCCACGTTTATACTGACTTCAATGGTGAGAATTGAACTATTATTTCACATTTATTTTGAAATGAAATTTTATATAGAGAAATAAAGAACGAATAATTAAACTTCCCGAACGAATGAGTAAATGGATGAAGGAATACAGTAAAAACATTTTGACCGATAACTTTGTAACGTAATACAATTCTATGTTCATCGTTGAGAATAATGAAGCGAACCCAATTAATTTACTTCTCATGAAACCTCCACTCAACCGCCCCAGATATTGAATGAATAGTTTGTTTATTAACGTGTCACACATAAAATTACAGGATATTCATTAATATTCAATGACGAGAGATGGTCACACGCTTGCTAGACGGACCCTTGTCACAGTTGCCTCGTTTGATATAGTAGATGTAAATCTAGCCATTAAAACACTTGGCTCTTTGTCATAAAACCAACAAAACGAATTATAAAATCTAAATTTAAGTCCTGAAGAGACCTTCAATGTTTGCGTTTCTTTGTGTGTGCTAGCCAATGGGCGAGTTGAGATGCGTGTGAGATGTGTTACCTAACCTCGCAGGTGGGAGCTGGTCTAGTTGGACGAGGGTCGGTCAAGGTGGAGACCCTTGATGATAGCTCTGAGGCAAGTAATTAAATACACACGTCACGTCCTCTCATGTTACCTTTAATAGCGATCTTATCTTCAGTGTTACGACTATAATTATGAGGCGAGGCTTAAGTAATCACCCCCTCCCGTCAGTGTCGTAACACCCCGCCCCTCCCCTTCCTCTCAGGGGGTACTAGCGTCCCCATTCCTCCACTCGCTCTCCCAGACCCACAACCATGTCCCATCGTAAAGATCACTTCACGGGGCCAACCTGAATGCCTCCAAATGCTTTTAGTCTTTCAAAGGTAAATCGGATGGGCCCGGCTATTTTCACAGGCGATCGAAGCCCCGAGGGATGTGTCAACAAGTCGCAGAAGAATGGCCGAGTCTTGAGCTCGGGTCCCCAGCCTCCTCCTTACAACGTCTTTTGAGACCTCCACACCTTCTCAAACAGTCCCTCACTTAGAGTGTTTCCCTCAACCAACATCGCTCATGGCGCAACAATAGCGTTACCCAAGCATTACCCAAACTGAGCCCACCTGGCCTCCGCCCCTCGCCCTCGGGATCTGTCTGGTTGACCCCACCTCACCCCTCCCACTAGAGGGGGTGGGGGTGTAGGCCAGGTCAGCTCCAACTCGTGATGGTCTCTTCTTGTTGAGCCAGTTACGCTAGCCCGTAGACGATAATCACCTCTCCTCCCGGCGTTCCGCGATCTCCCCATAATACTGAGGTCAGAGGTCGCCAGGTGGTTGCTTCCCTTACGTCATGACGGACAAGTTTACGTTTCCAGGATGAAAGGGCGTCTGGCAGGCTTTGTGTGGGGAGAACTTGGTCATGAATTAGCCACGGGTATTGTCCCATTACTGATCCATTGAGGCAGGCGAGAGAGGATTAATTCAGAGGCTAATGGTTGCGATTGGAGTCTTCATACGCAACGGTCCTCATCCCTCGAGGCTGCAGGCTCTTGTAACGCTGTTGTAATCACCGACTTATCCCCGACCAGCTCTTGTGCTCATGTCCCAGCCTCTGGTCTGCATGCGTCTCGACCCCCCGAGACATAGCTCGGACTCACCCTTAATTTCCTTCCTAGGACGACCTCTCCCCACCCCAGTTCGGACCCCCTCCCTCGCTCATTGGCCCTCTCTGATATGGTGCCAGGACCCACCTTCCCCAAACAATGGTTGCACAATACGTCCCCACTACCTAACACCAAGGACGCAACTCAACCACCTTTCAAATCTCAACTTACATCTTTTAATAGAGTTTGTCATTTGTCTTTTATTCAATACCCGTGCTTTGAGATTTCGATTATTTTTCTACTTGTTAGTCACATATGGTCATCCCCGGTTTGTGGCGTGGACAAAAGGTTGGGGGCGGCTCCAGTGACAGCGGAGATTGAAAGAGTATTAAAAGTGTGACGCCACCTCGGCCGCGTAAGTTCTAATTAGAGAAGGATTTACTCGACTATAGTACAGCTGAGATTAACGTCAAAACCCCGAGGCACGGCGTCCTAGTGATGAACTGACCCAACGATACTACACACTGGAGTAAATATTTACCTGGTGATAAGGGAGTAAGCATTTATATGCTCCGAAACGTCGTGTAATTGCCGGTTGTAAACTTGAAATCCAGAATGCTTTCATAGAGATATGACGTGAAACATAATTTGATTTTGTCTTCTAGAGCGGTCATCCCGATTTGAATATCGCTTTTACATATATGATTATGTGGTGAAACAGGAAGGAAATAATATCTCGTCTTGAACATCATTGCTATACACGGCAGAATGTGTTGTTTCTACGGATAATATTTATCATTTGTAATTGACTTAAATGTATATGCAATGTGAATATCCGGATATAGTTTGAAACCAAGCCTTATCTGACGCATTATATTTTATCATACAAATGGATTACCATATTACCATTTACCGTTGTATACAATAATAAACGGTTTTGTAAAATCTCTAACAATAGATAACATATATAAGTAATATTGAAAATAAATATCATTTGTGTATGTCATGCCTGCGGATATTAGAAAACAATTGATACCTTAAAAGTACTTTGTACACCCAACACTTGATATCCAACAGTTATATTGAAATAATGAAACGTGTTACAATGTTTGTGCAAAATGCAAGTAAAAATCGCAACTTTAAAATTAATAATACATGCCGCATGTACCATGTACCATGTAGTCTATAGTAATAAAGAACACACACCGCATCGTAATCGTGACACGCATGCACGGCATTGAATAAAATAACTTTTTTGAAAAGTATAATGGATAAAAACAAAGAAGAAACTATCAACATATGTCTTTTAAATGTAATTTGGAGAAAATATGTTCCACAAAAGAATGTACAAGAACTTAGCAGTATTCCCTTTTCTGTTTCAAATACGAAGCAATATATTTAAACTAATCAGCAATCATTACATGTATAAACATGACGTGAACTTCAAACAAAATTAACATTGCTGTAGAAAACGTTATTTAGATACTGAAAGGGAAAATATATGCCAGAAGGTTGTTACGGTTATTTAATCCGGATTAACTCCCATACCCCTCTATCTCCTAAAGTGTACCAGATAAAAACCTTGTGATGAAACGAAACAGGGGGATGTCAAACAGGGGTCATAATTATAGCGTATCACGGAGTGCATCTATAGTTGATAATACTTATGTCTTATCGTGGCATACATCGGAAATAGAATTAACCTTTTTGCTGCATTTGACTGCGTGTTTCTTCACAAAAGAGTAATTAAATCCCGGCTGGTACATGCATGCAACTGATAGGGTAAAATGAGTTACTGATATTGTCGACTGATAGGATTTGGTTCGTTCTTTATTTCTTGGCTTTACCTTATCCCCCAAAATAGTATTTAAAAACGAAAACGTTAATTTTATTTTGCGACCATGGATATGGCATAAGCATAGCGCAAGCGCAACACAGTGCCGGTCTTCTAACTAGGTTCTGTATTCGAATGACAAGCACAGGGACCAAAAACAATTCATAGCGTAATTTATTGGCGCACTTGTAAGCTCTGTATAATACGTTACACATCAAGTGACTGTAATACGCCCAATGCTTGTTGTTTCAAATAGTGCGTGGATTATTTGACTTTTGACGGAGAAAATTAAGAGTGGGAAACACTTTCAGAGATTGCAATCTGTGTAATTAAATGGAACGAGTAGATCATCGTGTCAACTGTAAAGGTGAACTTGTTATCCAACGCAGCGTTGAACATCGTCGTTAAGGTAGCGTGCATGGAACAAGGATATTTTAGTGACCATGTATAGGTAATGTGGAAGTACAATAATTGTATTTAATGTGTTCTATTTGCCGCACAATTCTACTAAACTGTCACCAGCCATTCAACCAACAAGCTAACAAGAAATGACCGATGGCTTATTTAGCATGATATCTCACGACATCGAATAACAAAAACTTGTTGTATTAAAGAATTAATATCACCAAGATGACTGTATCGATATATCATCACTTGCTAACCTAAATCTTTAAATATCCATAATAAATAGTTCTTTAATAAACAAATTAGTATAGGTCCCTGGCTATAACCCTGTGTTCCTCTCACTTTTTATATTAACAAACTATGTATTAAATGTGAAAACACTTTCTAAATCCTATATCAAACTAATTCATATGATTTAAAAAATACCAAGTCATTTCTGAATACGCACTACACCAACCAAAAAATTATAAACATGAAATTTACATGACCCGATTAACAGAAGCCGTTTTTCAGCAAAACTCAACTGGACAGAGCACCTTCCTCTAATTATATCCGTGACCTCAGCAGGTCAAGCATTCTTTCAACTGTCCGGCCCACTCGTCTCGGTGATTAACTGACCGTTATGTCCTCTTAATGGCCGCCGTCCGAGCCTCAGGCACTGTTAGGTCATAGGCTAAAGGTCACGTCAGGACGTCACCTCAGAACAGATGGGTGGACCATTGCAGGGCGAGAACTGTGATGAACTGGTCAGATGGGGATAAACGTTGTATTGACAACCATTCGTGACTGGTCAGTTCGGGACGCGAGTCGTAATCGATTGGTCATCTCAGGACACTAGCTGAATTGACCGCCCATCAACAACTGGTCCGAGTTGAGGACAGCCATGATGGATTGGTCATCTGAGGACACGATGTCTGGACAGGACGGATGATTGAGTCAGGTCTTTCAGAACAATGATGAACAAGACGAAAGCATTGTTGGTCAATTACGCTATAGATGATTGATTTTTGTGACTTGATATACATGAACAAGTGAGCCGGACAGCTGACTAGTATTAAACATATGAACTTTATTTCTGTTTTAAATAATGCATCATAATAATTATTTACATAGAATGGAATTAAAAGAATTACAATTTATCAAGTAGTGACATTTTACCTGCCATATAGTTTGAGTTACATCGAGCTAAACTGAAGTTACATTTGGCACACGTTTCATTTTTGGCGTTGGATGTTAGACCATTTTCTGTTAACAAAAGTTACATGTTTATAAATGTGATATTGGTTTGTAAAAGTTGTCTTCCAAAGGGGCCTTGATAAATAGTAAATTGATATTCAGTACGGTAACACCATTGGTCATTTCTAGACACGAGGGGATACTTAAAACCTATAGCCTGAGCTGACAGATTACTGGAAAGTCTACACTGGATGTTAATTTGATTATGTCCGCGGATTGGTGCTGTTAGCGTCAGACCATTGGGGAACGGTCATCTCGCTACATGGTGCTGATGATCATGGACACACTCCTCCTTTCAGGACCTGCTTGTTGATGTTTGCACGGCTGTGAATCGGATTGTAAATGTTGACCGTTATAAACGCCTTGGGCAATGTTAGATCATATGTGATTGGTCATCTATGATAATATGTCGACGGTCAGTTACACTAGCACAGACAAATTAACGAAATGCAGTAAGGCTTGAAATAGTCAGTGATGGAGACTGTCGCGAGTATTGAAGTTGGAATAATTTGTGCATTAGTACAACCCTTGGCCCCTTTTATGAATCAGTGGTCATACCAGGTGGCCATTCCACTAACCGATCTTAGCCCTAAGATCAATCTTAGCTAATGTTAAGAGATGGTCTTACGATTGATCTTAGGGCTAAGATCGGTTAGTGGAACGGCACATTGTACACGATATGTACACGACTGAATGAATGATAGATAAAACATGTCATATAAGGGTTACGACACTCGTGCCTTTTACAGTATCCATTTATCCCTCTCCCTCTGGTAACACCTACATTTAGGTAAGCATAGTAGGCCATATAACAGACTAAACTGACTAGCAAAAGAAACCTAACATCTCAGTTGGTTTGATCATATCTTTTATGTTCAATTACAAATATCTTATGTTTTCGAAGTCGTACTCTAAAACTGAAAAGTGCAGGCGTTTAGTCATCAGCCAAGGAATAATTCTATGTGGTTTTAATTTATTTTGGAAAAAATGAAATTTTAAAGTAATAAATTCTTCCAAAATTAATTTGGATAACACACAACTGTTCGTCGACATATAAGACATCTGCTAAGTGAAAATCAATAAATGTGTCTCATTCTGCACACATTTACAACATTATAAACATGGTAGGGGTCATGTTGGTGTAAAAAGTATGTTATACCCCTTGGTCCTTTCAGTGACTCTAACTCTGCATGTTTGAAAAAAACGAGTATGATTGTTTGTCGAGTCAGACAACATTGAACAATAAATAATATCCCGCTTATATCATATCAATTTGTTTTGTTATTTTTACTGTATGAGTGAAACAATGGGATGTAAGGTTTCTTTTGCACCTCAGTTTATATTAATATATCCTCTAAATACGACCATTGAATGTTGCAAACCCTTCTGTGAGGTGATTTTAGTAAATGATTCAATGATGTGTTCAGTGCCTCTGTTGACAAGTGATTGCGCCTTGTGTGGTATGAGACAGTTGGATGTTTAAGGACACGAGGATCGTCATAGACTGTTACAGTCAGATATTGTCAGCTCATTTCAGTAAGAGATTGAATTAGATTTTTTCAAGATCAGTAGATCTATCTGTACCGACCATTGGTTGAGTAACGTTCAAGTACCGACCATCCAATGATTGATTAAGGACGTGAGAGATAATGTTTGTAAATGATACTTAATTTGATCATCTCCGTTGTTTGCTGTTCACACTACGTGTAATGTTGGACCAGGTCACCTCCGGCCAGGGTGTCATTGGCCAATTACAGCTAAATGTGCTGGGCCGTTTCTGTAAATATTTGCAAAGGATGGTAATTTGATTACAGTTTCAAGCTGCTGTTAAGGTCGAGTAATAGCAAACCATTTGGGATTGGTCATCTCTGGACATAGAGGTGGACAATGGTTAATAACAGACAAACGTGTGAGGTCATTTCAATGAATGTTTGTATTGGCTGCTTGTTTGATTTCGTCCAGTGGTAGTTGTTTGTCCCTTGGGTACCTTCAGAGGTCATCGGCGACTGGTCATTCGAGGAGTTTAAGTCATGCAGAAGTTATCCATGCATGGTGACGTACGTCGACCCATGGCACGCCGTTGGAAATGTATGGACATCGCTGATTGGTCATTTTAGGTGTGGTTGACAATGGTCAAATTGAAACAAATGCATTAGGTCATCTCAGATCATGTATTGAACATTTTTGCAAGCCTTTCATCACATCATTTCTAGCTTATGATTACGCCATGTATACCTGTAGACCAGTGATTGACAAATCAGGACAAGGCCCATGTATTCGAAGGTGACTTAGGGCGACGATGGTCAATAAGCCAGTATTAATTTATGGTTCTTACGATTGTTTCACCGTTCTTTGACACGTTTATGTTGTCAATGGTCAATCAAAGAATTATGTCATTTTATGTCATGTTTATGATTAGATTTTAGTTTCTTCCTGTAGTAATTGACCATTGGTCATCCGAGAATTCAGGAGTGGTCAGAGGGCAAAGCCTTATTCCATGAAATAGTTTCTTTTTATAATAATGTCATTAATTTCATTATTTTTTTAATGTTACACATTTAGTTACGTCTAAGCTTATGTTCTTTGATATTCGTATATATTCGGATAGCTATAGACTTAGATAAAAATATTTCTAGACTCTGCAATGCCATTCAATATAATACAGCCTTGGTGCACAGTTCGACGACCAGTCTGGGTGCGTTAGGTCATTTCCGATCATTCATTGTAAATATCGATGCTTACTGTCCGTTGTAGACTAAAATTTAGTCTATGGAATTTTTTAATTTCTTAACCTGCATCCTTTTGATTACATATTTTTTTAAAACTTCCAGTTCCATATGTGTATTCAGTTTATCTAGACTTGCTTAATAAAAATCTAGACTGTATTAAAGGCTCTTAATAATACACAGACATCGAGCAGGACTATGTCCGTTGATGCGTCGGACAGTAGTTGACCAGTGGATATCTCAACAGGATATGCGAGTGGATAGTTGTACGCGTTAAGACACTTTAGTTAATGCTTACGTGAAGTTTGAATTCGATTACGTCCCATAATTGTTGTCTGCGACTTCGTTGATGTTCTGCATTGGTAATTGGACAACTGAGCCGATGGTAAAGGATTGTGGGCAATGGTCAATTGGATATCGATGTGTAAAGTCATCACTGATAATTTTTGCATTACCTGGTGATGTCCGTCTGAGATATCAGATAACCGATTAACGGTTATGTGGAGACATGTAACTAGACCGCCTAGTGCAGCCAAACGTGTTAGGTCATTTCAGGTCACGGTAGATCGTAGCATGAGCTGTTAATTACATTAGGTCACTGGCGGACTGTTGTTGGCGCCTTGGGTAGCATTAGGTCATTGGAAATCGATTGCCGCAAGGCATGTAACACGAGGATAAGTGTGGTCATCCCAGCCTAATGTGTGTATGTTATGTCAGGCTGTGGTAAATGTTTACATGATGTGATAATACGATTATACTCCCTCGCTTCTTCTGTGGTAGGTGATGGTTACTGAGTATATAGTATATAACATGGGCAAGTGAAGATAAATGCGCTGTTAATATTTGCATTTGCTGATGATTTGATTACGTTCCATTGTGAAGCCTGACATTAGGCGTTGATAATGTTAGGATAGTCTTCTCACTCAAAGACTGTCTTATGTGTTCACGGCGCGGTAAATGCATGCTTAGCAACATCATATATACGTTATCTTCTGAAAGAGAGTCTATAGATTTGGGTAAGAAATGCCCCTTTATCTAGGCTTCTTTTCAACATTTGATACAAAATGGTTTTTGAGAATAAGATAAAACAACTGTGTTTTAAAAGAGCAAGTACCAGCCTACCCCAGGACGTATGTACAGGGAACTGAAGTGGCCACTTGAACATATGAGACTATCAGACAAGGGGTTTGATATTTTTTACAGCAAGACATTCTGTGTCAGGCCAATTGTACACAGGCCTCAGAATTACAAAGCGATAAAACACCATGTCTGTTATATTTTAGTTCTGATTCATCCCTGATAATACCCGTTACGTTATGCCAACAGTATAAATATCTTAAGCAAGATGATGTTGACCATTATTATAATGTGCTTGGATACGTTTTTCGGGGACATAGCCTTGTCCGAACAGAAACTGTTGTCTTTGTTTACTCATAGTTTATAGCCAGACACTTTGTCATTAAACATCCATGAACAATGGTAATTTTCAATGAAGATTATTTACTTACATCCCATTTGAATTATACCAAAATAAAAATATTTGATTTAATTAATGTGATAAAGTGATGATGTACATGGATATAACAGTTAATGACAGTATAGAATAGTTTTGTGAATGTAAAATCGTAATTAACACAGGATCCACAAATGAAAGTTGACTGATTCGCGAATTAGTTGATGGCCACTCGTTACTTTTAATTAGTTAACAACTCATATTTTAACGTTTTCTTACGAATATATTAAAGTATGTATTTTAGAACGTATGATTATGTATTTAACGTACATTAAATAGACGTTACATTACAAAGAGCAAATGCAAATCTCATAGGTTATATTTTATTTAATCTTAAATTTCATTTAACCCCGCATCCCACCATAAACGATAATTCCATTTAATTCAAAAAAAATGAATAAATTTTAATTTGCTTAAAAAGTAACCATTAAATGGTGTACAACCAAAATAAGCAAGCCATATTTAACATGCTGTTATAGATATACATGCAATGAGCTACTGATAGACTGATGGATCCCTCTAATTTGCGGACTCTCTCAGCACTAAATGACCTTCAGACCATACAGCTTGGTCCTACATCTTAAACCGCCTATTTCAAGGTCCATCCACGACGCAGTTTATAGGTGTATCTAAGGATGATGAAAAGAGATCAATGTCCCGATTTCATTTCCTTCAGTAGTTTTCTTGACCATAAACGTCACTGGCCGAACGGTCAGCGCGTGTGCCGTGACAGCGGTCAGTTTGTAGCACGTGCTAAAACTCCATTTATCTCTGGCTGAGTGACCACTGGCCAGTTAACACCCCATCAAGAGGGAGTTATCGAGTGTTATCAGGCTCAAGAACAGTATGGACGATATTAACCTTCAACCAATGGGGTCAAAGAGGTTGGGACTTGTGTGTTATGGGTCTAATGTCCAATTGACCAGTGAATGGACTTTGGGTCGAATTACTTGACCTCGTTCTTGGGTCAGCGGTTTCCATTTACGCCAACATCACATCTGAGACTACCAGAGATATCCGATTTTTGTTTATGGGTAAATATTTCTCCTTTTGCGCTAACAACCCCTGACAAGTGTGGGAACATAGATTAAGCTTCATTTGTCCCTGGTTATATATGGTCAGTCAGTGCGAGATTTAATTGCTGGCATATTTTCATAGTCTTCAAAGCATAACTGTCCCAATATTTTGTTACTTTGAATCATTTGGATAAAAACAACAAACGAAGCATTAAAGTTATGAAAAACATCGTCTTGCTGATATTCTGAGCTATAATAAGACTTCCATATAGTCAAAGTTATATTGAAATTTAGCATGTCCCTTCAACATTTACTTAACTTTGTTTCTCAGATTAAGCTTATGAAAAAAAATAAAACTTTTGTTGAAAGAACGTTCACACATTACCGTGTTAAGTAGAAATGCTTTGTAGCGGACATTATTGTAGAATTGCGTGTGATGGGTGGCCATGTTCAAGGTACTCGATTGTGAAAACAAGAGAAGGGTGGTTAAATGACCAAAGGTGCTAGAACATATACATCACCTGTTGATTGCATTTTAAACGCTTCAGGTGAGAAATTCAGGTAAGATTTTAGCTGTACAAGTCAGGTCACGCCAAGTGCACATTCACCTGTTGTGTAAAGAGCGCACACGTTGAAGTCAGAATGTAGCATTGTTACAAATGAATTCTGTCCTTGAATGTTCGACAGCGATACTGCGTTTAATACTCATTACGATGACGTCCATTGTGTTGGAACCAGAATAGAAACAATGTAACAGTTTACTGATATTCGAACCCACAGGGGATAGGATCGAGGGGGAAATTTAGATTAACAGAAGCAACGATTGTAACAAGTTTGGACTGATTGGAGAATTAATTATTTTTACTGAATATTTGGTCGTTGTAATCTGATCATTTACAGGTATGGCAGGTGTTACAACTCACGTGCAGGTGACATGTTGTATTGCTTGGAGCAACACGGCCAGTCAGGTGACGACAGTAGTATGAACTGTCATGTCACCGAGACCGAGACGACGGTATCTGGCAGGTCAAAACTGGTGTTGGCAAATTGAAACTAAATGGATTGTTCTTGCTCCATGTTATTTTGTTCTCATGCATTTGTTTGTATTTACATTTCGGAGACGTTATGGACACTTTTAATGAATTTAGTAAGTCATCGAGAACATGGAAAACGATTTTTTACAGGAGGAAAATCTTACTTTGGTATTAACAAAATTATAAAGTGTTCAATAATTTCCTAAGCCGTGTCATTTTCAAAGCAAGATTAAAAAAACAATCTGATAGTATATTAAAGGTACATCCATTGCGTTTCACAAAAGTTTATTGGGCTTTAATACGTTCAAACTCACCATATGTGCTGTTTACAGTGCAAATAAATTAACTCAGCTTGCATATTCATACCAAATCGCCAAATATGTCACAATTACTAGTTTCCTATTTAAATCGAGTAACATCATTATGCATGCGCAGAAACCGAAACTGCACTTCCTATTGACATGCAGGGTAGTTATATGACCTATTAAACATGATCAACCCAAATTTGTCAGTTTGTCTGTTATACACAAGATTCCAAAATTACGTTTGACTCATTGGCGCGCGTCCATCGCGATGCATTGTCCGGTTTTTCGATCAGAAATCACTACTTTTACCTTCATATCGTCAATATACTAAGTCGATTGTCATCAAAATGGTAATTTTCGGTAACAGTCGGTACTTCTCGATAAAGTAACATTTATAACATTTGGAATATGTGACCCCCAACAACACAATGGATGTACCTTTAACCTGAAAGTTCCTAGTTGATTTCAATATCTTTTAAAATTTGGAAACGTTCTTATTCAAATTTGTTTTATTTCTTTATTAACTCACAATTGAACATAGTTCTATGCTATTTGAGATCTAGGTTAAGCACACCCACTATTTTATAAACAAATATTGTACATGGGGTATAGTGTTGTCTTTCAACTGTATCATATCAATGGTCGACGTGGCTGCAATTGTTGAAACAGATATTCCTGAATTCTTTTTGAAAAATCAATAATGAACTGACAGTTTATTGGATATACGTTGAAAAGTCGCATTGTGACACATTGTCACAATCATGTGTGTGCTACCCATGAACATTAGCTGTCATTTTAATAGGTTGTGTCTATTCAATTTGGATTCAAATGAAATGATATATGAGAAGTCACAGTATAATACTTGTATCAAATTACTGATAACAAAGGACTTTCAAATCTTCCCAATAAGCATAAATTACAAAATGAATGAGTACCTCCTCTCATTATAAATTCAATCAAGACTCGTGTGGTGTACTGCGAGCTGTATAAATCTTTAACCATACATAACATTTTCTATCATTTTGGTGTCGATTTTCAAAATTTCAAAAGTAATATTGATCCTGTTAGTTTTATATTATAACCTTTTTTAAATTATGCAATGCATGAATGAATATTGTACAGATTGTTTTCATCATTTCAATATTATTTTCATAAGAAACGATATTTTGGAAACTTCCAGCCATTATTTCGAGTAGTTACACTAAAACACATTTATTTGCAACGAGATTTGTTTTATGATTCCCTATAATATTGTCCACTTTCCGTACGTCCACTTTTATCGATTACAACTAGATTCTAGATTCAATATCGAATTAACATTCAAAATGCGTTTGATAGCTTTAATGAATATCTTATTTTCAAAAATAAAATCAATTTGTATCAAGAAATTTCAAATGAATAAAATGTGAACGCCATGTGCCAGGAAGAGGTCAACAAGTCCATGAAAGCTCTCAAGACATTTATCTTCAAGTAGAAAGACGGTCGGGTCATTTTAAGTTTCAAAGAGGTTCACAGTTCTAAAACCATTTTTTGTTGTAGATAAAAGGACAAAAAGTAATAAGTATATCAACGAAGAAGGCAAAGAGTTTGCATTATTTCCGAAATCTGTTTGTAGGGTGTTGATTTCTGAGCTAAGAATTCCAAAAGAATTCCAAACATGGCAGGGCAGCCTTCTGTTCCCAGGATGCTTTCCCTGGACATTCTGTCCAATCAGAGGCGGGCAAGGTTCATAACGAGGCAATTTCATGCCTTGCCTCGCTTTCAGTCAAAGTTACAAGGAGGCCCGTAACATACGACTTATTTCTGCGGTTGTTGAATATTTCGGTGTCACATCAAATTGTTCCTTCTGGCATTTGGTGTTATCGGCGAAAAACACTACACTCATGAGACAGAGATAAAGCCTCGTTCTCACATAAACCATTTCCGGTTTGTAATAGGAAAATTTAAGTTCTCCTCTTTCATTCATTGCTATAGACGTTTGCTTCCAGTTTATTATTTATACTATAATAGTTGAACCTCTTATTTTAAGTATCATTGAATTACCAGGCTGGTTTTGTGGAAGACATCCTTAAGATAATATCAGTAACTAGACACTACCAATAATAGTAGCATGACAAAAAGCATGCCAGCTAAATTAGTAGTAGTAACGAATGTTTCCATAAAATAATTGGTACCAGCAATTTTCTTTTGTTTGAGATATTTTAAGACATCTAGATATGACTAGAACCACGTGGGAGTAAGAATTAAATGAAACCGTAGAAACAGTCGCTTATTCTTTAAATAGTCTAAACATCGTCTGGAATAAAATAATTAAATAACGAAATCCCAAAACAATCCGTGTTATGACATAGGAACAATTTGGGTAAATAAAATTATTAAAAACAACAGCTTTAAATCATATTCATATTTCATATTCAAATGGTGGCATTATTTAAACACGGAACTATTTGGGTAATCAATATTTCTCTCTAAGTCATATAAATAGACACATGTATTTTAAAGAGGTATTTTATCTTTATGACATGCATTGAAGACGTTTTGAAATATTGAAATATTGCTGTCGTTAAACTGACAATGAATAATCAGGGGAAACGAAAGGAAAATGTATAGATCGTGAAAAACAAAAAGCAAAACATCGGTAAGAAATAAATGTCATGAGATAGCGACAAAAAGTGGTATTCAGTAATAGACTGGTGTAGCTGTTCGAGGATGTTCGAGTTCGAATCCCGCAGTTTTTAACAAATGTAACCATGTTTACAGAACGTTTAATTTTTTACAGACATTTAAAAAATCAAACATTTATAGAGTTCTACATTGCCTACTTTCTCTCCCCATACAGATTACTGCGGCAGGTGAAGTCTCTCCATGTAACCTTGTTTTAGTATAACAGCTGAAGACCGCTGAAAGCCACTATAACCAGATCCAGGCAATGTCGACGTGAACTACTGACATGTACCGCATAACAGGCCAGCCACATTATCAGTATTATTGCCTATATGGTTGAAAATAACCGAGTTAATATTATTTATATGAGCACAAGTGCACATATCATGTTTGCCTAACAACCATTGTTTCAACGCGACTTCCCGTATTACGTCGTCTGTGACGTCATAAAATGAGTGTTCGTGACGTCACTTTGGCTTGCCGTCGCAAGAGGAGTAGAACGTTTTTGACTAATTCTACGCGAATCAAAAAAAAAAGGTAATAAAAAATGTTTACACTCGAAAGTGTGCCATATGACTTTGACGAAACTCGTGCAAATGTAGGTATATCCCTTGCTTTCGCTCGGGCAATACAGATATTCACACTCCTTTCGTTAAAGTAATATGACACTCTTCCTCGGGTAATAATCTCTTATTATATTACCCTACAAAAACAATGCAAGTCTAGATCTGACCACGTCTCGAGCACAACAGCTGACGACCATTGCAGGGCCGGATCTGGAGGTAGCACATAATGTGGAAGTGATCTGCTCGCTCATAAAGCATAATAACAACCCAACTGACCCATTAACGGCCCATTTGAGGCGACCATTGCAGTAACCCGAGCGTCTAGTGGAGAGATGGCGATGCTGATATGACCAGCTTCTCTTTCCATCAACACACGGGCTGGAGGACTGATTTACACTCCGCTCTGTCTTGCCTTGTCCAAGGACGTATATCCATCTAATTCCTTGCCTTGTCTCTCTTTCCGAGGGGAGGGTTTGAGACTGAGACAGAAATAAGATGCTGAATAAAAACTCAAATATCACATGTTATAGAACAAATATTTTGATGAATTATACTGTAACGTGGTTGTCACAGTGGGAGACAGAACTACGATGTGAAATATAAACTCAAATATCACATTTTATAGAAAAAAATATGTTTAATGAATTATATATGAAATGTAAACATACAGGTGCCAAATATTTAATTATCAATCTATGTTTAAATGTGTTGCTTCCCTCTAAATTAACTTGATCTATATAGATGATGTTGAGCGCCTCCACACTATTAAAAACAATCCTGGAAGTGTGATTTTAGTTCAATCCTTGTCAGGTAGTGATGACGGTTCGTGCTAGAGTAAGACAATAAGATGTGAAATATAAACACCAAAGCCATCTTTGCTCAAACCAGTGTACAGTCCTTTTCGTTGACTGAATTAGTTCACCCAACCAAGACCGAAACTAGTCCACTCCATGAACTTCAGTGTTGGTCGCCGACCTCCTAATCTGACTATCGCGCCCTGAAGCAATGTTTAACTAAATTCATTCTCAGGATGAAGAAAATACGTTAATCAAAACGCTGAATACTGTCTTTTCAGAATTTAACATGTATGTAATTGTTCATTTACGAATTATAAGCTCCTGTCTCTGTTGACTTTGTTTCAGACTCTTTAAAATATCAAACTTTTATATAGCAAACCGCATTTTTTAAAATCATCATTAACTCGCGTGGACACGTTAAAGTCGTCAGGGTAACTGTTGAACTAAACACAACGACATAACCAGCTTTTGATGTTTTAAAGTTTCTTGTCTGTTTAGAAAAATCTCATATTTATATTGTAGTATACTTACCGACTTGTACGATGACATGTGGGAACAATGATTATATTTTATAATGAAATACAATTAATTAGAACTTTGATAAGGGACTGATATACATAATTGTCTTAATGGAATCGTGTGTATATTAGAATATCTATCAATTATCTCCATTGCAGTTGCTTTAAATTTCTGTCGTGTATTTATGGTTTAAAAATGGTATTGATATATATCAATTTTGTGTTTAATTCATCGAAACTTCAACTTCATTACGTGTCATCGTTTTAATCAAAATCTGAATAAATTAAAATATGATAATTTTGTTTCAACTAGTTGTTTCCCTGCTCTTATTCCAGAAGCCATTATAGCTACTATATTTATAGTCCAATTTTATCACGAAGCATGAAACGTTTTCTTAAATCTACTTGCCCAAATTATTATTGGAATTCGTCTCTCCAGCGGCCAGCAGGCAGTAAAAGATGTACTGAACCTCTCGGAGGTCAAGAATTAATTGCCCGTGAATTTACACAAAGACGCCATCTTTACCCTATAACGGGTGCTACTCTCGATCTTCGATAATGTCAGTATTACGGACCAAGTTAATTAGCGGCGAATAAAATCACAACATGGGGCAAAGTCCTGTCTTTTACGACAACAACAAACCGTGACGTTTCCAGTGTAATGCGTTCCCCACAATGCACCTGTCGTCCGCTTCAACGTAATTTTAAAGAGCTACTTCCTTCGGACGATAAAAGTGATTGACTTGTCGGAAATGGTGTCGGAAAGTAATATTTTGGAACATTTCCCATTACACGACGATGTCATGTTTTGTACATTTAAAAACAAATTTTATTATTGTCCGTAACTGCTTTTTTCAATTACCGTAAGTGCAAAATACAGGTTATTACTTCTATCTGTTCAACACAATAATTGTATTCTACTGAAACTCGTTTTACATATACGAACAAGATACTGTGGTACATCACTAGTACATATTCTCATTAACTATCAATTTTGACTGCTCAAACAGCTTTCAAGTTCTTATGCCTGTATATGTCCTGGTGTAGACCGACAATAGTAATCGATATCAAGAACACATCATCAGCAAAGAGCGAAAGATATAGTTGAAAGATATCTAGGTGTAATCGAATGCCGTGTACACAAGTGTCTTCAATCTGAATGACCCATTCATTTCTGAAAAAGGAAAGACATACATCAGTAATATTTATCCCAATGCTACTCATAAAATGCTGAATATCTTTCACGAACGTTTAAAGATGTGTATATAAAATAACAATCAGTTCTAATCGACCCTGTATTTACCGTTTGCTTTATATACCAAAAGTTTTCAATATTATATAACATATAACTAGAGGTAAACAAGTTTTTGGTAGCATTCGTTTAAAGGAAACAATAGTTACACAACAGTCGAGTTAAAACTAAATAGTTTTCAATACATTTCATAAGTTCGTAATGTCGGGCAGACGGAATGTTATAGCATTGCATATAGTTTTAACTAGATTGGATAATCAACGACTATTAGCAGTACATCAAATTTAAACATGTAAAATTTGTTTAATAATTGCAAATTGAAGATACGACTACAGATAATCTTTCATCGAAAATGTATAGTTTGATATAGTTTGATATGAAATAGTATCAATCTGTCGTTCTGCATTGATTGGAGGGTCAAAAAGTAACAATCGATCTAAGAAGAGTGAATAAGTGTTATTACGTTTACAGCAAAAAACGTGATAATCTAACCCTGTAAGCTATCACTGACATCAAATCACGAATAATCAAATGTTTGATTGGTCCAGCATTGTCCAATCAAATTGAAGCATCTCGATTAAAGATCAAAGTCACCAATGGCTAATCACAGGTGACAGGTGAGGGGAAACAATCGGTGAAACAGAGCGAGAGGAGGACTAATCTCTGTCTTTAACGGCACCCTTGGGTCGTCGCGGTTTCTTGGCAGACATCCAGTTCAGTCACGTGGAACGGGTGAGCGATCCACTTGACTGACTCTCTGACATCTCTCTTGATCGGTTATACGTCATCTGCCCTGTCTGGTGGATATAATTTCATATACAACAGTCGTTGATGGTTTTATTTGGATGTAATAAACAAAATTACGCTTAATATGTATAGTTCGCTTGTTCATGTTGCCATGAATTTTGAATTGAAAAGTCTTTTGATATGAAAGCGTGGGCGAAATTTATTTATTCAATTTATTCACTTCATATATTAATAAAATAATGAATCAAAATAATATAAATCCTAAATAGATTCATTTTTATTTGTATGGCTTTGGTGTTGACGTAAACAATTTCTTACAAACATAATATAACAGTTAAATCTGGGATAAGACTGTCTGAAACTGTTTGCAATCTTGTACGTTTTTGGGACAACTACTTTGTGGGTTCGAACCCCAACCCTCGGAGTGAGGCACCAATCGCCAGCACTGAATAACATAACAGTTATTCATTCGGCCACCGACACCTAAAACACGAGAAAGAATGGTTACAAATGTTTTAGTTTAATAGAAGATATGAACAATAATACAACCAAATTAACATTCTCTTATTCACATCAATACAAAACAGCAATTAACAATTTCATGTTATATGTATATTTCCGGTAAGGTGACCCAAGTTACAAGTATACTTTACAACGTATGACAAGATCAACGATACAAATCTAACTTAATATCAGATAGCCGATAACCATATGTTATTGGCCAAATAATAAATCTGACACATTTGAGAGTATAAAATGACCAATGGAGACAGCTTCGGGTTTCAGGTTTTCTTTTAGGTTAATCCTTAGGTCATGAACACCCTAAAGCCAAATACAGTCTTTGACTTTAAATATATTGCAAGCTTAGTTTGTCAATTGACATATGATTCGTCATTGTGCAAGTAAAGTTCATGAAATTAATATACCGTTATTAGTAAATGACAATGTGAAGGGACCGTGCTGGTAAAGGTAATGGTGATGGTGATGGTGTAGTCAATGCTGGATGGCGAGTTGATGGTGATGGTGATGGTGTAGTCAATGCTGGTTGGCGAGTTGATGGTGATGGTGATGGTGTAGTCAATGCTGGTTGGCGATTTGATGGTGATGGTGTAGTCAATGCTGGTTGGCGAGTTGATGGTTATGGTGATGGTGTAGTCAATGCTGGTTGGCGAGTTGATGGTTATGGTGATGGTGTAGTCAATGCTGGTTGGCGAGTTGATGGTGATGGTGTAGTCAATGCTGGATGGCGAGTTGATGGTGATGGTGATGGTGTAGTCAATGCTGGTTGGCGAGTTGATGGTGATGGTGATGGTGTAGTCAATGCTGGTTGGCGAGTTGATGGTGATGGTGTAGTCAATGCTGGTTGGCGAGTTGATGGTTATGGTGATGGTGTAGTCAATGCTGGTTGGCGAGTTGATGGTGATGGTGTAGTCAATGCTGGTTGGCGAGTTGATGGTGATGGTGTAGTCAATGCTGGTTGGCGAGTTGATGGTTATGGTGATGGTGTAGTCAATGCTGGTTGGCGAGTTGATGGTTATGGTGATGGTGTAGTCAATGCTGGTTGGCGAGTTGATGGTTATGGTGATGGTGTAGTCAATGCTGGTTGGCGAGTTGATGGTTATGGTGATGGTGATGGTGTAGTCAATGCTGGTTGGCGAGTTGATGGTTATGGTGATGGTGTAGTCAATGCTGGTTGGCGAGTTGATGGTGATGGTGTAGTCAATGCTGGTTGGCGAGTTGATGGTGATGGTGTAGTCAATGCTGGTTGGCGAGTTGATGGTTATGGTGATGGTGTAGTCAATGCTGGTTGGCGAGTTGATGGTTATGGTGATGGTGTAGTCAATGCTGGTTGGCGAGTTGATGGTTATGGTGATGGTGTAGTCAATGCTGGTTGGCGAGTTGATGGTGATGGTGTAGTCAATGCTGGTTGGCGAGTTGATGGTGATGGTGTAGTCAATGCTGGTTGGCGAGTTGATGGTGATGGTGATGGTGATGGTGATGGTGATGGTGATGTCATTCTGCCTACACTTTCATTCTGACTTGAGTCCAGTTTGGCTCACAATTTCAATCTGCTCACAGTCGCTCAAATCATACAATCAATTATTGGTCTCACCCTGCCTACATCACCACCCTGCTTGCAGTACCATTCTCCATGCCATTTAATTATGTATATAATCACATCTGTCAAACGTCCATGACTCTAAACAAAACTCTGTTCTGCTTTCAGCCCATGTCTCTTGCAGCACAATCTCATTCTGCCTACAACCCAATAATTGTTGGTATGTCAATCGTATTGGTATAATTCAGAAACTCCGTTGTTTGTATGTTCGTCGTATTGGTACATTTCAGAAACTCCGTTGACGTTATGTCGATCGTATTGGTACAATTCAGAAACTGCTGCAGAAACAGCTGTTGGTATGTCTATCTTATTGGCCTGACGTAATTACGGTCATTCTGTAGACATAAACTCGTCGGCAAAAGAAACTTATCACCATATTTTGTTGCTCATAAAAAAGGCAATAGGACAGATATGATATGCATTATTATCAATTTAATGACACGAATCATTTTCCAACCATTGTAAAAAGTCACAATTGCTCTATTAATAGTAAATATATTATAACTTTGAGCCAAAATGACATTGGGTCAAAATAAAAAAAATACAAAGTAACAAACATTGTTTTCAAAAAGGCTGCACTATCCTACAAATTGTTAAAATATGTTCTCAGTAGTGTGTGTGACTGCATCAATGCACGCTAGAACACATCCCCGCATGGATGTCGTCAGTCGGTGATTGTTTGGTTTGGTGATTGTTTTCTGCATATTTGGAAATTTATAGCAGTCTCTTGGAACGCAAAATCTTATTTCAAAAGTGATAAGTTTCTTTTGCCGATGAGTTAATTGGCATTATTAATTTTGATTATGAACCTTTCATAATGCCTTTGTTCAACGTTATGATTATTTTGCTAATAATGGATTCTTAAATGTTTTGTTCGTTTGTTTCAGTTTCGAAAAAAATGCTATATATCGGCTTTCATATCTTCATTTTAAAAAGTACACAGTCAATTTTGAATTTGACATCTCTGTGTTCTTTCGGAATCATATTTCAATTAGTAATATGTCATGCTTTCATCGATCAGTATATTCAGCAGCATAGCAAATTAGATGAGCTCATGAAACTGTAGACTGTAGGTCAACACAATTCATTAATTGTATCAAGAGATGTGATACAGATATGGATTCATATGCTAAAGATATCTCATCTTCGTTTATGTTACAGATAATAAAGTCTCTTTTTATACAATTTATTAGTTATATTTTATATAACTGCAAAATTTACATTTATTATGTCATTTCGTTCGATGGTATATATTATTTTTATTTTATCATTTTTGTTTATCTATTTTACAAATAATTTCTTAATCGGATTTAGAATATGAAAACAGCTATGATATTTAGTATTTATAAAAAATAATTTTGATATTTACAATGTTTTTCAAGGATGAGTAGAATCGTTTTCATATGACCTTTTGAAATTGAAACGTATATTAATCATCATTAAGCTAACAACTTCGAAATGTAATTCAATGCAATAAACTGGCTACTGTGAATATTACCGCTATATATCGGTACAGATTGTGAAATACAATTGTTGCACTATGGTTTTTCAATGAACAATATATCTCACCAGACAATATTTAGAACAAGAAAATGTGTTGGACTGTATTGTAAGTGATAATTGCAGTTTTAGAGTATGCTTCACCAACGTTTATTTGCAAACAAATATGTTTAGTAATGTTCCGTATGTTGAAAGTTCTGCATACATCTGATCTACAGTGTAATATTAAACTGCACATATATATATATATATATATATATATATATATATATATATATATATATATATATATATATGCAAGTATAAAACGTTGAAAATGAATATTATATATATATATATATAAATATATATATATATATATATATATATATATATATATATATATATATATATCAATTTGAGATATATATATATATATATATATATATATATATATATATATATATATATATATATATGTGTGTGTATATATATATAAAGGAAAGCGTGCTCCTTATAACACTGTGGTTTACCGTTTAAAATACACGTGTTTTACCATCGATAGTCTGGGTCTCCACTTGAAGGACTAGGGATTGGCATTTCTGATATTTTCATTAGACAGTACGTCTCAATCTTCACCAAAATTAGTAAATGAGGTACAATATCGAAGGGAAGTTGGTTTATCAATGGTCGTCAATTGCTCCAATGGAGTACTTATCTCCCTTGCAAATTAACCAACACATTACAGTTACGCAAGTCCAACTGTTGTCGGTCCAAGTCACCTCGTGCATGACGCAAGGCTATGTCACTCAACACACCTGAGCCATCTGACCAAATAGACTCGTCGGCTCCTTTGATGTTCAGCAAAGCGAGACGGGACAGTTTACCACCGACCTGTTGCCCCGAGCAGCTGCTTGTCGAGCCGACTTGCCAATCTTACCGCATGGCTGCGCTTGAATTGTACCTCGACCCAGAGATGATACCTGCCAGTCCATGGTGACATCGATATTGTGCATCAACTGCAGCGGCAATCAACTAGTCCTGAGTTCATGTATATACATGCATAGTCGGTGTATAGGAGCCTTATCACTTTTATATAGTTAAACTTATATTTATGAGTTTTAAAGTCAAGGGGCATTGTGAAGGTGTTCATTTATGAATCTATGAATTTATTATACAATTTCTGCATGATTGCAGTTTTTAATTAAGAAGTTTAGTCCTAACAGTTTAATTCATCGTGGCCGTCGCCCGGAATTTATTCACATTTTCTGCTTCTGCAGAACTGCTGCACCTCCAAAGCTGAAATTTTATTGAGAGCTACTTCGCACCTATAGAGAAACAAATATTGTACATTTATAAGTTAATTAATGTAAATAGCCATTGACATAGCAACTCATGTTATTTATTTATATAGACAGACAGACAGATGATTTATCATATATTATATATATCATACATATAATTATTATATATATCATACATATATTATATATATCATATTTCATGGACCATATGACTTGATTACAGCTAAAGTAAATAATCATCTCAAAGAATAATTAGCCTATACATTTCCATTCTTATTGCTGCAGCCTCTCTATATGGCTGATGTAGAACGTATAAATACAATCTTATAGTGTTAGATGGTCCAATACACATGTAAGTTATAACTATATTTTAAACTCACTCACGATAAGAATAGGTACAATTATGTGTGAAAACTTTAAAATATCTCTATCCCTTAAATTTATATGAGCAATTCAATTTCACATTCACTGAAGCATACATGTATAAAGTATAAAACTACAAAGTTTATCTGATGCAGTAAATACTTATACCGTCTCGATTCACTTGCAACTTATCCAAGGTAAACGTATGAGGACATTAGTAATGAATTACACGTCAAAAAACAAAATTTAAATTGTCAAAATCATAATTGTTATATGTTCAACCATCTATTAATATGTGTGCGATATCATTATGTGTATATATATATACTTTACCCGTGGCCCTTCAATACTGACGTATATTATGCTCGTTGCATTCAGTTTTTCTCTATAGACCTTGGCTGTATGTTGAAATATGGGACTTTGTAAACGCAAGTCTATATTTCTTATTGAGCAAGTATATATATTTTTTATAACCAAGGAAAAACCAAAATTATAAACGTTTTACGTTCATAGAAATTTTAACGACATAATTCAAGTTGACGAGGCTCATTGAACTAGAATTAGCTTGCCCTACGTAGACGAGTTAAGATTAAATTTCATGGTTGATAAGAAATTTTTAATATTTTTAATCGGTGCAATGCATAATTGATTGCAAAGATCTTTAAAAAGTTTTAAAATGTTACGGTTACATAAAAATATGGCCTTGAAAAGTAAAACACACCAAACTGCATATAACATTGTACTACACATACTCTTCACGGTCACGGTCTACTGAAGTAATAATCAATAATGAAATGTCATTAAAGAAACAACTGCAGTCTTCATACTTTTGTCTGGAACATCATTAAAAGAGCCCTTAATGGCCTTTGTTCTAAGCAGAACTTGATGCTAAACTGCTCGGTATAAATATTTCAAACGCGCATTTGAGTTGAAATGAATACTGTCTGTTATCTTATCGATTAATGTCGTTCTTGACTTACCTATAAGTGTGTGGGAGTGCATGTGTCGTCGGCAATATTTGAAGGACAACGTTGTAATTCGGAAATCGTGCTCTTCTTGAAGATGTACATTTTAGAAAGTTGTTTTATGTTGGAAAATTGCTTTCTTGTAAAGTTTTTGTTATTATCATATAGAGGAATTTAATGAGTGAATGCTCATGGAAAACTATATCTTTACGACAAGAGTTACGAAATAGACTATACTAAACACCTTCTCGTCTAATACTATTTTATGACATATATTGTGAAATATAGACACCACGTGAAAACTCTTTACGCGTAAAAAAAATTTTCTTCAAATAATCATAATTTAGGCCTTCAGTTTCCTGTGTATTAATAATGCCGTATTGATACGCATCTGATCACTGAGGATCTCAACTATATCAATGGCTCTATATATTTATCCATACACATTCATGGAACACATATGGCGGTACGAGGACAGACCGAACATGATTCCAGTCTGACGCAATCTGTATGTACGTATACGTTTACTAAATGTGGAAAGACTTGCTTCAGACGTAACCCTGTCATGTTTCGGCCGTTTCTTTGAGTATTTCTCTATGTTTATAGCTTTTATTTACTCCTATCAAGTATATTGAGCTACTGAACATCATTGATATTAATATAAACGTCGTACCCGCTCAGAACAAAGATGTTGTTATCCATCCAAAACCATGATTTTCTTATAAATGAAAGCCAAGACCGTTGACCATTCAAACATTTTGTAAAACCTTACATTCCAAAGAAACGTGATATGATAAAACTATTAAGGAATGAATCACTCCCAAATAGACAACATCCTACCTAACCTTACCAGTAGTGCCCAGTCACATCATATTTCGGATTTTAAAAATAAGATTACTGTATTATGAACATATATTTTACATGCCTTCAGTTCCATGTGTATTCATTCTATCGAGACTGGCTGATTAAGGATCTAGACTGCATCAAAGGTTCCAATGCAATGAGCAGGTGCTCACTCCCAGTATATGGCACTCTAACACTCTAACACTCTATATGTCTCAGTTTAGTCGTCCAGTTTCTGTAAGAAAAGGATCATATTTGATTTACTGTGTATATATTTCAATTATGCGAAACTATGAAATTAATATGAAAAGATGTTGCCAGATGACGATAAAATTAATAAAAGAAAGTAATTACAGTTTATAAAATGTTAAGCAAAGTCATAGACGTTTTGAAAAAGAGAATCAGGCGTTGTGTCATCTGCTGATTTGCTGTTACCACTTGATGCCGCCACTCACTGTTACTTTAGCAATTTAGCAATTTGAAGGTTTATGAACATATCTACGCTATGTGAACAATAGAACTTGTGTATGTTGAAGTATGACCTGCTGTGCACTTTTCTGATACTGCATATGTCTGGAAGGTAATATAAAATAAACGGCTGTGCATTACTTGAGCCTGCGGGGAGTTATGCGAGGAATACCAAAATATAGTTTTATGGGTCTCGTAATGCACGCATGATGTCAAACGCGAAAGTTTTGCATTAAATGTCATTGTACATGAACGTACGTGTTAATCATAAATTGATAGTCATTTGTTCACCTTAACCACAGAGTGATAATAAACTGGACAACATAAGTTAGGGATATTGGAATTTTTATAAATATTTCATCAGACGCTCTGTGAATACATTAATCCGTATTTAAAATTTAAAAAATAAAAATATCCCTATATCTTTTTGTCCAATATACATAATGATTAAGATGTTATATCTATACATGTATAAGAAACAAGGATATCACATTATTGAATATATATATATATTATATTTATATAAGAAACAAGGATATCACATTATTGAATATATATATATATATATATATATATATATATATATATATATATATATATATATAAAACGAAAGAAAAAGCGTCCTTTGTAATGTTACCATTCCGTGTTGTTGCTTAACGCTTTATGCTTTCAATTGCTTATGTGAAGATATGACATTTTTGATAACGTTTGTGTTTCACGAATATATGTATTCATTGACTAATTAAAGTGTTCGTTACTTGAATTTTTCTGCTCCGTGATGTTGCCGAATGTTTTAATTGTTTCTACAACATCATGTAAATGTAAAATAAATGATTGGTGTTAACGAGATATCAAAGAGAATACTTACTTTAATAAATAGTAAATGAATATATAAGATAATTCTTTATTATCCCGAGGGAAATTTGCATTACATCTAATACATTACATGTATATATACTTAGCCAATTATGAATTAGCGTGGTTGCATGCCTCTGTTTGACCATCGTCCCATTTAATGTTCATTGATAGCGAGTAAATTTAAAATGTAAACCGAACGCGTATTCTCCTAATGTTTTATCTTGCCAATAAGCTCTTATCGTTCATATACATGTTATGTCAGGTTACAGAAGGACATTTAAGAACCATTTAACTATTGTTAGTTCGTTTCAAAACAGTAATGCTGAATTATATATTAGAAATTTAAAAAAAACTATAAGGCCTATAATATCAAATGTCAAATGTATGTATTACTTATCCGTCATTGTCTTATTATAATTCGTATTTAAGTTAAATTAAGCATTTGGGATTACATTTTCCTGTGACAGTATAGTTCTTATAGGTAACCTGAAACTTCCGAATTCAACATTTCCTGAGATAATTTAAACAACCATTGAAAATGAAGTAAACTTATATACATTTTATATGATATTTTGAAACGAACTAACAATAGTTAAATGGTATTTAAATGTCCTTCTGTAACCTCTTCATGTTCTTGTCACGAAGTTGTTCATACCACATTACTATTGCAATAATAGTAGCAATAAATATTAAATCATTCGTTTCCAAACATAATGGATAACGTCAGGACTAAATTTTTCTTTAACTTTTACTCAAATAAATATGCAGAGAACGCAATCTATTCAGAAAAATCATTAAAAATCTATGATGTACATTAAAAGAGGTAAGTAAATACATGTCTAAAGAGTGCAGAAAGGTCATGCTAGGTTATTAGCATATTTGTTATAACCGTGTCTAAGCTGGCTGGACTTGAACTGCATTTGAAATCTACTCTTTATGCAAGTCTTGATTTGGGTCCTCACTATCTACTGATATACCCATTTCTCAGAAGATCATTTGCAATATTTGATAAAATATAAAATTTAAAAGTTATATAGTTTCAGACACTAAGCGCCAGTCTACTGTGAAACATTGTCTATATGGATGTGTATGTACATTGTTGTTCAGAGCCTCAGACCCCAGACTCCGGGCTCCAGACTCAAGATCTCAGATTCGAACCTGCTTCGAACCACGTTTATAACTATATGTCCGAAATTGCCTGTGATGTTCCCGAACGCTTATATACAATGTTTAAAATGGTATATCCGCATTATATTTACATGTTAGTTGTAGGTGTAAAAATCACTACCCGAAGAAAATGTATTGGTTGTTTGGACATGAGTTTGACCTCGAAGATGTTCAATCGTGTGACCCTTGAGTTAGGCGATGTCACTTACAAAGGTGGATTCTGAAATTACCCCCAAGCCAGTCAGTCTTGAGATTATGAGACAAAGTGGCTAAATGTATGATATGGATAACCTTTAAAACTACATTTGCCAAATTGATTTCCGAGACTAACTGTAATTTCGACGTAGTTCTCGGGACGGTGAATAAATATTATAGTTGGTGAGATTGACGTTACATTCTGATGTTAACGGTTTCTGATTGTCCTGCCAGACAAATGATCTCTTCTTCACATTTACATCTATATATTATCTACCTCACCCTGGGGCAAGAACATGGCGTGAGTAATCATGGTACGAGAACATGTCGTGATGAACAAAACTTAACCTCCCTAACCATGCTCCCAAACATCAACCCCACCCTCCCCCGTCTCATGACGTCTTGAAACACACCCCGTACAGTTACTCCCTAGTCTAACACTTAGCCTCTGAAATAAATTATTTCATAAAGTTCATTCAACAATAAAATAAAATTAAAAGGAGCCTCTGAGATGTGTTCATTTTCCTTAAACTGAGCTCAGAGTCTTGTTGTAGACTTGCCAAGGCGTTAACAAAATTAAGGGGTCTGGATGACAGACTGAGTTACTCCCCTACCCTAGACTAAAATTAAGTCTATGGACTTAAATGATATAAAAAATTATTTAATTCTTACGATTAGATTTTTACAAATATTTTCAGTTTCATGTGTATTTAGTTTATCTAGACTTGCTGAATAAGGATCTAGACTGTATTAAAGGCTCTTGTATTTTACACAGTCACGGAGCAGGACTACACCTACCCCTTTGCATCGATTCTTCAACATAGCCCTTCTACAGTTATTGTCATATCCTGAAGATTCGTTATATAACATGAAGCTGTTGGTGGATTGTAAATATATGTTAACAACACATTCACGCTTTCAGTGTATCTGTGACATGGCACATATATCACATACAACAATTCAATCCACAGTATACGGTTTGAGTTTTTACATATTGACTAGTTTCATCTTACAGGGAAGGTTTGAGTTTTTATATATTGAGGAGTTTCATCTCATGCATGGAGAAGGTATAGGATGAATGACATTTTGATATATATGGAACAATACCGTGCACGTTAATTAAGTTTAGTATCCTCGATGTTTCTGGTGTTCGTCATTGTCGAATACATTACTTCATATGAACGTGAATAAATATATTGCATACGCAAATATATCATCTAAAATATGTCCATTGAAATGTTTAGTATTAAGGAATACCATTTGATGATTGGGGTGTTATGGAAACTACAGGTAAATATTTACCCCAGCTTCAGTAATCTAACAGAATCCACCAATAAAGGTATATATACACAGGAGGGTTGAACTTTGCAATATGAAATTAATTTTGTAGTTTCTTTATATCACGAATTTATACTTATTACAATAATAAGTCAATGACTTGACTTTTTCTGCAAATCTTGCGTCAACAAAACGATTCCAGTATAACGAATGCTTTCTGCATGACGATTATTAGATTTGACGTCGATATTAATTATGCAGTAAGTTATCTGTTGGGACATTCTTCTAACGGTAAACATAGATCGTCAGGCATAAATGGTCTTAGATGTCCGACCTATAACAGAACATTTAACATAATATCTAAATCAGTTGAAATCCTAAATCCATGACACCGATGCCACACTTGAAATTAGTATTTACAAGGCATCCGAAAAACATGTGTAATAGCGAACGAATGCATTTAGATATCTAAAAGATAAGATAATTTAGTATGATGTTTCCATGTGTTCAACATTGGTCCGCATTGGCTGTTATCAAAGTTCTTTTGGTTATCATTCTACTTCCATTTCGGAAGATTTAGATTTTCAAATACCCTATGGGGCCCCATTCTATCCCCACACCCTTAGTAATATGTTTCAACTGAAATATGTTAATAATATATATATATATAAAACACAGACGTTTCCTTTGCCCCAAAATACCCCGATAGAACCTCCTCTTTAAGCCTTGATCCCAGGCTTTATAACCCTTGCGCCTGAGTGATGCATTTTGAATCCATTTCCTGTCCAACATTACAAGGCATTGGTCAGCCAGCATTGACCATTGACCCCGGGTCTTTTCACTGAGCCTAATGTCCCCATTTCCCTCTTTACCGTACAACATTATAGAGAGAGAGTGTTCCTTATCGCTTCGATCTTTGGTATCCTCGCTTGTCCCTCTGTCCTGTGTACGGTGATACAGATCCCCAAGACTTATCTGTGCATTCATCAGCGGATTCAAACTTTTAAAGAAAAGACATTTGGGAATATTTTACGATTAGTAGCGTCTTCCGATCTGATAAGGGAAAGAACTCACATTAGAGACACAAATTATGAATATTTTACAGATGTGAATGTTCCCTTTGTGCAAGACGGCATCAGTTATCCGTTAAGCTTTATACTCATAGAGACACGGAGCTGATACCCAGAAAATCAGATAGGCAAAACACTACGATATATCCATCTTTCTTCTAATTGTAATAGTATTAGTAACACGCTTATCTTCAACACACCCGTAGAGGTTGGAGTCTTTTGAAAAACTATGATTCTTATCAAATACCCTAAAGAGAAATGAGAAATAGGAAATGAGAAATATGAAGGTGGAATAATTGTAGGAGATCACACAGTACATCTAGACTTATATCTAGTCTAGGAGAAGCATGTATATAGGCTATAGTAGCGTGTTTGTTAATCCTTTTTTCCATTGTACTTTTCATAATTTCTTGTATGTTATGTATATCATTTGGATATAAAATACTGTTTAAAGCATAGCTAGTCTATGAAACTTTGATAATTACAGTACAAATGTATACCTTCATCTGTCCCTCTTCATACGTTCATGTTTACGTTCATTATTTAGTTTATCTAGACTTGGTAAAAAAGGACCTAGACTGTATTCAAGGCTCTTATCTTTTACACAGTCGTGAAGCAGGACACACAATACCATATCCAAGTTGGTATCTAGAAAATCCAGATATTCTTCTTGACTTGGCAACTCCGTGTTGACAACTAATACTTTAATATCAGTTCAAACTCATTTCCGCTAAAGGTAGGTTATGGTAGATTATGGTGTTTTAGAGAGAGATTATGGTTTTACGTTACTAATAGTCTGCTCTACTATCTACATATACGTTTAATTGTTTCTTAATATTGTAATGTATTAATGCGATTATCAAATCTATATAAATGTAAGATTTAATAAGATTTATGTACTTCGATTTCGTTTTAATTTCTAATTTATCTGATACAGACAAGGTTGAGAATAATGGTAATGGTAAGTGAACAGAGATATTACTTATATGATTAATTACAATATGTATTAAAAATAATATAATATATCTACAAAGTAATATCAAAAATAAATATATAAAAATAATATAATATAAAAATAATATAAAATATCTACAAAATAAAATCAAAAATATATTAAAAATACAAAGGTTATTTTAAATACATTTGGAGGAATGTAAGTGATAAACTTCAGAATGGAAATAAGTCAATGGACAGCACGGATTGTACAAGGCGTTCGAAATACCCTTACGTACCAGTAGAAGACGTAGTCACTATAACCAACTTCTGAAAGCTAATATCAGCTCCCTTCTCAGTCCCAATATAAGAAAATTCAACATCTCGTGATCAACTTTTCGTCAAAGGCAAATACCATCCTCGTGTACTTTCAATCACCATATGTACCCAAAATGCACGAGTGTATATTTCTCGCTACTTCTCTAGCCTAGCATATGTTGAAAACTGAAGTTAATATACAGTTCCACGTTTTCTATTGATGTTTACGAAATTTTGTTTTTCACAATCGCCCTACCAACCAATAGTGTACAGTATACAACACCTTATGTAAAAAAAAACTATATACCCCTAGTGTATAATATTCAACTCCTAATGTACACTATACAACCCTAGTGTACACTATTAAGCCCCTAAAGTAAACAGTTTAAACCCCTAATGTACAGTAAATAACCCCTACTGTACAGTATACATCCCCTAGTGTGATTATTCAAGCCTCTATACTTAACAATATAAAACCCCTAATGTGCAATGTACAGCACCTGATGTACAGTATGCAACACATAATGTAAGTGTAGTGTACAGTATACAACTCTTTATGTACAGTATACAACCCCTAGTGTACAGTGTACAACCCTAGTGTAAAGTATACAACCCTAAATGTATAGTATACAACCCCTAGTGTACATTATACAACCCCTAATGTACAGTGTATAACCCCTAATGTACAGTATACAACCCCTAGTGTACATTTTACAACCCCTAATGTACATTATATAACCCCTAGCTTTATATAGTGTACAGTATACAGTCCCTAATGTACAGTGTACAACCCCTTATGTACATTACACAACCCCTAGTGTACATTATACAACCCCTAATGTACAGTTTACAACCCCTAGTGTAAATTATACAACCCTTAATGTATAGTATACAACCCCTAGTGAACATTATACAACCCCTAATGTACAGTGTATAACCCCTAGTGTAGATTTTACAACCCCTAATGTACAATGTACAACCCCTAGTGTACATTATACAACCCTCAATGTACAGTGTACAACCCCTAGTGTACATTATTCAACCCCTAATGTACATTATACAACCCCTAGTGAACAGTATACAACCCCTATCGACAGTGTACAACCCCTAGTGTACAGTATAAAACCCTTAATGTACAGTGTACAACCCCTAATGTACATTATAAAACCCCTAGTGTACATTATACAACCCCTTAGTACAGTATACAACCCCTAGTGTACAGTATACAACCCCTAGTGAACATTATGCAACCCTTAATGTACAGTGTACAACCCCTAGTGTACATTATACAACACCTAATGTACATTATACAACCGCTAAGGTACAGTATACAACCCCTATCGACAGTGTACAACCCCTAGTGTACATTATACAACCCCTAATGTACATTGTACAACCCCTGGTGTACATTATACAACCCTTAATGTACAGTGTACAACCCCTAGTGTACATTATACAACCCCTAATGTACATTATACAACCCATAATGTACAGTGTACAACCCCCCAGTGTACATTATGCAAACCCTAGTGTACATTATACAACCCCTAGTGAACATTATACAACCCCTAGTGTACATTATACAATCCCTAATGTACAGTGTACAACCCCTAGTGTACATTATACAACTCCTAATGTACAGTATACAACCCCTAGTGTACAGTATACATCCCCTTATGTACATTGTACAACCCCTAGTGTACATTATACAACCCCTAGTGTACAGTGTACAGCCCCTAGTGTACATAATACAACCCCTAGTGTACATTATACAACCCCTTATGTACATTATACAACCCCTAATGTACAGTGTACAACCCCTAGTGTACATTATACAACCCTTAATGTATACAGTGTACAACCCCTAGTGTACAGTATACAGCCCCTAATGTACAGTGTACAATCACTAGTGTACATTATACAACCCGTAGTGTACATTATACAACCCCTAATGTACATTATACAACCCCTTATGTATACAGTGTACAACTCCTAATGTATACGGTGTACAACTCCTAGTGTACATTATACAACCCCTAATGTATACAGTGTACAACTCCTAATGTATACAGTGTACAACTCCTAGTGTACATTATACAACCTCTAATGTACATTATACAACCCCTATTGTATACAGTGTACAACTCCTAGTGTACATTAGACAACCCCTAATGTAAACAGTGTACAACCCCTAGTGTACATTATACAACCCCTAATGTACATCATACAACCCCTAATGTATACAGTAAACAACTCCTAGTGTTAATATACAATCCCTATTCTACAAAATACAACCCGTTGCACTTATACAATAACCCACGAATCCACTGGTACATCACTAGATGGTGACCACCTGAATATGCGCAGACAATTGGTTTCGGGTATAGCAGCAACGTACAGTATACCTGGACAAATATACTGCCTATGCGTTCCATGCCCCTCAGCTTTTAAAGGGGCTTTTGTAAATTTTATGTTTTCAGATTACCCATTTATAATAATAGTTTATATCAGTTACCTTTACTTTAGAGAGTAAACATCTTATTACACAAACCAATTGTGTAGTGGTAATAACAGTGTCGCGCATATAAAGCAATAATTGAATGGCAGCCATTTTATTGTGAACACATTTTATTATTTCGAATTACAAACAACGACTCTCATGGCTTTACCGAACCATGTACACTTATTTTTTAACTTGATTTTCCGAAGATGTTTTACTGTTAGGGACATTATTTTTCAAATACATTTCATCAACTTATTTGAGCGAAAAAACGTGCTTCCCTTAAGGGTCATATCATACAAGGGTGAGAATGTTGATAAGAGTCGGTGCACCTAATGGCTGAAACGTTTCTAACTCATAGGGGAGTTTATGCTGGGAACTATGTGTTGTGGAAGGGGCCATCCAATAATCGAGTCTTATAATATCATTAATAACAGTTACATATGTTTATTTTGGGCTATAGTTCAATCAACAAATCTTTACTCAGTAGAATACCCATGAAGGTATATATATGAAATAGATGTATGACTTACTCAATATTCAGTGTTCTTTTGTATCGGTGGTTTAATGGCATGAACACCTACATACAAATTATAAACTTCGGCGTTAAATACCATTATCGGAATATACATTTTGTTTATAGAGAATGCAATTATAATGTTGACTTCAGATAAGTTGATGCATATGCAGAACACATCATTGTTGATTCATGAAAGATAAGATATGACTCACATATATAATGAATATTCATTATCATTTTACCATATTTTGATAGTCAACAACTTTCAGCATTATCGTTGTACTTTTGAAAATAAAATTACGAAAATATAAATTGATTGATGATGTCGATGATAAAAAGGAAGAGATAACCGAGTCTACGTTACAAAATGGATCCAGATTATTATCTAAGCCATTTAGAAATTGATAAACAGGAGAAAACATTATTCTGTCCATGAATAACCAAATATTCCAAAACACTCAAGTGATTAGGATATCGTTCTCTCAAACTTTCTGCGAGATTAAACCATTGAAATAGGAATTTAAGTTTAATTTGGTATTTATGTGCTATCTTTCTCGTTATTGTTACGAATTTATTATTTTCATCAAATGCCAATGTTGACCTTAATCTTTCGGTTTCGTGTATAGTCTTTTGGGAGGACTACTCTTACACTTTCATGAAACTTGGTCTATCGTATTTACGCCTGGAAAAGTTATCAGAGGCAATTGAGAAATTTTTTCTTTTGATTAAATGTCTAAGTGACGTAACAAAACAGTGCTGGTCCGTTTTACTTCATAATTTATTAATTCTGCTAACTTCCTTTAAACTATGTATAAACGGATTTTTTCCGTAATATAAATTATGAGTGCTACCAGCAGAGTGGAACATGTTCGCGATATTCGTCAGCGTCTGATACGTATATAACGTATTAACGGACAATGCCAGTGGAGGATTTAAACATTATTTTTCAGAGACTTTGCACAATTTGTTCATGAATTATAAACAGCAATTCAATATCCAATTATTTTTTTAACACGATCAAACTACAAACGTGTATGGTAACAAGACAATCCGATTTGAAACAAAAGAGTGAGTATATATATATATACCTTCTCTATATCCAGCCTTTCTTTTCCCTACCAGTATACATTCATGTATTCATGACGAGGAAAATTGGCTCCGACAGTAACTAAAGACCATGTTATTAGTTTACCTGTATCAAATGAACACATGCGACTGCGAGGCTATTTCCACAAAATTCATAAAATTTTGTTTGGCTTTAATACGTTCCAACACACCACATGTGCTGTTTACAATACAAATACATTCACTCAGCTTGCATAATCATCCCCAAACGCCAAATATATCATAATTATTAGTTTCCAATTAAAATTGAGTAACACCATTATGCATGTGTAGAAACCGAAACTGCACGTCCCATTTACATGCACCTTTTAAACATTATCAACTCAAAATTGGAATTTTGTCTGTTATAAATAAGATTCCAAAATTACGTTTGACTCATTGGCGCGCGTCAATCACGACGCATTGTCCGGTTTTCGATCAGAAATCACTACTTTTACCTTCATATCGTCAACATACTCAGTCAACTGTTGAACTGTCACCAATATGGTAGTTTTCCGAAACAGTCGGTATTTCTCATTATAATGTTTGGAATATGTGACCCCCAACAACACAATGGATGTACCTTTAACAGTCGACGTGTTGAAATAAAGCCCTGAAATACTCTGCTGTTAACTGTCGACGTGTTGAAATAATGCCCTGGAAATATTGTATGATTAACCGTTGATGTGTTGAAATAATGCCATGGATATATTCTGTGACTAACCGTTGATGTGTTGAAATAATTATTTGGATATATTTTATGATTAATCGTTGACGTGTTGAAATAATGCCCTAGATATATTCTATGACTAACCGTTTATGTGTTGAAATAATGCCCAGGAAAAATTATATGATTAACTGTGACGTGTTGAAATAATGCCCTGGATATATTATATGACTAACCGTATATGTGTTGAAATGATGCCCAGGAAATATTATATGATTAACCGTGACGTGTTGAAATAATTCCCTGGATATATTATATGACTATCCGTTGACGTGTTGAAATGATTCCCTGGAAATATTATATGACTAACCGTATATGTGTTGAAATGATGCCCTGGAAATATTTTATGATTAACTGTTGACGTGTTGAAATAATGCCATGGGAAAACGTCTACCGGTATATATGATAAAACGTCGACGCGTAGAAATAATGCCCTGGAAATATTCTATATATATATATATATGAATAACCATCGATGCGTTGGTGTAGTGCTTTGGAAATATTCGCGTTGAAGACATACCATGGACATTTTTCTGTGTATAACCTTTGACACGTTGAAACCGTAACAAGTTTCCAGTATTCTATCTTTTCTTTTTTAAAACTTCCATGCACTACCATGGGGAAAGATTGATATAATATATAACTTTAATGATACAGATAGTCTATGTATGTGCACGTTGATGTTCACTATATATCTAAACTGTATTTTGCCAACATTATAAAAACGTATATGTATGTAATATATAGAGTGTATTTCTTTCAGTTTTATGCTTAATAATAAAACCTTTTCATCACGTGACCGTTGTCTAAGAGACTGACGTACGTTAACATAATTATCTCCGTCTTATGAAAGAATTATTCAATCTATTGGCATAGACTTGCATATATCGTTTGTTTTGACACTTTCTTTTTGTACATGCATATATACCATGTACAAATTTGACGATAAAAAGAGATTTATTATACCTCATACGCGTAAGAATGAAGCGATGCAAGATCTTAATGAAAATGTTTATTTCATTCATTCATCCATTTAGAACTAATTTGGTGTTTCATTCACGTATATATACTCATGAAACTATTAATGGGTAAAAGCAGGCAAGGTTATTTAAAAAACCAGACCATCATTTAAACCCTGAATAAACTAATATATTTAATTTTCTACATGTTTAATGTCTAAAATGAAGTAAATTAAAAGTTTTCCCTAGTACAAAAGTAATCTACCGTACCATACAGGGCATCAATGTTCCTTTAAAGTTTCGCTCATCACGCAGACTGAAAGAGTTTATACATATGGCTCCTCCCGTGGTGTCCTGGAGGGTGAAATGATAGTTTGCCAATTTCAGGCATGTTTAGCTGATTTACGGCTTGGATTGCATTTTCAATTCTGTGTGGTTTTGTTAGTAAGGTTAGTAGTTTTGTGTGGAGGTGTGTGACATTGAGCTAGCAAGTGCGAATCATAACCTCCCTAAAAACAGCATCGTCTCCTGACCAAAACTTCAAAGAAATACAGCACACACACACACACAATTGAAATAGGGACCAGTTTTCAGTGACCTAATCTGGCCTGTTACCGATACATATAATTCCATGTTTTTGGTTCGGCCTACTTACATACTAAATAGTAAATGTAAAATTGTACAGGGGCGAGATAGCCCGGTGTTCGAATCCCACCAAGAAGCTAGCCAACCTTGTCTGCTACAGAGAACTGGGTCTCCTTTCACAAAGCACTAAGGTGATCGTAAGTCAATAAGGCAACCTTAGTGCAATGTTAAAGAATGGGAGATAAGGTTAACCTTAGTAAATATTGCTCTGTGAAAGGAGCCCCTGTTCTACAGGTATGCTACATTGGATTTCAGCGCAGTAGCACATGGGGCTCCTAGCACAGGCCGACGCTCGCAGGTTCCGTCGCAATGCATAGCCACGGTTTTATTGTGGGCTTTCTCCCTGCACTAATACAATTAACCGTACATGAGAGAAATACTCTTAAAAACGGCGTTAAAGCCGAAATCACAACACCTCACCTCAAATTGCACTCACGGTGCTGCGTAAACTGAAATAAGCTTTCTCAATATAAGCTGTTTCATTGTGAGGTCAATGGCTTTGTATAATATATATAAAGAACCCCTCCACGTGTCACGAATAGCCAGCGTGCAACATATGTACATTAAGTAAAAAGCTGACTATAATAAACAAATCTAGTTACTTCGACCGTCTGTTGTTATAGCCTTCAAATATAAATGAGTGTATTAACTATTTGTGCAGCATGCAGCAGTTGGCGCCAGGCTTTGTCGTGACATGAATTGAACCACTATATTGAATCATAATTGTGTGTGATATTATATCAAGATTTGCAATGGTTTTATTTCAAAATGGCATTAAGAACTTAAATTTACCATTGGCATGGTGATTTCTACCTCTTTAGATTTACCTCAAGGTGTCATTTTTAAAAAAACGGATTCAAGAAAATCTATATGTTAAAGAAAGTAGATAGTTTGTCTTTAAAGAACGTCATGCAGTTATTTACAAAACGTCTCAAAGGTACAAAGAAGATGATCTGTTTCCTTCTTTAGGTAAGGAAATGTTAACTCGGGTTTGATGGTTTCTATAGGCATTTTAATGTTTCCAGTGCAACACGTTCAATGATAAATTATATAGTTTTATTAACCAGGATATGGACATATATATCGTACCTGATGGCAAGGGTTTTTATAATTTGGGTTGTTACTTTTGAGGATAGGGTTGAAGGGCCCCCTTTCACAAAGAACTAACCGTAAGGAACTAAGGTAACCTAATGTTACCTGTAACTCTATCCCCAACAAAAGTCATAACCAAAATGTTACATGTAACTCTATCCCAAATAAAACTTATAACACAAATGTTACCTGTAACTCTATCCCCAATAAAACTCATAACCAAAATATTACAGGTAACTCTATCCCTAACAAAAATGTGATGCTACATTTTAAGTGATTTAAGTTAGGGTTATCCTGGGGATACGTTTGCATATTGGGGTTAGGATACATTTGGGGGATAAGGTTGTAGGTAACATTGCAGATAAAAATGGGGTTATGGTTACGGTAGGGATATGGTTGAAGGTAATATTGAAGTTAGATGTTGAGAATGTGGTTGCAGGCAATATAGGAGTTTTTAGGGTTTTGCTGGGGTTAGGGTTAGGGTATAAGAATATGGTTGCAGGTAATATTGGGATTTTAGCTTTGTTGGGAATGGAGTTGAAGGTAACATTGAAGTTAGATAATTGTATGTTGTTGTAGGTAATATTGGGGTTATCTTGGGTATAGGGTTGAAAATAAAATTTGGGTTCAGGTAGAGGTTATTTTAGGCATAGAGTTTCAGGTAATATTGTGGTTATGTTTGTCTGTTTTGATTGATTTGGAGTAATGTTTAATCCCAAAAAGTTTCAATGAAACACAAATCTATATTTTGACAAAATAAAAAAAGAAATGCTACCCATACATAATGATAAACAAAACACAAACTGGTTATTGTTTAATAACGATTTTTGAGACACTATCGTTAACTTGGTCCCGGAAGATGAAATGAAACCGGTAGGAGAAAGAAACTCGGCGTTATGTTTTTATTTTTTTGATATCTTGAAGCTACCATACACCTGGGCATTTGACTTTTTGTGCATATATATATATTTTAGCTCATAAGACTAGAAACGCCCGATGGGCTTATGGCTTGGCATGGCGTCCGATGTCCAACGTCCGTCCGCGAGTCCATAAACCTTTCGCTTTTTCGACTTCCTCTGCAGAACCAGTGAGTGAGTCTAGAGAAATTTAATTTTATGACTCCTTGGCCAATGGGGATTCTAAATTGTAGGTTTGGTAAACATTTGACCTCAAATATGGGTCACATGAGTCAAGACCTTAAAAGCTGTTTTCATTTTCTTCTCCTGTACGAAAAGCTCTTTTAAAAAGCTGAAATGTTGTGTACAGACCACTTGGCCAATGGGGATTCTAAACTGTAGAGTTGGTGACCATTTGACCCCAAATATGGATCATAGGGGTCAAGACCTAAAAGCTATTTTCATCTTCTTCTCTAGTACGAAATTTACTCGAAACTTGTTAAGCTACTGAAAAATACTTCAGATACATTTACATTTTGAAACTTATTTAGTTTATTGTTTTAGCACTGATGAACTACAGAGCTCTATTTTTTAAATTAGTATGTCTGTCATATTAAAATCATCTTCCGTATTGAACAAGAGTTCAAACACCAGGTGTTACCAGACCAGACTAGACTGATCCTTGCTTCACAATATGCATATAAAGACCGAATCGATAGGGTAGAGATGAGACTCGGACCCGGGCCATTGCCCTGTCTCTGAGCCCCACTACATATAGTACCTGAAACGCCGTGGATGGAATCTCTTAATGAATGAAACCGTATCACTTTATGCATAACATTTTTACTAACCGACATGGCACTTGCGTCAGTGCTCGATCGTGCTATAAAAGAATAATATTGCATCTGTACAATGTTCTGAATAGTGATAACCCCGTGCTTCATATTAATCAATAGGAATAATTATTGGGTCGTGAATAGGAATAGCCACTGCATCACTGCTCTCTTAATGACCTGGGCATGTTCGATATGCTTTGTTACGTATAATGGTATGTTCATTAGTATATATTAAATGGCCTTCAAACGAGTGAATGGCATTTAATGCATAATTTGTAGACAAATATGCATATATGCATTTTTTAAAATATAAAATAGTACCAATGTCACAGGGTGCAATAAATGATATCGAGCTCTTCATATTTGTTCATATTTGTTTAATAAACATGGTTTATATTGAAAAGAACATGCAGTTGAATAACATCGACGTTGCTTTAGGACAAATCATATTAGAAATCCGACGTATTGGTTAATTAATTTCAATTATTAATAATGAAACTGGTCTTGGCCATAACATGTTCAAAACTCACGTATTTAATTTTCTAACAATATAAGGTTTAGCTTGGAACAAGGCACAATTTCATACTGAATAAAAACATAATTTGCTAATTCACCCAAAGATTTAATATTTATTTCCTGTGGTTGTATGTATTGTTTAATGAACTCTCAACGTTGATATGCTAAGGAGAAATTAATTGAAATGGAAAACATGTCCATTCATCATGGGAAATTAGACCTCAGGTAAATCTACAATACCATGTCACAAAATAGACAACTATTGGTGTACATTTGTTAAACATATCAGTTTATAAGAAAGACCAAAAGTGTCTACTTCGATTATCAATGTGAGGATTGTCTATATGTATGTGTACTTGGTGCTTAGTAGTGTTTTACACGAAATAAACGTAAATTAGACTTCTTTGTTTAAATCAATGCATTAAATCATGTCAAGTTAACCCATTTCAATTTCATTACAAATGTACAACTGTATACTATTTGTTTCATAACCAAAATATATACGTTTTGAATTCTGCTTTTAATTTAAATTTTTATGCAACAGTTATCAATATGAAAGTGTGCACACAGAATGTCAACATTTTTCCTTAAGGGTTAAATGTTTGTATTGTACAAATGGTGAAATATTTGACAAAGACTACGATGAGCGATAAAATATATAAAGAGACAAGGGCCAGCACTGAGAAGGTATTATTCTCGGCAGACAGCGAGTCGCATCTAATCAACGATATATTGGTTGTTGTGTATGTATATTTTTCATTTAAATGACTATTTGATTTTTAAAAGAGGCTGTATGGCTATCTACCTATAACAATATACAAGCCGTTACGAATAGTCATTCCCGTTATACATAACACGCACATACATATAAATATATATATATGGAAACGTGGCTACTGTGTAATAACGAAGTTGAACAACATAAAAACTGTCATCTCGTATCTGAATGCAGGAGTATATGACATATTAACTACAGTAACTGTTTACACGTCATAGAGTTTATAAGGCTATGAAAACATGGACCCACGTAATGCGAAATTAATTATTTAATACGACCAAGCATGGAACGGGGTAAAAAAAAATAGGTTACCGTCCTTTCGAAATATTAAATAATGTATATTTGTATATATATTGTATACATAAATAAATTATGTCCCGGCGTACCATATTGTTATAGTTCATAAAGTATGTATTAACATTTTAATAAGTCAATTCCAGTTATAATATGTGATTTCCATATCATAACCTGTATTGCCTATGCTTATAGCATGAACGCACAAATATAAATGATAATGTATATCAAATATTGGATAATAATGCACAGGAATTAAATAATGGTAAAAGTAATGCATTGGTTGTTACTGCACAAACGGATAGTATAATTATATATCGGGATAAACGTACATCTATTCTATGCTGTTACATATAGAGACGATCTGTCGTGCACATAGCTGTCCTGCTCTGCCCTGTAACCTCTTTATTCTGTATTCATAAACACGATGACGTCACAGTCCTATGAAATCACCGCACTGAAAATATAAAGACAGCGCTTTGTTTGTGATAATTTTTAAGTTTTGTAAGGACTGAAGAATGATTTTGGATGATAGATATAATCTCACCCTCGTGTCTTCTGACATCAAATATATCAACACTCGTTGATAAAAGTAAAATATCCTCGACAGGCCTCGGATATTTGTAAGTTGTATCAACTCGTGTTGATATATTTGATATCAGAAGACATGAGGGTTAGATTCTCTATCTATACTTCATTGTGATTATTGTTTAGCATTCATTTATCCTTGTGAACCATGGGAAGGAGTATCGACGGTAAATAGGGACATGTTTGTTATTATATCCGGACATAGCCTATTATCATTTAAGTGATTAAGTGAATTTTCTTTTAGAGCATATTAAGCAGTCGCCAAATGTCAAAAATGCAATCCACAGGCAGTACATCTTTCTGAGCGTTACCTTGTCCAAGCGGAGCGTCCAAGCAACGGGTGCTATCGGTAAATGGGGACATGTTTGTGATGATGCCTTGGCATATGATATCAAATAATACATTTTGTTCATGAAGTTCCTTTTACAGCATATTCAACAGTCGTGAAATATCGCCATAACATACAAGGCCAAAACCAGTGTCCCTGTACGAATTAGCTTAATCTTCGACGTGTATACAGGGTGACAGAGGTGCATGTTAATGTTTGTCATCATCTTCAGGAGGTTTATCATTGTATAACCATCGCGTTTGGTGCATATGTATCATTAGTAATCGTAAAACTGGAACGCGCCAATAATCAAATGTATATATGCATGCTATTCCACGTTGGTTCTGGTAACACCTAAAATACTGCAGTCAAACAGATGTTTTAATCAGAGTTATCAATTATTAAATAATACCATAAACAGCTCAAATAATTTTTACAGTAAATACTCATTTCTGTGATTTAATTGTCAAACGTCAACAACATTTAAACATTTGCAAAGAAAACCGCTCGAAGTTTTGACTGAAGACACCTGATAAAAGAACGTAGTACCTTGAAATATACCATTTACTTATCATCTGACACCTATATTATATAACCATTTTCTACAATCACTTATTTAAAAAGCTTTGTAGACCGTTTTTTTGCAAATTTTGTTTTCTCAAATTTTTCATACATTATTCAAGTTCAGACAGCAAGATGAATGACCATTCCATTATGGCGCCATAATTCTACTCCGAGTGTTTAGGTGTCGCTACATCAGTTATGTCATGAACCACCTTCGAGTAGCCATTTTAATGTGAACACATTAAAATGCCCAGTCGAAGGGAAATGGACTCGCATGTACATTCCATACCATATGCATTCGTTTTAGGGCTCTATTTATTGATTGACGACTATATTATCTAGCCATTGGAATCATGAGATGATTGAAACATATTTCATCTGGTCAAGAAAAGGATTGGACACAAGTTATCCAACTTATATAGGCGTTATCCAAATTATATAAGAGTGATGAGATCACTTTATTTCAGATAGAACGGTGTAGTACAGCACCTTTAAGAAGTCTAACAAATGCCAAGGGTATTCTTACAATACATTTTTAAATATTCTATATTTTGAAATTGGAAATAAAGAATTAAATTTTTTGGAAACACTGCACGCCAACACCATTTCAACGTGTAGTTTTCTCTTATCTTTGCTGTAATGTATGTCTAATAGTATAATCGATCATTTACAAATCATTCTATTCTTTTCAAAAGTAATAATTTCGATTAAAACCAGTAATAAAATTGCTGTGCTTTTTAGTAAATACAGTTTTTAGTCGTTAAACTTGTAGCAATTGTTATCTCTATAATTTCGATGACTTTGTTGACTTTTAAAGGCACATTCACGTCACCAACAGCACAGTGTTTTTGTTCATTAGCCACAGTTTTCCGAGACTATTGTCGCTTATCTTGTTCCGGTGGTTACTTTGAAGAACGCGTGCAACACGATAAGCGTAATGGCTATGTTTAAGTCTCAGACCACCGAGTTGACATTTTTAACATAGAATAGAATAGAATCTTCCATACTTACTAAAAAGTCCAACTGAATGTGGAGCAATGAGAAACAGAAAGTGTGGTTAATGCTTAGAGGAGCGGTAGGATAGCGACATTTTGGAGACGAACAATGAAGGGGCACTCATTTTGTACAACATTGATATAATAACGATAATGATGCGGTTTAAACAATATTTATTTCCAAAGAAAAAGATTGGTATAAACAGGCTAGCAACCTATCTTAATACTTCTCCCAGATAATAATGTGGATATTTATATGGCGAACCTTTCCACCTACACGTGCATGCTCAATCCGCTACCAACATGATTATCCTGGTGTAACACAAGCTGAACTGTATGTTGCTACTCCAACCTCGTCTTTCGCCGGGTACCCATTTGTACAGCTGGGTGAAGAGGGGAATATTTTGAAAAGTCACTTACACAGGGTGGGTCAATAAGGCATGTCTCAGTATGGAACATGCAGAGATAAACCTTCAAATTCTCAGGTTATCCAGGCATGAAGCGAGTCACCAACCCATCCGGCGAACCGCGCCCATTGTTGCTGTACTTCACTGATAGCGAGCGGTCAACTGAGCTATGACCACGTGGAAAACTGATCATCAACGTAACAACCTACCAATAATGTTAATATGTACTGGGTGTTTAAGAACACTTTGATAATATAAATGAACAAATGAGCTTATATTTATTTTAAATTACTAAATTAAACTGTAGGAAGAATGAACCCAAAATTGTAATTTTGATTTTAATGTGTAATTCAGAATTTTATTTTTAAAACAACACACGAACTTTTTGTTTTGTTCATCCTAATGTTAAATAAGAAAGTTATTAAAAACTTATTTGCAACAATATAACGAAATTTCCAAAGTTAATGTTTTCTTTTTTTTAGAGGCATTTTAGAAGCTGGTATGATGAATGAGAACAAGTTCTATGGATAGTCAACTTCTTTATTGCTATGAGGGCGATGTTTAGATGCAGATACTTGCACCGTTATCAAGCACGTGGTGACTTGCTTGACAACGGTTCAAGTATGCTTCATACACACTACACATAACAAAATAACTTTAAAACAGAAATCTTAAAATATATTCTGATAAATCGTATTCATCTTTAAAAATTTAATTATGGTAGTTTTGATTAGTTAAATGTTCATTATTCATGAAGACGAGTTCACAACCGGAATGTTAGTTCCGTGTCACATTTCGTTTGAGTATCATCAATTTGCTGCAATGGAAGCCCGCGACATACATTAAATTATATATTCCTATAAACTCCACGTGAGATCATGTTATATAGTTTAGAGTTCACACATTTCATTCCCAAATACGTTAGATCATAGTCACGCGTTTTCCGTATACATATGTTTATATACACATGTGGGGGAAGCAATGTTGATACTTGTAACTGGTGTATTCAAAATATAAACGCATTGATTTAGTTACGGTCCACGGACCTCTAAGTGACCATTAAACGTCTACATATGGACTAACATTAAAGTCATTCAATAAAGAATAAAGTAAATTGCATACTGTTGTTCCTGTTTAATATACAGTGAACATATAATATCAAGTTGTCAGTAAAAATTATACTATTATAGAACTTATCGAATATTTCACAGACAAGAAAAACAAATAGACTAGTACTTTCTCAAATGTATAACGGGATAGTTAATCTATTGTTGATGTGACCATGTAAATGAAGGGTGAACACTTCACGAATAAACTGGAGGTCGCTTAGTACTAAGATAATTAATGATATACCATACAAGAGTGAGGAGTACGTCGAATAGACCCTGGAATTAAATAAAAGCCCAGGCAAGTCTATGAAAATACTAAAGAGCTTGGTTTCAGACAAGTGACACACGTTAACATTGGCTTACGACTCAGAAGCTGCCCCTCTGAGACAACATTCACCAGGTACCCATTTGTATAGCTGGTATAGGAAGTTCTTATTTGAGAGGCATGCATGGTACAGTCAGGCCTCGATAATCCGACATGACTATGACTGTATATATATAGGGAGGCATATTGTCCAAACCACGCACGTATATATATAATATATATATGTATGTATGTATGTATGTATGTATGTATGTATGTATGTATGTATGTATGTATGTATGTATGTATGTATGTATGTATGTATACGTGCGTGGCTTGGACAATATGCCTATACAATATGCCTATATATTCTTTTATTCCTCGAAAAAAGTTTGTACAACATGAGTTATGGAATAGTTATACAGTGTGATAAAAGCATGCATTCTGTTATGAATGGGATACCTTTTAAAATATTTAATTTTGATTTGAAATATATATAAGTGGATAGAGATATTATATCGCAGTATTTGCAAATAGTTCACATGTCTCATAGGCCGATGTGATCGGTGGTGTACAGGATAACAGGCAGGTCTGGATGTCCACATCAGGTTTCTCATGGAGCTTGACACTCGGTTCAATAGGCCCCACACAGCTGATATTACATCATAGTATCGGGCAGGAATTCACCCTACACACCCTCAGATTATCTAACCATGGATTGTAAAACTTCTGTGTACACCCTTAAACTGCCTATATGTCCGTCTCTTGTTGTGCATTGTTGTAATGCGAATCTGGTAACGTTCTGGAAGAGTTTTTCTTTGTTGGATATGTCCAATCCTTTTCTTGAATGAATAAATGTTTCCATTTAAAACAACTTCATCTTCCCGTTTTCATAATATTGCATGAATAGTTTCATTAAAATCATAAAATGTTTGTTGAATGCAAATATATATGTAATGTTCTTTTTTCAAATTAACATTTCAATTAACCATTGCAATTATTTTAAAGTTTAAACTTATGTGTATTGTAATAAGTTTGGGTATACTATTAATACTCAACACTTTTGAAAGATAATTTCAACTAATATCAATTGTTATCAGTGTGTAAATATTAAGTATTAAGTATAAATTTAACATATTGATTTCGTTTATCATTTCATGATTGTGTTAGTAAATGTTAAATGTAAAAATGCGTTATCAATAATGCCAGATCAAATTGTGTTCTTATTTTATTTAAGATATAGACTTGTTTGTGACGTTTTAGTTGCATTGTCATATTCTGGCCGATCTAAATGATAGTGTATTATATAAGGCCTACACCCGGGGATATTTCGGGGATATCAGCTGTAATATACTGTTATCTAAATTTCTTTAAAACACAACTGTCTAGATTTGTTGAAATTAAATCAAAATGGTTTAATATCACTGAGATCGAAAACAACGCAAGTATTTTTGTCGATGCTCCTTATCTTTACCTTAATGACAACAAATTGCAATCAATGTTTATCTAATTCAAAATGTATTCTTCCAATAATTTTATTGTATTTCATATTACTCCTGGTTCGCACTAATTAGTGCACTTGTCTGTGTTCAGTCGTTAATGAGTAGAAGCATCATTAAAACTTCATATCAATACTCTCATTCAAGTATGTAATGACAACATAAATTGAACACATGCGTTTTTAGCATTTTCTCTATCATGTGTTTGCCTTTTAGTAGGAAATACTTTAAACTTTTATAATTTATTTTAAAAAATAATTGTACATGTCGATCGTCGTAAGATGTCTCTCAATTGCTAAGCTGTTTGCATTTACATGTTTAATGCAAAGAACCCAACTAACGATAATGTTAGTGACTTGATGCCTTGTCGATAAATCTTTCAGGACTCGCGATTCTTCTGGTTGAAGCAAAGAAACCGCTGTAAAATCATTACTTTGGCATCGAGGGGACCTTTACGCAATGGAAGGTGGAATGTATCCACAACTTTCACCAAATCAGCAAACGTGACCCGTTATTGAAACTTTTCTCGGGCAACTGGAAACTATTTAACAAACGAAAGCAACAGTTACCATTTAATCGTCTCGCTAGCCAACACGCAGAATGGTGTGAATTGAACGTCTCGAGCTTTGGGGGGATAAGACTCCGCCCCAATATAACGCTGGCCAAAGAGCGTTCGTTCCCCCTCCTCTACGCAGAGGTTGCGGCGCGGACAGCCAGCAATGGCCAGGCATAGCTAAGGAGCGAACAGATCGTCTCTCTCTCTCCCTCTCTCTTGCCCGGCCCAGTGGCACAGATCTGAGGTCAATAACTACGGCATATATTACGGCCGCTAGGTCAGTGGTCCGAGTTCAGGACACGGCCGGTCAACTGGTCACTCGACCGCGCGCTGAACAGTCGGGCTATTGATCTTGCTCAACGCACCGACCTTTATGTTATCAATGCAGTATAAATGTCCCGTCCTCATTCAATAAAACAAATATTGTCCCATACTACGGCAGTAATAGGCTTAATCCACAAATAGATGAATGTATTGAAGGATTTGTTTTAATGAGAGATAGATAGATGTAGGGCAAAATGGTTTCGTTTTCAGACATGTATCATCTTTTATCCGCCTTCGCTTACCGCGCGTCTGACCTCGCTTGCTGACAACTGTTACGTACATGCAGCCGTGAGCTAATGTCCATACGCTACACAGAACCTTTCACCCCTACAGGAAATGGACTGGGCCGGTCGGCGGGGTCAGCCAACTGCAACACACATTGGGGCCACCACGCTTCACTTGACCACGAGCCTTTCGGGGCGTGCAGCGGCAGACGGTTCTTAGCTGGCGCGTTTAGTTTTTTACGGAAAAGACTATCAGTAAGCAACTCGCCAAGTCGCACGACTTTGATTGTAAAGGCAGAAGTTAGCGGGCGAGATGGATTCGCCCCTCTGACGACTACCCATGTCTGCACGGACATTGGCCAAACATTTACTGTTACACATGTGTGGTGTGACACAATTCTTAGGATGACCAGCGTTGGCTGACAGCAAGTTGTGTCTCTTATCGCGGCTCAGATTTAGTGTTACAAGCTAGCGGTCAATACACCGTGCCTCTGCTTGGGAATTATTTATAGTGCGGCGGCCGGCTCCGGACTGTGGTCAGTTGGCCCCTCCCACTGGTAAGTGTGCTTACCTCAGATGACCCTCGGCGGACAGCCGGGAAGACGGCTTTCGCTCTGAAGGAAGGACAGAAGAAACGAACTAGACAGGGAGAAATACGGCAGGTGCGGGAAACAGTTACCCATGATTCAGCTGGAAAAGCCGCCATCTTTGTTGATACTCTTTGTCCAGATGTAAACCGACAAGTTCACGATTTTAATGTTGAGGCCATGTCACGGCGCAAACAGGGCCGACCACAACAGCGGAAAGCCACGGACTCACGTAAGTTTCATGTCACACTTTATTTTCAATGAATTCGTTCGATATGAGTGTTGTCACGAGCCGAGAAGCAGTGGCTTGTGGCAGAAACCTCTCGACTGGTCAGGGCAAGGCCAGAGCTGGCCGTAGCTAACTCACGCCTGGCCCTTTGTCGCCGCTGTAATGTTGCGCCATGGGTAGTCAGGGCTCATCCATATATCACCAAACTTAGTTAAGTTCCCAAAACAATTTATAACAACTTTATAATCGATAGATGACTTCCGTGACGGGGTCGTGGCATGTAATAAGACAACACTTTGGCGCAAAAATAATTGTAAGTTACATGATTTTGACATTGAGTCAGGGAGACGAAAGCTCTCTCGTGACGTAATAGGGCAGTTCTCCTGTCATGACAATCGGGGAATCTAGCGAATAAACATGTATTCGGTACGAACATGGATAGATTTTAGCATGGTTACAGTTAGAGGGGAAATTTTACAGTGATATCGTTAAGAGTTTGACCAGTACGACTGAGAGGACCTACCCAGTTTTAGGATAGTCTGTGACCACAGCATGTTTCGTGCATGGTGGACTGATCGTGAAATGCCGGACGTTACAGTAACAGTATGATCCATGTAAATGACAACAACGTCGGGAGGTTCAGTAGCGCTGGGTTATGCCAGCTTTCCAAGCCAGCGAATGGCACTTATAACACGTGATTACAACTTCAATACCATGCGTCAATCATTTTTGCGCCGACTCGCAAAGAACAATACTTGAATATTGCTATTACGTAGCTTTGCCACATTTTACTTTTGTGGAAATGAACTGTGCAGAGGGCAAACAAAATTCTGGTGATTCTTTTGATAGATTTAAGAAAAATGACATCTTCATTGACTCTCTAGAGGTGTCATGTATTGTATGGAAAGTGTATTATGATCCTCATCACTGGGATTACTTGATTGGAAGAGGTAGTACACGTTTATTTATACAAAGTTCTACATTGTTGTTGCATTTCTTTTTCAATTGTTTTGTGTAACAATTTAACAAATATAGCAACTTTGTTGATTTCTAAAACCAAATGGAGGTGATGTATATTTTATAATTGAATGGTATTTTTTCTTCTTCTTTACTTTGATGGTGTATATATATATATATTCTGGTGTAGGACTGTCTACATTTGCAACTGTGTCTCCTTATTTAAATTTTAAAACAAAAACTGCTTCAGATTTCTTTTATTGAAGCCTGTTTTTTTAGATTGATTCCTTTTTGGGTAACATGTTTACTGATTTTGGTGATGTAAATAATGTTTTTGAAGTCAAGTTTGTTAATGTCCTTTTTTCCTTCATTATTCTTATATAATTCCAAACATGTGTTCAAAGTTAGACCATGTCTATTAACAGTAAATTACAGCAAGTAAGTCACTGTAAGTAGGAACCACAAGCCTGGGGCAATTCTAAACAGATTTGAATAGGAATCAGTTAGCTGATTAGCTTGGAGGGGAGCTTGGCTATCTCAATAGCCTGTTGACAAACAACTTATTATGTAATCAAGGGTGATCTTGAGTGTTTGATTAACGAGCCGATGAGGGTAGATAATTGGGAATAATTGGATTAGCATGTTCAATTAGCAATGGGATTGATTACTGTTTCCAGTGCTGTGTGGGACCACACCCTTGCATATAATAGTTGTAAATCAGCAGTTGGGTAGACTGCTTGGGCATTGTCATAGGGTGCCTTATGTGTGAATGAAAACTCTTGGCTCTAGTTCCTCATGTATGACAGGGGGAAATCTCTGTAATGTCCTTGTAAGGACACTGGACCTGCATGAATAATGACTTGTTGAATATCATTTGAAAAATACTTACTTCATTGTCTGCTGTTTCCAGACCAATTTTCTGGGTAGTTAGCATTCATTAAAAATTTAAGCTAAGGAGTACACTTCGCATTTTACCTAAATAATTGGAATTAATAAGGACACTTGCTTGAACAGATTAATTTGAGTCAATCTTTAAAACTTTCTGGAAGACAATTCACTGCCACATGTTCATAAATTATTGGATTGAATCAAAGATAGTCTTAAGAAATTATGTATTTTGTCAGGGATTGCAATTCTGTATTCAGATTAGTAGACTTGGTAAAGGAAAGCTAGACTGTATGCAAGTCCCTAAACTGTGAGACACCGAGAGGGGACGGCCGTATGTATTGATCTATAACATTAGGCCTCAATAGATTATGTGTATATATGTTTTGCTTATTTATAATTCATAAACGACATATTTCTGTGTCTGGAGATAAGAAGCTTAACTTCTGCCCATCGTTGTTAATAAATTATTTGATCTAATGAGTATTTTTGTCTAACCTGATAAGGTCATTTTTGTCTGACGAGATAATTTTTATATACCGTAATTTGTCCATTTCCTTTGAGATAAACTAACAAGAGTGTTAAACAAAACTTGACTTGTTATTTGGTAATCTATGACTATAACTTGTCCTCATATAATTGCTAATTTTATAAAAGGTAATTAATTTTGAATTTAAATTTGTTTCTTCATATCTATATTAAAAGAACATGAGTGTAATACCTGTAATGAAATCGCGAAAGGACATTTAAGATTAATAGAACAGTTATGTATTAGTGGTTAAGTGTTTTAATCTCTGTGTATTAGTGATATTCTGATAAAACTAATTTAGTGTTAATCGTGATTTATTAAAATACACATTTCTGCATCTGGGGAAATAAGGCAAATCTATGTTTACAAGAGTTCATAATATTTTCCATTGATCTTTGAATAATTAAAAAGTTTTTGTCTAGGAATATTGTGGTCTCAAATCTCAAGTGGACTTTGCTGTTAAAATTATAATTAATGCTTTATTTAATTATGAATAATAGGGTTCATAAGCAATGTCACGAAACTTCTTTAATCATTCAATAATTTTACATCCAACAAGTCTCAAAATCATTCCGACAAGTCCCAACAAGATTAGTAAGTTTAAATGGAAATGAAATTGATGAATTTATCTGTTTTGTCACTAAGATTTTGACAGACTGTCCTTCATGGCAGACTAATGATGATATACCATTGACAACAACCCTCTGGCTGCAGGCAAGTCCACAAGATATCATCAACTATATATACCATATATCCCCCAATATATACCTGGATTTCTAGTTTTCAGAGCTTGCAAAAAACACTAGACCTTTAGCCCGAAGCTGGTAAAATTGCCCATGGCTGGTAAAACTTGGATACTGTGAACCCTGTGGACCTGTAAAAATTTACGAATCATTGTGGAATACTCATAGTATGTGAAGGGCTTCTTTTCTTTTTACAGCAACTATTGTTTTACTGGTAGAAATAAGGAAAATACTTCTGTTCATAGTTTACACATAAAATCGTAGAGTTTAGATGACTGATTCTGTCTAGATTCTGAAACAGCAAGTCTAGACTTGAGTTATGTGAAATTGAAATAAAGTCATATGGATGAAGGTACCGGTATAATAAATATGAAAACCAATTCAAATACTTAATTTTATATTTATAAAGAGACTTCTCGTATTTGTATCTACCTGTCGTTAGCTGGTTACAGATTTAAGTACCTGATCACCTACTCCTTGTATTTAATTACTATAGACTTTAATTAGGGAGCAGCATTGTTAGAGCCGGCTTCTGTTTGATGGGAGTACCTTGTACAAACGAGTAGCTGTTAAAGTATGTACGTAGTTTACCTTTTTGTTTCCTTTTAATTTATTAAACGATCTCCCACTCTATTATTTTATTAGAGACTTACATTATTAGAGATCAGTGCTTATTAGAGTGGGCTTCTGTAAGAGACAGTGTGGCTGGCTTCCTATTGGAGGAGATACGGTAGTCTACCTATCTGTTTTATGTGACCTGTTACAACCTGGTTTTACATCCCATGTTTGAGTTGTCACCGTCTGGTTGGATATGCCTTCACCTGTCAATTGTCCGGGAAAGAAAGGGCTGATAAACAGACTGGAACAGCACGACTCAAAGTTAGTTCTTCGTCTTTAATGTATTTGTAAAATTTAAATGATTTTTTTTATTTAGGTGATCTGAGATGTATTTATTTAGATTTATGTCTATGCAAGATAAAATTTTAGTTGTTTTGAGAAACTTTGATGGTAAATTCAATGAAGATCATCTATGATGGTTCATGCATGGGAACACAAGTTTTAGTCACGTCTATTTCATGGAATGTCAATGTGGACGATACAATATTTCAGCAGTAGTTTCATGTTTTATTAATTTTATTAACACCTAAAAAACATGCTAAAGCTCATCAATTAGATTTAAAAATATCCTTAAACATGGACAAAGTAAAGAATTTTGAACTGATAATGGAACCAGTCTTAGACCAGTCAAAGATTTTATAATTAAAATACATTTTAAAAATACTTGCTTAATTTTAAATAGAATACCTTAATAGAAATATCTTCATTTGAGATTTAAGCACAAGTTAACAAGATGTAAGTTGCAATGTCAAAGCTAAAACCAAAATTTGAGGGGGCATTTATCACCCCTTCATGAAGAAAGAAGGAGAGATTTTAATATTTATTAGAATAATAGTATTTCTTTAAAAGGTAAGAATATAATTACAAGCGCGACATTCCCCACTCTTATTTTTTATGAGGTGCTGTTTGATAATTGTGAATTGTGCATCCTAGACTGGACTGCATGAAGTTGAAGCATATAAAGAAGGAATGGCATGTTAAAGAATGTCTATGGTCCGTTCGACTGATAACGAAGTAAACGAAGGAAGAGTGATCTCTGATCAATGAATCTGCAGTGCACCTGTCTTGCAGGTATTTCCGGAGTATTGAAATCCACGCCAGTGTGCAGTTACATTGTCCACGTATTGATCGAGAGCTCATCAAGATCTTCCCAGATCAGACGTGGGGACATCGTTCCATGCGGTCTGCTGCCACTGTAGTACCCCTCCGGCAGATTTTCCTATATTAAAGCTTGTCTCCTGGTAAAAAGCTGCATACGCCTTGGCTGGAAATCAGTCTGGTATTGTTGTTATAAGCCATTCAAATTTTGGTTTAAAAATCAGTCTTTGAAATAGTTGTAGTGCAAAATGTTCAGAATTTCTGTAGGATACAATTGAAATCGGTCTGTGATATTGCTGTGATAAGTCTTTTAAATTCCTGTAGAATACAGTTGAAATAAGTATTTTAAATTGTTGTACCTACTATAGTATGAATTCTTTAGAATTCTTTAAAATACAGTTTAATTTTGAGATATTTTGACAATCCTGAAAGATTCTCTGAAATGATATTGAAATCACTCTGTTTTATTCTAAGACAAGACTTGTAAAATTCTGGAGAATGCAGTGGATATCAGTCATTTTGTGACCTTCTATATCCTGAGATTTGTCTATTACAAAGTATAGTTTTGATTAAACTAAGATACACTATAAAATACGGTTGAAAGCTGTCTGCATTACTTTAAGATGCATTCTAAAATAACAAGTACAGTGGTATGTTGGTAATCCGGCAATATATTATCCCTGAAATGGCAAGTATAAATATTGAAAAAGTATGGCAACCCAAGAGTTCTAAGTTTTTGAGATAAAATAAAACATTGAGATTTAATGTATTTATTCATAGGATTAGGACTATCTTATTTCATTTGGAATGAAGCCCCACAGAAATGGGACCTATCCATGAATATCTAGACTTGCTTTTAATGAGGTTGTTATATTTCAGCTTAGGGTGGGTTGAGGTGAAAAAATATAAAAGAGACGTTGTTAGTCAATAGTGCTTCTGACTAGATACAGCTTTAATCAATTCTTGGCTAAAATTCAAGTTTAAAAAATTCAGTTGCTTGCCTGAAAATTTGAGATAAACGAACTAAAAGCAGTTCTTAAAAGGCTCATAAGAATGCTATTAACAATTTATAATGTAAGTAATACTATTATATGGATTCCAGGATCAATGATAACATGTAACCTTCTTGTAGTTTCATATATGAAGATTTTCTGTCAGGCTAATTCCATCAAAACTCAATTTTACTCTTCTCTTTACTCCTTATAAACCAAATTAAGTCGACAACGACAAAATGGCTGACCACCAAATGGAAATTAAGTATGTGAATATTTGTACATCTTATCTTCATTTATCCAAGTGTATAATATCACAGGTTTACGGTTAAAAAGAAAGTAAAATGAGTTATGAACTTTCAGATTTATCTTTATGAAAGAGTATAAGAAGGAACTAAATTTAGCATAAATCAATGAATTAGTTTTATCACAATTGAATCGTTGGTTATAAACCATTTTTCGTACAACAGACAATGAAAAAAATTAGTCTATTAAATTGCATTGTATCATTTAAATGCTTTATAATAAAAGATTTGTGCATATCACTAAAAAGTCACAACCTTTTTATAAGATGCAATTTAATTACATTTTCTCACAATTAAATGGTTAAGCACAAAAGCATCCATGCATGTTAAGGAAAAAGATAACCATTGAAAGGTAAGATTTAAGGTTATCAAATTTAACTCAAAATGAGCATGAAAATCTGAACAGCACAGGACAGATGTGGAGGAGGCTTGAGAGAAGAAATTTAATTGGTAGGTTTATAAATAGCCTCTCTGCAATCTGCGTGAGAGAAGCTTTCGTATTGATCACTGGATGTAATGAGTATTAGCCTGCGCAAATTGGAAACATTTTTCAGGAGTTAATGAACGAAGCTTTTAAAGAAAAGAATAACTCTTTGTATCTATTTCATATAGATTCTGTAGATCTTGATTTAAAAAACTCAACGAGATTTTGTTTAATTAGTTTTATTTATTTCCAAAAGGGTAATGTTTGCATAAAGGAAATTTAGCAGTCTTTTTATGTACAGTAATCAGCTTAGAATAAACAAACTTCCTGTAAATCTTAACTTTTACATTTTCACATTTTATTTTGCCTTTTAAGTCACTTAATTGTAATGATATCAACGAAAGGATACAATTATCTATAACTAGATAAGACTATTTTTAGAGAATATTTTTTACTAGGGTTGTCTCATTGAGAAATCTTTAAACTTAAAGTCTCCAGTCTCATTACAACTATCATTAAATGGGTTCTCCACAAGATGTAGTCTATACCTTTATTTGTTTGTCAATCTGGAGTTGAAATAAATAAGCTTCAAAGCAATGAATAACAAATTTCAGAAAGATTTTGAAAATGGTGCAGTGACTTCATCAATGACAACATATTTGATATTTACCTGAAATCAATTAAACTCAGCTATAACAGGTGTTTGAAGTGTGTTTAATCATATAATAACAAGCAGCAATAATAATATTCAAAGAAAACCAGTCAGACATTGTTTTGTTATATGCTATGATGTCATTTTAAACTCAATCATCAATTGTAAATTTCAACATCTCTTACATTATTCCTAATATTTTATTTGCAAAAAAACCCGCAAAAAACACACACACACACACAAATGTTACTTAATGCATGAGTTAAGTCAATATATGATACAGTAGTCATCTTTTTCTTTTGACATAACATCAAATACAGGATTCTACCAATCAGACGATGTCCTCGATATGTGATATGATTTACAGACTGTTCATGTTTCATGGCACAGTATGATATCATCCTGCTAGACTCTTTGAAATGCTTCTTGGTCTGTCAGTGTTATGTGGAAGGAAGGCCATTATCTCCAACTGCTCAGGTCGTCTCTCTGCAAGGTTTAAGCATGAATGAAAGGCTGTGAGTCTATTTTTTGTAAATGAAGAAAGGCTTTCTTTGCCCGAGGATCAATCTGTCAACCTTTGGAAGATTCTTCTTACGTTTTTTTTGTTGATTTACGTAGAATAAAATTTCATTTTCAAGCATTGAAGAATTGGAATCTTGAGAAACTGAAATTTTAAATTTGATAAAAAATTACGTTTTTAATCTTTCTGTAAAGATGTATTAGAAATCATGTAATAGCCATTATAGGCTCTCTGATGATAATAGTATCTGTTGTCTTGAGTTTTAAGGTTTTCAAATCTGTTAAGATCACCAATTCAGTGTGGAACAGGTTACATACTAGGATATTGTTTAACAACAATTTAAATGTTTTTTTTTATTGATTAACATAAGAAAAGGGTTCAAATAAAATTACATTTTATACAAATGCTATCAAAAAGTTGATACCACATATAAGGTATCACTTAATGTTATTCAAAATCTGTCCTGAATTAAAGCAATACAGCCGAATCTGTTTTAATTTATTTTTTATTTATATGGGCCTGCATTAGGTTATGATGATAATAAGGAATCTGATTTTAATAGCAGTTAAGTTGCCAAATTAAATTGATGAAGAAGATATTGTCAATAAGGCATCCATTATCAGAAAATAACTGATTTGATCCGTGTTTTTGCATGGGTTGTAACTGGGGTGATTGCAGCATGTTGACTCTGAGTGTTTGTGCTATTAAGACATGTTCTACTATTTAGCTTGAATGCAATAAAACTGAGAACAAGTCTGGACTAATTTTATGAGCTAATTTCCTGTCCATTGGCTTAGAATTATTGAAAATTTCTTCTTGCAGTTGTATTGAGTCATGATTCAGATTAAATCAGTTGGAGTTAGTTTGTCACCTTTGGAGTTTAATTATAGCATTTAAATTAAAAGTATGATTTATCTCGTAGATATGAAATCATGAATTATTGTGATAAATAAATATATTTTATGGTAAATGTCCTTTTTAATGATCTCTTTGTCATTAAAGTCAAGTTTTTATGCAAGAGCTTTTTCCATTAAATAATAGATGTAAGGGGAAGGTTAGCTCAAATTAATTAGTCATCAATACATGCTGAAAATTTTAATGTAGTGATGAGCTATAATCAACAGATACATAGCACTATTTTTTCAAGAGTTTTTTAAAAGAAATTGTTCTTTTTATCAAACCAAAGAAAATGTGTCTTACAATGTTCAAGACATCACAATTCCATGCAAGAAATCTAAGTGTGTTTTTAAATCGTTTATTACATTTACAATACATTTATGAACATTGACAAATATTTCTTTGTCTGACAATATGTCTACTTTCTTTTCACTTTGAAAGTTGAAAAAGGATTTAGGAGACACTGACCAAGGCTACATCCACACGATTAATTACGAAAGTATGTGATTACTACATCATTACTTAATAAAAAAAAGTGCATATAAAGTATACACCAGAAATAATAGATGCTTTTTGCATAATTGAGTCCGGAGTAATGGCTGTCTGGACGCTACATATGGCTAATTGTTATGTAGAGTGTGGTCGCCTCAATTCTCTCCTTTGTCTTGTGCAAACCTCAAATAAGTCAGTCACTGCATGTTAATCAAAGTAATACTGTCTGGGAATAGAACAATTGTTTTATACCCTCTTCATGTGAATATTTCGGTTATATTAATTTTAAAATAACGTTTAAAATAATTCATGTTCTCTTTTCATTGTGATAAGATGTAAGAATTTTTATTTTTATTTTCTTAGAAAATATATGTTTTGTTTTTTTACACCCTACTTGGAAATATTCCAATATTTAGCCATTGGTCAATTTTGGAGTATTATCTTTGAAACCGAGTTTTAATCATTTTAATTTGCTACTCAAAATACTTTGTTAGTCACTAATTAAATCAAAAACTTAATTGTTAATATGAGATAATGCGACATTTTATGTAAAGGATTGTTAGTAGGATTTACTGAGAGAAATAAATCTTAACTTGAAGGAAGTAGTTTTTCTTCATGAAGGTAAAATAAGATAATATTTTAATAGAAATACTTCATTAAATGGCTTTTATGCTGATCCACAAAGCTGTAGAAGAAATGTTAAGTTTTAGGAGGTAGTAATGTCTGAAATGTGACCATGTTCCATACTATTATATCTCGGTTAGGACAGGTTTCTTAGTTTGTAATGAGATTTATATGATTATCATAGATTATGTCTGTGGAAGTAGCCATCACTGCTAGACCTATTGGCCTATTCTGTATATATGGTATAATTGATTAAACTCAGATTTATAACCATTGTCTTACCCCCTAAAAAATATGAAGTTATGAATGTTGAAATATTTATGAACGTATTAGATAATGTGTTATTTGATACAATGCTTTCAACATTAAAATGAAAAAAAGTAATAAATATGAGTTCATCTGTTCAGGCTTATATATATTTATATATATATTTCATTTTTGTGTGAAAAATAATTTTTTAAAGCTTATTCAGACGGAGAAAAATTTTAATTCTCTTCACGGCAGAGATTTTATGAATTATGTGTTTGAATGAATTAAAAATACATACTTTTATTTAATTTTCAAGATAACAACACTTTACGTATTAGAATATTTCACAAAATAAAATTTTTATATGGCTTTATTATTCTAAATGGTTTGTCAGAGGCCATCAAGCTTTATTTTACAGAAAAATCTCCATGTTAGGCAAACCAGGAAAAACTGACAAATTCAGATCTGCTCTGATAACTTAACAAGAGATCTTTACTCGGTCAAATAGTATTTGACCTCCCTCTCTGACAAATATTCAAACAGGATTTACTTTATTTGATGCAAAGGTTATTCAATGAAAATCCTCTAGCAACTGTAAGAACCTTGTTTTAACCCGTATGACATAATACAGGATGGCATATCTTTAACCTGTGGCTAAACCTGATGTGTTAACGAGTTGTAATTCCTATGAATTGGTCACACAGAATAGTTAATCAACATTAATCAGTTCAGCTGCTGAAATATTAGCAACGGTCACAATTGAGTTTATTTAGCTGGAAATTGTGACTATATTTTAATAAAAAAACCTGCAAAGATTGTTATATTGTGGAGGGTTACATTTATTCACTGTCTAAATGGCATGTATTTCTACAATAGGACCTGAGCACTCATAACTGAACAGCTTGATCAGTTCTAAAAAGAATTTTTTTCTTACGAACAAATGCGGGTTATTTCAATAAATGGTAGAGGGTAGTTTCATGCATGTTTGAATACACAACGAGACGGACATCTGGGAGGTTGTAATGACTGTCTATTTGCCTCTATTCATAGAACTATTTTTAATTACATAATGTATTGACTCATTTGTTTGGACTGACTGTTATCCAATCCTGGTAATATTACAGAGAAAGATAAAACTACACACTTTCCACCAGGTCAACAGCAAGAGAGCTGGGTTGGCTACCTGTGGATTAAGGGATGGGGTTGTGGGTGGTTGGTTGTGATTAGAATAACGGTTGGGGTTGTTGGTTGTTGTTTGTGGCTAGAATAAAGTTTGGGGTTGTTGGTGGTTCTTTGTAGTTAGAAATGATTTTTGAAAAGAAAGGTTTATGAACATTGGGTCTCTTGGGCAACACCTAACTCAAAAAGTGGTAAAAATGGTGAATGAATTGGGTATTCATTTTGATAGTATATTGTATATTGTGTGAGGTTTTTATTGAACAAGAGAGAGGGGAGAGTGATTTTGCTTGGGTTGTTCTGAAGTTAAGAGGTTGTAGGAATGTAGTCTAACAACGAGGATGCCATGTCTGGGGTGATCATGTGTACTCTTGAGAGAGTGGAGTAGATTTGGGGGTGGGGGTTGGGAAAGATGGTAGACAGAAGGTGGTAGGATGGTAGGCAGAAGGTGGTAGGGTGGTAGGTAGAAGGTGGTAGACGGAAGGTGGTAGACGGAAGGTGGTAGACAGAAGGTGGTAGACAGAAGGTGGTAGGGTGGTAAGCAGAAGGTGGTAGGGTGGTAAGCAGAAGGTGGTATAGTGGTAGACAAAAGGTGGTAGGATGGTAGGCAGAAGGTGGTAGGGTGGTATGCAGCGAGTGGCAGGACTGAGGTGTATGTCTGACCATGCTGTCTGGCTGCCCCCTCCCTGCTTGCCTTCCCGTCCCGTCCCGACCCTTCCCGCCCGCCATGGCCTGCCTGTGATAGTTGCAGTGAAACAGTTCACAGCTGTTACTGGCTGAATGCAGCAGCAGCTGTCCTCACTGACTGACTCCGCTAGAGCTGTCCAGATACAGACAGACGGACGGACAGACAGACAGTCGGACAAACAGGCCGTTATGTTGCATGATATTACATTTGTATTTCTTTCTGTCTGTTTGCGTGTTTTATAAACTCTTTTTCTTGTTCTCTCTCTCCCCTCCTCCTGTCTGCCTCTCTCTTACCAAAGCCTTTCAATACTGCTTCTATTGGTATGTCTCCACCCCTAGCCCTTCTCTCTCTTTTAGAGTTTGCACTCCTAGGGCTTTCTTTCACTCCCTGATATATTTTTGAGCAATACTTTCTCATTGTTCAGTAATTATATTTTCATTTTACTCTCTATCTTATTTAGTTTGTTCTGTGTGTTTATCTCTTTATGTTCCTAAATTACATTCCCATCTGTTGTGATAACTTTCGTTTCTAATAAAAGAAATGTAAAAAAAATTAGCAAAGTCTCTATAAGCAAGCTTCTATCTAATTATGTAAGGAAGTTACTTTTATACATACAGCACTGCATCTTGACCACATGGAAGAAATGATTAGAAATCAATCAACAAGAAATGTTATTTGTCTCTGAGACCTGTCATGGCCAGTCAAGAAACTAAGCCGTCTCTGAATCTGTCTGGCTGTCTGTCTGTCTGTCTGTCTTGGATATGGCCACAGTCTCCATAATCAAATGTCCAGAATGATTTGATCAACAATTAACAGGACACCGGCTGGCTACACGGATGTTGTCCAAACAAGGATGCAGCATCAGTTGTGATGACATAACCGCCTGTCAGTCCGTTTATAACTGGCCGTGTAATGGTGTTTGCTGACCTGATGAGGACACGACAAACAGACTGGCCAGTGTTGGAGTGGACATACCAGTCCAGGAGGGGAGTGAGTCACATCCCCCCTCCCCCCCCTCCTCCCCCCAGTCCCTCGGTAATGACTGCCTTCTGCGTGTGCTGATAGCTGGGCAGCCGGTTCTAGCCCTGTGTAAGGCCGCTTGGGCAAGTTTATGCGGGGTTGTGTAATTTTAGATAAGCAAGGTCATGCGAGGTGACCTCGTCTGTCCCTAACTCATCTGTTCCCAGCGGTGATCGGGCACCTCTCGGGCTGCCCATTGTGTGGACTCCAGCCCCCTTTCTTAGGTCTTAGTGGGCTAAATTGAGGGCGTCACTTGGTCTTTAATCATTGAATATATAGGGCAGTGTTCACGGAGTGTTCTCACACTGGTCACGCTAGGATGCCCACACTCAACCTCACTACTGCAAGTTGGGTTTGGAAGGAAGGAGAGAGGGAGGGAGGGAGGGAGGGAGGGATCGTCTGGCCAGCAGTCTTCCTATAAAGTGGGAATTCACTGTGAATAAGTGTCAGAGTTAGGTTATTCCAACTGGGATCCCTAACCAATGCAGTAATCTAATTCTAGTGCACATCATGTATGATCTGCCCAAATCTGTCTATGTACCGACTTGCTACATGATAGCTTGCAGCATAATTTCTGTTTGATTTCCAACCAGCTAGGTCAAGTAATCAAGGTGAAGACTGCTTTTTATCTGATGGTGTGAATGTGAGTGAGCTTGAGAGCACTGCTCCCTGTGACCCAGGCTTTCGACTTAGAATGTGCCAGGGTGGCTCGTGACCTGATAGTTCTACCAACTCAGGAGAGATAGCTAGCCAGTGTTAGTCCCACTCTTACCCGCATTATGTCGGTGGACTTTGTAATAGTCAGTGAGAAAAAGACAAGCTAATTTGCAGCCATGGATGGACTCCGCTGTGGCTCCCCGCTATAAGACGACGAGCTGTTTGAGAACCCTGTTGCGTATGAGTAGTTGTGATGAATGTGTTATATTTGTGGCACATTGTCACCCTCTCTTGGAGGGTTATCATTACAAACAAACACGGATGTCTGCTCTGCTATACTCTTTGCTGTCTGTCCGCGCGCCCCATATTACTTCGAAGCTATCAGAGTCTCCCCACTCCGAGTGGGCGCAATCCACACAGGTCAGTGCCGCCTCGGCCAGCAGGAAGCCTGCATTGCCACTGGCATTGCGTGGCCGCACTGCGCATGTGGGGACGCAGACAGCCTCTGTGGGTCTTTCTGCCGGCCGTTGTTCCTCTCTGGCTTGCGGCCCGCTGCTTGAAAGAGTCATAAATGGTCGTGACATGCTTGCATTGCATGTTGCACATATCTGGGTGCATGGTCCGCCTGCTACTGCCGCAGTTCAGTCCTGGCAGCAGCTACAAAGAAAGTGATCGCCCCAAGGCTATCTGTTCAAACAGAGCAACCACATTTATCTGCGGCTCATTTGCACATGGTTTATCTATTTACTGTTTGTTGACGAGAGGAGAAGAAGAATAATGCAGGAATTGATTGCAGGCGCTTCGTCGCCATTTCAGTTACTGGAGAAAATTGATCGAAAATTGAAAAATTTGACTTTGTGAGCTAAGTTTTACAAATTTGACAGGTGTGGAATTGGATCCGTTAATGAAACTTGCAAATATGGTGTGAGGAGTAGATATATGAAAAACATGTCACATATTTCAAATTTTGGTGTCAAAATGTTTCATTAGATACGTAAGTCGAATGCCTAGATAGAAAATTACAGTTTAGTTTTGGTCAGATAAAAAAAATAAATGATAAATTTGCCACATCATTTTTGCTAAACTCCAAGATCTAATTGTCCACTAACTATATGGGTCCGCAGGAATGGATGTTCTTCTATTTTGTATACTTTTGCCACTTCCAAGAATATATTTTGATGGACAAAATAACATGTGCTCCTCCCTCGTCATTACTTTTACCAACAAAAAATAACAATAAAGTCCTACTGCCCTCGTCACTTGAAAAAATGTGCCCGAGAAACATTTGACTTTTTTATGCAGCCTTATGGTAAAACTGTTTCAACTTAATAGAAATATCCTTGAATCTTTTATCTTCTTACTTGACATATCTAAAACTCAATATAATTTATTTTTATTTTTAGAAACTTGTGCAAAGAAAATGGAAAGAATACGCGAAAAAAAAAATTCTATTCTTTTCATTTATTGTGTGTAGACATTGTTATCGTGGCATTAATTTGAATATGTTGTATGTTTGACTGAAAGGAAACATAGCTTCTTTCTGTTCAACAATATCTCAAATACTTGTTTTGAATCAAGCATATGAATTTGGAAAATCAAAATCTTTAGGAATTGATTTCTTGTTTGTTACAACATGTGTGTTTTACAACTTTAACAATTATAATCTGAAACTAACATTATGTAACCCAGAATACGGTACAAAATAACCATTCAAAACTTTTAAGAAAAGTCCAAATTAATTTTTTCAAGGTTTTTTATTCAACCAGTTGTAATGGAAAAGTGACATTATGTAATCTGGGACAACACGATGACATGCAAGGGATGCTGACAAACGCTTTTCCGGAGAAAATATCCTGAAGTGTTGTTGTTAGAGGGGTGTGGTAGTCTAGCTGGAGAGTGGACAGGGTCTCTGAGACTTGTCATGGCCTGAGAAAGTCATGGAATGTTTGCATAGCCTTGGATTACATCACCCTCCACTGTCCGTGTGCCAACACAACAATACATGTGTTATAGCACTCGCCAGCTCTCTTTAGTCCCCGAAAAATAATTATTTTTAAAAAATCAATCTTTTGTCATCAATTAAATTGGTTTTTTTTAAAATTGCCAATTTCATAAAGCTTGATAATGATGAAATTGCCACATATTCATTAGATTTTTCTGGATTATTTACAAAGAAGGTAATCCTGTGACTTAGAGGGTATGTGTAAGTCTAGATTCTGACCATATCCTGTGTCTGGGCCAGTGTTTGGAAAGGCATGTCTGAAGCTCCTATAAGTCCCAGATTGTTGGAATGCAATAGGAATACACTGTCTCCTCTCATGATGTAACACTAGTGGCTCCAACTGCCTGCCAACTTTGTTTGCTTGATACTGCCCTTATGGACACTGTCCCAATTTCGGAAAGTGCACTTTTAAATACTGTTTCAGAAAGATCACCATTTCATGTAAATTATTTCTGAATATTTGTTATTTGTTGAAGACTGCCCCTTATAAACATTGTTACAATTGGAAAATTGTACTTTTATGGCAACTTCATTTGGACAGTTTGTAGTTGTTTTATATAGATTAAGTATTTCTGTGATGGACCTTATCTTAATTCTGAACTTTTACTTCTTGCTTTGTGTTTTTACTTTTCATATGTTGAAATTATCTGATCCTTGCTTTGTGAAATCACCCCTCTATGGACATATAAGTCTTACACTTTCAGTCTCAAATTTTTTTTTGAAAAATGTATTTAGAAGAAGGCTTTGTTTTCTGAAAATCCCATTTCTCATAGTCTTCTTTTCAATATTTAATAAAATGGAGATATTTGAAGAACAAATATTTTTTGTAAGAGTCCGAGTGTTAGACTATATATATTACCAAATCTGAATTTGTATTTGGAAAACTAGTGATGTTGTGATTATTTACTGTATTTTAGTGAATTTATTCAAATTTCATCACATTTCTGGTTTCTCTGATTGTCGTCATTGTCTATTTCATATAGATCATTTTTATGAAATCATGGCAATTAGTGATACATAGGTGATTTCCCTATGTATCATGTTTCTCACTGGTTGTCTGGAGAAGGAATAACTTCCTCAGGTTTAGCATCACTCCGATATCTGTTATACGAAAATGATCACAAGTCTGCAGTTAGAGTTTCATCATATGTATTTGATCTCAGTCTGGCAATTTTTGTTTAATCTCAAGTGTCGACCACATATTTCACAACTTCAAAAGTGCTCGAGGTGGCCCTTTCAAGGGACGTCTTGTCTGGGAAGTAGTTGCAGAGAGGAAAAGTCCTTGCCGGGATTTCTTCGCACCCACTGACATAGCTACCCTGAGAAATATTAATTATCTTTTCGCCCATCAGCAAATGACAGGGGAAAACAGATGTGGAAGTAAGTAAGAAGTGGAATGAGAGGAGAGATGGGGGCAAAAAGCACTCACCACGATCCTTCTACCAATGCCAGCCCTTTGACCTGAAAAACTATTTCTCCCGCCAACTATTTGTGTTCCAGACAAACTGGTCATGAGGTCTGGGAACCAGGGCAAGCTTTCAATTTATTTGTGACTTGTGTGTGTCAGCAGTGCAGTGGTGATTACGTTAGAGGGGTAGGGGCGGGATGGCTTAGGGGGAGGGAGAGAAATCTTAAGGGGTGGGTGGAGGAACTGAGAGAAGGCTTAGGCTGTAGGGGGGGTGGGTAAGAAAAGATTTGAGAGGGTGAGAAGACTTAATGGGTGAGGGAATTGAGAGAAGGTTTGGGGGGGTGGGGGAAGGTTTATAGGGGAGGGGGGTTAGGGGTGTAGGGTTTCTCGTCACAGATGCTTCAAGCGCTGCTGTTTAGGCCATGAAATAGGCTGCCCATGACCTGGTGCCTGCCCACAAATGTACACTCTTTCCTGTGGAGGAGGGAATCACACCATCCTCATACCCTGCTGCCACTGCAGCCATCTATTCCCCAATTGCCTCCCTCCCCCTTCGCCTCACCGTCTCCCCCCAGTCTCCCTCCACCTTCAGACTTGAGGCCGCTGCCAGGGTCAGTCAGTGGCACAGGTCTTATTTGTGCATCTGCATCTCTAGATTTAATTTAGACCATTTCTTTAAAGCTTCCTTCTCATTCTCGATCCTAGTCACAATTTGCTTGAGTCTGGTCACTCTCATGCTCCTCGTCCTTCTTAGAGTTCATTCTTTACGATGTAAGATCTAACGTTTATTTTGTCAAGCTGATCTTTGTTTAATATTAAAGTTTTCCTTGATGAATGGACCACAACTGACTAATCATAATGTTGATGTAGAAACAATGATATGAAGAAAATTATTCAGCTACAGTCGCCCCAGATATGTCCGCTTCTGTGTGTTAAGTTTGTTAACCTCCGGCATGACATAACATCTGGATTGAGGATTATGTAAATTATTACCTCCTGTGATATATCATGGCCAACATGAATAAGGGGGGTAATATCCCTTTGTCAAAAGTGATTTAAATATCACATGATCAGTTTAAACAAAGCAGATGGTGTTAAATTTGGTTAATATAACCTGTTGTTTTCTGGTATCTAAAATATACAAATAATTTTCAAGAAAGAGACCTAAAGTTGAATATTAAATTACAATTTGAAAATATAGGAGATCAGGGAAATAGAAATTGTACAAGCATAGACTGTCTGGTGTGAGATTGTGAGAAGTTTAGGATCCTTCTCAGCTGAAATTTGATACAATGAAGGATTACCTAACCCAAAACGGGCCTCATTATACTCTGTGACATTATGTGGGAGTCGAGCTGGGGTGCTGGTTGGAACCAAACAGTTGCAGGAATCGGGTCAAGGGAGAGAGGCAAGGATAGAGAGAGAGAGGAAGTGACTACATTCCAGTGTCACCCCAACACACATAGGACCTTCCCCAGCCGGTAGCAGCACCAGTAGCGGGCAGGCCGGTCCAATCTACACAGGGGTGGCAGGTCACCTCACACTGTCCATTACCCTACAGGCTTCAGGATGGATGTATAGGCCCCTCCCATCAATGTGACCGAACTCCTGATTTGAACAGGCCATGCTGAAAACACTGACCCACCCACCCGCCCAATTTCAATTTCTTCGTAGTCGCCTGTCATGTCCATCCGTTACTCACTCTCTACCAATCTTCGCTCTACATAAAACCGGATACGTTTTGACCAGTCTCTGAATTATTGTCAAATAAAGATAGCGGAGACAAAGACATTATCATACATCTATGCTTGTACATTATTTTACTCTATACATGTTGACCGTATCTATAAAGTGTAAGAAAAGTTGAACTGAAGTAATGTGTTGTGACATGTAATACAAGTTAAATCTTTGTAAGCTTAATTGTTTAGTTTGTGAAAAGTATTAAATGTATGTAGTTTTTTTTATTTTACATATTTTCCATCGAGAAATAAGACGTTTAAATGTCTTTAAGACTTTGACACATTATGACTTGACTTATGATAGCATATTATCAGTTGACATATGATATAAAATTATATTCCTCAGGCATGAGATATTTGATTGTAACTAGACATATCGGTCTCCTTCCACCAAGCGCTAATGTGATCGTAAATCACTAAGGTTACCTCAGTGTAATATCAAAGACAGGGTTAGAAGAAGGGTTATGGTTAACCTTAATAAGGTTAAGATTCGGAACTGTGATCACTGGAAGTCTTAGAACCATTTTACAAGGCATTTGTATTAAAAGCAAAAGATATATCGTAGAAGTTAAAAAATTATCAGGTTACAATCTATTTTGAATGGTTTTGAAACACGTCTTGAAGTACATTGTATTGACTTTGTGTCCCTTATTGTCATGATAACTCAAATGATTGAAAGACGCGACTAATAAACTTCTAGTGAAATTTTATTGTTAAGTTGAAATCAGAAGTACCAGTATAACAAATACTTATCTTTTATCTGAAAGATGAGTCAAATTTGATTTAAATGTTAAATGAGATCTTGATACAAGGGAATTATAATGGTGATGACAGTGTATTATAAACAGGTGAAGATTTAAAGACAAGATGAAGTTTTTCTTACGTAATAATTTCATTTTTAAACATAATGAGGCTAACAGTCTTATAATGAGGTGTAAAATTTAAAAACTCATTACTTCAGTTCAGTTTTATATTTAAACATCCTAAGTAGAATGACAGGGGTACTAACAAGATTTGTAGAAAGAAGAAATTAGCATAAAGTGAAACTGATATTTTGATACAACTATCAAACATGGATGACGGTATTCTGGTGAAATTTCAAAACTAGATAATCTGGTTTAGATGCATACAATTAGTTGAATGAAATAAACTTACTGCTTTATAATGAGGTTCAGTCTCATAATGAAGTACAAAGCTATTTAAGAGTTTGAAACGTAATAATTTGATGTTGGGTTATAATGAGGGACACAGATCTATTATGAGGAGATGATGCTATGTTGTTGGTTAAGCAAGAAGTGGTTCTTTATAATGGGATCACAGTGTTATCACAAAATCACAAAACAAAATCATTCAATATTAATTTATGACAGAAGGATTATTATTACTAATTTACATGAAGAGAGACGAAACTGGAAATATGATATGACGTTATAAAGAGGATTACAGTGCAATAATGAGGAGATGGATTAACGACATGTCAGGAAGGTAGATAGATCCCCCACTAGAGGGCGTAAGTGTAGAAGGAGGTGAAGCCTCAGCTTTCAGGTAATGTGCGCGTTATAGCTGCACATAGGTGAAGAGCATCCTTGGAGCAGCCTGGTATTTCCACCCATGCGTTTGTGATGCATTTCACAGGCTGGTGATATCGCATCAGGATTGCCTCCCTTGGCACTGGGAGATTTCCCCCTCTGTAAGCTTACTGAGGGGTATCTGTCTATAAACAGCTTGGTGTTTATCAACTGAAATACAGTTAGCCTGAGTGAGCTACTTGAGTTTATTTAAACATTGCATAAGACTTCCCCATTATCGCTGGTCCGAACCCGAGGTCTGCAAATTGTCTAACCCTGGCGGTTGTTGGTTGGTCGGTTCTGGAGGAATTAGATGTGATTCTGTTGTGTATCAGCTTAATGATTTGCTGTTGACTAGCAGCGGTGCCAGTGTTGGCTGTGACCAAACAGATATGTTGGGCTAAATAATAGGAGGGAAACTGACGCTCCATGCACTCACACAACATGCGTGTCCAGCAGTTTAGTGAAATACGAATTGAAGCTGTTAATCTGCTTTCATTTCAAACGAAGAATTTTGATAATTGCATGTGATGCTGTGCCTGATTTCTGGTTCTTAAGCCATTAATAAATAGGTGAACTTTGTGATTTTAGGATTATTTGGTGAAATTTAAAAGAGTATGAATTCTTTATTGTGTCATATTTGTTTTGAATTTGCCTCATTAAATTTTATTTCAACCATGCCGTAGTACTTAGAATTTGAAATAGACAATTAGTTTCAATTTAAAAAAATAATCTCACCTTAATTGTTCTTCTGTCAACAAATTGGTTAACATCCTCTTCACTACTTAAAGTGTGAAATTTAAACAATTAATTTTAACTCAAGAATAAGGAGGCCTAAATTTATGCATCGGTAAACACTTCGAAAGATTAAATATTTGTGGAATTAGTCACTATTTACGAGATACTGTTACCTGTACGAGGTAGTAAGTATTGCAGTATTTACCTTATATTGTCACATGCTAGGGCTCTTTCATTTCAATCTGACTTGCAGAGGAGGGTTAAACCTGTTTTTCTCATTGATATGGTAATCACACCTTGATGATGAGCGTACCTGTCTGGGTGTTAACGAGGTGACGGAATGGCAGTGGACAGGTAGAAGAATGCACCTATAGACCAGGTGGGTGGGCCGGCCTCAAACGTGCACTACATGGACTAAACCTGCGGTCTGAACAAACATGGATACCCATTACCTAGTGGCTATACTGGGATGCTAAATGAAGAGTAGATTTTGACTTTTTTTGATAAATATTTTATATTGTTATCCTAATTTTTTCTTCTGTACTCTTTATGATTTGCAGATTATTGGGTTGTTTTTTTTTAAAAAAAGAAAGAAAATATGGATAACCTGTGAAAGAAGCACAGCTCAAGTATTGATATGGATACTTCAAGAATTATTATATTTAGCACCAACTGTAATTATAAAACCTATACCCTTCACTACGCTGAAATTTGGAAACAGTTGTCGAAGTATTGACTTGTGTTTCTGTTAATTCAAATTAATTGTTTTGACTTCTGAGCACAAGTTTAGTGAATTTGTAAGAAACGGTCTATTGTCATTTACCAGTTATTCTTATTCTAGCATTTTAGCTGCAATCACAATTAGTACCAAACCATTCTGTGTGGCAAATTTGCAGGAATCATTACTTCACAAAGGGAAAGATTTGAGTTAGCCATTAGCTAAAAATGACTACCGTATCCTAGAACAATCCAGGACCCTCCAGAAATAAATATGTGACATTTCTTGACAATCATCATATCTCAGACTCAGTATTTTTCCCTCAAACGTCATCAAAATATTATGACATAGTTTGAGCTATTTCTGTTTTATCACATATAAATAGTTTGAGATACTCTTTTAATTTCTTATAAATAGAAAACAAATTATTCATCAGTTTCTCTTTATTACCTGAAGATCACCTGTATATCATCACTAGAAAACAAGAGTAGAATATAATATATTATATAACAAAATGTTCATTTTATTTTAAAATTCTTTAAATTTTGGTAAAAATCTCCCTTCTAAATTCAGCTTATGAATAAAAGATGAGTTCAACTAAATTAGCCTTCGGGTTTGTGTGTTTCTAAGCATCTGGGCCTTTGTCTCCCAATGCTGAATTTGTCTAGCTCAGAATTTCAGAAGACATCAGTGTACCATCACAACTCATGAATGATTAAAATGTTTCAGAAAATGTCGCCTTGAAGTCATTAATCAGACTTGTTCCTCCGATAGCCACTATATGATAGTGCAGAAATATGATAACAGAGCTTCACCTAGAGGATTTGGGAAATCAATTTGAAATTCATGTCAATTTGAAATTCTTTTAACCAGTTTCGTCAGTGTGCTTCTTGACTTGAGTCTAGCTTTGTAAGGGAATATATTTTGTATCATATGTGCATTAACATGTCAGAAATTATTCATGGCTTAAAGGTCATAGCCCTAATGTTGCATTATTCTTTAATAGAAAAATGTTTATGTCATGTGTCTTTAAAGACTTAACCCAAAATTCTCAATGGGTATTCAATTTGTTTCTTTTAAAATATTCATAAATCTTTATGTCTGTTTATTGAAACATTGATGTTTTGTTAAGAAATGTGTACATTCAAAGACAACTATTTCCGTGCTTGTTAGCTCAGCACTGTTAATGTAGATGACTAAGACCAAAGAGCAGGCAATCTCATTACATTCTCCAATATTTGTCCAGATCCTAGTTAGTTAGCTAGCCTTGCAGGCTTTAGTGCCAAGTTGACCTCATATCACCCCGACCGGCAATTAATCAATCATACTGTCCAGTTAGGATCAGCCTCCCATTGGCTGCTAGCCGTCTATCCCAGGACACTACTAAGTGCTATTTAACCTGATTAACAAACATTCCTCGGCCAACCTGATTGCGGCCAGATTTGACCTTTAGCCCAACAAGAACTAACAAAGCTTGTCCCCATTGGTCAGTTTAGGCGACCAGCTTGACCATCCAGATTGTGGCCTGACTTGACCTTTAACCTGACAGAAGCTATCAAAGCTTTTACCCATTGGTCAGTTAGGATGACCAGCCTGTTTGTGGCCAGACTTGACCTTTACCCATTAGCAGCTAACAAAGCCTTCCACTCAATTGGTCAGTCTAAGTGACCAGCTGGTCAAGAATGCTCGGACATGATTAATTGACCACCCCCTATGTGGCTCCACCCACTTCACAGAAATTCGATCCTGGTGATGACCAAGCCCTCAGGCTCTGTTCACTTGTCAATACCTTTGTCCAGTCTGATATTTCTCATTTCTGGCCAACATTAGTCATCAGACTTAATTAAAAATGTTCTTTTATTTCATCTGGACAGCTAATCCCTCCATTTCCCTTTTGTCAGATGTAGGTGTGTTCATGGTCCCCCATGTGCCAGTCAGTACAAAACAGTTTCCTTCTTACCAGACTATCCCCTTCTTGTTTAGTTGGACTGTAATAATGATCTGCTATACTGATGCCTATGTTTTTCTATGTGGTCATTGTTGAAGCTTGTGATCTCCCAAAGGATGGGCTGGCCTAAGCTTGTGGTCAGCATAACATTCTCAGGTGTCCAGTCATCAAAGGAGGAGCAGACTGCTTGTGTCCATCACTTCATTGTACTGACCAGTCGCCAACCTGGCTAGTGCTCCCCCTATATCTGGTTTTAGAAACTGATCAGTCCACACTCAATAAACTATAGTAACCAGAGAAGGACTATGTACAAGTAACCAGATCAGGAGTAGACTCCTTGTATCCATCACTTCATTGTAATATAATGACCCAACTAGCTATGGTCATGCTCTCCCAGTCTCTCCAACATAGCATCGGAGTTACTTAGTGGAACTATAGTTTCTCTTTAACAATTTATCCGTCATATGCTATAATACACTACCTCTAACTCTTTCCCTATCTTTAGCAAGTATCCAATACAGGATTATCCTCTTTAATTGAAAAGTTGTGATCCCTGTAATTTGGACACTGAGATTGATATGAAATTCAGCAACTTACAATACTATACACTTGTTATGAAATTAATTTCCTCAGATTCTTATTTATTGCAAACTGAAGATGGTTATGATGCAACTCCCTCTCTTGCTCTTGCAAACAAAATTTTCTTTGTCCACTCAAACCATCAAAGTTTTTTTAAAAAAAACCTGTTCTTATCTTGGTCCAGCTGCAACAGTTCGTCTCTGAAAATTTCAGAAAAAAGTCCACTTATAACATCATAAAGTTATAAAATAATATTCTGAGATCACTTTATTTTCAGAAAATATTCAATTCACACTAGTTAAAGTTGGGAGCCTGAAGTATCTGAACAACAGACAACCCATCTCCCCAAAACTCTGTCTAATTTGCATTAAAACATCATTACACAAAGTTAGAATTAACCTCCTTCCAGCAACTTCGATCTTTTGTGGACTTGTATATTCTATTTCTTCAACAATGTATCTATTAGTATAATGTATGTAAAGTATACCAAATCAAAATCTCTCTCACAGACCCTCAGACTGTCATCCATAAAATCTTTCTATCGATCTGAACATTGAAGCTTTACAATCCTCCTCTAACCAGCATATGCTTGAGCTCCACTCGTCTTCACCAGATTCTTGTCTTGTCTATTGATTGGTCACTCAGTGGTCAGCAAACATGCTAGCTGTCGAGAGTGGACAGCATTCCCTCCTCTCCCACTGGTCAGTCAGCTTGCATTGTCAGGGACTATTGTCCAGTCAGTCAAGGCCATTGTCCGAGTGTCCACCTCTAGCGGGGAGATATGTCCATATCCCGCCCCTGGGCTTCCATATCGCCCTCACTTGATCTCTGGGAATGACCAATGATAATGACCACCTTCCACCAATTATTGCCTGTAAAGAATACGAGCTGTTTCCCCGCCTCTCAACACCTTCAACACCTACTTAATCATCTGCTGGACCCTGGGCTACCCTGACTTCTAAACCCATGCTGCTTGGTCAAGGCTCTTACTGACCAATGGTAGTGCCCCTGAAGGGTCCTGGAGATCTAGTGGTCAAGCATCTTGTGTCCTTACACACTTGTTTGAAAGATTTAGACCTTCTTTTGTCATTCATTCTTGATCTACTTTTGAGATATTTTGTTGAAATTAAATGACAAATATTGATTGACCAGCTCAGAAGTCTCTTTAAATAATAGTGATATTATTTTCATGCTGTTGAGATTTGACCTTTGTTTCTTGTCATTTGTCATTATTATAAGTGGATTTAAAAAATTATTTTTTTGTAAAATTATATACATAATGTTAATAATTTGTAATTTTTTAAGTCAAATAAACAACAACCAATTATAGAATATCTGTTTTATGCGAGTACAAATTAAGTTTGAAAGTTCAGCTTATATGTCATAGCATTCAGGTTTATTCATAGCAGTATTTTTTGTACACATTTATATTTTTAATTAATTTAAAAATGATTTTGGAACATGAATTAACATCCTGCATTAAAAAAATATACTCTTTGCAAAAGTTTTTTTATTGTTGTTGTAAATATAATTAAAAAATAGATGTTAGAGTTCTGAAAAGAATCGATTTTATTTTGGTCAAAAAATATAATGTTATGGGATTAATTTAAAAAAAGGATAAAGGTAATAGATAAAGCTAAAAATAACTTGCACATTTTTAGATCTTTGTAATTTATGATAATACCATCACTGTATCTAATACTTGCAATTAATAGAAGATAAATCGATACATTGATATTTGTTACATTAGATACTGTTATGATCAATTATTGTTTCTATTGTTTCTATTCCATATCAATACTTTTCTTTATCCATGCTGTTAGTAGTAGTTGTTGGCAATCTTTTGTCTCTATTCAGAAAGTGAAAAAGCTGATTTATCATTGCCAATGAATGATGACTTTTATATTCAAAATGTAATAAAAAGATTTTGCAAATAAAATGAACATGCGACATACTTTTTCATAATCAAACCTTACTTTTTCAAATGACCTACTAACTTCTCTTGACTTAGGACATGAGACTGATCAATAATTTTAATGTTATTTCTACATATTAGCCTTATTAAACATGAATAGTTATCTTCACCTATTAATCAACACTCGTTGATTAAAGTTACAAATATCCATGGCTTGTGAATCTGTGAAATTTAAAAATTTGACTAAACCTAGGATACAAGTTGCAGTATGAAATATCATTAACAACTTTAGTTGAATAATTCCATTAGATTTAAGTATATGTCTTAAAGCGCTCTATTAGCTTCAGACCAATGACCTATTGCCAGACACCCACTCAGGACATTTGTCTTATTAACATTTCACTGAAAAGTACGACTGAAAGTGTAACATTTGGGGTTCAGTTTCCCAAATCATGTCACAGTTTCCCCCAGGCGTAGTTGATCTTCTTGGAAGTTTCTTGCGCAACTAAAGCTCTGATCTATCTAAGAACTTGTGTCTACAAAGCTTTGTAATTGGAAGACCAAACTAAGAGTAAAAGCAGGGCTCAGATGCACAAATCCATCTACAGTTGTCTCCAGGAAGTTAACCCCCTTGACGCTAGAATGTAGGTTTGGTCAATTTCAGTGCAGTTAACCTTTGGTCGGATTGATTACATAAAATGTTTGCAAACCTGTGGCTCTGTCAGATAAAGGCTGAAGACTTTTATTTGTTTTTGCTTTCATATGTAAAGTACGAAATATTCTTTTCAACTTGTATGTTTACAACAAAAAGAAGGTTAGGTGTTTCATTACATAATGGTGTACATATTTTGGATTGTCGTGTCTTATATCAGTGGACTGGTTAGAGTTTTCCTTTACCTGTATTGCGTAAGTGAACCATTGATCCAGCTGTGCATTTACTCGATCTATATGGAATGAGCTTTTTGTGCCAATAGAATCGAAGATCGAACTTAGCTCTTGGCCATAACTTTTGACTAGTCATTGATAGGAATTTGATTATTGACACACTTTTATAGGTAGACATCAGTGATTCCCAAAAAACATTTTCTTTGATTCCCCCTTATGTTGTATGAGATAAGTGGCGCATTGATCACAACCTAGCGAAGTGATCAAGATCTATATGATACCAGGTCTGCATGAATCTAGATCTATATCAAAAACCTCTTTCGACCAGTTAATACAGTCCATGACTTTCAATTACTTTCTGTTGCATAACTGAAAGCTTTTATCAAGACCTGTGTGAAATGACCCATAGAAAGTTTATTGACGAGTCGGCTGTCGCCAGACACCAGACACTAGCCTAGTTGTTGTCGACCTGTCGCCATGGCCGTCAGGCTCACGCAGGCCCGCAGTGCAGGGATATTGACCAAAGCGGCCAGTCTAGCATATCCATGGTCTAGCCCAGATCACACATGACGACAAGGCTCGCTCTATAAATAATTGACCGGTTTTGCACTATATGCATTGTCTTGAGGTGTCCGCGACGATGCTAGCTTACCAGTGCTGTGGGTGGTTTTGTTGCCAGGAGAGATGGTTTGGTCGGTGGCACTATTATGTCACAGTGTGTTGACAGAGGGAGGGTAAACAACCAACTGCAGAGAGGTGAGGGAGCTCCGAGGCAGTCTGTTTACCCATTGTATCAGCGGTTAAATTAGACCCTAATCCGACACCCAGACCACAAAGGGACACAACTCTTACCCGCTGGACCCTTGCCTAGATAAATGTTCCAACTGGATGTATAACCCCCTCTGTTTGTTTCTTTTTAAAAAGGATTTTAACCTAAATGCCTTGCATTTCAAAGCTTTTAAAACTTGTTTTGTTTTTAAAAAGTTTTCAGCTGAAAATTCGTTGACCGAATCTTGGACGTTGTTGAATTACGTGTGAAAAGTGAAATAGGTTTTTGTTTGTTATGGGGGACAAACGGTTCATTATTAGAGGTGGCAAACTTCAATTCCATTCACAATAAAGCAAATTTTGACATGGCGAAAGAAATGGGGATCAAACAGTTCAAGAAATATTTGCCCTCCTTTTAGAAATATTCTCAGGTCATGTTGACATTAGTGTAAATATAAGTGGACTCTTTTTATAAATAATTGATACCAAAGGTAATTATTCCAAAGCTACCAGTTATCTATATCAATATTGTCTCCTACAGAAGATTGGAGAAGTTAAAAGAAGTGCTTGAACTCTTCTACTCAATTATCCGCCTCTCTCTCCAGTCATCTTTACGTATGCATGAAAACATTTTGAGTCCTAATGGTTTGAAATGTCTTGATGAATGTTTAATTAGACCATTATCAGTTTCAACGGCAACAATGTTCATATCTTTTCATGCATTTTGGATTTGATTTGTGAGACTACATATCAATACCATTTTCAAGAAATACTTGATAACTGGCATGAAATTTCTTTAATGATGACATCTTTGATATTATTTTCTAGAAGTATTTTATGGATATACAACTTCTTTATTCTGAGTAGACAACGTTTTGATATAGATACTAATGTCATTGTCAAGCAAGAGGAACTTACCGGTAGTTTAAATTTTTTTTTTATCTTTTTGTTAAGGTATGCCCCGCTATTAAGAAGTCATGGGTATGTGACACTCAGCCCGTCCATGCATCTGTGTCAGAAAATTCCTTGAACCAACCTCAAAAACTTTATTCTCTTCATCATAAGCATAAGAAAATCTTTTTATTAACTAATAATAATTTGAAAATCATTTATGTTTTTTTAAGTAACTGTATGCACAAGACTAGATGAACATTTGTGATTTGTCAATCCTTATAAAAATTCATTTGAATTCTTTTGGTATCGTGTCATCATTTTAAAATGAAAATTTAAATGTTATAAGAATTTTGTTTTTGTCAAGTTGATTGGTGTATTTCAATAGAAAAGTATGTAATGCCAACTTATTGAAGACTTAAAAAGCTATTCATGTCATTTCATTTTATATGCAATCATAATTATTCAGTATAGCTGAATGTATTCATCATTTCTTGATCTTATATGAGACATCATTTGTAGTTTTCACATTAGGATATCATGAGTTGTCAGTCTAGTAGTAGCTGAACTTGGCTAATGATAAAGGTTAACAATCCAGGGTGAATACAAGCTTGTCTCTGATTGGATCATTGGAATCAGGCACAACTAATTCAATAATTGACTTAAATGTTTTGGCTGGCATATGAGATAATTGCTGTAAGTGGTGCTAGATCAAGCATGTCAAAGTAGCCAAATGTCCTTTGCAGATAAAATGGGATGATGTATTTATACCCTGGCTTTCTGTATATCACATACATGGTTTACACTTTGTACTTACAAATGTGCAAAGAGGAACATAAAAACATTAAAATTGACAATGCGCTAGTACATGTTATCTATACATCTCGGATTCTTGAAAAGGATGAACATATTTACACCATTTGCAATAATGTTAAAGTTTAAAAAAATAAAAGAATTCTTTGTTTTTAGAGCCTTATTATCTGTTTAAAAAATCAATGAATAAAGAAAATAAAAATATTATGGTTAAAAAAACTGCTTTGTATAACTGTCTGATATGTTATGAACAAAATTAATGAAAATTATTCATTTACTGAACAATTGAATATGCCCAACAATTTGACGCTGGTATAAAATGTCTCTGGGAAACAGTTCCTTTCGACTGAATGTGTGGTTCCTATTGAATGTAGCAGTTGCTGATGACTGTTGAAAGGGGCAAGCCTCCGTTGTGACGTATTGATGTAAGCTCAGGAAGTTGGTAGGTGAGTAGATCCGGTCATCAATATCGTCCATACATTCATCGACGCCTCGCAGTGCAAATAAATCACCAGTAGATCGTTTTGGCAGTTACTGAGTTAACCCGCTTGATGCCACCGAACAGCATTGATGAGAAGTAAATGTCTTGTGGCAGTGCAAGGGTTACATTAGTCCTGCAGGAAATACCAGTTTAGTGAGCGAACCATTTTGGTGCCAAAATAATGCAGCACTAAACACAAAGACAGCACGGTTGTTTGAGTCCAAGATGTAACAGGTTGATTTTGAATCATGTTCAAGACTACAAGATTGCATTGATGCCACAAGAATTCATCAACATAAAGGTGTTTGTGGCAGTTAAATTGAACCATGGTAGAAAAATATTTTTATTTCATTCAGAATCTTTTCTTATTGTCAATGTAAATATGGTAAAACCATTGTCATTATCATTGTTATTCCCTCCATGTATAAAGTCAACAAAAGTCACCCTATCCATGATTTTTCATAACAATCGGGCAAGCAGGAAGTTACAGAAAACCTACTGAATACAAATTTCCTGAATTAGACGAAAGCACAAAGCACTTAATTGATTCTAAAACACAAAGTAAACATGTTGAATCTAAGAATCCGCTGATGGCCATTATCTGTGAAGGGGAAAGTCAACAGTTTGCTCATATCCTGTTGCAGAGCAGTGGACATTGGCTGACCGGTCACTTTCCGGACATCTTTGGTCACCTCTCCGGACATTTGCGGTCAACTCTCACACTGTCACTAGACAAATCAAATTTTAATGAAGTAGTTTGGTCTGACCGCCAGATCGAGTGGTCACCTGTGCCTAGTTCCTATATGACAATGAGCTGACCTCAGAGAGGTCAGTGTGGCCGGAGGACAGGTGAAGAGGAGAAGTGCCCCCATTAGAAAATATCCTAGATGTAGTTATTTTGGAAAATCAAACTTGTTAGGCCAAAGTGATTATATTGGTCTTGCACCATGTACCTAGTTTTGTATCTTGGACAATTTTCACACCCTTACAGGTCAGTGTCCCTTAAATTTCGAGAAATACTTTACAAAAAGGTTTGGATCTCTTCAGAATTGGCAAAGATGAGTCCTTTTACTTACCACATATAGGAACAACACTATACTCTCAGTATTTCTTTGATGGTATACATTTCTTTTCTGCAGAATGTGTTTTCTTCATCGAATATTTTAAAGATTCATTTAGGCAAAGACTGATAACCATTTACTTCAAATAATAATTTTGATGAAAAACCATTGGTCACTTGTCTCTTAGTTAATGCATACTTTCAACAAAATTACTTTTCTTATCATTATTTTCACAATATTTATTATAACTGTCAGCATGTGTTTCAGAGTAATTATTAGTCTTGCACTATAAGTATCTTTGAATACTGGGAACAGGACTGAACCTGAGCGATATGGCTTAGCAGGGTAACCAAATTATAGGGGTAGCAAATTGCCTGTTCACCTGTCAACAATCCTCTCCCACCTGTGTCCCGAGCCGGTCATTGAAGCATGAAGCGATTTGAAGCCCAATGGTCAGCTGTTGGGGTCATGTGATCAAAACCTTTGCCAAAAGCCTCTACATTATCTTTTATGCTCTCGATGCATGAAACACGCTCAGTAAAAAAGAAGTGGTCATTGACCAAGGTTGGTTCGTTCATATGTGTGCACTGCTATGGAAAAATGCGCAAATGCGTTCGTGGAGAAAAGTTGTGGATTGGTTGAAACACAGTGAGTTAAATCCTTTTTTTTTTCTTCTTCGAAACAACTACTTTATGTAGGCAGGATTTTTTTCTGTGTTTCTGATTGAGCAGGTGGTGATTTCATGATATTGGATATATTCAAAAGTCATTTGAGAACAGTTGTGTACATCCTGGTTCAGTCCAAATAATTTCATGTTTTTTTAAAACAATAATATTAAAAGGATTATATTTTTTATGCTTTACCTTATATGATTTTGCTTTCAATTGTAGAAGATTTTACTTTTGTGATTTTGAAAATTTTGCTTCAGTAAATATCACAATAAACCAATTTGATAGGATATATATGTAACAGAATAGTACTAATCATTAAAGAGATGATTCTATAAGATATATGCATTGAAAGAATATCCACTGATTAACAATAATGAATCATTTGATTGGTCATCAATGGCAAGGCTTTCCATACTCCTAACACCTATGAAAGGCTTGTAATTGTCAAATCTAAAGCAACCAAATATTACCCAGAGTAATGTGTTCCAACTGTAAGTGTTGTACTCTTATATAAATCTTATGTATAAACAGGTATGTCCCCTGTAATTTTGTTTTACCTTCATAGAACCGTTCCTTTAAAGAGCCATCACGGATGTTAGTATTTCAATTTTTGGGAAAATATACTTATAACGTCATTCGCCAGAGAAATCTTTTATCTACAACATGGCATATGTTAAATAATTTTCATATCACGACAATGTATTGCAATTTGGTTTCAAAGAGAAGTACCACTTCGACTAGCGCGCGCTAAGGGTATCTGACGTATATAAACAGAATCTCCTTTTTTGCGTAATACGTACTACACAAACAGCAAGCGCTTCCGAAGCGTGAAGGCTCGTCTCTAGCGCAAGACGCCATAACAACCCATATGCTGCACGTGCTTCACGTTTTTCTCTTGCAAATTACCCTTGTCACACATTACCGAATGTGACGATTGCTTTACAAACAATGTTTCTAAATGTCCTGAGAATATACAAATTATTTCCTGTTTAATGTTCTTTTTATTGAGATAAGACCAGCAAATTATGACAAATTTTTACTCTCATTAATTATAAAATTCAAGAAAAATACCTAGTTGGGTAAAACAATTATTCCAATAGCTGTAGCAAATACATAATTAAATGAAATAGTAAATAAATCACCGCCAAAAAAAAAAATATTTCGATATCTTTCATTGCTCATATTTTTTGTTATTCTTTCGTGTCTTTGTTTACTGTGTGTGAGCTAGACCATAATGCTTTGCGCTTGAAAATAATAGACCGGATCTATATTTAGACTGAAAAACACCTTAACTAATTAATGCAATTTCTCGGCTTATTTTAAGTTGGAAAAATTAGGGAAAAATTAAGTCTATTTATTTCACGGAGATGGATTTTTGGAAAATTTTTGATATTTTCATCAACATCCGTGATGGCTCTTTAAGTCTGTTCAGTGTAATGTCTATATGATTTTGATTTGCTGAACTTTAGTATTTTTTAAGATCCAATCTTTTGCTTTTACTTTACCTGAAAAGATGGGCTTTGTGTTTCCATAGTAATGGATATATTTCCTTTTATGTAAGCATGACACTGATTAGATGAAATTTTAACCTGGTAATTTTACTGAAAGCAACAGCACTTTATGTATTTGGTGTAGTAATAACTGTTAGACAAAACATTTCTACTTTACTGAAATGAAAGCAAGATTTAAAAGTTTTATTTTTACTTTGGGAGACATAAGCCGAGCCATGTCAAGTCATTGTCTTTATCAGGATGAATATTTAAAGGATTTAGCATTGAATCCCATTGATAATTTTGGTCTGTTGTTTTTTTTTGTAAATAATTTTCAGGGGAAACCTTTAAGGAATTTTTTTGGGGGTAAGAAAGAGTTCTCATGAATAATTTCATGATGGTCAAACCTTTCGAGGCATAATTTACAATGACAGTTGTTTTTACATAAGTTGTGATTAGCCGTTGAAATACTGCAATATATGAAGATCTTTATTTCAGGAAACGAAAAAAGTTTTTCCAAATAGAGACCACAGTCATTTGTTCACCAAAATACGCTTCCAAAAGTAATTTATTATCTCAATGATAGACTTTGTCATATTAAATATGTAAGTGATCATAGATAGGTAGGCTAATATAGCTGCTCTTTGAAGTCAAGACAACAAAAACTATGAAAGAATAATTTGTAATAAATAACGTCAATTAGTTGTGTGTCTGAAAATAGTGGTATTTGCAATTTTGTTTTTAAATGATCAATTTTCATTTGTTGATTAATTATTTTGGATATTTTAACTTTCGAACATTAATATATTTCACTTGTTTAATCTATCAAGAATTCATTTTACCATTTCAGAAATAAATCATAAACCTGATTTCTAATTGGTTAATTAATATTCATAAAGTGGTCAAGTAAATGAGTATTTCACCTTTCGCTCATTAATAAATTTCAGTTATTTCAGTTGACAAAATTGACTAATTTGATTTTTCATAAAAAAACATTGCTAAAGAGTTGATTAATTATCTTTGGTCAACCGGTCAAGTGTATGAATGTTTGCATGATGCCAGTTGGCATGATTTATCCTCATGTCATCGTGTCTGACCATTTCCTCGGCCAAAGCGGTCAGTTTCCGCAAACAATGCTGCTGTTCCACTATATTATTTCCCAAGACCTGCCAAACTTGTAGAAATCCAAGGCCCTATTAATAAAGAAAAAGTCCTATTAGTGGTTTTGCCGGCTATTGTCAACCAAAATGACCGTTGACTGACCACACCGCTCCGGCCAAATTGGAGTCGATATGTAAAGCCCTTTATGACAGATGTCCATTTTTTGTGGCCAACCACGCTGGAAACAGCTTGCCAGGTGATTAAAAGAAAGGCGAAAAATTAGTCAGGGTCAGAGCTTTTTTTCTGCAGGTATTTAGCTTCTCCACTTCATTGGGTTCTGTCCCATGATCATTAAAAGGTCAGAGGTCGGCTAAGGTGATGGTGTATCACAATGGCTGCGGATTTGACAATGGCCATTACAATGAGCGTGTCCACCCGACACCCTGATAGTGGCTGGAGCTTGACCACTTGTTGGGTGGACGGTGGGAAATATGAGGTAGAGGCCGTGGAGAGCCTGTGGGAATAGCAAAAACAATCGAACAATGAATGGGGAGAACGGGGCAGGTGAAGAAAGTATTGACATCTCATGAATGAAATGAAAAGAATATATTTTTTACTCAGCTTTTCAAGGAAGTTTTAAGACAATTGAAGGGGACAAAAAAAGAATATAATTGGTTTACTGGTTTAGAAAGCAGTTTGACTTTCAAGGAATTGTTCCGAAAAATGTTAAATGAAAAGAAAGGTTAATTCAATCTTTCGGTGTCGTTGGACAGATGAAGGATAAAAGGTATAATTCTTGCTTTATTGGTCAAGGTGGTATTCGGAAAACTGATGTTGAAAAGAATATGGTATATAGCCTCCTGGTCAAGCTAATTGAGAATGAAAAGAATGTTATTTTTAGTTTGAATATTTTATGCCCGACTTGGTTTATCCTACATTACCTATCTGCCACCTGTTAACTTTATGTTATGATAAACAAACACGGAAGGGGGTCATTCGATAGCTTTGTCCATTGCTTTTCTGTGTTCAAAGTATGCTTCAAAAGAGCTTTTTAGTAATTTATTTGGTAAAAGATTATATCAATTTCTGCAAGAAATAAGCCCTTAACACTCCCCATGCAATTGGTAAGGGAGAAGACCATTTCAATAGAATAGTCAACAATGAAAAATTTTCATCTAAAAAAATAATTATTGAAATTGTTCCAACATGCAGGTTAACTGGTCTCCCGCTGGAGGTAAAGTAAGGAGCCAATGTCATTATATATATTCCAACAAACAGGTTAATCGCTTAATGTCTGATTCTCATCTTGATATTATGATTAATTAAGCCCTAGTACATTACAGCAATAACGTATCAGATCAAAGACCAATAAACACTATATTTCTTGTGAGTCATATTCAAGTTATCACTATTCCACCCCAGACAGATATAGGTCAACTGCTCCAGGAAAATCATGTTATATTTGTCAATAACAGCTAACTGTCAGTAATGATTGACAGGTGAATGACCAGGGGAGCAAGATGAGAAACAGACCTGTAGCTCGCAGTGCGGTGTGAGATATCCTCTATATCCACAGTCTTACACACTCATATGGGATTCCTCTCTCAAGTAGTTGTTGCAAGAATATAGGATTTTCTCTAGTGATAGTCTACTCTTCATGTTTTATGGCTAATAGTAGTGTAATTTTGATGATTTTCTTGCCTATATCATTATTGTTAGTTGACCATTTTCTTCTTCTGAAGTGTAATGAGCACATGTAACTTACCATACACTAAAGAATACTGTCTTGTTACCATACTGCTGCAGATAGACATCTTTTAAGTTAAATTTATGTAAATAGTGCTTCCATTTGGCTTTTAAAAAGAATACATTTATAAAAGTTCTTTTTAGTTTTAAAAAGACAACTTAAAGTTGAATGAATTAAAGTATGAAGTAGAATTGTTGAAGATAGCTGTGACCACATTGGGTATTTTACCAAGAGATATGTAGGTATTATTTGTACCAATGGATGGGCGTCAGGCCCATAGAGCCTTGCTGTACAGTAGTGTATATAAGTATGTACCGGTATGTACACCTATATGAATATGTGTGTGTCTAGGTCAGTGAATGTATATATAGTGAGATTGAGGTCAGGTCATAGCTGACCAAGCAGTCTATATAATTCAATATCACACAGCAAGCCGGTGTTTATCGTGGATTGTCCACTACCGACATTATGATAGCTTTCTATAATACCATGCTGGAGTAATATGATAAATGGTAGTATGGGATACCTACTACTGAATTATTAGCAGCATGGATCGAATTGTTCCATTATAACAAGCTGGATAATGCCAACATAGAATGATATAATGTTGCAAATTCTGTCTTGAAGTAAGTGTTGTGATTAAGTTTAATAATTCATGTCTAAAATTCCTGAGAATAAAAAGAGACATTTGTTCTGTGTAAGTAAAGTAGCGTATGGAATTTGACTAGTCTCAAGAAAAATGAAGAAAATAATAAATTGACAATTAAAAATCATTTTGCTCAAGAATAGAAAATGGAGGTTTTGTTTAAAATTCTTTTGAAGCCCACTCTTTTGATTGAAATGTCTTTTAAAGGTCATTACCTGAAATCCTTGTTTCATATCATGCTTTGTTGTTTTACTTGAAAATGTTTTAATGGTTCAAACCAGTAGAATATAAAAAAAATAATTATTGTCCTTCATTCACTGTCTGCTTTTAAACGAAAAAGTGTTCATTGACTTCTTTTGTACTTATTGAATACGTAACTTCTCAGCGCTGAAAGTAATACTTTTAAGATAAATAAGATATTTACTTTCATGAAAAGGATACTTTAAGAAATTAGCATAGAATGTTATTAAATAATTATCGTGTAAGAAGTTACGTGCAATATGTATCCTTATGTCTCCAAAAGTGTACACCAAATCATGTTTATACAACTTAATAAACAAAAAGCATAAACTTCCTTCCACAATTGTCCCGGAAAGAAATTAATTTGATGATGTGATCCAACATTTTAAATCATAAAAAGTTTATGATATTACATACAACCTACATATATACAAATATATTCCATGATTTCTCATTAAGCACTGAATATAGCATACAATTTATATATTTACATGTCTATTTATTAGTTCTGCAATTAGGGTTCTTTAATAGTATACAGATATATTATGCTGGTATAATGGCAACAAAATCGGCATAAAAACTAACCTTTTTAAAGCTCAGGACATTCAGACTTGTGCATTTCAGAAAGAACTAGCCAAAACTTATTCCAACTAGCCAAGTTCATCTACATGACGATGATACATATTACATAATACCTCTAAAATTCAAATAGCTCTTTGAACAACAGTATTAGACTAACATTTAGTCTCAGAAATATTTTGTTTCTTACCAGCAACATTTTACAAACAATTCAAATAGTTATACCACATGGAGCCCTAAAGATGCCTTAATTTCAGAGCTGAGAAATCTAGACTTGCTATAATTTTCTAGACTGGGTTTGTCATCAATTGAATATTTTGCTCTAGGGTCTGGATGACAGACTACAACAGTATGTATAAATCTTACTAGCGCAGCATATTATACTAGCAACTGGCTAGTGCTAATTTCGACCCTGCATAGATGTATTATTACTTGTCGAAGCATATTAGGTTGAAGATGTTCAGTAATGATATGATACCTGTAGATTTGTGTCTCCAGTTAATTGCCCTCTCAACAGTCATAATAAACATAGATGGAGTTACAACACACCTGAGGTCAAGCAAAGAGAATACTCTCAAATACAAAGAGACGAACAGTCCTGATTAAAATATTTTGTTGTCTGATTTGAAAATCATTTTCTTAATTAAATGTTACATTATTTTTATAGAAAATTGTCTGCAGAGTCATTCAATAAAGAGTGTAAGCTGACATTATGGTTTCAAGATATTTATTTCTTTAATTTTGGTTGGATTGCTTCATTGGAGTGATCGATAAAGTCGTGTGGTTCAGATCGAGAGACCGTAAAGGCAAATTGTTTTGGTCAGAAGCAGTGTTGGTTGTAGGTATACAAACTAGTCACTAGGTTTCCCTCGTAAAGTGCTCATATTGTTTAGCCCTCTGGTCAATAACATCCAATAACGCCTTCGGTGTCCAGCTGTCACTCGCTGGTAACTTGGTGTATAAAGCTCAAGATTTAGTAACGTCTCTCTCCTGCCTTATCTCATTGGTCACTTGCTATTTCTCCTTTTTATGCTGGTTAATCCCGCTTGGCGAGGTGAATTGACAGTGGGGAGCCAGTAGGGTTTATATCTTAGCCACTGACCCATGCAAACGTTGACCATTTATTATATCTCGGTCACTTCCACACGAGCTAGGCTATCAACTGTGCATCATCCCATTGGTCAAGAAATGAGCGAGGACTTTAAAAACCAATAAACTGGTTGGATTGAGGCAAACGGTAATCAGCATTGAAAGACGGTGAAGGTGACGAGGTTGGGCTTTCATAGCTGGCTACAGCAGGCTGCTGACTAGCGAACCAGATAAGAGCACTCGATAATATATATCGGTCAGCATTGCCTTATGTACAGGATACTCTCCACTCTGGACTGCTGACCAGGGCCGGTGGAGGGGAATTAGGGTCAGCCATAAGAAAATGATGATCTTATTGTCCCGCTCTCCCCACTGACTGTGAATAAACCTCGCTTTTCTTACTTATGAATACTGTTAGCAGGAGGTCAGCTGGGAGTTGACCACTTGCTTTATGAAATGACCAGTGACTTTGGAGATTTACTGAAGGACATCCATTTATTTTGATCTTGATATTGTGCAGTGCTTTATGAATTGTGACGTGGATTCATAACTGACCAGTGAATTTGGAGATTGGCTGAATAACATCAAGTTATTTATATCTTGAGATTTGGGGAGTGTTTTATGAATTGTGACTTGGATTCTTAACGAACCAGTGAATTTGGAACTGACGAGTATGAACTCACACATTGACTTGCAGATATCCATTGATATAGAGATTGGGTTGTGTTTTATGAAATGACATGTAGATTCAAAACTGACCAGTAAACATGAACTTGGACTTGATTATGATAGAAGTTGACGTATATTCGTAACTGACCAAAGACTTTTGAATGTTGATCACTTAGCTATTGGGCAATATAGTTTGACCAATAGCTCAATACAAGTGCTTTATGAAAATGAAGTATGGATTGATAACTGACCAATGAACTTGGAGTTTGACTAATCACATTTATTTCAAGTTTGTAACTGGGAAGAACAAGTGGGCCATAAGCTGGACCATTACTTGAAATGAGACATGGTTACAACTGACCAATGCACTTGCCACTCGGATATCAGTTTATTTTGAGTTTGGGCGGTGACCAGAGTGTCCGATGAACTTCCCTGTGCAGGATTGCTACACAATGGATGCCGGTTGTACAGGAAATGTGATTAATATCTTCTGGTCATGTCCACAGACTCCCTATTCTCATCAAATGGAGTAAACTTTTTATCAGTTCATCAGGAAAAGGATATATATAACTGTGACAATGGAATGCCAATAAACAATGCTTGTGAACAATGCTGAATAGATTAAAATCATTCTCTTGGGTATCGACAGGTAAAGTGGAATCATACTTTTACATTTCTAGACAAAATGGATGTATTTCCATCATTTTATTTTAAAACCATTTGTGATGACTGTATTATTTTATTATGCTATGATTTTTAATTCAATTATTACAACTCAGATTGTGTATCTATTTATGATGTGTGGCGTGCCTACATTATAAAGCAAATTGGATGTGTTTGTTTCTGAGTGAGAAGGAAGTCTATTTCAGTGTATTCAATTAGGAAGTAATTGTTTCTCTGTGGTTGGACAGGGGAGGGAAGGAGGGAGGATGTGTTCGGTTCTGAGATTACATAGGGAGGTGAGAGTTACTGCAATAGGGAAGTAGACATTGTTTCTGTGAACGCACTGATCTACTGATCTACTGATACCGACTCCCGGCACTTGAGATTTCTCTTTGTTTCCATCATGAAGGATGTATTGGGATGTCTGATAAGTTGCTCAATTGTTCACACAAATAGGTGGCGTTGAAAACTGTTTTAGTCATTTGAAGAACTTCCCATTGTAGTTTGATTGAATTGATATATTGGTTGATTACTGCTCCCCCCCAACTTAACTTATGATGCAATATTAACAATTCCTAAATGTTTCTGCCATAATTATGACGTATTTGTTGTGTTTGTGTAAATATTGCATAAATCTATCTGCCATCCTTATTAATTGCATTAGAACAGAAACATTAATATTCACAACAGATGTTTGTCTCGTAACAAACTCAACAATACTTTGATAACTCCTCCGTAAATACGATTTCTCTATACTAACGCCTCGTATCTCGAAACCTGTATAACAAGAGAACTACCTGTTAATAATAATGACGAAGGTGTATGTTGATAATAAATATCCAGTTTCTTCTGCGATACTGACATTTATCCACCATACTTTAAAACGGCACCATACTTGCGATGTCTCTATACTTACGCTTCGTATCTTTGTTGCAGTGGAGCAGGAGAACGACCTGCTGGTTTGTGGCGACTGCCAGGCCAACTTCCCCCTCAAGGACATCCTGCGCTTCATCCGTCACAAGGTCCGACGCTGCAACAAGGAGAATATCGACTTGCTCGAAGGCGTCGACTTTGATGAAGATGACGCAGATCCCGAATCCGCAGCTGTGGCATGTATTGGTTCAAAACGGCCAAGCATTTCCGCTCCAATCACTCGAAAAGAGTCGGTTGATAGTCGCCCCTCGCCGCGACCGTCCCTGGACACGAAGGATCTCCATGGTGACGAGAAGGCCACGCCCCACCAGCACATGCAGGTCGAGGATGAGACGGAAGAAGAGAAGGAAGACGCGAAGGAGAGAGTGCCTCTACAACCCAAACAAGTTGTAGACGCAGAGTCCAATACGACGCTATCAGGTATGGAAACATCTCGCTTTGTGCCAATATACTGACCCGTTAAAGAAACACCAAACACTAATTAGTGATTGTAATTAAATGGAATTCCATTTCAACCGATGCTATCTGCTACAGTAAGATAGGTGCTGTATGTAAGTACGTTGGACCCAGATATATTGGCGATACTTGGGGGACAAACCTGTAATTCAGATTAACCACACTGGCATAAAATCTAAAATTGAATATGAAGTGTTGAATATTTATGGAAAGAAACCATGATAAAAAAAACAACAATTTTCTTACATTTACATATAACAGTTTGGTTTCAATTTAAAATTCACTCGCTATCAATCCAGTATAACATGTCTCTGATTTTCAAACATGGTAGGCTTATAACTGTGGTGTTTGTTTTGCTGATCAGTATGGTAATCACTATTTACTCCAGTGGTATAATTGAGTGAGTGAGTGAGTGAGTTATTGTTTAACACCACTTGGGCAATATTGCAGCCATTAGCGGCGATGGTATAATTGAAACACAATGTTCAATATGCTTGATATATTACAAAATACTTTTTACTGGATATATCCACAATGTTTCTGTATGAATTCTTTAAAAAATACATTAAACCTGTCCCTGAAAGAAGACATCTTTTTTTTTGTTTTAGACATTTTATTCATTCACCCCTGTAACATCAAATCAACCTCCATTCCAGGGAAATGAGGGCCACTCGTACAATTTGAATTAGGTTTAACATGAGTGAGATTTTACAGTACTCACTCACTCTCACAGATTAAACAAATCTCCTTTAAAGGGACACCGCGTCAAGAATAAAAATCATATTATGCGTATCTAACTATGCTTACAAGTCACAGACACCCAATTTCAGACAATTGACGTAATTGGTAATAAAACCTCTGCATGTAGACAGTGAAGTGAAGCGTAACTCGTTAGCAGACGCTCTAATCAGCTTAGTTAGATAGAGATGAGACTCATTTTTATCATCGACGCAGTGTCCCTTTAAAGTGTAATACAATATATGAGAATATTGTTCTCATATGGTATTCAGAATGAACTAATGCACATTACTGGTGCTGCACTTCAGAAGAAAATAAGATGTGATACAGCATCTTTATATGCTGTTTTCTTTCATAAACATGTTTGAAGTAATCAGAGAAATCTTGCAATTAGTTATCCCCTGCTTTTAGCGTGAAACAGGGGATATCATAATGGGCTGTACTTTAGTCCGCTATTCAGCAAGAATTTGACATTTCGGTTTACAGTTTCAACAATCACATGAAAACACATCACAAGAGTTAACTGGATTATGTTTCTGATTTCTTATAAAACTTTGACCTCTTCTTTGTTTCTCTTGAATTAAAAATTGATAATTTGTTGGAGGATCATGTCAACTAAGTAATAAATACTTGTTTCATTATCATTTTAATAGTTATTTCTAAAGCATTATTTCATTTAGTTATTTCTAAAGCATTGTTTCAAAAACTTTTGTCCATAGTTTATCAATTATTGCTGAAGAGAAGAGTATGGTAGTAATTTCTTATTCAGCCTTGTATCATTTGACAATAGGAAAACAACTATTTACTTAATCTTTGAATTATTCAATCACAATTTCTTGAGTAATTACTTGAAAACATTTAAGCCTAGAAATTGAATCTTCAGGAATATTCAAGTTGAGTGAGGGTTTATCATCACCTGAAACACCACACTTGTCTCATCTCCCGTATATTGGATCATGACAGTCGGTTGAAATATTAATTACCGTCATAATTCTGTGCTTGTCAAATAATAGTCGAGCGTATCTTCTGTGAAAACTCCCTCTGGTGATATAAATGCGTCGACCACTAAAAATGAAAATTCTGTCTATGAAAAAGAGCTTGTCAGTAGCTTATAAGCATTTCTTTCTTGCTTTGATAATTTTAACCTTGTATGCTAGGTATTGTATTCATGGATCCAATCAAAATCTGTTCTGTCAAGTTGGGCATTGTTTTAAGTTAACAAAATAAAATGGTATGAAGGGGCTTTATTATGAAGATGAAGTTCAAAGGGTTAATTTGTCTGTGCAGTTATGAATTTTGTCTCCAAGAGAAGAATGTAGGTCGTAGTCTTTGAAATTTCAAATTTCTGAATTAGTTAGCGCCAGGTGCTTTAAATTCTGTGGATTGTGTAACTGAAACTATATAGGATTATACAAGTAGATCACAGAGCACTGTTTATATCCAATCTTATATCAAGAATTACTTAGAGTTATTTCATTTAGGCGTATCTTCATATTGGTATCCAACATGATGAATTCATATCCAGTTTAGTTCTGGTTAACAGTAACCTGAGGAATATTTGTTTATATTAATAAAATATATTGAAGTTGTTGGCAATGAGAAACGTTTAATCCCAGTTTTGAAATATAACTATATAACTTTTGAGAGATATTTGATATATCACAGAAACAAAATAACAAGTATAGAATATAGAAGCAAAAGAGAAAGAAAAGGAAAAACGTTGGTCTTGAGGCGATTCAATCTAATGCAAGGCAAGTTGCTGAGGACAGGATGTTATTCATGGGTCTATCACTGTACTGATGGCATCAGCAGACAACTCAGCTAGCCAGACCCTGTAGATAGATCATACAGCATGCCTTCTAGGTCTAAAGCCAGTGTTTGGGCCAAGTCTGGTAACACCAACCATGTGTTGTATGGAAACAGCAAGTGTCAAGCAGTTAGCACTGAGCAGAGAGTTTGGCAGAATCGTTTTAGAGAGTGCGCCCCTCCACCCCTCCGACCGACCGCATAATAAGAGGAGGATGGTACGTGTTGCTCTTGGTCCCTCTCCCATACTCTGGAGCAGGAAATAGAAATATTCACTCGCCCAATCAAGTCTGGGAATCTTTAATAAGTCTAGTTTGCGTTCATCTTAATCCAGTAAATGATAGACGACTGTGTCACATTCTGATTCCAAGACTGTAGAGTAAGACATTGGAAATATACAGTAATCAGGAAGAGCAGGAAGATTTTCTGGATAACAATTTCTTTAATGTGAAAATACACGACGTTTCGGAGCATATGCTCACTTCTTCATCAGGTGGAATGAAGGAGTGAGCATATACTCCGAAACGTGTATTTTCACATTAAAGAAGTTGTTATCCAGAAAATCTTCCTCTTCTTATGTATACCACTTCTAAATGCCCTTCAAATACCTGAGTAGTCAGGAAGTTGTAAAAACTAGAATGCCTCTCAAACAGTTTGTAAAAACAAGTCGATCATTTGCTATTCTGAACATTTAACGGACAGTATGACGACATATTATAGCCAAACTATTCTGAGTGGCCAGGTATCAGGAATCCACTCATTAACAAAGCAAATCATCCAAGTTGGGCGACCTGCTTACAATATACTAGTGATATACTTCATCATGGGGGACTTGCTTACGATATATTAGTGATATACTTCATCAGAATGTCTCAGAAATTATTGATTGACGCCTTATCAATTTAATGAATCTTTCCCAAAATAATAAAAAATCATCAGTTATCAATTATGTCAATTTATATAACGACAACTCATTATCTCAATTTTCTGCACTTAAACATTAAATCAGTGACCATGTGTTAGTCTAGTCCTACTCCCTTTAGACCTTGCAAGCTTCAGCTGCTATTTCCATTTCCCGTTCCCAAGAAGCAGGAGTTGGTCATTAGTAGCTAGCCTCATGCAGTCAGACTCGCAAAAAACATACACAGAGTTAGCGCACCTATCTGTCTATCTTCCCTCTCTCCCTCTACACTTCACTACACTACGTATAGACTAGAAATAGGTGGCTTGGCTTGAAGCTAGTTACCTCCTCCATTTGAGACACTTCTTGTTTCCTTAACTTTCAAATTATTTTCTTGTTTTTTTGTGTCCTTAAAAGTTCTGAGAACATTGTCTGACAGGGCCTATAGTAGTCTAACACTTGGACTCTGAACAAAATATTGAAACAAATATTGAAAAGGAGCCTCTGTTTAGCCTTTGTCTGAAAATCCCATTTCTCATAGTCTCCTTTTCAATATTTAAGAAAATGGAGATATTTTCAGAATGAAGACTTTTGTTCAGAGTGTGAGTGTAAGACTATGTCTATACTATGGTTCACGTTAAGCTTCCAAATTGAAGAAGTATAGTGCTACCATGTATTGGATTTGATTTCGAAAAAAATGTTAAAATTATTTTTTTCATTTTTTTTCATATAATAGTCTTTGGTTCAGGATAAGCACTCGTTTGACAGTCTGATTAATTTAACAAATCTTATTTTCAACAACTATACTCAAACATTGAAATATCCTAGTTTAATCAGGCTCCATTTTAGACTCAGACTTCGTGTTGGAAGATTTCCTCTTGAATTCTAGTTATGGTATAGTTCTTAGTGTGTCACATATTTTTAAACCATGAAAAGCGGATTAAACACTGTGAACCTTTTGTGTAGACAAAAATCAAAGAGAGAAGTTATCTACATTTTGATAATTGAAAATAATGATGTAATAAGCGAGAAGGTCAAGTCTTCCTGATTGAACTATCTCTATTAGACAAGTATTTATAGATGACACAGATTATTAAATTATTGTTACCCATTGGTATGTCCATGCATAGTGTATGTTTAATAATTAACATTACCCTATTTTATATTAACAGGGTACTTGCCAAGGGCAACAAAATGTTATCTGCATTGTATTAATTTAAATATGCTCCAACAGATTAAAGAACCAATGGACTTTAAAAATATGTCGTTGAAAATGACAGGCAGTTGAAAGTAATGTTCTCATAGATACTGGCTTGATGGTACTTTATGTATATAATGAACTCTTTAATTGCTCTCTATAATGTCCTGTTATAGTCCCTGACAGACTGACATTTTGTGAGGACATTTCCTTGAAATATCATGCTAAAGTTGCAATAAAACTTGAACAATGTATCAATATTGCGGTTTGAGTCATTCGAAAACTTGGTAATGATTAACTGAAGTTTAACTTGTCTGAAATACTGGTTTATCTAGATCTAGTTCTTTTAGTTACAGAAAAATCTTAAATATTGTAATGAAGTATTAACAATAATTAAAGCAAAAATGAAATATGGGCAAGTCATTTCTACAATATCCTAAGATCCTGTATTGCCTTTAGATAAAATGTGAAGTTTTGAAAAGAAAGTTTTTAAGAGACTAAATTTTGTTGTGTTTTAGTTCAAATATAAATGATAAAACTTTATAATTTAAATGTTCATAATATTCAAATAGATGATGTTCACAATTTTGCCAAGGATACCCACTGGCATGTTCACTACATGTATATACTATCCATATAAGATATTTCAGTTCCTAATATATGGAGATTACACAGCTACTTTCTGTTTTTCATCCACACTATGACTACTTGTCCCAGAGAGCGAAATGACCACTGTCAATCACCCGTCTATAGGGAGATAGTTCCATGAATAAATCAACATCTATCTTCGTGATGCCGTCGCCTGAGATGACCCTTGCATCTTGGCGACTACAATAGGCTAATCTAAGGCTCATTTGTCGATAGCCGCAGGGTGTTGACCAGTAACGTCCAGTTGTCCCCCCTGAACAAAGCAGCAAGGTGGTAGCTTGTGACCCCCTCTGTTCCCCGTAAGAAGTGATTATGTGGGCTAATGTACTTGACCAGTGGGTGAATGCCAATTCCGACTAAGGGTAATCAGGGGTGGCATGCCTTTCAGATGTTGTGCCATATTAGACAAGGAAATAAGGAGAGGCAATAGGCCGGCCACTTGGACCACTTAATGCTCTGAATATCCTCGGACATAATGCCGGACCCACTTAATGCCTTCAATATCCCTGGACATAATAGTGGGCTAGTTTGAGGACGCGGGTCGTGAAAATGTAATCTTATTTGGGATTGGGACACTCTTTTGTTCACGCTGACCATCTGTCGAAGTAGAGGATTTGACCAGCAGGATTTATCCATTTAGATTTGTAGATATGATTCGGACCTTTGTTCGGGTTGATACATGAATGCTTATTGTGTGATGTGGAATCAGGTCAGCTTCAATAATAAATTCAAATTTTAGAGTTTTTTCATCCATGTCAAGTAGAAACATTCTGTAAACCTTGTATGTGTTATAAGACAGATGACATGATAACAATTTGAACAATTCTTGGTTATGGCGGGGGATAAAACCGCCATGAATGCATGGGGATATCCACAGAAAGACCAGAATAGTAACATATATAGTAAGCCTTCTTCTTCAGACTACTTGGTTATGTATTGCTCCATGGTCAGGTGGACAACCTGTGGATTTCAGTGTTGGATCCAGGTTGTTGACTGACCACCTGGATCCGCCACTGTAATTGAAAATCTAAGAAACCTCCAGTTCATACATATTGGAAAATTCAAAATGATATTATGTGATAATCAGTCTTCTTAGAGTGAAATTTAAAAAATATTTGGCGTTCAATTGAAGATTCCATTGCAAGTGTAATTGACTCCAAAGATTCTTGACTTTCATTTCATCCTCCTCTTTCTCCATCTTCCACTCATCTTTTTTTTGGAAGGAAATCTTTACACACAAACCCAAACACAAGGAAGAATGTTTTATAATAGTCTCGTTATCTAAAGGTGGTCATCTAGCTTCAAGGTATGTAATTGGAACACCGAAGTTGTGGTTTCTATATCTGTAGTGACTGTAGAACACGATAGTTTTAGCGTTTCCAAGATCCAACAGACAAACATTCCGCTGCAATGGCAGCCAGCGTTTGGAAGTACTTTGTTAATTTATCATTGCATTCACTGAAATTGCCTAACAAGCTAACTGTCAGTTTCCTAATGGCAGAGAGGTTTCTGAGTCACAGGGTCCGGTAACAGCCGCGTAACTAAGTCTCTCCATCTTCCTCAATTTTACAAATTGTTTGTGCTCGGAGTAAGTGTATTACTGCATGTGAGACCCACTAAGACCTTGTGCAGACCTAGGAACTGTCAAGCTGTCAGGGTGACACAAGACGTATGGACGCTTTATCCACTCTCAGCGACTTTATCTTCCTCACGGTGACGCTCGCCTCTGCAGAAGAAATAAGTTTACTTGGCCGTTGCAGCCTCATCTGCAACATCACTAGATTTGACTTTTTTTTCGATTCTTTATTAGCACGATCCACGAAGATCCTTCTCAGTGCTTTAAAATAATTCAGATAAGATTATTTTTTTTACCAATTTATGTTTTATGATAATGAAGGTTATCTAAACAAGTTTTAATTTGGGCACAACAAATATTTAGAAATCAAATTTCCAAATACAAATGACTAGTATTGAGGAAGGTTCTCCCCCCTCCCCCCTGTGGAGCCCCACAAGGTTTACACTACAGCCCAGTCAGGTAGTATTGCATATTCTGTTTGGGTGTACCTGTCCACTTAACTTATCTCTCACTGAAGCTAGCCCACATTAACAACAGGTGACCTGGTCCGTGTAGACTTGCCTGTCTGTGTGTCTGTGCTACCAGACTGATAACCCCCACTCTCGAGACTACCTACACCCCTCCCTAGTGCTCAGTCTTGCCCCTCATGCCAGATATATAACCCTTGGAATACAGAGAAGAAATATATTTTGTATATATCACATGCTGTATTTCATTTAAAGACTTCATATATAGACAGTGTCTTCATACAGACAACCCCCACCCACCCAACTTCCCCAAATATTCTCCTTTCATACAAACAACCCCCCTTCCCCAAATATTATCCTTTCATACAAACAACCCCCCTTCCCCAATATTATCCCTTCATACAAACAACCCCCCTTCCGCAAATATTATCCTTTCATACAAACAACCCCCAATCTCCCTTCTTCATACAGACAACCTTCCAACCTCTCCTCATACAGACAACCCCCAATTCCTTCTCATTATACAGTCAACCCCCCAACCTCCCCTCTTCATACAATCACCTAACCCTTCCATCTTTACAGACGACTCCCACCCCCTATAGTTGCTATTTATACAGACAAACAGTTCAACATAGAGACAAGTCATCCCTCCCTCTTGTTTATTAAGATAACCCTCCTGTCTGCAGACACACCAACCTCCCTCACATACAGACAGCAACACTCATCCCCCCCCCTCACTCCATATAGACACCTCCCTTGTCTCACCTGTTATTTACACTATACTCCTCCTCTCCTGCTATGGCTATAACTTACTAAAAGTGCCCCCACTTTAGGGTCAGGTGACCCTGTATAGCTTACTGACCTATATATATCTACCTCTACCTTTAACCTCTCTTCATACAGGTCTCCTCCCTTCCCCTTGCCCTGTCAACTTCTACTACCCCTCTACCCTACACCCCTCTATCTCACTAACCCATTAAAGGGGAAGTAGCACGTTTTTTGCAAATTTGTAATTGTTCAAATTTCCCATTTATAAGGATAGTTTATGTCATTTATATTTACTTTACAAGGTAAAACATGTTATAACACAAACCAATTATCTGTAGTGGTAATAAAGGTGTTGCCTATAAGCAAAATTTACATGGCTTCCATTTTAATGTGAACACATTTTATTATTTCGAATGACCGAACCATGTTATACCAGTAGTGACATTATTTTTCAAATACATTTCATCAACTTATTTGAGCAAAAAAATTTGCTACTGCCCCTCTAGATAAAGGACAACTACGATCGACTCAATGGACATTTTTGTTTTCTGTTTACTTTCCAATTCATCTGATATTGTTCTGCTCAGTTAATTCATTCTGCTTATCTCAAAGTTTGCTATTGAAAGTTGCTAGCTGTCCACCTTTCCTCAATCCTACCTAATGTTATTGTACGAGTGGTATAGAGGCAACTATATCCCTATATTTTACTTCATCTGATTCACCCAAGCTCTATCTGCTATGCAGCACTCTGACTCTTGATTAGACAGGTTTAAGGAAGTTCATGGTTATCACTAGACTGGACGAAAGCCCCCAGACAAAATTAGATTAATGGTTGTAGGTAACTGTCATGTATGATGCCCAAGCTGGATCCACTCCATGATATAGAGGACTGCAGGATTGTGTCTACCAGGTGTCAACACCTCTCTAAGAGACAAGACCAATACCCTCTCTCACCCCGCCTAATTACCAGGCTTATCACTACCACCCCTCCCTTCCCCTCCCCAGACTGGACTCCTACATGACCCCCCTTCTCCTCTCCCTCTCCCTCTCCCTCTCCCTCTCCCTCTCCCTCTCCCTCCCCTTCCCCTCCTATCTTGAAATAAAATAGTGTTTTTAGGCTTGACTCACACCCTATCATGGGTTGTGTAGCTGAGGATCCATCAGGTGGACTGGACTCACACCCCATTGTATACTAGCCAGATCAAGTGTTATGTAGGTGAGGTCATGCTTGATGAAGACTTTACTTACACCCCTAGACCCTAAGATTGATAGAGAGATAAACAGTTCAAGTGAGGTGTAACTGACCGGGTATGCTATAGACAGGACCCACATCTTACACCTGATGATTGATGATTAGAGCGATCTGGTTCAGGTGGACACGCACTCCTCCATACACCCAACAGGTAGACGTGTGAGCAAGTGAGGTCTGTTTCAGTGTACTCCGGTACCTCACGTCCAATATATCAGGACTGGACAAACCTCCACCTCCACCTTCAACTCCACCTACCCTACACCCAACAGGTAGACAGATCAAGTGAGTTTTGTTTCAGTGTGACTGGACTCAAACTCAGGTACACAGGTACTTTACATCCAATATAAAAAGGACTGGACTAACCCCCACCTCCCCCTACCCCACACCCAACAGGTGCACAGATCTAGTGAGGTGTATTTCAGTATGGCTGAACTCCACCATTGGTACCCCACATCTAACATATAAGAACTGGACTAACCACCCCCTACCCCTACCCCACATCCAACAGGTGCACAGATCTAGTGAGTGAGGTGTATTTCAGTATGGCTGAACTCCACCATCGGTACCCCACATCTAACATTAAGAACTGGACTAACCACCCCCTACCCCACACCCAACAGGTGCACAGATCTAGTGAGTGAGGTGTATTTCAGTATGGCTGAACTCCACCATCGGTACCCCACATCTAACATATAAGAACTGGACTAACCACCCCCTCCCCCTACCCCACACCGAACAGATAGACAGATTTAGTGAGGTGTATTTGAGGAAGCATCTGTGAGAGGGATCCCTGCTGGTTCCGAGACAGGTTACGTGGGGTGGCAAGTGTTGGACGAGACGGACAGATTAAGCCTTGTTTATTACTCCGCACTTTCTGACTCATGTTTTGTTTTAAAATATTCCGACAGCTCTTGATTAAATGGCGACTGACATCACAAGAGTCCGCAATGTCATATGTCTGGTCAGCGGTATTTGAAATTTTATCAAGATATACAATTAAGAAAATTGGTTTATATATAAATGAGCAGTGAAGAAATTGATAATGTCAAATGTCTGGGTCTTTCACTGACCTTTGAAAGCTAAATATAATTCATAAACAATTTACCTATCTGTGGCAATTTTCATTTTCTTTTAATGTTTCATTTCATATCAAGTTTTTCAATCTCAATTTTTCATTTCAAGCTGATTTTCATTAGCTGGGGAAAAGGTGAATGTAAGATATGAAAATGAAGTTTAGAGTAATGACAATGTTTGCTCGATAACTTTCTTCGTTATATTTGCATATGTCTCTGGACTGTTCTTGATCTTTCATCAGGTATAATACAAATGGAATGAGCAGTTTATTGTCCTAATGGATACAGTAGGATGAGGCAGCTGATTCAACACAAGTAGTTGAGACTCCTCTTACTACTTTTAAATGTCACTTAAAGATGTAATATTATAACATACTTAACTCATCATAAATATTATAACATACATATATCATCAAAAACACTTTATGAAGTATTAATACAGCTATATTTTATCCAGAATGCTTACATCACTACTTTTAAATGTCATAAAAGGCATAATATTAAGTATGTATGATAACTCATTATAAATATTGGACACTAAACATCAATATGTTGTTCGAATTGCATATATCACTGCTTTTAAATGTCAATAAAAAATACCATAATATTAAGTACCTATGATAAGTCCTCATACATATCAGAATTTAGACATCAATATTTTATTCAGAATGCATACATCCTTGCAAGCCCAAGTAATAGAGAAGTACTTGTTTCTTTACAACTAATGTATTTAGTTTATATACAAATCCCATTAGTTTACTGAGGATTTAGCTTATGATGTAATTTATTTCTATTTATTATTCATATCATCTGATATGTGATACAGTCATATAGACTCCGAGCTATGTATTGACAGGATTATATTCAGACAGAGTTCATGAATCGATTATGATAATGAATTGTTAATTGGATGTCTCGTGACCTACAAACTTGAATCGTTCTACATTTGTTGGCCTGACATCACGAGTGGACAAACCTCTAGGAGAGCACTTAGTGAATGCCATGATGTTGCGAAGAGAAAACAGAGCTTTATAATAGATAAATAAACAAAATCTTCTTCCTTTTAAAAGGAAACAATTCAAATATTTTGTAATCATAAACTTAATGTTTTTTTTATCTTTAAGATAATATTGATTTATATAGTTAGTGATAATATGTTTTTCTATGTTTGACCTTTCAATACAGATAATGTTTGTTAAAAAGGTTGGCTGACAATTTTGAAAATATTAATCAATTGACTGTCATCAACATTTGCTGAAATAGAAAGTTTTATATATTATTTTTTTTACCGTCTGTCCGTAATCATTTAATTTACGGAGAAGAAATCTAAACCTTTCCCGATATCTTTCTGAATTTTCCATGTGTATTACCCAACAACTGTAGTGGTGCATTTTCATATTTTCAGATTTCAGAATTTTTCTTTTATTCGTTGTGTTTACAAATTATGGGATGTGTGGAATATGTCATCTTCTGATGACTTTGGTTCAAACATGTTGCTGTATAATAAAGGAATACATACTCTTCCTCAGCCTGTACCAGTACTGCATGTAACGTTGACCAAGGTGCCTCGTGCTGTCAGTAGCTATCTTGGACCTATCAACGTATCCTGATATAAGACTGGTACTTTTAACCTCAACACATGTACTCATCCCAAAGTATCATTTAGGATTGTAAGACGGGGGATAACAGATTTATATTACCATTCCTTTGACCAGTAGAGATGATTACAGCTGTCAGAGATCAAACCTTTTCTTTGAATATTTGTATGTGTATGCACATGACCATAAATGAATAAGTTAAAATAGAAATACAACTAAAATATGAATGGAATATAATTTATAAAAAGGTCATATTGAATAAATATATAATTGAAGAATGTATAGAATTTGAATTTATAATGAAGTAAACTCTTAAAAAAATAATTTTTAAAAAAGGTTCCCCTCTTCCCTTCTCTTCCCCCCCCCCCCTTGTATAAGTTGACTCCTTCATCAGATGGATTGTTCACAATAAAGAAGTTGTTATCCAGATAATATTGTTTCCTTATGTACTCCACTTCTAGTTACCATTCCTGAAAGACAGGCAATCAGAGATAATTTAGCACAATAAATACAGCAGGTAGAGGGTTTACAGTACCATACCCACTACAAGTTAAGGGTAAATAGAACTCATGTAGACTAGACCTGTTGAAATTGAACACTATTACATGTCCCGCAGACCACAGCGTCTCTATGTATTGGAGAGGACTAGGTTAGGTAAACATGACTGAACTAATCAAGAAGAGGTAGCGACCAGGTTAGGCCAAGTGTGTGTGGACAGGCGGCATAGACAGTACATGGTGGTGCACTGAAATCCTCTGGGTAAATATTGGGGTAGGTGCACCCAGGGTACAGTCCCATAGATTCGTCAAGTGGCCTGCTTTCCCACAATCTGTCTACCTACTGATAAAGCCGGGAGTAAGGGTTGACTCGGTTGGTCGTCTTGTGTGACCTATTGCACCTTGTGAAATTTTTTAATATTTTTTTAGAAGAATAAATTGAGTAGAAGTGTAGTCTCCTGTCTCTTGTTTAACTGAAAAGAGTCTGTAAAAGGAGAACAAATTTATATCCAAGAATTATTTTTAAAGATGCAACTGGTATTGTAACTGGTTTTAGCCTTTGGATAAATCTAACACTTAAAATTTGTTTTTCTGAAAATCTCATTTCTCTTTTTCAGTATCTAAATAAAATGGTGATATTTTACGAATAAATACCGAGTGTAAAACTACCTTTGGATAATCTTGGCTGTTGAAGTATGAAGTATGTGAATAAATTATGGAGCATAATTGTAGGTGGCATTATTGTATTTCTTGTGGATCACTAATGTGTTTCTTGGTAAATAAGTGTCTGAAATTTGTAAACTTCTACCTCTCAGTAAAGTCCTAAATTAAATTAAATTATTTAGTGATTTGATAAGTAGTGTTTATCTCTCCTCTCCTGTTAAATACCAATGGATTGATGTCACAGAACAGAAGTTGAAATTACACAATAGCTAGCCATTTCTAGCGAGTTCTTTTCGGAAACACACTCAAGCTAGCAGATAATGTCCACAGGATCATATCGTCTTTAAATTAAACCAGTCTTTTGGAAGATCAGTAATTTTCAACTGTCGAACTAGTGTTCTCTAAAATATTTTGTTTGACAAAGGTGGTCGACCTGCTTTAAACTCTCCCTCGTTGAAGGCAATTATCTTTTTTTCATTATCTACAATGGGTAAAACTTTATAAGAATTGAACCAGATACTTGCCCAAGTGTTAACCAGTCATACCTGGCTTTGTGCTAAACTTTTGCTCTGCATTGCAAGCGTTTGAATTTCATCAGTGAAAACATCAAGATTGTTCCCATTAAAATTCCTGTATAGGAATTTGAATTGAGTATTACAGCAATTGAGAAGGTATTAAATTGTAGGATCAGCAAGCTATTAACCTGTGTCATGGTCGATGAGCAAGACCGTTTTAGTCGCCGTCTGAAGAACAATTTGTAAGGTGCATGTCGATTCATGTAGGTCATATCTTGTCACTGGTATTAACGTGTATCGACATGGGATTATTGGACCTCATATTGTTATTAGGCATCCATAAAATAAAATATCATCCTCTATTCCTTTTCATAGATTTCACATCTGAGTAATACATTTGATGTCATTTTCCTCGACATACTTGATTTCTTGTTTAAAAATAATTTGATCAAATTTCAAATCTAACTTCATTGGTTTTAATTCATTCATGCAAGGATATTGGTGAATTTACTTACAGTGTATTAATTGATTTATACTTCATGGTAACTCTCAAACCAGTATCCTTGATTTATGTTATCGTTAAAAAATAAATTAGTTTTGAAGAAGTTCCAAATTTATTTTGCCATTTTGAATACTTCAGAATGATAAACTATTTATAAATGTTGATTTTTCAAGAATATGTCACTATTGAGACAATTCATTTGATTTCTTAATTGATAAGTGGCAATTTATCATCGTCTCGTTTTAAAGTCAAAAGGATAATTATCGAAAAGTCATTTGTCGGCTATCAATTTTCATCTAGAATAGTTTGCAGATGATTAGTAGGAAAGTTGTCTGGGAAGGAAAACAGATAGAATCTCTCAGTTAGATATATCTTTCATGACATTTCAACGATATTCTTGTTTCAGGAGTTGGCTTGTCTACATGAAGCACTATTAAATATTCACCATCTGTCATGTTGACTATTGTTGCTATATTCACTACAATGGTGTATGTATATATTATGTTCATGTGAGGAATATTAACAGTCAAATATAGCAAGTCAGAATGTTTAAAAAGTAATATTCAATTTAACCCTTCTTCTGCCATGTGTATCATAAATGAACCCAACATATTCCCCATATTTAGTCACATAGGAATCGTTGGACAATAATTAATTGTGTACTGTTAGGTACCGGTACTGTAAATGCGAAATGGTATATATATATCCTCACACACACATATATGTATGCTTTGTGACAAAATCATCTAAAACGACGAGCAAGTTAACCTACACAAACTTGACTGCTGTATTTAAGTCTCGGCCTCCAATAAGCACCAGACTTCCAAAATGGTCCAGTAGTAAATCAACTGTTAAAGAAATAAGTGAATTAATAAATACCAAGTCACTTTTCAGAAGAAATATGGTACTGAAGGTGTATGTTGTAAATTTATCATACCTGCGTCAGGGAGTAATGTGTTTCCACTAAACCTCAGTTACAGATAAAGTGCTTTCTTAGTTAGAAATTGGGAATCATGATTGGCTGCATTCACTGTTAGTTCTGCAGTCAGCAACATTGTTTTAAACTGAGCATTTGACCTGTGACTGGAGTCCCTTCACTTGTGTGATGAGCACCAAGACACAACTGAGTCTGGAAATGTAGAAGCAGGATGATTTGCCCACTTGTAACAGGGGTTAAGGTAGACAGGTAGGGGATTCAAACCCACTCCAACCCAAAACCGATCATTTATATGTTATCAGTACCTTTACTTTATTCAGCACTTCTTAAAACTCTTTGATACAAAATAGTTACATATATATAGATCATTAAAGATAAATTTCTCAACTTGAACGAACAAATTTGGGAAGTATCTTTTAGATGAAACAAAACAACCCTTTCAAAATGTGTCTATTTTTCAAAACAATACATGTACATTTTGAATGCATGTTGATGAAGTTAATTAACTTGAATGCACTAATTAGCGAAGTATCTGGTATGTATGTATGTATGTATGTATAGTATAGTATATATAGAAGCGGATCGACCTCTGGGCCGGCTGTCTCTTCATTATGTTAATGGAGTCTGTCTGAGTGACAGTCCAGGAGAACTCACTCACTCGGAACCTGCCTTGTTCCGTGTGAGTTAACATCTGTGCATATTGAGTAATAAAAGGGCTATATGTCTAAAACGAAAATAATAGATCCACTACTCCGAGGTCTGGTCGCCACGGCAACTCGTGTCGTCCTTGGCGGCGAGTCATGTCGCCAGTCCAACGAGGGACAACGGTTGAGTTCGACCAAGTGGAACACCCGGCGTGGCGATTAGACCGTGACAGTTGTTACACAAGTCAAGGTGCATGTTGCTGCATATGTAGGTCAATATGAGAACATGGCTGCCAGTTCGTTGTCGTTGAAATATGGATGAGAACTGAACAAATTCAGGAGCTTGAGTACATCTTGAAAGGGAATTTTTGTATGACATGTTTCAGTAAAAATAATTAGTCGTCACTATTCAGTTTGAGGTTGTTGTTTTTATTAAGACTTCTCTGAGTTGGTTTTTTAAAGTTGTTTAAAGAACATAATTGAATTGATTCTTTTTAAGGAAAATGTTATGTAAAATTAATAATACGTATCATTATGTGATAGTGAATAAATGTAACTCTTCGCAAAAGTAAACGTTCTTGAAATTTTTCTGGATGAGCCCATTGCGGGTTTAAAACATCCACCCTCAGTCGCCATTGTGCCAGCACTTAAAATCCCATCAGCTTATTCATTCAGCCACTAAGACCTCAACAAAAATGAGGCTTAACAATAGGCAGTTAAGGTATTTCAATTCAATGATATACTAGTTTGCTGTTGGATGTGTTCGTGAGCCGCACTTGACGTTTGATACCTGTGAAGTCCAAGAATGTTACTTCCACAAACCTTACATGTCAAGTAGTTGGAATTCAGTACTTATTTCTCATGAACAGTGGCATTCTTGTCCTGTCTATGCTTACCACTGTCACTGGTTTCCCATACATGTGCAATGTGAATCATGTCCCATACTAGTTTACCAATACATGTGCAATGTGAATCATGTCCCATCTAACCTCTGTCACTAAAACCCCACTACATGTGCAATGTGAATCATGTCCCATCTAACCCCTGTCACTAAAACCCCAATACATGTGCAATGTGAATCATGTCCCATCTAACCCCTGTCACTAAATCCCCTATACATGTGCAATGTGAATCATGTCCCATCTACCCCCTGTCACTAAAACCCCAATACATGTGCAATGTGAATCATGCCCCATCTAACCCCTGCCACTCAAACCCCAATACATGTGCAATGTGAATCATGTCCCATCTAACCCCTGTCACTAAATCCCCTATACATGTGCAATGTGAATCATGTCCCATCTACCCCCTGTCACTAAATCCCCAATACATGTGCAATGTGAATCATGTCCCATCTAACCCCTGCCACTCAAACCCCAATACATGTGCAATGTGAATCATGTCCCATCTAACCCCTGTCACTAAATCCCCTATACATGTGCAATGTGAATCATGTCCCATCTACCCCCTGTCACTAAATCCCCTATACATGTGCAATGTGAATCATGTCCCATCTAACCCCTGCCACTCAAACCCCAATACATGTGCAATGTGAATCATGTCCCATCTAACCCCTGTCACTAAATCCCCTATACATGTGCAATGTGAATCATGTCCCATCTACCCCCTGTCACTAAATCCCCTATACATGTGCAATGTGAATCATGTCCCATCTAACCCCTGTCACTAAAACCCCAATACATGTGCAATGTGAATCATGTCCATTCTAACCCCTGTCACTAAAATCCCAATACATGTGCAATGTGAATCATGTCCCTTATAACCCCTGTCACTGGTTCCCCTAAGTGAGCTATATAGTGGCTCAATAGACTGTACATATGACAGGGGAGGTCACTTTAACTTTGTCAGGTTTTTAACAAGTTATAAACTCAGTTTTCCAGAGAAAGGGAATGTTCCCAGGACCCGATAAGACCCTGGACCAAGTACAGTGTTAAGAGTGGGCGAAGCTCCCCTCTGTCTTTGTGTCAGTGTATAGCATACTCCTTTGTGGAGTGGGGGGTTGGTGTGCGGTGAGCACATGGTTAATAGCTAGATTTGGCCCCGCCTTCTTTCTCCACCGGCCAGTCGTAATTCATGACATATCATACAGCAGGTGGCATGTCCAACTTAATACTATGCTAGACGCGAAAGATTCAGGCAAAAGCTAGAAAATTGGCATAATTTAAAATAAAAATTACATTTGCTTGGAGGACATTAAGGGAAGGGGACATTCTTTTCAAGTCTTGATGGATGGTGATTTAAGAGTGTATTATTACCTCATATGAATCTGACAATGGAGTCGGTTTCGGTGTAGTGGGTTTGAGATTGTGTCCCAAATAGATGATGTGAATACGCTGCCCATATTTTCCTCTTATTAAAGTTAACATTCACCCAAGCCGGACCGCTTGCCCATACATTTATGTAATTTCGATTTTTCGCTTTAAGAATTTATGCAGTTGGAATGGTATGGGCAGTGGAGTGGAAGAAGCATTGTTGTCACGCCGTGATTGGTCTTCGACAGTCAGTCAGCGCATGAAGCTATACTGAAAGGTCACTCTGACCTACCAAAGCTCGTTAGGACTATTGATGAACAAGTACACCAGATGGAGTGACAGTTGTCAAGTCAAACACAAACACTTAAGTACTAAAAAGTGCTTTTAGTTTTTGAAGACTCCCAATCAATTAACATTGTAATATACCTTTAAGCGACTTTCAAGAGTCTATGAACCCCTAAATGATCATAATCTCGAATTATGTTTATTTAAATATTTTAAATAGAAAAAAAGACAGCTGAAATGAAGGACATATGTGATAATCCTATGAAAACTGAGGTCTATCCAGACTTTACTTAGCAAGAGAAGATGTACGTGTTTCAGGTGATATATCAGTGTGGCCAGACTGTATCAAGTGCCTGTCTGCTTCTTGGCTTGTGGCCTATCACCCTGACAAGGGAATAGAAGTTGTCTGTAACTCTTACCCCACCGACAACCTTACTCACCAGTCCGTTGCATTCTCCTACCCACCTGTCTTGTCTATGAAAACATAGTGGAACATTATTTCTGAATTTGCCAGAGTTTTTTACCGATTAAATATTCACCTGAGAAGCTAACAGTTAATGGTTAGTGCCAAATTGCCGTGAGTGGCCAGTTTACATGAAATGCAACTGGAGTAATAATCAAGGAGAACATTGGGCTGGTCACTTTCTTAAGGAATGCTTAATGGTAATAGAATAATTAGTGTCAAACCCTTCCTGAAAAGTTGATTTACAGAAGTTTGGAGTTCTTAATCAAGTAAGCCCTTTGTATTCAAAAGTTGTTAGATTACCAACAATATTTATAACAGTTAAACACTCTCTTAAAATTGTAAGATCTGATATTACATAAATCTACGACATACATGTTAAAATTCCACAAACCAAAAACACATCAAACATACAAAACAGCATATGTTTAAAACCACAGCACACACTCCAACCTCAACTCAACACCACACTTCACCCTACAACCCCCCCACCACCACCAAACTCAAACTCACCACCACATAATGCATACCAATATACCAATAGCACACTCCTTCTTCACATACATACCCGGTACCCACACTCACAGCACATAACACTAGAAAATTTAAATTTAAAAACTCTGTAGGTAAAATCTCAGTTAAAGTGTTTGTCCAGTCATTTCATTGTTTTGAAGTGTAAAGCCCACCCAAACCCACCTTCTACTAACGCCTACAAGTCCTGTTTGGGCCATAGTCACCTGGTGATGAGCTGATATACTAGGATAGACAACAACTTACAGGATCAGATACATATCTCTCTCTCCAACTGTTGACAGGTTCATTATATTCAGTTACTGTATTAATCAACATTACTGATATTCATTAAAATTGCAGTACATTTTCATATGTCTTCCCAGAAAGTAATTGTCATGTAATGGTGTGTGTGTAGGCCAGTCATCTGTGACCGAGCTGATGATATGACTTGTTCTCTCTCAACCACTGGTACTTATACTGTCTGTCTGTCTGAATCCAGGACATGTGAGATGTTATCCACCTAGGTTACACCGTAATGACCTCTCAGCCAGTGTGTAACTATAAATATATACACCGTCTTGCCATTCTTCTAACTGCTGCAGGCTTTAATAAGTGTATATCATACACATTGTTACACATTGTGTCATCTTGTCATGCTCTATCAAATGCTGGCTTGTTTTCAATAAGTTTGTGTGGGCAGGTAACAGGAGCATGTATCTGCTGGGAGAGTAGTCTATAAGGAAGTACTTGACACTGTGCCTATGTAGGCTGGCCCGTGTGGACCAAGCGACCAACCATGCAGGCCGATAGACACTAGTTACCGGGCAGGTGTATTAGGTCGTGAGTGGTGTGTTGTCACCCTTGTGTCCAATGCTTACTGATACTCAGATGTTAGTCTGCACAGGACAGTTAAACTACGTGCTGTAACCTGCTGCACCCATGCGCATACTGCACAGTGCAGGTTATGTAGACCCGAGAGGCGGTGACTAAATGCGTGTCCGCAAGTTTCGCCGAAGCCCGCCTGCCCGCCAGCCTGGCCTTGTATGGCACATACATAGATGACATAAGATCCCTTGACTGAACTGTCCGGGTAACGTGCGCGCATGGTTGCCTCACAGCTAGCTGATAACTGTTGGCTGTTAGCTGCACTTTGAGGCTCCACACGGGGCCCCCATCTTCTCACCATTACCAATTGAAGTGGAGTGAATATCAGAACAAAGAAGTTTTAATTTGTGAATGAAAGTTTCGAAATAGTTGAATTTGAATGAAGTATCGAAACAGATTTAACATAGTGAAAAGTGTTTGATATAATTTAATGAAATGAAATGAAATGTTTCTGGTTTATAATTACTAAATTTAAAATAAAATAAAATAAAATAAAATAGCTTTTGAAGATATTAGTTTTAAAATATTTGAGAAATCAATAAAAAAAAATTAAAAGTTTTGACAAATTAAGCGATGTGAAACTAAAACATAGGGTATATTTTAAGCAGAAGAATGTAATTCATAGATCATTGAGTTTAATTACAACCCCAGGAATGAGGATATGCAAGACTTGTCCATTCTCTGACGGACATTTGAGCATATGTTCTTCTAAAATGCGCTTAAAAAATTAATAGAATTTCGAAGCATAATATTTCAACTATTCAATGTTATTTCTGTGACCACTATTAGAGGCTGTATACTGCAAAAAAAATAATGTCATATCGTTGGTATTTTTAATCTTTGATGTATATAATACAATGAGAAATATACGCATTAAGCAGCAGCCAAATGCAATTTCAAACAAAGGCGTATACATGTTTGACCTACTGGTCACTTACATGGAGCTAGCCTGCAGCTAGCAGAGTTAAATGCAGGCAATGAAATGTCAGTGCCGATATGCTGCAAGTGCTAATGTTTGTAACAGGGCTTGGCATTCTCATCAAGTGGCAGCTGTATTTGCCTGCATCTCTCTGCTAGACCACACACTGGTTCCATCCATCCGTCTGTCTGTCCATCAGTCTCTCCCTCCCTCCGTCCGTCCTGCCCGGCCACTCCATCCTGGTCTCTACTCACCACTGCCCTAGTTTGGTGGCGTGAAATGTTGGGGTTATTTATAACCACCAGAGTGTAAAAAACACAAGCATAGGTTTCCATGCCACAGCTGACGGGAGTAAGTAACCTCAGTAGCCAGCCGGCAGTCTCCCTCCCCCTGTGAAGCCCGCCCTCCCTCCCCTCCCTCCCCCTCCAGTGGTGTTGCTTGCCCGTTCTGTGATGTTGTGATGTTGATGATGGCAGGGCTGGATCTCTCTCTGCAGCCTGGGATGCCAACCATGTCAGTCAAGTGCGAACCTTATCACTTCGAGACTGCCATGTCAACTAGAGTGAACCAGTGGTCGAAAAAATGCATCTTTGGCTCCCGTTCAAAATGCCAGGGGAAGTTTTTCTTAGATAAAGTATCAGGACCGGGGCAGCTCTAAGAGGGTTTAAGTTAAACCAGATGTTATACAATGTGTTAGTCAGTGGACATCCAGACAGCACTGATTTAATTATTGTATTAACCTGTAATGTCTTGGTTACTTTAGGTTTGGTAGGTTGGTACTGTGACATGGTGAAGATGGGAGAGTATAATCAAGATTCTGCACATTGCATGATTTAGTAGGTGGGAAATACCACATGAGCTTCACTTTGTAGAAGTTAGGACACTTCCCCATAACCCAATATTCCTCTCTCACTAGCCCACCTGGCCACAAGCCATTTCTTTCTGTTTGGAAGGACAAAAAACTGGCCTAATGTGAAACTTGAGTGGGAAGCTCTCAATCTGTCCATTCCATCTCTGGCACCAGGAACACAGTAGAGGCAGTGCTCACAACATGTTGAAGGGGGAGGTGCAAAGAAGAGCGGTCTGCTGTTGCTTCCTCCCCCCTTACTCTGCCACCAGTTCCCAGTCCCGCCCTGGCCAGACACGTGCTCTGCAAGTGCATCTACAGATAGATCAGGCTTCGCTAATAGGTCAACACGCCCTTGTGCAGCTACACTTCTTGCCCTGTCTGGGTCTCCAATTGACCACCATTTCATCATAAGTCTTAAATTAGTGTTTTTCACTTCAATTGTCAACTTGAAGAATATAGCTCTCTTGTTTTTTCTTACCAATATTTCTTTTTTTAACAAATAAGTTTCGTCTCATGGTTACCAAAAAAGTAATTATTGTTTCAATTTGTTGCAATTATTTTGAGTATACTTTTTCATTTCTACACACAAATTAGAAATTGACGTATTTGAATAATTTCTTTTTTTTTAAAGGAATTTGGAAATGATGATTGCTATAGACTAATTAGAAATTGATATTTCTAATTTTCCTTTAAAATATGTGATTAGCCTTGGTTATAAAAACATTGAGCTATTGTATGTAAAACCAGACTACTGATAACCTGATTCTCATGAAGAATAAATTCTTTACATGAGTTTCATCTTTCAAAGCTTACATTGAGCTCAATGGTGTATCTGAAGATATTGCCATCTTTGAAATAATGATGATGAGGTGACATCGTGTCATTTCTACAAGGATAATGGACTCTCTTATGTAGGCTTAACAAGACATTGATGGTGGAGATGGTGTCATGTCAACTGGTCTAGTTTGATTATCTTTATACGGCATATCTTACTTTCTGATGTATGTAGCTGCATTTATATTTACCTTGGTGATTGCTCTAAACATTTAGAATCATGATAGTATTTTAGCATTTTATTAATGCCTTGAATGAAATAGTCTTTTAAACCTTTTTCTTAATATACTGGACAAAAATAAGTAGGCATATATGCAAATTTTGACTTTATAAAAATAATGGTCTATTGATTTATTGCAATTGCAACAGAATCACTCACTAAAATTTAATTCTTCCTCTAATGAACTTAAAAGCACTAGAATGCTGAAATCCTGTATAGACACACCCTGACTAGCAGATTATGTATATTTTGTAACAATTCATTGCATCTAAAAAAAAATCAATCATATTAAATGGTAATTGTCAACCTTAAAAATAGATTTTGCAAAACCTGATGAGCTACAGAGCCAAAACGTCTTTTTTTTTATTTTATGTGTTTCATTTATATTTAAAACCATTGTGATATATATGTATATATAAAAATAGCCTAAAATATAATAAGACATTTTAATGCCCTTGACTAACCAATTGTTCCTTTGCTTTCAGAGCCCTCAAAGTTTATATGTGAAAACTGCAAGTGTACATTCAACTCGGCTTGGATGCTCCTGCAACACGCTCAAAAGGAACATGGGATGAAGATCTACACAACCCCGCCCCCTCAGCTGGACATCTCCACCCCCTCCCCCAGGCCCAGTATCGAGCATCGAACCCCTCCCTCCGTCAGCAGCGGCCATGAGTCCCCCTTCTCTCACCCCTCACCCTTTCCTCCATTTCGCCTCCCTTTGGACAATGTACCACCCCCTCAACACAGTTCCCCCCTCCACCCCATCGGCTCGCCCCTCAGTCCCTTCAACCGTCCACCACACGGACTAGAGTTCCCGATGGACATGATACACGACCACCACTTCCGGATGAGGCCCCCCATGCTTGGTCTCTCTCCGGGCATGGAGCATCCCCGACCTCCCCCTCCTCCTCCCTTCAGCCATCCAGCATTTGACAGATCAAGACTGACGTTAGATTCTCAAATTGATTTCTACTCAAAGCGGTTGCAGCAACTGGCTCATGCAACTCCAGTGCTACAGAAGCACGGCCCTCCATTTAACCAGGCAGCAGCTGTACTGACAAACTTGCAACAACAGCAGCAGCAGCAGCAACAACAGCAACATCAGCTTCAACAACAACAACAACAGCAACAACAGCAGCAGCAACATTCACCACAGATGCATAGGCAGTCACCACACACTCAGCAACCAACTTCGCAATCCTCAAACCAAGATGGCATCTCACGGCATCTGTCTTCAAGTGCAAACAAGGTTTTGAGCAACAAAGCTTGTGAATTTTGTGGCAAGACATTTAGATTTCAAAGTAACCTTATTGTTCATCGGCGCTCACATACAGGAGAAAAGCCTTTTAAATGTCCTCTTTGTCCTCATGCTTGTACACAGCAGAGCAAGCTCAAACGTCATATGAAAACCCACATGAACAAGTCTCCTATGTCGGGGAACCCTGGATCTAACATCTCAACATCGGATGGAAGTGTCCCATCTAGCAGCAGTACCCCAGATTCTAACAAGAATTTGTACAAGATCGACGGTGCTGCTTTTGACCTGGATGATGATGAGGACGACGAAGATGAAGATGAGGAGGATGATGAGGAAGAAGAAGAAGAGATGGAGGAGGATATGGAGGAAGACGACATGGTGGCGATGAATGAGGAAGCAGAGGAAGACAGGCGAGCTATGGAGAGCCAAGCTAATCAAATGAACTCTGATAATCTCCGTCGGCATCATCCTGAGGGAGACAACAGCAACAACGACATGGATAACCGCAGCAGTGACAACCGCAGCATAGACAACGGTAGCGTTGACAACCGTAGCAATTCATCTGATAAAGATCAGGGGTCGACAGACGGCAACTATATGAACCACAATGGTGACCAATCCGGGTGTGGCTCGCCTGAGCCAAAAGAAAAACCTCAGACGTCCAGTTTGCTCACTGAGGTGATGGAAAACTCGGGTTTGAAAAATATACAAGAATACAACGAAGCTTTTAGGCAGGCATTAGCCGAAAACAGCTACAGACATGACAGCTCAAAAGAATCTGACACTGAAAGGGAGCGAGAGGAGAATGGGAGAAGTAGCAGTGAAGACCTCAAGAGGGACTGTTCTCCTCTCCAGATGTCTCCCAACAGTGGCAGATTCCCCCTCTCCAACCCACTTCATAGCCCTTTTAGTTATGGGAGTCCGGGCTCCGGTCCTAGCCCTATATCTGACCTTCATCTCAAGGCTGGCATCAAGCGCGAACCAGAAGCCATCAGCAACATGGAGGCTGCTATGTACTCTAGGTACTGGTTCCCAACACCTACCTACCCTGCTTTCAACCCATTTGGACTTCACAGAGATTTTAGGAGAGATGAAAACGGCTTCAACTCGGCAGCAGCTGAAAGTGCCTTGAAGGGTCTGTGTATGCCAAAACCTGGTCCAAGTACCCCCTCTTCTCCAACTAATGGAAATTCTCTCATAAGGAAAGACAGTCGGAGAAATGATACCTGTGAGTTTTGTGGGAAGGTGTTTAAGAACTGCAGCAACCTAACAGTACATCGACGTAGCCATACCGGAGAGAAACCGTATAAATGTGGCCTGTGCAGCTATGCATGTGCACAGTCCAGCAAGCTCACAAGACATATGAAAACACACGGGCGCCTAGGGAAAGATGTCTTTCGATGCAAATTCTGCAGTATGCCTTTCTCCGTTCCAAGTACCTTGGAGAAGCATATGAGGAAATGTGTGGAAAGTCGACACGCTGCAAGATTGCATATGGCCGAAGGTGATCGGTCTGGGCTGTTATCCAATGGAGGAGATAGCAGATCTAGTGGCATGATGGGAGATATGGATGGGCGTGGACCGATGACGGACCTTGAAGGACGTTCATCGGGACTCCTTTCGGACAGCATGTTGTCGAATGGCGAGAACCGGTCTGGTCTGCTCTCTGATATGGACGGTAGACGTTTCCCAGATATGGAGAACCATCGACCAATGATAGGGGATGTGGACACGTCCGATACAAGTAGCACCACTGCTTCAAACCTTTGATTGCTCACTCCGCATAGAGACATTTATATCATAACTTGTTGACACTATTGTTGTTTCTTATTTTTAAAATGTTTCTTTCTATGGCACAAAGAATTACCGATCAATCACCTCCCAATGAATGGTTATTGTATGAAACACTTCAGAATACTCAGAACCTTTTTCTCTTCTCCTATTGCCATACTGATGCTAGTGCTTAACACTCTCTGATTTTGGAGTCTAAATGCTAAGTTGTGTTTGAAGTAATCCGTCTTGTTCTTGTATGGTTGTAAAGGCTAGGGGTGTCAGTATTGGCAGCAGCAGTCCAAGAACTGTCATTCATGCTACACTGGTACAAGTCCAATTTAGCCGGTTATAATTGTTTGAATGTTACGCACTGCACACAACAGGCGAGCAGTAAACTGTCTGCACAGTGATATTGACTGTTATCCCTCGGGCGTGTTGCTCGTGTCAATTTGTCATTTTACTCTCGTGTGTCCTTTCCCTGAAAGCAGACAAAATTTAGTTGTCTTCACAAGTGGCTGAAATATGTTGCCAGGAATCATATTGTTATTACCATCCTTTTTATACGTATTGGTCAGACAAACTTGTTAGCAATTTCTCTCTAAGCAACGATCTTGCCAAGAAACCATAGAATCTGTGATGTATGAAGTTTTCAGGTGTAAGGATGATATAGTGCTCTATCCCAACAGTAATTGTGCTAAATGTGACTTGCTACACAACCAGAACACGTGCCAGCTTTCAAACATTTTGACTTTTTGCTAAAACATGTTTCATTCCTGTTTAAAAGTGCTATTTAGATGTGACCTTAAAAGTGCTATTTTTCTGCCAAGTTTGGATTGATTACCGAGTTCCTCAAAAGTGCTATTTATCTGTCCTTTTAAAACAAGCAAAGTTCTTATTTGCTTAGGTTCTTTGATTTTGAAATTATTTGTTTTGTTGCGGTAGCAACAGCTATGAGGTACTCAGATGTCTCAAGTGTTCGTTCATGTTAGTTATGGTGTATCTCTACCAATTCCTGTTGTTGTTTTATTTACCATTTGTTATTTTTGATAAGTGCTCATTGATCACTGCTGTATCAGCGTTAGTGCTATTTTTAGAGAAACCTTTGTAATGTTAGTTCATTGTTTTACGTTATTGTCTTAAAGACTTAAAACACAGGAGAGAAAAAACTACAAATAAGCCTTTAAGGTTTTTATCAACATATTTCAGTCACAGTCTGTTTGTCACTACGCAGCTAACAGTTTATTACTAACTGACCGGTTAAACGGTTTCTGATTGGCTGGGAGAGCCGTATCATCTGATAGGCTGAGAGAGCCATATCACCTGGTGCTTTGATGGAGTTAGACAATACTGTTGTGTTAATTATACTAGAACCATAGTGCCTAACAATTGCTGTGTACAAAGATAATATTACTTTGGGGTTCTGGAAATCAGTTTGCAGCTTCAAAGAGGCTGTTAATTATTACCCTGTTGAGAGTGTGTGAATGTTACTTGCTAGTTAAGATGTTATTTTTTTTGTCAACATGCAGATGGAGAAACTATTCAGTCTTGAAAATGCTTTTTATCTTAGTCAGCAATCCAACTGACTATAAACCATACCACACCTGTGAAGAAAGTAACCTTAGTAAGTTTGAGAAAAGCACATACTCTACCTTGTTTGGCTTAGAGCTTATATCTGCAATGCAGAACTAGGGCTTACAAAGCTTTATGTTACTTAAGGCTTCCATATGCAAAGAAATAATCATAACTGTTCCATGTTTAACAGTAGGGCTGTAGAAGTGAGCAAGCCTCTGTATAAGATGGTCAATAATGCAAAGGCAGCTGGCGGCTTCAAGCGAGGACTTCCACTAGCAAACATGTCAGTGCAGCAGCAGCAAAAAAGGGGAGACAATTCAAGAGGAGATAACTCTAAGTTGAAACTATTGTTAATTGGCAGCAGAACTTGTTGACTAAGTTGCCTTGAAAAACTGATATTGCTGACGTTATGCCATGCCTTCGCCAGCAAGAGTGAATTATTCAGTGAACAGTGCGTGTTGCGTTACCCAAGGACAATGGAGAGAAGATGTTACTGAAACATCGGAACATTTGACTGACTGGCAGAGAGACAGACCGTAGTGAGGTCATCGTCATTAAAACAAAAACACTAACTTTGTCTTCATCGACGTGGAATTATTGTCCTGAAGGAGGTGGACTGAATTGGTGATACTTTTTCATATGCAACTAGCGCCAGTGTGACTGGAAGTGCATAATGAACTAACTCAATCTGTGCGACTCCTGGTAGTAAAACTATCCGGGAAGTCGTGGCCAGATTCGAGAGGGCTGTTGTTTCCGGTGAGGTTTCTTTGCAACTACTAAAAAGGCAGCTAGATAGCTACAAGATGACAGCATGTGAGGGCTTTTATTATACTATTACTTCATGAACTTTGCAAAACTTATGAATTTAGCAGTATGTTTTAGTTACAATTTTTTTGCATGGTGACATACATTATTGGTGCAGACAGGACAACAACAAGAGACTAATATCCGCTAAACTGTATTTAGCTTAAGAGGATAGAGCTGAACAGAATATATAACCCTTCACTGCGACCTGGTGCAGTCTAAATCACCGTGGACCCACTGTCCGTGCAATACGCTATTTATTGCATCATTGCATAGTATTCTGTGTTTGGCTATAAGCTGATTGGATAATGCCTTTATTAACATCTTACCTGTCATCCTCAGCCGTGAGAAAAATTCTATATTTGAACCAATTAACAGTTCATTATGAAATGGTGTTTATTGAAAACCCTTTTATGTGTTCAGTATATTTTCTAATGAGAACTGTTTAAGAGCAACAGGATGACGGGTTAGATTGTTGGAGTCATTGCAAAATTATTGATTTTCTAAATGAAAAACTACATCTCATCTGTAGCTGAATTGGTGCCATATATAGCATATGTACATTTATCTTTGTGACATGTTTTTGCATACTTGAAGAATTGTTCTGATTTCGCGTTGAGAGGTACTTGCAAATCGGAGGTAGATTATTAGTGCTAGAACTAGTTTATTTTGATGCTTTGTTTTCCATTTATCAAAATATTGGCTGAGGTCTAGAGTCAGATTTCAAAAGGGGAGATAACCAATGCACTGAATAATCTTGACAACAGAGTTATTCCCCCTTAAGAGTCCTGGCCAAGCTTTTCATCCGACTGTAACAGGTTTGTAACATATATATAGTGATCACCTTGGTACCATGTTTGCTTCTCTTTCATTCATCACAGTTACTCAATCTCTTAACAATGAACTCTCTATTGTAATTATATCAACAATAATTATGGATATGGGTTGTCACCAAATTTTACCATTTTTTAAAATAAAGGTTGAAACTTTTTTTGTTTACTGCAAATGCCATACAGTTAGAAGGGTTCTCTTTTCTTATGGCTCATTGGGGTTTCTTTATTTCATTTGTTTTTTAAACTTTCATTCATTTGGGAAACATCTAAGTTTGTGCATGAAATTTGACTTGAGGTATTTCCCTTTTTCTAAGTCAATCCTATTTTCATGTTGATATTGCTGGACAATGCTAGATCTTATTGGACCAACAATTCAATTGTTATCTAAAAGTTACAAAAAATGATATAAAAAAAATGAAAAATTGTGGGGGAATATATTTTAGCGGAAATGTTTAGGGACACCTAATTGACTGTTTATCGTGTATATTGTTAAAGATGATTCTTTTAAAGTTTCACCTTGTGAAATTGAAATGGTTTTATATTTTTTGTTTTGAAATTGAATTATTTTTTCTAAACTCTGATCTAAACCGGATTGAACCAATATGGAATGTTTTTAACTGCACAATATCCTTTTCATTGTGAATGTGTTTATTTGTCATCTTATGGTTCAATCAGATATTCTTATATTATGGGAATATTCTTTTTTAAGATATAGACTAAAGTTAAAACTTACTGTTGTTGTACAGTTTATATCATGTTGTTTGTGTTTTGAATGTTTTGAAATTTTTACACCAAATTAACATTATAACATTCTAAAAACTTCAACTAAGTATGCTCGACTCATCAGTTAACAAAACCATCTCCTGCGTTTATTGTGTTGGAAGATTTGGGGTACCTATATCACTACCTTATCCAGAGTTCATCACAAGCTCTAACAAAACCTATCAAAATAACCTTCATTATTATCATTACCTTCAACCCATAACCATTGAACAAAATGACTGGACCTCTTACAACATGGCCCACCCTGCCCCCATGTGACCTTACCTCCTTTGTGGACACGCCCCCTCTTTGCCCCGCCCACTTTTATCCCTAGTTGAAGGACAGACCTCGACTGATTCCTCAACCCTTCATCCTCAATTAAATGATTCCTTCGAATCTGCTAGATTTTATTTGTTTACAGTGTGTAGTTCAGTTTATATATTCATATATATATATACATAAATATATATATATATGGATCCATGTGTGTAAGGAGATGACCTACTGTGGATTGAAAATGGCAAATGTTAGATGAAACTGGCCTCGCCTAGTAGGTTCTTGCTGCACTCATATTACTGCATTTCAGTTTCCTCAAATATGAAACAAAATAATAAATAACATTTCTACAAAATACCAAACGTGTGTGCATGAGCAAAGCCACACAAAAAAATCAGATAATTTGACGTTTTGTTGAGATGTAAGAATATGTTATTTGAAAGATTTGCTTTTTGCTCATCTGAAAGAACGATTTTCTCAATGATTTCAGCCAACCCCTATTATGCTTTGTTTTTCTCACATTTCATCCTTGTCTAGTTCATAATATGTATAGAATTTTGACATCATCCTCGTATTGTACGTGTTTCCTATCTGTGATTCATTTAAAGTTGTTATTTCTGAACAGATTGTTTTCACATGAGAAATGACAAAGTGTTCATTCGTAATATTTTAGATGGAAAATATTTTATTTTGTTTTTGAACAAAACCTTGTGAGAAGAATCTGTTCAGTATCTATTGGACACATCAAATTTGTGCTTATAATGAGTTTATATGTATGGCTACTTTCTCTTCTGTTAATTTGGAAATTCGTCGTACTTGAAAATTTGTATGTGGTTATTTAGCAGTTGTTAAAGAAAGTCATACATTTACTTATAAATTAAACGTAATTTAAAAATCCCTAGAATATAAAAAATCAGAAAATTAAACAAAAACAAACCTTGTAACCACAAATTTGATATGTTTTTTTTCATTACAGCATCATGTCCTGCAACTTCTAGTAAGCACCGGTATATCAGATAAAACAAATATGAACTTCATAATTCAAGATCTTCATTGAAATTTTAAATCATCGATATTATTTTCTCAAAGGAAATTCCAAATGCACTCATTCTTACGTACACATTTGACTATTCACTCAATGCTGAACAATATGTCGGACCATAAGAGATACAAAATCAAAACTGCAGTATTTCAGCAAATACAAAACTATGGACTTGACCTAAATAGTAAAGCAGCAGTACAGAAACAGGTGCTCGCTGGAAGTTGAAGACGTTGCTATGTACCCTTCCTGATCTCTCTCCATAGTTTACACCTGAAAGTATGTAACACACGGCCTCCAGTTGAAGATGAAGGGGGTCGTGACCAGTTGATAAAAATGGAATCTATATAGATTTATTGTTATAATGAAACACAATCAATGACGTTTTGGCGGGAACTACAACCTATTCTTCCTGTGATTACTACGGAGCTAATACCTTACCTCCCTATGAATGGCGATTATTACACTGTTTTATTAACACAATACTGGAGATGTGTTTATGCAAAGAAAGTATATATTATTTTTCTTGAATTCTTACTTCATTGTTAAACCTTTTACTTTTCCCTCATGTTTGAAACGCATAGTTTTTCCATTTGCCTAGATACAAGTGCTAAGCTATTCTGTTCTCCCAGTTGCGCGCGTGCCTTTATTTATGATGTGAACCAACGTACATGTGATGTACTTCTACCACTAGATTGGCTTGATGTATTTATGATGTGGATTATCATTTGTATTGACAGTACATGGTACTTGTATACTTCAATAAAACTCTGTCCAGGACAACGTATATAACACGCACTTTTGTATTTTCTTTGTTTGGTTCTGTTGTTCGGCGTGGATAAGGTTTCAGTCGAGAAGATCCTGGCGTACAGGTCACGGGACCACGAACCGGCTTCACACACTTTCTCGCTAGGCACAAATATTCCTCAATCTATGTACTATTTTTATGAAAATAATGGGGTTTTCTATCTTCAATCTTAGATTATCAATCTACAAATTCCGATGAGCTACAGTGGCTCTATATTAAGTTGACCATAAAGTGTATACTTTAAAAGAAATAATGAGCCAGACTGTAAAAGAAATGAACTAAGCTAGAAGAATGTTCAGCCCGTGACCAAGACAATGTATTGTAATCCCATTGGTTTACCAGATTAGAACTGAGAAAAGTTGTTTTTTTCACTCATATCCAAAAATTATCATCCAAACATCTTGCATTGGTATCCGGATCCGTATGATTAAACAATGGATGACAATAATAAGTCGTCATCCTGTTAGATGTACAAGTACATCCTGGTTTGGAAGTAAACGCAATGTGATAGACAATCTCGCGGAGTCTAGAGTGGACAATAACCTCTCTCTGCAAATGCAGATGTTCCTGAAATCACATCTTTCTACAACCTCAATTAAAATACGCTGATATCCCAGGTTTTCTATTACGATCCTTATCGGTTGAAATTTGTGTTGTTGCTTATCGCCCTTAGTTCTATTCAATCAACAATGATGTTTCTTATAACACGAATTGAATTGAGAATTTCATATAACACGACTTACTTTTATCGAGTAGGAACTGTAGTCTCCCCGATGCAAACGAGAGCCACAAAATGTGATGCACCCCTAAATGTTTTCACCAGTGAACATCTGATAAGAAAGTAGAAAAAGCATATGTGTGGTATGACAGAAGCATTATGTACCAGTTTAACAATGCAAATTTCTAACGTCTAAAATCAGATAACGTTTCACTATACTTTGTGATATTTGTTTTCATAAAACTCTGCTGTTTAGGTGTCAAGGAACAAGTATTGTTACACTGAAAAATGAAAGACGATAGTGGCTGTTGTAATGTGAGTAATTCCATTCTTTCAAGATGAACCTTTAGTAGGCGCCTTTCAACAAAAAGTCACTATATAGTTACAGCAGTATGAACTTTCAGAATTGGATGTGCGCAATTGCTTCAGTTTTTAGAATAAATATGGGCCGTGTTCAAGAGAGGTTTCAAAGTAATCTCTCAATGGGCAATCGCGTTAAAGAGCAAGAGAGGTTTAAAAGTAATCATTGAGCGATTACTTTGAAACCTCTCTTGAACGCGATTGCTCAATGTAGCGCTACGTAGCAAGGCGAGCAAACTTCGAGGAATTTGCACTGTGTCGTTCAAGAGAGAATGAGCGCTACATTGAGCGATCAATAAGCGATTATGAGCGCTCGCTGTTATGGAACGGAACCATGATTTTAATCCAAACCCAGCAGGGATGGGTAGGGTGGGCATGTGGTCCCTCAGTACTTCATAGGTCGGTGGAATTGATATTAAACTTCACCTTACAGGTAAGTCTCGTTTAATCTTCCAATTCCACCTCCCAATTCTGTATATATACTATCGAAATCCCATCAGATTTTTAGAGAAAATCATATTTCCATCATACACCAACAACAAACGACTGGTCTCATTCTACAAACTTTTACTAACTTCTCTCTAATGTACTCTACATTTTAACATTCAATAACTATCAAACTTATAATTTCTCATGCCCAACATCAACACATTATTTTTGGAAGTCACATTTGGACATCCTTATTTCATCAACACATGTTTAATAGAGTTCTGCCAAACTGACCAGTATCAGACACTGGTTTCTCATAGTATTGTCTAAAGACACATTCCCCGTTCCAGCCGGCGGTTCTAAGTATAGTAGCTAGGGACATTTAAAAGTTGCTTACTGACGAAACCGGTCTGTATGACTGTAATGACACCTCTAAATCATAGAGAAGTGGTTGATTAAGAATTGAACTAAAGAATATTTCAGATTTACTCCAAAATCGTAACTTTGCAGCATAAAATGGAGCGTCTGGGTCTGTTTCATGAAGATTTACTATGTCTGTAATGTTGAATGAGAACAAGTTCTATATGGATTGTCAACTTCTTTATTGGTATGAGTGCGACGTTTGATGCGGCAACGTTATCAAGCAAGTGATGCATTGTAATGTCGACCAGGGGAATATGTATACAATTGTGGTAATTATGTTTTTACATTTGATTGAAACATACCTAATTGTCACCATTATACATATTCTTGCTGACATTTTAATACATCACTTCCTTCATAAAGGTGAACGTATCATCATCGGAGGCGGGAGTGGTTAGCGCGTTCGGCTTCGGTTCATAAGGTTCGTGGTTCGAATCCCGCCAGGGGCACGGTAACTTTAGCTGCAGTAGAGAACTGTTATACACGCAGGAGGGTTTGGATGCAATGCTACGCTGAATTTTTCGGCGTAATTTCACATTCGCTATTTCAAGCCGTTGCTCGCAGGTTTCACCGCAATTCATAACCACATGATGTTGCGGGCTTTCTGCCTGCAATAATACTAGCAATCTTGAAAGTGGCGTTAAACCCCATATCACCTCACCTAAAAACTCTGCATCGAAACGTCGCACTCATACCAAGAAAGAAGTTGACTATCTTAACTAACTGGTTCTTGAAGTGGACTATCTTAACTAACTGGTTCTTGAAGTGGACTATCTTAACTAACTGGTTCTTGAAGTGGACTATCTTAACTAACTGGTTCTTGAAGTGGACTATCTTAACTAACTGGTTCTTGAAGTGGACTATCTTAACTAACTGGTTCTTGAAGTGGACTATCTTAACTAACTGGTTCTTGAAGTGGACTATCTTAACTAGCTGGTTCTTGAATACCTCTCAAAGAAGTCTATAATTTGGTTTGAAAAAGATGGTAATTGATATTACAAGGATTAACTTCAATATGCCCCTGTTTGAGTATCGTAACGGGCTTAATTTTACATAGTAAAAGCGTAAACATCCATAGGTTGGATAGGTATAAATGTCGTTTCTATATATAGTACATCATATCATCAACTTCTGAAATATTTCAGAAAAAGTGATCAGCGGCTTCACAAATTTAAAATTTATAATCCCACACGTAATACTTGTATTTCTGGAGAAATAAAGAATATGTTTTAAAGGCTTTTACCTCGTAGCCCGTAATAGGAAATGAATGGCCATGTAGCAACTGTATAGCTTAAGCACTCCCCTCTGTCCATTCAAGGAACATGTCTACACATTTCAACTCTACAGATAATTTACTTTCGAAAAAAGCAAAGACGCCCTTTATGGATGCATGACCCTTATAGGAGCACAGGACATTGGGTCACCAACTACTAGATGTATATAACCCTCTTCGACTATGGAATAAAACTTCAGCTTTCTAGACAATTTAGTTCTCGAGAAGAGGACTAACATAGGTTTTCATGGCGTTTACCAAGAGTCCCTTTTAGGGGCCATTTTCACACATACACACGAATCTGTAATGTACATTTACTACACTGGCAAACGAATCTGTACGCAATATTTCAGCTTTCTAGGGCCTTTCGTTCTTGAGAAGACACAATTAAATGTAAAGGGCTCGGACCCTGTGACCATTATTTGGACCACAGAGTCACCAACTCAACACAGTAGTTTCCGTTCACTTGACGAGTCGGTTTACACATTGTCAAGCATTCAGCCTTTCGTTCTTGGGGAAAGGAGAAACATGATTTTGGAGCGTGGCCAAATCTACTGTATCAAATCTACTGTATAATCCATCAGTGTATACAGTTTCTTTTTTTTACAATATGGTGTAAGCAACCGAATCTTGCGATTGGAACAGCAAGACGTTGTTATGTAGGATTAACCATACGTCACATCATCTATATATATATATATATATATATATATATATATATATATATATATATATATATATATGGCATATAAGTTCTGATTGTCAGCTCTTAATATCAGTTTAGGTCGAAGACAGATGCACGATATCTTTCTCAATGATAAAAATACCAAACTATGTCGCTTCTTTGGCAGAAAAGTGCTGAACCTGGAGAACTTAAACTATATCGCACACAAACTCATAGCATGTATGTGGCCATCCTGTTCCATCATGCAGTATACATGTATTTGTATCCGCAATGTATACCTCCTACGATATATACTAGCGGATACAAATACATGTACACTGATGGGTCAGGATGACTACCTGGAATACACCTTCAAAAGAAACTATAAGAAACATCTATATGCTTGTTTCTTGTTTTGAATTATTTACTTAAATATAAGTTTACGGAAACTGTACGATTGTTAAATGAACTGAAACCCTATAGGTTCCATTTTAATCAGGCTGGAACGAACATATTACTGTATTATTTCAGTAAATAAAGTAAATGGTTCGCGACATTTAGTGTGATATCGTTTAAAGCTAAATTATACCTAACTTTGATACTTGAATTCATTTCTTTAAAATGAAGCCATTTCTATGCATTATCCTGTTTCTACATCAAGGCTATTCACGTATACATTTATTTCTAAATACATTTTCTTTTCAAAATTGAATTGTATCAATACGACCCGCGTTTCCAGACCAAGACGGACATGACGCGTAATAATATGTAAAAAAACAAAACAAATGCAAACTACTTTTTTAAAAAGATTTTTTTTGTCACGCTTTTAGGAATTAACGTCATCGGAACTTTCAAATTGATTCATCCATGAATTCAGTTCTATATTCAGTGAAGCGGCTAGTGGAGCCGAATGGAAGAACAACTGAACCAAGAACAGTGTATATGTTAGCTTTGATGCTAATACCCTTACAGTGCGTGAATATGTTGAACAGACACAGGTTCTATAACAGTGATCACATGTGACTCTAGGACCAGAACATGCGTGTCCAGTACGTAAGTAGCGTACTGGTGAATATAAATTGATAACCGTCCGCGATGCTGTGCATATTAATTCACATATTTATGTATTAGTTAATGTACAGTGTTTTGATTATTTCCACACGTTGGTTGCCATGTTGATAGCCGTGCTGATGGCTGTATATTATATTCAACAATGTATAAGTCTTTGAACAATATATCTCGGATATTTCTTTTAAAAAATGTATCTTGATGTAATATATATTCAATTAACAAATTTAAAATAGTTAAATATTATTCATTCAACGATGTATCCTTTTAATTTTAGAACGTATTACTATCAATTCATCAATGTATATGTATTAATGCAACAATGTACTTTTATATTCATACATGCAACAATATATATATATATATATATATATATATATATATATATATATATATATATATATATATATATTAAACAATGCATCACTATTCATTCAACAATGTATCGATATTCTTACGACCTTTCGACTATATTCATTCAACAATGTATCGATATTCTTACGACCTTTCGACTACATTGTATATTCATTCAACGAGGTGTCTTTATTAATGTAATGTTCCATATTTATTCATTCACCATTGTATCACTATTTATTCAACATTGTTTTTATATTCATTCACCATTGTACATCGTTCCAGTAGTTTACGAACGGCTTCTACGATCTGTTAAGGCATAATAACTGGAATCTGGAATAAAACAGAGTTATAGTATGTCTTCAGAAGCCAAGTAAACTAGGTTTGAAATGTTAACGTCTTATCTGTTAATATAAAGGAGAAAGGAGAGTCCAAAAGCTTTTTTTGGCTTGATTTATGACATCCTACAATAAAGTTAAAGCAGGTTATTTATGTCAGCAACATCTATATTTTTACATTTCTACATTTTCTAATTTTTTTTACTTATATGACATTCTGGCCAATATCCATTTTCAGAAAGCGATTTCAACACATCTAGTGTATTAGAACAGACATAACAATAAAAGTATCATATTTATACTCTGATGTATGAAATTGTGAGAGCTTATTTACTAAACATGTGTCTATCAAATGCATTCAAAATCAACTTTCTCTATACTTAAAAATGTTGGGAAGTTTCTTAAGTATATAGTTTACCAGAATATTTGTGCCAAAGGTTAACATTTATATTTTTAAAATATGAAGGCTCTATATATTTGCTTTTGCGATATTAAAAATTTGAGAACATATTTGTTCAACTGACGTCTTCGGAGACAACTATAACGTGTAACAGGTCTAATTCGAATACCAACAATTGTCAGACAGCCGTGTCACCACCAGACAGTTTCCTGAACAGGGGTTAACAGGTGACGTTTGTTTAAATATAAGTTATTCTTTTCAAAGAACAAACAGTATGATCCTGATTTATATTAATTCGTTTTTACGTATTTAGAAGTATGCGAAACACTTTCTATTAGCATGAATTTATTTTGAAGGGTGAAAAAATTTCACATTTTTTATTCCTTTCCAAATATCACTCTTTCGTTTCACGGGTTAACTCAAATATTGGTTAGGCGGGCAAAACACATTCAGAGGAAATAATGATACGATTTAGATAGGATTCTTAAAAATCTTGAAATAATCCCTGGACCAATTTTGGTCGAAATTGGAAGGTTCCTGGTCAATTACCCGCTAAAAAACAATGCTGGAGTGGCACCGAGAACCGCCCAGGCGGAATAATACAACGTCTTGGGGAAGTGAAGCAACGGAAGCGGAAACACATGCCTAATCACGCAGTTGACCATTGCGCTATCCGCGAGATCAAAGTGCGGCATGTGTCCTCCGCCAGAGTTGTTCATTACGTATTGATCGTTCAATACTTTCTCTGTCCCTCCCCCTCCCCCATTTAGGAACGCACAACCCGGAAATAAGTGGTCAATCCATTCCCGAACAGTAGGCTATGCTGACTCGGTTCCTTTCTTACGAGTTGACGTTACTTCAGTCAGGGGATGGCTACCACGCTTACAATAAGGAGACCGAACTCAATAAACTTGTTTGATCCAAGGAAGCCAAAACGAGATTTCTTTATATCTTGGTTCGGTGATATACCCTGAAACTTGCATTAGCCAAATGAGTCTGACTTTGTTTCAGCTTGCCGTATAGTTTGTGTCTTCATTATAACGTTGGTTTATCGGGGAGTCACTGTGTTATAGGTCGCTGGTTTTACAATATTGTGGTCTACTCTTTGTTAAACCAAGACATCAATCTTTTGCAATCGCTCCTTCTAAATCTACATATTCATTTGGTTCTAAATATGTTATATTCCCTCTCGAAATCTCTTTAATCCGAGATTCTTCTAAACCGACATTTTACCGGGCTAAGTGATGTCGCTCTAGAGGGTATATTCAATTTAATTCTACTTGTACTGCATGTAGAATTAATCTTCCACGTGACGTGCACATGATGTTAAAGGTGCATCCATTGTGTTTCATAAAATTTTATTTGGCTTTAGTACGTTCCAACACACCATATGTGTTGTTTACTATACAAACAAATTCACTTAGCTTGCATATTCATCCCCAATCGCCAAACATATCATCATTACTAGTTTCCAATTAAAATCGAGTAACATCATTATGCATGTGCAGAAACCGAAAGTGCACGTCCCATTTACATGCACAGTAGTTATATGACCTATTGAACATCATGAACCCAAATTGGTTATTTTGTCTGGTGTAAATAAGATTCCAAAATTACGTTTGACTCATTGGCGCGCGCCACACGCGGTGCATTGTCCGGTTTTCGATCAGAAATCGATACTTTTACCTTCATATCGTCAATATACTAAGTCGAGTATCATTAAAATGGTTGTTTTCGGTAACAGTTGGTACTTCTCGATAAAATAAGACCGTTTATAACGTTTGTCATATTTGACCCCAAACAACACAATGGATGTACCTTTAAAGATAACCTAGACTGTAATACTAGAAAATTGAAACTTTCATAAATTACATTTGTGTGCTTGGAGTTTAATTAAAGAATGAAAGACAATGAATCTGACAGTGATCTTCTGCTAGATATAGAGATTTTCACCCAAGTGTCTTCTGATATCAAATATATCAACACAAGTTGATAAAAGTTTTGACTTTTATCAAAGAGTGTTGATATATATGATATCAGAAGACATGAGGGCGAGATTCTATTTATAATCCAAAATCATTCTTCATTAGTTTTTAATGAAAAATGAACATTTCTGAACAAAAACTACCATTTGGCTTCCACTGATGTGATGTCATATCAGTGTGACGTCATCATGATTATGACGTCATAGCACTGTGATGTCATTATTTGATGATGCAAAATCATTGTGATGTCATGTCGCTGACGCCAACAGGGCATTGTTAAAAATCTACTGTCAAAACGATATCTCCTATAGGCGATATCGCTTGATCTCATACAAACGATATCTCCTATGGAACCCAGTTTTGGATGATAAACTATGAAATTAGTATTACAACTAAGAACAAATAAGAAGCTTACGTTTGATTACAGAGTTATAAAACTATGCATGTATCTGTGTCATATATAATACTGCGTATATATAATCCAATGATCATACTGTACATCGTTAGCATAAAGACGTTTGACACACTTATTTATTTTGTAAATAGAAAGAGATTATATATTATAGGAACAAATTACAAATGTAAAGATTCACTAAACGAGTGTATGTCTGCTGTAAAATAAAGATTGAGAGCAATGTGCACATATTTAAATAGCATATGGCTGCATCAACTTCAAGGACATTCCAGTAACGTTTACTGATAGTTAATAAGATAAGAGATAAGATAAGATAATATTTATTGTCCCAAAAGGAAAATTTGCTGTGTATAATTACAATTCTCCAGCATACAACACATACAAATATCATTCAAAACAATACATATTAACACAGTTTACAGAGACTAGAATATACTATACATGAAAGTGTTTATCCTGCAACATTGCACTTATCAAAAATTATTTCTCTAATGCTGCAAGGAATGAATGATTGGCGAAACCTGTTTGTTCTATATGTGCTAGTTCTATGTAATTTCACATTGCTTATTCAAATCATTGATTGATTTTTCAAATCATTGAACGGGACCTTCCAATAGTCTGTCATTAAGACTTTTATTATAAAAACGTTGGAAATCAGTTCTGCTTACACGGCAGTTTTTTTTTCCAAACAGCAAAACAGAACAAGAACTCTTAAATAAGAACGTCAACAAAGAAGACCACATTCCTTATAAATGCTAGAAATCAGACACACGACGCTTCGAGCAAGGATGGGCGAGAACGCTCTTTAACATGCAGACAGTTCAATGCCCATCAGATATCGTCAAAGGGTATTCTAGGACGTAGATGCTGTAACAAATTGATTAAATGAATACATATTTGGTTTCAGCTCATTTTATTCATAATATATGGCGCTGAACTTTCAAATTTGAAACCTTCCAAATGTACATGTCATGTATATGTGAAACTAATGAAATTGAACGCTCGTCAGGTAAGTTGAGAATTGGGATAAAACATTTTGGCGGAAATAAAGTTTCATTATATGTTTCATACTTTCAATATTTATGTTAAATTACAGTCTGATTAAAAGCGACATTGTTTCAAGGAGTTAAATCTGCAAAATAGTTCATATCGGGAATCGAGATGCGCACTGGTTCTATAGATTTTGCGAGGAAACCTCCGAACGATATGATTTCGTATCCCGATAAATGTACTATTTTGCAACTGAAAACTGTCTATTTTAATCAGACTGGTTAAATTCTAGGGTATTTTAGAGAAACAGAATGCTTCATAAAGGAATTCGTTGTGTAAATTTGATAACTCTATTTATTCTCAGAGAAAGGCAAACTGAAATCTTTAAGTAAATAAATTTTGTATATACGGAATAAAGTTAGGAGACACGATACTATCTATTCCCATGGTTCTGGCCTCATATTTTACTTGTATAACGAAATTATGTCACTGCAATCTCATAACCTTTATGACTTTATAAATGGTTTATTACAGTTTCCGTCTATCTTCTGTCTTGTGCAGTAGATAAAATTCGAAATCTTTCAAGCAATGAATATTTAATACACTCCTGCGCCCATTCTGACTCTAAATAGTTTTTTTTTTATCAATTATGGTAAAGGTTATTAGCTTATTAATGATTGAGTACTTTTACTTCAGCCATGATTTATAACTTATTGAATGGTAGTAAAAACAGCAAGTATTAATGTACTGTTAAACAGTCAAGGTAAATGAGAATGTGGAATCGGAAACAGGGTAACGAACTTTGGTGTCAATTAACCTAGGAACTACAATGGCATCTTTCAATAGTTTGAATACACCTTTAAAGAATGGTGATCGCTATCTATCTACTGTAGAACAACGACTATATGAATGTACATATAGAGCTCAGTAATTCAAGAGTACTGCATTGGCATTTTGTGACGTCTGACTCTGTGGTAGGCCACAACTCAAACAACTCACTCCTACAGCGCAATGTAATAGTTGAGATGTAGTTACACGTAAAACAGATGCCTCCACCTTTCCTCAATTCACCTCAAACAATTAATTGTCAAAGTTATTGCCTTTCAAAATTGTTATACCCCCCCCCCCCCCCCCCCCCCCCCCTCCCACAAATTCTCCTGAACCTCAGAGGGGAGACGTAAAACGGCAAACATCATATTAGCATAGTATAGTATTATAGCCAACGCAAATGGTCGCTCAAACATAATTCAAGAGGACAATGCACAAAAAGCACAAGTAACAGATACTGGATAAATTGAAAGAAAAGTTAAAACGGCGAGCATCATTATATATACATAAGTATTGGACCTCTCATGACCGTTCATGTTAATTTCCACTCGCATTATTATAGGCAGTGATAGACTTTGCGTTTGACTTCTTGTCAGTGTCACACACCGAATGGTACCATGCAGCAGTCTAAACAACTCTAAAGGATGGCCAGACAGTGGTTACACGTGTATAGAACAAAGCAAACCAACACAACATGGCTCCGTGCATATTAAGAGTTTCGAGACGGGTAAATGTCGATGTCACCAACAACAATGTTGACGTTCACGCGATGACGTTTCCGTTAATTTGATATGACTTCTCTTTTCATACAAGGCGAATGAAACACCGCACGCGATGACCTCGCACGTGTTGACCTTTTACCCAGAGGAATTGTGGAAAGTGTAATTTGTCATAATTTGGTCTTTGTAAATTTCTTTCTGATGAGATCAAACAAATTACGGTATTCTTGAAACCTAATCAAGTCAAAGAACATTTTTTGTCAGCAGCAGTCTTAAGCATAGTCTTGATGGTGTCGATACATCCCATCTATCTCTCTATCTGACGACAATGTTTTAACTCTTATAATATTAATATTTATGGCATAATCATACTGGAACACAGATCGCGTTTTCCCAAAAAAATTTTTACTCCATCATCCCATTGTAAAGACAAATGCTCACAAATATTTCATATTACAATATACTAATGCCTCTATCAAACTGTTTAATGATACTATTAAGGACAAAAATACAATTAAATACTCGATAATATTATAAAGTATCACGAATATGATCTGCCCACGTTTAGAATTACTAATCAAATCAGTTGTGGCCTCGCCAGGTAAGTTTGCGTGGTTGTAACCTCGCTGCATGTTGCATGTGTGTGACGAGTGAAATACATACTATCTTCTTCACGAGGCATACTAATCGACCAGCAGTCATTCCTAAATGTTATGGTGGAACACAATACCCGATGAAACTAAACTTGAATGTCAGAGTTGTAAATGTATCAATGCCCGTTAAATAATTCACTCCATGTCTTGAGTAGACTAGCATCATATTATACTTACAGCAATATGTATACGTGAGTTGTATAATATGATGTGTATTGCATGTATTTCGGCTTGTCGATGACAGGGTTGTATTGTTCATTCTCAACATACAAGGGTTACTCCGGTCAAGTTTAATCCAAGCTACAAGATGCAAGCCCCGTCAATATACCAGGGCCGTGTTCAAGAGAGGTTTCAAAGTAATCGCTCAATTAGCGATTAATTTTAAACCTCTCCTGAACGCGATTGCTCAATGTAGCGCTACGTAGCAAGGCGAGCAAACTTCGAGGAATTTGCACTGTGTCGTTCAAGAGAGAATAAGCGCTATTTGAGCGCTATTTGAGCGCTATTTGAGCGCTTCATTGAGCGATCAATGAGCAATTTAAGCGCTCGCTGTTATGGAACGGAGCCCTGATGTGGTGCACAGTGGTCTAGTAGAGGTGGGAGGTTTTAAACGTATATACGGACAGAAGATACTGTTTGTCCTAGTCTGTCACCCAGACCCTTAGTTTTGATTTTTAAAGAGCCTTGGCAAGTCTACAACAAGACTACAAAGCTCAGTTAATGGGAAATGAAAATGAACACATCTCAGAGGCTCTTTTTTAATATATTTTAATTTTTTTCCAAATTTTAAAATTTTACAAAATATTCATTTCAGAGTCTAAATGTTAGACTTCGTTTGCCCATGATATAAGGTTGTTGTTCAGTCTGCTGACAATTTTTTTTACTGTATATCATATTTACTGTAACTGGTAAAATTAGTTTGCGTTAAGTTACGAAAGAACCAAAAAAAATTAAAATGCTAATGCCTTAAACAAATAATGATAATAATGATTGTCTGAACAAATTCCAGCGTATATGTTTGTTTTAAACTGTCGTGCCTCAGGTGTGTTCGAATCTTCGAATTTAAATCAATGGTGTGGTTCACAAGCATTCGTTGAGACGCAGTGATGCTATCTGTATGCAGTGCATGACATTAGAAAAAACATGCAAAACAATTAAACTACGTTAGATGGGAGTTTAATGTCGGGCAATTTCTCATTGCAGTTATAGATATCAATTTGATGCGAGCACCAGTGCTTCAGCGAGGTCAGTGAAATAAATGACATGTATCATTGTGAAAAACAGCCGAAAGGGTTTTAAACGGGAATTCAACACTCTGCAAACATCGCGCCGTGGTTTGAGAGTTAGATCTGGCAATCAGTTGGTCGTGTTATGTTTTATTACAACGCTGTGAGGAGCTATCCCATTGGGACGTCACTTCCGGTTCAGAGAACAGGGGAACCCTAAAACAAGACTGGCCCACGGCTTAACGTACTGACACCTGCTGTGGGAGACACTAAGTACCAGTAATTTGTTAAAACGAAATCATCTGCCTAGATTCCTACGAGCTGCTTGTATCGATCCAAACCAAACTTCTTCCCTCAATCTGGACATGTTCACTACGGACCCTCCTACAAGGGTTTAGTTTCAGCAAATGATGTAAAACCACCTGAGATGAAGAAACGCTCTTAAATGATGTCATGACGCACGATGCAATGGACTAATTCGTCTCTGAAGACAGGTAAATTGCACGTGCAGCGGATTAACACAATACATGGTAGAGAGTCGGAAGCTGATTGGAGGATCAGGGCGCCCCTCGATGTTTGGAAAGTCATGACCCTTCACACCTGCTTTTCCAGCAATCCGCTCCCCTGTTACGTATTACCTATCGATCTAAACGAGCTTTTCGCCAATTTCTCCGCATTTGTCACCCATGAGAGGTTTCCAGTCTATCTATGCTGACTTGTTACATGCCCACATGGAGAGTCGGTCCTGAGAGGCGCTCTTCTAACTCGCTGAAATGTATAGTGTACGTCTAACAGCGCCACACTGTGCACATGTGCAGCTGCTTTCGCTACTAAGAGTTATCTCCCCTCTCCGTAGATGTATATACTTTAACCATCTCCCAGGGTTTCGCGGTTTTTAACAGGTAAGGTATAGTTCGGTTTCCGAGAGCGACACATGTACAGTAATTTCGATTCAAGTCAACAAACCCCTGAATGATGACATCTATGTAACGAGAAATGTATTTCCAGTGATGTCACGATTAATTGTTTATGACGTTTCAGATAACGAAATCTGAAAGGAATGACAGTGAATTAGCCAGTGATGGAGACTGGCACGAGTTGGACTGGCGGGGGAACTTGTTCATGTATATAGGCGTGGCAGGCATTTTCCCTAAAGCATTTAGACAACTCCTTTTCCAAACCAATTTGCACAGAAATCTCAAATTTTCAGAACAACAAGTTACATGAACTTTGAACATAATGACTTAGAACCAATCCCCACTTTCCTCCAACCGCTTCATCCCACCTCGTCTTCTTTAAAGGGCCACTGCGTCCAGTCATAAAGATGATCTCATATTTATTAACCGTAGCTCATTAGCGTGTCTGCTAATGAGTCACGCTTCGCTGCTGAGACTGTGAGTAGAGAAACATTTAGGGCGTGGGTGTCCTACCTGGAATGTTCTTTTGATTGTTCCCCTTAGAAACCAATGAATTTCGCATTTTGTTGATATCAACATTGTTGGATGGAGCCTAAAATGTGTAAATTTCAAACGAACCCAATTGCATGTATGTAGCACCATTAATAAGCGATACAAAGTAATATTAATTTATTAATTTTGATATTTATATAATAAGCCACTGGGATGCCATCTGTGACTCCACAAACACTACAGTCATCTATTAGGCCTAACTTATTGTTGTGTCTAAATCCATGCGAATTGGTCTGTGAGTTTCAAAGAGTGAGAGTGTTTAGGCCGTTAGATCAGCCAGTGGTTTGTGTGTCGGAAGAGGGATTTGGTGAGGGAGGGAGAAGGGTAGACTAAAATTTCGTCGCAGAAATATGTTTTTTCTCTTATCAACACCATTTTACAAACATTTCAAATATTTATACAAAATGGAGCCCTAAAGATGCCCTAATTTCTAGAGCTGAGTAATCTAGACTTGCTATAATTTTCTAGACTGGGCTGGTCGTAAATTTAATATTTTGCTCTCGGGTCTGGATGACAGACTTGGAGAAGGATAGAAGATATGGGTGTTCTTCCTCAAAACCCTTACAATTCTTGGTATATCATTACATTTTATTGTAACCAATGTTATGGTTGAGTGTAACTATGATTGCATTGTGGAACGGGACCCTTGGGCAGAGAGGTGTGTTTAAACCTATTTCAGGTATGCTTTTTACTTTGCATTTTCTATATACGTTTTTAGACCAACTGTATCGGACTGTGTCACATTGATACTCAGCATGGACCGCTCACTAGAATGTTTAAATCATGTGAGGACGTATCTTGACCAGAAGATTATAGTTGTATGTTTGCTGACGATTCATTTCAAGCCAACAACTGCTTTTTTATACGCAAGTCGCAGACCTTAGAAAGCATGACTAGAATAAGAATCAGAAAACAGGTGAGCTACAAAGCCAGTGGCTTTATCTTGTTTCTGTACGTCTGATAATGTTTCCTGATGCAGTAGGTATATTCCGCGAAACACTGAGTCTCCAAAGTATACAATAACGAGGGTGACATCAAACAACCCTGTCTGTCTCTAATGTAACACAGTATTAGCTTCCTTTCTGTTTCCATTCTCTTAGAATCATTAAGTCCAGGGTCTCCTTCCACAAAGCACTAAGATGATCGTAAGTCACTAAGGCAACCTCGGTGCAATGTTTAAAGGATGGGAGATAAGGTTAACCTTAGTAAAGGTTGCTTTGTGAAAGGAAGCCCTGGTAAGTTGATGTTGATGTGTAATGTCGCTTCCGGGAGAATATCAACACTGCGAATGGTATGATTTCATGGAGAGAACCCGCAACTCCACTGAGAAATAAGGTAACAGTTGTGTTGCATTGTAACTTATCAGAGTGAAATCAGCTTCTTCATAAATGCAGATCTTGTAATTTTTTATGATCTGTTGTTTGTTTTTTTCCTTTTAGTTGTTGTTCGGTTTTTGTTGGGGTTTTTTTCTGGTGCTTTGCGCTTTGCATCGCCATGAAGTATAGTTTATTTTAAAGATTTAAGTATACAAACACCAAAATGTTTGGATTTAAATCTCTTCATGGTACTGTATTGAGGATTAATGGTTGATAACTGTAACCGTGTATTACTTCATAGTTCGAGTTGTTTGAGTCACTGGTTGATAACTGTAACCGTGTATTACTTCATAGTTCGAGTTGTTTGAGTCACTGGTTGATAACTGTAAACGTGTATTACTTCATAGTTCGAGTTGTTTGAGTCACTGGTTGATAACTGTAAACGTGCATTACTTCATAGTTCGAGTTGTTTGAGTCACTGGTTGATAACTGTAAACGTGTATTACTTCATAGTTCGAGTTGTTTGAGTCACTGGTTGATAACTGTAAACGTGTATTACTTCCTAGTTCGAGATGTTTGAGTCACTGGTTGATAACTGTAAACGTGTATTACTTCATAGTTCGAGTTGTTTGAGTCACTGGTTGATAACTGTAAACGTGTATTACTTCATAGTTCGAGATGTTTGAGTCACTGGTTGATAACTGTAAACGTGTATTACTTCATAGTTCGAGTTGTTTGAGTCACTGGTTGATAACTGTAAACGTGCATTACTTCATAGTTCGAGTTGTTTGAGTCACTGGTTGATAACTGTAAACGTGCATTACTTCATAGTTCGAGTTGTTTGAGTCACTGGTTGATAACTGTAAACGTGCATTACTTCATAGTTCGAGTTGTTTGAGTCACTGGTTGATAACTGTAAACGTGTATTACTTCATAGTTCGAGTTGTTTGAGTCACTGGTTGATAACTGTAAACGTGTATTACTTCATAGTTCGAGTTGTTTGAGTCACTGGTTGATAACTGTAAACATGTATTACTTCATAGTTCGAGTTGTTTGAGTCACTGGTTGATAACTGTAAACATGTATTACTTCATAGTTCGAGTTGTTTGAGTCACTGGTTGATAACTGTAAACATGTATTACTTCATAGTTCGAGTTGTTTGAGTCACTGGTTGATAACTGTAAACATGTATTACTTCATAGTTCGAGTTGTTTGAGTCACTGGTTGATAACTGTAAACGTGTATTACTTCATAGTTCGAGTTGTTTGAGTCACTGGTTGATAACTGTAAACGTGTATTACTTCATAGTTCGAGTTGTTTGAGTCACTGGTTGATAACTGTAAACATGTATTACTTCATAGTTCGAGTTGTTTGAGTCAGATGAGTTATATGTTGATATGCTGGATACATATGCTGGATATATATGTGGATACCTTGTTGTTTAACTCACTGTATCTTCGACCTAGGGGAAATAAAGAATATTTATCTTCCTCTATATATCTGTAACATGAACGATATGACACAGATCTGTTGTTTCTTTCTTTTGTTGTTGTTGTTGTTGGTTTTTATGCGATTATCGATTTTTTTTCAGATTTGTTTTTATAAAAACCAAAATATTTGGATTCAAATATCTAAATGATATTTTATGAAGGGTTAATTGTTGCTAACTGTTTTAGCCAGCCTTATACAATAACTTCAGTCGACGTCATCAGTTCAGTCCTATCTCGGTATCAGTTTCAATTTGGCTGTTCGTTTATCCTCCCCAGTGATCGATTAAAGTCCTCAGTTGGTCTTGATAAGATAATAACAAGGCGTGAAATGAAGATCTGCCACAGTGCGCAGCATTGCCCTACATCAATGACAAAATAAGCACAAAAAAGGTCCGGTATGAACGTTTTTTCAACAAAATCCTGATTATATGTCATCGAGTTTCATTTTGTTGAATAGTTTAGATCGATGGCAAGTTGATGCAGTAGATTTAAGAATGGAGGTCACTAAAACATTATGTTTGTGTCTGTTTGCTTGAAATAAGGTTCCACGATCGTCATCTACAAACTGGAACAAAACCTTATTTTGTCATCTTCAAAATTACCTGCATATTAGTTTTGTCATAATTTCAAAACAAAACTTTCTCTCTTTTTAATTAATACATGTCAGAATATGAAATCAAGTGAGATGTAAACAGGTTTTACTGTAACAATAGAATTGGCAATACGCAAGTGATTAGTTTGATGAGAAGGTTTACAGTGCCATCGCATATACCCACGATGAACGAGCGAATAAATTATGCACGTCTAAAAACACTGCAGGTGAGTACCATTACATTTTTCATTGTGTAGCCCTTAATAATCTGAGAACACAATATTTACCTAATATTCTAACCTATTTTCCAAACATGTCGAAGTTCATAAAAATGTTATCTACTAAAAAATCCCAAGATTTTAATCTATCAAAATATATTGTTCATCTCTCCTCTCTTGTTAGAACGAACTATGTCGCTATTGAAATTTCGCATGTCTGTTGTTTTGAATCAAAATTTGTGTTTGTATAATATCATATCTTGTTATTATGCTCTTGTACCGCCAAGGTGTTTTTTGGAGAATAAAAAAAAAGAATTGAACCTTTAGTATTAACCCTTTAGTATTAGCACTGAACAACTCTTAGGTTTACGGGCCAGTAACATACGGCATAGAGTGAACCGTGACTGTTATTGCTCTAAAGCTTTCAACATCAAATCTAATCATAGTCTCTAAAACATCCTTCTGAAATGCACCATATAAATGTGAGATTGATGAAAGCACGGTGTCCGATTTATCAATGACAATTTTCGCCAAGGGAGATAATTCAATCGTCAACACTTTTCGTTTTTATTCACGGAAACAATTGTCGATAGTATCTGGATTTAATTGGCCCTGGTTAGCGTGGTAGAACAGTATATATGGGAGTTAACGTCAGTCGACCTCGTTCCGTACAACGTTATAGAACCATACGACATGTTGGACAGTCTCGGAAAATCTCGTTTCAATTTTTTTAATCCAACATTTCATCAAAGTTTATGTGATATCTGATCCCGATATCTTTCTGATGTCAATTAAACGGAGACAGATACAATGCCTGAAAGCAGAAATTTAACCGATAAGATCGAAATTCGGTGTCTGTTACTGAAAAGTACATGGTTTAAATTTCACTGGTCAGGGTTAACTGTAGTGAACAGAAGGTGAGGGGTAATGTTAGTGTTATAGTTGAACTGATTACGGCTCTGTCCTGTAACGCTGTACGCCCTTGAAGGATAACCACCGGCTATTTCTGGTCACAGGTTGTTAGGAAGCTGAGTTATCACCGAGATTGACATTTAATCTCTTGAAGAGTTATATTACTTTCTTTGATATGAAAAGAAAATCAATGAATTTGAATGTTATTAATCTTCATGAAATCTGGAATTGCTATTAAGAAAACTACTAGCTTATGGTTACTGTTTGAACTATGGTGAACCAGATCACTTTCAAGTCATGAAAGTAAATGGTAGTGATGATTTGTCGTCATTTCCTTTTGAGAACTCATATCTTTAAAATATAGGGTCGATGGTATGCAACTATGAGGTACAATTTGTTTAATTCTAAGTGAGTTAAAATGGAATGTGTTTGTCCCTATCAGTAACGCGATGGAAACTAGCGTCCAAAAATACGTATACGCTACAAACAAAGTGCAAGATATACTAATTTACGTGTGATAAACACGACTGAAAAATAGTTTCATCATGTCGACAACAACAATTAGCCCTAAATATGTTTGTAATTCTCGAAACATTATGTTTTCATGTTCAAATCGTTGTTTTCGGAATCAGAGGAGAACTGACATTTCCCCCAAAACGTCCTACAGCAATGATACGTCAGTCCAAGAAGGTACATGATGTCGACTACAACTTTTATTAACTCGATTTAAATCTTTTATTTATAATTGTTCACTGTAATTCCGTCCAAAAAACCTTTTGAAATACCAATTTCAGTAGCCCGGGTGTATTTGTTTGTACAGGTATAAACATTTAAAGTACCATACCCCTATTAATTTAATTATAAGTACTTCGTTACAAAACATATGCCTATCAAACAAAAACAATTAATTATCAAATGTCTAACAGCAGTATTGTGCTACTGGCTGTTAACAATTTGGTAGAGTTTATTTTGGAGGCTATTGCTGATTAAATGTTTTTAAATAGCTTCACAATCTTCGCATGTTTCTGAAACGGAATTATCTGAAGAACCTTTAATGATTATAACATATTATGAAACGATTAAGAATACCTTTGTTCTCGGTAAACTGTAGATTTGTGTAGATGTAGTTCAAATCAACAAGTCTATACAAAATGATAAAATGTACACTCAGGCGTCTGTCACAAAGAAGGCGAGAACATTGATGTTTAAGGGAAATTGGAGAGAAAGGTCGGGGTATTTGGGAATTGGTTAGGGTACAGAAACAGGGACAGCTTCGGCTCAAGTTGAATTGAATCAGTAGAAAGGGAGGCATGGAATGTACGTGAAAGGAGGACGAAGAAATGTGATTGGGAAAGCTAATAGGGGAAGACCAGCTGTTGACTTTATCACTGTTGACCAGGTCATGCATGGATGGTGAGAAAAGTGGGGGTTAAAAGGAGATTGATTAATTAAGGTACAGAATAAATATTCTTCAAATCTATTGAATTCATTTGCCACGGGTATTGGGGAAGGGGAGGGTGGTAGGGGAGTGTTCAAGGTTAGATAACAATAGTTATTCATATATGGACGTGGAGAGGTCAAACTGGAGCTGATCCTGATACCGAGAGATAGAGAAATAGAGATAGAGAAATAGAGATTTAGAAACCACTGCCACTGGACAACATAGAGTAGCTAGTTATATTATAATGTATCGATCATTTCCGTGAGATCCCGTTCTCCTTCTATTGTTTTACACTAAAACAAATTACTGTTTCATCTCATGCGTCGCTGTAACGTTGCAGGAGATGGTGACACATTATGTCCCCCCGGGGGAGGATGAAAGGAAAGGGGGACCGGGAACGCTGACCCTCGCTGTGGTCAATTACCAGTACACCTAGTGACCTGTACTTGAATAACCTGACCTGATCCCTCGTTTTTTACAAGGATTGGTCTAGAGTTTCCTGAGCTTCGTGTGCTAGATTAGAAGATGGACAGTGATGTTTTCAATGTTCACTAATCTGCGTTTATGGCGTATCGATGACAATAGAGGATAGGTCGTTTATGCGCTTTGAGCATGCACCAGTGTATGGATAATAACGCTTTAAAATGTCCATGTATATGTTAAGGGTTCCTTTATACTATTAGTATAATAGAAGCACCTTTTTCCTTCAAACGTGATGAACTATGGATTCAGTACAAAAAATTACAAAATATGTGCATGTTGTCTTTGTTGATTGAGACATGTGATGTGTGTGTCATATAATTAATGGAAAAATACATAAAATAAAGTTCAGTGTCTAATTTCATCGGGCCGTTGTTTCGTATCAGATTCACAGTCAATGTTTATTCATATATAATGCAAATGATTATGGTGGATGGAGACATTTTCAATTTTCAAAAACTCGTTAGGTTTATATCACCTTACGGATCACAGAAACATAATCGTCTCGTTTGTGCTCGTATGATAAACAATATCAAAAGCATATGTTACTGGTTCATCGACCTTACTTGCATTGTTGGAATCGGAATACCATTTCTGGCTTACCATCACAAGAGATAGTGTACGTTTATGTTTTACTGCGTTTTACTGCGAATTCACACGTGAACACTGACCGGCCACCATTTGATTTAGAGAGGTTCGTCTCTGTACCTACGTGTATTGAATATGTTTATATCATGTCATTATTCAGAACATCATCTCTCTTCTTATGATTACTTTCCTGCCAATTAACTATCTATCATCTGTTTTGTAAAATAAATATCATTACATACCAATGAGAGGGTATTGGAAGGTGGAGAGTTTATCCTTTTCTATGTGAATTAAATATGTTTAAATCAAATTTAAAAATCAATACCGTTTAGTCTCCTCGATGAAATTCAGAGACAATGTTAAAATTTAATAACTGAAATGATAAAAAGTAACCTTGGGGATACCTTACCATTCAGTAATTTATAGTGAGCTGTCTAGACTTGCTAAAATATAATAGACATATATTGGCTTTTACTGAATATAAACATGAGGGTGATAGACTGGTGTATACTTGTTTCGCACCAATCTAAATTTGTAAGTTTGTTTATATTTAAGGTTATAGAGGAGCAAAGTGAAAATCAAGAAAAAGTTATTTCCAAATTCCACATTAATTCTATAAACAAGGATAGACTCGAGTTTAACCACTACTTATAAATACTGTACATCTCCTTCCGTCATGTACCCAGTTATTTCCTATATCGTGGTACGTTTTCATCACCGGCCAGTCTTCATCTCGTGTGTGAACGGGCGATTAACGTGTACTTATCTGTCTATAGAAATATGTAATCATGCTGTTGTTTTCCCAATGTACATTGTAAACCAACAGCTTTGAATATTCACCCTGGTTGGCGACTTCAGCGCGACTTTATCTAATCGTTTACTCTTTTGAAAAACAGTTGTTTCTTATACTGATGCGCTGTAACGGTCCTTCCAGCCGAATGGTATTACTCAAGGGAACGATTTCAGAAAAAAATAACCGTATATCAAGACTTAATGTGTGTGGGTGTTTTTTGGGTTTTAAAAAATAAGAAAATTAATCACCTACATGTAAAAGCGTGTAAATCGAAGCATGTACTTTTTAAAAGGTAATTGTATACGTGTTGAGAGAGACATAAACCAGATTCTCGCTGATTGCATGATAGCCGTGGCTGGCGACTCGTTACGCCGACTCTGTATCCATCTACATTCCATTTCCCTCGTATTCGACATCATGCTTCCTCCTGTGACCACCCTTTCATTCAACGCCACTCCAGACAAACCAGTTGGGTCTGAAATAAAATTGAAATATTAAAAAGTTATAACATTTTTATATTGAAAATAAACTAAGGGAATGCATGGTTAGAATATACACAAACAATTACATTTCGCTACTGATTTACGGTAAGGTTTGGGCCAAGGACTTGCTATATTTTGGAGAAATAAAAATTGCTTTGGTTACGACCTCACTTCAACATCTTGTTGAGACATTAATTACTGTACCAAACACGACAACACGTCCCTCCAATTTGTATTTAGGTACCGTGACAGGAGACACTCTCTGCACCAACAATTCCCTCCAACACCACAGGTGCGATCACAAGCCATACCAAAGTTGTGTTATCGACTCAATCCATTGTGGTCATTCTGCCCATCGTCTCTTGTTTTCAAAATGTTGCCAAGCTTTTTAAAAGTTATCCCTTTAGCTTGCATGCATTTAAGAGATTATAGACGTCCCTGAAGAAGTATATCCTATACGGTATAGAAGTCTTCTTAATCATACATGGTGTAGATCAACCAAACACTTTTGTTGTTTTTAAACCAAAAATCAAGACCTTCGTCAATTATCACCTTCGTCATCTCTCTGATTCTCCCCGACCCTCGCTTTCGAAGCTGCCTGCTGACTTAGTCCATTTTTCAGAATCATCTTCGCAATATTCAATATAAAATACCCCTTAATATACCCCTACACTCTTTCATCTTCCTATTTCCACAATATACCTATGTCATTCTACGTCTACGTCTTATCCCGAATCTCTAACTCTCAACACCGACCCACCCCAACACCTACCCCTACCCCCTCTCCCGAGGCTGCCAGGAGGCTGACGTGACGGACAGGTGTATAAAAAAGGGAGTACGACTATAAATCAATGAGAGCTGAGGGAGACTGAAAGTTGGGAGACCACAGGCCACTATTGACCCCTTATCGAGTTGAAGTTTAATCAGAACGGACTTAAATGTTAAAGGTGCTTCTCAGAATGGAAATTTAAACAAATTGAGGTTTGTTTTTTTCAACTGTATCGATTCTGAACCCTTCCACTCTAACCACTTCTCTCCAAATCAGTAGCACCACATGCAACCCAGCGCCCAGGTGTCTAGCCCGAATCTGCAGTTCCCTTACTGGAATACGTATTCGAAAAACATTATAGTCACATTGGGTACTTATTTCGAAACGTTAAGAGTTAATCACAAAACAAATCAAATAAGTACCATCGTAATGCAACAATACCAACTCAAAGAACATTTCATGATATATTTCATAATCTCTACGATTGAAACAGTAAGGCTACATCTAAAATAAGTAACATCCTATTCATTGCGATGTTCGGATATTGCGATTGATGGGATCAGTAACGGTAAATGCAAACTTTAAGATATATCAACTCAGTCTGACCAAACATTGGCTGGAATACCTAAATGTATGCGTTAAATATTGATATCTGTACAGACTATTCCTGCATCCTGCTCTATCAGGGGACTTGTATTCACAAGGCTACTTCATGACCCTGGTCCCATAAGCATCTTCTTTCTCCTGGAGCAATAGGTAGGTACTCATTTTAGCATGGAACACTGAAAACTAGAGTCTATAGGTCTGACCGAAACTATAGGTTTCTAACACATGGGAAGATATGAATGTAGACTGCACGTGAATATCCACATGGATCGACTATATATACAAAAGTTAATCAAAGATTCACTATCTTTGACGCGCAAGGTAGACGTGTGGTGCCATGGAAATACAAAGATCTTTGGGTTTTTTAAAGCAATACGGAAAAGTTCTTCAAACACTGTCTTCAAGACGACAATCTAAAGGGGAAGTTAAGTGAGGGTAATATTTTTTTATTATTTTTATGACTTTTATCTGACAATTTGATAGACCAGCGTACATCCATCAACTACATAAAACAATGAGAAGTGAAGCCATTCATCGGCGCTTTGAAGGCGTTGTTCATCAGTCTAATGATGCTTTATGTGTTAATTGAATATGCGAATATTCTACCAATAATTATATTTTAGAAATATATTGTTAAAATTTTAGTAAAAATACCGCGATGTTCTCAAGTCACGTGATGCACCAAACTAAAATGGCGACTACTCTGATCTGAGAACTATTCTCTAAAAAGTGAAGAATACTTACCTCGATTTTTACTATTTTTCTTTTAAAGAACATTTAGATATAATTAGGGTATTATATAGTTGTCTCTGAGATGTCAAGGTACATCTACAAGTTTGTTCTCGGTAACTAATGTAGGCCTACTCAGAAGTCAAACATTTCTTACTTTGTAACTTTGATTTATTTTTTTTAGTTAAAAAAAACGAGGAGACTTCTAAGTAGATCTAACACTTTCAGCTAAAATCAATTCGAAATCAATTAAAATTACATTCACCAACTTCAAATAACAATCTTAGAAAGCGTATACGAGGCCTGCAGTGTTCGCACTACTCGGGAATAAGGTCGCGTTTGACGTACCCAAGTCTCGCGAGAGTTGATGAAGGCGGAAGCTCTCTGCAGTTGTGACCAATGGCGTCTTGTTTTGAAGTGCTAATGCTTTGTGGACCTTACGTCACTAGATGGCGAGCTGACTGACCGACCCTCTCCATTATGAGTCTGTATCGATCGTTATTCAACCTGGACACAAGCTCTCCCCGGTCTCTCCTGCTGTCCTGGACATCACTGCATGCAGCAGAGCATTTAACTAGCTTTGTGGATTTTAGTATACTGCGTATTAAACATTACGTACAGTTAGTGTGTTCCGTCGATAAATGACAGGCCGTAGAAAATAATAAATCATGTTTAAAACATCAGTTCGATTTTATTATATGATTTAACATAATGATATCCAAATAATAAAAATCCATTGACTTTTTTTTACCAATGTCGTACCGAACAGACGAATATCTTATATGATAAAAAGTTTAAACAAGAGTCGAATATTCTAGTTGTAAAATATGAATGCAAGGCTAAGCTTAGCCGTCTCAAGCAAAGCTAATAAGATATCATTTGTTAATATTCGGAAAAAAGCAAAGCCCTAATCAACACGGACCACTAACGAACCTCATTGAGTCACATCGTCACGAACACTGCTACAAGACAAATAGCTTTTTCTGCTTGTTTGAAATTATTTTCAGGTGACCGCGCCGAATAAATTTCTACCTGTGGCCAGCTGATCTGACTTCAAACAGAGTGGGCAACTGATTCCTGAGTACCTAATGGTTTAATTAACGTTCATCATGTGGGTAGAAATCCATTCACCTAATTATAAATTTAGTTTCGATTTTTACGTCTCATGATACTGTAAAGAATTTAATCTCGATTCATGTCTTATTATAAAGACTCCGTAATCCGTTTTAGGTGCAGTTTTTGCCGCATTATTTGAAGACGTCACTTCAGACGGCACAGAGACCACCGTCTCTGAGACAGGGGGAGACGAGCTGACGACGATGTCTCTGCACTTGTGTGTCGTCACCGATCAGGAAGAAAAGTAGCAAGGGCAGTCACGTGGCGTCCCTCGTCATTAGAGCTGGTATTTGGATTCAGCTTTTATCTGTATGACTTAAACCCCTCACACATGTATCACATCGTCAGATGCCCGCAACAAAAACCTTGCAAAGAAACTGTTTTTAGTCATAAAAGGAATGTTTTTTCATCAATATGTACTTTGATCAGCGACAGAGAGTTGAAGCCTGCAAACAGTGCATGGTAGGGTGATAGAGGGACTCACTGATCTGTCGTGACTTGCGTCATGCCTATACCTTTGCCGTCAGTCTGAGACTTTCAAACCTAGCTTTGTCAAGTCCTCGAGTATCCAGTCGGGAGACGGAATGAACCTGATTACTGAAAAACATCTACATTTGAAAAACATCTGCTTTTGAGACACAGTTTAAAAAACTTTGTGTTATTCTGCGCCAATACACGGGGCATGCACCTGCGTATCCAACCAAACATGCAGAACAGACGCGCTATATCACACGCAGAACATATACGTCGTCGCACACACACCGACAAGTACGATTTAAACCAAAAATAACAAATAAAAGTACTGACATTTGCACGTGCATTTACGAGTATACAGATACATTTTTATGTATCACTGCAGTCAAGGACAAACACGACACATAACCAATATACATAAAAGCGCACACGTGCGTACATACATGCATGTATGCTATAACAAACGCAGTTAATTTTGTCGTTATGTGGAAAATCTTGTTATTTTATAATTCCCAAAACACATGTATACACAGGGACGTTTATTGTCGTCGTGCGCGGTTTATGTCGAGTACAGGAAAGTCGAGCAATACTTTGAGACATACGTAACCAATCTAGGATGATTTGACAGCGTGACATCCCCTTAAACTTAGTTACTTAATCTCATGGGGATTGAACAACTTCATTATTTCTAACTGGCCTCGGGGGCACGGACTCGTCTAAATTTGAGAGAAACCAAGACGACTGGTCGGTTGGTTCTTCATTGGTGATACTAAAGAGTGACGACTTGTGATACTTGTCACTCGTTAATCTACACGGCCCATGGAATCGCCGGTTATGTCACAGTTAAACTGACCCGTGCAGAGTGAAAGCTGGGGTAATTTGAAGTTTAATAACGTCTATTTCAAAAGTATATTCACTTGTACAACGGCGGCTCTTGTAGTTGCAGGGAGAAAGCTGAGCTGTGCATGCGGCGTTACATTTTGGTGGAACCGGTGAACAGTGGTTGGTATTGAAAAGAATTGAAATTTTACAATTCAACCAAACCTTGCAGAATGAACAATAGTTCTCTACGGCAAATAAAGCCCCTTGCTAGATTTAAACCCCACTAAATCTTCATCCGAAGCCCAACGCGCTCACCATTGCGCTATCCGTGGGCTCCAATGAATGACATGCAACTGAACATAAATATTCCTTCAATTCAAACCTTCGTTTATACTCTACCAGCCATCGGCAATCCAAAAAAAAGTGAAATCGAGGAGTAGATTAGGTTTTACTGTATCATTTTACGAAATAAATGTTGCAATGTATTATAACAAAACTATATGCTTTTCTGACCTGTCTTGAGGAACGTATCAGTGTTAATAACAGTAACAATTCCATAGGTATAAAATATTATAGAGGTCCGGGAATACAAGATTCCAAATTACCGTTCCGCTAAGCATCCTTAGCAATATATAACCAAACTTTGCCACAAAATATTATTAATGGTCAAAATGGTGTTTGAAAGTGTTTTCTGGAGTATTATCTTTAATTCATTAATGATTCAAGCATTATCTTTTTTTATGTGAAACACTTCGATTACGGTATCCATTGCTCTCGCTCGTTAAGTACCTAGATTTTGGCAGCGTCAATATAGCATTGGCACTCGTACAATATTTTTCATATATTATAGTATATCGTAATTCAGAACCTCTATTATACTATTTACCATATGCTTTATCAAGGTATCAAATAACGTGTCAAAGCGGCCCCCACCCTTCAACATGCACACCACCTTCGCATAAGGCATAAACTCATATATACAATACATTTCAGCTGGCCAACTCTCCAAGACAACTACGAGCCCATGCATGCACGACTACCCTTGATCCACTATTGCACTTCTCGAATGAAGTCATCGCTGTACACGCGAGTCATCTCCCCATGCAAACAGCCCTGATGCAACTCGGACATGGCCCTGTCGCGGAATGTCGGCTAATGCCACTCTTTGATTCCACTAATGCCTACCAGAGTTGATATATGGAAGGATGCGGTTATCGACTTAATAACTCTGAGATAATACAGCGTCTTTGACGTCCTCCAACGTTTCATCCCTGACCTCATCAAGGCAGGTCTGCGCCTACCCAGGGAACTTTATAGTTCACCCTGTGGGTGGCAGTGGCGCTATCAGGTAGATCGCTTTGATCTGTGGCTGAGGACATTCCAAGGTGATTTCTTCTTTGACTCGCCATCCATGTGTTTTATAAAGGGAAATAAATCTTGCCCAAGCTGTGATGGTTATTTCAAAGATGGTCAGGATAACGGATTGATGTTGGAACATGCGGTGCTCAATGCGTGGAACATTTATGTAACAGGTCGCCGTGACCTAGAGGTCAGGAACAGGTATTGGAGACAGCAATGTGCATGTCTGTCTGTTCTTATTGATCTTGTGATTGATTGGGAGGGGTGAACCTGGGGAGAGACGTGGAGTTAGAAATAGGGGCGGATGTACACACATATATAGGGGTGAACATGAAATAACAAGAGAGAGAGAGAGAGAGAGAGAGAGAGAGAGAGAGAGAGAGAGAGAGAGAGAGAGAGAGAGAGAGAGAGAGAGAGAGAGAGAGAGAGAGAGAGAGAGAGAGAGAGAGAGAGAGAGAGAGAGAGAGAGAGAGAGAGAGAGAGAGAGAGAGAGAGAGAGAGAGAGGAAGGGTGGTGGGTATGATGGTAGGGGGTCGTTTATAAGTTTATAAACATGGGACTGGAACAGAAATTACGAAAGATGACAGGTGGTAGGTAGAAGTATATTCAGACTGATAGAGATTATTATCCTGACAAGTATGTCATGTCAGTGTGTCAGACACTCACGAATCAGTGTGACTTTGTGTGGTTTTGTACTAACCGAGCGATAACGAGTTTCTTTATATGGCACATTTTCGAGTGTAATTCTAAATACGGGAACTCGTGCAAAGACAATTGTAGCCAGGCAAAAGTGATATATGCACATGTTTACAAATGGAATATATGAAACAATCTTTCACTATATTGGAATTATAATTGTGAGAGTTCACTGTGGAGAGATCGTGATAGACGGGTAATGAAGGTGTTCGTTTCTAATCAATCCAATTTCAATTTAATCTCGGATTCTGATTCAAAGGTGGGTTTTCGATGACTTAAAAATGCATTTCCTTCGTTCGATTTTGTCTAGGGCTCTGTTTACTCAGAGAGAGTTTCAAACCGCAAATATTTATCTACTGGAAACAAAAATGTTTATAGAACTATTTTAAGAGGTGTGAGACTATATATGCTAGACAATTTCTTTTGCCGTGTATTCTTTTAGAATCGAAAATGGAATTTTTCATTGTTTCGATAAACCTGAATTCGTTATATAACAATTGCGTTACTTTCATATAAATTTGAATATTTGATTGATGAAGTGTTATTGAATGTATTAATGAATCATGTAACATAATTTATGAAAGTGATAATCACATTTTTGTCAAATCAATTTCGTACAGAATCGATATATATACAAGTATTGATTAGCTAGATGCTTTGAAAAATTACTTTCTACAAAAGTTGCAACATGAGCTATGTAACGAACATCGCTTACAACACGGCAGTTACGAACATCGCTTACAACACGACAGTTACGAACATCGCTTACATCACGACAGTTACGAACATTGCTTAAAACACGACAGTTACGAACATCGCTTACAACAAGACAGTTACGAACATCGCTTACATCACGACAGTTACGAACATTGCTTATATTACGACAGTTACGAACATTGTTTATATCACGGCAATTACGAACATTGCTTATATCGAAACAGTTACGAACATCGCTTACATCACGACAGTTACGAACATTGCTTATATTACGACAGTTACGAACATTGTTTATATCACGGCAATTACGAACATTGCTTATATCGAAACAGTTACGAACTGTGCTTACATCACAACAGTTACGAACTTTGCTTACATCACAACAGTTACGAACATTGCTTATATCAAAACAGTTACGAACTTTGCTTACATCACGACAGTTACGAACATTGCTTACATCACAACAGTTATGAACATTCATATCACGGCAGTTGCGAACATTGCTTACATCACGACAGTTAAGAACATTCATATCACAGCATGCAGTTACGAACATTTCTTGCATTTATATCACAGTTGGTAATACATTGTTAATATCACACGACAATTACATTTGAATTCTTACATAAACTTAACTGTGTAAATGTTATGCCATTGAAAGGCTCAACTAAACAAGCAAATTATTTTCATATATATGGTACATTGCCTAGATAGTTAAGTAGACTAGGGGCTCCTTTCACAAAACCACCTTTACTTATGTTGACTTAATTGTAGGTCGAGATCTTTAACGTTACAATAATGTGACTTTTGAAAAGTGGTCGGCTGTCATTATGACAATAGGTCATGCCGTCACTATGCTGTACATGCTGTAAATCAATAGTTATGTGTCAAGATGCTCATGAAGAGTAAACCATATTGTTTTTAGAATAACATGTACAGAATGTGATAGATACATTATTCAATGACTTAAATATCCCAAATGTCCCCAAACTAAACGAAGGACAGAAGGACAAATAGAAACCTCCCAATTAAGGAGACATCTGATATCACTCGAGGATATGTAACATTCTCCTTCATACGTATATACTTTCAAGTATTTTTTTTAAAATTCTAGAAAAGTTTACAAGAACATCTGGAGTGTGAGGATGGTAGAATGTTTATATGTGATGACCCGTGGGAGAGGCGGTGGAAGTGTCATCACAGTGTCGAGAAAAATTGAAGTGGGGAGCGCGTCGGGAGACGAACTGTGGAAGTTATTCCATCACATATGTCCTCCCTGGTCGTCCCTTAATCTCTTTGCTAAAGTCATCTGATTGGTCTGATTCGACCCTTTACTTTATCAAGTAGGAGTCACGCTAAATGTGCTGACATTTTGATGTTTCGTCTCCTGAAATTTGTTATAAAATTCGACTGTACATGTAAGTTTACAATCCCACAAGAAATGTCTTTCAAAGAACCTTACGTCAGTATATTATTGTAAATAAATCAGATCTAGGTTTCTTTTTTCACTTTGTTTCACTTTGTATTAAATGGTGCCCAGCGAGGTTCCCGTTTCGCCCATTTAGATGAATATCAAGATTTGATAGATTATGTTATGTTGACAAAATATCTCAATGAGTTTTAAATCAACCAAAACCTGTATATGGAAGCACTACATATTTTACATGGCTAAAACCTGTTTTTAATTGTCTATATCTCTCATAATTCTGTTTTGAATTATTGTTTTAAAAAATGATTTAAAATAAGTAAAATTATGTATGTAAAAGTTGAGACATTGATAAACAATTGTCAAATATTCAAGGACAGAGACAGCCTAACCAATATTTGACCCAAAACATGCAGGGTTTGTACGACATCATACTTCACTTCTGAAGACTTTAAAACGCCATACCCAAGTTTTGTCTCAGTGGTTGTAGGACATCACACTTCTAGAAACAGTCTAGTTCAGATTTGTCTCTAGATAAGAGTTTCAGGAAACTTCCCCCAAGGGATTTCGGAAAGAAAATCACACTCCAAATCCGGAGATATTCATAGAGCCTCATGCCACTTTTGGACACTGTTAGACTGTCTAGATCAAATCAGATTCCAAACATCGAATATACTTTTCAACAAGGAGAATATGTATAGGAGTTCTGATCATTTCTAAGTATGTAACCATGTCGCACTTAGGTACCAGTTGGACAGTTCAACCCTTAGAAAGATGATAACAGAGTGAGGTGGCATGTGGCCATCTCATTTCCCTTCAGCAAAACCTTATTAGTGGCATATACCCACCAAGAGAGGCAAGATGAAAGTTACTTTTGGAGTCAAACAGTCAAGCCCAACACTTAATTATTGACTTAAACACCAGGTCGCATCCAGATAGTTGACCATATGACCATCTGAAACTGCAAACGTACATATGCATGCATCGTGTCCCAGGGTATAACGTATACTCTACGCTCCACGTTCCTACCCTGGGTTACAACCCCACTGAAAACTGAGCGATGTGACCTATAGGATCCAGCCAATCAAATAGTTTAATCGCTATGGTTAGCGATAATATTTCAGCCAAACAGAGATAGCCTTTCAAACTGCAGTTGGCTTTCGCTCTTCCGAAAAAAGGCGACGTTCTTAGATTGGCGAGCTTGAATGGGAATTTTTTTCCCGTCAAATTGTCTTAGACGCAGACTTAGGTAGACGCAACTTTGAGTGGGGTTGTGACCCAGGGTATGAAAGTGGAGAGGGGCGTATACGTTTTACCCTGAGACAGACTGACAGGATGAGATATATAGATGAGAGACATACAGATATATGAGACGATGAGATACACTGCATACAAATATGATACGAGATGAGACACTAACATACATTTGAGAGCATGAAAGGCATAACATTCATATATGAGACCATGCTGAATAGTACATACATATGTGAGACCATGATGAACCCTACATACATATTTGAGGTCGTGAGAAACACTACATGCATATATGAGACCATGAGAGACACTGTATACATATGTGAGGTCAAGAGAGACACTATACATACACATATGAGATCACTGAAGAGACACTACATACATATATGAGGTCATGAGAGACACTCAATACATATGAGGTCATGAGAAACAATCAATACATATATTATTAGTTACACGGTGTTTTGACAGGGTGTACGGGACTGTAAGACCCTTGTATATTCCGTATTTTCCTGAGGCGCAGCCGAAGGAAATGCGGAATATACAAGGGTCTTACAGTCCCGTACACCCCGTCAAAACACCGTGTAACGAATTTATTACTCTTTAGATCTATTATTTGTACTTATTTCACTCATTTTATAAACAGATAAAATATATAGGCTACATAGCTATTTCCGTTTGTGATAAAAACTCCGCACAGTGTGAAACGCAAACACTGTAAAGGGTTGCCGCTCCACATCAAGGGAGATAACTCTGCGGCTAAAAAATATTCGATTTTCAAATTATTATTATCTGATGAATAATAGAGAGACACATGTTTTTATTGTATTAGTGTATTGACGCATACAAAATAAATAATGTATATAGGTTGAAATCACCGTACTTATGTTTGTTAAGGTAAGTTTCTATACTGAAATTCCGAGTAGAGCAACCGTTTTACTTCCGCATTCCATCTAAGGTCAAGGTCATCCGTAAGACCCTTGTAGTTAGTCACATGACCTGTCTGGTACACCCTGGCAAATCCGCCTACACGGTTTCGTATGCATTGGCTATTGACCAATCAGAATTCAACAAATTTATCTAAAGGGTAATAAGAGGTTATGAGAGACAATACATACATATATGAGGTCATGAGAGACACTCAATACATATATGAGACCATGAGAAACAGTACATACATAAATGAGGTCATGAGGTACATAACATACATATATGAGGTCATAAGAGACACTCAATACATATATGAGGTCATGAGAGACACTACATACATATGAGGTCATGAGAGACACTACATACATATATGAGACCATGAGAGACACTACATACATATATGAGGTCATGAGAGACAGTACATACATATATGAGGTCATGAGAGACACTGCATACATATATGAGGTCATGAGAGACACTACATACATATATGAGGTCATGAGAGACACTGCATACATATGTGAGGTCATGAGAGACACTCAATACATATATGAGACCATGAGAAACAGTACATACATAAATGAGGTCATGAGGTAGATAACATACATACATGAGGTTATGAGAGACACTACATACATATATGAGGTCATGAGAGACACTACATACATATATGAGGTCATGAGAGACACTACATACATATATGAGGTCATGAGAGACAGTACATACATATATGAGACCATGATGAACACTACATACATATTAGACCATGAAAGACTATATGACAAGTGGTCATGAAGTGACGGTTGTCACCTTGGTTTACTTTTGACGACTGTAAAACAGTCTGTCTATATTAAGTAATTTATGGACCGATTTCAGAAATTTAAAATCGAGCAATTGTCAAATTAACATCCCATTTCAATGAATCCGATTTTGACCATATGTCATTTCATCTATCCTTTAACCAAAATAAGCAGAACGCCATATCGACATCGCAGAAGTCCAACCATCCAAACACGGTCAACACGGTATCACGCCATGAGACCATTACTTTTGAAGATTGTGAAACAGGCTCTTCATATGATTTTCTCAGAAAATCACATTTACTTCTCAGGGAACCCACAGCAAGTCTAGATGACATGTGACCCCGGGGTCTCTGGAGCCACCATCCACATGCTGTAATAGAGACGTCATAGCATCGATCCAGCACCGAGCTACTAATGACCGAATCCCCCATCAGCTCCCTGGGTCAGCGGCTAAAAAACTACTTCAGGACCTAATGACCAGTAGCCAGCGAGGAATCCCCGGTCCTAATAAAATCAATCATCACAACGCCCGGGAGGAATCGAAAAAAATTCTGGTCAAATGAGGAAATGTCCTTGCAATCTGAATTGTAGTTGTGTGCGGGTATATGAGGGCGCAATATGAACTGGGGATTTGGGTTCTCACGGGGGATAGAGGAGCTGGGGAGGTTGCGGTCGAGTGTTGGAAGTATTGGTAATTTAATGGTACATGGCGATTTTGGTGATAAGTTTTCAGGAATGAGGATTATTAAAAAGGGTTGTCAATTTGATAGTATCTGTTAATTCTGGCGATATTATTTTACAAGATAAATTAATTATTACATAATTTGGAGTGAGATACTCGGTTCTATCAGTGAAATAAACCCTCTATCAAGCTACAGTGGCGATAACTTTTATCACCACTCTACTGAGTGACGATAAACTTTATCGCCACTCGCGTGACGTCATCCGGACAATGTTTGACGTCATATTGTCAGCTTGCGAGGCTGTACGTTTACCGTTGAAATCACTCCAAGTCAACATAAAAACACAGAAAAATGATATAATAAATAAAATATATGTTTTCCTTGACAAATACCACGTTTATCTCATCTCGTGAGGTAGAAAAGTTAATATATTTCACTCGTGGCTGCGCGACTCGTGAAACATCAACTTTTCTACCTCACTCGATGAGATAAACATGGTATTAGTCAAGAAAAGACATCCTCTTTTTACGAACATATAATAGTTGTGATATTGGGCGATGGAAATATAATGATTCAAATTTACAAGAACGTGATATTATGAAGCAAACGCAAGTTCCAATAAATTAATCCTATATCCAACTGAAATACATCACTACTTTACTCAGTCGGACTAAGGACATTAAACTTAAATAAATAGTTCAACAGCATGAAGGTAATTATTAATTGAAATTTCTTACAATAATCCCAATCCTATTCCAATTCAAAAACACCAACATGTCACTATTTCAAACCAATTATGAGCATTTGCTTTTTTGCAAACCTCTCACAATTACAGTAATAATGAATATGATTAGTCAACTAAAGACTATATATGATGTATGTTTGTCTCACAAGATGAAGTCAATTCTGACCATTGTTCAATACCGTTCGCTGCCTCAGCAGTCGACGATTAAAGCTTCCCAATCCAATAGAGTTCGAGATTACCAAATTGAAATAATTTGACAAAGCTTTCATTGAGGCAAAGTGTTAAATCTTCCATCAACAACGGAGACATTTTCTCCAGAAGACCATCCAAATCGTGTACATTGGGGAATACAGGTTTTGTCCTGGCTTTCAGATCACGGAATTCCAATATTCAGAATTAATCTTTACAAAATCATTTTAATGAAGACCAATAAGTTAACATTTAACGAGATAAAACTCTTGGGAGAGTGGAAATGATGGGGAAACTTAAGAATTAATTCTGCTTTCCCACCTGTGAGAGAGTTGATATAACAGTCTCCGCTCTTCGATTAGCGCAAACGCCTCCAAAGCAGTGGAGACGGAGCCAAGTTGATATTTGTGTTGCATGCGCTGCATACACGAGTAGAGACCCTGCAAGGAGCTCTGAATCAAGACGTCTTCAAGGTTACTAAAACGGGAGTTGTCTTAGGCAAATAAAAGAAAACTTAATGCTTTCTCTACAAAGGCATAACAGTTGAAATTGCTTCTATGAATACGGAAATAGTTTGTGCTCTGGCATCACAACTGTCGTATGTGATGTACAAGTAAGTAATATTTATCATGACACTATTATGTTTGTATTTATTGGCTCATTTTAATATTTCGATTGGAAAAAAGAAACATATGTTAACATCACATTTTCATAAAAGTCATACCAACCCATTGAAAAATGTAATAAATACAAAACTAATTTAAGATATACATCTCTCAAACGATTGCATTAAATAGCCAATGCAATAGCAACGTACGTCGTCCAAAGATGGTTTGAATTCCGGTTATATATGATTTCACTAGGAATAGACTTAATAGAATGTAAGATAGTAGTTAATTTACAAACGGACACCTATTTCTAGGCATAATCCTATCATGCAACCAATTGAAATGTGTTTATTATTGGCCAGTAATAAATCTGCTGTATGTGAGAGCCGTTTAAGCTGTATCAACTTACCTCCCAATGGGATCATTAGCGAGTGATTCAGTGAAAACATTAAAGTATTAAGGTTTTTGTCGGTTAAAATATTTAACAATGGAACTGATTAACTTTGATAGTTATTAGCTAAGTAGTTGAAGTGGACGGATCTGTTTACAAAACCTGAGTTTCCCCTCTAGTTCTAAGCGTAATGATTTCTTCTTTGAAGGGGAAATCATTTCTAATTTGATACAAGGGCAATCGCAGAGATTATTCCGTTATATGTTAGCATTCATTGTCCAAGACAGTTTAAATGACCGTATATGAGCTTCATCGTTTCAGGTTTACCCTTGTTTACGAAAAAAAAAACTATTCTGGGAAAGGCGACAATATTTCACAATTAATTTTGATATGTGATTCGTGGTGAAATAACCAATCGTCACTCGAGATGTACTTCAAATCGAGGTCCTTCCGGTTTGCTTGAATGTTTATTGACAGGTCGGCCACGCCCATCGCTTTGATCACGTGACTTACCTCAATTGCTAATCAAGACAAAATTAGACAATTAGTTCGAATTATAGAACGCACACGAAATACAGAAATACGTTTTAAAGAATTACAATTGACTTTGAACATATGATATGTTGGTGACTGATTAGTACCTAGTAATTATTTACCAATTTATGCTTTAACATGCCAATTAATATCGCTACTGAACATGATCTAGTGCATGCCACTGTATATCAATAAACCACCATTTTACGGCTTTGTTTCCCCCAGTAGCTATGGAATTTTGCGGTATCGTCGTCTTTCACGTGTTTGTTGGAACCATAGCGTTCAAAGATAGCACTGGATCAACTGAATAATTGCATATATGTGCACGAAGAGATAACAAAGACGGGGTCATTTAACCACAGACTTTAAGAAACTTTTTTTCAAAACGAAGATACATACCTGTATACTAACAACAATATGGTAACATTGGCTGGTAGGGTTGTGTATCAAGAATGGACGGCGTGAAGGCGACGTCAACTCTATAGGGCACTTTGCCCACAGTCTTATCAACACAACTTTTATAAGTAGACCTCACCGAATGAACCGATAGGCAGACAGACGGACAGAAAATGTTATTTCTTAAACGACCAACGTTAGAACATGATAATATGAAATATATACATCAATAAACAAATAAATACATGGCAAGACACTTCATTTGAATTTTATTGGTGGTACGAAGCCTTTAGATGATGTACACAGTTTCCAGCGTATGCTGCAACGTCGTGTTCATCTTCCTTTCTTCAGTACCAATGGCACATCCCCTCAGTTTATACACTCTAATAAGTTTGATTGTCACCGGACCAGTTTGTACTATAAATCATTGGCCGGTTGACGGTATATTGTCATATATATAAAGGTTTTTCAAACAAAGGGGACCTTTGACGTGTAAGTTATGTCTTGAATTATTCACTAATCTAATCTACTGATAAGTAATACAACTAATGGGATATGATGGATGAGTGATGGTTTACATAATTGATCAAAATATTTTTAAAAAGATATAGATAACACTGTCCAGCAGACGGTCCGCAAAGCAGTAACAGGACAGCGATCGACTGTAACCGGTCTCCATGGAATACTTGAGGAAAATGCTTGCGCTATGCCGCTTCATGAAATGACATTCTATAGAAAAACGGCTTTAAGAAGTGCGAAGTCATTTCTCGGGGGCAACGCAGTCATAGACGTAACAAAAACAGCAGCGCCCCGTTCAATAGCAGCGAGCGCTTAAATTGCTCAATGTAGCGCTCAATGTAGCGCTCAATGTAGCGCTTCTTCTCTCTTGAACGACACAGTGCAAATACCTTAAAGTTTGCTCGCCTTGCTACGTAGCGCTACATTGAGCAATCGCGTTCAAGATAGGTTTCAAAGTAATCGCTCTTTGAGCGATTACTTTGAAACCTATCTTGAACACGGCACAGGATCAACTACTTGTAACAGTTCTGTGGTCTTCACGGTAGCTTCTCAAAACATCGGACGATGCATAACATGAAAATACCATAAGATATACAAACCATTTTACGTTGTGTAAAAAATCGATAACTTTGAATTTACTTTCAGTGGTCACCGGCACTATGACGCCACAAATCACGTGACAAAGTCGTTCGATTTGGTTCCCGTGAAATACAGGCTGAGGGAGCGGTAACACAAAGGTTCTGTAATGAGGCGGCAGTGAGTTAATACTTTGATGTACGCCACCTACAGGTCAGGTAATTGAAAACGTACAGGATTAGATATGACACGTTTTTAACAAGTAATGCTGTGGAGTTTTGACTTGATTGCTAACAACTTCGCCATGGTATACTCTGCACTGACGGTGGATTTAAACATTTTTGAGGGATAACAAAAGTTCCATTATATAGGCCGTCATCAAACTGCGAGATTGTGTAAAACATGTTGTTCAAGGTTCAAGGTCATTCAACTATTTAGGAACACTAATTGTTCAGCTAACTTGTCTCAGAAGACCATAGCTGTCTCTGAAACAAGATCTATATGAAGTTGCATATCATCGTGCGTCTACTATAAACGAATCGACAGACAGATTATTTGGAGAAGGGGACTACAAGTTCTGCTCTGGAAGCAAACATTTATAGTTCTTATAACTCGACGCCCGTGCACTGAACAAAATATGTCAATGGTGGGTTTTATGATGATGCGGATTCGGAATGATCATTAGAAAAACATGAATCTATAGCATTGCCATATACGGGATGGGTACGCGGGTGTGACCTCCGATTGGTCATATTCAAATCAGGGGTTCTCAAGCATTTCAGTAACAAAATCAGAATATATACTACTTATCAAATCAAACTGTACTGATATTGCGTTTTACCCTTCTTATGACTATACAGTGTTCAGGACGAATCGATGTATCGGCGAACCTTGGCAAAAGTAATTAATTTTCAGAGAACATTTACTCGAGTACGAAGTAAGTAATACCAGGTGTCATTGTATGTGATTTGAGAAAAAAGGTGAAACAGAGTTGGGTTGGGTTTTTATCACCTCATCCAATTATTATTTCAATCCTTGTGATTATTGATAAGGCGTGGGTATTTTTTTTTATCTGCATTGTATAATCCTCTCAAATGAAATATCAAAACACAGGAATCAAAAGTAAGAAATATTAATTTGAATCATTTAAAAATAAATAAGGTCTTCAGAGACTGGATATAATAAGTCCTTGTTATTCTCATTGACAAAGTGAAACCGATGTCCTCATCCACCATTGCGTCCTGTCATTCTCGCCCCACATAATTCCTGAAAATACAGAATCAAAACGCCTATTAGGAAAAAAACCATTTCTCGAGTATCCGAAATATATATATAATAACGGCTTCAGAAACTGGCAACCAGTTTAGGTTACCCCGACTGACAGTACGGCACCAAAGTCCCATCCATCAAGGCATGGTGTCACTAAGTGACTGTTTCTCTCGCCCCCTCTCATTGTGTTATGACTAGTCTAACATTTAGACTCTGAAATGAAAATTTTGTAAAATTTCAACATTTGAAAAAAAACGAATAAAAAGGAACCTCTGAGATGTATTCATTTTCAGAAACTGAGCTCTGTAGCCTTGTTGCCTAGGCTCTTTAAAAACGAAGGGGTCTGTGTGACAGACTACGTTGTGACTGACTGCAACCTTTAGTTGCATAACTTAGCATTTGGTTTAGTTTCATAGCAACTGACACAATATGGAAATTTGAATAGTAAAATGAGTAAGCTCGACATGCGTCTCTGTAGCTAGGAAACATTACATAACAACTTTTCAGAAGATGGTATTAGAGAGGTCAAATCTTTAAAGAGCATTTAGAAGTGGAATAAAAAGGGAAATAGTTCTGAAATACGACCCTTTAGTTGTGAAAGACAGAACGTTTCGGAGTTGAAATGGATGGACTGTATGGGATACACATACACACATACAGAGTAAACCATAATCAAGAAAATACACATACACATATCAAACCATAATCAAGAAATATGTTAAACATAGGTTAAGATTGATGAATGAATATAGATATACAGTTTAACGCCTAATATCCAATGCAAACACTGTACATTATTACCCTGAAGGAAGTGTACTTTCGGCGCCGCTACTCAGCGCGACCATATAGGTCCGTACATCCTGTGTTCAGGTACCAATTCAAACAGCTGGGTGGACTGAGTCCAATGTGGATGAAGTGCATTGCCAGGGACACAATACAGTATGAGACCCAGGTCACAATTGTTTGGTGTCTCCAGCGGGATTCGAATTTGGGATGAGAGGCCAGCATGCTAACCACTACACCAATCCACGAAAAATGAGGTCAGTTATAGTAAGTAATAAGTGAAGAGATCGGCATGTTAGGAATACACCGAAGGCACAACCAACTCGTTGGAAGAGTGTTGTTTTACCACATTATACCATCATCATTGTCCATCTAAACATATTTACAAAATAAAATATTAATTCTAAAACATGAAGAATTTAGGTATAGCCAACCTTTCACCGAGACCGTAATCTAAATATATACAATATATTAATTTGATCCTATGACTTAGATGATCAAATTAGTTCTTGCATTAATTAGAAGTTGTGTTGAGAGAAAACCAAGATATATATGGATACACGGTTTTCTTTATCGAATTGGATGAGACGCTCGGTGTAAATACTAACATCGTTGTCAAATAAGTTGTTTAATGAGGACTATTCTTTCAATAAAATGAATATTGAAGTTATGATATGCGTACCTCCCTTATTTCAAGAGAATTTCCGTGTTTCACCCACCACAGGTTCTTCGTATGAATCCACCTCATACTGTATTGTGCTTTCTTTGCTAAATTGACAATTTAACTACTCTGAATCGTTTCATCCACAAAAGAACAGTGAAGCTGTAATAATATGAAAAAAATCTATAGTTATAATCGATTTTAAAACTTTTTTCAAAGTCTTATACAACTCTAATTCGCAAACAATTGGTCAAAATTGTCAAAAATTCAAATTCAATAATACTACAACGTTTGTAAACACGAGATGTCTCCTTCAGTCCATCTCAAAACAGCGCCTACTTTCCCAGGCATTTAAAACAGTGGCGGCTGGAGCTGCTCGCCATTGTTACGTCAAGGTAAGCACTATATTTAGAACTGGCCTTCGCCGCCTGAAAGATTAGCTGGCCGTAATATATAAATCTTGCTTGGCGACCGATGCCACTGCCCCTAAGGCATCGACCCCTTTGTAATTCCCAACGCATACGTGTTAGACTCGACAGTCATCAAATCTCCCCCATGACTTAATATTCTTTCAAAATATTTGACATCTGCAGACAACATTATTATCTCGAAAGTCGATGTTTTCCGAATGGGTCAATAATCGGCTGACCGGAAGCTCCCAAGTTCCCCGACAACCTCCGAATAAAATTGAAGGAAATTTACTGGATATTGATTGAGACTAATCCCCTTGGCAGCTCAGTGATCCGGTCCTGTTTTTTAAGCCCAGAGGGGAATTTGGTCCCAGTGCCAGTGAGTCAATGAAACTGTCTCCTCTCACTGTCCCTGTCTCTTACTCAACAGTGACCAATCCGATCTGACGCCGTCATGGGTGACGTTTAATTACGTCGACGTCAACGTATCACCCTTCATCTACGGTTCGACAACGCTGACGAGGTGGAACGTCCGCCGAACCATGAATTATTTACAAATCTTTAACTGATCTCGAGACAGTTAGAGTCTCTTTCCCTTTGACCTTTAACTAACTGTCTCCAAATGTCCGATTTTATCTTTCCTTTTGTCATATCTACTATTCACTGAATTATTTACAAGGAAGTTTTTTTTATAGGCAGTGATCCTTTTTTTGGTCTACAAATCTTTTCTTATCATTTCTATTTCTTACATTGTCATTATGTTACAATGATTTATCTTTAATTGCACGGGTATGAATTATTTACAAGAACATAAAAGATTTAGAGGCAGTAAACTCTCCAATTTTATCAATTATATGTCTTATATGGTCATGTGGATAGAGTATAAATTATTATATCGATTATTGACCATGAATTATGTACAAGAAAAAAACTTTGTAATAAGCAGTAATCGTCTTCTTTCCTTCATTCGAACGAAATGTCTCTAAATCACTAATTCTATTTAATTTGTTTTAATTCACGGTCATATATGTGTATGGTACGGTCGTATGTTTTCATATGTCTGCTTTACAAGATCACGATCAAGAAGGTCTTCATGACTTCTGTACAAGAAGTCCTCCTCCCTTTACTCCTTTACAGCGGTTTCTAAATACCCGATATCATCAAAGCTTCTCCAGATGTCAAAGTATAAAAACACCAGTTATGGACTAAACTCTTTCAGCTGTACTGCTCCAAGACTTTGGAACCAACTTCCTTATGTCATCAAGATGTCATCCTCACTGACTGTATTTAAATCACAGCTCAAAACTCATCTATTTTCTAGCTATTATTCATAGATTCTATTTTCATATTATTTTACCCATAGACTCTAATGATAAATATCCTTAATCAATGCTAACAGTATTACATTTAGACTTTATTCCATAGTATTTCATCTCATCACCTTAAATGTTCTTATTTTCAATGCGCTTTGAGCATGCACCTTGTGTATGGATATAGCGCTTTATAAATGCCCATTATTATTATTATATTATTATTATTATTATTAATATTCTTCAAAGTTCAAGTCTATAACTGTACCATCGCTTCCTAAATTAAGACTCTTAAAGATGTGTACTGTGCGTATATTTTCTTAGTAAGGACAACGTTGATGAACATTCCTTTTTCGATGGAAACGTTTATATATATTCGTGTGTTCGGTTTAAAGATTTAACAAGACCACAGGGCTGGGAATTAATTCAAATCTTGACCAAGATGTCTTCGGACTGCAATGAAATTCCATCAATATCCGGCTCATTCAATCGGTAAAGAATTAATTAAAATCGTTGTAATTGAATTTTCCTCATCTCACCTATCGCAAGTTAACCTGTGTCAACAAGATTTTGTATGTTATAGGTTAGAAAATGTGGTGATAAACGATGCGCGACATGTAACATTTTGATTGAGGGCACATCGGTTAGTATCCCACCAAATAAAATGTTTTTTGTAAAAAGAAACATGACATGTGATTCAAAAAATGTTGTTTATATGATTGTTTGTCATGGATGTCAAGAAATATACATCGGGAAAACAGAATTAAAATTAAAAAGAAGAATGAATCTTCATCGTTCTCAAATTAAACAAAAACACAATCGTACTATCCCTCTTAGTGCACATCTTGAACTATGTGGAAAAAATAAATATTCTGTTTTTCCAATATACAAAGTTGATTCAACTGAATCTAATTGCTTGGCAGAAAAAGAATTATTGTTTATTAATAAATATAAGCCAAGACTCAATTCTAAAATGTAATTTCATTCTCAATGTACATCTGTTTCTATGCATTGTATCTAAGAATGTATCTATGCAATGTATTGTGACGTCATAATACACTTTATGACGCATCAACCGACTCAACGTCATTCACCTGATGAGACCCGTAATGGTCGAAAGCATGCTTGTGAATCTGATTAAATCATCGTAATTTCTTCGAACATTTTATTTTTTCTATATGAGACCTGGGAGTTGGAAGATGTTTTAAACTGTTTTTATATATATATATATATATATATATATATATATATATATATATATTGTAACAATAGGACAACCCACATCTCAAGGGGAAAAAATCTGCATTTGTCATTGGAAAAGAAAGAAATCTGCATTTGTCATTGGAAGAGAAAGAAATCTGTTTGTGGTTCAAGTCACACTCAAATCTTGAAGCAAACTGGTTTAGAGGTAAGACTGCGCAAGCCTCTTTTAAATGCCCAACCGGAAAGCTTATTTTACTCTCGTGCAGAAGGACAAATGTTGATTGTCCCTTAAGAAACTAGAAATTTGGAGGCTGAGGAAACAAACATCTTGGGATTGCGGTGGTCTGCAAATAAGTAATTAACTTTGCTTGCAGACCAAGTTCAATTTCTTTTTTCGGGATTTCTTAATAAAAAGGGAACACACAGAAGTTCTCCCAATATGAATACCGTGATTTAATTCGTCTTGTCGACCAAGTCCGACTTGATTAAAGATTTTTCTTCTATCTCAGCGCCCTCTGTTGACCAGGTCACGAGTTGTCTCACCCTGATCGGAACACCAAATCTCGTAGCTAATCAACGTACAACGGAATGCCTATTTCCCTCGTGCACCCCAGTAATCAACACTAACTAGTTTTTTTGCGGTCAATCCGGATTCAACACTTGTACCAGTCACGTGACCTCTGTAAACTGTCAAAGTATGTGCCTTCTTCTAACTTGTCGGTCCCCCTGGGTCTACAGAGCTCCGCTAGGGGGCAGCACCTCTCTCACTGTATTGACTTACTCTTCACAATGTTAGTTCTTCTGCTGACTCGCGCAACTTTTATTGATACTTTTTGCTAGGAGTTTCCAACTTGCATTAAGGGACATCATCTCTTTTAGTGTAAACGTCAGGTTGTGTAGAACAGGACGAGTATTTGAGGCACTGTTCCTTCGATAAGTCTATTTCTGCATCATTCATACAAACGGTCTAAAATACACGCTTGTCTTCGGAACCCAAACCAAACTGTTCTAATAGGTTCTATTGATAAGTTTTGCTACGAATTTAAAACGTGTTTTAAGGGGGAAACAGTTTAAATAATGTTAAATTGAAATTTGAAAACAGACCCAGTATTTTGATTGTTCTGTCCATTTGTGTTCGATACGCGTTGGCCCGGAACTCTCTATTTTATGAACAGAACCCAGGTCAAAATATGTTATAATGCTGTATCTGTTACTTTTTCATAGCTTGTATTTGGAAAAGGGTATCTCTTTAAACGTCAAAGTTAATCGTAAAAATATATTGTCTTTATATCTTATAGAGTTGAACCTTCAAATAAACCGTTACCATGTTTATAACGGGAAGTATGCCATTAAAATGTCATCTATGCAAATAAATGTTGTATGTTCTTTCACTCCATTATTTTTCAGTAATGGACAGTTACATATCACATCGTATTTTCGAAGGAGAAATCTATTTTAATGATTTAAAGTAAAATTTTTTTATTAAAGAGCATTTTCATTTGAGTGTAATTTAAGTAGGTTAATGACCTCGTAACTCTCGCTTCCTTGAAAATAATGGAATGGCTCCATTATTTTCAAGGAATGGAGAGTTACTCGGACATTAACCTTCACATACAGCAGTCACACAGTTCATCGACCTTGATTACTAAATTCAAATAAGTATTATAAACGTGGGACATTTCTTGCTCACCGTAATTATTTTGATATGGATAATGATGGTAACAATGTGTAGAAATTCAAGTTTCATTCGCCAAAGGTAATATTAGGAGAAGCTTGGCCTGTGCATCGTTCAGTTGACCACTATCAGCGAAGTTCAACAACGACGGCCCCGGCTCGGCCGGATCGGTGGCCCTCTTCACGGGTGGATAAACTGAGAGCTTGAAAGGGTGGTTCCCTGCTCCACACTGAGAAAGAGAATTATTATGCCACATTTCGCACGAGATTTAATGCATTCAAAATGTGTGATTCTGTTCACCCAGCAGGAACAGTTGTGAGCAGTGTGCTGGAGGCACTTTGAGTACTGTACAAGTTTGAGTGGATATATACGCTAAATAAATATTCTCATTGTCATCATTACTTGGAGAATCAAAGATTGATGCTTCTTGATGTCAAACGAGGGAGTTCCAACTTCCAGAGAAAAATGAGATGGAACTATGACCGTAGGATTTGAAACTGATCTCTGGGACAGCAGGTAGCATATGATCTTTGGATTTCAGTGACTGCTACTGTTGTCAAAACAAACATTCCATATCAGTGACATCATTATTTCTTATGAATGGTATACTTATGGTTTTAATAAATAAATAAAGTGGTAACACAAACTTAATTAGTCAATAGCCTTTTATTTACAGTCGTTTACTAACCCCCCATTACCAACCCCAACCATATCAATATGTCATAAATATACCCCATCCCCTTCAATCCACCCCATCGGCCTCCCCACACCCTGTTCCTCCTACACGCGAAAGAGGGCACTTGCTGTTTTCCTATCTATATAGACCTACATCATAGATCTAAACAATAGATTTCAGCGGACCATCAATACGTTCGGCTGAGCGTAGCAGTTTTAAAGAATATTCTCAAAAGTGTCATTTATAATTCAACAGCCACTACAATTCTTTACAAGACGTCAACAGATATATGTCAAGGGAATTCGCTTATAGTCAATTTCCTTAAGTTCATAATAATAAAAAATGATTGGTGACTTCATCAATTTTAAAGGGCTATTCTGCATGGATGGGTAAAGTGTAATGGCGGTGTTAACTGTTAACAAAAGTTGAATTTAGTTCAAAAGAAATTATACGGTAAGGACTTTCTGCGTCATTAGATATTTGTATGCATTGTTTTGGTTAATTGTCTCTTCTCATTAACGGCGATCGAAGGTTTTTTTATTATTTTAATTCAGGAAATTTATTAATTTAGAATAAGTAAGTGATTTCGATAAGTGTAAGAGTTCCTTGTCGTTTACTTGACCAGTTATAGTCTGACATATTTGAAATCTATAGGCGTACATTATGCAGTTGTTTATGAGAAGAGATTAGTATATAAGTAGTCACAAATTAGTTTCTCTTCATCTAAACTCCTTAATTAACATGATTACAATGGCAGTTTTACTTTAATTCGTAAACGTTAAGAACAAAATAATTCTGATAAAATCAAAATTTAAATATAATCTCAGTTTTAAAATAATAAGTCGTTCAGACTATTTACTTTAAACACAAAATAACTTGAAGAATTAAAAAAACGTAAAATTCTCAGTTTCAAAACTTTCGCCAAGACGTGCAATGTTTTGATAGACTTGGTTCGGCTTCAGTATTAATTTGGAGTAGGAATGACTACTGTACATTGACTATTGAATCTGATACAGGATAAATTAGCTAGACTGTCGATCAATTTCACCCATACCATAATTTTAACGTGTATAAGACTATGTAACACAGTGATAACATGGATCCAATTATTCTAGTATGCATGCATGTCATTGTAAAAGCATGGATACAAATTATTTCATTTTCAAGCACTTGAACTGACATTGCTAAATGTAACACAAACTTGATTGAGTTGAAAATCACAGGTAGCTGTCTAATGGTTTAAGCTTCCATTGACTAATGTGAAATAAAAATGGGGAATTATTCTGTGGACGTGTCAATCGTGACCATAATAACCACATGTCCTGGGGAACTACTTTTACTATAGAAACACAGGATGTCTGAATAACAATTTGCAAATGGCACATATTTAAGTTGAATTACATACAATTCAATTTTTAAAATCATTGTAGACTCTTTCGACTCCAAAAAGTTCATGCATTTACAAACTTGGTCCATGTTTCATATACAGATTGCAAAAAAACACCTATAATCCAAAAGGCCATTGAAACCAATGTAAATTTTGAAATTTTTAGGATAGAAATTTTGAAGAAAAAAATGATCAGATGGTGTATACTCATGTTAAATTTCACCCGTGGTCCATAACCATCGATATCTAAGGAACAGGCGGTGTTTTTTAAAACGTCTGAACGATTCCAGTATGGGGAGAAGAGAACTAAAACAATATGGCTGCCCCAAGAGGCAGAAGCATAATGAATATGGTGAGACCGCTGTCCAAGCATTAAGCCCCTAATGACGCCGTGTCCATCTTGGATCACGTAACCCGTATTGAACAAGACATCGATCCTGCCATTCCACCGCGGGCCATTTCAAACTCTCTCCCTCCACGTCTCAGAGCTGAAATTGGCAGGTTAAATAAAATCGTTTTGAAAGTTGGAATTATTTTCAAGTCGAGTGGAAATACGATGCAGTAACCATCGCCTCCAAGTGGCTGGATTACGAAGGAGCAATGAACGGCCATCTGAAACAAGTACCACAGACTAGCCACTTCAGCATGCTTAGCCGTTTCTTCTGAACTTGAATGCCTCACTTAGAAGAGACCCTAGTCGGCACGTGCCGTCCAGCAGACGATAGTATTTTGGCGGGAACTGGCGAGTCGTAGAGGACAAACAACTTATGGGTGGAGCTCTTTCAAGGCCGGATGATACTCTCATGGGACCTATCGGCTCTTACATACACGTTTCCTTCTCCACTGCACTGAGTTCTGACTGACCCTTTTGACACCATGCCTCATTCACCGTTGCTTATGATTTCCGCCATCTTGAAAACGTACACCTCGATGGCGCGATCAAAACCAATTTCACTGGTCGCGCGCTGCCCGTTTGGTTCTTAGGCATATTCAATGACCGTCGTTGTAGGGAAGTGTTATAGTGAAATGATAATCGTAGAGAATTTTTAAAAAATATTCGTGAAACGATATTAGCCGTCCGATTACATGTTATTGGCTTGATTTGGTAACAGGCGAGGTCTCTGAATTACTGATGATCATCGTAACCACATCTAAATGGATGAATAGTTGATGTTCAAATGTTCAAAATCTAGATTAATTTCTGTGATCGACTGTGTTGTGGTATACAAGGATTAGTCTGTCATCCAGACCCCTTAATTTTTAAGTCCCAAGTCTACAACAAGACTACAGAAATCTGAAAATGAACACATTTCAGAGGCTCTTTTTTATTTTATTTTATTTTTTCTAATTTTTAAATTTTACAAAATAATTCATTTCAGAGACTATATGTTAGACTATACAAGGATGTGACGCTGGGCATGTAACAAATAGCACACCAATTTGGTCAATGTTTCATGTTGGATCAATCTGACACTCTCATTTATAAAAGCCTGTCTGTCAGAATATTTGCACGTCACTTTCGTTTATGATATTACAAATGTTTGTATTTAACCAAGATCAAGTACAGATAACTCTCGACAAGTCAAATTATGTCCCCATGGATTGTTTCCTTTAAATAATACATGTCAAAATGGATTAAACATTTACATCAGTTACAAAATCATCAAAATGTAATATGCAAACAAAGTTGATGTACTTATGTAATTTACAAACTCATAGGCCTATATGTGTACTTTCGGTACTATGTTTCTTTGTACAGACAGTCCTATTCGGTTGAGTAAGATGCGTTTCGATTCAAAGACATTCCTGTACCGCGCTTGTACGGCTAGTCTTATACTCAGACTATGAAAAAAGTATTTATTCTGAAAATTTCACCATTTTATTAAATATTGAAAAGGAGACTGAAAGAAATGGAATTTTCATATAAAAAGGGCTCCTTTTAAATTTTTCTTTTTTTTAGAGTCTAAATGTTAGGCTATTGTACGGCAAGTATAGTGGCGAGTATAAGCCGATGCGCAAAGTAAGCATCGCTGAGTAAGACTTACGCTAATTGAGATGTCCAACTCGCGTATTACCTTACTGTATTGCCTCCTTTCATAGCTAAATTCGCCGACTAGTCCCCCTTGACCATCCCATTGTTCAACATGGGATTATCTTACTGGTTATATTCTGATCCATATAATACACAAATATAAACTGGGTGGTCCTTAACTTTTAATGCTGACCATATGTAACATTAAAATTAAACTCCATTCGGACAGTTGGTTCTTTAATATAAATTCTAAAAAAAAATAAAAAATTCTGAACTAAAAGGAATAAAAACCGAAAAGAAAATGAAATATATTTTTTAATGGTTCAGTCAATGTCCTTATTGCTCGATCAGAAAACAGCTTGATAAACATGGTTGAATGTCCAGACCTGCTTAGCACTATTTAATGATTGAATGAACTAAGGATATTAGATTACATGTGTAACACATGTTGTGGGAGGATTTCGATTCTTTTTTTAATAATTAAATATTTTATGTGTTCATAATTTCATGTTTCATTATACACCAAAGGCCCATTCTTAATTTACGAATTGTGTATGCTGGACTAAATAGTAAAGGATAGCTTACATGTAAATTTTTAGATTTTGAATGTTGATCTATTTAGACATCGACACACTGATCGAATATCAATCATACAAGTCCATAAACTATAGTATAGTATATAGTTGATAGATTTGTAGAACAGAACTCGATACAAAAGTATATTTGCTTCCCACTAATAACTTATTTGTGTAGACTACTGCAAGAGGCTACAGCAACGAAGCTTACAACCTCCTAGGTATCATACCTTGACACGGTATCATTGTAACTATACATTGTAATACGATCACTGTCTCTTAGTGAAAGGTGAGGCGAGGTGAATGATACCGACTTCAATATTATTGCACCTATCGATATATAGAAAGACAACGTCATAACTATCCCATGATGATTACTGAATAGTGTGAAACCGGTCGGGAATCAAAAACATTTTCAGCCTTTGTTTTTATGTATATATACAGTTCAAAATTGCCAAACCCTCAGGTCTCGTATAGAAAAATACAATTGTCGAATGTATCATCGTGAGAGAAAACCCGCAGTGCCAATGAAGCTATGCATTTCGGTGAGAATTGCGAACCATGGGCGGTATTGCACTGAATTTGAATGTTGCATTTCATCTAACACTACATAATGAACCATGGGTTGCATTTCATCCTAACAGTTTCTTATAACAACTGGTCAAACCCTTGCGATGTTTCGAACCTCGGAGCCCTTGACCCGAGGTCGGAGGTTCTAACTTGACCAGTGCGCTATTGAACGGAGAACATATCACTGTAGCAGGAACTACACGTTCCTACTTTTAAACTTCCAGGAGTCAACATGGCGGGATACTGAGTTTGTATTGGCAGCGATCATGTCATTGAAGGCAATACTTCAGGACGAACTAAGAGATTGTTTAACTTGACTGTGGACTCAACTGAGGGTACGTGCTCCGTGCGTGCCCATCACAATCTGGAGAAGGGGGTGTTTATTCCCCTCTGATGACGCCAATACTGAACACTATCCCCTCGTTATCCGAGAGTTTTTTTCTCTCCCAAGATTTCCTCTGTTCGAGTCCATTATACACGAGCATATTACACTTCACGTGCGTGTTCTGACCCTTAGCATTTACTTTACTAATTGCAAAAATCTCCAATTTTCTTGGCCGAGTTCTGAACGTCGTTGACAAGAATATAAAACCAATGCGTGTAAGACTAGGCTGTGAGCTGAAGCAAGCTGCCTTTATTAAGTCTGTATCAAGCCCGGTTAAATTACCGGTTGAAATTCCAATTGGTCTTTGTTGTGGTCGTTACCCAACTCTGACTATCATCAAGCGATGCTCTTCATTCTTTACCCAAGACCCCAGGAAATGAAAGTAATACCGCAAGCCAAAATCCTTCCTCTTTCCATCAAAAAGTAAAGATTGTTTTTAACCAGTTATTTTTTTCCAAGCAACTCTGACTTACGGCATGAGATGAGGAAGCGCCTAATGAGATAGCGGAACAAAGAGAACGGTCACTTTGAAGGACAGCGTCCAGTTTTTTATGTTGCGAGTTGGTCATTACAGCGTCCATCTGAGATGACCAAGGAGACGATTAGCCTCAGCCCCAGGCCACGCGTGTTAAGTCAATAAATAGCTGGACAAGATGAAAGCTATGTTTTATTACGATACGGCTTTAATTAAATACAAGCGTCGGTTAATGGGCATCTCTGGTTGAAGTCGATGGAAGATTGACAACGGACACCGCACAACACGAGGTAACCGTGCTTGGACAAAATTAATAAATGAAAAATGTCTTTCAATTCCAGGGTGTTACACTCTTGCTGTAAGTCATTGAATTTCATTTTGTGCATTGTTGATGTTGGTTTTTTTTTTAAAGTTATATAGACTTCATATAAATTGAAAATTGTATGCGTGGCATGCCTTAGAATTATTCAAAGTATCACGTCGTTTAACGTCTTTTAGTGATTGCAATTTCAAAAGTCCAATCAGTCAAAACAGGGAAAAGTATAAATGCATGCATTTAATCCTTAATTTAATTTGATAAATATTATACCTTCAGTTAGCTTTCATTAATTTTCTAGAAGCAAGCAGGAATATTTCTGAAACCAGGCCAAATTCTCTGAATTACCACTTACAGGAACCGCCATAACGCAGGCAACGGGAACTCTATCTGGGAACAAGTTTGTAAGTGTTGAATATCAGATGCATTTAAGTTGAGATATCAGATTAAATTAACGAGCGGAGGAAAGTTTAATGTGAATAAGACAAATTAAGCTGTAACCATACACTCTCGCAAGGGCTCGGCGCAAATTGCATTTGAGAAGACTCTAAAATGATGATACATGGTGGGCATTAGAATCAAGTGAGACAGGAATACCGACTAAGCCTTAGTGCTTCAGGTCGGCATTAAGTCCTTGTAGATTCCTCCACAACTCATCACACCGCATGTGCCAAAGCGGAAGTGCATTAAAACCGTGTGCAGTGGGTCTTGCGCAGCGCAATCCGGTCAGAAAACCATTTTAGTCGATGTAGAGCGGTACGTGGAGTGGAAGTAAATTAATTCTGAGATTGAGCAAAGATGGACCTCTCAGGCGCTGACCTCAAGGGAACCGACTCGAATGAGGGGAGTGACAGTATTCCGGAAGCAGCGCATTGGTTCTGCGCAATGGTTAGTTGGTGAAGAGTAATTCAAATCAGACACACACGGGCCAAAGTACCGGACAAGGTGACAACCGATCGATAAGTTTTTTAGTCCAAGTCTTGGTTTTGTGAGGGTGCCAACAAGCTTCTGGTCGATAAATCTGGCCAGCAAAGTGGATGTCCGCGGCGAGGGGTGATTCAATATAGATGAGCGTCAATATTCCACGTAATTCCCCTTATCACTTGCTAGAGCTGGAAACACCGGCATATAATCTGCCCAACCTTCCTCGGAGATCTGGACGTCTTGTCATGAAAGCGTCTTTACCCGGAGCTTCTTACACCATACAAATATACCTCTCTCCCTTCTGCAGTCTTCGTAGCGCTCAGTAATAGCTTAGTTATGTTTCTTGACTCTACTGTGTCCACTGATTTTCCTTTGGGTTATTAGGTATCAACATGTCCTGTCGTCTTCATTTCATTATCTATCATAAATTTTGAATATTATAAATCGAACCTTAAATGAAAATCTCAACGACGAACTGGAGTAGTTATATCGTTATTCCGGAATATCATGCTAGCTTAGAATTTTTCAAAAAAAGTTTTAGAGTCTTCTTAACATTGGGAAAGTTTAATCAATGCTTAAAATGCACGCAATCCCTCCATTTTCCTGCTTTCGTTATACAGATTTCCACTTGTCACGTAGCGGGTTCTCGATGGTAACATTAACCCATGGAATGCTATCGACCAATATGTTGTCAACTTGTCTTATCTCCCGGAATATAGAAGATACGAGTGAAGTATGCTGGTTCGGGATTTAACGCTTGTTTTCGAGATTGTTCTCCTTTTCACGCAGACTTGTATTACAGGGAGAAAGCCTGCATTATGGCAATGCACTGCAACTGCAATGAAACTTGTCAGCATCGACTGCAACTGCTAAGCTCCCTATACAAGTCCCTGGAAGTATTCAAACCACTCAGCAACCCCGCCCTAACTAGCAACTGACAGTGTTACTAAAGGATACTCGGGTCCATTACATGGTTCGCTGCAACCTGACCAGTTTACTGTAGTCTCTTAATCAACACTTATCTCAGCAATGAAATTTACTTTCATCTCTTACACAAGTTTACATCCACTTGAGTTCTCGTCAGCAACACTTAAAGACACTAACGTGAATGTCGTCACTCAAGCTATCAGTGCTTCGTGTCATGTCCACTTGAAATCTCGTCCACCATACAAAGTCACGTTAGTCTTGTCACCGATACTGTTATCTGTCAATTACTCGGCTACGCATCTTCTTTTCATTACTCTATTCTTCAATTCTCATTAACAGTTGTGCTCTTTATCATTCTTTATTTGAATGTGTTATGTATTGCTCTTCGCGTATGATGGCATTATACATATAACGTAATGTCAACGTCAACTTTTCGTGACTTAAGTTGATTCTCATTACTAGATCTTGTATTGTGTAACTTGCAAACGCCTTCATTACTATGGCGGCTATTTACATGTGAGTGTACTTGGTTTGCTGGAGGTGATTGTCATCATATATAGGCCTACTATCATTTTTCCATCGTCAAATGACATGTACCGTTGACATATTGATATACCACATAAGTCCACGTCGTCTACAATTAGAAGCGTTGATTGTCACAAAATATATTCGTCACTTATATCTCGCATCTATTCCAGTACCAAGCAACGTTTTTCATTATAATATCGACGTTAACTAAAACTTATAATATCGACGTTAACTAAAACTTATAATATCGACGTTAACTAAAACTTATAATATCGACGTTAACTAAAACTTATAATATCGACGTTAACTAAAACTTATAATATCGACGTTAACTAAAACTTATAATATCGACGTTAACTAAAACTTATAATATCGACGTTAACTAAAACTTATAATATCGACGTTAACTAAAACTTCTCTCGTCGCTCTTACTTAACACCCTTTGATTTTTTTGTCACCAATACTTCTCGAATACATTCGTTATATTCAATCAAATGTTGTCAACTAGACTTATAATATGTCGTTTACACTGATTCTCACTGCACGTCTTCAGTTGCAATGTATTGTCATCGCCCACGCTGCGCTAGTTAAAGTGACTGTTCTTATTAACGTAAGCAGATCACGGAGTCAACTGACCTCCTCGTTCTAGAAATACCCGTCCCTCGTCACAAGTATGTTAATTTTGTATCGTATCGTATCCATATTGCGTCATTTCAAAAAGTTGATTTCTGTGAAATAATTATTATCTTACATCTTATATATTTACATATTTCTTTAGTTAAATGTATTCGTCAGTCCAGAAATATTTCCTAGTGAGTGTTGTATCATTTCTAGTTTCTAGTTACCTAAAATGATGCAACAATTAACAATAAATGATCTAATTGCTCAATATGACATCCATATGTTTGAATTAGTTACCCTGGGGCATATCAACGTCGATGCATATTGTATTCGCAATTGACAAAGATAGATACTAATAGTTGATATATCTGTTTTATTCATTATTCTCCTGTTTCAGATTTCAACATGTTTTCAACTAAAAAAATCTCCATTTCAATTGGTTTGAAAATGGATATATTCTACAGGCACTGTAATTTGGAACCAATCTCGAAATCAATTATTAGATTTAAATGATTTTGTGTAGTTTTACTACAAAACATAGCCATAAATGACCAATTCCATCACCTCCAGATATTTGCCAGTTGAAGGTAAATAAATAATGAGACTTTCTTAAATGTCTCTTTCCCTAAAAAAAATCGCTTCCTGCCGAAATCTAACTAGATGAGTGAACTACCTGGAAGCACTAGGCACGACACTTTTTGCTTCCTGGCCGAGTACTGGGGAGAATCCTCTGTACCAGGGGCCCTGTCTCATGTTGTCATGTGCAAATAATCGACACTTGCGAACCAATCAACTATGGCCTCATCACAAAATCTCATCCGATTTTTTTCACTTTTACAACTTTTTTCCTTCGGTCCACGTGTTAGAGCCGGTCAGACATTGACATCGATCAAGCACAAGACCAGCTGATTGTTCCTCCTCTATTATTTGCCTTCGGGCAAACCATCAGCTTCAGTCTTCCCATATATTCTCCGTCCCGTATTCTCCAAATGAGGATATTTTTTTTGTTTTCAAACTATTACCTTTTTGTCGAGGATTTTTTCGCAATTCGAAACAAATCCACCAGTTGCTCAGATTAATGTTGGAAACTTGGGGCTAAACTGAGCCTGTTTCAATCTTCGCCAGCTAACAAATAACCTTTTTTCATTTACACGAACAGCACTGAACTGAACTCCAAAATCACCATGCACGTAGCACAATACCTATGTGACTTTGATCCGCCTCAAACAAATGTAATATCTATTTACTAATAACATTTTCCTTTCTTTTTAAAAGATAATTTTCAAAGGTATTCGTTTTTTAAAATGATATTTTAAATGTATTTTCAAGCAATAAACCACAATCATACGCAGTCTGTCGTTCGCGGAAATGGCTGAGTATCACTATGCGATTGGGCATCGTCATAGCATGCAGATACCTTTAAATGACTGACTCATTAAAACAAATTAATATTCTTGACGAACGAGTCACCTCTTATATTACAATGTAACAATTGCAATATGAACCATGTACAATGCAGTTACATGTTGCCCAAGGGTGTGTATGTTGAACTGTATAGGAAAGGTGATCTTGGTTACCGCGCTGAGAGTTACAGGGTTGTCTTACAGAAACAGAAATCAATTTTGACAGCAACTTTCAACTTAACGTGCTCTCGTCTTGTCTGTCTCAATTTTAACTTTAGAACTCTCAATTAATTACAGTGATGGTTTTGGACACAATCATAGACGATCATGGACAATTAGTGTAATATGTTGACATCGTAAACACGTCACGTGTTGAAGATTGAAAGATCAGCAGAGGGCGGTTGCTGATACTGATGTATTACTAGTCGTTAGGATGATAGTACTATTCCGTGTTGTTTGTCTTTACAGGCAAGGGTGTACTGACATGAAAGGGAAATTCTAATGAATAAATTAGTTTTGCTTTATGGTGCTCTTTATCAAACGATTTAAAGGTCAGGTCATGTATAATATACACAAGGAGACGACAAGATGTGATACAATAATATAGCAAACTCCAAAGCAGTATGTATTTACAAGGACATATATCATATCCATCTAATTCCTTGGTATTTATAACATACGCTCGAACTAGTTATAGATAATGTTTACAAGAAGTCCTGAAATTTTAGGCGTTTGATTGAACATAAACAAGAATGTGAATTTTTATCATTAGACGTCTAATCATTTGAATATGAAGAGGTCCACTGTCTTATCTAAAAGACGCGAAAGCAAAAGCTAGTATGCACTCCTTCAAAACCGACATCACTCAATTCTGACAGTCTCTCTAAACCAAACGGTGTTAGCATCTAATCCGAAACGTCGCACTCCTGCAATGAAGAAGTTGTATATCCATAGAAATTGGTTCCCTTTCTCTACCGACATTTACTTGGTCCAAAATGTGTCATTTTCGTGCCAAAAGCTGACATCCCTTTAAACCAACATTTTGCTCGGTCCCAAGGAATGTCGGTTTAGAGAAGGTATTGTTATAATATGAATACATTGTATTTCACTCACAAACCATATACTAAAGAAAATACATACCAAACTCAGAGAAGCATGTTAACCAATAGAGTGGGGTTTTAGTGTCGGGATGAAAAGAAGGACATTTACTCAAAGTATATACAACAGTAACACACAAAGATCATTACATTAAAGGGGACGTAGCACGTTTTTTCGCTAAAATAAGTCGATGACATGTATTTGAAAAATAATGTCACCAATAGTAAAACACCCTTCTCTCTTCGGAAAATAAAGTTAAAAATTGAGTGTACATGGTTCCGTAAAGCCATGGGAATCATTTTTGTCCTTCGAAATAATAAAATTATGTTCACAATAAAATGGCCGCCATGCAGTTTTGTTTTATACACAACACCGTTATTACCACTACGGATAATTGGTTTGTGTAATAAGATGTTAACCCTCTAAAGTAAATATAGATGACATAAACTATCATTATAAATGGGGAATTTGAAAAAAATAAAATTTGCAAAAAACGTGCTACTGCCCCTTTAAGCTTTATCACTCATAAATAACATACAAAGTATATTATATTTGATAAAAGCGTATACTATTTAATAAACAATAATAATCTTACGTGTCCCCAGAGCGAATATAACGGAGGTTTCAGCTCTCTAAAACCACTGTCAAACACATTCGACGCGTTTTTACCAACTAATGGCTTTCTTCCCTTTATTGGACTAGTGATGTCGTCTCCCATTACGAACAATGTCAGCTTCTCTCCACACCTCATGGATTCCAACATCGTCATGAATTCCAACATCGTCTACGGACAAGGGGAGATAATTTCTAAGATTCAATTCCATCATTTTATACCATTTTCGTCATGCCGTGTTCATTGTTAAGAAGATTATTAATTGAATCAATTGGATTTGGAAACCAATTTTTAATAAAATTCCACTATGTGTAAATCGTATGTCTAGATGTTTATTCAGAATACCGATCTTACACAAGCTTGTGTGTTACTAGTGGAGGCCGCCTCAGACAGCAAATCAATAAGCAGACATCCTACACGCTCCTCCCGGCATGTCAAGATAGTGGTCAACTTTTTCAAAAAGTCTCTTTTTAAACTGTTCAATGTTAGGGTAAAGCAATATTCTGCTCATGAAAGGAGGCCAGGGCTATCTAAGAGCACGGAGAGTGATCTACATCATCGTGTCACCCAATCTGCTTTCATTAAGGACAAAACTCCTCTAAGTAAATTAATATTGAATTGATAGTAAAATATTCTCCAGGAGTAAAACACGACAAACATTCTTTTTGCAAGGGGAGAGGTTATTAATGGAATCATTAAGTTTTTAACAGCGTTGAAATTAATCGTTAACATGGAAGGCTTGAGAAGCCCTAACGCTTTGATAAGCAAGGTGAAAGTTTGGAGGAACGCAAAGCATTGTCCATATTGATTTTCAGAAGGAGAATTGTCCTTGGAGCTTCTTCATCCCTCAGTGTACAAGCTCTTCATGCGCTCTCGGCGTCCTTTCGTGATAAATATATAGACAAGATATCACCTTGTTTTTACCTGACGCCCTTAGTGATGCCAGAAAACAATTCCATCCATTCGTTATTTTTTTAGTTTAATTGTACTGATTTTGAATGTAGTTCCTTACACTGCTTGTTCAGTTTCTTTTTTAAAAAGTCTCGGTTGCTGGTGAACAAATTGGTTTGGATTTTTGTTATGTCTCTCTGAATTAATTCACGTGTGCGTTCATGCGCTCTTCTTTTCAGTATTTTGGGTCATATGTTATGGGTCTTACTGTTTTATTTAGTAATTTGATTGTTTGATAGTTGTTAATGCGTTGCTTTGTAAGCTTTTATTCCATGTTAACGTGTGTTAACTCTTGTTAGTCTTGTTTAATTTCGTTCATAGCCCTTTCAGCAGGTGTTGTCAAACTTCTTGCTTTACTATCTTTGAACGTTGTTAGCATTGTGTGAATTCCCTTGGAATTGTGATGTCACATATTTTACTTTGCTTCATCTTTTAAATGGTTTAAACGTTTCATTTCATTATTGATTTCATCGTTTTTCTTAATATTACTCTTTTACGCATGTTGATTTTAAGTTTTAAGTTCAATTACCTCAACGTCTTAACATAACATTTTTGAAACCTCAAAACTCAACCTAGGACTTATAGGCCGCAAAGGTAACTATATAAATATGCTAAACACGTGTTCATAGTCACGATATAAGATAAAGAACAACTCCCTGTGCCTTCCCTGCTGTGTTCTTTGTCAATATGAATCGACTGGCTACTTTCGTTTGCGCATTATACCTTCCGTATCCACCTACATGTCGAATGTAGCCAAATGAGCGGTTTCCGTCATTCATCTCGAAAGCTGAGGGATTATTGGAGTATGAAACTGGTGTCGCGTTTAATTTGCGCTAATGCGACCACATGTCCAGCTGTGGGCTCAGTAGGTCAGCCAATCAAACCGTGTCCCCTGGACGTGGGCGGGGCTTGTCAAGTGAAGGAGGCTGGTGTACTTGATGAGAAGGCTAACTGCAGAATACTTTGTGTATGTATACATACATGTATTTCAAATATTTGCATTATATTTAAATGTCGACACCACTTAAATGTATCTACCTTATCATTTGAAATTCTTGTTAATGTTATTCATAACATAATTCCGCTCTAATCGCACATTTATCAAGTTTAAAGGGGCAGTAGCACGTTTTTTGCTAATTTTATTTTTTCAAATTTCCCATTTAAAATGATGGCTTATGGCATTTATATTTAGTTTAGAGGTTAAACCATTTTATTCCACAAACCAATTATGCATAGTGGTAATAACAGTGTTGCGTATAAAGCAAAAATTGCATGGCGGCCATTTTATTGTGAACACATTTTATTATTTCGAATGACAAAAACGATTCCCATGGCTTTTCAGAACCATGTAAACTCATTTCTTGACTTGATTTTCTGAAGAGGGAAGGGTATTTTATGATGTTGATGACATTCATTTCATCGACTTATTTCAGCGAAAAAAACGTGCTACTGCCCCTTTAAGCCCTTCTCCAATTGAAAGAGCATCATATATATGTAAAATTTGAATAGGCCTTTAACCACGGCCAATTAACAAACTTCACGTGTTGATCACCGCCAACATACGTACATTGTAATAGCGTTTCAAAATTAGTCTTACAACCAGGGTCTGAAAAAAGTATTCATTCTAAAAATATCACCATTTTATAAAATATTGAAAAGGAGACTGTAAAGGATATATACGTAAGTTTTACTTTTATTATTTTATATTGTTAACTATTCAGTAGAATTTAGGTAGGCTTCAATATATAGACGTGTCGTCACTCGTATCCAAGTTTCAGGATGCTAATTGTGTTAATTGTCTTTGTTTTATCATACAACATATGTATTTTCAGTCCTACCATTGTCTTCTTTCGTCCATTTCAAACAGACGCAGGTCGAATTTCGAGCAGAAAAGTTTTTTTTCGATTTTGGTACTTTAGCATTTTTTGATCTTTGGAACAATAGTGTACTTTATCTATCATTGGAACACTTATGAATGAATGAATGAATGAATGAATGAATGTCTTTATTTCCTCCGATATGGCGAAGATCACAAGGATGTATTTACATGGTCATAAACAAGGCATAGAAACAGGATTCATAAAACAAAATAGATATCAATAACTGTACAAAAGAGATGATTTCAATGAATGAATGTACAAAGAAAAATACAATATAACATTGTTTCTGTCTGATGTAGTTATTTCAGGTATGATATTTGCTCCACATAAAAAAGCTATTAAATTATCATCATCATCATCAATCATTTCAATACGAACATACAAGTCAATATCAAGTGTATCAATTAGAAAACTATAAAATGCGTTACGTTGCTTCATATAAGTTTCACAGTGTAGAATGACATGACAGTCGTGATCAAAACATTGGGTTTTACAATTTATACATTCCCGTGAGGTTTTCCCCAGGTCGAATTTCGAGCAGAAAAGCTTTTTTTCGATTTTGGTACTTTAGCATTTTTTGATCTTTGGAACAATAGTGTACTTTATCTATCATTGGAACACTTATGTACTTTAACTATTATTGGAACAACTATGCACGTTATCGAGAGTTTTTCATCCAAACATTTCACAAGTTGCATGGGTTGTGAATGAAAGGACTGGTGATTTACGTCTATTCTTCTAAACCAATGAGTTTGTTTAAAACTGATAATTGATGGACTTAAAACGAAAGCTGTCACTAAAACCGCAGCGTCTCCAATGCCAATGGACCGGGTGAAACACACTTGATTTGTAATATAACTTCATCGTTTATTTTATAATACATTCTATCGTGCCGGTGAGCTAATATTCTCATGGAACATTTTTTCGCTATAAATCGGTCAACTACCTGACTTTCGTAGATTTAGTTGACTAATGGGGTGTTTGGAAGCCTTGGTTTTATGAAAGGATCGAACATTAGTGTTAAGAAGTGCCGGAACCATATGTGACCCCCTTCAGTGGAGACAAACTGTAAACAGCCTAATAACGGTGACTTGTCCATCGTGTGTGTGTCTAATCTTTGCATCAAATACAACTACGGGTTTCCAACAGTTTATCTTTTTGTATATTCCCAAATTAGACGTGGATGACAATATGAGACTTGGACAAGGTCAACAGCCATGCTTGTAACACAACAGCCTTGTTATTTAACACCTTTGTGTTATGTTTCAGGGGGGAGTTTAAAACTTTTTTTCTTTTTTTTTAAAAATCTTATGTAACAATTTCATATTGACCAGAACATATTGTATTAGCAATGTTTCATAGCCAGCGTTGAAATCACGTAGACTAACAAACGCAGCTTCTTCAAGTTTGTTACGTATCGACCACAACTAAAACGTAAAAAGATTAAATTGGTGTTGACACAGCCCCTGAGAATGTCCATTTCAAGCACGTGACACCTGCCGCCGATGACAGTTTCAGGCCATGCTTGTGATTCAACAAGAGATGTTTTTAAATCCGGGTCCTTGCCCGCTGTCACTTAAGGACGACACGGATATCTTTCATATGCAGTAATAGATTTCAAGCCATGTGCTTCGCTTCATATCTTCGGGGATTTTATTACAAGGATTAAATTCGACCCGAATAACAGATTTAGTTCCTCCTATCTAGTTTTTAACGGGCTAACTGACAGCTGGGATAACTCTATCTAACACCGGAGGTCGTCACAACCTTTCTATTCCCAAATAATCAAGGAATCTCATGCAATCCCCCTTTTCCGTCAGTCGGATTTGGAAGAGAAACAAGGGGAAGCTATTTCTAATTTGCAGAGAACGATGGGATTAGTTCTGCCCTGGTGTAATGGACAGGTAGTTCTAATGAAGGCCCCAAACACTCACTTTGGACATAAGACGAGCTAGCTCAAATCAGGAACACATTCGACTTGGGTCGCCGGCAGTCGTGGAGACCTTCGCTGTCAACGGAAATACCTGTTGGTTTCTCATTATATGCTGAAAATTTTGTTAAATTCCTGTGGACATTCATATTTTTAAAAGGCTTCTGAGATAGAATATGACCGACTTAACCTCGCCTATTTTATATAGTTAAGTGTAATATCTCGGCAATATTAATTATACACTAGTAGAATACTTCTGAACATTTGACGACAACATGGTCCATATACGAGTGTTGACGCCACAATGCTAGTACCGTTGTCACAATTGTGACTCGCGGAGAGTTGAGTATCATGACAATGTAGTCATCACTCTGTAGTCATCACACTGTAGGCACTTTCTCTCAATTTATGTTGGCATGTAATAAACAGAATATTTAGTCCGCTTCCGTGTAATACCATTTTTACTCGTTAAAGATTTACAATCAAACACTTCCGCCACTTCAGTTTCAAATCATGAACTCGTTTAATTAAATAGGAATAACATGATGTATCTCGACTTCACATCAATGTCGATTACTCATTGGTCAAAACAGGTCACGTGCCGTAGATATATTTTACTATGTTTTTTTTTTTTTACTCGTTTGATACTAAACTCGGACACGTGATAAATCTCCATATCAAGCTCTCGGACACATGGTCACTTATATACTATAGAGTATATTGTCAGCGATATTCCCTTACAAGTCGTGCTTAACAGAAAGTTCTTCATGTTCAAATCAGACCCGGGTCAGTGTGATGTATCCCCTGTAGAATATGTTTGAGCTGTATCCATAGATACATTTTTATTTCAAATATGGGACTATTGATAAAACGTGACGCAAATATATTCCATTTAAATAGGATTTTTTAAAATCAAGATAACCTTTGAAGCGAAAAGAAATCGCTACTTGAACATGATATTGTAGTAATGTATTCCAATAAAAAGATAGATATATTACTCAAACAAATATATTAATGGCATTGTATGGTGTGTTTTTTTCGGATATGACAGTAATTTCCCATTATCCCATTGCTAGTGTAAACGTTTCATCATATTTCTGATTACCAATGAAAAACTTGATTCAATGATCATTATTTCGTTTGCAAACACGTTACAAAGTAGATTTTAATTATAATTTTTGTAAGCTCTTTGGGCGATTTATCAGAAGAAGGTACGGGAGGACAAGTAAACAAGCGTAAAGGTCGAAATGTCGTGTCCTGAAAAACAAAGAATGTATCATCCAGAAATATTTGTACTAATAGTATTATCGATTTAATAAATGGAACATGACAAGAGAAACAATTGATTTGAGTGGTTGCATTGTAGAGCGATCTTATGTCGTATTTGTCTAGATCGAAGTAACACGTATGTTGTATTGCGGTCAGTGCCTTGCATTTCTCCAACTGGTCCGGGAGCTTCAAAACGAACGCCTATCATAAAAAAATGCCTACAAAATCGATGAGGACTAATAGATCCACTAGATCCGTGTCTGTTTAGAATCACGCAACTAAGCGGACATGTGAGCTTTCCTGCTCCCCACACCTCGCTCCACTGGGCGAGTGTCCTCCCACGTCACGTGACACCCCTTCGGTCATCTCATTGGTCAGTAACTGACCTCATTGGTCAAAATAGTGTCAGATGACCTAAGAGACAGAAATAAGAGCACATGTTTGTGTTGTTTCGTTCTGTTATTTTTTTCTTCCTATAAATATAGTTTCTGATCTGATTGAGTTCTTTGGAGTATGCATCGATAAAGGAGAACTAAAGATGGTATTCTTGCCTATTTTAGATTATCTTCAATCATTCAATTGGTCAGTTACTGACCTCTGTGGCCGCGGGAATGGACGATGTCATTGGCGGAAATTTGAATAATCTTGTTTCTATTATTTAAGACAAAAACGAGGTTGTTTTTGGGGGGGGGGGGGGGGGGGGGGGGGGGTTATCGCCAAAGTGGTTTTTAATCGAAGCCTCATAAATGGTTTTGTAAATGGATACTAAAGGAAATTGAAGCTTGAGGTATACGCTATTATCGTTTTAGGGTTTCAACTGAAAGGAAATGTAACATGTTTTCCTTTGAAAAGTTGTCAATGACTTTGCTGTTTTAATTGGAAAACTTAGATATTGCATGAGAATGTATCAAACAATGATATTTAGCCTTATGACTACAACCTCAGTATGTGTTTATTCAACCAATCCGCTCATTTCGAGTCTTGATTCATTCAATCACATTTGTACTTAATTTTATGGTATTTATACCGAATAAAGAAAATTGAAATGCATGTATTCATATTCACGTTTGTCAATCCATAAGTAGTCTTCCCCACGACTGTGTATAAAATAATGATCTTTAATGCAATGTAGACAATGTCTAGACAGACCGAATACACATATTTGAACTGAAAGCGTAAATAAATAAAAACACACTGATGAAGGTACAGTAATAATTCATTTTTATAGATGAAATTTGAGTCAAATCCATAAGGTATGTTTTTATCTCCCGGTTTGTTCATCCGTCAAATCTATCTAACCATCTTAACCTCTTAATCTCATCTCATCACTCCTACATACCTACCCACTCGCGTACATGTATCTTCACATGTGGGCGTGTCTTGATATGTGGCTCTCATTAAATAATATATATATGGTATCAGATGGATTGATTAATCAATATATATATATATATATATATATGTATATTAATTGATTGATTAATATATATATATATATATATATATATATATATATATATATATATATATATATATTATCTGATATCTTCCCTCCCCTACATCTATGCATTTAACCCCATTGTATCATATATCTACCCTTTAACGTAAATTTTAGGAATCTCCCCCTTCCCGAAGTTTTTTCGCTCCTTCCATTCTAACGATATTCGTCATTTGTATGTCAACTTCCATATGTCAACTTCCATATCAGTTATTCAACTATTTTGCAATCTTATACGTGCATACACATCTACTAAGTGCTTTTTAAGTCCAAGTTAATACATCCCATCCCTTCCTTGTCAAAATGTCTTCAATATGGTCTTCTCAATCAAATACCATGAATAGAGTTTTTTCCACATCAGATTCTAGAGTTTTTTCTCTTCCCCTGTCCCGAAGCCCAGCTATGTCTAGGTATATGTCCCTGCCCCCTAAGCAGATAGACTGACACTGGCCTGTTTGGTCATTGGGACGTAATTCTCGACATTCGGACCAAATTCGCCGAGTGTAGCCAGAGCCACAACAATGCACTAACCCTACACTTCTTTGCCATCTTAATCTGCCTGAATATTTCCAGGTGGCAAATATGACAGCAACTTGAATTCAACTTGTGGAAGACAAGCCAAGCCTATCATCAAGCCGTCAAAGTTGATGGAAACAGTTGTGTGCCAAACATTGCCGCCGTTGTGAGCGCGAAGTCACGAGTTGTTGCGAGATATGTACAGTGTCCCCACAACTCTCGTGGAAGCCGGCCAAACAAGCCTGGATGCTTGGTGGAGAAAAACAGTATTGTTGTGGCGAATGTGACACTCGGTTGACAGTCTAGCCTCTTCTTCCTTACACTTTCATACATCTGACGTCCATTCTACCGCTAACACTCTTGCACTCCCGTTTCGTAACTTGGAACTACTTTTTTTGTCGGACGTTGACATGTTTCAGAGTTTTTGTGGTGCATTTGGTCACATGACCTCAGAGCAGAGATTCATTTAGTGGACGTCACATCTCGCGTGGCACTTCGAGATTTGTCTCTACAAAGTGACCTTGAGATCGAAAAAACTGATGCTTTTATTTCAAAGACTTTACGGAAATCCTTAGAAAAGAAAAAAACTTCCGCTTAGAAATAAAAAGTAAGAATTTGAGCGCACGGTATTACAGAACCGTCTTCAATCTCGGCGCTTGAAGACTGCTAATGTAACTTGTCGCAACATGTTTTTTTTATCTGTTTGGGAGGAAATTAACCGTGTTTGTATTGTTTTCCTGAAGTAGGATTATCTCATTCGGTATGTGCAGATTTATTTTGTAATTTCCAGGGATAAAAAAAACGCGATACTAAATCACAAGTTTAAAAAATAAGGTGTTTAAATTTATTTTTGTAATTTTCAATGATAAAAAAGCTCGATACAACACTACAACTTTTAAAACAATATTTATCCAAAACTAATATTTTTAAATTCCCCCCAAACTACTATTTTTTAGTTTTTCCCCAAATTACTATTTTTTATTTTTCCTTGACGGAATTTACCCGACACAAGATGAAATAGACTGAGCACGTGAGATATTACCTCTTCGTCCTCTATGTCAGAATGCCAAACTTTCCAATTTTCTCCAAATATTCTCTGAAGCGTATTCGCGTTGACCTCAAGCCGCGGCACCCAGAGCCAATTGTCAGCTTGATTATCACTATTTTGTTTTTACCCTTAAATTATGCCAAACAGGATGCCTATAGGGCATGATGGTACAACTGACCCGCACAGAATGACAGTTTGTTCTTCATTAGGGAAGCATCACTTGTTAATTCATCACTGAAGGCTTTTTACTTCTTTTTGGTCGTTTAGAGTTCTTTTCTTTGACCAATATATCAAATTTACAGGACATACATAATTGTTTCAGAGCGCGAACGTCATTTTTTCTCTCCTCATTACAAGAGGATACCATTACAAGAGGAGGATGTTACAAGAGGAGGATGTTACAAGAGGAGGATGTTACAAGAGGAGCTGAATTTGGTACGAAAACATGTCTTAATAGCCTTCTCTCAATCTCCCAAGTTATTTTTATGTCATGGCCTCAGAGACTTAAGTGTCTTTAATATAGTCTCTCAGATTGATTCACCTGATATTAATTAAAGTTCATGATATGCGACGTTTCGAGAAATTGTTACCATGTACTTTCTGCACAATTCCAACTTTTATAAGAGCCCCCATAAATAAGCTGGCAATGGTTGTTTTCGTAGATAAATCGGTTGTCTCTGTTTACAGGTGGTTGTCATCTCTCTGCGGATATATTGTTGGGTTAGGTCTCCAATCTCACTACACTCCACTTTCACATCGTTGGGACGCTAGTTTATCATTGCGTAATCAGGGGTCAACAGACTTTAAGACTGTTGATGATTAGAGATGTAGACGATAAGAGAACAACCCGATATACAGCTGATATATATTTACTCGATCAACACTTCACACTTCATACAGACAATATATTCATTCGTTCCTTGTAACTAAAATCAGAACATAAACGTTTTTAATTAATCTTGTCACCATGGCAGGTGCAGTACTGCTCTGATATGGTAATGTTATGCTGTGTACATCCACACTGGGTCCCTTCAGCAGGTTAACGACTCATTCAAACAAACCGTTTCCAATTTAAGAGGCATTTTTGAAGTTATCCAACTTCTTTATTGAAATGATTGCGACGTTTCGGTGTAGATGATAACACCTATATCAAGCACGTACTGATCATTCACTAGTTTCCATACCAATAGAATGATACAGTATGCGTTTTAAAAATGGCAATCATGTTGGTTGATCTGTTTGAGAGGCATTCTAGAAGTTGGTTTGATGAAGAAGACAACTATTTTATGGATGATCAACTTCTTTATTAACAATAGCGACGTTTCGGTATAGATCCTTATACCGTTATCAAGCATGATGCTTGATAACGGTATAAGGATCTATACCGAAACGTCGTTATTGTTAAATAAAGAAGTTGATCATCCATAAAATATTTGTCTTCTTCATGTTGGTTGATGCCATATGTGTTATGACTATACTGTGCAGTGCGTACCCACCGATACTGTTGGTTGATGCCATGTGTTATGACTATACTGTGCAGTGCGTACCCACCGATACTGTTGGTTGATGCCATGTGTTATGACTATACTGTGCAGTGCGTACCCACCGATACTGTTGGTTGATGCCATGTGTTATGACTATACTGTGCAGTGCGTACCCACCGATACTGTTGGTTGATGCCATGTGTTATGACTATACTGTGCAGTGCGTACCCACCGATACTGTTGGTTGATGCCATGTGTTATGACTATACTGTGCAGTGCGTACCCACCGATACTGTTGGTTGATGCCATGTGTTATGACTATACTGTGCAGTGCGTACCCACCGATACTGTTCGTTAACGCTTGCGAGGACAGAACATTCATAAGATAAAAAAAAATCGACGGGTCTTGAAAATAACGGACTGGGTCGGTTATGTACATATATGTAGAAACAATCTATTCATATTCATCGGTCTAACATAAGAATATTCGTGTTTCTGTTTAGAAAAATCTGTTCTTCAGTGAACGACGTCTCTGATATGGTTTCAAACGGACTAAATCAATTTGCTGTAAGATTTATGAAGAAGAAAAACTATTCGTTATACATGTCGAGGGAAACATCGACGTTTTTAAAGTGAATATAATTTACATGTATACGACATACATCTATGTGTTCTTATGTGGACCGGATCTCTGATATGCTTTCTTACGGACATTGTCAGTTGCTTAACGCTTGATACAGAACATCTTCCGCACGCATCGGGCGAATAAATGCATATCTCATCCGATGCGTGCGAAAGATGGATACAGAAAAACAGCCATTCTTTTCATATCGATAAAATACAAAATCGGGGTCTCCCTGATATATACTATAGGTGAACAACCTTTCTGGCATGGTTTCATGGGGACTAGGTCAGTTGGCTTACGTCTGATACAGAACAAAACATTCCATATGTTGTCCGATATTATCTGATGTAACTGTAAAACAGCCTTTCATCTGCACAACTGGCAGCTGTCTAGAACAGACAGGGAGATGTCCGGTGCAGATAGCGTGGGGAGCGTATCGTAAAACACCATCGAGTTGTACACGTGGTCACGGTGGATACAATGTGGGACTTCAGAGTATAAAACATACTTGTAATAGTACGTTAGAATTTTCAAATCTTCAATGCAAAGGATTTTGTTATTGTAAACGTTAAAATACCTGAATAAAGAAGTCAACATTCCAGAATGAATGAAAATATCAAAGTGGTTAGATTTTGTCAGGTTTTATGTTAATAAGTTATCATTGCTCGTCGGTCTGAGAGGAAATATGACGATAACTGTCATAAACACACAGTTTTCATTGAGCAACTTATTCTGCGTGTTTGAGTATTTCTAGAAAACAACACCACGTCATATTGGTTCTGAAGTCGTTAGTCACTTATATCATGGACACGGATGGTGTGCCAGGTACACGTGTATGAAGCTTCTCGTGTCAATTGTAAGTTTTTCTCCTTTAAAACATAAGGTTCCACTTTCTTAACCCAAACTTTTAATGCTGTGCTGTTACAACGATTTTCTACACCAACCTCTGTAATCAAAGACCAGAGTTGTCTTATTTCCATAGTCACCAAGGACGCCTTCAAAGTTTCAACAATGGCATCTTTGGTTTGCTATTGCTCGAAAGTATTTCAAAACAAAGATATGTTTGAAAACTTAACCATCTTCAAAAGTATTTCCACCAACATGACGGACGTCTTCAAGTTAAACCCACATGTATGGCTGACTATCTGCTAAGCTGTCAGGCGATGAAGGTAGAGATAGATCCATATACCTACTCACCCTTTGTTTTAGTCTATCTGCCCATCACAAGCCCCTCGCGCTAATGAGCATGGGGGTAGGGTTACAGACAGGGGGTGGGGGAGAGGGTAAGGTTTCTGACAGGTGGGGTGGGGATCTAGGTTAGCAGGGTCCTAATTCCAGAGCTGCGCTAAGTCAACACAGAGGCTGCCAACTAGTCAAGTCCTGCGGCGGTTACACGGGTTACACTTGCTGCAGTTCTCCTAACGTATGTGTAAGACAGAGCAGTTAAGACCCAAAGTGAGTCCATGTATAGGTGTGCAAACGTTGACACTCCATTTATGGTCCTTCTTTCAAGTATTTAACTCCTATATGCTCTGATATACATCTTTTTTCGTTTCCATTTAACATGAACAAGATAATCCTATTTTGACGAGACATCAGTGTCAACCAAAGGTCTTGTTGAATTCTTAGCTTTATTAAGAATTATCACGCAACACGCTTCAAGCGCGATTATATGCAGTTTAATTTCATGCATGATGCCTGAACGCTTATCATATGTTATCTGAAGATGAGCAATGATAAAAACTAAACTAAATATATGTGTAAATAAAAGACACACACGGTGGTCTATGAGAACCTTCAAACATCCCAAAGACACAAGTTCTGTCTACAGTCTGAAGAGACCACAACTCCAACCAATGGTGTTGTATCATGCATTACAGTAAAGGAGACTGCAGACAGGCTAGGGCGCATGTGGCCAGATCGTATGTCCATGCCGGGCTTTGGTCGTCGAGGAAGTCGTGCATGGCTTACAGCAACGCCAGTGACCGCAATCTGCGGAATGTTAATGATTCGCAAATTAAGTACGCTCCAAGAGCCCCGCATGCCGTACCACAAGCGCTAACGTATATAGCCGTCGGTTTTTTGTCTCCGTATTACTAACAGGAGTTCGGGACATATGGGAGTAAGACGAGGAACAAACACTAGTGATAATGTTACATGTATGTGCAGAGGGGCGAGGGATGCACCGCACCATGCTGCAGTGAAGGTCGTGCATCTCTGTGCATCGCGTCCGAGATAGACCAACCCCTGCATAGTGTACCGGTATATTTATACTAACTATCTCCTTGCTGCAAGCAGAGGAAGTCGACAAACTTAGCTGGTGTTCCGAGGAATCCAGTAAACAGTTGGTTTAGTTTCAGGGTAGATTTTCATCTCTAATTCAGAAAGTGTAAATTTTATAGTTTTCTTTAATATCCTCGAGATCTTAATTGGTATATAACAGTAATAGCTAAAGGCCACAACTTCAATGAAGCATCCATGTATGATATGACGTTGAATTTCATGTATAAACACTTTTCGTACAAATACAACACCTAGAAATTAGACTTCTAACTCATATCCTAAAACTATTGAATTCATCACAAAGTGATATTAAGTTATAACATTTATACCACATTTACTCAGTCTACATCTGAAACTGTTCCGGTGAAGAGGGCAATTACCTCCAATCTAAAGTGAACGTTTCAAGTCTGTCTGGTTAGTCTAGTCGAAATTCTCGGACATAAACACCGTCTAGCACCTTCAGTATGTTACTACCAGGCGGCGTGTGGGTCTAGAGTCTATGTTATGACCTTAGCGAAGAAACAAGCAAAAAACATATATATTCTTATATAATACTCATAATATATAAACCTTAAATATTGATATTGGATGAAGTCTTGTATAAGTGATATATCACGATGCTTTAGGGTCCATAATTCATAAATCGTCACTGTCATCCCTGTGAGTATTCTAAAATTATGTCCATTTACAAATACAGTATAAGAAATAGCATTGAAGATTTCTTTATGACTTTATGTAAGATGCACTTAAGTTTAAATTAAATATACACTACACGGTGACAATAGGTTTAGAATTGATTCGCTTACCACTACCAAGAATCTCCAAAGAAAAAATAGTGCCAATTGCATGCGATTCAGTGTCAATCACGCCCTATGAGAGAGATATTAAAGGTCTAGTTTATCCAGTGTGAAGTGGCGTTTATTAGGTGATTAGGCAATTCAATATCTCCCTTCACCCCAACGTCATGTTGCGCCCACCAACTCACCCTTCCCTTCCCCCCCCCCCCCCCCCCCCCCCCCCCCCCCCCCTCCTAAACACCCCTAACCACGTCGTCCCTCAACCCCCCTCCCCAACTCACCCCCACTTCACTGCTTACATCACACAGTAAGAAAATCGGTCTCTGCTTAAATCAAATGTTGTAACATTATCTTAATCGTGTAATCTAAGTGCTGACGCTGTTTTATGACACTTCATAAACTTCGCAACTTCGTCGTATCGTGTACCCTGGCTTCATATGTACACGCCTTGCATCGTGACAGGCCATAGTTCTTACGTTTCATTTCTTTCATTCAAAATGTTGGTTTTGTTTTGTGTGAATTTAAAAAATATCCTTACTTAAAAAGTTTAATGTAGTACTAAAAGCTTTTGTTAATTACAGTTTGCTCACAACTGTCTACATAATATTTAATAGTTTAGTGGAATTATTAGAAGCTGTAGTTTCAGAGCAACCGTGTCCGTTTGTGTATAGTATAAGTATACACGAGTTGATTGATTAGTAATGAGCCTACAATGGGCAATTATGCAATCACGTTTTTCACCTACAGTTAAATTTTCTATACTCCAATGAAATTCCTATTCATTTGATGAATTCATCATCATCAAGCGGTGATGTTTGTATGCAGAAATGGACAATATGGAGTCCTGAGCAGTGGTTCATTATTTGCAGGAAGGTCATGTATGATGGTTGAAACATGAGGGAAGGATGTTCCTCCATAAGCAACTGTCAAGAGAGATAATTCAAGCGTGACACATTCAGTCCGAGATGGATGGTTTAAAACTTTTACGACCTGATAATGATTACTGACAATCTCATTTTAATCAGGTCGAACGTAACAGCCATCGACAAGGTACCAATGTTACTAGTCCTGTCCCATGACAGTGTAAAAATAAGAGCCTTTAATAAGTCTAGATCCTCATTCAGCAAGTCTAGATAAACTGAATACATATGGAACTGGTAGTATTGAAAAATATATAATCATAAGGATGAAGGTACAGTAATTAAAACAAACAAATTTGACTAAATTTTAGTCCAGAGTGTTACATTCGATCTGATTTAAATTAGATTGAATGGCCGGCGAACTACCGAAAATTCCATCGTGTGTGCAGTTGGCATTTGCCGGGAGCGAGTTCGTTTCATTATTGTTGAAACTTTTGACATGAGTGATCTATAACTTTGGGGTTCAATTTCTTCAGCATCCACCCTAATTCCATAATCTACTTCCGTCAGACTTCTATCTGGTTCCAATCCTTATAAAACATATCCTTCTGGTATGAACTTTGATTCTGCCGATGATGTGATTGTCGCTGATTTTAGACGCCCTTGACTTCTACAGAACTGGCCGATGGTTGAAGTGAATCATTCCAACCCTTACTTACAAAAACTAATTGTTATAATTTATTCTTGAGTATACAATTGTTGTTGTGATCATCTATCACACCCTTTTCTAACTCCTTCTTTCTAATATTATTATACGGTTATCAAGCGTCTACATATTATAAAGAAAATATGTAATTATCATGTCTGACAACGTTTTAAAAACTTTCGTAATGTGAAATAATTTTCTCACTGTAAAGTTACTCCCTCAACCAAAATATAAGTGATATATACACAAGTATACATGTCGTTAAGTCTTTAGAATACTAAGTATCTTATTGTATGAATAGAACATTATAACTAGTACTTTACACGCATGGCAAATGTAAATTTCAAAGTGTTACATGTATATTTCAAAGTGTTACATGCATGGGTTTTTTTCAAAGTGTTACATGTATATTTCAAAGTGTTACATGTATATTTCACAGTGTTGTCTAAAGGTGTGAACGAATGCCTTTAAGAAGTGATCGGCATTTGATATCGTGATACCTCTTTTCCATTCCGACCCAGGAACACTTCTTGAACACATCGTAGAACATGATTGTATCGTTGTCTAAAACCCGAAGATGATCTTATAGAATATTTGTACATGGTAAAGTGAAAAATAGAAATGATAGTATCCAAATGCATATCACACAGACCAACTGTGTTCCTCTGGAACATTTACATCATGGGTTCATTAAGCACGTGTATCAATCATGTTCACATATTACGCATTATATGTACGTGACACATTATGTTTTTTTACATATATATTTTATCAATGTACGATACAACTGGACACATAGGACAGTTTGAACATGACGCATGTCTGGTCAATTTGAATAAGGCTTTGTATATATGTAATATTTTTGGGTAATTAAATGTATCATAAACCTGTTTCATACTTTCTATGCCATGTCATAAAGCAGACCTACTGCCCTAAGCAAGCTGGTCCACTGTGACGTGACAGTGAGCTTGCAGTTTATAATGACAAGTATATTGATATAGGTTCAGTGAGTCACCACTATTAATCGCGTCTATTGTCTGGTGTGTCCCGACTAGCCAGGGGCTTCATCTGAAGATTTTTAATGTGCAACCAAACTTGTAGCCAAAATGAACACGCCCCAATTGTACTAAATGCACGCACTTGTTTCACGAATACTATCACTGGTTAATGACACTGATATTGGTACAGTTAGTAGTGAGAAGCTACTGTTCATCTATTCCATTGTCTGCATCTTCATATACGTATACTTGTATATGTTACGGATAAATACCAGTGGTGAACATCAATTTATTGAACATAGACAAACAGACACAGAAATAGTTTTAAAGGGGCAGTAGCACGTTTTTTGCAAATTTTATTTTTTCAAATTTTCCATTTATAATGATAGTTTATGTCATTTATATCAACTTTAGAGGGTAAAACATCTTAGACAAACCATTTATCCGTAGTGGTAATAACGGTGTTGCGTATAAAGCAATAATTGCATTGCGGCCATTTTAATGTGTACACATTTTATTATTTAGAATTACAAAAACTTTTCCCATGGCTTTACCGAACCATGTACGCTCATTTTCAACTTGATATTCCGAAGAGAGAAGGGTGTTTTACTATTGGTGACATTATGTTTCAAATACATTTCATCGACTTACTTGAGCGAAAAAACGTGCTACTGTCCCTTTAAATTAGATTAGTATGTTTTTATGTGAAATGATTGTAAAACCTAATTACCAATTAGTAATTCCTATAAAGTTTACCGTCGCATTATCATATTGCATTATTATTTTCATGTAATTATCTAGCATGTCATCAATATATTACGTGTAATATTAAAACTGACTTTGTGGTATTAATGATGAATAAAGTGCTTACGTATCAAACATTTACATTTATAATTCACGCGGAAGGTTTTATGTTTGGGTTGAATGCGTTTTTAAAATCTACATTTGGTACAAGTATATTGGTAAACCAATAATCGTTATGATAATGTTTTACTGAATAATTATCCCTTTAAGAGAATACCTTCTATCTAACAGCCCATACAAACAGGTTAATGCTCTACATTTTGGTTTATCTGTACTTCAGAGTCTATTTCGGAGGGAGATGTTACGTCTCAATGTTTGAAGGAATAAGCTGTATGGAATTCCGCAATTCGAATTGATCACTAAAATTCCAATCGTCCTGAACAAATGACATGAAGATTTGAATATACACAGCAATAAAAAGAGTTTTTTATGTTAATGATTTCCCCTCAATTTTCACATTTATTCATACATCAAGCTGAATATTTTTTAATGCTATTGAATTCGGTGACCGCAATTTATCACGTAAACCTATACATCTTAAAGAAAGGCTACCAGAGGAAGTATTTAAAGTTAAATCATTTCTTGCTCCGGCCAAGAGTGTTTGAACAGGGGCGAATTAATGTTCGCATTTCACACCCAATAATTTAATCACTCTAAACGGAAGTGCAAACAACGGCAATACACTAACCCCCAGAGTAAATATTGTTTTGACCGCTACTGCCGTTGATACAATGGAAACAGTGGCTGCATGGCTTCTTCTCCTCGTAATGCCTCCGATAAAATGGAGGCAAATGAGATAGTGTGTTGCGTTATTGACTGAAAATATTTGACATTATTCAATATTGATATTTCGTTCGTATTTTAATTATATCTATGCTACGAAATACATATCTAAGAGACGTTAGAAAGGAAAGTAATGTAGTTAATAATATGTTGTGAGCTGTATCATTTATACTATGATGTTGACACGAGAGCCTTAATATTGATATTTCCTGACCGAAAGTGAGGAATATACGAATATTTTAAATATCTAGGGAAATACACCAAAACCTACTTTAAAAAATTGGTTTTATTATGATTGTCGTTAGAATACTTTGTTTTAGAAGCAACTTGATGTCATAGCACAGTTAATGGTATATTACATAATTACATACCAAGATATGATGTGAATGAACTTCTGTCAGTTAATCAAATCACACACATGTACATTAATGTCTTGAATGAAATGTGGTATGGTATGTCTCTGGTATGTATCATTTATTCATATATCTTAAAATTCAGTAACAAGAGAAATGCCATATGACTGTCACAGAGTTTATAAGCATTATTTTCAGCTTGGGTTGGACGAATGTGAATGCCCTTCAACTGTATGACGTATTCATATAGAATATTAATAAGCGGTATGGAATTCCGCAAGTCGAATATGTTATATATATTGAAAGTCAATACAAGAGAAAATTCACTGTTTACGGTTATGTCTGTCATAATTAAAGTACTACGTCTATAGGAACTGGTTGTATGTCTGGTATCCTGGTCACTAACGTACAGCAACACGTACATGTAGACATAACGTCACTATTCATCATTCATGTTGACGGTCATATGTGACACTCTCACTGATCGAGCACCTGTTGGCTTATTATTCTGTCACGTTCTCTCTTACCTGTCCCGTTTCTTCTGTTTTTCTAGGTTTGATTTTGTTGGATGTTTAGCAAGGTCTATCAATTACAAGAATCAAACACGTGTATCTTCATTGTTTTATAATTTCATGTATTTCGTTATGTCAAATAATTTGCGCTACATTAGATGTCAATTATAAGATATGGGTCTACTATAATATATGTCTATATTTGTATATTGGCCGATGACCATACGAAGTAAAAACATGACATGACTTGTCAAATGTAAGTCTAATGTCTAATACCGTGTTGTTTCCTATAGGTCTGAAACTAGTATCGTTGTTGACTGTTCGTCGTTCATTGTGTGTCAGATCACTATCGTAAATGTTTGGTGGATTCTTCATAACGTTTTCATACAATTTATAATTGTTTCGTGTTAGATACAGAGACAAACAAAGCCCCTATTCTTTTGAACCTCAACAAGGGCGGTCAGCAATGGCGCATAAAGGTTCGTTTTCAAATTGTCGATAGGGGGTTAATTTCAACTTTCCATGTTTCATGCATAACCCTGAACTGTTTTGTCATCTTTCAAAGGGCATCATTTGTTGACTTTTATGAACGTTTTGTGAATATCCATGATGACAAAATAATGACATATTTTAGAAATTTTACTCATATGATCCTTATCAAATTCTATGAGTTGTAAATGTAAATTGTAATTGTTACATGAATAAATTATTGATTTGATGTAATTTGTTGATTTTTTTAAAAATTGTAAACGCGGATTTGTTTTTAAAAATATTTTTCAACTAACGATCTGTGTTTGTAGATGGAATATATCTATATAAAACTCATTTGTTATATTGTGGATGCTGAAATATCAAATACAAGGATACTGATATGGTGAAGTGGTAGTAACAACTTTATGTATTATAAGTGAAATCAATATGTCACTATGTGATAATAACCGATGTTGGTCAGTCCATTTAAAAGCACGTAAGTGCCAATGTACAACTTAATGTATTTTATGTGATGTTATCAGGATATGTTCTGAAAACGATAAGTCTATCTTCATTAAATAGTTCAATAAACAACCAGTAACACTTACGAATGGCGTCAGTATATATTGTCATATTGTCCAGATGAGTAAAAGAGATAGAAATAAACCTAGTTTGTTTTCATTTACTAATTGCATATTCTTGAAAATACAATATTCACTGGGTAAATTCATTTTTAATTATTCAAAACAAAATCAAATATGTTTTCAAATTGATATGGAAACATTAGATGTGACATATTATCTATCTCTCAACGTATTTTGAATTAGCAATGGCCTTGATAAGGACTTTACATTGAACCTAAAGTGATGTTCATATTTAAAGTTATTTAAAAGAATCAAATCCATTATAAACAAAGTTCCATTTGATATGACTCCTTACTGAAACTCAGGCAATATTTGAAAAACCAAAAAGAAGATTAAAGTGACAATACAAAAAGATGAAAACCATTATCAGTAAAATGTGACATGGGTGGTCATCACTGTTGATTGGGTCACGTGACCAGCACGTGACCTGGAGGACGTGTCGTGCATTAAAGTCTCGTATTACATGTATCGCTTCCTGGGCTGACAGGAGAAGATAAATTAACATGCTCTGATTGGTCAAAAAAGGACAGTTAATTTTTCCTAATACGGGCATTAGCACACAGAACGCCTGGGAAGCTGTCCAAACACGCGTCCGGCTTTGCTGACCAACTGATGGACACAGGTTTTGCTTTCTATGAAACCCCGATTTTACATAAAAAAATAAATAATGAAGAAAGTGACACGTTAAGATGAAATGAACAATGCCAATCAATGTTGGACCGTACATTACAGTGTAGTTTTGTCGTATTAAGATTAGCATTAATTATTTTCTAAATAAGAAATGCAGTTTATAGTGGTATTCTTTATGAAATAATGTACAAAAAAGTGGTTAATTATAATTATCATCATTTGTGATTTATTGTGAAATATTAAGCATGAACATTTGAAGCTATTTGAGAGACATGTTACACACAAAAACATTGACCTATTTCTTCGTAACTTTACAGGATGACTGTCCATAATAATAATAATAATACGCATATGATGTTATGAACTTATTTAAAGTATGTTTTAATTATGTAATCTGTTTACACAAACAGTCAAAGTCATTTAAATGTATTCTTCTGACGTCGTATTTCTTATTCTCTGTGACTGTTTGCATGATCAGTTTAGTTTTGAACAGTTGAAGCTTTATGAGAGAAGTTAACAGCACCATTGGCCTCTGTCTATGGCACTTTACAAGATGGTGGTAATGCTATCAGCAGATTGCATGCATGGACTTATTTATCAAGCGTTTATGAAATGTTAAGCACATTAGGATTTGTTTGCTATTTGGTTAGATAATAATGTAAACTGTTTCCGCAAAATTCAAATTTCTTTGTCTCAACAAAATATACACCCTTACAAAGTAGTGGCGGATCAGGGGGTCTCAGGGAATGTGAAACTTGGGCATGGACTTTTGATGGACCCTCCAAGGTGAACTCCCACCCCCCCCCCCCCCCCCCCCCCCCCCTCTACAATAAGTGACCCCCCACCCCCCTACACTAAGTGTGCCCCCCCCCCCCCCCCCCCTCCTTTTTTTGTAAATGTCTGGATCCGGCACTGTAGTCTTTTGCAATTTCCTTCGTTAGAAGAGCAGTTAGCTAATGATATTGTGTTCCTAATATGGTATACAACATGACATTTTTGATAATAATATATTCTACTTTCGTTTTTTCTTCTCTGTAACTATAAACGTCAAAACGTTTCAACAACCTAGCACTTATAACATGACTTGTAATGAATAATGTATCTTTATGAGTTATTTTAAAGATAACAATGTCTGTCATTTCTCTCTACTTTCGTTTTTTTTCTTGACGTAAGACGTCAGTCAGTTCTATACTTGTACCCTACATGAGGTCGATGTTCCCTATAATCTAAAGAATACATGTATTCCTTAAGGACGTGCCGTCATTGTAATTTGTCTGTCTATGACTTGAGTGTGAACACACTTCAACATAGTGTATGTTTTGTTCAAAACATTAATTATACTAATTATTTCAATGACGTTATTTAACCTTTCTCGTCACGTTTGGTTTAGTTATGATAAACGATAAACTTTAAACGACGTACAAAAACTATGACCTGAAATTTAACAGTTTCTTTAAAATACATTGAAATGATCCTGGCATTTGTCATTTTACTTTTTTCTATTTTTTCTTTTCTGTCTGACACATGTTCCCATGTTGAATAGGTCAGTGTCCATGCATTGAGTAGAAACGACATAAGTCTGGATGCCAAATTCTTTTTTTTATCTTCCAATGCTTCCTGGTAGAAGTTGACATGCATCTGAAAACATATGATTTTCTAATCCATTACTGGAAGATATACGACTTAAACAAGATTACATCATGTTCCCAGGGTCAACTAAACTAAATTGTTGAAACATTATTTGTTCATGTTTCTGTTTCTCTCAAGGAGAGATTCAATAGTCAAATAAGACGATCAACTTATTGTTTTATGACGTTATGCAGCAATGACGCGTAGAACCAATTTTAGTCCGAGGTAAAGCCGAAAGACCATGTCTACAACATATTTTATTCATTGATTTAAATGTATTATATGTGTTTGGTTGAACACTGAAAACAATGTCAAAATCAATTTAAACACCCTAGAAAATTAGCGAATTAAGATCATCATACCCTGATACGACGTTATGCGGTAGTAGTATTATTATCTTTTTGGGCTAAATGACACATTTGGTGTAGTTTCTTTTGCTTTTGTTTTTATTATATTCAGATACAAATATGTTGGCTTTATATCCTCTCAACATATGGTATATATATGGTTATGGTTTTTTTTTAGAAGCAATTTTGATAATAACGATGGCTGTTATTTTCTCGCTACTTTCGTTTTTCTTTTTTTCACTTCGATGTCTGACATACATGTTACAAGTCACTTCCACTGTGCTATGTTGATGAGGTCGCTGCCCTTCACACAGAAGATGTATATTTCTTATGGACTGACAGTTACCGTCAATTACCGGTGAGGTGTGCCTTTGAAGTCACGTCATTGGAGCGCAGTATGCTAAACATGTGTAGCAGACATGCACACATCATACACTGTTTATGCGTGTGCATGTGTGCATTGACAAATCCATGCATGCATTTCTTTTAGTGGTATAATATATATATATAACCTAGCGTCTTGGTTCCCCTTCTGTAAAGCTTCTGTACAAATGATACCGGACTATTCTTGAGACCCTGTTTAACATCCCCTGTCAAACTTTCGCTCT